>CM074859.1:51038726-52472893 GCA_037501455.1 Lantana camara
ATTCGAATTATGATTTCAATTTTATGTTATGTTATGAGGAGTTAGGGGAGGTCTGTTCTTGCCGGACATTTGTTTATGTTTACATTTGATGGATCATGAATCGGGTTAGGATTTCTTTTATGTACTATATGTTAACTTTTGAAAATGTTTTGGTATGAAAAACCTTAGCTCGATTCATGGCCATCACCTTTGATATTTGCTATGCTCTATATGTATTTAGGCATGGGTGTGCATTTAGCCCCCTCACTCAGTCGAGTTTAGACTGACCTTCTCTTTTCCTACCTTCAGTTGCAGGTTGCCTTGATCTAGGCGGGGAAGTGTTTCGAGTCGTGTTGTACTTTCGAATCTAGGTTGAGTTGCATACATACTTCCTTCTTTTAGACACGTCTATTATGTATTTGATATATGGAATGTATATTTTGGAGATTCATGATCACTTGATGTATATACTCGATCTTTTGGGCCGTGATGCCATGTATATGTTAATGTTAGTTACATGTTGAGCTCTTTTAGATCTTGTTTGTTGCTTCCGCATATTTGTATGTTTGTTTCACGCGCTCTGTTCGAGTCTTAGCCGTGCTTAGCCTAGTGTGTGTGTGTAGGTCCCCATTCGCTTAGACTTGGGCTCATGTATGGAAGTCCATTTCATATGTGGGTTTGGGTTTAGGTGCGGGGGATGTGGTGGCCCACCACTCCGGGTATCACATCCTAAAGTGGTATCAGAGCTCTCGGTTGCAAAACCGAAGCTCTAGAGTCGAGTTGGGTCTATCTAGGTCGTATGGCTTAGGACAATGTGGTTATGTGATTTCATGTGCTTAATTGTTTATCTTTTGATTAATTGTGCACATGAACATGTACTGACCCGCACACATATGAATTGGAATTTCTTGATTTTACAGAAATATACCTCCTAAAAGACACCATCGCCGGGATAGGTCCCCCGAACGCCGTCATCACCGGGATCATTCTCCCCAACAAGAGAATAACAATCCTCCACCACCACCACAAATGGATCCGGGCAATTTTATGGAAAGACTTGCAGTATTTTTGGAACAAAGAAACCAAGAAAGAAACAATGCATCTCCAACCAAAAATCATGGAGGAAATCTTCTTACTGCTACTCTCCAGGAGTTTAAAAATCAAAATCCACCGGTCTTCGTTGGTGGTAATGATGTCCAAGCCGATGAGTGGCTAGTGCAAACTAATAAGGTATGGAATCTCATACCTTGTGGGCCTATGGAGAAGCTGCAGTGTACTCTCACGATGATTCAGGGCCAAGCATACAATTGGTGGTCGAGTGTTCAAGGTAAATTAGAGGCCTCTGGGGAAAAGATCACGTGGGAGGTATTTGTTCGGGAATTCAAGAACAAATATATTCCAAAAGCTACACGAAGCCGACGCTTGAGGGAATTCATGGACCTCAAGCAAGGAAGTATGTCTGTGACAGATTACAACAATAAATTTGAAAGGCTTGCCCGCTATGCCCCGAATATTGCTAACGATGATGAAGCTAAAGCCTCTCAATTTCTCCAGGGTCTTCGTGAGGATATGAAAGATGCTTTGGAAGCTGCTAACAAAAGTACCTGGGCTAAAGTCATAGATAAAGCTTTGAGGGTTGAAGATAGGGTGGTTATGAGGAGAAGAAGCACACATACCAGGCAAGGGTCTAGCTCGGGGAGCTCTAATAAATTCCAGAAGAGGCCGACATTTCAAGTTTTTCCACAAGCTAAGCCTCAAAATAAGTAACCCTGACCCACGGGACCGAACCAACCGAATCAACCCTTGGCGCTTCCGGCTCCGCCTAAAGGCCAATGCACCTATTGTCACGGAAATCACCTCGTGGAAAATTGCTTCAAATTACATAAGAGCTGTTATGGGTGTGGGGTACCGGATCACATGTTGAGTACTTGCCCAGAGAAGAGACAAGGACATGTTGCGAGAGGTAATCAAAGGCCAGCTATTCAGGCTAGGGCCTATACTTTAGGAGGCGAGGAGGAAGAAGCTGTGGAAATTGATCCTAACGCTGTTGTTGAAGGTACAATTAGCATCCATGGCACTACATTTCATGCATTGTTTGATCCCGGGGGCTACTCATTCTTTTATTTCCCGGGACATTATTTCTTCTATGCCTTTGCCTGTATCCTTATGTGCTCATGATTATGTGGTGAGTTCTCCCCTCGGGGGAAGTTTGGTTACTTATTGAGTGTACCGGGAGTGTCCTTTGAGTTTTGAGGGCCTTGTTTTTCTGGCTGAGTTGATCGAGATGGCGATGCAGAGGTACGGGGTAATTCTTGGTATGGATTGGTTGTTTGAGCGTGCGGCTAAGATGGATTATCGGGAGAAGAAGGTTTCTTTTGGTTCAATTGTGTTTACGGGCGAGAGGGTGAAGTCGAGCCCGTTTGTTTCCTTTGTTAAGGCGAGTAAACTTGTCCGGGATGGTGCGATAGGTTTTGTGGCCTATCTCTTGAATAAACCTAAGGATCAGGCCAAACTTAAGGAGACGGAGGTAGTGCAAGAATAAGCCGATGTTTTTCCTGAGACGTTGGGTTCTCTACCGCCCGATAGGGACATCGAGTTCATAATAGACCTCTATCCCAGAGCAGAGCCTTTTTCGAAGACTCCCTACAGGATAGCTCCTGTTGAGTTAAAGGAGTTGAAAACTCAGCTTGATGAGCTTTTAGCTTGCGGGTACATCCGTCCGAGCACTTCTCCATGGGGTGCTCCCGTTTTATTTGCAAAGAAGAAGGATGGAACGTTAAGGATGTGCATTGATTACCTTGAGTTGAACTGGATGACCGTGAAGAACAAGTACCTTTTGCCTCACATCGAGGAGTTGTTCGATATTCTGCTGGGTTCCAAGGTATACTCCAAGTTAGATCTCAGACAGGGTTATTATCAGCTGCGTATTAGGGAGGAGGATATTTCGAATACCGGGTTCAATACCTGGTAAGGGCATTTTGAGTTCGTTGTGATGCCTTTTGGATTAACAAATGCCCCACCTGTGTTCATGGACATGATGCATCGAGTGTTCAGGTCGTTCCTTGATAAGTTCGTGGTGATCTTTATAGAAGACATTCAGGTGTATTCGAAGTCCGCTGAAGAGTATGCACAACATCTTCGGATCATCTTGGAAACTCTAAGGGAATATAAGCTTTATGCTAAGTTTAGCAAATTTGAGTTTTGGATCGACAGAGTCATCTTTCTTGGTCATATCATTTCGGGTAAGGGAATTGAGGTTGATCCATCCAAGATTGAAACCGTGCTACATTGGGAGAGACCGAAGAACTCCTCAGAGATCAGAAGTTTTCTTGGGTTGGCAGGGTATTATGGTAGGTTCGTGAAGGATTTCTCTAAGATTGCGGCCCCACTGACCCTGTTAACTAAGAAGGAGGTAAAGTTTTAATGGGATGACAAGTGTGAAGCTAGTTTTCAGACTCTGAAGGTGAGATTGACTTCGGCACCGGTACTTACCCTACCTGAGGGTACTGAAGGTTATGCGGTCTATACGGATGCTTCCAAGGAAGGTCTCGGGTGTGTTTTGATGCAGAATGGTAGAGTGGTAGCTTACGCTTCAACGAAGTTGAAGAAGCATGAGAAGAATTACCCTACCCATGACCTTGAATTAGCTGCCATTGTGTTCGCTTTAATGAAGTGGCGACACTATCTCTATGGTGCTACGTTTGAAGTGTTTACCGAACATCAGAGCCTCAAGTATCTCTTTTCCCAAAAGGATCTGAATGTAAGACAGAGGCGTTGGATGGAGTTATTAGAGGATTATGATTGCACCATCCAATACCATCCTGGTAAGGCGAATGTGGTAGCTGATGCTTTGAGTAGGAAGGCAAGTGTGGCTAATTTGGAAGCTGGTTCTTCGAGTTCGGGTTCAGAGGTTTTGGTTTCGGGGACATGGTTGTCTAATATCATAGTTAAGCCGGATCTATTGTAACAGTTGTTGGAAGCTCAGAATTTAGATGTAGAGATTCAGAAATTGGTTGCTCGTTCAAGAAATGATCCGAGTTCTAAGTTTCGGGTTGATGAAACAGGTTTGTTGAGGTTTAAAGCAAGAGTGTGTGTCCCAGAAGAGCTCCAGAAACCTATACTTGAGGAGGCACATCGCTCAGGGTACTCTATCCATCTGGGAGGTACCAAGATGTACCGGGATTTAAGAGAGAAATTTTGGTGGAGTGGCATGAAAAGGGATGTCGCGAACTTCGTGAAGCGATGTCTAACGTGCGAAAGAGTGAAGGTAGAACACCAAAAGCCGAGAGGAACTCTCCAACCACTTTCTATTCCCGAATGGAAGTGGCAACAAGTGACAATGGACTTCGTGTCTGGCTTGCCTAGAGTTAAAGGAGGGTATGATGGAATATGGGTAATTGTGGATAGATTTACTAAGTCAGCCCATTTTCTCAAGGTTCGGATGTCTGACAAGGTACTAAAGCTAGCCGAATTGTATGTTCGGGAGATTGTCAGGTTACATGGGGTTCTGGCTAGTATTGTTTCGGACCCTGATGCAAGGTTCACTTCGATCTTTTGGCAGAATCTTCAGAAGTGTTTGGGCACCCGAGTCAAGTTTAGCAACGCCTGTCATCCTCAAACGGATGGACAATCTAAAAGGTTAATTTAGTATTTGGAGGATATGCTTAGGGCGTGTGTGTTGGATTTCCAGAATCAGTGGGACGAGCACCTAGCGTTGGTTGAGTTTGCTTTTAACAATGGTTATCAGGATTCGATTAAGATGGCTCCGTACGAGGCACTCTATGGGAGAAAGTCCAGGTCTCCTCTGTTTTGGGACATAGAAGATTGGAGATAGACCGAAGAGGACAAGCTCGAGAGAGCAGAACCTAAGGAAAAGATTGTCAAAACCATTGAGAAGGTTCATAAGATCCGGCAACGAATGAGGGCAGCTTAAGCTCGCCAGAAGAGCTATGCCGACAAGAGAAGAAGGCCCTTAGAATTTGAAGTCGGAGATAGAGTATTTCTTAAGACATCTCATAGAAAGGGCTTTGCTCAAATAGGTAAAGGTGGAAAGCTTAATCCACAATACCTCGGGCCCTTCGAGATCTTGAAATGGATTGGGGAAACAACATATAGGTTGGGCCTACAGCCAAGTTTGACCGAGTTTCACGTTTCTCAACTTCTTAAGTATTATCCCGATGAGGCCACCATTCTCCCAGTCGAAGAAGTACAGCTAGAGCCGGATTTGATGATAGAAAGGCACCCGGTTACAATTCAGGACCGGAAGATGCAAGACTTAAGGAACCGGCAGATTCCCTTGGTCAGAGTTCTTTGGGGAGATCAGAAATCAAAGGAGTCTACTTGGGAAACTGAAGAGAAGATGAGATCCTTGTACCCTGATTTGTTTGAGACCCCGGTTCGGACCTGAGGATAGGTCCTTTTTAAGGGGGAGAGGTTGTGACACCCCGTTAATTCGCACGTACAGGTTGGTACCACGTGTGATTTTAATTTCTGTATTTGCATTTATTTTCATATTACTTGATGCATTCTCATTTGAATTATAATCATTTTTTCTCTTCTTTTATGAACTGTGTGAGATATTTGATACGTTTTCCCCTATTTGAAAGTTTGATATGGAATTTGAACCCGAGCATGCCTGATTTGTGTAATACGTGAATCATATGATTGTCGGACTTAATGGTATCTTTTAAACTTGTTTTGGACTTGTTTGTTTTGGTTTTGGAATTGTTCCCGATCATATGATTTGCAATTTGGCCACTGTTGAGTCATTTCCTCGTAACTTGAGATCGGGAACTTGGATTTGAGTTCCGCCTTCACTATTGAACTCAAATCGATGATTTGGAGATAATGGAACTAGCCTTGTACTTTTTTGATGCCATTTTGACACCCAACGACACAGATTTCAACCCTATGCGCTTATCACGTACCTATGTGAGCACTTTGAGAACTATGAGATCCAGCCTTACACCTACCCTTGACTTTGAGCATCCAAAATCAGCCATTCTCTCCCTCTTTTACTGAAGTTTCGAAACAAAGAAGAAAGGAAAGAGAAAGAAGAAGCTCCAAGCTCATCTCCTCCATTGTTGATCACCTTGAGCTCAAGTCCTAAGCTTTTCTTGCTCCATTTCCTCAAGGTAAGGACATATTTGAACTCTCCATGATCTTGTGCATCCGTTACACTATATGATTCATGTTCTAAGTTAAGAATTTCATGAATTTGGCATACCACATGAATAGGAAGGGTTTAGAGATTTTGGTGTTCTTGATCATATCTTTCTTTCTTGCATTTATGGAACTTATATGTTGATCTAAGGAGTTCATTTAATGCATTTATATGATCAAATCCCATGGTAGTTGAGCTAGGTTGATCTCTTAATTTATGAACTTGAATTTGAAGTCTTGAAGTTGGGAATTTCACATGAATTTCTTGAAGATATGCATGTTTATATGTAGCTTGATCAAGTTTTAAGTGTTTTATGCTTTTAGCTCCAATTCTTGCATGAATTTGTTGGTCTTTTGTTGCACCTTTGTTGCTTGTTTTTGTTCCTCGTTGCAGCAGGGTGAAGAAGATGCAGATTTTGGATTTCTGGGGCTGGTAACGCCCGTTACCACTTGTTGTTCTTGGTGTTACCCTCCTTCTTACACGAAGGACTTGGCTACTGCCTGGGGTAACGTCCCATTACCCTGTAGCACCCCAAAGGGTGGGGCACCACACCCCCGCACTATGACCCGACACGTGTACGAAATGGAAAGTCCGCACACGCACCAAGTCATAGCGAACGGGTGACAAACGGAAAATCCAACCTAAGCTAGGCGGTACTTAAACCCTGTACCAATAAAATATACAAAACCTGAATGCGGAAGCAATGCAAAATATGAAATATCAACAACTTTAATCAATAAACATATTTTAACGGGTTCAACTAATCAAGTAATCCTGTCCTAACTTGTCCCGAATAATCATACAACAAAACGGGTTCAACTAATTCCACGAACCTATCCTAACATGTCCTGAATTTCATACAACAAAACGGGTTCAACTAATTCCACGAACCTGTCCTAACCTGTCCCGAATTTCATACATGCAAATCATAAGTGCCAACCTGCATAATATTTATCATATACATAGCTTCCATTACAATTCGAAACAAAGTACATAACAAATCAGATAGACCGACACAGACCCGACTCAAAGCCGCCTAGCTCGAACTCCAAGGACCTGTACCTGCAAACTAAAAACATAGGTGGGGCGAGGATCAGTCCACTTACTGAGTGAGGGGGGCTGAACACACACACACACACTATACATAATAAGGAGCAAAGCTCATATCAAAAGAAAGATTATGAACCGGGAGTAGGGTTTTGCATACCAAAACCATTTTTAAAATCAAACGTATACTTATACTTATTTACATCGAAACAGACTGAACAAACTCGTAACATATCGAAAGAGAAAGCTCCTATCCCATTTCATAATCAACATAACAGAACGAATCTTATACCCGGCGAGCACGAGTCTACCTCTAACTCCTCAATTCTTAACATAAATACAAAACGGAAAGCATAAATCAGAAACAATCCTTCCCCATCAACGAAGTAGTTCGGGGATCAAACCCTTACTACACATTACCAGTACCAAAAACACACGGGGTAGCTAATCCATGTTGTGCTTCCCCCGGTTATCCACCGAGGGCTCAAGATACCATGCCTTCCCAACCTCCAAGAGTCGCACGTGAATATCTCAAATGAGAGCGTGCACGGGGTCATAACCGGCGACCCCATGGTCGTCCCGGGTCTCCCTTACCCACGTCTCGGGGGGCCCCTAAAGCAAACATTTACAAACACAGTACCAAAACTCGCTACATACCAAACTTATCATATCGTATCAAAATCACAACTTACGTACCTTATTGGAGCATACCTTACCTTGCAAATTAGCATATGCTATAGACGTACCTCTCCGTGTCATCCTAATCCCGAGCTGGTACGAAGACACACGGTTTGGAGCATAGCCTCGTTGCAAAACATTTTCAAGCTTACATACGCTTGTACATATATAGTTCAAAAGCCTTTAATCATATGACAAAATCATAAACGTATTATATAAGCACATATCTATTATATAATATGATAATATAATCGCATGTAGGCTTGAAAACGAGCACAGAAGGTTGTAGGTCGCTTTAACTAAAATAAAAATCCTAAAACCTCACCTCACACCGACGAGAACGGAAACACGGGCCAAGAAGTCCCACTGGAACCCAAACAGCTAACAGACACCTCCTGGAAAAACCCTGATCGACTGAACACACAGAACACAAGACTCAGACTCAACCCACAAACACAAGGACGCACGGCAAATGCAATCACCCGAGCAGGGATCAAATGCATAGCAATCAATTGCAGAAGAAATATTACATAATTTAATCAAATCATATTATTCATTTATCACACAAACAATTCATGGATTGCATAACAAATTTAATTAACAAAGTTTATTTAATTTATTTCATGCAAATTCACATAGCACCTTTCATACCAATTGGCACATATTAATAAATCAAATAAATCATAATAACATGCTTCCTAATTCATTCAAATTCCACGAGGTTAGGTATCAAATTCTAACCCTACTCGATTCATACAATTCATATTTTACATATTCAATTCATGTATTACATATTAGATTTAATTACTAAGGTTTACCAATTCAAATTAAACAAATTCATACTTTTCCAAAAATTTCACAAACACCCCCTCTTAAATTAAACAATTAACAACTTCAACAAACCGGAATCAAATTGCAAATCAAGATGTTCAAATATATCAAATTATATTTCATACAACATTTCATATACATTGAAGTACAATTCGATCGACAAATCAAGTATATCACGTTTAAATTACAATTAGAACAAATAGTCAAATATTCACAATTATACAAATAAATTCACAGAAAATAAACCGAGTGTCCCATTAACGAACGGAAAGCAACAATAGACTCACCATAACGAGACGAACATTCTGTCCGAAGCCCGCCGGATCGCCGCCACCGGAATAGTGGCCGGCCGCCGCCGGAAGTCACCGGAAAAATCCCGAAAAAATCAGTCCTGAATGAAGTCTTCGTGCCCGTTCGAAATCCTCGATCAATTTCTGAAAATTCCAAGCCAAACGTCTCCAATTTCAAATCCTACAATACGAAACCCTAAAATCTTCAAAATCCAATTACTTCCAAACCGGTGAACCAAAATCGAATCCGTAAGAGGCATCGGCTTACCCGTGACTAGCTCTACGAAAGCCCTAAGCTTCCTCGTCGGAAAAATCCCCAGAGGTGGTACCGCCTTTGAACCGCCGCTGCACAGCCATCGTACGTCCGTCTCTGGTAATCTTTTGCCCAATTTGACACCGAAATCGGGCTCAGGGGGGTCGAAAGAGGTCGGAAGCAGTTCCTACTCATCGAAAAACACCACCGGAGAACGCCCAACGCGGTGGCTATAGTGATGCGGCGCAGCGGCGTCATCTTCAGGATGCGCGTGCGCCGTTGGCCATGCCGCCAAAGCCATCCGCTGCGTCTCTTCTTCTTCTTGCTAGGGCCACCGCGTGTGTCGTCAAAATCCCACCGGAGAAGGCCGCAACCGTCGACCGAAAAGAGGCCCCTTTTCCACCTAACTACGCAGCTGCCGGAACCACCACTTGCGGTGGTTTTTTTGTTGAACGGAGGCCGAAAACGACACGGGAGGGTCCAAAAACGTAGGGTAGGGTGGTGGTTGGCCGGCGAAAGTTGTCGGATCGCCGGCGGCGAAGTGGTGGCGCCACCCGCCACCTTTAGGCCGCCGCTGCGCCGCTGTGGGTCGTCGGTTGTCTGCGATCTTGGTACGGTTGTGATGGGCTCGTCGAGCTCTTCGAAATAGACTATTGATTCGTCGAATTCCGTCAAGTATCGGTCGAGTTTGGTAATGTATATGAAATCACACCTTTGGTGTGTGTGAAATGCCTGCAGTGGGAGAGAGGGGACAGAGGCTGAGGTCTGGCACGTAAAACGAGGATCCGGGGTATTTATCTCGGGTCCTCGCACGCAAAAAGATCGGGAGGAAGGGCTAACGACGTCAGAATTGGGCAAACTCAGAGTCCACGGACTCATTTCGCTGCCCCGAACGCGTTAAAGGGGTCAAAGAGGTCAAAATCTCGACCGAACGAGAAGTGACTGGAAAACCCCCTAAAAGGAGAAAATTACAAAAGGACCCTAAACTCTAAAAGAGTTCATAAGAGGGCCACACAACGCACAAATCACATAATTAAACATAAAAAAAAGGTTGGAAGGTGATGTACCTGATTTATCGGATGAGCGGGATGTTACATACCCCAATTCCTCTTTGCTAGAGAAACGTCCGTTACCCTAGGCTTGTATTTTAGGGCGAGGCTCCTGCCTCTGGTAACGGGAGTTAACACTCTTGTTCTGCAAAAGTGTAACCCCCGTTACCCTTGTTTGCTAGCTTTGGGTTCTTGTTTTGTTTTGTTTTCCGTTCATTTGTTTCGTGATTTCTTATCTCGTACTTGATGCCTACATGCTAATAACATGGTATAACATGCGTTAACTTGATTGTATTCGATTCATGGAATTATTGATATGATTTGAACAAGATTTGATTTGATATGCTTTAAGTGATATGTATATGCATTTCATATGCATCCATTTCATTGACTTGCATTGTCGGGCGTCTATTTGGTTCATAATCAAGTCTGAGTCTCGGGTATTGTATTCTTTTCTTTCAGAACCTCTTCCGAACGTGCAAGAACCCGACGTTTAGGTGGTTGTCGTGTTTTTTGGCCCCGATTTCTACTACCTTTTTGCTACAAGGTGAGGTTTAGGATTCTTATTTTCTAGTTAAACGACCTATGGCCTAATATGTGTTGGTTTCTCACCCCGCATACGACTATATATCTTATATATAGTTAAATATGTGTGTTTAAAATATGTTTATGATCTTATGAATAGGATTCAAGTTTATGAAATCGGTATAAGTATAAGTATATGTAAGCTTATGTTTTAAATTCGTTTATGTTATATATGAGCGAGGTATGCCCTGAAAGATGGAAATTGGTATTGGTAAGGTATGTTGGGCCCCGAAATTGTGGGTAAAGACGCCCGGGACGGCAAGGGTCATCGGGTTAAGCCTGTGCATGATTCCAATTGAGGTATTTACGCGCGACTCGTGGAGGTTGAGGAGGCATGATACTTTGAGCCCTCGGTGAATAACCGGGGAAGGCACAATGTGGATTAGCTACCCCATGTGTATACTTAATGTAGGTGGAGAGGGTTTGATTCCCGAAACACCACGGTTGTTGGGGTTGGATTCCGATTATGTTTTCCATTTTATATTATATTATGAGGAGTTAGGGGAGGTCCGTTCTCGCCGTACATTTGTTTATGTTTAAGTTGTATGGATAATGAATCAGGTTAGGATTTCCTTTATGTACTATATGTTAACTTTTGAAAATGTTTTGGTATGAAAAACCTTAGCTTGATTTATGGCCATCACCTTTGATATTTGCTATGCTCTATATGTATTTAGGTGTGGGTGTGTGTTTAGCCCCCTCACTCAGTCGAGTTTAGACTGACCCTCTTTTTCCTACCTTCAGTTGTAGGTTGCCTTGAGCTAGGCGGGAAAGTGTTTCGAGTCGTGTTGTACTTTCTAGTCTAGGTCGATTTACATACATACTTCCTGCTTTTGGACAATTCTATTGTGTATTTGATATATGGATTTTATATTTTAGAGATTCATGATCACTTTATGTATATACTCGATCTTTTGGGTTGTGAGGCCATGTATATGTTAATGTTAGTTATATGTTGAGCTCTTTTAGATCCTGTTTGTTGCTTACGCATATTTATATGTTTGTTTTGCGCGCTCTGTTTGAGTCTTAGCCCTGCTTAGCCTAGTATGTGTGTGTAGGTCCCCGTTCACTTAGACTTGGGCTCATGTATGGAAGTCCATTTCATATGTAGGTTTGGGTTTAGGTGCGGGGGATGTGGTGGCCCACCGCTCTGGTCGTCACATTTACACCCTTAGAGTCTTGTGTGTTAGTGCTCTGGTGGGCAGTCATCAATAAAAGAGCTTGGGAGTCCTTGTCCCTGGTATCTTTTGTACCAGTTCTCTGTCTGTTGTTGGTTCCTTCTTCTATCTGTTCTGCAACTTGGTGCCTATTAAAGTTGATATTAAAAATCCTAAGTTTAATACTTAGGTAGAGGATTAATCTATTTGGCTTGTGATTTTACACAGTCTTAGAGGCCAAACCTCTCTAAATTATTGTGTGATGACTTTTATGATTCCTGAGTTTCTGCTCAAAGTTCTTGATCCGAAATAACGAAACTTGTTTCAGTAGAACAATTCACCCCCCTCTTGTTCAACAAGTGGTACCAGAGCCTCGGGCTCTTTCTCTAATTTGGTGTAACAACCAGGAGTGAAAAGATCCCATGGAGTCTCAAAATGAGATATATGCTGAGGGGGTGTCACATGCACGACGGCCGCTACTTGATGGTACAAACTATTCCGTCTGGAAAAATCAAATTGAGGAATATCTCATATCCATCAATTATGATCTATGGGAAATTGTTACTGAAGGTAACAAAGTTCCTATGAAAGTGCTGGATGGTACAAACCTTCCAAAAGAGAAGAATGAATTCACAACTTGTAGCACCTTGCACGGTGGGTCACCACATCCCCCGCACCTAAGCCTAATCCACATACGAGATGGGAAACCCATACATGAACCAAGCAGAGGCGAACGGGAGACCGACAGACACGCACCTTAGCTAGGCAGAACGTAGACCCTGCAATTTAAAACCAATCACAAAACAAAAATGTATACGGAAGCTAATCATTCACTCAAATAATAAAAGCATAAGCAGCAAGTGACGGGTTCAACTAGCATAAATACCTAATCCTGAATATAACATAAATAATAAATGCAAATAGGTTCAAACTATTTCCTAGAAGCCTGTTCTGAAATATAACATATCAAAATAAATCATACGGTATACATGTATGCAAAGACTCAAACTCGACAATGACTCGACAGACTCTGCCTAGCTCGAACTCCAAAGCACACCTGCACGCTAAAAACAAAAGGGGAGAGGGGTCAGTTACACGGACTGAGTGAGAGGCTACCCACACACACTACATACATATAAAGGGAGCAAAGCACAGTCACACACACAGTTCGTGAACTCAGGGATAGTTTTTGCACCCTAAACTTGGCCCGTGATACATACTTATAGGGAGTCTTATCAAAATTGAGCAAATCATAACTTATCATATCAAATTATTCCATACTATAGCTTATATTTTCCAAGAGATTCGTATTTTACTTTTACTAAGAATCTATCATTGTTTCACGAACTTAGGAAAACATACATAAAAAATTCGGCGGGTACGAGTACCTAATCCCATCCCGGGCTCCTCCGACTAAACATACAAGCAAATAAAATCAAACGTATAACATACTTACACATTAAACTCCTTCTCCGGTGATGGAAGGGTTACACGACCTTAACCATCCATACAGAAGAGGGGAGCGCGCACACTCAACCCTCAGGTTCCCATCCCCCTACCAAACCTCCTGGCGGGTTCCGGGTTAATCCTATCAAACTTGGAGAATGTGCACAGGGGTGATAACCGGCGACCCCATGGCCTTCCCGGGTCTTCCTTACCCACAAATCCGGGGCCCAACATATCAGAACATATCATAACCCGTTACAGAACTTAACGTATCAAGACTTACATAACATACCTTGCAACAACTATGCTTTACATACCTCTCCGTGTCAAATCCATAACATATCCAAAGCTTGTAGCACTCGGCTCATAAGAGGCACAAGGTTTGAAGCATAGTTAAATGTTGCAAAACATTACGAATAAAACCAAATCAAATCATAACAAGCGTACATAGGCTTGTACATAGTGTATCATACTTGCAAAGCCTTAGCAAATTCATAAACTTACATATTTTGCACATATTTACTTATACTTAAGCTTATAGTTCGCATGCATAGAAAATGAGCACGTTTCATTAAGGTTTAACTATAACCTAACCTCACCTTACACCAAAGGAACAGAGAACGAGATGATTGATCCACCCCGGAATCAACACAGCTAACGAAACACCACCCCCGGGTGCACCTGAACAAACTAAAGATAAAAATACAGAACTTAGACTCAGGGATGAACCACATAGATGCACGGCGTATGCATATGCACTTAAGAGATGCAAACACTTAGGCATAATCTATTCTCATATCAATTCGTACAAATAAAGATATCATATAGGTCAACATATTCATAAAACACGTCAAGGCATGTTCATGTGCACAATTAATGCATAACATAACATATAAACATCTATTAAGGTGCACATGCGATTTGTGCAAATAACTCACCCTACTCGGGCAACATAAAATGCATATAGGGACAAGTACATACACATAAACATGATATAATAAGGTAGGAACAAGTTTGGAGGTGGAAAGATACGAGAGAGGTGGAAAGATATGAGAAAAACGGAATACAAACACAAAAAAGGGTTCCGAGTGAAATTGGGCCAAAGCTGACAGTTTTCCAAAATGCACAAGCTGGAGGAAAATGGGAATATCTAGAGTTTCAGGAATGGAAATTGGGTTTTGTTTCTTTGAAATGAAACTAGACAAATAGATCTTTCCAATGATATATGGCACGAATCGTGGTTCAAAGCGAGGCGAGAATGGCGTAGGTTTAAAGTTGAACGAAAGCATATTCTGGCGAATTGGCGACACAAAAATCAAACGGTTTAAAGTTGAACGAAAGCAGATTTCTAGAATGAATTTTAAGTCGATTCCAATTGGAGAGTGTTCTAAACTTAAAGAGGTGATTATGTCCGAATTTTAGGTCAAACGGAGCTCGGGTGAAGGGGTACCCGGCCGGGGAGATTACAAGGCAAAAGTTCCCCGCCTGGGGAAAATAGTCCATAAACCTTCTGTACTCAAGGTCCCTGACCGGGGAACCTTTCTGGGCAGCCAAAACGTAGCAAAAATAGGGCTTAAAGCGGGAGAAGCTAAAAATCATCAAAACCACCTCAAATCTCAACCAAATCAAGCAAGAATCAAGGTATAACATCACACATACATGCTCTATCATTTATCTCAAGTTCAAGGCATAAAATCAAGTATATAACAAGTTGCCATTAAAGCTCATTTAAGCTCCAACAATGGTGTTTCATACAATACACAACCAAAAACAAGAATTCCTATAAATATATGACAATGGAACTCACGTGAACAACATACGTAAATCTTGGAGCAAATAATTCAAGAATGGAAGCAAGGGAGCAATTTTTCACAAGAATACTACAATTTATCTGCTTCAACATTCAAGAACCAACATAAGGTTTGAAGAATAAGCAATCGGATAGAATGAAAGTTTGTGTTGCAAGGAGTCGTAATCTTATCTCGATTCGTCGAAGAAGTGAAGAATGAAGTCGAACTTGAGCTTGAAAGGGTCTAGGGCTTGGGAGTCTTCTTCTCTCTCTCTTCCATTGTTGAAACGAGAAAATGAGAAGCAAAAGGGTTATGTTTCAGCTCAAAAAGAGCTGAAAACGGGTCGGTTTAAAGAGAAAACGGGTCGGGTCAAAAGATTCGATCTATTCGGATCGGATTTTAAAATGGTAGGGCTATCAAACGGGCTCAGAAAAATGCAAGGTTAGGTTCCTCAGCTCCCAATCTTCGTTATAAGTCTGGCACCACTTCTGGAATTTGAATCCGAATTCCCGAGCCCAAGTTATGCCTTCTGAAACCAAAGGCGCGCTAAGCGAGTTAGGCCCTCGAGTCCCTCAACCAGAATATGGTTTAAAACCATAACGAACAAACTCCGAAATGAGGAATGGGCATATAAACACGTTTATGAATCACATAATTATAATTAAAATAATTAAATTACGTAATAAAACTCACTCGTGATGTCATACCTGGATTTCCGAGAAGACGGGGTGTCACACAACTGATGACAAAAGGCTAGTTTCTTTGAATGCCAAAGCTAAAAACATTCTCTCTTACCCTCTTTGTAAAAGTGAGTATAATCATGTTAGCATTTGCTCTACCGCGAATGCTATGTGGGAAATGCTACAAGTCACTTATGAAGGAACTGCCCAAGTTCGTCATGAAAGGATAGCTATTCTCACTCATCAATATGAACTCTTTCGTATGAAAGAAGGTGAAAGCATAAATGAAATGTATGCCAAATTTATGGAAATTGTAAACAAAATGTTCGCTCTTGGTAAAATACCTTCTGAAGAAGATCAAGTGAGGAAAATCCTCAGGTCTTTACCCAAAGAATGGACCCCAAAGGTCACAGCCATTCATGAGGCGAAAGATCTCACTCAAATGACAATAGCTCAATTAATTGGATCGCTTACAACTCATGAATTAATCATGAGTTTGAAAGATGAACTGTAGCACCCAGAACGCTAGGCACCACATCCCCCGCACTATAGCCCCGATCCACATATGAAATGGGCAATCCATACATGAATCAAAGCTATAGCGAACGGGAGACAATAAAATGACTCAAGGCTATGCGGGTACCCTCAATTTAAAACCAACCAACAAACAAGTCCGAGTATTAAAAAGCGGAAGCAATAACATTCATTCGATACATATAGGTACCATATTTATTTATTTACTTATAGGTACCAGCATTCACACTATCAATACATTATCATCTCCCAACAAAATAGATAACAAGGCCTGATACAAAATATCCCAAGATATACATAACAAAATGTGGGAATGAAGTGTGCTAGACCCAAATTTAAAGACCACTAGACTCTAAAATCCCGCCTAGCACGCCCTGTAAAACACTGAAAAGTTGAGGTGTCAGTCCAACACAGACTGAGCGAGGGGTATAAATAAATATAAGCGCACCAACATGCAAGTCATAGTCTCGGGTAATAATTTTGGAAAAACAATACAATCTAATAGGTTAAAAGAGATACTATCGCCCGAGATTACAACTATTCCAATTTCAATTCAATCAATTCAATACAATCAATTTGTGGCCCGGCGAGTGGGGCAATTCTCCAACCTTACACCGACTGTGTACAATCAATCAATCAATTATTAGGTGATTAGGTGATCAAGCAATTCATTACTGTGCACAATTAGCAGTTTCAATAACGCCTTCTTCCTCCGGGTGATGGTGGGATTGCAAAGCCCCACCATCCAATCAATCTGGGCAGAGGGTACATGAATCCCTAAGCCCGGAACTCCTTCCTCCCCTAATCTCCTAGAGGGTTCAGGGTTCATCCCAGTTTGGTGAGGATAGCTCTCGAGTTACCCGTCAGCCCGTGCTTTCCCGGTTGGCTCGAGTCACTACCCAAGGGCCCACAGTGCAATACAATACTCTCCAAATCAATCAATCAATCAATAAATCCCTTCAATAGTTCGGTAAAACCTTTGAAAACCAATTCATTTGAAAACTATAAGTATATAGATAGGTTTTGGCTTAAACTTCACATAGGGTTGTACGGGTCCTATGTATCTAAAATTAAACCTCACCTGAACGACCCAAAAATATCCAAGGAAACAGCTCACGGGGCCTGCTCCTCGTCACCAGGAAGCTGGTCTGTGCAAGAAAGACAATTGTCCGTGAAACACGACTCAAAATGTACCAAATATGACGAACGGCGGAAATGCAACGAGACGACGGGAAAAATACAATGTACCATAAAAATATTGCGTTTCAACATGTAATCAGTCATATAATAGCAATTAGGAGTCAAAGAAGCCGTCGGAACGGGGTGCTAAAAATGCAATTTTATGCAGTGAATTTTGGGCACTTTCTGGACTATGGGAACGGCCGTTCCGGCTTCCCTTTGAAAATGGGAAGGGCCGTTCCCATGGCCTATAGAAAACGCGCCAGCGTTTTCTAAAAGGGAAAAACGTTTTAGCTGGGAACGGCCCTTCCGGCTCAAAGGCCAAAATGGGAACGACCGTTCCCAGTCTCGCTGGCCTTCTGTCTCAGCATCATGGGAACGGCCGTTCCAGTTTTGAACTGGGGATGGGAAGGGCCGTTCCCAGAATACGAGAGCAGCTGTATGCAGAGCAGAACAGAACAGAGCAGCAATGGCATAACAACAATCAACCACCAAAAATGGCTTCAAGCCAAGTTCAAAAGCATATATTTGATGCAATAAATATGCTAACATGCATATTGATCAACAACAAGTCATAAAACACATAATCCCATGTTAGATCATCAATAATCAATCATTTGAAACCCATATACTCAATCATGCTTCAAGTCCACAAAACTCAAGATAATTGCATCAAACTCAAGCTTAAAGTTCACAAATAAATTTCCAACAATGAATACACAATTTACTCAAGCCATTACAAAGCCCCATATATCATATATTTTCAATAAAATCATTCAAACTCCATAGTTACCTCAAATGAAAGAGATGAGAGACAAGATGAAGATATGATGTTGATGATGCTCCAAATATCACAAATCCCACAAAATTGATGCTTGAATGATGAAATCTCCCCCTTAACTTGGTAGGGTTTTGTCTCGGTTGAGATAGGAAGCAAGAACAAGGAAGAAATGTTGTGTATGAATGGAATGCAAATGGTACATGAAAGCTGCTATGAAGGAGAAAGAATTGGCCAATTTTGCAATTAAATCCTTCCATTTATTAAGTCATGCAATCAAGTCCAAATCCCATATTAAATGATCAATGTGGTCCAATGCAATTAGATCCCATATTCATGAAAATGAGCAATTAAGGCCATAAAAGAAATAAATCACATTCGGGAAAATAATTCACATAGCAATCACGTTCAATATATCCAATAAATATGATATGATATGAATTTTCAATAAAATGTCAAGAATATAATTTTTTATAAAATTATGTCATGCTATGACAAATTAAAGAAATAAACAATTAATAATTAAAAACTAACTCTCAAACGCACACGTGTCGATCATACCTGAATTGCCGAAAGCTGGGGCGTTACAATCGTCCCTCCTTAAAAGAATATGGTCCCCAGATTCACTGATCGGAAGGGAACAACTCTGGATGGAACCGTCTCATTTTGTCTTCGGTCTCCCACGTGGCTTCTTCGGTCTTATCACTTCTCCAAAGAACCTTAACCATGGGAATCCTCCGGTTTCTTAATTCCTGAAACTTCTTATCCAAAATCTTGACCGGTTTCTGAACAAAGGTAAGACTCGGTTCTAATTCCACTTCTTCAACAGGAATGATCTCGGTTTCATCGGGGTAGTATTTCCTCAGCTGAGACACGTGAAATATATTATGAATCCCCGTAAGGCTCGGTGGTAGGTCCAATCTGTAAGCAACTTCTCCAATTCTTTCCAAAATTTCATAAGGACCTAAATAACGAGGTTTAAGTTTACCTCCTTTCCCAATCCGAGCAAATCCTTTTCGTGGAGACGCCTTCAAGAATACCCGATCTCCAACCTCAAACTCGAGATCCCTTCTACGACGATCGGCGTAGCTCTTCTGTCTGTCCTGAGCTGATTTCATCCGTTGTTTTATTAATTGGACTTTCTCTATCATAGCTTCAACGGCCTTGGAAGGTTTTTCCAGTTTCTCACCTTTCTTAACACCTTCCTGCTTAGTCTATTTCCACTCTTCCAAGTCAAAGAACAACGGAGAACGACACTTCCGTCCATAAAGTAGCTCATACGGTGCCATTCCAATCGAAGCCTGAAAACTGTTGTTGTATGCAAACTCAATCAAAGGTAGCTGATCATGCCAGGAAGACTGAAAATCCAAAGAACAAGCTCTAAGCAAATCCTCGAGATACCTTATTAATCTCTCGGACTGACCATCCGTCTGAGGATGAAAAGTTGTACTAAACTGGAGCTTCGTACCCAGAACCTCTTGCAATTCACGCCACAACCTCGAAGTGAAACGTGGATCTTTGTCGGAAACTATACTAATCGGAATCCCGTGAAGCCTAACAATCTCCCGGTTATAAAGCTCGGCTAGCTTGCGAATCTTATACGACATCCGAACCGGCAGAAAATGTGCAGACTTCGTCAAACGGTCCACAATCACCCAAATCCCATCAAACCCACCTTTCAATTTAGGTAATCCTGACACGAAATCCATCGTCACCTGTTCCCACTTCCACTCAGGAATAGGTAACGGCTGAAGAAGACCTCCCGGTTTCTGATGCTCAGCTTTCACTTTCTGACAAGTGAGACAATGCTTCACAAACTCGGCCACATCTTTCTTCAATCCACGCCACCAATAATATTGCCTTAAATCCTTATACATCTTGTTTCCTCCGGGGTGGATAGAATAAGCCGATCTGTGAGCTTCCTCGAGCAATACCCGTTTCAACTCTTCGGGCACAACCACTCGGTTCTTGAAACGAAGAAGACCGGTTTCATCGAACCCAAATGGACACTCCGGATCAGCTCTTGAGCTACCGATCTCTGAACTCTGAGCCTCAAACAACCTGTGCTTCAATTCTGGCTGGACCGAAATATTAGAAACTCGAGCCTTTAAGACAATTGGCTCGATTCCACTACTTTCACCCACTTCCAAGCTCGACACTAGCCTTCCTACTAAGTGCATCGGCGACCACATTGGCTTTGCCGGGATGGTACTTGATCGTGCAATCATAATCTTCCAACCTTTCCATCCAACGCCGTTGCCTCATATTCAAATCCTTCTGAGTGAATAAATACTGGAGGCTTTTGTGGTCGGTGAAAATCTCGAAGGACACCCCGTACAAATAATGTCTCCACTTTCCAAGTGCAAAGACCACGACAGCAAGCTCAAGATCATGTGTCGGATAATTCTTCTCATGCTCTTTCAACTTCCGGGATGCATAAGTAATTACTTTTCCCTTCTGAGTCAACACACATCCCAAGCCTTCCTTAGAAGCATCCGTATAAACAGCATACCCTTCAGAACCTTCCGGAAGGGCTAACACTGGAGCAGACACTAACTTTTCTTTCAAGAAAGTGAAACTCTTCTCACAATCTTCATCCCAATCGAATTTCACATTCTTCTTCGTCAACCGGGTTAAAGGAGTTGCTAACTTGGAGAAATCCTTAACAAACCTCCGGTAATAACCTGCCAATCCCAAGAAACTCCTAATCTCAGAGGCATTCCTGGGTTTCTCCCACTTCAGAACCGACTCAATCTTGGAAGGATCGACTTCCAAACCACTACCCGAAATCACGTGACCCAAGAATGACACCCTGTCAATCCAAAACTCACACTTGCTGAATTTGTCAAACAACTGATGCTCCTTCAAAGTCCTTAATACCAACTGAAGGTGTCTTGCATGCTCCTCGGCAGACTTAGAGAAAACCAGGATATCATCAATAAAGATGACCACGAACTTATCCAGAAAAGGCCTAAAGATCCTGTGCATCATATCCATAAAAGCTGCTGGGGCATTAGTCAAACCAAACGGCATCACAACAAACTCCTAATGCCTGTACCGAGTGTTAAATCCTGTCTTAGAAATATCCCCTGCTCGGATACGCAGCTAGTAGTATCCTTGTCTCAAGTCCAATTTCGAATAGACTTTCGATCCCTGAAGTATGTCAAACAACTCCTCGATATGTGGAAGAGGATACTTGTTCTTGATCGTCATCCGGTTCAACTCTCTATAGTCTATGCACATTCTCAAGGTTCCGTCCTTCTTCTTTACAAACAAAATCGGTGCACCCCAAGGAGAAGAACTCGGTCTAATGTACCCAATCTCCAACAACGCATCAAGTTGAGTCTTCAACTCTTTCAACTCGGCCGGAGCCATATGATACGGTGTCTTGGAGTATGGCTCTGCATTCGGGTACAAATCAACCACAAACTCAATTTCCCGTTCTGGAGGTAAAGAATCCAATTCCTCAGGAAAGACCTCGGGAAACTCCTTCACTACTTCCGTTTCTTCGAGCTTACTCTGATCCTTGGGTTTGTTGAGAATATAAGCAATGAAACCCGTGGCTCCCTCTCGAACCAACTTATGAGCTTGAGAAAAAGAAAGTAGCGGTACACTCTTGGAACTCCAACCTACTACCAAATCTGATCCCAACTGAACCTTCTTCGCTCTACAATCAACTGTGGCAGAATGTCTGTACAACCAATCCATGCCCAAAATAGATCCATAGCAAGTCATCGGCAGCTCAATGAAGTCTGACAAGAAAACTCGACCCTCGATGCTCACCGGAACCTCTCTAAACACCCGATCAGATTCTAAACTACCACCAAAAGGAGTACTAACCACATAACATGCAGAAGAACGAGTAACAGGCAAAGGCAAAGAAACAGATATAGCACTCGAAAGAAAGGAGTGAGTAGCTCCCGGATCAAACAACGTATGAATGTTCGTGCCATGTATGCAAATGGTACCTTCAACTACCGCGGCTGGATCAATATCAGCATCCTGCTGCTCACCCTCCAAAGCATAAGCACGAGCCCTAATCAGTGGTCTTGGTGCTCCCAGTGGTGGTATCCTGCGATCCGGACAGCCATCTACCAAATGCTCATCGCTCCCACAAAGTAGGCATAAACCCAGACGCCTCCTGCAGTTGTCATAGACGTGTGTCCTCTGTCCACAAAAGGTACAATAAGGTCTCTCGGGTGGTGGTGGCAAAGCTGGAGCAACTGGAGCTCGAATCACTGGTCCTGCTGGTCGGGGCTTCTTCCCTGGGCCCTGTGGAGCTGGTGGTGGAGAAGAATAAACCATCGGCCTCTTGCCTGAAGCAGAACCCGAGCCTGAACCCTTATACCCTGATCTGGCACCTCTAAAACCCTATCCAGAACCCCTGAATCCCGATCCAGACCCTGAGCCCGAACCTGAACCTGAACGGTAGGTAGATCGCCTCGCATTCACTGAATCCTCAACCAATAGAGCCTTCTTGGTAGCCTTCACCCAGGTGCTCGTGTTGACTGCCTCAATAGCTACCTGAATATCCGATCTAAGGCCCTGAACAAACTGCATCGCCTTATGAAAATCATCACTCGCTATATTAGGAGCATAGCGGGATAATCTCTCAAACTCGGCGATGTACTCTGAGACCGACCTGTTTCCTTGCTTCAACTCTGTAAATTCCTTCAACCTCCTAGTGCGAGAAGATGGAGGAATAAACTTGTTCTGGAACTCTCTGACAAAGACTGCCCAGTTCACTTCCTCACCTGCAGCAGCTAACACAATCTGGACACTCTCCCACCAAGAGTAGGCCTCACCCTGAATCAAAGAAATGGTACAACGGGCCTTGTAGCACCCCGACCGTAGGGCACCACATCCCCCGCACTAGAGCCCGACACGTGTAGTGGAATGGAGAATCCGTACACGCATCGAACAATAGCGAACGGGAGACAAACAAAACTCACTCTCTAGCTAGGCGGCCTAACCCTCATACAAAGCACAAAACAGTTCATGGTATAGCGGAAGCGATAAAAGCAATTCATACAAAATTCCCCAAGATCACATATATACATATCACATAGTCATAAGAGCATAATATTTCCAACTACAAATTTACAATGCCCTTCCTGGGCCAAAATATTTCAAGTATCAAAGTATTCGGAAAATAGATTTCATAAACATAAGACATAAACCACTACGAATGCAATAAAGATGACTCGAGCTATGAAACAAGTAAGACTCGAAGACAACTTGCCGCCTAGCTCGACTCCCACGGTACCTGCAACTCAAATATGGGAAAAAGAAAGGAAAACCACGAGGGTTAGTCCTAATGACTAGTGAGGGGGCTACACACACACTCATAATACATATAGAGCAAAGCACCTAATCAAAATCATAAAAGGATCCATGAACCGGGGAGGGTTTTTGCAAACTAAAACATTTCCCGTGATAATAACTATATATAATGAAAAGAAGTAAGGGCCATAGGCCAAAATCACAAATTTTAAGTATTTAAGAATCCATTCCCGTTTCATAAATCATACGAATTCACACAACTCGGCGAGTACGAGTTATACCTCCAACTCCCACAAACAAAGACATAATCAAAGCAAAATTCATAAACCATCCTTCTTCGGGTGATAGAAGGGTTGACGGCCCTAACTATCGGTCAAATTCACACGAAACAAGGTTAATTACTTCCTTGAAACCTTCGGTGGTTGAATCCACCGGCTCAAGAGAAACGCCCTTCCTCAACCTCCTAAGGTTAGGCGAGACTCTCAAAGGAAAGTGTTGATGGAAGAGCCCGGCGACCCCTCGGCCGTCCCGAGATACCATGCCACTCTCCGGGCCCAAATCATAATTCAAAATTCATAATTTTCGTAAACTTCTCTTTCAAAGTTCAAAGCTCGCTTACACACTCACACTTAACGAAAGGATTTCAAAACAAATGTAAAATAGTTTATATACTTATACAAATCGTTTTCAAAAACTTATAACAAAGAGAACAAGTCCTCAAAGTACATACCCTACATATATTTAACATATAGTATACATAAATCGCATGCGGGCTTAAAAACATTTAGGGTTTTAGGTCATAATATCTAAAAGAATAAAACCTCACCTTCCGAACACGTAGCGGTGACAAAAGAAAGCGAACCGGACGCCTAAGGGACAACCTCGTCGTCAACGGGAGGGTCAACTACACAAAACAAATAACAAGGGATACTCTTAGACTCAATATGTACCACATAAACGCTCGGCAAATGCACATGCGTGTAAATGATGCAAATGAAATGAGATGAATTCATGTTTAGGTCATATAAGGTCACACATTGCATATGAACTCACATATCATAAACGAGGATGTAAAACGAACTATAAATTCATAACATAAATCTTAACACACAATATAACATGTTAGAAGAAGCATGGGGATCAAATTAGTGTTGAGAAAGCGAAAAGAATGCGAAACGAAACAAGAAAATCGAAGTTTGGGGCAAAAGGAGCCACTGACCTAAATCCACCCCGATGGATTTTTTTCAAAGGGAAAATCCACCCCCGCGGATTTGAGTCGGAAGCCAAAAAAACTCGAATTTTCAGCCCCAAAACTCTCCAAAACTCATCCAAATTCATGCAAACTCAAGATAGAACATATTAGGATCATAATATGTCATATATTCACTCAATCCATGTCAAAATCGAAGCTAAACATCAAGATTCAAGTGAAGGAATGTAAGAGATATACATATCTTCAAGTTTATGCCAAAAACCCAAATTGGAACCTAAAGATTCCTAGATTCTCATGCAAAATCAGACCATACACTTATATTATAATGTCATAAGATCAATTAGGATGCAAAAACTCCAACAAAACACCAAGAGATCAAGCTATAATTTCAAAATTGGCAAAACCCTTACTATTCATAGAAATATTCATATCTTGATCAAATCACCACCAAATTGAGCAAATAAGGTATCTAAACAAAGAAGAGAAGATGGAGAAACAAATTCCAAGCTTACCTTTCGAAAATGGAAGGATTTGATGAGGATTTGAGCTCAAAAGGTTGGAAGGTGAATAGTATAATTTTGCTTCCTTCTTGGTCTCGGTTTTGAGCAGCTATTTCTCTCTTCTCTCCAAGGTTGGAACGAAATGAGGGGATTATGGCTGATAGAGGAGTATGCTAGGAGTATGTGGGGCCAAGGTTTATTTAATTTGGTCAAATATATCAAAAGTTATGAATAAAAGAGTGGGCAAAGGTCTAAAATGGCATACGAGGCTTGTTTCGGTTAAATTTCGGAGGTGTAAATGAGCTTAGAAAAATATGAGGCTATGTTTATTGAACCCGAATCATGGATAAGAGTTCAACGGAGGTGACGGAATTCGAATCCGAATTTCCGAGCTCAATTTGTGCTTCCCGGAACCCAAGGCGCGCTAAATGCTCTTTAGCCTCCTTTAGGTTCCGTCTCCAAAATTAAAATGAAAAGACAAACCAAACAAATTACAAAATATAAAATGAACATATAGTCAAGTTCATAACTCAAGTAATTCACGCATATCAAAAATTCGCAAGAAACAGAATTGAAATCGGACACGAATAGGGCAAAATTTCAAGCATAGAGGGTTTAAACATTCAAAACGAATTCATTCTTAAATCAAATAATTATCAAACATCCACATAAGAATTAATAACTATCATGTATTCACGTAATTAATTAATTAAATCGCGCATATAAAAATATACCTGAAAGTCTGAACAATCGGGATGTTACAAACCTCCCTCCTTCAAAAGGACCTGTCCTCAGGTCCGAAGCGAGGTCTTGAAAAGTTACGGGTATAACTGTCTCATTTTCTCCTCGGTTTCCCAAGTGGCTTCTTCGGATTTCTGATCACGCCACAAGACTTTTACCAAGGGGATTTGCCGGTTTCTCAATTCTTGCATCTTCCGGTCCAAAACTTTAACCGGGTACTTCTTGATTGTCAAATCCGGCTCTAGTTGCACCTCTTTGATTGGAATTATAGAAGACTCATTGGGATAGTGTTTCCGGAGTTGAGAGACATGGAAAACATTGTGTATCCCGGTCAAACTCGGTGGTAGATCAAGTCGGTAGGCTACTTCCCCAACTCGTTCAAGAATTACAAAGGGGCCTAAGTAGCGCGGGTTAAGCTTCCCGCCTTTACCAATCCGAGCAAACCCTTTTCTAGGAGATGCTTTTAGAAAAACCTTATCTCCCGCTTCAAACGCCAAGGGTCGTCTTCTTTTGTCCGCATAACTTTTCTGTCGGTCCTGAGCCGCCTTTAGCCTTTGTCGAATCACTTTCACTTTCTCGATGGTATCTTGGATCTCCTTTGGTTTCTTAGCTCTGTCGAGCTTACCATCCTTTGTCCATCTCCATTCATCAATATCCCAAAATAAAGGTGATCGACATTTCCTTCCATATAATGCCTCATACGGAGCCATACCAATCGAAGTCTGAAAACTGTTATTATAGGCGAACTCAACCAAATCCAAATACTCATCCCACGAGTCTTGATAGTCTAAAGCACAAGCACGAAGCATGTCCTCAAGATATTTAATTAACCTCTCGGATTGTCCATCCGTTTGTGGGTGAGATGTAGTACTAAACTGAAGTTTCGTTCCCATACACTTCTGTAATTCCTGCCAGAAACTCGCTGTAAACCGTGGATCCCTATCTGAAACAATACTGACAGGTGCACCATGTAATCTCACAATTTCTTTCCGGTACAACTTGGCCAACTTAGGCACTTTATCGGACATCCGGACCTTGAGAAAGTGAGCCGACTTCGAAAACCGATCAATTATGACCCAAATTCCATCGAAACCTCCTTTGGTCCTTGGCAAGCCGGACACGAAGTCCATCGTCACTTGCTCCCACTTCCATTCAGGAATTGGAAGTGGTTGGAGAGTTCCCCCCGGTTTCTGATGTTCAGCTTTCACCACTTGGCATGTTTGGCACCTTCTTACATAATTGGCCACATCTCTTTTCATGCCGTTCCACCAATACAAACTTCTTAAATCTCTATACATCTTAGTAGTACCGGGATGTACCGTATAAGCCGACTTATGCGCCTCATCCAACACCAACTGCTTAAGTTCATCCGGAACACACACCCGAGCCTTAAACCGGAATAATCCCGAATCATCAAACCTGAATTTGGTCTCTGGATCAATCCTTGCCTTAGCCACTAATCTTTGAATTTCTAAATCATTAGATTGAGCTTCAATCAATCTTTGCCTCAAATCCGGTTGTACTGATATATTTGCCAAACGGGCCTCTGAAACCAAGGATACCGAACTCTGTTTACTTGAACCTGCTCCCAAACTCGAGATACTAACCTTTCTGCTCAAAGCATCCGCAACTACATTAGCCTTACCCGGATGGTATTGAATTCTACAATCATAGTCCTCAAGTAGCTCAACCCAACGTCTTTGCCTTAGATTTAAATCCTTCTGTTTAAACAAATACTTAGGGCTTTGGTGGTCGGTAAAAATTTCAAAAGTAACCCCATAAAGATAATGACGCCATTTCATCAAAGCAAAAACAACCGCAGCTAATTCCAAATCATGAGTGGGATAATTTTTCTCGTGCTCTTTTAACTTCCTCGAGGCGTATGCTACTACTTTACCATTTTGCATCAAGACACAACCGAGCCCATCTTTCGACGCATCGGTATAAACTGAGTAACCTTCAGAACCCTCGGGTAGGGTTAAAACCGGTGCAGAAGTCAATCTCTCCTTAAGAGTTTGAAAACTCTTCTCACACGCCTCGTCCCACTCGAACTTAACCTCTTTCTTTGTTAACCGAGTCAACGGGGAAGCAATCTTCGAGAAGTCTTTCACAAAGCGCCTATAATACCCCGCTAACCCTAGAAAACTTCTCACTTCAGAGGCATTCTTCGGCTGTTTCCATAACATAACCGTTTCTATCTTTGCTGGATCCACTTCAACCCCATTCCCTGAGATAAAGTGACCCAAAAATGAAACCCGTTCAATCCAGAACTCACACTTGCTAAACTTGGCGAACAATCTATGTTCTCGAAGTGTAGATAATACCATTCTCAAATGCCGCGCATGATCTTCAACGGACCTCGAATACACCAGAATATCATCTATAAAGATGACCACGAATTTATCGAGGTAGGGCCGGAATATTCGGTGCATCATATCCATGAACGCGGCTGGGGCATTAGTAAGACCAAAAGGCATGACCACGAACTCGAAATGCCCATAACGAGTGTTGAAACCCGTCTTCGGTATGTCTTCCTCCCGGATACGCAACTGATAGTACCCTTGTCTTAAATCCAACTTAGAATAAACACACGAACCTTGAAGAAGATCGAACAACTCTTCAATGTGAGGAAGTGGGTACTTATTTTTAACCGTTAACCGGTTCAGCTCACGGTAGTCAATACACATCCGCAATGTCCCGTCTTTCTTCTTTACAAACAGGACAGGAGCACCCCACGGAGAAGTGCTCGGGCGAATGTAACCACACTCTAAGAGCTCATCAAGTTGCGCCTTCAGCTCCTTCAACTCCGCTGGAGCAATCCTGTAGGGAGATTTCGCATAAGGTTCCGCTCCGGGATAGAGATCTATTACAAATTCGATGTCCCGATCCGGAGGCAAAGACCCCAAATTCTCCGGAAAAACATCGGGGAACTCCTTCACGATCTCCGTCTCCTCGAGCTTGGCCTGATCTTTCGGTTTATTCAAAAGATAGGCCACGTAGCCCGTTGCACCGTCCCGGAACAATTTACTTGCTTCCATAAAGGATATAAACGGGCAGGCCTTCAATTTCTGACCCGCAAATACCGTAGAACCCAATGTCACCTTCTTAGCGAAGCAATCCATCATGGCTCGGTGTCGAAACAACCAGTCCATCCCTAAAATTACCCCATATCTCTTGATAGGCATCTCAATCAAATCTGCCGGATACTCTTGATCTTCAACAACAACCGGGCACCCACGAAACACACGGTCCGCTACCAAACTGCCCCCGAGTGGGGAACTCACAACAAAGGAATCATCAAAGCAAGCAACAGGCAAAGAAAGTGCAGGAACACACCGGGAAGCAATAAAAGAATGCGTTGCTCCCGGATCAAATAATGCATGTAATGGAATGCCATGAATGCTAATAGTACCTTCAACGATGGCATTTGCATCCACCTCGGCATCCTCTTCTTCACCTTCAAGTGCATAGGCTCTGGCTTGGATAGGAGCTCTCGGAGGCCTAGTATTCAAGGGTTGAGGATCCTTCTTCTTAGGACAAGCGTTGATCATGTGACCGGGCTCCCCACAACCATAGCACCTTCCCAATTTCTTTCGGCACGTCTCCTCAGTATGATTGGGACCCCCGCAATAAGAACACTCAATTGGGGCCGGTAGAGCGGGTACCACAGCTTGTCCTTGGGGTCGGGGCTTCTTATTAAAAAGATTAGAACCTTTGGGCTTGAAGACCGGAGGCCCACGTTGAGAGATAGGCCTCTTACCCAAATTTGATCCGGTGCTCGAACCTTGCCCCGAAGAGTAAGCCGGAGGTTTCATCCTCAAATTATGAGCTTCTACTTTCAGTGCCTTCCTTGTAGCCTTCTCCCAAGTGTCCACAGTAGCGGCCTTTAGAGCTTTCTGAACGTCATACCTCAGCCCATGAATAAAATTCCGGGCTTTCTGAGTATCATCGTTAGTGATGTGAGGGGCATACGGGGCGAGTCTTTCAAATTCCAAAATATAATCTTCAACAGAACGATTCCCTTGTTTTAACTCCGTGAATTCCTGGAGTCTTCTTTCACGGGCACTTGGTGGGATATACTTGTGGCGAAATTCTCTTATGAAGCTTTCCCAGTTAAACTCTTCACCCATTCTTTCTAACCGAGCTCTCATAGCCTTCAACCAATTAGAGGCGGGACCCTGAACAAAACGAGCCGTGCAAACTGCCTTCTCATGAGATGGTGCAGGGCATATTTCCCAAATCCCCGAAATTTCTGACAACCATTCCTCTGCTTTAATATCATCACTGCCGTACCACTTCGGAGGGTTGTTGTTCTGAAATTCCCTAAAAGCCGGGGTAACTTGACCCTCTTGAGCCTCCCCATAAGGATTATTCCTTTGATTCTGTTGCAACTGGTTTAAGAGAGCCTGAACAATATTTTCTGCATTCAATGGAGGAGGTGGTGGTGCTTGTGGAGGAGGTTGATTAAGATCCGGGGTTTGTTCCCTATCATTTCTCCTTCGTGGAGGCATCCTGAAAATTCACAAATCAAGAAAATATTGATGCATGGGGTTCAATGTATGTTCATGGAAGCAATTAATTAAAATTTAAACAATTAACTCACATAATTGTAAAGATGAATGCAAATAATCACATAACCCTAAGCCGAACGACCTAGACAGACCCGACACGACTCTAGAGCTCCGGTTTTGCAACCGAGAGCTCTGATACCACCTAAGGATGTAGCACCCCGACCGTAGGGCACCACATCCCCCGCACTAGAGCCCGACACGTGTAGTGGAATGGAGAATCCGTACACGCATCGAACAATAGTGAACGGGAGACAAACAAAACTCACTGTCTAGCTAGGCGGCCTAACCCTCATACAAAGCACAAAACAGTTCATGGTATAGCGGAAGCGATAAAAGCAATTCATACAAAATTCCCCAAGATCACATATATACATATCACATAGTCATAAGAGCATAATATTTCCAACTACAAATTTACAATGCCCTTCCTGGGCCAAAATATTTCAAGTATCAAAGTATTCGGAAAATAGATTTCATAAACATAAGACATAAACCACTACGAATGCAATAAAGATGACTCGAGCTATGAAACAAGTAAGACTCGAAGACAACTTGCCGCCTAGCTCGACTCCCACGGTACCTGCAACTCAAATATGGGAAAAAGAAAGGAAAACCACGAGGGTTAGTCCTAATGACTAGTGAGGGGGCTACACACACACTCATAATACATATAGAGCAAAGCACCTAATCAAAATCATAAAAGGATCCATGAACCGGGGAGGGTTTTTGCAAACTAAAACATTTCCCGTGATAATAACTATATATAATGAAAAGAAGTAAGGGCCATAGGCCAAAATCACAAATTTTAAGTATTTAAGAATCCATTCCCGTTTCATAAATCATACGAATTCACACAACTCGGCGAGTACGAGTTATACCTCCAACTCCCACAAACAAAGACATAATCAAAGCAAAATTCATAAACCATCCTTCTTCGGGTGATAGAAGGGTTGACGGCCCTAACTATCGGTCAAATTCACACGAAACAAGGTTAATTACTTCCTTGAAACCTTCGGTGGTTGAATCCACCGGCTCAAGAGAAACGCCCTTCCTCAACCTCCTAAGGTTAGGCGAGACTCTCAAAGGAAAGTGTTGATGGAAGAGCCCGGCGACCCCTCGGCCGTCCCGAGATACCATGCCACTCTCCGGGCCCAAATCATAATTCAAAATTCATAATTTTCGTAAACTTCTCTTTCAAAGTTCAAAGCTCGCTTACACACTCACACTTAACGAAAGGATTTCAAAACAAATGTAAAATAGTTTATATACTTATACAAATCGTTTTCAAAAACTTATAACAAAGAGAACAAGTCCTCAAAGTACATACCCTACATATATTTAACATATAGTATACATAAATCGCATGCGGGCTTAAAAACATTTAGGGTTTTAGGTCATAATATCTAAAAGAATAAAACCTCACCTTCCGAACACGTAGCAGTGACAAAAGAAAGCGAACCGGACGCCTAAGGGACAACCACGTCGTCAACGGGAGGGTCAACTACACAAAACAAATAACAAGGGATACTCTTAGACTCAATATGTACCACATAAACGCTCGGCAAATGCACATGCGTGTAAATGATGCAAATGAAATGAGATGAATTCATGTTTAGGTCATATAAGGTCACACATTGCATATGAACTCACATATCATAAACGAGGATGTAAAACGAACTATAAATTCATAACATAAATCTTAACACACAATATAACATGTTAGAAGAAGCATGGGGATCAAATTAGTGTTGAGAAAGCGAAAAGAATGCGAAACGAAACAAGAAAATCGAAGTTTGGGGCAAAAGGAGCCACTGACCTAAATCCACCCCGGTGGATTTTTTTCAAAGGGAAAATCCACCCCCATGGATTTTCCAGGAGTTTCTGACTCAAATCCACCCCGGTGGATTTTTTTCAAAGGGAAAATCCACCCCCGCGGATTTGAGTCAGAAGCCAAAAAAACTCGAATTTTCAGCCCCAAAACTCTCCAAAACTCATCCAAATTCATGCAAACTCAAGATAGAACATATTAGGATCATAATATGTAATATATTCACTCAATCCATGTCAAAATCGAAGCTAAACATCAAGATTCAAGTGAAGGAATGTAAGAGATATACATATCTTCAAGTTTATGCCAAAAACCCAAATTGAAACCTAAAGATTCCTAGATTCTCATGCAAAATCAAACCATACACTTATATTATAATGTCATAAGATCAATTAGGATGCAAAAACTCCAACAAAACACCAAGAGATCAAGCTATAATTTCAAAATTGGCAAAACCCTTACTATTCATAGAAATATTCATATCTTGATCAAATCACCACCAAATTGAGCAAATAAGGTATCTAAACAAAGAAGAGAAGATGGAGAAACAAATTCCAAGCTTACCTTTCGAAAATGGAAGGATTTGATGAGGATTTGAGCTCAAAAGGTTGGAAGGTGAATAGTATAATTTTGCTTCCTTCTTGGTCTCGGTTTTGAGCAGCTATTTCTCTCTTCTCTCCAAGGTTGGAACGTAATGAGGGGATTATGGCTGATAGAGGAGTATTCTAGGAGTATGTGGGGCCAAGGTTTATTTAATTTGGTCAAATATATCAAAAGTTATGAATAAAAGAGTGGGCAAAGGTCTAAAATGGCATACGAGGCTTGTTTCGGTTAAATTTCGGAGGTCTAAATGAGCTTAGAAAAATATGAGGCTATGTTTATTGAACCCAAATCATGGATACGAGTTCAACGGAGGTGACGGAATTCGAATCCGAATTTCCGAGCTCAATTTGTGCTTCCCGGAACCCAAGGCGCGCTAAATGCTCTTTAGCCTCCTTTAGGTTCCGTCTCCAAAATTAAAATGAAAAGACAAACCAAACAAATTACAAAATATAAAATGAACATATAGTCAAGTTCATAACTCAAGTAATTCACGCATATCAAAAATTCGCAAGAAACAGAATTGAAATCGGACACGAATAGGGCAAAATTTCAAGCATAGAGGGTTTAAACATTCAAAACGAATTCATTCTTAAATCAAATAATTATCAAACATCCACATAAGAATTAATAACTATCATGTATTCACGTAATTAATTAATTAAATCGCGCATATAAAAATATACCTGAAAGTCTGAACAATCGGGATGTTACAGGCCTTCTCCCGGGACCCACACGGGATAAGCTCCCATATCCTCTCAATCTCTTTCAGCCACTGCTCGGCCTGAATATCATTTCCTTTATAAAACTTGGGAGGATGCAGATTCTGGAACTCCCTGAAAACAGCTGATATCTGGCCTCCAGGCTGTGGTGGTGCAACTGGTGGTGGTGGTGGAACATAATCCCGGACTCTTTGATCAATGAGACCCACCACTGCGTTCATAAAGTCCTGTGGCTGAGCCTGAGGAGGTGGTGGAGGAGGAGGTGGTGATCTCTCCCGACGATGATGTCGATGATGTCGATGTCTAGGAGAACGATCACGGTGATGTCTATCGCGAGCCATCCTGCAATCAAGTCACTATTGTGCATGTTCGATTAGTAATACCAATGTGTGCAAATAAGTCAAGATTGCACATAAGTTCAAAACTCAACAAGTCATCCCAAATTCAAGTAAGTCAAGTAGGTTCAAGTATCAAATAACAATGCAAGACTCTCAAATTGACAATTAGTTCCTATGCCGTGCGACCTAGACTCACAAGACACGACACTAGAGACCCGGTTTTGCAACCGGGCTCTGATACCACCGTAGGATGTAGCACCCGGAACGCCAGGCACCACATCCCCCGCACTATAGCCCCGATCCACATATGAAATGGGCAATCCATACATGAATCAAAGCTATAGCGAACGGGAGACAATAAAATGACTCAAAGCTAGGCGGGTACCCTCAATTTAAAACCAACCAACAAACAAGTCCGAGTATTAAAAAGCGGAAGCAATAACGTTCATTCGACACGTATAGGTACCATATTTATTTATTTACTTATAAGTACCAGCATTCACACTATCAATACATTATCATCCCCCAACAAAATAGATAACAAGGCCTGATACAAAATATCCCAAGATATACATAACAAAATGTGGGAATGAAGTATGCTAGACCCAAATTGAAAGACCACTAGACTCTAAAATCCTGCCTAGCACGCCCTGCAAAACACTGAAAAGTTGAGGTGTCAGTCCAACACAGACTGAGCGAGGGGTATAAATAAATATAAGCGCACCAACATGCAAGTCATAGTCTCGGGTAATAATTTTGGAAAAACAATACAATCTAATAGGTTAAAAGAGATACTATCGCCCGAGATTACAACTATTCCAATTTCAATTCAATCAATTCAATACAATCAATTTGTGGCCCGGTGAGTGGGGTAATTCTCCAACCTTACACCGACTGTGTACAATCAATCAATCAATTATTAGGTGATTAGGTGATCAAGTAATTCATTACTATGCACAATTAGCAGTTTCAATAACGCCTTCTTCCTCCGGGTGATGGTGGGATTGCAAGGCCCCACCATCCAATCAATCTGGGCAGAGGGTACATGAATCCCTAAGCCCGGAACTCCTTCCTCCCCTAATCTCCTAGAGGGTTCAGGGTTCATCCCAGTTTGGTGAGGATAGCTCTCGATTACCCGTCAGCCCATGCTTTCCCGGTTGGCTCGAGTCACTACCCTCGGGCCCACAGTGCAATACAATACTCGCCAAATCAATCAATCAATCAATCAATCCCTTCAATAGTTCGGTAAAACCTTTGAAAACCAATTCATTTGAAAACTATAAGTATATAGATAGGTTTTGGCTTAAACTTCACATAGGGTTGTACGGGTCCTATGTATCTAAAATTAAACCTCACCTGAATGACCCAAAAATATCCAAGGAAACAGCTCACGGGGCCTGCTCCTCGTCACCAGGAAGCTGGTTTGTGCAAGAAAGACAATTGTCCGTGAAACACGACTCAAAATGTACCAAATATGACGAACGGCGGAAATGCAACGAGATGACGGGAAAAATACAATGTACCATAAAAATATTGCGTTTCAACATGTAATCAGTCATATAATAGCAATTAGGGGTCAAAGAAGCCGTCGGAACGGGGTGCTAAAAATGCAATTTTATGCAGTGAATTTTGGGCACTTTCTGGACTATGGGAACGGCCGTTCCAGCTTCCCTTTGAAAATGGGAAGGGCCGCTCCCATGGCCTATAGAAAACGCGCCAGCGTTTTCTAAAAGGGAAAAACGTTTTAGCTGGGAACGGCCCTTCCGGCTCAAAGGCCAAAATGGAAACGGCCGTTCCCAGTCTCGCTGCCCTTCTGTCTCAGCATCATGGGAACGGCCGTTCCAGTTTTGAACTGGGGATGGGAAGGGCCGTTCCCAGAATACGAGAGCAGCTGTATGTAGAGCAGAACAGAGCAGCAATGGCATAACAACAATCAACCACCAAAAATGGCTTCAAGCCAAGTTCAAAAGCATATATTTTATGCAATAAATATGCTAACATGCATATTGATCAACAACAAGTCATAAAACACATAATCCCATGTTAGATCATCAATAATCAATCATTTGAAACCCATATACTCAATCATGCTTCAAGTCCACAAAACTCAAGATAATTGCATCAAACTCAAGCTTAAAGTTCACAAATAAATTTCCAACAATGAATACACAATTTACTCAAGCCATTACAAAGCCCCATATATCATATATTTTCAATAAAATCATTCAAACTCCATAGTTACCTCAAATGAAAGAGATGAGAGACAAGATGAAGATATGATGTTGATGATGCTCCAAATATCACAAATCCCACAAAATTGATGCTTGAATGATGAAATCTCCCCCTTAACTTGGTAGGGTTTTGTCTCGGTTGAGATAGGAAGCAAGAACAAGGAAGAAATGTTGTGTATGAATGGAATGCAAATGGTACGTGAAAGCTGCTATGAAGGAGAAAGAATTGGCCAATTTTGCAATTAAATCCTTCCATTTATTAAGTCATGCAATCAAGTCCAAATCCCATATTAAATGATCAATGTGGTCCAATGCAATTAGATCCCATATTCATGAAAATGAGCAATTAAGGCCATAAAAGAAATAAATCACATTCGGGAAAATAATTCACATAGCAATCACGTTCAATATATCCAATAAATATGATATGATATGAATTTTCAATAAAATGTCAAGAATATAATTTTTTATAAAATTATGTCATGCTATGACAAATTAAAGAAATAAACAATTAATAATTAAAAACTAACTCTCAAACGCACACGTGTCGATCATACCTGAATTGCCGAAAGCTGGGGCGTTACAATCGTCCCTCCTTAAAAGAATCTGGTCCCCAGATTCACTGATCGGAAGGGAACAACTCTGGATGGAACCGTCTCATTTTGTCTTCGGTCTCCCAAGTGGCTTCTTCGGTCTTATCACTTCTCCAAAGAACCTTAACCATGGGAATCCTCCGATTTCTTAATTCCTGAAACTTCTTATCCAAAATCTTGACCGGTTTCTGAACAAAGGTAAGACTCGGTTCCAATTCCTCTTCTTCAACAGGAATGATCTCGGTTTCATTGGGGTAGTATTTCCTCAGCTGAGACACGTGAAATATATTATGAATCCCCGTAAGGCTCGGTGGTAGGTCCAATCTGTAAGCAACTTCTCCAATTCTTTCCAAAATTTCATAAGGACCTAAATAACGAGGTTTAAGTTTACCTCCTTTCCCAATCTAAGCAAATCCGTTTCGTGGAGACGCCTTCAAGAATACCCGGTCTCCAACCTCAAACTCGAGATCCTTTCTACGACGATCGGCATAGCTTTTCTGTCTATCCTGAGCTGATTTCATCCGTTGTTTTATTAATTGGACTTTCTCTGTCATAGCTTCAACGGCCTTGGAAGGTTTTTCCAATTTCTCACCTTTCTTAACACCTTCCTGCTTAGTCCATTTCCACTCTTCCAAGTCAAAGAACAACGGAGAACGACACTTCCGTCCATAAAGTAGCTCATACGGTGCCATTCCAATCGAAGCCTGAAAACTGTTGTTGTACGCAAACTCAATCAAAGGTAGCTAATACCCCATAGGCATCAACAACATATATCAATATCATAAAAGTAAGACATGAGGTGAAGAGTGCTAGACCCAAATTAAAGACAGGATTCGACTCTAATTCCCGCCTAGCACGCACCTGGAAAACTGAAAGGTGGAGGCGTCAGTCTATAAAAGACTGAGTGAGGGGTATACAAATATAAACGCACATACATGCAAGTTATAATCTCGGGTAATGTTTTGTGAAATTAACAGTATGATTCAAGAATTAAGATATAATATATCGCCCGAGGTTACAACTATCAAGTTTAACATTTATTATAGTTTCAATCAATCAGTGGCCCGGCGAGTGAGGGCAAGTTTCCAACCTTTAGTCCGATAGTGAACAATCATGAAAATCAAGTTTCAATTCAATGGTGATCATGCAATTATTACAGTGCACAATTAGCAATTTCATGAACCCTTCTTCCTCCGGGTGATGGTGGGTTTGCAAGGCCCAACCATCTAATCATGGTGTACGTCGGGAACATGACTCCCACGCACGGGATTCCTTCCTCCACCAAACCTCCTGGTGGATTCAGGGGTCATCCCAAAATGGTGAGGATAGTGCAAGAGTTACCCGTCAGCCCGTGTTTTCCCGGTTGGCTCAATACACTACCCTCGGGCCCACAGTGCAATATAATTTACTCGCCAAAATGGTCATTTCGGTACAAACAATTGACGTTTGAAAGAACTTATAGATATATATACGTTTTGGCCGAAAAGTTCACATAGGGGTTATAAGGGTTCTATATATCTAGAAATTAAACCTCACCTGTGTGAACAAAATAAACAAGGATACAACTCACGGCGCCTGCTCCTCGTCACCAAGAAGCTGGTCTGTGCAAGAAAGACAACTGTCCGTGAGACACGACCCAAATGAACCAATTAGGACGAACGGCTTAACCATGAACAATATGACATGCGTTGACAATTTTTGGAATGATATGATCATAATCATGCATAAATGAGCATATACGAGCATGTATCGATCAATTAAAGGTTTAGGAAAAAGAATTGGAAATTCTCAATTCATGCAGAAAGTTTCTGCCATGATCAGAGACTTGGGAACGGCCGTTCTAGCCTGCATTTCAAAATGGGAACGATCGTTTCCAGCTCCCTGATTCAATCCCGCGCGTCTGTAAGTTTTTGGAAAATTTGGGGGTTGGGAAAGGCTGTTCCGGCCAGTAGTTCAAAATGGGAACGGCCCTTCCCAGCCTCACGCCAGCTTTTCAAAATGGATGGGAACGGCCCTTCCCAGAATGACCTGGGACCGGAAGGGCCGTTCCCGTTACCCAGCAGAGGCAGAAAACAGAGCAGAACAGGGGAGTTCGAACCAAATTCCACAAACCATCAAACATCCATAATTCAATCTCCAAATGATATAAATCATGCAATACACACTCTAGCATGCTTATAGATCAATAAAATCCAATAAAACACATTATCCAAGCTTTGATCAACAAGAATCATCAATATCAAACCCATAACTCAACTTAGCATCCAAGTTCATAAACTTCAAGAATTCAAACATAAATTCAAGCTATCATCATGTATTCATATCTCGAACAACTAAAACACAATTTACCAACTTCATATCATAACCCTAGCTACCATTCATGATTCAAGAATTCCTCAAAATCTCCATGTACACCTCAAATAAGAAAAGAGAAGGAAAGAGATGAAGATATGATAATGATGATGCTCCAAGATCCACAAATCTTCCAAAAATTATAGCTAGAAATGATGAAATCCTTTCTCTCCACTTGGGGTTTTGATTAGTAGAAAAATGGAAGTAAAGGAGCAAGTGTGGTATGTCTTGTATGTATGAAGAAAATGAGAAGAGATGCATCACGTAATTGTTGTAATAAAAAAGGGAATGAGATGCTCTATTTGCTATTAAATCCTCCACAATTCCTAAGTCATGTAATTGAGTCCAATCTCATAATAATTGTTCAATTTGATCCAATGCAATATTCATGCAATTAAGTCCTCAAATTTAAGAAATAATCAAATAAGGACATATAAGAAATTAAGTAATGTTCGGAAATTAATTCAAATTCAATTTATGCCATAAGTACCAATTTGATATGAATTTTATAAAAACACTTGAAATATAATTTAATAAAGTTATGTCATGAAATGTAGAAATTTAAATAATTGAACAAGTAAAACAAATAAATTCTAACTCTCAAAACTCACACATGGCATACTTACCTGAAAGGCCACAAGCTGTGGCATTACAATCCTCCCCTCTTAGAAGAATCTGGTCCCCAGATTCACTGATCGGAAGGAAACAACTCTGGATGGAACCGTCTCATCTTATCTTCGGTTTCCCACGTAGCCTCTTCAGTCTTATCACTTCTCCAAAGAACTTTAACCATGGGAATCCTCTGGTTTCTCAATTCCTGACATTTCTTATCCAATATCTTAACCAGTTTCTGAACAAAGGTTAGATTGTTAGGAATAGTGCCCTAGAAAGCCGATTGTATATCCGCTTTGTGCTTTTCCTTATTGCAATCACAGACAATCTTTGAATGAAATAACGAATTGAGGCAACACTTCTTTATATGCTCTTGTTTGGTATGTGTTTACTTTAGCTGTGCATGTATGAGAACTCCCCTAATCCTGATGACTTTAGGACTCTACCATTTAGGTGAAATGGTTCATGAAACGAGTCCTATATCACATAAGTCATGATTAGTAAAATACTCCAAGCCGATGAGTCCTACCGACAGTGGGAGTGTCAACCTGACTCCTCAAAGGCTTGCTTGTGGGATCACGCCCTTAAGAAGGACCACCTTGTTTCATGGAGGTGCAAAGTGTATAGTTGATACGTGCGTGATACATGAGGGTGCTTACTTTAATAAGTAAGTTCACTGAGGTACCCCCTGTGAGAACATTCCTAAATGGGAAAGGAAGTTTCTATTTCAGGAAATAGAAACTTCCAGATTAGGAAATATCTCACGAGTTATTGATGTGATTAATTGATCCTTAAGACTTGAGGTTCCTTGTCACTTTATGAGTTAACTCTGTAGTCTTAGGTATAAGCTTTAAAGGGTGTCGCCTTAGACAACTGATTCAAGGCTTATGCTGGGGCGGCACAAGTGATTCACGAAAGTGAATGAGAATCAAGAAAGGACCTACACTTGCATTTGCAAGGTGATCTCTTATTGTGTAAGTCATTCATATGCCATATGGAGTCCTTGGCAAAGGCAGTAGACCAAGACATCAGGAAAAGGGTTTCTTGGATTGAGATCAAATGGATATGAAATGCACTTAGCTTTAAGACGAATTATTAGGGTTCTGATTATTCCCTTACCCTAGATCTTGGTTGAGAGATAGTAAGTAGGAGGATTGTATCTCACATGAATCAATGACTTAAAGGTTCTGTCGAATCCGAACATTCCAATTCAGCTAGGGGTTAAACACCTGTTGCCAAACTATGGTCGTTTAATCTGTGGACCGATTATTTAATTAGTGCATTAATTAATTGGGGTCACTGCTAATTGAATAGAGAACCTAGAGGGTCACACACAACTACTTGGTTACATGAGTTGAGGCTTTAAAATGATTAAACGAGTTAATCGGGCCAAGAGGGTTCCACACGTGTGAAACCACACGTGTGGGTCACGTGAGTGACACGTGTAAATATATATATATTGTATATATATATTAAATGTGTTAATTATTTAATAGACTTTGGTTTAATTTTGAATTAAAAAGAAAGTCTAATTTTGGAGAAAATAATCTAGTTAATTAATTATGAATTAATTAATTGGATAAAATAAGTTATTTATTTTAAATAAAGAAAGTATAAAATTATCCAAAAATAGTTTGGATATTTTAGCTCTCTTGAAAGTTGATTTGAATTTGCATTCAAAGTCAAAGTCAAAATTACTTGATGATCAAGTAATAGGAGAGAGGGACCAAAATCCTTAGCCCGTAAGGACTAGGGTTTTTCGGCCACTCCCTTATTATAAATAAGGGAGCTCGAGCTCCCCTTAGAGCTAATTGGCAATTCTTTTGGTTCATGTGTTGAACACCATCCTTTCTCCAAGATAAACGAAACCCTAGGTTAAGCCTAAACACTAACTAGAGAACTAGCATCCTTACTAGTTAGATTGTAGTCAAGTTGGTGGACTATCTCTAGAGAGCTTCAAGTTAGAAGTTTGAAGATTCGAGCTTTACCAAGGAGAGGGGATCAAGCCGCGAGAAGAGCGTTCTTGGGTGGCTTGAAACGCTTCAAGAAAGTTAATTAAGAAAGTAAGTTTCTAATCCCAACAAATTTGGTTACACGATTGCGAGTCCCAGGTCCTTTTGTTGGAAAAAATTTTAATTTTCACTGCTTTTCTGATTCGTGTTTTCCAACAAGTGGTATCAGAGCCACCTTGTTAATCATGTTTCTGAATCCTCTCAATTATTCTGAATTTGGTAGAAATTCTTAGGCTTGGATGCGAATTAGGTATTCATGAGTTCTTTTAGAAAGCCTGAATTACGAAAGTGTAATTTTTCTTGAATTTCTGAAACTGTTTTCTTAAATTGTATTTTTGAAAAACGTTTGGATTCAAATCTTACGAAATCACACGAGCCTGGACGTGCTAAGGCGTAGCACGCCCAGGCCCGCGTGCACCCGCCGCTGCAGCCCGCTAGCTCCTAGGCGGGCCACACATTCCTCCCACAACGCGCGCGAGCATTCGCGCCATGCGCGCGCGCTGGCAGCTCACGCTGCCGGCTGCGAGCAGCGCTAGTGCCCGCGTCCATGCGTGCGATGCTACGCGTCTGCCGGGCTTCGTCTCGGGCGGGCGTGCAGTCCGTTCCGGGCCCTTCGTTTCGCGATCTTGATTTTCGTGTTTAGTCCAATCCAATCCCGATTTAATTTTTCTTAAAAAATTTTATTTTATTAAATTTGAATTATTTTTGAAATAATTGTTTAAATTGGGATTTTGAAAATTTAAGCGATTTAAATTTTGTAAAAATTACAAACTTTATTTTATGAAAATATTGAAAGAATAAAATTATTAATTTTCAGAAATTAATTGGAATTTTATTAGTTCATTGTTTGTCGGGTTTTATTGAAAAGGCTCTTGAACAAGAATTGCATCTAAGTCGTATTTTAAGCTATTAGAGCTTAAAGCAAGAATTTTAATTTATTGGTTAAATTTAAATTCTTGCAAAAGCATGTTAGGTGATCATGGGTTTAGATCTATGTATGGTTTTATTTTATGCACATGGATGGTTTAAATTGGGGTTGGAGCCCTGTAGTTGCGTTTTTTCAATTGAGGTTGGAGCCTCACTTATTTGCGTACTGTTATGTGATTTATTATGTGGCTTTCCATATTACTGTTTTGAGGCCGGGGTATGCCCCGTGTAATTATCTAAGGCCAATATGAAGATTGAGCCTTATTACTTTATGTCTTTTTCCTTTTATTGTAATTTGAGAGTTGAGATAGGTGGTGAGGTTTTATTTTCATTTTGGAGACAATGCACCCATGGAGTAAGATGGACTACATTCAAGTAACAAGGAGGCCATAAGTGAAGGCCCCTCAAAATGTTAGGGAGGGGAATCTCAATTGTAAAAATGTAATAGAGATAGGGCTCGTATTTTGTTACCGTTTTCCCTTATGTGATTTAAACTGTGTATGTGGCATGTATGTTAGAACTTGTGATTGTGGAGTGGCTCCCACATATCACGCATAAGATAGGTAGAACCCATGATGATTACATGTTAGTATCATGCTAGGACATGTTATCTGTTTATGTGCTTGTTTGAAATGCATTTAAGTGTACTTGCATTAATCAAGACTAATAAAATTGGATAACATATATGTTGGTGAGGTCAAACCGGACAACTCTCCGGTTGATTCGAAAATTCCCATTAAATATTAAGCTAATTTCGAACAAATAGGTATTTAATTCGAGATGCAAATTTTGAATTAAATTCCTAGCATTCCATCGATAGGTTTTAAGTTTAGTAAGTGAAGCTAGTTATTGTCCGCGAGTCGTGGGATAGCTAGTGGAGCTTATTAGTTCTTAGTTACCTAATTGATCATTTTAAATGGTCAATATTTCGTGATCAATTTTGGCAAGGGCGATGTCCGCGAGTCGTGGGTCGTTCGAACTAAGTTTTGGTCATGATCTTATGATTGATGGGTCTAGCTTAACGCCTAAGTAAATATGGATGTCGCACAAGTCGTGGGTCCATATTGAAAGATAGGTGATGCAAAAACAATTACTAAGAGTTCTAAAAGTGTTAGAATTGGTAAGTTATACCTACCTAGGGTTCTTACTTAGAATGTCCGCGAGTCGTGGGTTCGAGGTAAAATGCCTAGGATCTTAGTACCCATTGGGAAACGTGTTCCTCTTAGATCTTTGGGAATTATAGATCTTTGAAAAACAGTGGGAGCTACATTAGATTAAAGACCTTATCTTTTGTATATCGTTATAATTCAGCATGCTCACTAGTTCTCTGTTTTACCATTTAGGTCGTAGATTCTGTGATTCTCTACGTGTTTTGAAATGGCAACCAAAAACCCTCTTGTATCGATCCTCGAGTCAAACAAGTTGACTGGTCCCAACTATTCTGATTGGCTGAGGAATCTAAAAATCATTTTAGATTCTGAGAAGAGAACTTATGTTCTCTTCGAAGGGGAGCCTAGTCCCGAAGGGGAGGCTCCCACTCGGGCCGAGCGGGACGCGATTCAGAAGTGGAAGGATGATAATCTCCAAGCCCGTTGCCTTCTCCGGACTTGCAAAGGCAACATGAGGCCATGGAATTCGCTTGGGAGATTTACAACCACTTAGAGCAACTTTACCGCCCTCATGAACGTGTTACAAGGTATAACACTTCAAAGGAATTGTTCCACTTAAGAATGAGGGAAGGTTCAAGTGTCCATGAATATGGACTCAAGTTTCTCGCCCTTACTGAGAAACTTGCTTCCATGGACATGCCACTGAAAGATGAGCTTTCAGTGGATTTGTTGCTAGCTTCGCTCCCACTATCATTCAACCCATTTGTCCTTAACTTCAATATGAATCATGCTGGTGCTACTGTAGCTGAGCTGATTAGTCAGCTTGTGACTGTTGAAAGCACGATCAAGAAGGACAATAAGGTTTTGATGGTGAATGCTCCATCTTCCTCTTCTGGGCCTTCTAAAGGTAAGGGCAAGAAAGCCCAAAAGAAGAAGAAGAAACCCCTTAGGCCCACTGGTGGAGTTTCGAAGGGGAAGGCCCAAAAGAAGAAGCGTGATCAGAAAGAGGATGTTTGCTTCCATTGTGGCAAAGCGGGACATTGGAGGAGAAACTACCCAGAGTACAAGGCTACTCTAAAGAAAGGTATGTTTCTCGTTGAAATAAAATTTTCTATTAATTCTAGTTCTTGGGTACTTGATACCGGTTGTGGAACTCATATCTGTAATGATGTACAGATGCTAAGTGAAGTCCAACAACTCAAAGAAGGAGAATGTGTCTTGAAGATCGGCGATGGCTCAAACGTTGAAGCTCGAGCTTTAGGCACAATTAGATTAGATTTAGGTAGTTTTGAGTTAGTCTTAAATAAAGTCCTTTATGTACCGAGCATTATTCGTAATATAATTTCAGTTCCAATATTAGATTGTGAAGGTTATGAAACTTATATTAAGAATGGTAAATACTTTATCAAACGGAACAACTCTTCCGTTCACATCGGTACTCTAAGTAATGGACTTTATCTAACTCAGAATATCAATATTATGAATATACAACGAGAAACTAAACATAAGAGAGATGACAAAGTTTCAGCTCCCTTATGGCACGCTAGATTAGGACACATTTCCAAGAACAGAATTAGCAAGATAAACACTTTAGGATCATTCTCTGAAAATGATCTTCAGGAGTTAACTTCTTGCGAATCCTGTCTCAAAGGAAAAATGTCCAAAGTTCTTTTTAAAGGAACTGTGGAACGTGCCACTAAGGTTTTGGATTTGATCTATACTGATATTTGTGGACCGCTTAGCGTAAGCACTAGAAACAATCATCAGTATTTCATAACCTTTACTGATGACTTTAGTCGGTATGGTTATGTATACTTAATGAAGTATAAATCTGAAGCTTTTGAGAAATTCTTAGAATTTCAAAAGGAGGTTGAGAACCAAACTGGTCACAAGATCAAAGCACTTCGATCTGATCGAGGAGGCGAGTATCTTAGTGAAGAATTCCTTAATCATCTCAAAGATAATGGGATTATCTCTCAGTGGACTCCTCCGGGAACTCCTCAGCTTAATAGAGTTTCTGAGAGAAGGAATCGAACCCTACCTGATATGGTTCGTTTCATGATGAGTTTCATTGACTTACCACCTTCTTTCTGGGGTTATGCCCTAGAAAGTGCAGCAAAGATTTTGAATCTAGTTCCCTCTAAGTCAGTTCCTAAATCGCCCTATGAAATGTGGCATGGTAAAATCCCTGGTTATTCTTACTTAAGAAATTGGGGTTGTCCTGCTTACGTGAAGAGGACAGTGGGAGATAAGTTAGAATCTCGTTCTAACTTATGCTACTTTGTAGGTTATCCTAAGGAATCCATAGGATACTACTTCTATGATCAATCTGAGCAAAAGGTGTTTGTTTCCAGAAATGCCACTTTTCTTGAGGAACCGTTCCTTAAAGAAAAGAAAGGGAAGATCATAGAATTAGAGAAAGTACAAAGTGAGCCCACGCCACCCACTGAAGAGACGTCCCCTACTGATCAACCACAACCAATCACGGATTTCGATACACACGAAAATCCTCCTCTAAGGCGTTCTGAACGCACTCCTAGACAGCCGGAGAGATGGTATGGATTCTTCCGTGAAATCTCTCAAAAGGATAATGATCCTTTAACATATGAGGAGGCACTTTCAGATTCTGACTCTGAACAGTGGATAGAAGCTATGAAATCCGAAATGGATTCTACGAACTCCAACCAAGTTTGGACCTTGGTAGATTTGCCTGATGGGGTCAAACCCATAGGTTGCAAATGGATCTTTAAGAGAAAGCTTGGAGTTGATGGAAGCATTGCAGCCTACAAAGCAAGCCTGGTTGCAAAAGGATTCACTCAAAGACCCGGCGTGGACTTTATGTTGATGACATCCTTCTTATTGGGAATTCGAAGGATGACATGAAAGTGACTAAGTTATGGTTATCGAACCAATTCGAGATGAAAGATCTGGGTGATGCGTCCTATATCCTTGGAATTAAAATCTATCGAGATAGATCTAGAAGGTTAATAGGACTACCACAATCGATGTACATTGACAAAGTATTGAAGAGATTCAATATGGAGTTAGCAAAGGTTAAGAACCTTCCTATGGGTGTAGGAACATGTCTTTCAAAGAAGATGTGTCCTAAGACTAACCTTGAGAAGGAAAGAATGACTCATACACCTTATGCATCAGCAATAGGTAGCATAATGTATGCAATGTTATGTACTCGATCGGATGTGGCTTATGCACTTAGTGTGACAAGTCGTTTCCAATCTGACCCTGGAGATGGTCACTGGGCTGCCGTGAAGAATATTCTTAAGTACTTGAAAAGTAATAAAGATTTATTCTTAGTTTACGGAGGTCAGAGAGATCTTACTGTCGAAGGATACTGCGATGCAAGCTTTGCATCTGACTTAGATGATTTTAAGTCAATGTCAGGATACATTTTCTACCTAAACGGCGGAGCAGTGAGTTGGAAGAGTTCCAAACAAACTACCACTGCAGATTCGACCACTGAGGCCGAATACTTAGCTGCAAATGATGCAGCTAAGGAAAGTGTTTGGATTAGAAACTTCATTCAAGAGTTGAATGTCGTTCCTAGAATGAAAGACCCCATAACTGTGTTTTGTGACAACACTGGGGCGGTTGCTTAAGCAAGAGAACCAAGATCTCACCAACGGACCAAACACATTATGAGGAAGTATCACCTAATCCGTGATATTATCAAAAGAGGAGATGTGCTAATTGAGAGGGTCACATCAGCAGAGAACGTGGCAGATCCACTTACTAAACCCCTTAGTCGAGAAGGTTTCCAAGGACATCTTCAGAAGATGGGACTTAGAGTAGCTTTAGAATGGCTTTGACGAGCAAGTGGGAGATTGTTAGGAATAGTTCCCTAGAAAGCCGATTGTATATCCGCTTTGTGCTTTTCCTTATTGTAATCACAGACAATCTTTGAATGAAATAACGAATTGAGGCAACACTTCTTTATATGCTCTTGTTTGGTATGCGCTTACTTTAGCTGTGCATGTATGAGAACTCCCCTAATCCTGATGACTTTAGGACTCTACCATTTAGGTGAAATGGTTCATGAAACGAGCCCTATATCACATAAGTCATGATTAGTAAAATACTCCCAGCCGATGAGTCCTACCGACAGTGGGAGTGTCAACCTGACTCCTCTAAGGCTTGCTTGTGGGATCACTCCCTTAAGAAAGACCACCTTGTTTCATGGAGGTGCAAAGTGTATAGTTGATACGTGCGTGATACATGAGGGTGCTTACTTTAATAAGTAAGTTCACTGAGGTGCCCCGTGTGAGAACATTCCTAAATGGGAAAGGAAGTTTCTATTTCAGGAAATAGAAACTTCCAGATTAGGAAATATCTCACGAGTCATTGATGTGATTAATTGATCCTTAAGACTTGAGGTTCCTTGTCACTTTATGAGTTAACTCTGTAGTCTTAGGTATAAGCTTTAAAGGGTGTCGCCTTAGACAACTGATTCAAGGCTTATGCTGGGGCTGCACAAGTGATTCATGAAAGTGAATGAGAATCGAGAAAGGACCTACACTTGCATTTGCAAGGTGATCTCTTATTGTGTAAGTCATTCATATGCGATATGGAGTCCTTGGCCAAGGCAGTAGACCAAGACATCTGGAAAAGGGTTTCTTGGATTGAGATCAAATGGATATGAAATGCACTTAGCTTTAAGACCGGATTATTAGGGTTCTGATTATTCCCTTACCCTAGATCTTGGTTGAGAGATAGTAAGTAGGAGGATTGTATCTCACATGAATCAATGACTTAAAGGTTCTGTCGAATTCGAACATTCCAATTCAGCTAGGGGTTAAACACCTGTTGCTAGACTATGGTCGTTTAATCTATGGACCGATTATTTAATTAGTGAATTAATTAATTGGGGTTACTGCTAATTGAATTGAGAACCTAGAGGATCACACACAACAACTTGGTTACATGAGTTGAGACTTTAAAATGATTAAACGAGTTAATCGGGCCAAGAGGGTTCCACACGTGTGAAACCACACGTGTGGGTCACGTGAGTGACACGTGTCCTTGTGACACGTGAGTGACACGTGTAAATATATATATATTGTATATATATATTAAATAATTAAACGTGTTAATTATTTAATAGACTTTGGTTTAATTTTGAATTAAAAAGAAAGTCTAATTTTGGAGAAAATAATCTAGTTAATTAATTATGAATTAATTAATTGGATAAAATAAGTTATTTATTTTAAATAAATAAAGTGTAAAATTATCCAAAAATAGTTTGGATATTTTAGCTCTCTTGAAAGTTGATTTGAATTTGCATTCAAAGTCAAAGTCAAAATTACTTGATGATCAAGTAATAGGAGAGAGGGACCAAAATCCTTAGCCCCGTAAGGACTAGGGTTTTTCGGCCACTCCCTTATTATAAATAGGGGAGCTCGAGCTCCCCTTAGAGCTAATTGGCAATTCTTTTGGTTCATGTGTTGAACACCATCCTTTCTACAAGATAAACGAAACCCTAGGTTAAGCCTAAACACTAACTAGAGAACTAGCATCCTTACTGGTTAGATTGTAGTCAAGTTGGTGGACTATCTCTAGAGATCTTCAAGTTAGAATTTTGAAGATTCGAGCTTTACCAAGGAGAGGGGATCAAGCCGCGAGAAGAGCGTTCTTGGGTGGCTTGAAACGCTTCAAGAAAGTTAATTAAGAAAGTAAGTTTCTAATCCCAACGAATTTGGTTACACGATTGCGAGTCCCAGATCCTTTTGTTGGAAAAAATTTTAATATCCGCTGCTTTTCTGATTCGTGTTTTCCAAAAAGTGGTATCAGAGCCACCTCGTTAATCGTGTTTCTGATTCGTCTCAATTATTCTGAATTTGGTAGAAATTCTTAGGCTTGGATGCGAATTAGGTATTCATGAGTTCTTTTAGAAAGCCTGAATTACGAAACTGTAATTTTTCTTGAATTTCTGAAACTATTTTCTTAAATTGTATTTTTGAAAAACGTTTGGATTCAAATCTGTTTAAATCGTGTTTTTTGAATTTTGGATTGTTGTTGGTTTTGAACTAAAAGTACGAAACACGAAATCGCGTTACGAAAACACGAGCCTGGACGTGCTAAGGCGTAGCACGCCCAGTCCCGCAACCGCTCGGGACTGCCCGCCGCCAGCGCCTAGGCGCTCCGCACATTCCTCCCGCAACCGCGTGGGAGCCTGCCATCCCCGCCCAGCTGATGTGCACGACGCTCGCAAGGATGCGCGCCATGCACGCGCGCGTGGGCAGCTCACGCTGCCGGCTTCGCGCAGCGCTAGTACGCGCGTCCATGCGTGCGTTGCTGCGCGTCTGCCGGGCTTCGTCTCGGGCGGGCGTGCAGTCCGTTCTGGGCCCTTCGTTTCGCGATCTTGATTTTCGTGTTTAGTCCAATCCAATCCCGATTTAATTTTTCTTATAAAATTTTATTTTATTAAATTTGAATTATTTTTGAAATAATTATTTAAATTGGGATTTTGAAAATTTAAGGGATTTAAATTTTGTAAAAATTACAAACTTTATTTTATGAAAATATTGAAAGAATAAAATTATTAATTTTCAGAAATTAATTGGAATTTTATTAGTTCATTGTTTTTCGGGTTTTATTAGCTTTGGTTCCGTATGTGATATCTTGAGCTCGGGAACTCGGAATCGAGTTTCGTCACCTCCATTGGACTCATATCGACGATTCAGATCCGATGGAACAAGCCTCACATTTTTCTAAGACCATTTGGATTCCTGAATTTCAACCGAAACGAACACCTTACGCCTAAAATGACAAACCATTGACTTTACCTAAACTACGGACCTAAAATAACACACCTAGACCCTACCCAAAGACCTAAACCCACTTGTACACTCTCTATCTCCCCTTTTCAGCGCCAAAACCGAGATCCCTTTCCCCCTCACAACCCAAAAATATCAGCCAAAAAGAGAAGAGAAGGAGGAGAAGAAGAAGAAGGAATAGTGTAAACCTTGGGGAATTGAGCTCATCTCCGTACCATTTCTCATCCTTTCTTTAAGGTAAGCTCATATTTGTGTAGTATATCTCCTTGTAATCATTTTATGCTAGATTTTACATGATTTCACCATGATTTGAGTTAGGATTGGAGAAGATGATGAATAGTAAGGGTTTGTGATACTTTGATGATTCTTGCTTGAGACCTTGTGAATTATTTTAGTATGAAGCATGATATATGATCCTAAGACCTCCATTTTTGCCTCCTTAAATTTTTATTGCATGATAGATGAGTTATTTGGAAGTCACCATTAATGATTTTGCTTGAAACTTGAAGAACATGAACCTATGTGAGCCTCTCTTCCATTCTCATGATTTAGCTTCGGTTTTGGCATGTATGTATGAGCTTATGGCCGGAATTTGTATGTATTTCATTGAGTTTTAAGTTAGTAACATGCTTCGTTTCCTCTCCCTTTCGTGCATACCCTGTTTGTGTGTTTTTTTTGGCCACTGACACAAATCCACGGAGGTGGATTTTTCCCTTTGGAAAAATCCATGGGGGTGGATTTGAGTCAATGAGTTTCTGACCAGAATCCATGGGGGTGGATTTTTTCCCTTTGGAAAAATCCATGGGGGTGGATTCTGCCCTGCCTATTTTTGTTACTCCGGTTTCGTTTTTTTCTTGTTTTTCTTTGCTTGTTTGATCTTCCTCCACCTCTTTTATGACTTCTATGCTATGCTAACATGTATTATCTTGGTGTTACGAAATTTTATGATTTTTCGTGGAATATTTTACGAGTTATGCCTCAACGTGTCTTCTTTGCTCCTAATGTGTGCATGCATGGAACTTTGCTCTTAAGTATGAACCCTAATTGCTATGTATTCCTTATTTTTTGACTTGTATGATACGTGTACATGCTATACTACGTGTTATGACCGTTATTTGGAATTCTTGGATCAACTTGATTTGAATGTGAAGGTTATGAACTTGAATGGCTTTAAACGCTTCATGAAAAGAATGAAATGGATGGTTAGATGTCTTTGAGATATTAATCGTGCACTTGAACGATTCCTTGACATAATATCACCTCTTGTGCCTTTATAACCTATGTTATACTTTTTGTATATAGATTATGGCTCAATATGTCTTTCTTGCTCCAATATGGTACATGTATGCATTGAAGCTTCATGTTTGAACCCTAAATGATGTTGTGCTTCTTTTTAATGATTGATATGAAGTGTTTACATGTTATACTACGTGTGATGATCGTCATCTGAATTTCTTAGATTTGTGTGGTATAGAAATGAAAGTCATGAACTCATATGGATATGAACGCTTCTTGAAAGGAATGAGTGACTTGTTTCCATGACTTTAGGTAATGAATTGTGCATATGAATGTTTCCATGATACTATATCATCTCTTATGCATTCATATCATATTCATTACATTGTCGTGCATTGTATTTGGTACATTTGGAGTCTTGAGTCTCATGGGTACACTATATTGTCTTTTGTACAGTTTTCTCCAGGGCGGAGACTTGCCGGGCTCTTAGGACACTTCCGGGTCCTCTTGTTCCTTCTTAGTTTTGGTTGGTAAGCTAAAGACAGGTGGGTTTCTCTACTATTTAGTTAAATGACCCTATATACTCTCAATGTGTAAATATTTCAGCCAAAAGTATATACGTATATAGAGTCGTTTTCATGAGTCAATGATTTTAAAGTAAAGCCCTTCTTTTATGAACCTACCAAATGTTTTGGCGAGAAAGAATGAATGAATGCACAGAATGGGGCCCAGGGACTTGGTGTGAGTGGTGATCCAGGGAGGCATGGGCCGACGGTAATCCCTCACACTAGTTCCACCAATGAACGGCGTAACCGGACCTCGTTAGGAGTTAGCGAGGAATGGACATTGAGTGCCATCTGGGGAGTCATGTTCCCCTTTTGGTCAATGAATGGATGGTTCGGGCTGACCACCCGGCCATCACCCGGAGGAAGAAGGTGTAAATGTTCATGAATGTGCACGAAAGAATGTAATGCATGAAAGAAAGAAAGAAAGAATGAATGTTTAATGAACTACACGAGGTGTTGGTCGGAGATAATGCACGCCTACTCGCCGGGCCACGAAAGAACTAAAGAATGAAAAATGAACGATATAATCCCTTTTGATGACTTCTTTATTTCACCCACTTGGGAAAATGCTATAAAAACCTCATTTGGGATTATAACTTGCATGTGAATGTTTAAATATTGTCTTATATGATACTTATGCCATTTTATATCCACCAGTCTCATATAGACTGAACCCGGATTATTTTCAGTGTTCTTGCAGGTTTGGAGTGCTAGGCGGGAAGTCGAGTCTGTTCAGTCTTTCGGCTAAGTCAGAGTCTGTTCATTTGCATATTGAATCGTGATTTGTTTAAGTTATGGAGAATGTATGACTTGTATTGATTATTACTACTATCATGAATTCGAGATAAGTTTGCAGGAATAAAAGAATCCGTAATTGATGTTTTATGATTTTATTGACTTTCAGGATTAGGTATCTATGCTAGATGAACCCGTCACTCTTTGCTTACCTTACTATTTATGAATGTACGTTGCTTCCGCATTGGTTTTGTTTCTGTGGTTATGTCTTTTGGTTGCGTAGGTTAGATCCCGCCTAGCTTAGCGAGTATGTATGTCCCCGTTCACCGTGATTTAGCTCGGGTATGGATTTTCCATTTCATATTCGGGTCGGGTCTCGGTGCGGGGGATATGGCACCTTGCTCTCGGGTGCTACATCCTTAAGTGGTATCAGAGCCCGGTTGCAAAACCGAGGTTCTCGTGTCGTGATTGAGTCAGTCTAGGTCGTACGACATAGGAACAACTTGTCAACGTGTGCCGCATTGATCATGAGCATAGTTATTGAAACTTGATGTGGAAATACATTGTTAAATGTGCTTAATTTAAATTTTGTTGACTTATGTGTTGCATTTTGCATCATATACGTGCTCTTGTTGCTACTTAGGTGTCATATGCACTTACTGACCAACATGCATTTATATTTAAGACGAGTTGTGATTATAGGGTATTCTTACAACATCAAACCACGGCCAATACTCATGATCACAATAACTCACCATGAGTTCTACTTTCAAGCTTGGACGGTGTAAGGAATGCATCGGGGGTTTCATACAAGAACTCGAGAGTCGTAGCCTTCCTTAATTGTGGAAATAATTGACAAATTATACTAAGGTTGAGGAGTATTCAAAAGGATAGTCATGGGTGTGCGATGTCTACCATCACAAGATCAACACATACACCTACATCTCTACTACCGGGGTTAATTAATCGGATGCCTTAGGATTACTTAATTCAAGTAGTTGTCAAAGGAAAACCACAAAGGTATTTTATTTTGAGGTTTGGATCGGCGAAGGAGTGATGATAACCAAGAGGACTTAAGGTAAAATAGATTTGGGGGAAGTGAACAACGAAGATCATCAAGGATGAGCTTCCAAGTAAATCAAGTCAATTGAAATCGAGTTCGAAGAATGATAGGATTAATGAATGGTGAGCAATACCAATTGTCAAGGAAGATCTTTCGGATAAACTAAATCATTTGGGATTAAGTCCGGGGAACAAGGAAAAAACAGGTAGTGACTTGGGATACTATGGATTCCAGACAAGGTAAGAATCGAATTTGGAGAAGTTAAAGAAAGACAAGTAACAAAGGATATGGAGCAACAAATGGAACGAATAAAGAAAGAAAAAGAGCTTTTGGAAGAGATAGTGAAACTGTAACAGCCCAAAACAGGGCCTGGATGAAAACAGTAAGTTAAGGCAGTGGTAAAACGTTTATAGACCGTGATCCAACTTTTTGAATCATCATGCATTGCATTCTTACATGAACTTTGTGCTCGTTTATGATTTGACATGTTTTAAGGGGGAATTCTTGACCTTTGATACAGTTTACTATTCATAACCCGAGCCTACCTTGTTCATATTGCTACTCGAACCCTAGAGGTTCATCACACATGTTTCCCAATCGTTTGAACTTGTTTCCCGAACTCAGAGAGTCTTTTTTGAGCCATAAGGGTATTTTTGGAACTTACCGACCAAAGTTACTATTCATCAGAAAATGAGCTTTTGATTCTGATACCTTTTTCTACCCAAGTTACAGTCGAATCGATCCTTGAGTCGAGACGAGTCTTTTGAAATCATTCTTGGCTTGGAAATCCATTCCGGAACTTTGTTTTATTGAAAACGTTTTTGAAAACCCTAGTTTACTATTCCTTTTACGAACGGTTTTCATTCGGAAAATGTTTTCTCTTCGGATTTGCACTACTTGAGCTATTTCAAGATTTTTGAGATGTTTTACAACTCTTGATTCAAGTCCTAGCTTGAAATTTTGAAGCGTACGATCGTACGTGAGAATTCACTATTCATCCTACGTTTTCAACTTTTTAACGATAAAACGTTTTATAGTCGATTTTGGACTCAAAACGCTTCTCGATTTATTTCTTGAATTTTAGAAGCAATCCGGACTTGAAAATCATTTTAGAAAGTCGTTTTTCACTCATGTCGAGTTTCGAGCTCAAAACTTTTATTCACTAAAACTAATGTATCTTTCAAACGGTAAATCCGATTTCGACGAATGAATATGCGTTTCGAAGCTAATTTTCTTGCCGTTGGAATGGTTAAACTTCCAGCCACTTATCCTTGAGTCTTGGGGGACGAAATTACAGAAATACCCCCAGCAGTCCCATTTTAGCTTCAACATGCCTAAAGCTTCCAAGAGAATCTATCCAAATTTTGCTCTCCTACCCTTAAGCCATCTCTAATTGCAAGGTGAGGGGCTTCTTCACACCTATAAATACCCCTCCCATGGCATTTGAATCCTTGCTCAAAGTTGTGTTGACAACACCCTTTCTCTCCCTCTTATCCCCCTCTTGCCGTCGGCACCCCCTTTTTGTTGCTAGGTTAGTTGCTTTATTTTTATGTTATGTTTAGTTTAGTTTATGTTTTTATGTTATGGTATGTTTATATTATGTTTAGGTTGGGTCTTAGGGTCTTCCCTAAGCCATATAGGATTTTATTTTATGCATTTATTATATAGTTTTTATGATATGTTTTGATAGTTGTTTATATGTTTTAATTGTTTAGTATATGCTTGAATATGTTATGAATTGCTCTAGTATATGCTATGATCATGTGATATGCTTGTTATATTATGAGAATTGATGCATGATTATGGAATTTGAATTATGTTCATGCATGCTTGCTAATGGAATAGTGATTTACAATTTATTATGTCACAACTTGTTACATGTTGATATTGAATTAAATTGTTACATGTTACATGCCTAAAGGTCCATGATATATGATATGATATGATATGAGATATGTTGTGACATGTTGTCACATTGTTATATGACTCTTGAATTATGAATTGAGTTTATGTTATGAGTTGGATTAATGGATTAGTGCCTTGATCATGTTATACACTTTAATAGTGTTACATGTTATAACCTAAGATAGAATAGTGTTTCATAACTTGATCTTATGCCTTAATTGGATTTCTTAACTATAGGTTATACCTTTAACCTAGATTACACTTGATTATATTAACATGAACTTGAAACTATAGGTTATAATCAAGATCATAATTTGATTAAGGTGTGTGTGTGTGTGCATGCCGTGTGTGTGTGTGTGTTCGTGCATGGTGTGTGTGTGTACCGTGTGTGTGTGGGTGTGTGTATAGTAAGGGTTTGACCCGACCCTTTGACCCGACATGTGAATAGTAACCTGTGAATAGTAATCGTGAATAGTAATCTAGAATAGTACTTTTGAATAGTGCTTTTGAATAGTAAAAATGAATTAAAACTTGTGCATTCTCGATAGACATTTGCACCTAGGGTTTCCATATCCAGGGTCTAAAATGTGTTTTCTTTCGTGGACTTGTTTCTTAACTTAAGGTTTGCGATAGGATTCATAATTTGACTAAAGCTTACTCGGTTATAGTAAGATCATAGTCTAACGTTAAGAGTAACTCACTTTGATGTATTCCTTTGTGTGTTACCTTTCTTGAATACCTTAAATGGTATTACTCTCTTGTGTTACATGTTCTTTACATGTTCCTTGTTCATTGTTTCTTGCATTTCATATGCATCTTGGTTAGTAGTGGGTCTTAGTTGTTAAGCTCACTCTAGTACACCACCTACAGGAGTTAAAGTTGAGCACTGGGATCCCCAGGGCACCGCATAATCTGTCTACCTACCTTTGTTACTGATAGGTGAGGTGAAGTTATAAATGTTTTCCAACTGGAACCACGATTATACTATCGTATCATATGTTTTGAAATTCAAAGCTAAACCTCGTTTTGAACTACTCCCTTTTATTGGGACATTCTCTTGAAAGGATCATTCATACTTTAATAGTATACCTTGATCTACAGTACATGTTTTCCAAAGTTCTGCATTCTTGTTCAAAGACAGTTACATGATTGGCATATGTTTTCAAAGTACAGTTTACAGACAGTTTCACATGTTTTCAGACAGAATCATATGTTTTACAGACAACATCATATGTTATAGTTACAGTTTCACATGTTATAGTTAGCATACTGGAGTGTTACTCTGGTCACTGCTAATCTTAAATGCAAGCATACAGTTTACAGTTTGGGCCCGGCGGTTATGTGTGGAGGTGATGCTCGGGAGGTGAGCGCCAACGACATCACCAATACCGGCAGCCACACTTAGACAATTGACACCGACTTTTAACAGGAGGTTTGTTAAGTTAGGACAATCTGTCTGGGAACAGACAGCAAATCTGTTCCCATTACATGTTTACAGGTCGCCTAGGGCTAGCTACCCGAAGTGACAACCGGTGGAGGATGGTGCATGTTTGTGTGTGTTGGTAAGAGTCGTTGTCGACCTTGGTCCAATAGTCTACTGTGTGCGGAGTTGTTGTTGACCTTGGTCCAATGCTCTACTTTATGTGGGGTTATTGTTGATCTTGGTCCGATACTCTACTATACGTGGAATTATTGTTGATCCTGGTCCGATGCTCAACCAAATCATGTTTTCTGGAGTAAGGATGGAGGAGCCTAGCTTGCGGGCAAAATTCTGTTTCATAAAGGATGGTTCATATCTGGAAAAGTTCACTTTACCCTTATCCCGTTTTATGAAAGAACTATGAACCATCAACTGCATATGTGTGCGCGTGTGATAGCATTCATGAAAATGTTTTTAACGTGCATTCTTTTACAGCATCGCATTCAAAGAGTTTTATCAATCGAATTTATTTCAAGTTCTTCTTCAAAGCATTGCATTTAACAGTTTCGAACTTTACTTCAAGTTCTTTAATTCAGTACTTTCTTTAAAGTATTCCCTCACTTAGTCCTTTTGACTAATACCTCTCCCGTTTTCTTGCCTCGTGGTTTCAGGTCTTGCAGCCGCAGTCTAGAGGTATCTTGAAGCTCTAGATTGTCATTTTTGTTTCTGTCAGGACTTAGTATTACTTCCTCTTTTGCGTCCTGCATATGTTTTATGGCTGCATCACTTAATGTTTCTGTATATGTTTCTGAATATTTGAGTATCTTCGTTATACTCTTTCTGCTACTCTGTTACCGATATTTTGAACTCTGTTGTATCGGTACTTATATGTGAATCTGTTATATGTTCTGATATGCCGAGTCTCTCTTACACGATCAATATGTTCTTGCTTGTTACATGCCATCACGCACATGTTTTGAAAAGTTTTAAAATACTCTGATTTTTCACTGCATAGCCACATCGTTGTACATGTATAGTTCTGATAGACAGCCGTTCGCTGGAGTATTTCTTGAGTGATGGCTCACACCGTTACTTGAGAGGTGCTTCAGTGCGGGGGTTGAGACGCCGCTCTCCTCTTGTTCTGGTACGGGTGGGGGCATTACAGAAACCAAGTGTAAGCAATTAGAGGGCGAGTGCATTCCACTGATTCAAACTCATAAAGGATAAGCCAAGAGACCTTCGAACATGGTGAAAATCATGGTGAAAATTCGGACAACCTTTGGAGGTCGACACCTGGGAGTAAGTCGAAATACCGATTCTATAGACGTAAAAGACCTTGGGTTCAAGAAATTATGATTTCGGGTCTTGGAGATACGCAAGTTGATGCAAGAAGATTATGGAGATTTGAAGACCGTGGGAAGAATAAGAAATGACCAACGAGTTCAAAGGAAGCCGTAGTTAAGGAAATGAAGAACAAATTACCGAGCTAAAAGGTTACCACCACGGTGACAGGTTTAACATATTCATGGCACGTGCATTATACATTGCTTTATGTTATTGAAATTTCTCTATTTATATGTGGATTTCTAATTGATATAATTGCTCCAACATGTTGCATCTTTAATTGTTTGCAAGTGTACTACGTGCTTCATAACATTGGCATTCTAACTAGACATGCATTACCTTAGTGTTTGCTTGATAGGATGCCTTCCCGGCGTGATACTTCAACTACTACTTCAATCAAAGTTCTGCCAAACCAAATTGAAGGAGGAGAATATTTTGGTGATAGGGCTAAGACGGAGAGGATAATTTTAATTCGAAAATTAAGAGTTTGGGTCGACTCAGAGATGTTCGGATCGAACGAGAAAAGATATTGGGATACCGGACTTCGAGAGAATTAGAAGAGAATTTGGAAAGTAAAGGATTTGGGATGTTCTTTCAACTCATCACTTTAAGTGCAAGTGAGTAACACACCGAACACCATCCCTAACAAGGATTGCTCATTTCGACTGTCGAGCGAAGAAAGTGCAGTTCAGAGGTTACTACGGGTTGGACTTCGAAGACAGTACCTCTAGTTTCCTTCTCAGAGGCTCAGAGACTGGTTAAAGACGGGGCTACAGGATTCATTGCCTACATTTTGAATAAGCCTAAGGATCAGGTGAAGTTGGAAGATACGGAAGTGGTGAAAGAATTTCCCGAGGTCTTTCCAGAGAAATTGGATTCTTTGCCTCCTGAGCGAGAAATCGAGTTCGTGATTGATCTTTATCCGAATGCAGAGCCGTATTCAAAGACTCCATATTGGATGGCTCCAGCTGAGTTGAAAGAGCTAAAGGTTCAGCTCGAGGCATTGTTGGAAGTTGGGTACATCAGGCCGAGTTCTTCACCCTGGGGAGCACCGATGTTATTTGTAAAGAAAAAGGACGGGACTTTGAGGATGTGCATCGATTACCGGGAGTTGAACTGGATGACTATTAAGAACAAGTATCCCCTTCCTATTGAGGAGTTATTCGACATACTTCAGGGTTCCACGGTTTACTCGAAATTGGATTTAAGACAGGGGTATTACCAACTGCGAATCCGAGTAGAGGATATTCCAAAGACGGGATTCAATACTCGGTACGGACATTATGAGTTCGTGGTTATACCTGAAGAGTTGAAACGGGTTTTGCTTGAAGAAGCTCACAAGTCATCATACTCGATCACCCGGGAGGAAATAAAATGTATAAGGATCTGAAACAATATTATTGGAGGAATGGAATGAAAAGAGATGTCACTGAGTACGTAAAGCATTGCTTGACTTGTCAGAGAGTAAAAGCTGAGCACCAGAAACCGAGGGACTTTTACAACCGTTACCTATTCCCGAATGGAAGTGGGAACAAGTAACGATGGACTTTGTATCCGGATTACCGAAGGTGAAAGGTGGATTTGATAGTATTTGGGTAATCGTGGATAGATTTACGAAGTCTGCTCACTTTCTACCGGTCCGGATGTCTTATAAGATTCCGAAGTTAGCCAAGATCTATAACAGAGAGATTATCCGACTTTATGGCATTCTGGTGAGCATAGTTTCAGACCGAGACCCGAAGTTCACATCGAAATTGTGGCAAGAGTTACAGGACCTGTTGGGAACGAGGCTTAAGTTCAGTACAACATTTCACCCGCAAACAGACGGCCAGACGGAGAGATTGATAAGATATTTGGAAGATCTACTTCGGGCTTACGCGATGGATTTTCAGAATTTGTGGCAAGAACAGCTAGCTTTGATTGAATTTGCCTACAGTAACAGCTTTCAGGCTTCGATCGGGATGGCTCCTTATGAACTTCTTTATGGAAGAAAGTGCCGATCTCCGTTGTTCTTCGACTTGGAAGAATGGAAATGGTCGAAACAGGAAGGGGTAAAGAAAGGTGAGAAATTTGAAAAACCTTCCAGGGTCGTTCAGGCTATGATTGAGAAAGTTCGAACGATCCAACAACGGATGAAAGCCGCACAACAGAGGCAAAAGAGCTATGCTGATACACGCCGAAGAGATCTTGAATTCGAAGTTGGTGGCCGGGTATTCTTGAAGGTGTCACCAAGAAAAGGTTTCACCCGGATCGGGAAAGGAGGAAAACTTAATCCTCGCTACTTAGGTCCTTTCGAGATTCTTGAAAGAATAGGCGAGGTAGCCTATCGACTGGACCTACCACCGAGTCTTACGGGGATTCACAACGTGTTTCATGTTTCTCAGTTAAGGAAATATTACCCCGATGAGACTACGATTCTCCCCGTGGAAGAAGTTGAGCTGGAACCGAATTTAACATTTGTTCAGAGGCCGGTTAAAATCTTGGATCGGAAATTTCAAGAGTTGAGAAACCGGAGAATTCCCATGGTTAAGGTTTTGTGGAGAAGCGATAAAACCGAAGAAGCTACGTGGGAAACAGAAGATAAAATGAAACAGTTCCACTCGGAGTTGTTCACGCAAGACTAGAGAATCTGGGGACCAGATTCTTTTAAGGGGGGGAGAGTTGTAACGCCCCGGTTCCGGATGAACAGGTAAGCACGCCACGTGTGAGTTGTGAGCGTAGGATTTATTTATTTATTCTTTAATTTCACAATATTCTTACGGGGATTCACAATGTGTTTCATGTCCCGCAACTCAGAAAATATTACCCCGATGAGACCACGATTCTCCCCGTGGAAGAAGTGGAGTTGGAACCGAATTTGACATTCGTTCAAAGTCCGGTTAAGATCTTGGATAAAAAATTTCAGGAATTGAGAAACCGGAGAATTCCCATAGTTAAAGTTTTGTGGAGAAACGATAAAACCGAAGAAGCTACGTGGAAAACCGAAGACAAGATGAAATGGTTCCACCCGGAGTTGTTCGCTTAGGACTAAAGAATCTGGGGACCAGATTCTTTTGGAGGGGGGGGGGGAAGAGTTGTAACGCCCCGGTTCCGGATGAACAGGTAAGCACGCCACGTGTGAGTTTTGAGCGTAGGATTTAGTTTAATTCTTTTAATTTTATATTCTTCCTACATGACATCACATATTTTATATAAAATTCATGGTACATTATTTACGTGAATTATATGAAATCATATCATTGGAAAATTAGTTCATGTCATGGAAAATATTTATTACGTGAAATAATTACCAAGAGTGCTTTAATTACCGAACTTGTCCCTACTTGATCATTTTCTAACTTTGGGGACCAAATTGCATAAACTTTCAAGGACTTAATTGATCATATTTCAAAACGATACATACTTGATTGCATAACTTCATAAGTTGAGGGACTAAATTGCAAATTGAACATTTCACATTTTTCAAAAATGGATGAATCACCGTATAATTATCTCTAAGCTTCCTTCTACATTTGATCCAAAAATTTGCATCGATATTTGCTTCCTTTCTCTCCACCGAACCATAAGCTCAAAGGCAAGGAGAGATTTCATCCAAAATTCATCAAGATTTTCAAGAAATATTTCAAGTTTGAGGCTTTGTCATCATCTTCATCTCTTCTCATCATTTATTGTTCTTCAAAGGTGGGTGATGCATGGTTTAATGATTCTTGATCTTATATGAAATAGCTAGGGTTTGAGAATCATGGAGTTTATGGATTGATTGTTGTTTGATATGTGAAAATATGATGATATCATAATTAGAAGCATAAATTCATGCAAGATTGAAGCTTGTATGATGAAATTTTGCATAAACATGAAACTTGGAATTCTTGATGATTTTGCATGGTATGTGTTTAAATAGAGTGTTATTGCTTTGTTGAACATGTATGCATCATATTTTCCAGAAATCCTTGCATTTATTGATCAAAACTTGAGTTTTTGTGGCCTTGTTGTTGTTCCCGTAGCCATGCCCTGCTTCTGCTCTGTTTTTTTTTTCCAGTTGCAGAAGCTGGGAACGGCCTTTCCCGCCTTAAGGCATTATGGGAATGGTCGTTCCCACTCTTTTAAATCAAAGCGGGTTGGCGAACCTGGGAACAGCCGTTCCCATTTTGGCCTGCGTGCCTGAAGGGCCGTTCCCAGCAAAGGCGTGCTTTTTATTTAAAAACGCTGGCGCGTTTCCGGATGGCCATGGGAACGCCCTTCCCATTTTTAAAGGGAAGCCGGAACGGCCATTCCCATACCGTCTGGCAGAGCAAAAGCTACTGCATAAAATTTCGATTTTGGGATTTCTAATCAATTACTTCTTTGATCGCAAATTGCTATTATATGATTGAATACATGCTAAAACAAGATATTTTCATGCTACATTCCATATTGCTCGTCATCTCGTTGCATTTCCGCCGTTCATCCTATTTGGTCCATTTTGAGTCATGTCTCACGTATGCATGTCGTGTTTGCACAGATCACGAGGCCATGGACGAGGAGCAGGCTCAGTAGAGTATATCCTTGTCATATTTTGTCGTCCAGGTGAGGTTTTGTTCTAGGTACTTAGAACCTTACAACCCTTATGTGACATTTTCGGCTAAAACTTATTATATCTATAATCGTTTTCAAACCATAAATATTTTCAAGCAAGCAAGCCATGATTGTTCATGATTTCAAGCATGTTTTGGCGAGTTCATAATTGCACTTGGGCCCGAGGGTAGTAGCTTGAGCCAACCGGGAAAGCAAGGGCTGATGGGTAACTCTTGATCTATCCTCACCTCATTGGGATCACCCCCCGAAGCCACTAGGAGATTAGTGGTGGAATGAGTTCCGTGCGTGGGAGTCATGTTCCCGACGTACACCATGTCATGGATAGTTGGGCCTTGCAAACCCACTATCACCCGGAGGAAGAAGGAGACCGGGGACGGGTCCGGCACCACGGATTGTCCTCGGGTTATTGCATGTTTTCACTCATGATTATGTTCTTACTTGAACACTAAACGAAATGCATGATCACATATTGAATTATTCAAGATAGCACGTATTGTTCACGTTTGGTGTAAAGGTTTGAGAATTGCCTCACTCGCCGGGCCACATGATTCATGAAATTGACAAGTTAACATGTTAAATTTGATAGTCGTAATCTCGGGTAAAGAAGAATCTATTCTTGAACTTTATAGTTATTTCATTTCCAAGTCTTCACCAGAGACTATGACTTGCATGTGACGTGTGTTATATATATTGCCCCTCACTCAGTCTTCGGTAGACTGATACTTCACTTTTCAGGTGCTTTTGGTCGTGGTCGGGCTAGGTGGGAGTTGAGTCAGGTCTTGCATTCCTCCGAGTCTAGCATTTTATCTTCCATGTATAGAACTTTTGGAGTAGCATGTTATGATCATTGTTATTGCATTTTAGACTTGGATATGTATATTATATAGGAGATGATAATGTATTGATAGTGTTGGTACCTATTACTAAATATGCCTTGGATGTATATATGGTACCTATACGTATTAGTGATTAATATTTCCGCTTTTGAATCGTTATGTCTTGATTTGACTGTGTTGGGGAGTTGTCCCACCTAGCTCGTTCTTTTTTTATTGTCACCTGTTCGCTGTTGTTTCGGTTTATGTACGGATTGTCCATTTCGTATGTGGATCGGGCTATAGTGTGGGGGATGTAGTGCCTTGGGGGTTAGGGTGCTACAAGTGAGGCTCGGTGGTAGGTCCAACCGATAGGCAACTTCTCCAACTCTTTCAAGAATTTCGAAAGGACCTAAATAGCGAGGATTAAGCTTACCTCCTCTCCCAATCCGAGCAAATCCTTTTCGTAGAGACGCTTTCAAGAATACCCGGTCTCCAACTTCAAATTCGAGATCCCTTCTTTGACAGTCGGTATAGCTCTTTTGTCTGTCCTGAGCTGATTGCATCCGTTGTTGTATTAACTGGACTTTCTCAATCATCTCCCTTATGGCTTTAGAAGGTTTCTACAACTTCTCACCCTTCTTAACGCCTTCCTGTTTAGTCCATTTCCACTCCTCCAAGTCGAAGAACAACGGAGAACGATATTTCCGACCATAAAGCAGTTCATACAGTGCCATCCCAATAGAGGCTTGAAAGTTGTTATTGTAAGCAAATTCAATCAGAGGTAGCTATTCATGCCAAGACGACTGAAAATCCAAAGAACAAGCTCGAAGCAAATCCTCGAGATACCTTATTAATCTCTCGGACTGACCGTCTGTTTGTGGATGAAATGATGTACCGAACTGGAGCTTCATACCCAAAATCTCTTGTAATTCTCGCCACAACTTCGAAGTGTACCGAGGATCTCTATATGAAACAATGCTAACCGGAATCCCGTGAAGTCGAACAATCTCCCTATTATATAGCTCGGCTAGCTTGTGAATTTTATAAGACATCCGGACCTGCAGAAAATGTGCAGACTTAGTCAAACGGTCCACAATCACCTAGATACCGTCAAACCCTCCTTTCACTTTAGGTAAGCCGGTCACAAAATCCATCGTCACTTGTTCCCACTTCCACTCGGGAATAGGTAATGGCTATAGAAGACCTCCAGGTTTCTAATGCTCGGCTTTCACTTTCTGACAAGTGATACGATACCTCACATACTCGGCCACATCTTTCTTCATTCCACGCCAGCAATAATACTGCTTCAAATCCTTTTACATTTTATTTCCTCCAGGGTGGATAGAATAAGCATATTTGTGAGCTTCCTCGAGCAATACCCGTTTCAGCTCTTCGGGTACAACCACTCGGTTCTTGAAACGAAGAAGACAGGTTTCATCGAACCCGAATGGACATTCCGGATCAGCTCTGGCCTTAGCTACCAATTTTTAAATTTCTGAATCATTAGTCTGAGCCTCAAATAACCGATGTCTCAAATCCGGCTGAATAGAAATATTAGAAACTCAAGCTCTTATAACAATTGGCTCGATTCCACTACTTTCACCCACTTCTAAGTTCGATACACTAGCCTTCCTACTAAGTGCATCAACGACTACATTGGCTTTGCTGGGTTATATTTGATAGTGCAATCATAATCTTCCAACAGGTCCATCCAACACCGTTGCCTCATATTCAAGTCCTTCTGAGTGAATAAATACTGGAGGCTTTTGTGGTCGGTGAAAATTGCAAAAGACACCCTATATAAATAATGTCTCCACTTTCCAAGTGTAAAGACTACGGCGGCGAGCTCAAGATCATGTGTCGGGTAATTCTTTTCGTGCTCTTTTAATTTCCGGGAAGCATAAGCTATCACTTTTCCTTTCTGAGTTAACACACATCCCAAGCCTTCCTTAGAAGCATCCGTATAAACATCATACCCTTCTGAACCTTTCGGAAGTGCTAACACCGGAGCAGAGACTAACTTTTCTTTTAAGAAAGTGAATTTCCTATATACATATCAATACATTATCATCTCCAAAATTCCATAAATATACTAATACCCCATAGGCATCAACAACATATATCAATATCATGAAAGTAAGACATGAGGTGAAGTGTGCTAGACACAAATTAAAGACAGGACTCGACTCTAATTCCCACCTAGCACGCACCTGCAAAACTGAAAGGTGGAGGCGTCAGTCTACAGAAGACTGAGTGAGTTATAATCTCGGGTAATGTTTTGTGAAAGTAACAGTATGATTCAAGAATTATGATATAATATATCGCCCGAGGTTACAACTATCAAGTTTAACATTTGTTACAGTTTCAATCAATCAGTGGCCCGACGAGTGAGGGCAAGTCTCCAACCTTTACTCCGACAGTGAACAATCATGAGAATCAAGTTTCAATTCAATGGTGATCATGCAATTATTACAGTGCACAATTAGCAATTTCATGAACCCTTCTTCCTCCGGTTGATGGTGGGTTTGCAAGGCCCAACTATCCAATCATGGTGTACGTTGGGAACATGACTCCCATGCATGCACGGGATTCCTTCCTCCACCAAAACTCCTAGTGGATTCAGGGGTCATCCCAAAATGGTGAGGATAGTGCAAGAGTTACCCGCCAGCCTGTGCTTTCCCGGTTGGCTCAATACACTACCCTCGGGCCCACTGTAACGCCCCGACTTTTCAGTCGTATAAGTATGACGTATGTGTTTACCAATTTACGGGAATTAATTGTTTATAAGTGTTTTATATATTTAATTTTATTATAAATTGTTATTATTTTATTTTATTTTATTTTATATTCGTTAAATTAGTATATTTAATTTTATAATTAATTGTTAAATGTTAATTAATTATATCTCTAATTACATTATTAATAATTTCAAATTTATCGTTGACTTTTATATTTAATTTAAAATGGAATTTAATTTTTATTATTCAATTTGGAATGTATGAAATTGTAAATGCTTTGGGTATGAGTGTTTCAATCGCGCTTCGTTCTCATATGATTTGAAATCGAAATTTCGTGAAAATTTAGTATGTCATAGATTTATGTGTTATGAACACGTCTATATGCTCGTTTCATGTTTTCAATCTCGTTTGACGTGGTAATGAATTTATTTTTGAGTTGTGAAACCAAATCGGGGGCTAACGGGCAATTAGCGCACCCTTGGTTCCGTATGTGATATCTTGAGCTCGGGAACTCGGATTCGAGTTTCACCTCCGATAAACTCATATCAAAGATTCGGGTTCAATGCAATAAGCCTCATATTTTTCTATGCCCGTTTGAACCTCCGAAATTTAACCGAAACTTGTAAAGTTAGCCTAAATGACCACCCTTAGCTCTATTGGCCATAACTTAACCCATACTTAACCAAACCTCACCAAACTTGAACCCTAGTTCACCTAACTCACTCCTATACACCCACATATCAGCCCCAAACCGAGATCATAACCAAGAAAGAAAGGAATTCAGCTGCAAAACCTTGGAGAAACCCTTCCCTTTCACGTCACTTTGCAACCAAGAGGGTATTTGAGCTCATATCTTTATTTTTCTCCATCATCTTTAAGAGGTGAGTCCATATTTGTGTTTGGCATCATTATGTGGTCATTTTCATCCATTAATTTCAGATTTTAGCTTGGATTTGATATGGTTTTGGGGGAAGATGATGAATAGTAAGGGTTTGAATGAAATTTGAACTTTTATGCTTTCTCTTGTGATTTCTCTTGAATTGATGACATTTATATGACCACATGAACTTCATTTAATGCCATATGAACTTATCTTGCGTGGTAGTTGAGAATTGATGTAGATACCATTAATGAACCTTGGAGAAATTGGATGAAACTGAACTTTTCCCCCCTTTCTCACGTTATGAACCGCTGCTGCGTCTTTGAGGCTTGTTTTGGAGCTGAATTCTTGGTTTGTTGCTGCTTTTTCTTACCTTAATATGTTGGCATGAGTTTGGTTGAAGCTTGTAATGTTGTGCCCTGTTTACTGCGTCTTGCTGCTGTCTGTTCCCTCCCCCCCCTAGCAATCTCCCCGGGCGGGGAGATTTTATACGAAAATTATCCTCGGGCGGGGACACTTGTGACACCCCGCTCGTTCGCACGTACAGGTTTGTACCACGTGTGAGTTTATTTTCCGTAATTGTATTTATTTTCATTTATATTTGATGCATTCTTATTTATTTCTAATTGTTCTTATATGAATTATTTGAAATAATATGAAATATGTGATTTAAATGTCAAGAATATGCCCGAATTTGGATTATGATGTGAATTCTTGTAAATTATGAATTTATGATATGTGAATTTTATTCCCGAGCATGCTAAATTCGTGAATTATGTGAAATACGTGATTTAAGGATGTAATTGTATGATTTTAAAATTATTGGACTTAATTGGAAATTCGAATTTGGACCTATTTGCAACTTTTTGAAAGTTTTGGACTCATTTGAAAAATGAGTTATTTTAGTACATGTGTGCACGTTTTAATTTATATCTTGAGCTACGGCACTCGGATTCGAGCCCCGTCTTCCGCGTTCAACTCCTTTCGACGACCCGGACGCAATGGAACAGGTTTTGTAATTTTTCGATGTCGTTTTGACTCCCGACGTAGCAGATTTCAGCCCCTCGTGCCACATTACGCCCCTATGACCTATGATTGAGCTATTAAACCTAATTCCTAATCATTTCTTTGACTTAATCTCACCTAAACCAATCTATATCTCTCCCTTATCAGCCTCACACGTCCCATATCAGATTAGGGCAAGAAAGAATAGAGAAAAAGGGGAAAAATGTGAAGGAAGAGAAAGAAAGAAGAAAAAAAAAGGGAAATCTCCATTTTTGGCCATTCTTTGAGACCAAACCATCTGATCCTTTGATTGTTCTTCAAGATCAAGGTATGAATCTTACTCTCCATGTTCTTGTGATTATTTTGCCCTACTTGAATCATATATTATGTTAAAGAATCCATGTATATGCCATACTTGTTGTATAGTTAGGTTAGAATGGAATAACTTGATCATTTGAGTTCCTTTCACTTCCGGATTGAATCTTGGACGTGTGTGGCTGTTTTGTATGAATTTTGTGCATGTTTTTCATGGTTTTAGCTACTGCTTTGTATCCATACCTGCTGCTGCGTGTGTTGCTCTGTTTTATGAAGGAAAAACAGGGGATTTTGGCGTTAAACTGGGCTGCTGTCACGGCTGCGTGTTGCTGTCAGTTTTGTGGTGTTTGAGCCTGAATTGGTGCATGATCATGACTTGAATTCTTTGTGTATTTGTTGCCCTTGTTGTTCTGCTTTGGTACCTTGTTTTTCCAGCTTTAAAGCAGCCCCTGCTGCTGTTGTCCGTTGCTTCTGTAAGGTGTCTCCCCGGGCGGGGAGCTGTTGCCGAAACTGTGGCGCGCTTTTGCTGCTGCGTTTCTTAATTCTGTGCGTGCTTGTGTAGGTGTTTGTGCATGTGTTAGTGTTGTGTGTGTTGTGCATGCTACGTGTGTATGGCTGTATATATATAAACATATATGATGCATGGTTTGTGTGTGTTTTGTGTAATATATATATATATATATATTATGTAATTGTGCATGAATATTAATTGTGTAAATGCATGTGTGTGTGTTTGATTGTGAAAATTAAATGCCTTAAATGTATTTAAGTTATATTTTATGTGTATTATATATGCATGTTTGTTTGTGTATACGTGTGTGTTTGTCATTATATATATATATAATTATAATGCATGAATTTGTGCATGTGGTTGCATGTGTACGTGAGTGTATATATATATATATGTTATATTATATATTAAATGTAATATAATGTGTGTTATATATGAGATATATATGTATATAGTTGTATGCTATATGTATATATACGTGTGTATATATATATATATATATATATATGATTACATTGTGTGAATGTGTGTATACGTGAATGAATATAAATTTATAATGTAATGTATATTATTATTTTGATTTTAATTATAGAAATGGTTATATTAAATTTATATGTTATGACCTTGAATAATTGGATCTCACGTGCATGATTTTCGTATTTAATTTCATGCTCCTTAAATGCCTTCTTTTAATTGCTTATGACTTATATGCTATGTGAATATGTCATATTATATGTTAAATGTTTTAAATTAATTTTATGGATTCATTTTATATGAATTTTACGTGATTTGAATTTGAACGTTTAAATGGTACCTTTCTTTTATTCCTTTGACACTAAGTGGTTTGTTTTGCTTCTAAGCTTATCCTATGTTATTGATTAATGATTAAGTGATGTGTTATGATATCGATATGAAATTATGCTATGATATTGAAGGGAAAAACGTGAAATGAAATTTGTTAACGTTTAAGTGTTCATTTGATATTTTCTTGCATTCATAGCATCCATTTGCATCGCCGTGCGTCTAAGTGGTACATGTTTGAGTCTAAGTCTTTAGTATTGCGTTTGTTTGTCTCAGGGGTGCTTCCGGGAGGAGTCGTGCCCGGAGTTTAAGTTGGTTGGGATCGTTTTCTCGCACCACACTACACTTTTGTTCAAAGGTGAGGTTTAGGTTCTTTTCTTTTAGTTAAGCGACCTAAGACCCTTAAATGTTCGTTTTCTAACCCGCATGCGACTATATATTATATATATAGTTAAATATGTGTAATGTACAATATGTTTATGATCTTGTTATCAAGTTTTGACTTTTGAAAGGGCTATATCTATGAGCATATATAAGCTTATGTTTTAATGAATGTTTAATGTTTATGGAAGTGTAATGCTAATGTTCGTAATGTTAATGGTTTGTAATGAGCGAGAATGCAATGAAAGGAAAGGTAAGGTAAGGTAAGGGTAAGGTTGGGCCCCGGAGATGTGGGTAAGGGGGACCCGGGACGACCATGGGGTCGCCGGTTATGACCCCTGTGCACGTTCTCCATCCAAGGTACTACGTACGACCCTAGGGAGGTTGGGGAAGTCATGGTGCTCTTGATGCCTTCGGAATGAACCGGGGAGGACTCGTGTGGGCTAGCTACCCCTCGAGGAATGTATAATGTAATGGCACTCGTGTGGGTTAATCACCCCTCGAGGAATGTATAATGGCACTCGTGTGGGTTAATCACCCCTCGAGGAATGTATAATGTAATGGATGGCTAGGGTCGACGGACTCTTCCATCACCGGAGAAGGGGATTGAATGTGATTTCTGTTTTATGTAATGTAATGTAATGAGAAGCCCAGGATGGGATCTATGCTCGTGCTCGCCGAGCTTAATGAATTGGTTGGATTATGAAACGGGAATAGAGACTTTATGTTAATGTATTTGTTAAGGATTATGTAATGTATACGTATATGATATGTAATGTCCTTTGAATTTGATTTGGTGTGCAAAACCTATTCCCGGTTCATAACCTTTATCTTTTATGTGCTTTGCTATCTAAGTATAGTGTGTGGGTGTGCGTTAGCCCCCTCACTCAGTCGAGATATGACTGACACCTCTCCTTTTCTCACTTTTAGTTTGCAGGTCTTTTGAGTACGAGCTAGGCGGAGAAGTGGGTCGTTCGAGTCTCACTTTTGGGTTTAGGTCGTGCTAGGTGCATTACATTCATTTTGTCTTGTATTTAATGAATTAATCATGTTATGAATTTTTGTTTTTGAGATATGAATTGTTATGGTTACGTACATTCGATCTTTTGATGTATATGTTAATTTTGAATTTTTTTTATATTCCTAGAACTCCTTGTTTCCGCTATTTGTTTTATTTATCGCGCGCTCTGAGTTTGTTTTAGCTCCGCCTAGCCTAGTGAGTGTGTTGTCTCCCGTTCGCTTAGACTTGGGCTCGTGTATGGACTTCCCATTTCATATGCGGGTTCGGGTTTAGGTGCGGGGGATGTGGTGGCCCGCGCTCCGGGTGCTACATCCTAAAGTGGTATCAGAGCTCCGGGTTGCAAAACCGGAGTTCTAGTGTCGTGGTTGAGTCTGTCTAGGTCGTACGGCGTAGGACAACGTGGTTTTGTGACTTCATGCGCTTATTTGTTTATTTCTTTGTTAATAGTGCACATGAACATGTATTGACCTGCATGCATATGTATTCGAATTTCTTGGAATTTTACAGAAATATGCCTCCAAGAAGACATCACAGTCGAGATAGATTCCCCGAGCATCGTCATCATCGGGATCACTCTCCTCATCAAGAGAATAACAATCCACCACCACCTCTTCAAATGGATCCGGGGAACTTTATGGAAAGGCTCGCGGTATTTTTAGAGCAACGAAATCAAGAAAGGAATAATGCCCCGCCGGCTGATAATCATGGAGGAGGCCTTATTACAGCCACCCTTAGGGAATTCAAGAATCAAAACCCACCGGTTTTCATTGGTGGGAATGATATTCAAGCCGAAGAATGGTTGGCCCAGACAAACCGGATATGGAATCTTATACCTTGTGGACCGGATGAGAAACTTCAATGCACCCTTACCATGGTACAGGGACAAGCGTATAATTGGTGGTCAAGCGTTCAAGTGAAGCTAGAGGCCTCCGGGGAAGAAATTACTTGGGAGGTGTTTGTTCGAGAGTTCAAGAGTAAGTATGTCCCGAAAGCTACCCGGAATAGACGCTTGAGAGAGTTCATGGATCTTAAGCAAAGGGAAATGTCGGTAACGGATTATATTAATGAGTTCGAGAGGCTTTCTCGGTACGCCCCAAGTATTGCCAATGATGACGAGAGTAAGGCCTCACAATTCCTTCAAGGGCTTCAAGAAGATATGAAAGATGCATTGGAAGCTTCAAATACTAGCACGTGGGCGAAGGTGACGGATAAGGCCTTGAGAGTTGAAGATCGGGTGGTTATGAGAAGGAAGAATTCACATGTTGGCCAAGGTTCTAATTCGGATTCTCACTCAATTCTTGGAAAGAGACCGGTGTACGAAATTCATCCTTTTCCGAATCCTCAAAACAAGCAACCCAAACGGCAAATCTAAATCCTCCTTTGGCTATCAAGGGTCCCGAGTGTGTACATTGCCATCGAACAAACCATTTATCGGAGAATTGTTGGAAGCTGCACCGGAAGTGCTTCGGATGTGGGTCACCGGAGCATATGTTAGATCAATGCCCACGCAAGAGGCCGGATTATGTGCCGGGAGGAAATCCGAGACCCGCGATTCAAGCTCAGGCGTACGCTTTGGGTGGAGAAGGAGAAAGAGTGGCAGAGATTAATCAAAATGCCCCGGTGGAAGGTACACTTGCATACATGGCATAACATCACATGCATTGGTCGATCTCGAGACCATTTATTCATTTATTTTCAGGATGCATTATTGTGATTGTTGTTGGTTGTTGTTTTAACTTCTTTGTATGCCCTATTACTTGCGCATGACTTTGTTGTGAGTTCTTTTGAGAGTTCTTTGACGGGAGTGTTCGGTAAGCTTGAGGGTCGAGTTCTCCTTGTCAACGTGTTAGAGCCATCGAGAAGAGATAAGGTTTGAGGTGCAAGATCAAAGAAGGCAAGAGGTCGAAACTCGAAGAGTCAACTTGTGAGAACGATGAAAAGATTTATCCGGAGTGGTTCGAGGTCCCAAGCCGGACCTGAGGACAGGTCCTTTTTAAGGGGGAGAGTTTGTGACACCCCGCTCGTTCGCACGTACAGGTTTGTACCACGTGTGAGTTTATTTTCCGTAATTGTATTTATTTTCATTTATATTTGATGCATTCTTATTTATTTCTAATTGTTCTTATATGAATTATTTGAAATAATATGAAATATGTGATTTAAATGTCAAGAATATACCCGAATTTGGATTATGATGTGAATTCTTGTAAATTATGAATTTATGATATGTGAATTTTATTCCCGAGCATGCTAAATTCGTGAATTATGTGAAATACGTGATTTAAGGATGTAATTGTATGATTTTAAAATTATTGGACTTAATTGGAAATTCGAATTTGGACCTATTTGCAACTTTTTGAAAGTTTTGGACTCATTTGAAAAATGAGTTATTTTAGTACATGTGTGCACGTTTTAATTTATATCTTGAGCTACGGCACTCGGATTCAAGCCCCGTCTTCCGCGTTCAACTCCTTTCGACGACCCGGACGCAATGGAACAGGTTTCGTAATTTTTCGATATCGTTTTGACTCCCGACGTAGCAGATTTCAGCCCCTCGTGCCACATTACGCCCCTATGACCTATGATTGAGCTATTAAACCTAATTCCTAATCATTTCTTTGACTTAATCTCACCTAAACCAATCTATATCTCTCCCTTATCAGCCTCACACGTCCCATATCAGATTAGGGCAAGAAAGAATAGAGAAAAAGGGGAAAAATGTGAAGGAAGAGAAAGAAAGAAGAAAAAAAAAGGGAAATCTCCATTTTTGGCCATTCTTTGAGACCAAACCATCCGATCCTTTGATTGTTCTTCAAGATCAAGGTATGAATCTTACTCTCCATGTTCTTGTGATTATTTTGCCCTACTTGAATCATATATTATGTTAAAGAATCCATGTATATGCCATACTTGTTGTATAGTTAGGTTAGAATGGAATAACTTGATCATTTGAGTTCCTTTCACTTCCGGATTGAATCTTGGACGTGTGTGGCTGTTTTGTATGAATTTTGTGCATGTTTTTCATGGTTTTAGCTACTGCTTTGTATCCATACCTGCTGCTGCGTGTGTTGCTCTGTTTTATGAAGGAAAAACAGGGGATTTTGGCGTTAAACTGGGCTGCTGTCACGGCTGCGTGTTGCTGTCAGTTTTGTGGTGTTTGAGCCTGAATTGGTGCATGATCATGACTTGAATTCTTTGTGTATTTGTTGCCCTTGTTGTTCTGCTTTGGTACCTTGTTTTTCCAGCTTTAAAGCAGCCCCTGCTGCTGTTGTCCGTTGCTTCTGTAAGGTGTCTCCCCGGGCGGGGAGCTGTTGCCGAAACTGTGGCGCGCTTTTGCTGCTGCGTTTCTTAATTCTGTGCATGCTTGTGTAGGTGTTTGTGCATGTGTTAGTGTTGTGTGTGTTGTGCATGCTACGTGTGTATGGCTGTATATATATAAACATATATGATGCATGGTTTGTGTGTGTTTTGTGTAATATATATATATATATATATTATGTAATTGTGCATGAATATTAATTGTGTAAATGCATGTGTGTGTGTTTGATTGTGAAAATTAAATGCCTTAAATGTATTTAAGTTATATTTTATGTGTATTATATATGCATGTTTGTTTGTGTATACGTGTGTGTTTGTCATTATATATATATATAATTATAATGCATGAATTTGTGCATGTGGTTGCATGTGTACGTGAGTGTATATATATATATATGTTATATTATATATTAAATGTAATATAATGTGTGTTATATATGAGATATATATGTATATAGTTGTATGCTATATGTATATATACGTGTGTATATATATATATATATATATATATGATTACATTGTGTGAATGTGTGTATACGTGAATGAATATAAATTTATAATGTAATGTATATTATTATTTTGATTTTAATTATAGAAATGGTTATATTAAATTTATATGTTATGACCTTGAATAATTGGATCTCACGTGCATGATTTTCGTATTTAATTTCATGCTCCTTAAATGCCTTCTTTTAATTGCTTATGACTTATATGCTATGTGAATATGTCATATTATATGTTAAATGTTTTAAATTAATTTTATGGATTCATTTTATATGAATTTTACGTGATTTGAATTTGAACGTTTAAATGGTACCTTTCTTTTATTCCTTTGACACTAAGTGGTTTGTTTTGCTTCTAAGCTTATCCTATGTTATTGATTAATGATTAAGTGATGTGTTATGATATCGATATGAAATTATGCTATGATATTGAAGGGAAAAACGTGAAATGAAATTTGTTAACGTTTAAGTGTTCATTTGATATTTTCTTGCATTCATAGCATCCATTTGCATCGCCGTGCGTCTAAGTGGTACATGTTTGAGTCTAAGTCTTTAGTATTGCGTTTGTTTGTCTCAGGGGTGCTTCCGGGAGGAGTCGTGCCCGGAGTTTAAGTTGGTTGGGATCGTTTTCTCGCACCACACTACACTTTTGTTCAAAGGTGAGGTTTAGGTTCTTTTCTTTTAGTTAAGCGACCTAAGACCCTTAAATGTTCGTTTTCTAACCCGCATGCGACTATATATTATATATATAGTTAAATATGTGTAATGTACAATATGTTTATGATCTTGTTATCAAGTTTTGACTTTTGAAAGGGCTATATCTATGAGCATATATAAGCTTATGTTTTAATGAATGTTTAATGTTTATGGAAGTGTAATGCTAATGTTCGTAATGTTAATGGTTTGTAATGAGCGAGAATGCAATGAAAGGAAAGGTAAGGTAAGGTAAGGGTAAGGTTGGGCCCCGGAGATGTGGGTAAGGGGGACCCGGGACGACCATGGGGTCGCCGGTTATGACCCCTGTGCACGTTCTCCATCCAAGGTACTACGTACGACCCTAGGGAGGTTGGGGAAGTCGTGGTGCTCTTGATGCCTTCGGAATGAACCGGGGAGGACTCGTGTGGGCTAGCTACCCCTCGAGGAATGTATAATGTAATGGCACTCGTGTGGGTTAATCACCCCTCGAGGAATGTATAATGGCACTCGTGTGGGTTAATCACCCCTCGAGGAATGTATAATGTAATGGATGGCTAGGGTCGACGGACTCTTCCATCACCGGAGAAGGGGATTGAATGTGATTTCTGTTTTATGTAATGTAATGTAATGAGAAGCCCAGGATGGGATCTATGCTCGTGCTCGTCGAGCTTAATGAATTGGTTGGATTATGAAACGGGAATAGAGACTTTATGTTAATGTATTTGTTAAGGATTATGTAATGTATACGTATATGATATGTAATGTCCTTTGAATTTGATTTGGTGTGCAAAACCTATTCCCGGTTCATAACCTTTATCTTTTATGTGCTTTGCTATCTAAGTATAGTGTGTGGGTGTGCGTTAGCCCCCTCACTCAGTCGAGATATGACTGACACCTCTCCTTTTCTCACTTTTAGTTTGCAGGTCTTTTGAGTACGAGCTAGGCGGAGAAGTGGGTCGTTCGAGTCTCACTTTTGGGTTTAGGTCGTGCTAGGTGCATTACATTCATTTTGTCTTGTATTTAATGAATTAATCATGTTATGAATTTTTGTTTTTGAGATATGAATTGTTATGGTTACGTACATTCGATCTTTTGATGTATATGTTAATTTTGAATTTTTTTTATATTCCTAGAACTCCTTGTTTCCGCTATTTGTTTTATTTATCGCGCGCTCTGAGTTTGTTTTAGCTCCGCCTAGCCTAGTGAGTGTGTTGTCTCCCGTTCGCTTAGACTTGGGCTCGTGTATGGACTTCCCATTTCATATGCGGGTTCGGGTTTAGGTGCGGGGGATGTGGTGGCCCGCGCTCCGGGTGCTACATCCTAAAGTGGTATCAGAGCTCCGGGTTGCAAAACCGGAGTTCTAGTGTCGTGGTTGAGTCTGTCTAGGTCGTACGGCGTAGGACAACGTGGTTTTGTGACTTCATGCGCTTATTTGTTTATTTCTTTGTTAATAGTGCACATGAACATGTATTGACCTGCATGCATATGTATTCGAATTTCTTGGAATTTTACAGAAATATGCCTCCAAGAAGACATCACCGTCGAGATAGATTCCCCGAGCATCGTCATGATCGGGATCACTCTCCTCATCAAGAGAATAACAATCCACCACCACATCCTCAAATGGATCCGGGGAACTTTATGGAAAGGCTCGCGGTATTTTTAGAGCAACGAAATCAAGAAAGGAATAATGCCCCGCCGGCTGATAATCATGGAGGAGGCCTTATTACAGCCACCCTTAGGGAATTCAAGAATCAAAACCCACCGGTTTTCATTGGTGGGAATGATATTCAAGCCGAAGAATGGTTGGCCCAGACAAACTGGATATGGAATTTTATACCTTGTGGACCGGATGAGAAACTTCAATGCACCCTTACCATGGTACAAGGACAAGCGTATAATTGGTGGTCAAGCGTTCAAGTGAAGCTAGAGGCCTCCGGGGAAGAAATTACTTGGGAGGTGTTTGTTCGAGAGTTCAAGAGTAAGTATGTCCCGAAAGCTACCCGGAATAGACGCTTGAGAGAGTTCATGGATCTTAAGCAAAGGGAAATGTCGGTAACGGATTATATTAATGAGTTCGAGAGGCTTTCTCGGTACGCCCCAAGTATTGCCAATGATGACGAGAGTAAGGCCTCACAATTCCTTCAAGGGCTTCAAGAAGATATGAAAGATGCATTGGAAGCTTCAAATACTAGCACGTGGGCGAAGGTGACGGATAAGGCCTTGAGAGTTGAAGATCGGGTGGTTATGAGAAGGAAGAATTCACATGTTGGCCAAGGTTCTAATTCGGATTCTCACTCAATTCTTGGAAAGAGACCGGTGTACGAAATTCATCCTTTTCCGAATCCTCAAAACAAGCAACCCAAACCGGCAAATCTAAATCCTCCTTTGGCTATCAAGGGTCCCGAGTGTGTACATTGCCATCGAACAAACCATTTATCGGAGAATTGTTGGAAGCTGCACCGGAAGTGCTTCGGATGTGGGTCACCGGAGCATATGTTAGATCAATGCCCACACAAGAGGCCGGATTATGTGCCTGGAGGAAATCCGAGACCCGCGATTCAAGCTCAGGCGTACGCTTTGGGTGGAGAAGGAGAAAGAGTGGCAGAGATTAATCAAAATGCCCCGGTGGAAGGTACACTTGCATACATGGCATAACATCACATGCATTGGTCGATCTCGAGACCATTTATTCATTTATTTTCAGGATGCATTATTGTGATTGTTGTTGGTTGTTGTTTTAACTTCTTTGTATGCCCTATTACTTGCGCATGACTTTGTTGTGAGTTCTTTTGAGAGTTCTTTGACGGGAGTGTTCGGTAAGCTTGAGGGTCGAGTTCTCCTTGTCAACGTGTTAGAGCCATCGAGAAGAGATAAGGTTTGAGGTGCAAGATCAAAGAAGGCAAGAGGTCGAAACTCGAAGAGTCAACTTGTGAGAACGATGAAAAGATTTATCCGGAGTGGTTCGAGGTCCCAAGCCGGACCTGAGGACAGGTCCTTTTTAAGGGGGAGAGTTTGTGACACCCCGCTCGTTCGCACGTACAGGTTTGTACCACGTGTGAGTTTATTTTCCGTAATTGTATTTATTTTCATTTATATTTGATGCATTCTTATTTATTTCTAATTGTTCTTATATGAATTATTTGAAATAATATGAAATATGTGATATAAATGTCAAGAATATGCCCGAATTTGGATTATGATGTGAATTCTTGTAAATTATGAATTTATGATATGTGAATTTTATTCCCGAGCATGCTAAATTCGTGAATTATGTGAAATACGTGATTTAAGGATGTAATTGTATGATTTTAAAATTATTGGACTTAATTGGAAATTCGAATTTGGACCTATTTGCAACTTTTTGAAAGTTTTGGACTCATTTGAAAAATGAGTTATTTTAGTACATGTGTGCACGTTTTAATTTATATCTTGAGCTACGGCACTCGGATTTGAGCCCCGTCTTCCGCGTTCAACTCCTTTCGACGACCCGGACGTAATGGAACAGGTCTCGTAATTTTTCGATGTCGTTTTGACTCCCGACGTAGCAGATTTCAGCCCCTCGTGCCACATTACGCCCCTATGACCTATGATTGAGCTATTAAACCTAATTCCTAATCATTTCTTTGACTTAATCTCACCTAAACCAATCTATATCTCTCCCTTATCAGCCTCACACGTCCCATATCAGATTAGGGCAAGAAAGAATAGAGAAAAAGGGGAAAAATGTGAAGGAAGAGAAAGAAAGAAGAAAAAAAAAGGGAAATCTCCATTTTTGGCCATTCTTTGAGACCAAACCATCCGATCCTTTGATTGTTCTTCAAGATCAAGGTATGAATCTTACTCTCCATGTTCTTGTGATTATTTTGCCCTACTTGAATCATATATTATGTTAAAGAATCCATGTATATGCCATACTTGTTGTATAGTTAGGTTAGAATGGAATAACTTGATCATTTGAGTTCCTTTCACTTCCGGATTGAATCTTGGATGTGTGTGGCTGTTTTGTATGAATTTTATGCATGTTTTTCATGGTTTTAGCTACTGCTTTGTATCCATACCTGCTGCTGCGTGTGTTGCTCTGTTTTATGAAGGAAAAACAGGGGATTTTGGCGTTAAACTGGGCTGCTGTCACGGCTGCGTGTTGCTGTCAGTTTTGTGGTGTTTGAGCCTGAATTGGTGCATGATCATGACTTGAATTCTTTGTGTATTTGTTGCCCTTGTTGTTCTGCTTTGGTACCTTGTTTTTCCAGCTTTAAAGCAGCCCCTGCTGCTGTTGTCCGTTGCTTCTGTAAGGTGTCTCCCCGGGCGGGGAGCTGTTGCCGAAACTGTGGCGCGCTTTTGCTGCTGCGTTTCTTAATTCTGTGCGTGCTTGTGTAGGTGTTTGTGCATGTGTTAGTGTTGTGTGTGTTGTGCATGCTACGTGTGTATGGCTGTATATATATAAACATATATGATGCATGGTTTGTGTGTGTTTTGTGTAATATATATATATATATTATGTAATTGTGCATGAATATTAATTGTGTAAATGCATGTGTGTGTGTTTGATTGTGAAAATTAAATGCCTTAAATGTATTTAAGTTATATTTTATGTGTATTATATATGCATGTTTGTTTGTGTATACGTGTGTGTTTGTCATTATATATATATATATAATTATAATGCATGAATTTGTGCATGTGGTTGCATGTGTACGTGAGTGTATATATATATATATGTTATATTATATATTAAATGTAATATAATGTGTGTTATATATGAGATATATATGTATATAGTTGTATGCTATATGTATATATACGTGTGTATATATATATATATATATATATATATATATGATTACATTGTGTGAATGTGTGTATACGTGAATGATTATAAATTTATAATGTAATGTATATTATTATTTTAATTTTAATTATAGAAATGGTTATATTAAATTTATATGTTATGACCTTGAATAATTGGATCTCACGTGCATGATTTTCGTATTTAATTTCATGCTCCTTAAATGCCTTCTTTTAATTGCTTATGACTTATATGCTATGTGAATATGTCATATTATATGTTAAATGTTTTAAATTAATTTTATGGATTCATTTTATATGAATTTTACGTGATTTGAATTTGAACGTTTAAATGGTACCTTTCTTTTATTCCTTTGACACTAAGTGGTTTGTTTTGCTTCTAAGCTTATCCTATGTTATTGATTAATGATTAAGTGATGTGTTATGATATCGATATGAAATTATGCTATGATATTGAAGGGAAAAACGTGAAATGAAATTTGTTAACGTTTAAGTGTTCATTTGATATTTTCTTGCATTCATAGCATCCATTTGCATCGCCGTGCGTCTAAGTGGTACATGTTTGAGTCTAAGTCTTTAGTATTGCGTTTGTTTGTCTCAGGGGTGCTTCCGGGAGGAGTCGTGCCCGGAGTTTAAGTTGGTTGGGATCGTTTTCTCGCACCACACTACACTTTTGTTCAAAGGTGAGGTTTAGGTTCTTTTCTTTTAGTTAAGCGACCTAAGACCCTTAAATGTTCGTTTTCTAACCCGCATGCGACTATATATTATATATATAGTTAAATATGTGTAATGTACAATATGTTTATGATCTTGTTATCAAGTTTTGACTTTTGAAAGGGCTATATCTATGAGCATATATAAGCTTATGTTTTAATGAATGTTTAATGTTTATGGAAGTGTAATGCTAATGTTCGTAATGTTAATGGTTTGTAATGAGCGAGAATGCAATGAAAGGAAAGGTAAGGTAAGGTAAGGGTAAGGTTGGGCCCCGGAGATGTGGGTAAGGGGGACCCGGGACGACCATGGGGTCGCCGGTTATGACCCCTGTGCACGTTCTCCATCCAAGGTACTACGTACGACCCTAGGGAGGTTGGGGAAGTCGTGGTGCTCTTGATGCCTTCGGAATGAACCGGGGAGGACTCGTGTGGGCTAGCTACCCCTCGAGGAATGTATAATGTAATGGCACTCGTGTGGGTTAATCACCCCTCGAGGAATGTATAATGGCACTCGTGTGGGTTAATCACCCCTCGAGGAATGTATAATGTAATGGATGGCTAGGGTCGACGGACTCTTCCATCACCGGAGAAGGGGATTGAATGTGATTTCTGTTTTATGTAATGTAATGTAATGAGAAGCCCAGGATGGGATCTATGCTCGTACTCGCCGAGCTTAATGAATTGGTTGGATTATGAAACGGGAATAGAGACTTTATGTTAATGTATTTGTTAAGGATTATGTAATGTATACGTATATGATATGTAATGTCCTTTGAATTTGATTTGGTGTGCAAAACCTATTCCCGGTTCATAACCTTTATCTTTTATGTGCTTTGCTATCTAAGTATAGTGTGTGGGTGTGCGTTAGCCCCCTCACTCAGTCGAGATATGACTGACACCTCTCCTTTTCTCACTTTTAGTTTGCAGGTCTTTTGAGTACGAGCTAGGCGGAGAAGTGGGTCGTTCGAGTCTCACTTTTGGGTTTAGGTCGTGCTAGGTGCATTACATTCATTTTGTCTTGTATTTAATGAATTAATCATGTTATGAATTTTTGTTTTTGAGATATGAATTGTTATGGTTACGTACATTCGATCTTTTGATGTATATGTTAATTTTGAATTTTTTTTATATTCCTAGAACTCCTTATTTCCGCTATTTGTTTTATTTATCGCGCGCTCTGAGTTTGTTTTAGCTCCGCCTAGCCTAGTGAGTGTGTTGTCTCCCGTTCGCTTAGACTTGGGCTCGTGTATGGACTTCCCATTTCATATGCGGGTTCGGGTTTAGGTGCGGGGGATGTGGTGGCCCGCGCTCCGGGTGCTACAACACTTGAGCTGAAAACCTTCTGTATCTCCTTTCCCGGGCGGGAAAGGTCTATGTTCATTTATTACCCGGGCGGGGAGATTAGTTTGAATTCCTTTTTTTTGCTGCAACTTTGTGTATAATGTGTTGTGTATATTTTACATTACGTAGTTTAGGTGTGTGTTTTTTTGTGTGCATGAGATTGGTGTACGTGTTGTATATATATATTATGAATAGAATGTGTGTTATATTTGCATGCATGAGTAGTATATATTATACATGTTATATTGTGAGTACGTATATATATATATATATATATATATATATATATATATATATATATATATTATGCATGGTTGTTGTATGTATATATATATATATATTATATATTGTTGATTTATTTGGAATTAATTGTTATCTATTTCGCGTTATTTAATTTTCGATCATGACTTAAATGCCTTTAATTGTCTATTTTCTAATTGTAAACATGAAATAGTACGTGTTATGATTGTTATATGAAATTCTTGGATTAATTTGATATAAAATGTGAAGTTATGAACTTGATTGAAGTCGAACGCTTCCTTGAATGAATGATTTGCTTGTTTATATGCCTTAGAGGTATTAATTGTGCACATGAACGTTTCCATGACATAAAATCATCTCTTATGAATCATATCATGTTCATTTCATTGCCGAGAGTCATATATGGTCATTTTGAGTCTTACACTCCATCTTTTGCATAGATTTGGGTACAGTCGGAGACGAGGGCGATCCTTGAGGCTGTTATACTTCTTCGTTTGCTCTTATAAGGTGGGTTTCTCTTCTAATAGCTATGACAACCCAATATATCCCTTATGTGAAAGATTTGAGCCAAATTAGTATATATATATATATCGAGTCATTTTGGGTAAATGATTTCAAACGTATAACCTTTTATTTATGAACCCTACCTTATAATTTTGGCGAGACATGATTGTAATTGCACGGGCCCAGGGACTTAGTACATGTGGCTATCCGGGGAGGCAAGGGCCGACGGTGATCCCATGTACTAGTTCCAACCAAACAACGGTGATACCGGCCCTCGCTAGGAGATTAGCGGGGAATGGGAGCTGAGTGCCCTTGGGGGATTCATGTACCCCCACTGGCCCATGTATGGACCGGTGGTCGGGTCTTCCTAGCCCGTCCACCACCCGGAGGGAAAAGGTGTATATGTATGATTATGAATCGTATGAATGTGCACAAAAGAATATATGTATGATAATGAATGAATAACGATTATGAAGACACAAGGTGTTGGTTGGAGATAATGCATGCCTACTCGCCAGGGCCATGAATACCCTAACGGTTAAATATGATAGTGGTAATCCCGATAATGTCTTCTTTTGTTTTACGCACTTGGGAAAATTACTCTAAAACCTTATTCGGCATTATGGCTTGCATGTATGTGTTTAAATTCCGTGATATTTATATTTATACCCTGTTTTATACCCACCAGTCTCCTTTAGACTGAACCCGGTTTGTTTTCAGTTGTTTTGTGCAGGTTAAGCAGTGCTAGGCGGGAATACAAGTCGTCTAGGTCTTGCATTAGTGTTTAGCACTCTCTTTATGTTTCACTTGCACTCATATTACTATTTTGGTATATGATCTTGTTTATGGAGCGTATATGATTTTGTTAGGCCGTGTGGGCCATAGAATACTTGAACGGAACTTGTGTATTTATTTTGGAGCTTGGTGGCTCGTTATATATAATATATGTTAGTATTTGCTTCCGCATTTTGTTATCGCTCTGATTTTTATATTATCTTGATCTTGAATGGTTTAAGGGTTAGCTCCCGCCTAGCATAACGTGTGTGTTGTGTCCCCGTTTGTCGTGATTTGGCACGTGTATGGACTTTCATTTCATATACGGGTCGGGTCTCGGTGCGGAGGACGTGGTTCCTTGCGCTCGGGTGCTACACCCACAGTGCAATATAATTTACTCGCCAAAATGGTCATTTCGGTACAAACAATTGAGGTTTGAAAGAACTTATAGATATTTATACATTTTGGCCGAAAAGTTCACATAGGGGTTATAAGGGTTCTATATATCTAGAAATTAAACCTCACCTGTGTGAACAAAATAAACAAGGATACAGCTCACGGGGCCTGCTCCTCGTTACCAAGAAGCTGGTCTGTGCAAGAAAGACAATTGTCCGTGAGACACGACCCAAATGAAACAATTAGGAAAACGGCTTAACCATGAACAATATGACATGCGTTGAAAATTTATGGAATGATATGATCATAATCATGGATAAATTAGCATATACGAGCATGTATCGATCAATTAAAGGTTTAGGAAAAAGAATTGGAAATTCTCAATTCATGCAGAAAGTTTCTGCCATGATCAGAGACTTGGGAACGGCCGTTCTAGCCTGCAGTTCAAAATGGGAACGACTGCTTCTAGCTCCTCGATTCAATCCCGCGCGTCTGTAAGTTTTTTGGAAATTTTGGGGGTTGGGAATGGTCGTCCCGGCCAGTAGTTCAAAATGGGAACGACCCTTCCCAGCCTCACGCCAGCTTTTCAAAATGGATAGGAACGGCCCTTCCCAGAATGAACTGGGACCGGAAGGGCCGTTCCCGTTACGCAGCAGAGGTAGAAAACAGAGCAGAACAGGGGAGTTCGAACCAAATTCCACAAACCATCAAACATCCATAATTCAATCTCCAAATGATATAAATCATGCAATACATGCGTTGACAATTTATGGAATGATATGATCATAATCATGGATAAATTAGCATATACGAGCATGTATCGATCAATTAAAGGTTTAGGAAAAAGATTTGGAAATTCTCAATTCATGCAGAAAGTTTCTGCCATGATCAGAGACTTGGGAACGGCCGTTCTAGCCTGCAGTTCAAAATGGGAACGACTGCTTCTAGCTCCCCGATTCAATCCCGCGCGTCTGTAAGTTTTTTGGAAAATTTGGGGGTTGGGAATGGCCGTTCCGGCCAGTAGTTCAAAATGGGAACGACCCTTCCCAGCCTCACGCCAGCTTTTCAAAATGGATGGGAACGGCCCTTCCCAGAATGAACTGGGACCGGAAGGGCCGTTCCCGTTACACAGCAGAGGTAGAAAACAGAGCAGAACAGGGGAGTTCGAACCAAATTCCACAAACCATCAAACATCCATAATTCAATCTCCAAATGATATAAATCATGCAATACACACTCTAGCATGCTTATAGATCAATAAAATCCAATAAAACACATTATCCAAGCTTTGATTAACAAGAATCATCAATATCAAACCCATAACTCAACTTAGCATCCAAGTTCATAAACTTCAAGAATTTAAACATAAATTCAAGCTATCATCATGTATTCATATCTTCAACAACTAAAACATAATTTACCAACTTCATATCATAACCTTAGCTACCATTCATGATTCAAGAATTCCTCAAAATCTCCATGTATACCTCAAATAAGAAAAGAGAAGGAAAGAGATGAAGATATGATGATGATGATGCTCCAAGATCCACAAATCCTCCAAAAATTATAGCTAGAAATGATGAAATCCTTTCTCTCCACTTGGGGTTTTGATTAGTAGAAAAATGGAAGCAAAGGAGCAAGTGTGGTATGTCTTGTATGTATGAAGGAAATGAAAGAGATGCATCACGTAATTGCTGTAATAAAAAGGGAATGAGATGCTCTATTTGCTATTAAATCCTCCACAATTCCTAAGTCATGCAATTGAGTCCAATCTCATAATAATTGATCAATTTGATCCAATGAAATATTCATGCAATTAAGTCCTCAAATTTAAGAAATGATCAAATAAGGACATATAAGAAATTAAGTCATGTTCAGAAATTAATTCACGCTTCATTCAAATTCAATTTATGCCATAAGTACCAATTTGATATGAATTTTATAAAAACACTTGAAATATAATTTAATAAAATTATGTCATGAAATGTAGAAATTTAAATAATTGAACAAGTAAAAATAAATAAATTCTAACTCTCAAAACTCACACGTGGCGTACTTACCTGAAAGGTCGCAAGCTGGGGCATTACAATGCTAGTTCTATGTTCGGTGTTTAGGCTCTAGGGTTTAGTGTATAATATTTGGAGAAGGAGAATTTGTCTATCACCCTTAATGGGGTTCGACCCCCACTTATTTATAGCATAATGGGTTCGAACCCCTTTGTCTTGTTAGACAAGAATTCCAAAACCCTTTTGGTAAGGGATTTCTAGCTTGGAGAGAAAGACTCTTACTTTGACCAAAAGTCTCCTTTTGACCAACTTGTCAAGCAATAATAATATCTAACTCTCTTAGATATTTTATTTTACTTTATTTATTTAATAATAAATAACTTGAAGCTAATAATTAATTAATTCTCAATTAATTACCTAATAGACATTATTTCTCCAAATTGGAACTTTAATATTAATTCATAATTAATTTAAAGTCCATTAAATAATTAATCAAGATTAATTATTTAATCACATATACACACGTGACACGTGTCACTAGGGACACTTGTCCCACACGTGTGGACCCCACCAATCTACTATTGGTCCTATCAACTTGTTTAATCGATTTTAAGCCTTAACCCACGTGACCGGGTTGTTACGTGTGACCTTCTAGGTTCTTAAATCAATTAGCAGTGACCCTAATTCATTAATTCCTAATTAATTAATCAGTCCACAGATCATACGACCATCGTCTAGCAACAGGTGTATGACCCCTACCTGAATAAGAATGTCTCAATTCGAAAGAACCTTTAAGTCATTGATTCATGTGAGATACAATTCTCTTACGTCCCATCTCTCAATCAAGATCTAGGGAAAGGGAATAATTAGAACCCTAATAATCTTGATCCTAAAGTTAAATGCATTTCCTATCCATTTGATCTCAATCCAAGAAACCCATTTCTTGATCTCGATCCACTGCCTTGGCCAAAGACTCCTAGAGGGCATATGAATAACTTACACAATAAGAGATCAACTTGCTAATGCAAGCGTAGATCCTTCATCGATTCTCATATACTTTCATGTGCCACTTGTGCAACCCCAGCATAAGCTTTGAATCGGTTGTCTTAGGCAACACCCTTTAAAACTCACACCTAAGACTATAGAGTTAGCTCATAAAGTATCAATGGAACCTCAAGTCTAAGGATCACTTAATCACATCAACGACTTGTGAGATATTTCCTAATCTGGAAGTTTCTATTTCCCTTTCCCATTTAGGAATCTTCTCACATGGGACACCTCAGTGTACCTACTTAGAATAAGCAAGCACCCCCATGTACCATGCACGTATCAACAATACACTTTGCACCTCATGAAACAAGGTAGTCCTTCTTAAGGGCGTAATCACACGAGCAAGCCTCGAATGAGTCAAGTCGGCACTCCCACTGTCTTTAGGACTCATCGGCTTAGAGTGATTTCTAATCATGACTTATGTGATATTGGGCTCGTTTCATGAACCATTTCACCTCAATGGTTAGTCCTATAAGCCATATTGATTAGGGGAGTTCTTATACATGCGCAGCTAAAGTAATCAAACAAGAGCATATAAATAAGTGTTGCCAAAGTCCGTTTATTATTCAAAGATTGTCTGTGATTTACAAAAGGAAAGTACTAAAGCGGATATACAATCGGCTTTAAGGGCACTATTCCTAACAATCTCCCACTTACCCGTCAAAGCCATTCATGAGCTAATCTAAGTCCCATCTTCGCAAGATGAACTTCGAAAGCTTCTCGACTAAGGGATTTAGTAAGCGGGTCTGCCACGTTCTCTACTGATGCGGCCCTCTCAATTTGCATATCACCTTGTTTGATGATATCGCGGATTAGGTGATACTTTCTCATAATGTGTTTGGTCCGTTAGTGAGATCTTGGTTCTCTTGCTTGAGCAACTGCCCCAGTGTTGTCACAAAACACAGTAATGGGGTCTTTCATGCTAGAAACGACATTCAATTCTTGAATGAAGTTTCTAATCCAAACACCTTCCTTAGCTGCATCATTTGCAGCCAAGTATTCAGCCTCAGTGGTCGAATCCACAGTGGTTGTTTGCTTGGAACTTTTCCAACTCACTGCTCTGCCGTTAAGGTAGAAAATGTATCCTGACATTGACTTAAAATCATTTAAGTCAGATGCAAAGCTTGCAACGTAGTATCCTCCGATTACTAGATCTTTCTGTCCTCCGTCTACTAAGAACAAATTCTTAGTGCTTTGTAAGTACTTTAGGATATTCTTCACGGCATTCCAGTGACCTTCTCCAGGATCTGATTGGAAACGGCTCGTTACACTAAGTGCATATGCCACATCCGGTCAAGTACACAACATTGCATACATTATGCTACCTATTGCTGAGGCATATGGCACATGAGTCATTCTTTCCTTCTCAAGGTTTGTCTTAGGACACATCTTCTTAGAAATACATGTTCCTACACTCATGGGAAGAACTTTGTTCTTCATATTCTCCATACTGAACCGTTACAGTACTTTGTCTATGTACATCGATTGTGATAGTCTTATCAATCTCTTAGATCTATCCTTATAGATCTTTATTTCGAGAATGTAGGACGTATCACCAAGATCTTTCATCTCGAATTGGTTCGATAACCAAGACTTGGCAACTTTCATTCATCCTTCGAATTCCCAATTAGAAGGATGTCATCAACATAAAGCACCAAGAATTGCACTGAAGTATCCAATTCCTTTCTACACACGCAGGACTCATTCGAATTTTGAACGAAGCCAAACGCTTTGACCGCTTCATCAAAATAAATGTTCCAATCCCTAGAAGCCTGTTTCAATCCGTAGATTGATCTTTTGAGCTTGCAAACCTTTTGCTCACTCCCACTGAATGTGAAACCTATGGGTTGATCCATATAAATGTCTTTATCAATGTCTCCATTGAGAAAAGCAGTTTTCACATCCATTTGCCATATCTCATAGTCGTAATATGCAGCTATGGAAAGCATGATCCGAATGGACTTTTGTATTACAATCGGTGAGAAGGTTTCATCAAAGTCTACACCGGGCCTTTGAGTGAAGCCTTTGGCAACGAGCCTTGCCTTATAAACTGCAATGTTTCCTTCTACTCCGAGCTTTCTCTTAAAGATCCATTTGCAACATATGGGTTTTACTCCATTAGGCAAATCAACCAAGGTCCAAATTAGGTTAGAGTACATGGAATCCATTTCAAATTTCATGGCTTGTATCCACTGTTCAGAATCTGAGTCTGACAGTGTCTCCTCATATGTTAGAGGATCAATATCCTCTTGAGAGATTTCATAGAGAAAACCATACCATCTCTCAGGCTGTCTAGGAGTGCGTTCAGAACGCCTTAGAGAAGGATATTCACATGTATCGAAGTTCCTGATTGGTTGTGGGATGTCAGAATGGGACGTGTCTTCTAAATGTGGCATGGAATTATCTCTAATTTCTTCGAGTTTTGTGATCTTGCTTCTCTTTTCTTCTAGGAATGGTTCCTCAAGAAAAGATGCATTTCTTGAAACAAACACCTTTTGTTCAGATTGATCATAGAAGCAGTATCCTATGGATTCCTTAGGATAACCAACAAAGTAGCATAAGCTAGAACAAGCTTCTAACTTATCTCCCACTGTCCTCTTCACATAAGCAGGATAACCCAAATTCTTAAGTAAGAATAACTAGGGATTTTACCATGCCACATTTCATAGGGCGTTTTAGGGACTGACTTGGAAGGAACAAGATTCAAAATCTTGGCTGCACTTTCTAGAGCGTAACCTCAGAAAGAAGGTGGTAAGTCAATGAAACTCATCATGGAACGAACCATATAAAGTAGGGTTCGATTCCTTCTCTCAAAAACTCCATTAAGCTGAGGAGTTCCCGGAGGAGTCCACTGAGAGATAATTCCATTATCTCTGAGATGATTAAGAAATTCTTCACTAAGATACTCGCCACCTCGATCAGATCGAAGTGTCTTGATCTTGTGACCAATTTGGTTCTCAACCTCCTTTTAAAATTCTAAGAATTTCTCAAAAGCCTCAGATTTGTACTTCATTAAGTACACATAACCATAACGACTAAAGTCGTCAGTAAAGGTTATGAAGTACTGATGATTGTTTCGAGTGCTTACACTAAGCGGTCCACAAACATCAGAATGGATCAAATCCAAGGTCTTTGTGGCTCGTTCCACACTCCCTCTGAAAGGAGTTTTGGACATCTTTCCTTTGAGATAGGATTCGCATGAGGTTAACTGTTTAAGGTCATTTTCAGAGAATGTCCCTAAAGTAGTTACCTTGCTAATTCTGTTCTTAGAAATATGTCCTAATCTAGCATGCCACAAAGATGCTGAGACTTCGTCATCTCTCTTACGTTTTGTTTCTCGTTGTATATTCAAAATATTACTGTTTTGAGTTAGATAAAGTCCATTGTTTAATGTACCAAGATGTATTGAAAAATTATTCTTTTTTAGGAAAAAGTTACCATTCTTAATATTAATTTCATAACCTTCACAATCAAGTATTGGAACTGAAATTATATTACGAATAATGTCTGGTACATAAAGGACTTTATTTAAAACTAAAACAGAATGACCTAAATCTAATCTAGTTGTGCCTAAAGCTTGAGCTTCGACCGTTGAGCCATCCCCAATCTTCAAGACACATTCTCCTCCCTTCAGCTGCCGGACCTCACTTAGCATCTTTACATCATTACAGATATGAGATCCACAACCGGTATCAAGTACCCAAGAGTTAGAATTAATAGAAAGATTTACTTCAACGAGAAACATACCTTTCTTTAGAGTAGCCTTGTACTCCTGGCAGTTTCGCCTCCAATGCCCCGGTTTGCCACAATGGAAGCAAACATCCTCTTTCTGATCATGTTTCTTCTTTTGGGCTTTTCCCTTCGTGATGCCTCCATTGGTCCTAAGGGACTTCTTCTTCTTCTTTTGGGCTTTCTTGCCTTTGCCTTTGGTAGGCTTAGAAGAAGATGGAGCAGTGACCATCATAACCTTGTTGTCCTTCTTGAACATGCTTTCAGCAGTCACAAGCTGACTAATCAGCTCAGCTACAGCAGCATTCGCATGATTCATATTGAAGTTAAGGACAAATGGGTTAAAGGATGGTGGGAGCGAGGCTAGCAACAAATCCACCGAAATCTCATCTCTCAGTGGCATGTCCATGGAAGCAAGTTTCTCAGTAAGAGACGGAAACTTAAGTCCATATTCATGGACACTTATACCTTCACTCATTCTCAAATGGAACAATTCTTTTGAGGTGTTATACCTTGTAACACGCTTATGAGGGCGATAAAGTTGCTCTAAGTGGTCGTAAATCTCCCAAGCAAATTCTATGGACTCATGTTGTCTTTGCATATCCGGAGATATGTTAGCAAGCGTGAGACAACGGTCTTGGAGATTATCATCCTTCCACTTCTGGATCGCATCCCGCTCAGTCCGGGTCGGAGCTTCCCCTTTGGGAACAGGCTCTGCCTCGTAGAGAACATAAGTTCTCTTTTCGAAATCTAAAATGATTTTTAGATTCCTAAGCCAATCAGAATAGTTGGGACCAGTCAACTTGTTTGACTCGAGGATCGATACTAGAGGGTTTTTGGTTGTCATTTCAAAACACGTAGAGAACCACAGAATCTATGACCTAAATGGAAAAACAGAGAACTAAGTGAGCATGCTGAATAATAACGATATACATGAGATTAGGTCTTTAATCTATGTTGCTCCCACTGTTTTTAGAAGATCTATAATTCCCAAAGATCATAGAGGATACTTGTTATCCCAGTGAGTACTAAGATCCCAAGCACTTTATCTTGAACCCACGACTCGTGGACATTCTTAAAAAATCCTAAGGTAGGTACAACTTATCAATTCCAACTCGGTGGAATTCTTAGTAATATTTTTGCATCACCTATCTTTCGATATGGACCCATGACTCGTGCGACATCCATATTTACTTAGGCGTTAAGCTAGACCCATCAATCATAAGATCAAGATCAAAACTTAGTTCGAACAACCCACGACTCGCGGACATCGCCCTCCCCAAAATTGATCTCAAAATATTGATCATTAAAATGATCAGTTAGGAAACTAAGAACTAATAGGTTTCACATAGTCACCCCACGACTCATGGACAGCAACTAGCTTCCCCTATTAAACTTAAATCCTATTGGTGGAATGCTAGGAATTTAATTCAAAGTTTGCACCTTGAATTAAACACCTATTTTCGAAATTAGCTTAATATTTTAAGGGAATTTTTGATTTAATCGGAGAGTTGTCCGGTTCGACCTCACCAATATATATGTTATCCAACTTAATTAGTCTTGATTAATGCAAGTACATCTTAAATGCATTTCACACAAGCACATAGCAGATAACATGTCCTAGCATGATACTGACATGTGATGATCATGGGTTCTACCTATCTTATGCGTGATATGTGGGAGCCACTCCACAATCACAAGGTCTAACATACATGCCACATAAAACAGTTTAAATCTGTAGCACCCCACACGTGAGGCACCACATCCCCCGCACTATGGCTCAACACGAGTAACGAAATGGAAAGTCCGTACCCGTATCCAACCATAGCGAACGGGAGATAAACAAAAATACCTTCCTAAGCTAGGCGGAACTTAAACCCTGCACATACTAACCAATCAATAAAATATAATGCCTCGGAAAACTAAAACTCAAACATACAAACCATAAGTAGACTTGGGCTCTTCGGCCTCTTTTAACTCATAATCAAAGCCAACAAAAGCAATTCGATGACAAATACATAAGATTCAAGTTCAATATTGTGGAGTTGGATCATACATAACTGAGATACATATGTGAGTGTAAAGACTCTTCTAACTTAACTTATCCAACTCAAAGACTCAACACACTCCGCCTAGCTCGAGACTCCAAAGCCAAACCTGTGCACTGAAAGGTTGGGGAGGGAGAGGGTCAGTCTCTAGAAGACTGAGTGAGCAGGAGCAATACATATATACAAAACATGCACATGCAAGTCATAAATCCCGAGCAAGGTTTTATTTGAAATTTAGTTCCCAAAAAGGACAAGAAAATAGATAAACAATGCTCGACTTTTACGACTAATTCATATTAAATTCATTCCATTCATAAATCATACATAAATATAAGGCTCGGCGAGTGAGCGTGCACAACCTCCATCCAAACTCCGACCGTGTACATAAATATCAGTAATATATTGATTAGGCGATCAGGCAATATATCATCATACACACAGACCATAAATCATAACATAAACATATGCGTTTGGGCAATCCGTGTCCCGGAATTCCCGCACGGTGCATAATTCTATCAAAACATATACATAAGAAGAGGCATAAATCCTAACCAACCTTCTTCCTCCGGGTGGTGGACGGGCTTGCAAGACCCGACCACCTCAATCATAGGCCAATGGGGTTTCATGACTCCCCCAAGGGCACTCAGCTCCCATTCCCCGCTAAACCTCCTAGCGAGGGCCGGTATCACCGTAGTTTAGTTGGAACTAGTATATGAGATCCCCGTCAGCCCTTGCTTCCTCGGTTAGCCACATATACTAATTCCCGGGGCCCGAACAAGTATATATAGAAATGTGTCTCGCCAAACAAGTCAATTCATAAGTACATATCATAATTCATAAGTCATTTGAAAAGGGTTTACTCGACCAATACATACTATAAGAAATCATACCTTACCGGGTAATTCGGCATATGCTATATACGTACCTCTCCGTGTCATCCTATTCCGTAGCTAGCATGAAGACACACGGTTTGGAGCATAGCCTCATTACAAAACCATTTTTAAGTTTATATACGCTCATACGCATAATTCAGAAGGATTTACTCGATAACTTCGTTTGAAAATCATATATATATAATCATAAGGTTTTGGCCAAAGCTTTTCACATAAGGGTTGTAGGGTTTGTTACATAGCTAAAACAAAAACCACCCTCACCTGAACCGTGAAGAAACAAGGATCGAGCACCAAGTGCCTGAACGATCAAAAGCTCTCCACCCTGGAGACAAACTGTACAAAAGACCACAAGACGTGTTCGTGAGACTCAAGACTCTTAATAAACCAGATATGACGCACGGCAATGAAGTGAATATGATATGAATGCATAAATGATCATATTATATCAATAAAATGTTCATGTGCACGATTAAGAAGTTTAAAGCACATAATCAAACCATTCATTCATACATTTCATTCAATTTCATAAATTCATAGATTCATAATGCATATCAATTAATCTAAAATTTCATTTAATAATCATAGCAAGTAATATTCATGTTGACAATTAGAAATAGGATAAATAAAACGTTCAAGCAAAATCGGTAAATTAAATACGTGAAATAGAAATCAATTAGATTCAAAAATTTAATTAAATCAAATAATATTTAAAATATATAATATATATACATAATAATAAACATATAATAATTATGTAATAACATATATATATATATATATATATATATATATATATATATATATATATATACGTTGAACACATGCATGCAAAAGTTATATTCATATTTACATATGTACTACTTATATATATATATATATTTACCCATGCATGCATTTAACATCACAAAAGCCATGCATGCACAAACATACACACAGTACGTATATATATATACACACAGCAAACATGCATGCAAAATATTCAGGTTTCAAACACATTCAAGCATATATATATATATATATATATATATATATATATATATATATCTATGCACGAACACCCACACACCCATCCATGCATGCACACACTACAACTTACATATATACAGACACATACACTCTACATAATTAGGAACAGCAGCAGCAGTTAAAAGGAAGAAGAAAAGCAATCCCACACAGGCCTGCAAACGAAGGAAGAAAAACGCAGGCAAGGATTCAAGCAAAACAGGGTGACACCCCCGTGTCACCTCCAAAGCCTGGACCGAGACACCCCCGTGTCTCGGTACAGAAATCCCAGCCCACACTGCACCCCCGTTCCTCGCTGGAACGGGCAGAAATGGCACCCCCGTGCCTCGCCTGCGCATCCTTCCCTGTAACAGACAGCAACACGCAGAAACAGGGCAGTACTTCATGCGAGAAATGCAAGCAGCAAAGACAGCTAAACAAGGTCTAAAGATGCAGCAAAACTCAGTCACAACACACACCACCAATCCACAAACATGACAGCAAAACATGAAGGAAACGCAGCAATTTGACAGGAAGAATTACAACGTGAAAACAGGGCCAAGCCGCGGGAAAAACAGGGTATGCCTTCACTCAATTAATCCGACTCAATTCAAGTCCACAAAGCCATCGAATGTACAGCAAAACAACATGAAACCAACACCTAATTCAGTTCCAAAAGTGATCAATCAAGACAACAACCGTACGTGGCCTTCAAGTGGAAATTTCTCAAAAGATCAGAAATGATATCTCATAAATATCTCAATAACCACGAAATAAAAGATCATAAATGATATGAGGATGTCAAAACAATCAATCTCAAGCTTGGAATCAATCAAAATCATTGAGAATCGAAGAAGATCAAGAATTTGCCCAAAATCTCATATTTTCGGTAATTGCCCAGAAAATCATGAAACCATGCTCAAAATCATGAGTGGAAGGATGAAAATGATCAGAGTTAAACATATAATACAACCCTTAACTTACCTTGATGATTGGTTGAAGTTTGGAGGAGATTTGAGCTCCAAAATCTCCAAGGTTTGAAGGGTTACGGGACTGGAGAGAAAACAGTAGCTTTGGCTGAGTTTTGGGGATTTTGAGAGGATAATCTCGGTCAAGGCTTGATATGTCATGATAGATGGTTGAGTTAGGGTTTCAAAGAATCAAACCATGGTTAATTTGGTTATGGTTTGGCCAAGTTATGGCTGAATTAGTGCAACAAGGTCAAGTTGGTCCCCGTTTCGTTTTTCGGTTGGATTTCGGAGTTTCAAATGAATTAGGAAAATTATAAGGCTAAGTTTACTAAACTCGAATTTTCGTTACGAGTTCAGCGGAGTTGACGGAACTCGAATCCGAGTTCCCGAGCTCAAGATATTAAATTCGGAACCAAGGGTACGCTAAGTGCTCGTTAGCTCCCGATTTGGTTCCTCAATTAAAATTTAATCCGTTAACATAACAAATGAATTCGAAAATGTAAACCGAGCATAAAATCATGTCCATAACACATATATTTACAACCTATTACAAATTCGTGGCATTTCAATATCATGTCATACAAGAACGAAGCACAAAATAAACGAACAAACTCATACATGCCATTCATGCATAAATACATAAAAATTTCATGCATAAATATTAATTCCCCATGCAATTGAAATAAAATTCATGCAGAAATCATTCCCATGCAAAAATTATAATTTCCCATGCATAAATATAATTTTCATGCAAAAATATATTAATTTGCATGCATAAATAAAATCTTCATGCATAATTATATATTGTACGTATAAATATATATATATATGAATAATCAATTAATTAATTAAAACATGATTAATTAACGTAACATATAATTAACATACTCATTAAATTAATAATAATATAATTAAACATATATATATATATGATACGAAATATATATTTAAAATTTATAATATTAAAATAAGATAATATAATATAATAAACTAATAACAATTATAATAAAGTTAAATATAAAACACGTAAAAACAATTAATTCGCGCAATTTGGTAAACACATACGTCACATTATTTAAAACTGGAAAACTGGGGCGTTACAATCTCTCCCCCTTAAAAGAATCTGTCCTCGGATTCAAAGTACGCTTGAAATCCAACAATGAGAGATTCCCCGTCTCTCACAAGCAACAAGGAGAGAACCCCGTCTCTCGAGCAGCAATGAGAGAACCCCGTCTCCCCAACAACAATGAGAGAACCCCGTCTCTCGCGAGCAAAGAGAGTACCCCGTCTCTCAAGCAAAAATAAATAAATCAAGGAAGTCTCCAATACTCCCAAGCAACACACGCAAAATCCAGTTCAAAATCACACAAGCCACCCCAAGGCAAGTAACAGATATCATCCACGTTAATCATCAATTACTTCACGTAGTTTAACTTGGTAAGAAAACATAGCACATAACAAAGAAATTATTAAATTGAATTTGCATGAATGTATGCTTCGTGAATGCTATAAATACCGTTCACCGTAGGTCACGAAGTTTTAAAATTGTGAGTTGTCGTTGTTCAGTGTATCATCTGTCCAGAAGATAGATTCAGTGCTCAGTTTGTCTTGAACCTCTTCAGGGTACCTTGATGAAGCAATTAATGAATACTTCAGGGATTATACTTCTTAGATCCCTTCTGCCTGGTACTGCTCCCAGTCTCTTCTCGAATACCCTTAGACCATCCGTCTTGAAGTTAGGTCCCTAGCTACTATCTTACTCATATCGAAGTTTAAAATACCCTCAAGGATAACTACTCCGGACAACCTTGACGATTCAATCCCTACCTTGAGGTATTCGTCATTAGGATCTACCTTAACACGAATCCTTTTCCATCTTCCGTTCATAGTATCCATTCATTTCGTTTGACCCCTTAAGGTCATATTTGGCATCTAGCTCCACATTTCTTGAATCGAAGATAAAATGTTCTTGATGCGTTCTGAAGTTTGATGTAAATCCTCCAATGATCATCTTTTCCGGTTTGGTTTCTTCTTAGATTTCCTTCCGAAGTATCGTGGGAATAACCGAAGACTTGATAATATTATCATTGTTGAACCCCCTTTTGTACCCTATTGGATTACTCGTGATCGCCATCATTCCATCATATGCCAACTTGATTCAACACTCTCTCGTGTCAATTCTGACTTAGGAGTTTCCAGAAGCTTCCTTATAATTCTGTTATCCCCAGATCCATATTCTATACATAGGGATATTCTCCAAACCATTTCCGTTGTACCTAATGAGGGACTCCAACCCGAATTGAGTAACTTAACTCCCCTCTTAACCACTTAACCATTCAAGCCGTCTTGTTTATTTCTGATCATCACTAATAAGACTCCCAGGTCTTCCTTAATTTGCAATTTCGTTATTCTTACTGAAATATTTCTTCGAGCACCCTTCCAATCGTCCAATTTGTTCCTCGGTCGTGCTCTCCCCCTTAAATTTCTGTTGTCCCGGGTTGAACTCCATCGATTCTTCTTTTATCGAAACTCTTGATGAGTAAATCCCATTAGGTGGAGTTTAACTGATATAGAAATCAAAGATTTGGCCTTTCAACTCCTTCCCTAGTTCTCTTGATGTCCGAAACTCCTTTCTTAATCTTGTCCGGAACTCTAGTCTCACTTCTCCTCCTTAATTCTTGTTTCCGTTAACCTATCCCTTAATAGCAGTTCTTATTTCCCAAATTCACCTTCCTTCTAATGTCATCCTATTATTTCTCTTCCTCATAACTCAGATGCAACTCGATTGAACTGATACTTGATAGTTGAGACGAAAGGACTTCCTATCAAGTAGACACTAAAATGCATGTTGGGTTAAAATGACAACGCATGGGTCACGTTTACATCACGCAGTTATACAACACATTAACGTAACAAAACCAATTAGAAATGCACGGATAAACATAAGGTGAAAAGAATAAACAATTAATGCAAAATATGATGCACATGCTATGAATGTTTTAGAACCTGTCACCAAGGTGGTAAGCTATTATCTCAGTAGCTTTTCCTCGTTCCTCCAATCCCGAGGTTACTTTGACTGGGTGATTATCCCTTGCCTTTCCCACGGTCTTCAAGTTTTCCATGAGTCTTCTTGCATCACTTGTATCTTCCACTATCCGAGATTGCAATTCCGTAATCCTTAATTCTTCCACGTCCACAGAGTTCATATCCAAACTTCTTCTCGAATTTCGACCTTTACTTCCAATCATCACCTCAATCAAGAATCCCGCGCTTATCCTTTGTGGATTTAATTCACCTCCAATTGCTTATTTTTTAGCGCATGATTTCCTTTCTTTACCGTTTCCATTTGTTGCTCCATATCTTCCAATTCATTTCATAACATGACAATTCAGCTCGGATTTGGGAAAGCGAACTCAACTCCTGTTCTCCATATCACCATCTTCCCTCAACTTGTTGTTACCCAAATGCTTGCCTTCTAAAACCCGACTTCTAATCACTGGGCTTAGCTCGAAGCCTTTCTTTGTAGACCCTTGATGCATAACCTCTACCGGACCCCTGTTATCTCTACTCCTCTTAATTAGTAGTACCTCTTCCATGATCCAAATCCGGGACCCATATATCTTCAAGGTTTTGTTCCCTTCATTCCTTAGGTTGCAAGATCCTGTTGAATCCAATTAATGCACTTCAGGTAATGGATTCATATAAGTTATTCTTCTGAGTCACAACCATCCATTGATTAACTCCTATTCCTATTACCCCAAATGTTCCTCTGCCATCGCATTGCCAAGGTCGAACCTCCCATTCTGAATCCCAACCGCTAATTGCAACTCAGTCTATAAAGCCACACAACTAGCATTCTCCACACTCCTCCCCGGGCATCCTTCCTATCTTCCGTGCCTCCGAAGGAATTGTAATAGATTGTTATGATCATAGAACTTGTCCGTGGTTTGATATCATCTTTATAACCTGGAAACCATAACTCATTTAAAGAATGGATGCATGCGATTAGTGCATGCTCATGGCACATATTCAATACAAAAGACAAGAATCCATAAAAATGCAACAAGTAATTCAACGACATGCTTAAGGAAACCAAATTCCATATTCAAGATCGATGCAATGCACATAATACCACATAGTCCCTATGCCGTTCGACTTAGACCGACTCCGACACGACTCAAGAACACCGGTTTTGCAACCGGGCTCTGATACCACTTAAGGATGTAGCACCCCGCACGTGAGGCACCACATCCCCCGCACTATGGCTCAACACGAGTAACGAAATGGAAAGTCCGTACCCGTATCCAACCATAGCGAACGGGAGATAAACAAAAATACCTTCCTAAGCTAGGCGGAACTTAAACCCTGCACATACTAACCAATCAATAAAATATAATGCCTCGGAAAACTAAAACTCAAACATACAAACCATAAGTAGACTTGGGCTCTTCGGCCTCTTTTAACTCATAATCAAAGCCAACAAAAGCAATTCGATGACAAATACATAAGATTCAAGTTCAATATTGTGGAGTTGGATCATACATAACTGAGATACATATGTGAGTGTAAAGACTCTTCTAACTTAACTTATCCAACTCAAAGACTCAACACACTCCGCCTAGCTCGAGACTCCAAAGCCAAACCTGTGCACTGAAAGGTTGGGGAGGGAGAGGGTCAGTCTCTAGAAGACTGAGTGAGCAGGAGCAATACATATATACAAAACATGCACATGCAAGTCATAAATCCCGAGCAAGGTTTTATTTGAAATTTAGTTCCCAAAAAGGACAAGAAAATAGATAAACAATGCTCGACTTTTACGACTAATTCATATTAAATTCATTCCATTCATAAATCATACATAAATATAAGGCTCGGCGAGTGAGCGTGCACAACCTCCATCCAAACTCCGACCGTGTACATAAATATCAGTAATATATTGATTAGGCGATCAGGCAATATATCATCATACACACAGACCATAAATCATAACATAAACATATGCGTTTGGGCAATCCGTGTCCCGGTATTCCCGCACGGTGCATAATTATATCAAAACATATACATAAGAAGAGGCATAAATCCTAACCAACCTTCTTCCTCCGGGTGGTGGGCGGGCTTGCAAGACCCGACCACCTCAATCATAGGCCAATGGGGTTTCATGACTCCCCCAAGGGCACTCAGCTCCCATTCCCCGCTAAACCTCCTAGCGAGGGCCGGTATCACCGTAGTTTAGTTGGAACTAGTATATGAGATCCCCGTCAGCCCTTGCTTCCTCGGTTAGCCACATATACTAATTCCCGGGGCCCGAACAAGTATATATAGAAATGTGTCTCGCCAAACAAGTCAATTCATAAGTACATATCATAATTCATAAGTCATTTGAAAAGGGTTTACTCGACCAATACATACTATAAGAAATCATACCTTACCGGGTAATTCGGCATATGCTATATACGTACCTCTCCGTGTCATCCTATTCCGTAGCTAGCATGAAGACACACGGTTTGGAGCATAGCCTCATTACAAAACCATTTTTAAGTTTATATACGCTCATACGCATAATTCAGAAGGATTTACTCGATAACTTCGTTTGAAAATCATATATATATAATCATAAGGTTTTGGCCAAAGCTTTTCACATAAGGGTTGTAGGGTTTGTTACATAGCTAAAACAAAAACCACCCTCACCTGAACCGTGAAGAAACAAGGATCGAGCACCAAGTGCCTGAACGATCAAAAGCTCTCCACCCTGGAGACAAACTGTACAAAAGACCACAAGACGTGTTCGTGAGACTCAAGACTCTTAATAAACCAGATATGACGCACGGCAATGAAGTGAATATGATATGAATGCATAAATGATCATATTATATCAATAAAATGTTCATGTGCACGATTAAGAAGTTTAAAGCACATAATCAAACCATTCATTCATACATTTCATTCAATTTCATAAATTCATAGATTCATAATGCATATCAATTAATCTAAAATTTCATTTAATAATCATAGCAAGTAATATTCATGTTGACAATTAGAAATAGGATAAATAAAACGTTCAAGCAAAATCGGTAAATTAAATACGTGAAATAGAAATCAATTAGATTCAAAAATTTAATTAAATCAAATAATATTTAAAATATATAATATATATACATAATAATAAACATATAATAATTATGTAATAACATATATATATATATATATATATACGTTGAACACATGCATGCAAAAGTTATATTCATATTTACATATGTACTACTTATATATATATATATATTTACCCATGCATGCATTTAACATCACAAAAGCCATGCATGCACAAACATACACACAGTACGTATATATATATACACACAGCAAACATGCATGCAAAATATTCAGGTTTCAAACACATTCAAGCATATATATATATATATATATATATATATCTATGCACGAACACCCACACACCCATCCATGCATGCACACACTACAACTTACATATATACAGACACATACACTCTACATAATTAGGAACAGCAGCAGCAGTTAAAAGGAAGAAGAAAAGCAATCCCACACAGGCCTGCAAACGAAGGAAGAAAAACGCAGGCAAGGATTCAAGCAAAACAGGGTGACACCCCCGTGTCACCTCCAAAGCCTGGACCGAGACACCCCCGTGTCTCGGTACAGAAATCCCAGCCCACACTGCACCCCCGTTCCTCGCTGGAACGGGCAGAAATGGCACCCCCGTGCCTCGCCTGCGCATCCTTCCCTGTAACAGACAACAACACGCAGAAACAGGGCAGTACTTCATGCGAGAAATGCAAGCAGCAAAGACAGCTAAACAAGGTCTAAAGATGCAGCAAAACTCAGTCACAACACACACCACCAATCCACAAACATGATAGCAAAACATGAAGGAAACGCAGCAATTTGACAGGAAGAATTACAACGTGAAAACAGGGCCAAGCCGCGGGAAAAACAGGGTATGCCTTCACTCAATTAATCCGACTCAATTCAAGTCCACAAAGCCATCGAATGTACAGCAAAACAACATGAAACCAACACCTAATTCAGTTCCAAAAGTGATCAATCAAGACAACAACCGTACGTGGCCTTCAAGTGGAAATTTCTCAAAAGATCAGAAATGATATCTCATAAATATCTCAATAACCACGAAATAAAAGATCATAAATGATATGAGGATGTCAAAACAATCAATCTCAAGCTTGGAATCAATCAAAATCATTGAGAATCGAAGAAGATCAAGAATTTGCCCAAAATCTCATATTTTCGGTAATTGCCCAGAAAATCATGAAACCATGCTCAAAATCATGAGTGGAAGGATGAAAATGATCAGAGTTAAACATATAATACAACCCTTAACTTACCTTGATGATTGGTTGAAGTTTGGAGGAGATTTGAGCTCCAAAATCTCCAAGGTTTGAAGGGTTACGGGACTGGAGAGAAAGCAGTAGCTTTGGCTGAGTTTTGGGGATTGTGAGAGGATAATCTCGGTCAAGGCTTGATATGTCATGATAGATGGTTGAGTTAGGGTTTCAAAGAATCAAACCATGGTTAATTTGGTTATGGTTTGGCCAAGTTATGGCTGAATTAGTGCAACAAGGTCAAGTTGGTCCCCGTTTCGTTTTTCGGTTGGATTTCGGAGTTTCAAATGAATTAGGAAAATTATAAGGCTAAGTTTACTAAACTCGAATTTTCGTTACGAGTTCAGCGGAGTTGACGGAACTCGAATCCGAGTTCCCGAGCTCAAGATATTAAATTCGGAACTAAGGGTACGCTAAGTGCTCGTTAGCTCCCGATTTGGTTCCTCAATTAAAATTTAATCCGTTAACATAACAAATGAATTCGAAAATGTAAACCGAGCATAAAATCATGTCCATAACACATATATTTACAACCTATTACAAATTCGTGGCATTTCAATATCATGTCATACAAGAACGAAGCACAAAATAAACGAACAAACTCATACATGCCATTCATGCATAAATACATAAAAATTTCATGCATAAATATTAATTCCCCATGCAATTGAAATAAAATTCATGCAGAAATCATTCCCATGCAAAAATTATAATTTCCCATGCATAAATATAATTTTCATGCAAAAATATATTAATTTGCATGCATAAATAAAATCTTCATGCATAATTATATATTGTACGTATAAATATATATATATATGAATAATCAATTAATTAATTAAAACATGATTAATTAACGTAACATATAATTAGCATACTCATTAAGTTAATAATAATATAATTAAACATATATATATATATGATACGAAATATATATTTAAAATTTATAATATTAAAATAAGATAATATAATATAATAAACTAATAACAATTATAATAAAGTTAAATATAAAACACGTAAAAACAATTAATTCGCGCAATTTGGTAAACACATACGTCACATTATTTAAAACTGGAAAACTGGGGCGTTACAAAATCACATGAGGGAATTAGAAATAAAACGATGCCCTATCTATTACAATAATAGAAACCCTCCTAACATCTTGAGGGGTCTTCACTTTATGGCCTCCATGTTACTTGTTGTGTGGATCCATCTTACTCCATGGGTGCAAATCTTCAAAGTAAAATAGAAAACCTCGCTTTCCTATAGTCTACTGTCTTTGCATAAAGTAATATGGCTCAATCTTCATATTGACCATAGACAAATACACGGGGCATTCCCCGGCCTTAATAAAACAGTAATATGGAAAGCCACGTAATAAACACATAACAGTACGCGCATAAGTGGGGCACCGACCCCAATTGAAAAACGCAACTATGGGGCTCCAACCGCAATTTAAACCATCCATGAACATAAATTAAAACCATTCACAAGACTAAACCCATGATCACCTAACATGCATAAATTGCAAGAATTTAAATTTACCCATAAATTAAAATTCTCGCTTTAAGCTCTAATAGATTAAAACACGACTTAGATGCAATTCTTGTTCATGACCCTTTTCAAATAAGCCAAGAAATATTAAATCAATAGAATTCCAATTAATTTCTGAAAATTAATAATTTTATTCTTCATTATTTCAAAAATAATAAGTGTAATTTTTCCAAAATTAAATCTGTTTTAATTTCATAAAAAAAAATCCCAATTTTAAAATTATTTTAAAACTAAAATTAATTTTAATAAAATAATATATATTTATTTTTATATATATATATATATATATATATATATAAATCAGGATCGGATTGGACTAAACACAAAAAACCGCGTAAACATGTCGGGGCCGAGAACACCCGCAAGCCGCGCGGCATCGCATGCTAGGCAGTGAGGGAGTAGGCAGGGCTCCCGCGCGGTTGCAAGAGCTGTGAGCAGGAGCGCCTAGGCAATGTCAGGCGGCGATGGCGGGCAGTCCCGCGTGGTTGCGGGACTGCTATGCTGCAATAGCGCGCGGGTCTAAGCGTACTACGCCTTAGCACATCTAGGCCCGCATTTTCGTAACACGATTTCGTGTTTCGTATTTTAGTTCAAAAACCAAAACAATCCAAAAATTAAAAACACGATTCAATCTAATTTGATTCAAAAAATTTCTAATCAAAATTTTCCAAAACGTTTTTCAGAAATATTTAGGAAAAAACATAGATTCAATTTGTATTAGATTTCTAAAAAACTCATGAATACTCAATCGCATCTAAATCTAAGAATTTCTATCACATTCAAAATAGTAGAGACAAATCAGAAATAGGCCTTGCAAGGTGGCTTTGATACCACTTGTTGGGAAAACGAAACAGAAACGCAACGGAAATTTAAAATTTTTCACAAAAAGATAGAATCGAATCTTGTAATTCCTATTCCCAAATTCGTAGGGATCAAGAAACTCACTTAGATAGTAGCTTTCTTGACATGTTCTAGCCACCCAAGAACGCTCTTCACGCTGCTTGTCCCAAAAAGCTCCTTCAAATCTTTCAATATTTCACGATAGTCGCCCTCTAGAGAATTAGTCCACCAACCTCGATCACGATCTGAATCGGGAGGATGCTAGTTCTATATTCAGTGTTTAGGCTCTAGGGTTTATTGTATAATATTTGGAGAAGGAGAATTTGTCTATCACCCTTAATGGGGTTCGAACCCCACTTATTTATAGCATAAGGGGTTCGAACCCCTCAGTCTTGTTGGACAAGAATTCCAAAACCCTTTTGGTAAGGGATTCCTAGCTTGGAGAGAAAAACTCTAACTTTGACTAAAAGTCTCCTTTTGGCCAACTTGTCAGGCAAGAATAATATTTAACTCTTTTAGATATTTTATTTTACTTTATTTATTTAATAATAAATAACTTGAAGCTAATAATTAATTAATTCTCAATTAATTATTTATTAGACTTTATTTCTCCAAATTGGAACTTTAATATTAATTCATAATTAATTTAAAGTCCATTAAATAATTAATTAAGATTAATTATTTAATCACATATACATACGTGACAAGTGTCACTAGGGACACGTGTTCCACACGTGTGGACCCCACCAATCTACTATTGGTCCGATCAACTTGTTTAATCGATTTTAAGCCTTAACCCACGTGACCGGGTTGTTCTGTATGACCCTCTAGGTTCTTAATTCAATTAGAAATGACCCTAATTAATTAATCAGTCTACATATCATATGACCATAGTCTAGCAACAGGTGTATGACCCCTAGTTGAATATGAATGTCTCAATTCGAAAGAACCTTTAAGTTATTGATTCATGTGAGATACAATCCTCCTACGTCCCATCTCTCAATCAAGATCTAGGGCAAGGGAATAATTAGAACCCTAATAATCTTGATCTTAAAGTTAAGTGCATTTCATATCCATTTGATCTCAATCTAAGAAATCCATTTCTTGATCTCGATCCACTGCCTTGGCCAAGGACTCCTAGATGGCATATGAATGACTTACACAATAAGAGATCAACTTGCTAATGCAAGCGTAGGTCCTTTATCGATTCTCATATACTTTCATGTGCCACTTGTGCAGCCCCAGCATAAGCTTTGAATCAGTTGTCTAAGGAGATACCCTTTAAAGGTCACACCTAAGACTTGTAAGTTAGCTCATAAAGTATCAATGGGACCTCAAGTCTAAGGATCACTTAATCACATCAATGACTCGTGAGATATTTCCTAATCTAGAAGTTTTTATTTCCAGAAATAGAAACTTCCCTTCCCATTTAGGAATCTTCTCACACGGGACACCTCAGTGTACCTACTTAGAATAAGCAAACACCCCCATGTACCACGCACGTATCAACAATACGCTTTGCACCCCATGAAACAAGGTGGTCCTTCTTAAGGGCATGATCACACGAGCAAGCCTCGAACGACTCAAGTCGAGACTCCCACTGTCTTTAGGACTCATCGGCTTGGAGTGATTTCTAATCATGACTTATGTGATATAGGGCTCGTTTCATGAACCATTTCACCTAAATGGTTGAGTCCTATAAGTTATATTGATTAGGGGAGTTCTTATACATGCGCAGTTAAAGTAATCAAAAAATTAAACAAGAGCATATAAAGAAGTGTTGCCAAAGTCCGTTTATTATTCAAAGACTGTCAGTGATTTACAGAAGAAAAGTACTAAAGCGGATATACAATCGGCTTGAAGGGCACTATTCCTAACTGTATCAACTCACTCTATTTTAAATGAGTCAATTTCCAGTAGGCCTGAATTAGAGTACATTGATTATAATTTTTTCCTTAAATGCAATGACAAACTTGAGAAATTTAGAAAAAGAAGCAAACTCTTACAAGAAAATCTCTTGAGAATTATCAAATTGAAACAGGACCTTGAAAACAAGGTCAAGAATCTGTCCAATTTTCTCATTAAAGTTCAACAGGAAAACAATGATTATGCTCATGAAAACTTCTGTCTCAAGAGGAATCTTTATAAGCTCAATAATTATAATAAATACATGAGGATGAAATACTGTCATCACTGTGGAAAAACCGGTCACTCTCATGCTGATTCTGGTTCAAAAAGAATACAAAGGGGAAACAGAGTAAATGGATATGGGTTAAAAAGAGCACACTGAACGCTAACTTTAAAGGACCCTGTAATTTTAGGGGACCTGGTACTACATCAAGTCTTTCACATACCAGCCCCCACTCATAGGGACATCAAATGGATCCTAGACAGTGGGTGCTCGTGACACATGACAGGGAACAAGTCATGTTTCACTCATATTCACAAGATCGATGGTGGAAATGTGGTGTTTACCGACAACACCAGGGGTAAGATTATTGGAGTTGGCACAATTGGTAATAAAAATGGGATTTTCATTGAAAATGTATATCTTGTTGAAGGTCTTGAGCACAATTTAATCAGCATCAATCAACTATGTGATTGTGGATTTATTGTTAAGTTCTCTTCAGTTCATTGCTTTGTTATCAAGGATTGTAAAACAATCTTTAAATTTAAAAGAGACAGAAATATATATATTGTTTTACTTTCTTCGATTTGGACTGTCAGCAAGTTAAATGCTTAATGGTAAAGGATGACACCTGCTGGCTCTGGCACAGGCATCTGGGTCATGTCAATATGGAACTCTTGTCTAAACTATCGAAAAAGGCTCTTGTACGAGGATTGTCGGGTTTGAGGTTTTAAAAAGATAAACCTTGCCATGCTTGTCAAAAGGGCAAGCAAACTAAGTCCACCTTCAAAAGCAAATCCTTGATCACTACTTCAAATCCTCTTAAACTGCTTCATCTTGATCTCTTAAGTCCAATGAGGACTGAATCTATTAGGAAGAAAAAGTACGTTTTTTTCATAGTGGATGACTATGCCAGGTTTATCTGGGTGTTGTTTCTTGCACATAAGAACGAGGCAATTCATTACTTTGCACCTCTTGCAAAGAGACTTGAAAACGAAAAAGGTCTACCAATTATTAAGCTTCGCAGTGACCATGGTACTGAGTTTGATGAGAAAAACTTCATTAAGCTCTGCGAAGATCGTGGATACATACACGAATTCTCTGCTCCTAAAACTCCCCAACAAAATAGGGTTGTTGAAAGGAAAAATAGAGTTCTCCAATAAATGGCTCGCACTATGCTCAACGAGTATAATCTCCCTAAATCCTTCTGGGGAGAAGCTGTGAACATAGCCTGTCACATCTCAAATCGAGTCTTCCTTAGACCTATTCTAAAAAAAACCCCTTATGAGCTTTGGAATGGTAAAACAGCTAACATATCTCACTTTCATGTGTTTGGCTGTAAGTGCTTTATCCTAAATGACAGGGAAAACCTTGGAGAATTTGATTCCAAGGCTGATGATGGGGTGTTCCTCGGTTACTCCAGTCACAGCAGAGCCTTCAGAGTGTTTAACAAGAAGAAAAGGATTGTTCAAAAGTCCATTCATGTTATCTTTGATGAAACAAGTCCTTTTGAAAAGGATGTAGTGAGTTTGCCCTCTGCGGGACCTTCTTTTCAACTCAATTCTCCCGAAGAAGATTCTCACAAAGGACTACCGGAATCGGAAGTTCCAGAAGGAAATTCAACTGAAATACCAACTAATGAGAACAATCCCTCTGACGATGTCATTCACTCATCCTCAAAAACAGATGAAGACACTAAGATTGCAAATGTCAAAAAATTCAAACATGCCTCCAGTCATCCTATCAACAACATTCTTGGCAACAAGGAGGATGGAGTCATGACGAGATCTAAGTTCAAGCAGACAAAAGAAAATGAGAATAATGTAAGTATGGTCTCACTTATTGAGCCCATGAACATCCAAGAGGCTCTCAATGACACTGATTGGGTGGCAGCTATGAGAGAAGAGCTGAATCAGTTTGAGAAAAACAAAGTGTGGACACTCGTTGAAAGACTACATGTTGATCAAACCATCATTGGTACAAAATGGGTATTCAGAAACAAGCTTAATGAAGATGGTAAAGTCATCCGGAACAAAGCAAGACTTATCGCTAAAGGATACTGCCAACAAGAGGGTATCGACTGTGATGAAACATTTGCACCTGTGGCTCGACTCGAATCCATTCGAATGCTTTTGGCGTTTTCCACCAATCAAAACTTCCTGCTTCATCAAATGGATGTCAAAAGTGCATTTCTTAACGGATACATCACTGAAGGTGTGTTAGTGAGTCAACCATAGGGATTTGAAGATAATTCTTATCCCAATCATGTTTATAAATTGACTAAAACCCTACATGAACTTAAGTAAGCTCCCAGAGCTTGGTACGACAGGCTTAAAAACTATCTTATAGACAGTGGTTTCACTATTGGATCTGTTGATACCACTCTGTTCATCAAAAACAGAGGATCAGATTTGATCTTTGTACAAATCTATGTCGATGATATAATTTTTGGAAGTTCAAACAAATCTCTCTGTGATGAATTCTCTAAATGCATGATAGCTGAGTTTGAGATGAGCCTGATCGGAGAGTTAACTTTCTTCCTAGGGCTACAAATCAAACAGACTCCTTGTGGAACCTTTATCTCTCAAGAGAAATATACAAGAGAGATTCTTAAAAAATATACAATGAATAACTTAAAACCTGCTCCTACTCCAATGAGTACAGGAACTAAGCTTGAAATGAACACTGATGAAGATAGTGTTGAACAAAAATTATTCAGAGGAGTCATCGGAAACTTGATATATCTTTCTGTTAGCAGGCCTGATATCCTGTTTGCTACAACTCTCTGTGCTAGATTTCGAGCTGATCCCAAAATTTCACATTTTAAAGCTGTGAAAAGAATCCTCAGGTATCTGTGTAGAACCACTCAAGTTGGGCTGTGGTATCCTAAGACCACTCCCTTCAGTCTCGTAGGACACTCTGATGCAGATTTTGCAGGTTACAAACTTGACAGAAAAAGTACCAGTGTCCAATGTCAAATTCTGGGCTAATGCCTTGTTAGCTGGTCCAGCAAAAAACAGAGTGTATTTGCCCTCTCAACGACAGAAGTTGTTTGCATTGCCATGGGTAGCTGCTACTCTCAATTAATATGGATGAAACGCACTCTCTCAGATTATGGTCAGGTATTTAACCAAATTCCAATTCTTTGTGATATCACAAGTGCTATCTGCATTTCTAAAAATCCTGTCTTTCATGCCAAAACTAAACATATTGACATTAAGTATCACTTCCTTAGAGATCAGATTCAAAATCAAGTTATTGAGATTGCATACATTGATACTAAGAATCAGCTTGCAGACATTTTTACAAAACCTTTGTGTCCAGAGCAATTCACCTTTATCAAAAATAAACTTGGGATTATTGAGCTTTCGGAATCAACTGCATAAATTCATACCTAACCCTGTGAAAGCACATTTCATAATACATAGTTACGCTTTATCAACTTTCAAACTTATTTCCTGCTTTAGCCTCCTGTTTAAGCTTCATATATTTCTGTGGCTCTTCGTATTTTGCGCCCAAAAGGTAATTCTCTTTATCATAAGAAACCCTACTCTGTCAATTCATAAACCCTCATTTTCAAAACTCACCATGGCCAAACGAAAAAACTCCTCTGTCACCATGCCTACTGAATCCAACTCCGATGACCATGTCCCTCTTCTTTCTCAATGGGTGAAAAAACCCTCTCAGTCCTCAAACAAAGAAACTACATTTGATCATCCCTCCAGATTCTCTGTCTCACTGGGAGATAACTCTTCCGACTCTGATGAAGATCTCAACTTTTATGAAGATGAGCAGCCTCCTCTTGCTGAAATCTGCTACAACACTACTTCCATTGATTTGGACAAGGTAGAATCTGACCGTGTCTTCAAAAATTCTTATGCAAAAAGATACTTTCGAAATCAACTGGTGACTAGGAAGTGGAATAGAGGTAGATCTGTTATGTTCTCTCACTTTCCTAAATGTGACATCACCACAAGAATTGATGAACTTGGATGGCGTCCATTTCTAAAAATCGATGAAGTCGCATACCCAACTCTCTGTAAGCTTTTATATGCAAATGCTCCCTTTATTCATGAAAGAAATGAAAATAGTATCGCTGTCAAGTCTTATGTCATGGGGAAAAAGATCCTGTTCACTCCTCGCTCTGTAAATTCTCTTATCGGATGTCCACATAAAGGAGTCAAATATTTTGAAATTGGTGAATGGCCAAGTACAAATGTTTTTTATTATGATGATGCAAAGAAACTATTCTTGGGAGGAAAAGACTATGCTCTTGGAGGTGGTGAAGCCCTTCGGGCTCTTTCACCAGAACATGCCCTGATCCATCAGATGATTAGTCTATCTATCCTATTTAGGTCTGTGGAGTCTGGAAATCACTCCACGGATATGAGTTATGTGAGCACATTTCTGCTTTATGCCTTCCTCAAAAAACATTCCTGTCAATCTTGGGTATATTATTCTCTGCCACATGGAGTACTGCGGAGTTCACAATACTAAACTCCCCCCACTTCATGCTTCTCACACACCTCTTCAAGGGTTACCAGAATATTCCATTTCCTGAGAATTGGAAAGAGAATCCGAAGTACCACAAGAAGTTCGACAATCGCACCCTCAATCACATGCAGCTATCCTATGATTCTCAAACTCGCACTTGGAAAAGGAAAAGCCCTAAGTCTACAGCAAAGAAGGCCAAAACTGAAGCTCAGAAATCTGCTGATGATGAAATCAAGCATTCTCACCAAACACTCATTGCCTCAGTTGATCAGCTCACTGCAGAACAACGCACCTTTAGCTCTGATTTAAACTTGTTTTCTGATAAACTTTCAAGTTTTGAGCATAGGATTAAAAAGCTTGAAAATTCCAACACTGGGCACTCCAAGAAAGTCACAAAGCGTGTGCTTTTTGATGTTGAAGGGGGAGAAGAGGATGATGGAGACGATGCATGATGCAATTATTTTTCGGCGTCATTATGTTACTTTTTTTTTTATCAAACATGGATGAACGATTAGTACTTTTGTTTTGTTTTTACATTGTTTTGGGACATTCAATGTTTTTGTTTTGGACAGTAGAATATTACCAGTCCCGTGATCTCTAAAAATCTTGATATCCATTTAATGTATACCTATAACAACCTTTTTTGACAGGGGGAGGAAATACTTCTTTAAGACAGGAGGAGAAAATGATTGGCAAAGTATTTTTGTCATCATCAAAAAGGGAGAGATTGTTAGTCTCTCTGGAAGCGTTATGGAAAAAATGTGGTTATTGATTGATGACAAATGCTTTAATACTTGTATATCAAAAATCTCTTTTTCAGGTACAAACTATTTGGATACATGAAGAAAAATACAAAAAGTCAAAAGTGTGCCGTTGAGAGGATGCCTCGAACTTCGGCCTAATTTTTTCAAATATCCAACGGTCATCAAAGGAGAACCTTATATATAGAGCAGCTGCTGCAGATTTGGAGATTGATCTTCTTGAAGCTTTCTTTTACATACTGCTTTGTGTTTACACCCTTAGAGTCTTGTGTGTTAGTGCTCTGGTGGGCAATCATCTGTAAAGGAGCTTGGGAGTTCTTGTCACAGGTATCTTTTGTACCAGTTCTCTGTCTGTTGTTTGTTCCTTCTTCTATCTATTCTGCAACTTGGTGCCTAATAAAGTTGATATTAAAAATCCTAAGTTTAATACTTAGGTAGAGGATTAATCTCTTTGGCTTGTGATTTTACATAGGTTTAGAGGCCAAACCTCTCTAAATTATTGTGTGATAACATTTATGATTCCTGAGTTTCTGCTCAAAGTTCTTGATTCGAAATAACTAAACTTGTTTCAGTAGAACAATTCACCCCCCTCTTGTTCAACAAAGTATAAAATATAAATTAACAACTGGAAACCGAAAAAATTGGCTGGTTAACCTCAGTCATAGAACCTGGATCGGACCGGACCGGACCGGACGGCTGGTTCATAAAATACCGATTTTTTCCCTTTTTTTGGCTTACTTCTGGCTTTCAATGTTTGCTTCTAATTTTCCCTGCTCGCTCGGCTACTGTTTGAAGCTTATTTCTTGTTTCTCATGTACTTCTGCACTATAGGTTTTCAATTGGGAAAAAAGGAAATCTGAGAGAGAAGAGAGTCTTTGACTTTGGGAAAGGGGGTAAAGGAATCTATGAGGGGAGGAGGGTGGTTGAGAAAGTTATTATCGAAATTGAAGAAGAAAGATTTCCAAGAAAATTTTCACAGAAGGAGAAGAACGGTTCGCCTTCCACATTGCGGCGATGAGTGGGGTGATTCCAAATATTTTAATGTTCTTAGGCCTAGTTTACATTTGAAGAACGGATAGTGTATGTTAGGATATTGCATGTTAGATTAGTTAAGCAATATATCAATATCTTTTGTTTACTTTTTTTTTTAAAATTTTTGGGATAAAGTGTGATTATCAATTATAGATGTTTACTTTGGTAATCTAGTTTTTGGCAGTTCAGTAGGAAATTACGTAACTACCCTTTTTCCTATTTTGTTGAATCTCTCTCCCAGTATGCACAAAATGAAATAAAGAAAACTAAAACCAATTCCACCACCAATCAAAATTCATTATGCACAAAATAAATTAAAGAAAACTAAAATCAATAGCAACACCAATCAAAATTCATTTTTTTTTTAAGGGAAACAACAAATGAATTAACTAAGATATTTTGTGATACACGAAGCAACACTATATTTACGCTGGTACCTCCGTTTTCTCGCCGTCTCTATTGCACATGTCATCGCTATAGCTACTGCTATTCCTGGTTCGAAAATTCCTGACCACCGGCAACCTCTCCAAAAGACACACTCACCAAGATGATCCCGCACTACAACCCTAATGCCAAAGCATCTTTCCTGATTAAATAAAGCCCCATCTACATTGATTTTTATAACCCCATTTGGTGGTTTGCACCAGCTGCATTCCAAATGGTTAACCTCCCTTGGGACAGCTGCTAAAGCACCCATGCAACCTGTTGTATAAAAGTTGTTTGCAAAGAAAACAAGCTCTCATGGATCTTGCCCCTTGCCTTCAGCCCACTTTTTGTTTTGATTATGCCGAAGAGCCAACAAGAAAGTTACAAATCTTTTCCCTTCCTCCCTGGACCACTTTTCCAACACAACTCTGCTCCAACACTCACCAGCTAGAAATAGTGGACCAAGGAAAAAGTGAGAGAGCCCAATATTGCCTTGCAAAAGTACAGCGAAGGAACGCATGCTCAGAATTCTCTTCACTATCCCCACACCAAGTGCATGTTGTTGCTCCCCTACTCCTTTTCTTCGCTAAATTCACTCCAGTGGGTAAGGCATCTCGGCTCAACTGCCACAAGAAAACTCTAACCTTGGGAGCTACCTTCAAATACCAAAAAATTATATTCATTCTTTTTTAAAACAAACATCTACCATCATTGCGATGAAATTACATTAAAATCAATGACCCCAAGTGAACACCTACTAATGTAAAATCAGTTGGCCCTCTTTGTTGGAACCCCATATATATAAATTTCACCTGCTGCTAAGACATGTGTGCTTGTTTGTTGTAGCAACAACTATTCTTGCCTTCAAGGACTAATTCGACGTGGTGTGGGTTGAACAACAATACGGGTCTCCCCTAATCTATGTAAATTCAAAACCAACTAGTTCTCATTCCATTGTGATTAGACAATTTACTTGAAAGCATATCACGAAATATAAGATCAACATGAGTACTTCACAAACCATTCTTACCCTGCATCAATATGCATTTATAATCATATGTCGTTTAGTTGTTGTATGATCTATTAAACCTCATACGTAAACTAAGCAGAGGTTTTACTAGACATATGTCTCAGTATTGCTACAGTTCTTAAGTTTCTCTCAGTTAGGCTAGTTAAGAGTTTTATGAAGGTCATCCTAACTCCCAATTCCATCATTATCAGTTCAAATTACACAACACACAGCTTCAACTCCATATTTCAACAAACAATTCAATAATATCCAAGACATTTTTTAAGCTTGGACCATGCAATTTGTACATAAATTCACATAACTATGCCCAATTACCAAACCACAAATACCAAACATTCCATAATTACAAATGCGCCAAATTTAAGAGCAATCGTACATGCGCTGTTAGTTACAACCAACCACAATTTTTATCCATATTTCAAAGTTGGGGATAGTGTAGGATAAATATCAAGGATATTGTACATCATAATTCAGATATCCAAAACCCCAAAGGTTTGCTGCGCTAAAATTTTTTTTAATCTCACACAACTTTATCATCTGATTACCATCATCATTTGCCACAATCACATATTATAATTTCCAAACGACAATAAAAAAAATAACAAATCAAAAATCCCAGCAAATCGTAGCTGAAAATGATCACACCTCCTTGGCTGAACACGCCCAGCTTGACATAAGAAGATAGTTTTCACATTGAGATGACCTTCGATTTTTCGAGTTTCTTCCAGAGCATAGTTAATGGACTATAGATTTTAGCAGTTAGAACAACGAAAACAAAAGGGGAAAATGAGAATTTGGGTTTCGCAGCACGCATCGGGAAAGGGGAAAAATTGGCGGCAGCCCTAATTTCAATGGCAACCCTCCGTAATTATCAACAAAAGTTGGATAAATTGGTAAATTCCACGCATCTGGAAAAGCCATGTCCGGACATACATGCCAAAATTCCATGTCTCCTGGATGAGGCGACAACACGGGAATCCTACGGCTCGTACGGTAAACTCGGGCTGGGGCACGCTGAGAGTAAACGGCGGACAATGACAAATGGGAACCTCCAACTCCTTGTTAAAGGAATGGGGCCTTAATGTAATTGTTTTGTTGTCAGGAAAAAAAAAACATAATTGTTTTTAGGCTTGGGCTTTACGGTTTTACTCAAAATATAGAATAATTATTATTTTTGCTTAATATACAATAATTATTTTGAGATTTATTATTTTTTATGGTATATAATAAAAGTTGGTATAATTTTGTGTAATAAATACAATTATCTATTTTAGATATTGGATAAAAAATATTTCTTGATAAAAATATTTAATGTTATACATTTTTATATTTAATTAATAAAAAAATATTTAATTATAACTTAATACCGGTTCGACCAATGACTAGTCAGGTTGTAGATTCTACCTCCAGTCCAGTTTTGAAAACATTAATTCTAGTTTATATCTATGATGCACGGATACGGACACGGACACGGCGATACGGACACGACACGACACGGACACGGCGACACGGATTTTTCTAAAATTTTAGGACACGACACTGCTCCGACACGACTATATAATATTTATATAAATAAATATATTATATAAATATTAATTATGCAACGCTAAATTAAATATCCTTTATTTAATAAATACAAAATATTCTATGACTTATATAAATTATTTCTAATATTGAATTACTAATTTGTACACCTATCACAACAAAGTGAATATATATATATATATACTTAGTCATATTACAGTTGAAAGAAATTATATAAAAGAAAAAAAGAAAAAAGAAAAGAAAGAGAATTTTGGAGTGGTGTGGTCTTGTGGGCCAAAAAGGCCCAAAATATTGATATACAAAATTATCTATGTCTTATTCTAAAAATCTAAACCCTAATTACCCATTGTTCCGCCGATAACACATCAATCTCTCTGAATATCACATATGTTGGAGAACATTCACAGAAGTCATTCTTTCTCCAACTCCGCCATTTTCATCGATGAGGAGGTGAAGTCCTCAACATCCCAATCAATTTTTTCGATCTACTCATGGTAAGGCTGATTATTACAAGGTTCGCCACACTTCTTACCGTAATCCAAGTTCGTCCACCGCATCTTCTTCTTCTCCCACCACAGCCACCTTCGTTGCCGCCGCAGAAATCCAAGTTTTGCTGAATCCGTGTCCAAGCCGTGTCGGACACTTCGTTGCGGAGTGTCCGACACCGTGTCCGCATTAATTTTGTTTTTTTTTTTAAGGACACGGATTGGCCGTGTCGGACACGTGTCGGAGCCGTGTCCGACACGTGTCGGAGCCGTGTCCGAGGCGTATCCGTGTCCGACACGTGTCCGACACTGCACGGGATCATTTTTTGAAGTGTCCGTGCATTAGAGGTTTATATCTATTTAAATTAAACCGAAGTTGATTTTTCACTTTAAAACGGTTAAAAATAAATATTTATTTTTAGAATTTACAAACACTCTAAAATATTTTATAAAAACGGACAATTAATCAAAGATCCCCATTATACCATAACATTTATTCTAAACCCCCCAATTGTTTTTTTATATGTTTTAAGGACCAATTATTCATCAAACATTTCCTAAACCCCCTATTTCGCGTAAAAAGACTAAAATGCCCTTAAAAAAAATATAAAAAATTACCTCATTACCCCTTTTTTTTCTTCCCTTTTTTCTTTTTCTTTTTCCTTTTCTTTTTCCTTTTTTCTGTTGAAGACGCAGCCGCACAGTAGCCGGCGGAGCTGCCGTCTCCGGCCATTTTCTGGAGACGGAACCTACGTGTTTTAACTCATTTCAACTATGCGACTTCATTGGTACCAACCACGTCTATTGAAAATGGCCGGAGAAGGCGTCGGAAGGCCCGCCGGAAACCTGCAAATTTCAATAGAAGATGGGTTTTCAGTCCGGTGATTTTTTCCGACGAAAATGGTATGGATCTTGAAGTTCTCGACATGATAAACATATTGCACGGAACGAATTCGATTTTCGTTAAGCGGTTTGTAAGTTATGGTCATTTCTTTTTTAGATCTAAAATTTTTAGATTTGAAATTTGGGACAAATGAATTCGAATTTTGAAAAACTAACCGAAGATATGGAACGAAGACGATAAGTACATGCCCGGTGAATTTTTTGGGAATTTTTGGACCACCTCCGACGGTGGTCCGGCAGTGGTGCTGCGGCGGCCCGACGGTGGTGGCGGCGGAGCTCCGGCGAATGTCTTGAGGAAGAAGATGATGGTGTGGAAGAAGTGAAAATAGAGTGGAAAAAGTAAAAAAATGGGGGTAAAGTAGACTTTTTAGGTGATTGGGGGGTTTAGAAAAAATATTTTGTGTATTGGGGATTGTAAATGTATAAAAATTGAATTGGGGGGTTTTGAATAAGTATTAGAAATATTTGGTCCTTATAAAAAATTGCCCCTAAAAGAAAAGTATTTATTTACTTAGCATTTAAAAAGAATAAGAAAAGGAAGAAAACAAAAATTCCCCCATCCCCAAGTCCCCCGGCTTATGCTTCCCCACCGATCAATAGATCTGAATTATGAAGCATCAATCTCTACTTCTCTAGTCGTAAAGGTGAAGTAGGGCGGAGAACCAGTATAGGTGGTGGTGGAGAGAGTGAGTGGGATTTTGTTGTTGCACGAGTCTATTATTCGGAAATGTTGTCGTTTGGGTTAGTTGCTTTATACTATTTGATTGATTGAAAACTTAGGTTACAAAAATCAGAAATGAACTAGCGACTATCTGGTGATCAAATTTTATACGATCATAAACACAGTTGGCATTTAAATTTTAATCAGGAGTACCTTTAAAATTCTATAGATAGGTAATATCGATTGTTGATCGGTGACTGATCGCCGATCAATGAAAGATAATGCTTTCACTTCATAATAGTGTCTATGAAATTTCATAAAATATCACATATACAGAGAAAGCTTCAGCTGTTGACAAATGACAACACAAATCCTGCATCTCTATATAGAAACTAAACTGAAAGAAACGGACGCTAAGTTGCAAGTGGCCTTGCTCCTATTTCCATCCTCATACATGAGTGCATCTGCTCAATCACAGGACACAACACATGAGACAATGGATGGCACTTATCCCCTGCAGTAAAAGTATAAGCTTTAGTACCTATATGAACCAAACTATAAGCAGGGATCACCTTCACACCTCTTTCCTTCATCAAATATCTCATCCTCGACGCATCTGTCCACGACCCTCCAGCAGCATATACATTCGATGCAAGTAAGTAGCCAGAAGAGCTTGATGGCTCCAATTCAAAAATTCGAGCAAAAACACCCACGATTAAGTTTCTATTCTCGTAGTTCCTACACGCACTCAAGAGTGCACCCCAAGCACTGGCACCGGCATGAATAGACTTAACCATTTTCAATGCATCGTCAAGGTTTCCAGCTCTAGCAAGCAAATCCACAAGGCAAGAGTAGTGTTCTAACTTCAGTTCATCGCCTTGGTTCTTCGACATCTCTTGGAATATGGACAATCCCTCACGAATCAGTCCCCCATGGCAACAGGCAGATAACACGGAGAGAGTTGTCACTGGATTGGGTTTCAGACGATGGACTTTTTGCATCTCAGAAAACAGAGATAGAGCATCATGTGGGAGTCCGTTTAAGCCATAGGCAGCAATAATTGCACTCCATGAGACGATGTTCTTTCTCAGAATTTGGTCAAAGGCCCTCCTTGATGCTTCTATTGCCCCACATTTTGAGTACATATCGAGTATTGCCGTACCGACTACTACATCTGATGCCAAGCCCATCCGAATTGCAACAGCGTGGGCCCACTTAGATCTACCAATTTCAGCTGAAAGTGCACAAGCCTCAAGAAGGTTTAAAATGGTCACCGGGTTTGGTTTTTCTAGCGAAAGTTGCATCTCACAATAAAGTGCAGTTGCTTCGTCCGGCATGCCACAGCGAGTGAAAGCTGAGATCATTGTACTCCAAGTAACAGTATCTGGTCTTCTGATTTGGCAAAACAGTTTCCATGAATATTTGATCCGATTGCATTTTGCATAAGCATCAATTAAAGAATTTGTAGCCAGATCATTCGATAGAAAGCTTCTTCGAATTACTTTAGAATGAATCAATTTGCATTGACGAAGAGCTCCAAAATCTTTGCATACCAGAAGTAAGTTCACTAGAGTCACTTCATCAGCATCAACCCCTGAGCTTCCCATAGTGGCAAACAATGCCAATGCTTCTGCATGATTATCATTATGAACATATCCAGATAGCATAGAATTCCATGATACTATGTTCCTGTGAGGCATCTCTGTGAATGCTATAAGAGATGAATCCATGTCTCCGCACTTGGAATAGAAATCCACAAGAGCATTTCCTACAAACAAATCATTGTTTAAACCTCTTAAGACTACAAAGCTATGAATTGATTTTCCCAATTTGGTGTCCCTTAAATTAGTGCAACCTTTGATTACACTTACCATAGTTTGTCCATCAGCTTCAACTCCAAACTCTAACATCTGTTTAAATGACTCGAAGGCAGATATAGTTTCATCACTATGCACGTAACCTCTTATCATCACACTCCATGAAATTACGTCTTTATCATACATTTCTTCAAAAAGAGTTTCGGCATAATCCATTCGAATATCTGTATACATACCCAAAAGAGAATTTTGTACTGAACTGGTGCCCGACAGCCCACTTCGAATCAAGTAACCATGAAATCCCTGACCATGATCTAAAGCTTCAAGATTGCGTAATGCTTGAATTATGAGTATCAAAGTAGCGATATTGGGCTCAAACCCAAATTCTCTAGCTTGACTAAACAAATCCAACCCTTCCTCAAAAGCACCTTGATCAAGATGCCCATGAAGAACTATATTCCAAGAAACTGAATCTTTTACATTCATGCAATTAAAAATAGTTAATGCAGACCCCAATTCTCCAGATTTTGCATAAAAATCCATTAATGAGTTTCTAACCGAACCGAATGATTCAAATCCCTGCTTAATAAGGGATGTGTGGACAGACGTTCCAAGTCTAAATGACAGAGGTACACAAGCTTTAAGAACGTGACAGAAAATTTCATGGTCTATTAGTTGAACTCCCACTTGTTTTATTTCTCTATACAGCGAAAGCACCTCTTTCCATCTGCCATTGAACGAGGACTCTCTGATTTTATGATACAAGTTGTGGAAATTGGTACCTGATGGAATGATTGGGAGACGCATAACTTCACAGAATTCAACGCGTCATTGCCTCCTAAAGGTTATGAAGCTGCATGGAGGACACCAACAAACAAAGAATCTCCTTACATGCAAACTTTTCGGTCTCAGAATTTTCTGCAGCCACCTAAACGCTCTCACATCACGGATAAATGATAAAACATGCACAAAAGAAAATTGCATAGGATAACACTAGACATATGATTTCTGATACACAACTAGGTTCGGAGAAAAAATTTGTCTAAATGAAAGCAAGAGAAATTTAATGTAGTAGATCAAAATCTGTCATATATCAGCTCTTCAATTACTTCCTCATCTTGCAATTTAGCACGTGCCTGTTGAATGTTGAGTCTATACTAAAGTATATTATTCAGTACACAATAAGGTAAAACTGCACTAGTGCACTTAAAAGGATCAAATTTTGGACAAAAGCTTGTGCTAGAAATTTTCAATTAAACGCAATGTTTCAACAACATAAAAGGAGTAGCTAAAGATCCCAAAAGATAAAAATTGGAAAAAAAGGGGTAATAGCTATTCCTCCTCATTCTGTTCAACCAGTCAAAAATACAAACACGTGGTGCGCATATTTCACAACTACAGACAAAGTACAATTACGAAGAGGTTTGACCGGAAAGCAAGAACCCAAAACTGATACAAGAAATCAAGAGGAAACAATGGGGCAAGAGTGAAAACACAAAGTAGATTACCGTAGAGATTTCTGCGTACTGATCAACGCGCCAAATAGTGCTATCGACTCAGGCGCCATGCTTTCTGAGTTTCTGTTGAACGGTAAGAAATTAGGATCCGGATCCGTTTATTTAGATTGGGTCGACCAAACTAACATTTGCTGATTTGCATACCGAAGTAAATTTTATTCGCGCAGCTGGGATGTTCAATCGGTAAATAACAGAAAATAAGGTTTGTCGGTTTGATTAACCGAATTTTTTATTTTTTATTTTGGGTAACCGTTTCCCGAATGGAGTAGAAGTGTAGAACCGATTTCATTCGATGGTAACCGAATTTTCTCGGCTTGGTTTCGGTTAACTGGACACCGGAAGTCGAGAAAAACCAAAATCTAACAATACAATACAAAACACAAACAATCTAATTACATGCATTTCAGTTTATAGTCTAACGATACAAATACACAAATTTGAAATTACAAAGTTCTGCAATTAAAGCTTGAAAAAATTTAGTCTTAACCCAAAAGCTTGAAACTGCAAGAAACTAAAAATAAGCTGGAATACAATTATACTAAGGGTCGGTTTTGGTCAAAATTGAAAAACCATTTTTATCAAATTCGAACCGAAATCAATTTTCTGAGAAAATACTAACCAAAATCGAACTTCCGTATGGTTTTTTTAACACCCCGCTCAACCACCGATAATTTATTTTAGGGGGAGTTATTAAACAGGACCAATAATGTTAAAAAATTATCCTAAACACCCTAGTTTAAAAAATCTATGTTTGAGGTCAACAATACACAATATATTTTTCCTAAACCCCCTAATCACCTAAAAAGACTGGGTTGCCCTTACGTTTTTCCTACCGCCAGCCCAAATTTACTTCCTCCAAACCTCTGCTTTACTAAGTCTCACCAGCCCCCGTCGGAGTCTTCTTTTTCAAGCTTGCTTTGTGCGATTGGTGCCGTAATTTTCATCTGGCGACGGAGACCAGGACAGTAAAGCATATCAAGGAAGTGTATGAGACCTTTTGCCGTTCTAGATTTGAATCTTTGATGTTGTATTCTTCCCTGTTTTGTTTGCATTTCATTTCCATTTTGGTTTATATCTGCAATGTTTAGCTGGAAATGGTATTGACTGCAATAACGCATCAATGGTTGTTAATGTGCAGATTATCTTGTTAAGATGTTTAATTCAACAGCGTCGGCGCAGAATGAGTCGAGGCTGTGCTGTTATTGTGGTGTCCCGGCCCGTGTTTTCATTTCTAAGACTTCCAGAAATCCTCATCGGAGGTTTGCTAAATGTTGCAAGGGAAATTGTCGCTTGTGGGTGTGGATAGATCCAGAACCCACCCCTGAAATGAGAGCACTTTCCGTCAGCTACGAGAATAAGATCGCTGTCCGGGATGCTGAAATCAGACTTTTGAAGTTGAAGTTAAAATTTATGGCAGCTCTTCTTCTTCTTCTTGTCTCATGGATAGCCTTCCTAGTATGATGATTTATTTGATGATTCCTCTTGGTGTAAGATTATGGGTGATTCTTCATTTTTGGTAGTATGGTCACCCTCGGTTGTAATTCTACATTTAAACAAGTATGTAAATATTTTGCAGTGTATATTCGGTTGCCTATTATCTGCTTTGGCGAATGGGGAGAACCTGTGCTTGTCGAATTAAGAGGTGAAAACTCGTAATTAAAAGTTGAGTTTGTCGAGTGAAAGGGTGTGAAAAAGTTTTAATTAAAAGTTGGGTTTGTAGAGTTAGGTCATGAATATTCGGAATTAAATTCTGGGTTTGTATAGTTAGGCTATGAGAATCGTAATTAGAAGGTGAATTTGTAGAACAGGCCATGAATATTTGGAATTAAAGGCTGGGTTTGTCGAGTTAGGCTACGAGAACTCGTAATTAAAAGGTGGGAAACAAAGAAAGTAGCAAATAATCAACCAGTTTATGCAAACAATATATATTAATTCAGTCCAGCTGACTACATTCTTGTAAGGCATTTAATCGAACAACTTGCGAGCAATTCTTACATTGCATTCTTGTCCACCCCCTATTAGTTTAGCTATCACCGATCTGTGCAAAGATGCTCCCATTTTTATTTTCCCACCCATGTGAATTTATTGCAGGGGAAAAAATGGAAGCATCTTTGCACAGATCGGTGAGAGCTAAATCGTACATAGATGATCGACCATTACAGATCTGTAGAAGTGGGGATTTGATGTAGCACCCGGAACGCCGAGATGCCACACCCCGGCATTATAGCTCAGTCCACATACGAAATGGATGATCCGTACATGAACCAAGACTATAGCGAATGGGTGACAATGCAAGAAACAATCTAGCTAGGCGGGACTAGACCCCAATTCAATTAAATCCAATACATGAAAATTCGAAAGCGGAAGTATAAACACTAACATTTCAATATCATATACCAAATATCCAAAAGCTCATCCTATTCTAGCTCAATTATCAATACATTATCATCTCCAACATATTATACATGCATAAGTCTCCAAAACTAACAGGAACCCTAACATGATAAAGCCGGAAATACCAAGAACATGAAAATGCGATGCTAGACTCAACTGAACAAAAGACACAACTCGGACTCCCGCCTAGCACACGGCCGTGAATACTTGAAAAGTGAGGGTGTCAGTCTACCGAAGACTGAGTGAGGGTTTTAAATAAATATAGGCGCAATTACCATGCAAGCTATAATCTCGGGCAAGTTTTCATAAAAGAAACAATATAAGTTCAAAAATTAAGTAATTCTTGCCCGAGTTACAACTAATCAATTTAACAATACAATCAATTCGGTACAATTCAGTTCAATCAATCAGTGGCCCCGCGAGTGAGGGCAATTCTCCAACCTTTCTCCGACTGTGTACAATAATTCAATTATTCATTGATTAAGTGATCAAGCAATATATTTCAGTGCACAATTAGCAATTTCATTAATTCATCCTTCTTCCTCCGGGGGATGGGGGATTGCAACGCCCCGCCATCCAATCATGGTGTACATCGGGAACATGACACCCACGCACGGGATTTCTTCCTCCACCAAACCTCCTGGTGGATTCAGAGGTGATCCCACAATGGTGAGGATAGTGCAAGAGTTACCCGTCAGCCTTTGCTTCTCGGTTGGCTCAATACACTACCCTCGGGGCCCAACGTGAACAATAGTTACTCGCCAAAACAATCAATCAATCAATCAATCCGTTCATTTCATGAAACCCGTTGTAAATCAATAAGATTTGAAAACTATAATTATATATATACTTTTGGCCGAAAACAACACATAGGGTGGTAAGGGTTCTAAGTATCTAGAATTAAATCTCACCTGACGAGCGACGAGACAAGATAAGGGTACAAGAAGTTGCCCAAACGATCCATGATCTCCGCCCTGGAGAAAAACTGGACAAGAAAGGGAATAGTGAAAACCCGTGAGATGAGACTCAATATGAGATCAAGTATGACGCACGGCCATGCTCATGTAAATCAATAAAACAAGTAATCAAGTGACACTTAGCATGTATGAAAACTAATTAACAACTAAGAGGTGAAATTAATATCAAGAAATCATGTATTCGTATTATTCAATTATTTTAAGTTCAATTCATGTAAGGCATGGAGTCACACAATCACGTTTGAGCAATTAAGTACCAAGAAGTGTCAAGTAGGAGCATACTTATCAATTAATCAAGTATATATATATATATATATCATATAATTCACATATGGGAGCCAAGAGAGTGAAAGGAATGTAATAAGAAAGGTTTTGGTGAAGTTTGGCAAAAATGGACAATTTTAGGAAACGTACATGCTCTAGGAAACCTGGAATATCTTTAATTCTAGAAGTGGGAATTGAGTTTTGTTTGTTGGGAATGAAACTAGACACAAAGACCTTTCCGATGATATATGGCTGTTATTTTAGTTCAAAGTGAGGAGAAAATGGCATAAGTCCGAAGTTAAGCGAGTGCAGTTTGTCGGGAGGATAGCGACACCTAAAAGAATTAATTATATCTCACAAATGAGAAGAGATATTGAGTTGATTCCAAGGTTGTTCTAGACTTCAAGAGGTTTCTGTCGGTTCAAAACTCAGGTCAATTGGAATTCAGATGAGTGTGTCGCGGCCGTGACAAAATTACACTGGAAAGCAGTGGTGACCGCGACTGAAAATTAGCCAACTTTCGAATTGTTGGTCGCGGCCGCGACCAAAAATGGTCACGAAAACAGTCGCGGGCGCGACCTTCAAGTCCAGCAGCAGAAAAAGGTTCGGGAAAAACAGGGCAAGCTATATTTTTGGCTCCCAATCTACTTTCACACCAAATCAAAGCAAGAATCAACCCAAAACTAGCATCTAACATGCATATAACTCACATATATCAAGTAGGCACCATTTAATCCATGGAAACATACATAGATCATCAAGAAATCATCAACCAAACCCTATACATATATCATGATATCCAAGTCTCATATTATTCATGAATTCATGCAAGCTTTCAAGATTAATGATCCTAAGCATGCTTCTAATCACTTATACACAAGAAATCATCAAATAACTCTCAACCCTAATCATATAATCATCAAGGAATTCAAACAACTTCATGTTATACCTTGAAATGAAATAAGAATGGAAGGAAATGGTGGTATGATGATGATGCTTGAACTTGAATGCTAACTCCTTGAATTCTAGCTTGAAATTTGATGAAGCCCTCCCTTCTCTTCTCTTGGTGTAAAAATTGATTCTTTGTGTGTGTGTGTGTGTAGTTCTTGTATGCAATGTAATGTATGAGAATGTGGAAGAAGAGATACATATATGATATATTATATGTCCCACTAGCTTACACTAATCCCCATTAATTGCACTTAAGTCCCTAAGTTATTTAAATGAATGAAATCAAGCTTCAATCCACGATATATGAGCAATTAACTTCAATTCATGTTATGCAATTTAGTCCATATAATTAGGAAATGATCAAGTAAAGTCATGTAGAAGTTTTTAATCACTTATCAATTAATTCACGTATTTTCCACGTTAGTGACAATTCATACAAATGCATAAAAGTATATAATGCATATAATATCATGAAAGTTATAAATAAATAATTAAAATAATTCTTAAGTTAGGAAAAATGATCAATTAAAGACAATTAATCAAATAAGACATGTTCGGCAATTATTTCACATAAATTCTCACGTTAACAATAATTTCATGGAAACAATTAGTAATATAATATCACATAATATCATGTAATGTATAATTGAAAATTGGGGCATTACATTTGATGCCTGGCAGCCCACTGTCACCTTTAAAAGCAGTAAGTTCACCCTCTTATTGGTTTAGCTGTCACCGATTGTGTATAGATGCTCCCATGTTTATTTTCTTACCCATCTGAATTTGTTGCAGATGGAAAAAAGGGAGCATCTATACACAGATCGGTGAGAGCTAAACCAATACATAGATGATTTAGCATAAGAGATCTATAGAAGTGGGGAGTTAGTGGTGAATATAAAGAAGACCATCTGTAATCACATCGCCTTGGGTAATGGGGGAATTAAATGCCTGGAGTCGGAGAGTCACGCCTTGGAAGACTAAAAGCAGGGTTAAAAATGCGTAATTGAAGGTTGAAGTGTCCAGTGAAACTGTAATAATGCGTAATTGGAAGGGTGAAGTGTCCAGTGAAACTCTCGTTACGGGTAAGACAATGCCCTCGTTATGGGTAAGCCAATGCCTCTTACAGATATTTTTTGGCCATTTCCTTGGGCATTTCGAAGCCCTCGTTACGGGTAAGACAATGGCTCTTACAGATTCGATTTTCGTTCACCGGTTTGAAAGTAATTGGATTTTGAAGATTTGGGGGTTTTCATATTCTTAGATCTGAAATTGGAGGAGATTGGCTTGGATTTTCTAGAAATTGATGGAGGATTTGGAACGAGCACGAGGAATACTTGCACGAGTGAGTTTTGGGGATTTTTCCAGCACGTTCCGGTGGCAGCCGAGCGGCGGCCAGCCACTGTTCCGGCAGCTCCGGTGGCGGCGTTCCAGCGGTCTTCGGACAATTTGTCCGCCTCGTTGTGGTGAGTCCAATGCCACTTTCCATTAGCTAATCGGATGACCGGGTTGATTTGTTGTGATTTATTTTGTGTAATTTGAATATTTGAAATTAATTGTTTTAATTGCAATAAATTGTTAATTGCTTGATTTATCGATCAATATGAATTCCAATGCATATGAAATCATGTATTAAATGAATTATGAAATATATTGATGCTTTGATTTACAATTTGAATTCCGATATATCGTATTTGAGCTATTTGTGTAACTTGAAAGGGGTGTTAGTGTAATTTTGAATAATATGGAATTGCATGACTTGAATTATTTAATCCTTATTATTTTAAAAATGAATATGCTAATTTTGACTAAGTAAAATCGAATTAGTATGTCTTGGATGATTTAATTTGAAACTTTGTGATTTAGGTTTAATTACTTAATTTAATATGAACCTATTATGTGATATATGAATTGTATGAAACTTGTATGATTAAATTAGAAACTTTTGCACGTAAGAAATAATGAGATTTGCATTGCCTTTCAATTTCTTTTATTTGTATTAATTATGCATGTGAATATGTCCTAATGTTTAATATGATTTCATTGGACTATATAATGCTTTCTTTTGCATGTAATTGATATGAATTTGAACTCTGCTTATGTGATTGCATTTCTTAAGTGCTTGAGCATTGTCGTGCGTCTCTGTGTGGTTGTCTGAGTCTGAGTCTGAGCCCTGTGTTGTGTTTTGTGTGCTCAGTTGGTGCAGGTGCACCTGGGGTGGTGACAAGTGAGTTGTGCAGGTTCCAGAGTGGACCATTTGCTTTGGGTTTGGCTTTGTTTGGTGCCAGGTGAGGTTAGGTTATAGTTATACCCTAAAGATATGTGACCAATGTGTATGCAGGATAAATAAGCCCTTAGAATATGCAAATTGTGTGAATCATGAATGTGTTTGACTAGGTTATGTTTGAAATATGATAAGTATGTATGTGTGTTTTGTGTGATTCGTGTGTATGTGTGTATATATGATACGTATGTATGTGTGTTTTGTGTGATTCGTATGTATGTGTGTTTGTGTGATTCGTTTGTATATGTGTATGTATGATACGTATGTATATGTGTATGTATGATACGTATATATGTGTGATACGTATGTATGTGTGTATGTATGATATGTATGTATGTGTGTATATATGATACGGTTGTGATTACGAGTGTGGATTTGACTGAGGTATGTCTTTGATGAGGTAAGACTCCAATTCTGATTCTGATTCCGATTATGTCTGGGCGTGTGTGTGTTCTGAATCTGGGACGGCTCATTTTAGGTCGATGGATGTGTGCGTGTGTTCTGAATCCAGGACGACTCATTTTAGGTCGACGGATGGTGTGTTTGATTTCTATTATGTTAGTTGTTAAGAATTAGTTCGTGAAACGGGAGTGGATTCTTAATTAATAAAAGTTTGGTTGTTTTGGCCTTCGGCCTAACTCTTTTATTCCCTATATCTAGTATCATGTGTGAAATGTTTTAGAATGCGAAAACCACGCCCGGTTCATGAACTCCCCTCTATGTTATGTGCTGTGCTCCGTATATGTATTTATGAGTGCGTGTGTAGCCCCTCACTCAGTCTTTGGACTGACCCCTCCCTCTTTATGTTTTTAGTTTGCAGGTTGTTGGAGTTCGAGCTAGGCGGTTGTATGTCGTGTCTGTCAAGTTGGTATCAGTCTGTTTGATTTTGTCAAGGACTTTGTTCCGAACTATGTATGAATATTAGGTATGCGATATGTTCTATACAGGTTATGAATATGCATCGAATATATGAATTTTCGGGACAGGTTAGGATAGGGCTTGGATTAGTTGAACCCATTTCTATTGTATGCTATTCGGGAGAGGTTAGGACATGTTTCCTGTATTAGTCGAACCCGTGTGGTTGATATTGAATTACTCTCTGGAATGGATTGAATATGCTTTTTGTTTGAAGTTTTTGAAAGTTGTATTTTGTATCGATTCCGCATTCCATTTCGTACACGTGTCGGGTCATAGTAGGGGGTGTGGTGCCCCACCGCTTGGGGTGCTACATCTAAAGTGGTATCAGAGCTACTAGGTTCAGAACCGGTGCTCTGGAGTCGTGTCGTGTCAGTCTAGGTCGTACGACATCGGAATATGTGTGCATTGCATCCGTTTGACATGGAATTTTGATTCTGAGCATGAATTGTTTTGAGCTTATGTGATTATGTGTACGTTATGATTATGATTATGCAACATTCCATTTAATGTGCTTTATAAACTGTAATTAATTGTTGCATTTTGTGACCTATGTGTTACATTTCATCTGCATCCTCAACCTACATGCATCGAATTTAGTGTTTGAATTTCAGGGTGCCCTATGAGATAACGATGAGATTTCCCTCCAACTACTCTAGTGATTTATACTACAACCAAGTTACGAGTAAATCGATGAAGATGGACCGACTCAGGTTCAACCTACAATCAGAATTTTTGGAGGAAACCGAGGATGCCTCTAGTTGAGCAAGGAACACGGTTGGGTATGTTAGGAATAGTGCCCTAGAAAGCCGATTGTATATCCGCTTTGTGCTTTTCCTTATTGTAATCACAGACAATCTTTGAATGAAATAACGAATTGAGGCAACACTTCTTTATATGCTCTTGTTTGGTATGCATTTACATTAGCTGTGCATGTATGAGAACTCCCCTAATCCTGATGACTTTAGGACTCTACCATTTAGGTGAAATAGTTCATGAAACGAGCCCTATATCACATAAGTCATGATTAGTAAAATACTCCAAGCCGATGAGTCCTACAGACAGTGGGAGTGTCAACCTGACTCCTCTAAGGCTTGCTTGTGGGATCGCGCCCTTAAGAAGGACCACCTTGTTTCATGGAGGTACAAAGTGTATAGTTGATACATGCGTGATACATGAGGGTGCTTACTTAATAAGTAAGTTCACTGAGGTACCCCGTGTGAGAACATTCCTAAATGGGAAAGGAAGTTTCTATTTCAGGAAATGGAAACTTCCAGATTAGGAAATATCTCACGAGTCATTGATGTGATTAATTGATCCTTAGACTTGAGGTTCCTTGTCACTTTATGAGTTAACTCTGTAGTCTTAGGTATAAGCTTTAAAGGGTGTCACCTTAGACAACTGATTCAAGGCTTATGCTGGGGCTGCACAAGTGATTCGTGAAAGTGAATGAGAATCAAGAAAGGACCTACACTTGCATTTGCAAGGTGATCTTTTATTGTGTAAGTCATTCATATGCCATATGGAGTCCTTGGCCAAGGCAGTGGATCAAGACATCGAGAAAAGGGTTTCTTGGATTGAGATCAAATGGATATGAAATGCACGTAGCTTTAAGACCGGATTATTAGGGTTCTGATTATTCCCTTGTCTTAGATCTTGGTTGAGAGATAGTAAGTAGGAGGATTGTATCTCACATGAATCAATGACTTAAAGGTTCTGTCGAATCCGAACATTCCAATTCAGCTAGGGGTTAAACACCTGTTGCTAGACTATGGTTGTTTAATCTGTGGACTGATTAATTAATTAGTGAATTAATTAATTAGGGTCACTGCTAATTGAATTGAGAACCTAGAGGGTCACACACAACAACTTGGTTACATGAGTTGAGGCTTTAAAATGATTAAACGAGTTAATCGGGCCAAGAGGGTTCCACACGTGTGAAGCCACACGTGTGGGTCACGTGAGTGACAAGTGTCCTTGTGACACGTGTCACACACGTGAATATATATATATATATATATATATATATATATATTATATATATATTAAATAATTAATTTGTTAATTATTTAATAGACTTTGGTTTAATTTTGAATTAAAAGGAAAGTCTTATTTTGGAGAAAAATAATCTAGTTAATTAATTACGAATTAATTAATTAGATAAAAATAAGTTATTTATTTTATAATAAATAAAGTATAAAATTATCCAAAAATAGTTTGGATATTTTTAGCTCTCTTGAAAGTTGATTTGAATTAGAATTCAAAGTCAAAGTTGGAAATTACTTGAAGATCAAGTAATAGGAGAGAGGAACCAAAACCCTTGCCTACGAGGACAAGGATTTCGGCCGCCCCTCCCCTTTCCTATATATAGGGGAGCTCATGCTCCCCTTTAGAGCTAATTGGCAATTCTTTTGGTTCATGTGTTGAACACCTTCCTTTCTCCAAGATTAAATAAAACCCTAGGTTAAGCCTAAACACTAACTAGAGAACTAGCATCCTTACTAGTTAGATTGTGATCAAGTTGGTGGACTTTCTCTAGAGACTTCAAGTTAGAAGTTTGAAGATTCGAGCTTTACCAAGGAGAGGGGATCAAGCCGCGAGAAGAGCGTTCTTGGGTGACTTGAAACGCTTCAAGAAAGAACAAAAGAAAAGTAAGTTTCTTAATTCCTTCGAATTTGGTTACACGATTGCGTGTCCAAGATCCTTTTGTTGGGAAAATTTTTTAAATTTCGCTGCTTTCTGATTTGTGTTTTCCAACAAGTGGTATCAGAGCCACCTCGTTAATCGTGTTTCTGATTCGTCTCAATTATTCTGAATTTGGTAGAAATTCTTAGGCTTAGATGCGAATTAGGTATTCATGAGTTCTTTTAGAAAGCCTGAAATACGAAACTGTAATTTTTCTTGAATTTCTGAAACTGTTTTCTTAAATTGTGTTTTGGAATTTTGGATTGTTTTGGTTTTTGAACTAAAAGTACGAAACACGAAATCGCGTTACGAAAACGCGAGCCTGGACGTGCTAAGGCGTAGCACGCCAGGCCCGCGCGCCCGCCCGCCCAGCAGTCCCGCAACCGCGCGGGACTGCCCGCCACTGCCGTCCGCCAGCGCCTAGGCGCGCGCCTAGGCGTGCCCGCACATCCCTCCCGCAACCGCATGGGAGCCTGCCGGTCACGACCGCCCGTCCCCGCCCAGCTGATGCGCGCGCGGGCTGGTAGCTCACGCTGGCACGCGCGTCCATGCGCACGATGCTGCGCGTCTGCCGGGCTTGGTCTCGGGCGGGCGTGCAGTCCGCTCCGGGCCCTTCGTTTCGCGATCTTGATTTTCGTGTTTAGTCCAATCCAATCTCGATTTAATTTTTCTGAAAAATTTTATTTATTAAATTTGAATTATTTTTGAAATAATTGTTTAAATTGGGATTTTAGAAATTTAATCGATTTAAACTTTGGAAAAATTACAATCTTTATTTTCTAAAAATATTGAAAGAATAAAATTATTAATTTTCAGAAATTAATTGGAATTTTATTAGTTCATTGTTTTTCGGGTTTTATAGAAAAGGCTCTTGAACAAGAATTGCATCTAAGTCATGTTTTAAGCTATTAGAGCTTATAGCGAGAATTTTAATTTATTGGTTAAATTTAAATTCTTGCAAAAGCATGTTAAGTGATCATAGGTTTAGATCTATTTATGGTTTTAATTTATGCACATGGATGGTTTAAATTGGGGTTGGAGCCCTATAGTTGCGTTTTTCAATTGAGGTTGGAGCCTCACTTATGTGCGTACTGTTATGTGATTTATTATGTGGCTTTCCATATTACTGTTTTTGAGGCCGGGGTATGCCCCGTGTAATTGTCTAAGGCCAATATGAAGATTGAGCCTTATTACTTTATGTCTTTTTCTTTTTATTGTAATTTGAGAGTAGAGATAGGTGGTGAGGTTTTATTTTCATTTTGGAGACAATGCACCCATGGAGTAAGATGGACCACATTCAAGTAACAAGGAGGCCATAAGTGAAGACCCCTCAAAATGTTAGGGAGGGGAATCTCAATTGTTAAATGTAATAGAGATAGGGCTCGTATTTTGTTACCGCTTTCCCTTATGTGATTTGAACTGTTTATGTGGCATGTATGTTAGAACTTGTGATTGTGGAGTGGCTCCCACATATCACGCATAAGATAGGCAGAACCTATGATCATTACATGTTAGTATCATGCTAGGACATGTTATCTGTTTATGTGCTTGTTTGAAATGCATTTAAGTGTACTTGCATTAATCAAGACTAATAAAATTGGATAACATATATGTTGGTGAGGTCGAACCGGACAACTCTCCGGTTGATTCGAAAATTCCCATTAAATATTAAGCTAATTTCGAACAAATAGGTATTTACTTCGAGATGCAAATTTTGAATTAAAATTCCTAGCATTCCATCAATAGGTTTTAAGTTTAGTAAGTGAAGCTAGTTATTGTCCGCGAGTCGTGGGATAGCTAGTGGAGCTTATTAGTTCTTAGTTACCTAATTGATCATTTTAAATGGTCAATATTTCGTGGTCAATTTTAGCAAGGGCGATGTCCGCGAGTCGTGGGTCGTTCAAACTAAGTTTTGGTCATGATCTTATGATTGATGGGTCTAGCTTAACGCCTAAGTAAATATGGATGTCGCACGAGTCGTGGGTCCATATTGAAAGATAGGTGATGCAAAAATAATTACTAAGAATTCTAAAGGTGTTAGAATTGGTAAGTTGTACCTACCTAGGGTTCTTACTTAGAATGTCCGCGAGTCGTGAGTTCGAGGTAAAATGCCTAGGATCTTAGTACCCATTGGGAAACGTGTTCCTCTTAGATCTTTGGGAATTATAGATCTTTGAAAAACAGTGGGAGCTGCATTAGATTAAAGACCTTATCTTTTGTATATCGTTATAATTCAGCATGCTCACTAGTTCTCTGTTTTACCATTTAGGTCATAGATTCTGTGATTCTCTACGTGTTTTGAAATGGTAACCAAAAACCCTCTTGTATCGATCCTCGAGTCAAACAAGTTGACTGGTCCCAACTATTCTGATTGGCTGAGGAATCTAAAAATCATTTTAGATTCTGAGAAGAGAACTTATGTTCTCTTCGAAGGGGAGCCTAGTCCCGAAGGGGAAGCTCCCACTCGGGCCGAGCGGGATGCGATTCAGAAGTGGAAGGATGATAATCTCCAAGCCCGTTGCCTTATGTTGGCTAACATGTCTCCGGACTTGCAAAGACAACATGAGGCCATGGAATTTGCTTGGGAGATTTACGACCACTTAGAGCAACTTTACCGCCCTCATGAACATGTTACAAGGTATAACACTTCAAAGGAATTGTTCCACTTGAGAATGATGGAAGGTTCAAGTGTCCATGAATATGGACTCAAGTTTCTTGCCCTTACTGAGAAACTTGCTTCCATGGACATGCCGCTGAAAGATGAGCTTTCAGTGGATTTGTTGCTAGCTTCGCTCCCACCATCATTCAACCCATTTGTCCTTAACTTCAACATGAATTATGCTGGTGCTACTGTAGCTGAGCTGATTAGTCAGCTTGTGATTGCTGAAAGCACGACCAAGAAGGACAATAAGGTTTTGATGGTGAATGCTCCATCTTCCTCTTCTGGACCTTCTAAAGGTAAGGGCAAGAAAGCCCAAAGGAAGAAGAAGAAACCCCTTAGGCCCACTGGTGGCGTTTCAAAGGGGAAGGCCCAAAAGAAGAAGCGTGGTCAGAAAGAGGATGTTTGCTTCCATTGTGGCAAAGCGGGACATTGGAGGAGAAACTGCCCAGAGTACAAGGCTACTCTAAAGAAAGGTATCTTTCTCGTTGAAGTAAATCTTTCTATTAATTCTAGTTCTTGGGTACTTGATACCGGTTGTGGAACTCATATCTGTAATGATGTACAGATGCTAAGTGAAATCCTACAACTCAAAGAAGGAGAATGTGTCTTGAAGATCAGCGATGGCTCAAACGTTGAAGCTCGAGCTTTAGGCACAATTAGATTAGATTTAGGTAGTTTTGAGTTAGTCTTAAATAAAGTCCTTTATGTACCGAGCATTATTCGTAATATAATTTCAGTTCCAATATTAGATTGTGAAGGCCATGAAACTTATATTAAGAATGGTAAATACTTTATCGAACGGAACAACTCTTCCGTTCACATCGGTACTCTAAGTAATGGACTTTATCTAACTCAAAATATCAATGTTATGAATATACAACGAGAAACAAAGCGTAAGAGAGATGACAAAGTTTCAGCTCCCTTATGATACGCTAGATTAGGACACATTTCCAAGAACAGAATTAGCAAGATAAACACTTGAGGATCATTCTCTGAAAATGATCTCAAAGTGTTAACTTCTTGCGAATCCTGTCTCAAAGGAAAAATGTCCAAAGTTCCTTTTAAAGGAACTGTGGAATGTGCCACTAAGGTATTGGATTTGATCCATACTGATGTTTGTGGACCGCTTAGTGTAAGCACTAGAAACAATCATCAGTATTTCATAACCTTTACCGATAACTTTAGTCGATATGGTTATGTATACTTAATGAAGTATAAATCTGAAGCTTTTGAGAAAAGGAGGTTGAGAACCAAACTGGTCACAAGATCAAAGCACTTCGATCTGATCGAGGAGGCGAGTATCTTAGTGAAGAATTCCTTAATCATCTCAAAGATAATGGGATTATCTCTCAATGGACTCCTCCAGGAACTCCTCAACTTAATGGAGTTTCTGAGAGAAGGAATCAAACCTTACTTGATATGGTTCGTTCCATGATGAGTTTCACTGACTTACCACCTTCCTTCTGGGGTTATGCCCTAGAAAGTGCAGCAAAGATTTTGAATCTAGTTCCCTCTAAGTCGGTTCCTAAAACGCCCTATGAAATGTGGCATGGTAAAATCCCTAGCTATTCTTACTTAAGAATTTGGGGTTATCCTGCTTACGTGAAGAGGACAGTGGGAGATAAGTTAGAATCTCGTTCTAACTTATGCTACTTTGTAGGTTATCCTAAGGAATCCATAGGATACTACTTCTGTGATCAATCTGAGCAAAAGGTGTTTGTTTCCAGAAATGCCACTTTTCTTGAGGAACCGTTCCTTAAAGAAAAGAAAGGCAAGATCATAGAATTGGAAGAAGTACAAAGTAACCCCACACCACCCACTGAAGAAACGTCCCCTTCTGATCAACTACAACCAATCACGAATTTCGATACACATGTAAATCCTCCATTGAGGCGTTCTGAACGCACTCCTAGACAGCCGGAAAGATGGTATGGATTCTTCCATGAAATCTCTCAAAAGGATAATGATCCTTTAACATATGAGGAGGCACTTTCAGATTCTGACTCTGAACAGTGGATAGAAGCCATGAAATCCGAAATGGATTCCATGAACTCCAACCAAGTTTGGACCTTGGTAGATTTGCCTGATGGGGTCAAACCCATAGGTTGCAAATGGATCTTTAAGAGAAAGCTTGGAGTTGATGGAAGCATTGCAGCCTATAAAGCAAGACTGGTTACAAAAGGATTCACTCAAAGACCCGGCGTGGACTTTGACGAAACCTTCTCACCAGTTGCAATGCAAAAGTCTATTCGGATCATGCTTGCCATTGCTGCATATTATGACTATGAGATATGGCAAATGGATGTGAAAACTGCCTTTCTCAATGGTGACATTGATAAAGACATTTATATGGAACAACCGATAGGTTTCACATTCAGTGGGAGTGAGCAAAAGGTTTGCAAACTCCAAAGATCAATCTATGGATTGAAACAGGCGTCTAGAAATTGGAACATTCGATTTGATGAATCAGTCAAAGCGTTTGGTTTCATTCAAATTTCGAATGAGTCTTGTGTGTATAGAAAGGAATTGGAGACCTCAGTGCAATTCTTAGTACTTTATGTTGATGACATCCTTCTTATTGGGAATTCGAAGGATGACATGAAAGTGACTAAGTTATGGTTATTGAACCAATTCGAGATGAAAGATCTTGGTGATGCGTCCTATATCCTTGGAATTAAAATATATAGAAATAGATCTAGAAGGTTAATAGGACTATCACAGTCGATGTACATTGACAAAGTATTGAAGAGATTCAATATGGAGTCAGCAAAGGTTAAGAACCTTCCTATGAGTGTAGGAACATGTCTTTCAAAGAAGATGTGTCCTAAGACTAACCTTGAGAAGGAGAGAATGACTCATACACCTTATGCGTCAGCAATAGGTAGCATAATGTATGCAATGTTATGTAATCGACCGGATGTGGCTTATGCACTTAGTGTGACAAGTCGTTTCCAATCTGACCCTGGAGATGGTCACTGGGCTGCCGTGAAGAATATTCTTAAGTACTTGAAAAGTACTAAAGATTTATTCTTAGTTTACGGAGGTCAGAAAGATCTTACTGTCGAAGGATACTGCGATGCAAGCTTTGCATCTGACTTAGATGATTTTAAGTCAATGTCAGGATACATTTTCTGCCTAAACGGCGGAGCAGTGAGTTGGAAGAGTTCCAAGCAAACAACCACTGCAGATTCGACCACTGAGGCCGAATACTTAGCTGCAAATGATGCAGCTAAGGAAGGTGTTTGGATTAGAAACTTCATTCAAGAGTTGAATGTTGTTCCTAGCATGAAAGACCCCATTACTGTGTTTTGTGACAACACTGGGGCGGTTGCTCAAGCAAGAGAACCAAGATCTCACCAACGGACCAAGCACATTATGAGGAAGTATCACCTAATCCGTGATATTATCAAAAGAGGAGATGTACAAATCGAGAGGGTCACATCAGCAGAGAACGTGGCAGATCCACTTGCTAAACCCCTTAGTCGAGAAGCTTTCCAAGGTCATCTTTAGAAGATGGGACTTAGAGTAGCTTTAGAATGGCTTTGACGGGCAAGTGGGAGATTGTTAGGAATAGTGCCCTAGAAAGCCGATTGTATATCCGCTTAGTGCTTTTCCTTATTGTAATCACAGACAATCTTTGAATGAAATAACGAATTGAGGCAACACTTCTTTATATGCTCTTGTTTGGTATGCGTTTACTTTAGCTGTGCATGTATGAGAACTCCCCTAATCCTGATGACTTTAGGACTCTACCATTTAGGTGAAATGGTTCATGAAACGAGCCCTATATCACATAAGTCATGATTAGTAAAATACTCCAAGCCGATGAGTCCTACAGACAGTGGGAGTGTCAACCTGACTCCTCTAAGGCTTGCTTGTGGGATCGCGCCCTTAAGAAGGACCACCTTGTTTCATGGAGGTGCAAAGTGTATAGTTGATACGTGCGTGATACATGAGGGTGCTTACTTTAATAAGTAAGTTCACTGAGGTGCCCCGTGTGAGAACATTCCTAAATGGGAAAGGAAGTTTCTATTTCAGGAAATGGAAACTTCCAGATTAGGAAATATCTCACGAGTCATTGATGTGATTAATTGATCCTTAGACTTGAGGTTCCTTGTCACTTTATGAGTTAACTCTGTAGTCTTAGGTATAAGCTTTAAAGGGTGTCGCCTTAGACAACTGATTCAAGGCTTTTGCTGGGGCTGCACAAGTGATTCGTGAAAGTGAATGAGAATCAAGAAAGGACCTACACTTGCATTTGCAAGGTGATGTCTTATTGTGTAAGTCATTCATATGCCATATAGAGTCCTTGGCCAAGGCAGTGGATCAAGACATCGAGAAAAGGGTTTCTTGGATTGAGATCAAATGGATATGAAATGCACGTAGCTTTAAGACCGGATTATTAGGGTTCTGATTATTCCCTTACCCTAGATCTTGGTTGAGAGATAGTAAGTAGGAGGATTGTATCTCACATGAATCAATGACTTAAAGGTTCTGTCGAATCCGAACATTCCAATTCAGCTAGGGGTTAAACACCTGTTGCTAGACTATGGTTGTTTAATCTGTGGACTGATTAATTAATTAGTGAATTAATTAATTAGGGTCACTGCTAATTGAATTGAGAACCTAGAGGGTCACACACAACAACTTGGTTACATGAGTTGAGGCTTTAAAATGATTAAACGAGTTAATCGGGCCAAGAGGGTTCCACACGTGTGAAGCCACACGTGTGGGTCACGTGAGTGACAAGTGTCCTTGTGACACGTGTCACACACGTGAATATATATATATATATATATATATATATATTATATATATATATTAAATAATTAATTTGTTAATTATTTAATAGACTTTGGTTTAATTTTGAATTAAAAGGAAAGTCTTATTTTGGAGAAAAATAATCTAGTTAATTAATTAGATAAAAATAAGTTATTTATTTTATAATAAATAAAGTATAAAATTATCCAAAAATAGTTTGGATATTTTTAGCTCTCTTGAAAGTTGATTTGAATTAGAATTCAAAGTCAAAGTTGGAAATTACTTGAAGATCAAGTAATAGGAGAGAGGAACCAAAACCCTTGCCTATGAGGACAAGGATTTCGGCCGCCCCTCCCCTTTCCTATGTATAGGGGAGCTCATGCTCCCCTTTAGAGCTAATTGGCAATTCTTTTGGTTCATGTGTTGAACACCTTCCTTTCTCCAAGATTAAATAAAACCCTAGGTTAAGCCTAAATACTAACTAGAGAACTAGCATCCTTACTAGTTAGATTGTGATCAAGTTGGTGGACTTTCTCTAGAGACTTCAAGTTAGAAGTTTGAAGATTCGAGCTTTACCAAGGAGAGGGGATCAAGCCGCGAGAAGAGCGTTCTTGGGTGGCTTGAAACGCTTCAAGAAAGAACAAAAGAAAAGTAAGTTTCTTAATTCCTTCGAATTTGGTTACACGATTGCGAGTCCAAGATCCTTTTGTTGGGAAATTTTTTTAAATTCCGCTGCTTTCTGATTCGTGTTTTCCAACAGGGTATGGGGTTGGACGATAGGCATGCTTGATGAGTACTTCTTCACGCCAAAAGACAAGACAACGAGCCAGATGACGAAGGTAGCATCACCATCAATTTGATTGTCTCCTGCTACCTTTTCTCAACTCCAATGTCAAAATTTTCGACACCGCGGTGAATGGTACACTAAGCATCCATGGCACGAGCAAAAATGTATCCTTTAATTGATTAATTCTTGTTATTATGTGATATATTTGTCAAGTGTGCTATGTGTGGATTGTTGTAATTCGTAACTCTGCTTATGTGCTTAAGTGAGAGGGAGATTTAATTCTCTCTGTTTACGTGCTGGGGAGATGTTGATTCTTCCTATTTGTGTGTCAGAGAGATGCTGGATTCTCGCTAATTCCATGATAGAAAGATACTGGATTCTTTCTGAGTTTTGTGCCCGAGAGATGTTGGATTCTCTTGTACTTAGGTATTCGAGGGATGTTGGATTCTCTGGAACTTAGGGGTTCGAGAGATGCTGGATTTTCTCAAACTAGAATGACTGGGGGATGTGGAATCTATCGGACTTAGGATGAGAGACAGGGTTCTCTCAATTTTGTGTTTGGGAGATGGGGTTCTCTCAATTCTGTGCCTGAGAGACGGGGTTCTCTCTTTTGGTGTGCCGGGAGACGGGGCTCTCTCACTTACGTGCTGAGATATGGGATTCTCTCTTGTTTGTTGTGGTTGAGTTACGTATGGCCTGATGATGGTTTCCAACCGACGAGGAAGCGACGGTATCGAGTTTTGGGTGTAGTGGCCTAGTAGGGATCGTATGAGTTTGAAGTGACTGACGGTCAAGTGTTCAGACAGACCTCAGTGACAACGAGACGCTATGAAAGGAGTTGAGGCAAACAATAGAAGTAGCATCCCGAGGGTTTGCGGTTTGCCGAGATCAGAGTGGCGTAAGGGAAGCGTGAAATGGAGTTCGTTTCAGAGTCGTTCAAGATCCGGCTTCCAGACCTGAGGACAGGTCCTTTTGAAGGGGGGGAAGTTTGTAACATCCCGCTCGTCCGACGTATAGGGTACACCACGTTTCAAGTTTATTATGTGTTTAATTATGTGATTTTGTGTTTTGCATGGCCCTATTTTCAACTCTTTAAGAGTTTAGGGGCCTGTTTGCAATTTTCTCTTTTTAGGGGTTTTTCGGTCACTACTCGTTCGATCGAGATTTTGATCTATTTGACCCGTTTAACGCGTTCGGGGCATCTAAACGAGTCTGTAGACTCTAAGTTTGCCCAATTCTGACGTCGTTAGCCCTTCCTACTGATCGTTTTGCACGCAAGGACCCGGGATAAAACACCTGGATCCTCGTAATTCGTGCCAGACTCCAGCTTCAGCTCTCTCTCTTCCCCCGCAATTCAACCGGTTCCCCACCACTATTCACATGCACAAATACACACTTCCCGGAACTAGGCCGTTTCTCCACGGATTTCGGTAATGAGTAGTCCATTTCGAAGAGCTCGATGATGCGAACACAATCGTACCAAGATCTTGGCCCGACAACGAATGACGGTGGAGATATCGTCGATTTTCAAACGCGCCAGGCGAGTGGTGGCGGACAGAGGCTTCGCCGCCCTTTCGCGGCGGTTTACGACAGATTCTTGTCGATACGCACCCCAAGCCCTGGAAGAAGAATTCCCGACTATCATTTCTGTGTAGGTGGCGCTGCCATCGGGGCGGCGGTTGGGCCGCACGCGTGTGCTACTGTAGCGGCGCTTTCCGCCGCGTTCCAGCGGCTTTTTCCGACGAAGGTTGGTGTTTCCTACCCTTTTCTGACCCCCCTGAGTTCATTTCCGGCATCAATTTGAGGTAATTTTTCCCGTAGGTGGCGGTTCCGATGTGGCAATGGTGGCTTGGATTGTGGCGGCGATTTGGGACTTTTTCGGTGAGTTTTTGGTGTCGGGCCCTTCAGAGAAGTTACTCACTCAATGAGGCCGAGCTGTTCGCATAGGTCTCGGTTCAAGAATCGGCCGTTGGTGGCGGTCCGCGGCGGTGCAGTGGCGGTTCAGCGCCGGTCCAAGCTCCGACGACATTTTTCGGCCATTTCCTTGGCCATTTCGAAGTCCTCGTTACGGGTATGACAATGCCTCTTACGGATTCGATTTTCGTTCACCGGTTTGGAAGTAATTGGATTTTGAAGATTTGGGGGTTTTCGTGTTCTTAGATCTGAAATTGGAGGAGATTGGCTTTGATTTTCCGGAAATTGATCAAGGATTTGGAACGGGCACGAGGAATATATACTTGCACGAGTGAATTTTAGGGATCTTTCCGGCACGTTCCGGTGGCGGCCGGGCGGCGGCCAACCACTATTTCGGCGGCTCCGGTGGCGGCGTTCCAGCGGTCTTCGGACAGTTTATCCGCCTCGTTGTGGTGAGTCCAACGCCACTTTTCGTTTGTCAATCGGATGCCTGGTTGATTTGTTGTGATTTATTTTCTGTAATTTGAATATTTGAAATTAATTGTTTTAATTGCAATAAATTGTTAATTGCTTGATTTGTCGATCAATATGAATTTCAATGTATACGAAATCATGTATTAAATGAATTATGAAATATATTGATGCTTTGATTTACAATTTGAATTCCGATATGTCGTATTTGAGCTATTTGTCTAATGTTTAATATGATTTCATTGGACTATATAATGCTTTCTTTTGCATGTAATTGATATGAATTTGAACCCTGCTTATATGATTGCATTTCTTAAGTGCTTGAGCATTGTCGTGCGCCTCTGTGTGGTTGTCTGAGTCTGAGTCTGAGCCCTGTGTTGTGTTTTGTGTGCTCAGTTGGTGCAGGTGCACCCGGGGTGGTGACAAGTGAGTTGTGCAGGTTCCAGAGTGGACCATTTCCTTTGGGTTTGGCTTTGTTTGGTGCCAGGTGAGGTTAGGTTATAGTTATACCCTAAGGATATGTGACCAATGTGTATGCAGGATAAATATGCCCTTAGTATATGCAAATTGTGTGAATTATGAATGTGTGTGACTAGGTTATGTTTGAAATATGATACATATATATGTGTGTTTTGTGTGATTCGTGTGTATGTGAGTATATATGATACGTATGTATGTTTGTTTTGTGTGATTCGTGTGTATGTGTGTATGTATGATACGTATGTATGTGTGTATGTATGATACGTATATATGTGTGTTTGTGTGATTCGTGTATATGTGTGTATGTATGATACGTATGTATGTGTGTATGTATGATATGTATATATGTGTGATACGTATGTATGTGTGTATGTATGATATGTATGTATGTGTGTATATATGATGTCTATATATGATATGGTTGTGATTACGAGTGTGGATTTGACTGTGGTATGTCTTTTATGCGGTAAGTCTCCTATTCTGTTTCTGATTCCGATTATGTCTGGGCGTGTAGCACCCCTATACGTAGAGATACCACACCCCCGCACTATAGGCCGATCCACATACGAAATGGACAATCCGTACATGAACTAACCTATAGCGAACGGGTGACAAATAAAAGAAAGGACGAGCTAGGCGAGACTATACCCCAAAGCAATACAAAACCAAGACGTAAAAGTTAAAAGCGGAAGCATTAATTCATAAATACATATAGGTACCAACAGATATCAATACATTATCATCTACTATATATCATACAAGCAAAAGTCCCCAAATATACCAAGAACTATAACGTACTAACTCAGGACATGACAAAAGCAAGATCATGGAAATGTGTGCAGTGCTAGACCCGGCTGGATGACAAGACACGACTCAGACTCCCGCCTAGCACACGACTGCGACAACCTGAAAGGTGGGGTGTCAGTCCATGGAAGACTGAGTGAGGGGCATAAATATATATTTGCGCAATTAACATGAAAGTTATAACCTCGGGTAAGGTTTTATAATTAAAAGTAATATAAGTTCACAATCACATAAACTCGCCCGAGATTACAACTACCAATATTAAGTACTTTAATCGTTTTCATGTTTCAATACGTGCAATACGTGGCCCGGCGAGTGAGGGCAATCTCCAACCTTACTCCAACTGTGTACAATACATGCTTGCTTTATCTTTTAATAAGTGATCATGCAATTAAGCTATCGTGCAGTCGTGCAGGTGTATTCAGGCAGAACAATCAATACATGCAATCATGACAATAACCCGAGGACAATCCGTGGTGCCGGACCCGTCCCCAGTCTCCTTCTTCCTCCGGTGATGGTGGGATTGCAAGGCCCCACCATCTAATCTCATTGAGCAGAGGGTACATGAATCCCTAAGCCCAGAGCTCCTTCGTCCACTAATCTCCTAGCGGATTCAGGGGTGACCCGAAATGTGGTGAGGATAATGTTCGAGTTACCCGTCAGCCCATGCTTTCCCGGTTAGCTCAAACCAATACCCTCGGGCCCAACGTGACATGCTTTACTCGCCAAAACACGATCAATCAATCAATCATGATACATGACTTGCTTGCAATTGTGTATAAGTTTAGAAAACATTAGAAATAAGTATATATATACCTTTTGGCTTGAATTCCACATAAAGGTTATACGGGTTCTATATACTAACAATTAAACCTCACCTTTGCCGATAAAAGACAAGTAGGGCACGGCCTATGGGGCTTGCTCCACGTCCCTACGAAGCTGGTCTGTGCAAAATAGACGTGTACACGTGAGACTTGACTCTAAATAGACCAAATATGACGAACGACGAAATGCAACGAGATGACCTGCAAAACACAATGTGGCATGAAAACATCTTGTTTCAGTACATATTCAATCATATAATAGCAATTCGGGGTCAAAGGAATCATCGGATCATGGGGCTAAAAATGTAATTTTATGCAGAAAGTTTTGTTCTGTCAGACGCATGGGAACGGCCGTTCCGGGTCTCCTTTGTAAATGGGAAGGGCCGTTCCCGTGGCACTTCAAAACGTGCCAACGTTTTTAAATTAAACGCGTGCCTTTAGCTGGGAACGGCCCTTCCGGCACTCAGACCAAAACGGGAACAGCCGTTCCCATGCTCGGCCGCCTATCTTGGTTTAAAAGAGTGGGAACGCCCGTTCCCATAACGCTTTGAGGATGGGAACGGTCGTTCCCAGTTTCTGCATCTGAAAAACAGAGCAGAAACAGGGGAGGGCTACGGGAAACATTAACGAAGCCACAAAATCTCAAGTTTGATCCCCTAATGCAATTATTTCTGGAAATATGATGCATATACACTCAAGATATGATAGCATATCACTTAAATACATAAAACATGAAATATCACCAAGATTTCAATCCTCCAAGTTCATGCTCAAACTTGATCACTCAAGCTAATTATTTAAGAATTCATGCTCCAAATCATGCCATAATTCAAGATATGATCATATAATCATGCTTCCATCTATACCTAATCCATCTAGCACACAATCCTCAAACCCTAGCCATCATATAAGTGATCGAGAATCATGAGTTCATGCGAATACCAACCTTGAGCTAAAGAAATGAAGAAGATAGATGATGATGATGAACAAGCTTCAAAGCTTGGAATTTTCTTGAAAAATCTTGATGATTATGATGAATCTCTTTCTCTTTTTTCTTCTTGAAGGACCGAGAGCAAGAAAGAGCAAATAAGTTGGGAGAATTTGGTGAGATTGATCTTGGAAGAGAGTGGAAGAAATGGTACGTGAATCACCATTTTGAATTTTGTGAAAATGGCTAAATTGCTACTTAATCCTTCAAGTATTCAAATCATGCAATTAAGGATGAAAAGCTTTGAAGATTGATCAATTAAGTCCTTGAAAATGTTATGCGATTTGGTCCCTAAATTTAAAAGAACGAACATATAGGGGCAAGCTGACAATTAAATCATATTCGTTAATTATTTCACGTAATAAACATTTTCAAGTTATGAGATAAATTATAAGTTTAATATGAATTTCATGAAATTTTGATAAAATATAATTTATAAAATTATAATAAACATAAGAATGTAATTAATGAAATTCGGGGCGTTACAATTCTCCCCCCCTTAAAAGGACCTGGTCCCCAGGTCCACTGTCAAGTTTCGGATGATACACAAGCCATAAGAGAACCCCGTCTCTTGAACAAGAATGAAAGAACCCCGTCTTTCAACAAGGAATGAGAAAACCCCGTTTCTCAACAAGAAATGAGAGAGCCCCGTCTCTCAACAGGAAATGAGACAGCCCCGTCTCTCAACATGCACGAAAGTAATTCAAGGAGCAGATTGAAGAAACAATGGCATGGATGTTACATAGACCAATGGAATCATATTAATTTCATAAATATCATATAGACAAATAAAACCATTTTAATCACATACTTACCACTCATAATTAACTAATTTGCAACGAACAAGAAATTAAATACAATAACAATAAGATCCGTGATGCACGTGGTATGCATGGTTAAATATACCGTTCACCGTTGGTTGTGTCATGCATATAATTGGTACCTTCTTCTTCCCGGACCAGATTCACATTTACATTTTGCACTCCCCTCTTATGAACACCTTCCCGTGCTCGCACAAGTAATCTTCCACCCCCGGTCGATTTCCCTCGTAGCCTTGAGCAAGTGTCTATGTGTTGCTCGTCACTCCCACAGTAGAGGCATAATCCCAATCGTCTCCTACAACCCTCATAAGCGTGGTTATCAAGTCCACAATAGTTGCAAAAAAGCTTCCCGGAAGATGTTGTTGAAGCTGGGATGCGTAGGGCTCCCGAACTCGATCCAAGTGATTGTTTCTTTTTCTTGCGAGATCTTTCTTGAGGTGCCGGAGTAGGATAAGAGATAGGCCGCTTTCCTTTGTTGAGAGTTTGTCCTGATTTTGCACTTAAGGTCTGCCCGGGTTGAGGATTAGACCTTCTTGCCTCCAACGAGGTGGTGCCTCGGACCTTTTCTTGGGAGCCACTTGGAGTTAGTTCCCACACTCTTTTGATTTTCTTGAGTTGTGACCCGGTGGAATCCTTATTTCCTTCAAAGGATCTTGAGGATGGTTGGTTCTGAAATTCCCTAAATGCTATCGAAATTTGGCCCGGCTGTGATGATAAGACTCGTGGAGCTGAGGAAACATACTCTTTTATGTTCTGATCCACTAAACAAACCAAGGACTCGAAAAACTCCTGAGGTAGAACCGGAGGGGGTAAACGCGGGAAAAACCTAGGCACTCGTTCATGATAAGGGCGATCTTGATACATCCTGTAATCAAGACACTAGATATGCATGTTGAATTAATATACCAATGCACATAACACCCTTGGAAGTAATAATTCAACACATCGGGACAATTAAGCTCAATCGGGGAAATCACATATATGTAAAGAAATTTAAAATTAAAGTAGCGTATGATGCACGTGCTTATGGATGCATTGAACCTGCCACTGGAGTAATGGAAAGTTTTATCTCAACGCGAAATTCCTCGTTTATTGACTTATAAGCTTGTCTTGAACTGTTGTCATTTCTTGTTTCCCACGGTCTTCTATTCTTCAGATTTATCGAACATCCACTTGAACATTCCCACGGCTCGGTATTATGATTTCTGAAATCCGAAGTCTTCTATGCTCATGGAATTAGCACCTAGCTTACTCTTTAATAATTACTCCCCAATTGTTGCCCGAATCCTTTTTTTGTGGTTGTCACTTTTGATTAAAACCTCCTTGTTTACTCGTTAGGAGTTTGAATAGTTAAGTGAACTCTCCCTCCAATTGTTTATACTTGATCGTCCGAAATCCACCTAGCAATTCTTTGCCTTTCTTTATCTTTTCCATTTGTTGCTTCAAGTCTTTAACGTGACCTCACAACACGACAATTCAGCTTGGATTTAGAAATACCCAACTAGATAAAATCTTTGACATGATTGTCTTTCAACTTCATATCCACTGGCGTGCTGAGCTTCCTTTATCCCTTTCTTAATTGAAATCCCAAACCATACTATTTTCCCATCTCTTCTCTCACTTTATTTTCATGAAAGTTAATCTTTGATGCCTCTTACTATACTTACCTCCTTAATCCCAAAATTTTCCTTGCGTTAACTTGGGTAGTTATATGATCCCCAAACAAGAACTCTTGAATTCAATTTCTGTTCCACTTATGGAATTAATTTCCTGACTCCTCTCGAACCTTAAGTCTCCAGTTATTATTCCGATTCACCAAGTTGCCACCGTGGTTGAAATCCTTCAAGTCTACTCTTTACAATTTGAATCAGTTATAAAACTCATCTTCTTACTTACCTACTTTTGAGCATATAATTTCCTTCCAAAATTCTTTATCATACTTTGCCGTTTTCATTTGTTGCAATATTCCACCTTTCCCACTTTGTTCACTTAATAAGATAGCTCGACTTGATTTCGAAAAAGAAAAAAAATGAGCTCCATCCACCCGACTATAGAATCTCTAGCATCCCAATCTTCCTGTGAATGAATTACCCAATTCTACCAACTCGATTTAAATTACTGGAATTGTTTTCTTCTCTTGCTTGAGTTTCGCTTCCAACTAACTGAATTCCTTACTTGGCCATACCTCCAATTCTTGAGTAATTAATTCCCTCAATTCTTCCTTCACCTCGTCCTCGAATGAAATAGACTTCCTTGCTCGGTAGATGCACCATTTTTTGTAGTACAAAATTCCCATAGTGAATTCTTTTATTTCGGATCTCATCCCTTGAATCACAACTCGATGAACTTGCCTTCAAACCTTTTTCCATACTTGATTCTTAATTTAAAATTCTTGGGTAGCACTCTCTGTGAATTGGTGATCCAAGTTGGTAATTCTCAAATTTAAATGCTTCTACTTGTTGCTCCATATCTTCCAATTCAACCACATCATAGTCGACAATCTTTAATGCCCTTTCCCGAGAATACCCCTTTTCCTTATTATTAGACTCCCGGTTTAGGCATCTTCGAAATTTTCTTCTTTTTCTCTTTTTTTTTTTCAACCTCTCGAATTAATCTCCAACGGCAATCCAGGTATTCTCTCTCTAATTAGTACTTTGCCTTTCTTGAGTGCTTTCATTTACCGCTCCCCATATCCTTCAATGTATTCACTCAACACGACAATTTATCTTGAATCAGAAAATAAACTCGTCTTACCCGAATGTAGAATCCCGAACATGTTGGTTTTCCATAACTGGTTGTTTGATCTTTCTGGCTGTCGTGTTAGAAATTTGAATCCAATTGATTTGAACCCAAATGTAATTCCCAACTTGTACTTCGATCGGGGATACTTAATTGAGTTTCCTTCCACGCCCTGATTTTGGCCTCAACTTACACACACTTCTCAAATCCTATAGTAGCCCAAAATTACCGAGCAATTGGCCGTGGTTTGATATCATTTCCACAACCTGTAACTCACAACCTTCTTTGAAATAAATGTACGTGGGTAAGGCGTGCTCATGTCACATAATGGTCACATAATTAATGCTCACGACGAAAATTTAATATAAATGCAGCAGGTAATTTATCAATGTTTAAAGTAAAACACGTTAAGCACATAATTTCAAATAATTCAAGATCAATTAATTAACAATAAATAGCAGAAATCAATGCAAAGCACAGGTTGTCAAGTAATCTAATTAATTCAGAGAATTCAAATAGATTCAAATAATATGCAAGACTCTCAAATTACCAATTAGTTCTTATGCCGTTCGACCTAGACTTGACACGACACGACACTAGAACCTCGGTTTTGCAACCGGGCTAAACCGGGCTCTGATACCACTTAAGATGTAGCACCCCTATACGTAGAGATACCACACCCCCACACTATAGGCCGATCCACATACGAAATGGACAATCCGTACATGAACTAACCTATAGTGAACGGGTGACAAATAAAAGAAAGGACGAGCTAGGCGAGACTATACCCCAAAGTAATACAAAACCAAGACGTAAAAGTTAAAAGCGGAAGCATTAATTCATAAGTACATATAGGTACCAACAGATATCAATACATTATCATCTCCTATATATCATACAAGCAAAAGTCCCCAAATATACCAAGAACTATAACGTACTAACTCAGGACATGACAAAAGCAAGATCATGGAAATGTGTGCAGTGCTAGACCCGGCTGGATGACAAGACACGACTCAGACTCCCGCCTAGCACACGACCGCGACAACCTGAAAGGTGGGGTGTCAGTCCATGGAAGACTGAGTGAGGGGCATAAATATATATTAGCGCAATTAACATGCAAGTTATAACCTCGGGTAAGGTTTTATAATTAAAAGTAATATAAGTTCACAATCACATAAACTCGCCCAAGATTACAACTACCAATATTAAGTACTTTAATCGTTTTCATGTTTCAATGCGTGCAATACGTGGCTCGGCGAGTGAGGGCAATCTCCAACCTTACTCCAACTGTGTACAATACATGCTTGCTTTATCTTTTAATAAGTGATCATGCAATTAAGCTATCGTGCAGTCATGCAGGTGTATTCAGGCAGAACAATCAATACATGCAATCATGACAATAACCTGAGGACAATCCGTAGTGCCGGACCCGTCCCCAGTCTCCTTCTTCCTCCGGTGATGGTGGGATTGCAAGGCCCCACCATCCAATCTCATTGAGCAGAGGGTACATGAATCCCTAAGCCCGGAGCTCTTTCCTCCACTAATCTCCTAGCGGATTCAGGGGTGACCCCAAATGTGGTGAGGATAATGTTCGAGTTACCCCGTCAGCCTATGCTTTCCTGCTTGGCTCAAACCACTACCTTCGGGGCCAACGTGACATGCTTTACTCGCCAAAACACGATCAATCAATCAATCATGATACATGACTTGCTTGCAATTGTGTATAAGTTTAGATAACATTAGAAATAAGTATATATATACCTTTTGGCTTGAATTCCACATAAAGGTTATATGGGTTCTATATACTAACAATTAAACCTCACCTTTACCGACAAAAGACAAGTAGGGCACGGCCTACGGGGTTTGCTCCTCGTCTCTACGAAGCTGGTCTGTGTAAAATAGACATGTACACATGAGACTTGACTCTAAATAGACCAAATATGACGAACGGCGAAATGCAACGAGATGACGTGCAAAACACAATGTGGTATGAAAACATCTTGTTTCAGTACATATTCAATCATATAATAGCAATTCGGGGTCAAAGGAATCATCGGATCATGGGGCTAAAAATGTAATTTTGTGCAGAAAGTTTTCTTCTGTCAGACGCACGGGAACGACCGTTCTGGGTCTCCTTTGTAAATGGGAAGGGCCGTTCCCGTGGCCCTTCAAAACGCGCCAACGTTTTTAAATTAAAAGCGCGCCTTTAGCTGGGAACGGCCCTTCCAGCACTCAGGCCAAAACGGGAACGGCCGTTCCCATGCTCTGCCGCCTATCTTGGTTTAAAAGAGTGGGAACGCCCGTTCCCATAACGCTTTGAGGATGGGAACGGTCGTTCCCAGTTTCTGCAACTGAAAAACAGAGCAGAAATAGGGGAGGGCTACGGGAAACATTAACGAAGCCACAAAATCTCAAGTTTGATCCCCAAATGCAATTATTTCTGGAAATATGATGCATATACACTCAAGATATGATAGCATATCACTTAAATACATAAAACATGAAATATCACCAAGATTTCAAGCCTCCAAGTTCATGCTCAAACTTGATCACTCAAGCTAATTATTCAAGGATTCATGCTCCAAATCATGCCATAATTCAAGATATGATCATATAATCATGCTTCCATCTATACCTAATCCATCTAGCATACAATCCTCAAACCCTAGCCATCATATGAGTGATCGAGAATCATGAGTTCATGCAAATACCAACCTTGAGCTAAAGAAATGAAGAAGATAGATGATGATGATGAACAAGCTTCAAAGCTTGGAATTTTCTTGAAAAATCTTGATGATTATGATGAATCTCTTTCTCTTTTTTCTTCTTGAAGGACCGAGAGCAAGAAAGAGCAAATAAGTTGGGAGAATTTGGTGAGATTGATCTTGGAAGAGAGTGGAAGAAATGGTACGTGAATCACCATTTTGAATTTTGTGAAAATGGCTAAATTGCTACTTAATCCTTCAAGTATTCAAATCATGCAATTAAGGATGAAAAGCTTTGAAGATTGATCAATTAAGTCCTTGAAAATGTTATGCGATTTGGTCCCTAAATTTAAAAGAACGAACATATAGGGACGAGTTGACAATTAAATCATATTCGGTAATTATTTCACGTAATAAACATTTTCAAGTTGTGAGATAAATTATAAGTTTAATATGAATTTCATGAAATTTTGATAAAATATAATTTATAAAATTATAATAAACATAAGAATGTAATTAATGAAATTCGGGGCGTTACAATTCTCCCCCCCTTAAAAGGACCTGGTCCCCAGGTCCACTGTCAAGTTTCGGATGATACACAAGCCATAAGAGAACCCCGTCTCTTGAACAAGAATGAAAGAACCCCGTCTTTCAACAAGGAATGAGAAAACCCCGTTTCTCAACAAGAAATGAGAGAGCCCCGTCTCTCAACAGGAAATGAGACAGCCCCGTCTCTCAACATGCACGAAAGTAATTCAAGGAGCAGATTGAAGAAACAATGGCATGGATGTTACATAGACCAATGGAATCATATTAATTTCATAAATATCATATAGACAAATAAAACCATTTTAATCACATACTTACCACTCATAATTAACTAATTTGCAACGAACAAGAAATTAAATACAATAACAATAAGATCCGTGATGCACGTGGTATGCATGGTTAAATATACCGTTCACCGTTGGTTGTGTCATGCATATAATTGGTACCTTCTTCTTCCCGGACCAGATTCACATTTACATTTTGCACTCCCCTCTTATGAACACCTTCCCGTGCTCGCACAAGTAATCTTCCACCCCCGGTCGATTTCCCTCGTAGCCTTGAGCAAGTGTCTATGTGTTGCTCGTCACTCCCACAGTAGAGGCATAATCCCAATCGTCTCCTACAACCCTCATAAGCGTGGTTATCAAGTCCACAATAGTTGCAAAAAAGCTTCCCGGAAGATGTTGTTGAAGCTGGGATGCGTAGGGCTCCCGAACTCGATCCAAGTGATTGTTTCTTTTTCTTGCGAGATCTTTCTTGAGGTGCCGGAGTAGGATAAGAGATAGGCCGCTTTCCTTTGTTGAGAGTTTGTCCTGATTTTGCACTTAAGGTCTGCCCGGGTTGAGGATTAGACCTTCTTGCCTCCAACGAGGTGGTGCCTCGGACCTTTTCTTGGGAGCCACTTGGAGTTAGTTCCCACACTCTTTTGATTTTCTTGAGTTGTGACCCGGTGGAATCCTTATTTCCTTCAAAGGATCTTGAGGATGGTTGGTTCTGAAATTCCCTAAATGCTATCGAAATTTGGCCCGGCTGTGATGATAAGACTCGTGGAGCTGAGGAAACATACTCTTTTATGTTCTGATCCACTAAACAAACCAAGGACTCGAAAAACTCCTGAGGTAGAACCGGAGGGGGTAAACGCGGGAAAAACCTAGGCACTCGTTCATGATAAGGGCGATCTTGATACATCCTGTAATCAAGACACTAGATATGCATGTTGAATTAATATACCAATGCAGATAACACCCTTGGAAGTAATAATTCAACACATCGGGACAATTAAGCTCAATCGGGGAAATCACATATATGTAAAGAAATTTAAAATTAAAGTAGCGTATGATGCACGTGCTTATGGATGCATTGAACCTGCCACTGGAGTAATGGAAAGTTTTATCTCAACGCGAAATTCCTCGTTTATTGACTTATAAGCTTGTCTTGAACTGTTGTCATTTCTTGTTTCCCACGGTCTTCTATTCTTCAGATTTATCGAACATCCACTTGAACATTCCCACGGCTCGGTATTATGATTTCTGAAATCCGAAGTCTTCTATGCTCATGGAATTAGCACCTAGCTTACTCTTTAATAATTACTCCCCAATTGTTGCCCGAATCCTTTTTTTGTGGTTGTCACTTTTGATTAAAACCTCCTTGTTTACTCGTTAGGAGTTTGAATAGTTAAGTGAACTCTCCCTCCAATTGTTTATACTTGATCGTCCGAAATCCACCTAGCAATTCTTTGCCTTTCTTTATCGTTTCCATTTGTTGCTTCAAGTCTTTAACGTGACCTCACAACACGACAATTCAGCTTGGATTTAGAAATACCCAACTAGATAAAATCTTTGACATGATTGTCTTTCAACTTCATATCCACTGGCGTGCTGAGCTTCCTTTATCCCTTTCTTAATTGAAATCCCAAACCATACTATTTTCCCATCTCTTCTCTCACTTTATTTTCATGAAAGTTAATCTTTGATGCCTCTTACTATACTTACCTCCTTAATCCCAAAATTTTCCTTGCGTTAACTTGGGTAGTTATATGATCCCCAAACAAGAACTCTTGAATTCAATTTCTGTTCCACTTATGGAATTAATTTCCTGACTCCTCTCGAACCTTAAGTCTCCAGTTATTATTCCGATTCACCAAGTTGCCACCGTGGTTGAAATCCTTCAAGTCTACTCTTTACAATTTGAATCAGTTATAAAACTCATCTTCTTACTTACCTACTTTTGAGCATATAATTTCCTTCCAAAATTCTTTATCATACTTTGCCGTTTTCATTTGTTGCAATATTCCACCTTTCCCACTTTGTTCACTTAATAAGATAGCTCGACTTGATTTCGAAAAAGAAAAAAAATGAGCTCCATCCACCCGACTATAGAATCTCTAGCATCCCAATCTTCCTGTGAATGAATTACCCAATTCTACCAACTCGATTTAAATTACTGGAATTGTTTTCTTCTCTTGCTTGAGTTTCGCTTCCAACTAACTGAATTCCTTACTTGGCCATACCTCCAATTCTTGAGTAATTAATTCCCTCAATTCTTCCTTCACCTCGTCCTCGAATGAAATAGACTTCCTTGCTCGGTAGATGCACCATTTTTTGTAGTACAAAATTCCCATAGTGAATTCTTTTATTTCGGATCTCATCCCTTGAATCACAACTCGATGAACTTGCCTTCAAACCTTTTTCCATACTTGATTCTTAATTTAAAATTCTTGGGTAGCACTCTCTGTGAATTGGTGATCCAAGTTGGTAATTCTCAAATTTAAATGCTTCTACTTGTTGCTCCATATCTTCCAATTCAACCACATCATAGTCGACAATCTTTAATGCCCTTTCCCGAGAATACCCCTTTTCCTTATTATTAGACTCCCGGTTTAGGCATCTTCGAAATTTTCTTCTTTTTCTCTTTTTTTTTTTCAACCTCTCGAATTAATCTCCAACGGCAATCCAGGTATTCTCTCTCTAATTAGTACTTTGCCTTTCTTGAGTGCTTTCATTTACCGCTCCCCATATCCTTCAATGTATTCACTCAACACGACAATTTATCTTGAATCAGAAAATAAACTCGTCTTACCCGAATGTAGAATCCCGAACATGTTGGTTTTCCATAACTGGTTGTTTGATCTTTCTGGCTGTCGTGTTAGAAATTTGAATCCAATTGATTTGAACCCAAATGTAATTCCCAACTTGTACTTCGATCGGGGATACTTAATTGAGTTTCCTTCCACGCCCTGATTTTGGCCTCAACTTACACACACTTCTCAAATCCTATAGTAGCCCAAAATTACCGAGCAATTGGCCGTGGTTTGATATCATTTCCACAACCTGTAACTCACAACCTTCTTTGAAATAAATGTACGTGGGTAAGGCGTGCTCATGTCACATAATGGTCACATAATTAATGCTCACGACGAAAATTTAATATAAATGCAGCAGGTAATTTATCAATGTTTAAAGTAAAACACGTTAAGCACATAATTTCAAATAATTCAAGATCAATTAATTAACAATAAATAGCAGAAATCAATGCAAAGCACAGGTTGTCAAGTAATCTAATTAATTCAGAGAATTCAAATAGATTCAAATAATATGCAAGACTCTCAAATTACCAATTAGTTCTTATGCCGTTCGACCTAGACTTGACACGACACGACACTAGAACCTCGGTTTTGCAACCGGGCTAAACCGGGCTCTGATACCACTTAAGATGTAGCACCCCTATACGTAGAGATACCACACCCCCACACTATAGGCCGATCCACATACGAAATGGACAATCCGTACATGAACTAACCTATAGTGAACGGGTGACAAATAAAAGAAAGGACGAGCTAGGCGAGACTATACCCCAAAGTAATACAAAACCAAGACGTAAAAGTTAAAAGCGGAAGCATTAATTCATAAGTACATATAGGTACCAACAGATATCAATACATTATCATCTCCTATATATCATACAAGCAAAAGTCCCCAAATATACCAAGAACTATAACGTACTAACTCAGGACATGACAAAAGCAAGATCATGGAAATGTGTGCAGTGCTAGACCCGGCTGGATGACAAGACACGACTCAGACTCCCGCCTAGCACACGACCGCGACAACCTGAAAGGTGGGGTGTCAGTCCATGGAAGACTGAGTGAGGGGCATAAATATATATTAGCGCAATTAACATGCAAGTTATAACCTCGGGTAAGGTTTTATAATTAAAAGTAATATAAGTTCACAATCACATAAACTCGCCCAAGATTACAACTACCAATATTAAGTACTTTAATCGTTTTCATGTTTCAATGCGTGCAATACGTGGCTCGGCGAGTGAGGGCAATCTCCAACCTTACTCCAACTGTGTACAATACATGCTTGCTTTATCTTTTAATAAGTGATCATGCAATTAAGCTATCGTGCAGTCATGCAGGTGTATTCAGGCAGAACAATCAATACATGCAATCATGACAATAACCTGAGGACAATCCGTAGTGCCGGACCCGTCCCCAGTCTCCTTCTTCCTCCGGTGATGGTGGGATTGCAAGGTCCCACCATCCAATCTCATTGAGCAGAGGGTATATGAATCCCTAAGCCCGGAGCTCTTTCCTCCACTAATCTCCTAGCGGATTCAGGGGTGACCCCAAATGTGGTGAGGATAATGTTCGAGTTACCCCGTCAGCCTATGCTTTCCTGCTTGGCTCAAACCACTACCTTCGGGGCCAACGTGACATGCTTTACTCGCCAAAACACGATCAATCAATCAATCATGATACATGACTTGCTTGCAATTGTGTATAAGTTTAGATAACATTAGAAATAAGTATATATATACCTTTTGGCTTGAATTCCACATAAAGGTTATATGGGTTCTATATACTAACAATTAAACCTCACCTTTACCGACAAAAGACAAGTAGGGCACGGCCTACGGGGTTTGCTCCTCGTCTCTACGAAGCTGGTCTGTGTAAAATAGACATGTACACATGAGACTTGACTCTAAATAGACCAAATATGACGAACGGCGAAATGCAACGAGATGACGTGCAAAACACAATGTGGTATGAAAACATCTTGTTTCAGTACATATTCAATCATATAATAGCAATTCGGGGTCAAAGGAATCATCGGATCATGGGGCTAAAAATATAATTTTGTGCAGAAAGTTTTCTTCTGTCAGACGCACGGGAACGACCGTTCTGGGTCTCCTTTGTAAATGGGAAGGGCCGTTCCCGTGGCCCTTCAAAACGCGCCAACGTTTTTAAATTAAAAGCGCGCCTTTAGCTGGGAACGGCCCTTCCAGCACTCAGGCCAAAACGGGAACGGCCGTTCCCATGCTCTGCCGCCTATCTTGGTTTAAAAGAGTGGGAACGCCCGTTCCCATAACGCTTTGAGGATGGGAACGGTCGTTCCCAGTTTCTGCAACTGAAAAACAGAGCAGAAACAGGGGAGGGCTACGGGAAACATTAACGAAGCCACAAAATCTCAAGTTTGATCCCCAAATGCAATTATTTCTGGAAATATGATGCATATACACTCAAGATATGATAGCATATCACTTAAATACATAAAACATGAAATATCACCAAGATTTCAAGCCTCCAAGTTCATGCTCAAACTTGATCACTCAAGCTAATTATTCAAGGATTCATGCTCCAAATCATGCCATAATTCAAGATATGATCATATAATCATGCTTCCATCTATACCTAATCCATCTAGCATACAATCCTCAAACCCTAGCCATCATATGAGTGATCGAGAATCATGAGTTCATGCAAATACCAACCTTGAGCTAAAGAAATGAAGAAGATAGATGATGATGATGAACAAGCTTCAAAGCTTGGAATTTTCTTGAAAAATCTTGATGATTATGATGAATCTCTTTCTCTTTTTTCTTCTTGAAGGACCGAGAGCAAGAAAGAGCAAATAAGTTGGGAGAATTTGGTGAGATTGATCTTGGAAGAGAGTGGAAGAAATGGTACGTGAATCACCATTTTGAATTTTGTGAAAATGGCTAAATTGCTACTTAATCCTTCAAGTATTCAAATCATGCAATTAAGGATGAAAAGCTTTGAAGATTGATCAATTAAGTCCTTGAAAATGTTATGCGATTTGGTCCCTAAATTTAAAAGAACGAACATATAGGGGCGAGTTGACAATTAAATCATATTCGGTAATTATTTCACGTAATAAACATTTTCAAGTTGTGAGATAAATTATAAGTTTAATATGAATTTCATGAAATTTTGATAAAATATAATTTATAAAATTATAATAAACATAAGAATGTAATTAATGAAATTCGGGGCGTTACAGGGCGTGTGTGTGTTCTGAATCCGGGACGGCTCGTTTTAGGTCGACGGATGTGTGCGTGTGTTCTGAATCCGGGATGGCTCATTTTTGGTCGACGGATGGTGTGTGTGTGGGTTATGTTTGATTTCTGTTATGTTAGTTGTTAAGAATTAGTTCGTGAAACGGGAGTGGATTCTTAATTAATAAAAATTTGGTTGTTTTCGCCTTCGACCTAACTCTTTTATTCCCTATATCTAGTATCACGTGTGAAATGTTTTAGAATGCAAAAACCACGCCCCGTTTCATGAATTCTCTTCTATGTTATGTGCTGTGCTCCGTATATGTATATATGCGTGCGTGTGTAGCGCCTCACTCAGTCTTTGGACTGACCCCTCCCTCTTTATGTTTTTAGTTTGCAGGTTGTTGGAGTTCGAGCTAGGCGGCTGTGTGTCGTGTCTGTCGAGTCGGTGTCAGTCTGTTTGATTTTGTTAAGTACTTTGTTCCGAACTATGTATGAATATTACGTGTAAGATATGTTATGTGCAGGTTATGAATATGCACCGAACGAGACCGGTTAGGATAGGGCTTGGATTAGTTGGACCCGTTTCTATTGTATGCTATTCAGGACAGGTTTCCTGTATTAGTCGAACCTGTAACAGCCGTACTTAGGGCCGAGTCGGGAGAGGTAAGTAAAGGGTTGATCTAGAAGTGTTTATAATCTCGATCCCTATTTATTCTCTTTATGCATTGCATTTTATGTGACTTATGTGCTCTTATGTGCTATAGTTTTAATTAAAAGTTCATAAATTTAATTATTTCCTTTATTAAGCATGTACCTCGAAAATCTTCTCATAGAATCTTAGAAATCTAGTATTTATCCCTTTCCAGCACCTAAAATCCCTTCATATGCTTCGAAATCTATTCCTACAATTTTAGGTTGAAAATTACAAAAATACCCCTAAAGCCCTAGATCTTTCCTAAATTTTAATTTATTCTCCGGAACACTTCTTCCTACTCGATATTATAATCAAATAGATCCTCACATTATTTCGAGGATTTTAACATTTTCCGTAAACCATGATTCTCATCCTAACTCAAGTAGTATCAAAAACCGTCTAAAAACCCTAGTCACTATTCACACCGTAAAACAACTTTTTATCCATTCACTTTTTGATATTCAATATTACAGTCAAAACGTTGAATTATTTTATGAATTTTCGTACATTTATCAAAACTTGATTCCAACCGTAGCATATTTTATAAATATTTTCCTTTTTTAAAAATTATTATTTTATTTTAAACAATTAGCTTTCATTCAATATTCAAAATTATACTTAAAACATTTCTTGAATTTTTCTCTAAACTATGATAATTTTTTCAACCTTTAAACTTCATCATAGCTTCGTTTATATAATTTTATCATGATTTTCATCATCTTTGACGTTCATAACTTCTAAACGAAAAATCTAATTCTTCCACATCTCTTACAAGAATCCCACACATTTGTATAAATTTAAATTCTTCCACATTTCCCCAACAATTTCACAACACTTGTGTGATTTAGAAATTCCCACATCTCTAACATATTTTTAGAAATTGCACTAAGACCCCTAATTCCTACCTATAAATATCCTTCAAGAGACCATTTATACCTCACAAATTCCTTCATTTCCTACACACAAAACTTTCCTCTCTCTCCCCCTCAACCTCAACCTCACGCCACACACACACACACCCACTCTCAAGGTTAGTTTTTTTTTTTTATTCTTTAATTTATGTTTTAAATTATGTTTTAATTTATATTTAAATTATGTTTTAATTTATGTTTTATTTAAATTATGCAATTTAATTTATATTTTATATGCTCTAATTTATATTATGTTTAGAAATTTATGATAGGAGATTTTATTTTAGGAATTTATATTTCATGAATTAAAGTAGGAATTTAATTTATAAGATGCATGCCTATTATATGAATTTATTTAAATATGTGTTCATATATTCATGATAATGATCTTGAATATTAGAAGAAATGCATGCTTAGGAAATTTAATTAGGAATTATTTTTCATGAGAAATTTATATATTTTGCTACATTATGTCTCAAATCTTATGTTACAAATGTGAACATGATCTAGTATGTCTAATATGTTCTATGAATATTCAAATAAATTTAAGAACATGTTCTTGATGTTCTTCAAGTATGTGTGTGTAACGTGTGATAAGTGTGTGTGTGATTAATTTTATGTTATAAGATGTTTAATTCTTAAGAATTTGAATAGTAAATGTTTTAAAATAGTAATTTTGACTTTTTGGTCAACCCATAGGCTGAATATTTCGAAATTAATATTAAATTAATTATAAAAATTAGTTTTGGAATTTTTAAATAAGGATTTTATCCGAATTTTCTAAAAATCGGTAAATTATGTAAAATTTTCAAAAGATAATCTCCATTGTCAAATTAAACCCTAAATTTCATTTCAAATCTTACAATTAGAATCATAATATAGTTAATAAATATTTGATTAGCTAAAAATCTCATAAACCGTAATTTATTAATTAAATTCCCTTAACGGGTGAATTTAGGGTTTACCGTGAAATCTTTAACATGTTACATAATATGTACCTTATATAATTATTCAATTATGATATTGTCTATGATTAATTAATTAGAAAACTAAGAACCTAGTTCTAAATCAATAGTAGTTATTACTTTCAGGCGACGATAGGATCGAAGAGTGGAATCCTCACAATTCCACCTAAATCTCGGTACTAGGTGAGGGTTTAAATCCTTTCAACTGGAATCATGATAAAATTATTTTAATTTATTGAATTTCCTTTCAAATCTTGCTATCCCTTTTATGGGAAAAATGGTTCATATTAAATTATAGTATTATCCAAAATTCATATATTTACCCGAAAGTACTTAGTACTTTCTCCCGGTAACTATTCTCATCTTGCAAGTAAAATTATTATTTTCTTATGGGCCCGGTGGTCTTGGTAGAAGTAGTAGTCCGGGAGGCATGGGCCGAGGTCTACTATTATACCAGCCGCCAACTAGATCTTAGTGATGGTCTAACCGGAGGTTGGTTATTCCACATTAAGTGACGGGAAAAGGTACGTCCCTCCCACAGTATTGTTGATCGTCACTAGGGTTTTCTCCCCTACATGACACTAAGGGGTGAAGGCTGGTATTATCGTATTTGTTTTATTAAGTACCGACACCTTGATCAATGTCGTTACTATTTTCCCGGATTTTAAGGAGTTAAGGTTGGAGAAGCCTAGCTTGCGGGCATCAAAATCATTTCTCCTGTGAATTTAGATCTATCACTGTATGTAGCACCCCGCACGTGAGGCACCACATCCCCCGCACTATGGCTCAACACGAGTAACGAAACAGTAAATCCGCACCCATATCAAACCATAGCGAACGGGAGACAAACATAAAAACCTTCCTAAGCCAGGCGGAGCTAGACCCTGCAATGATAACCATACAACAAAATATAATGCATAGCAAAGCCAACGCTCAATCCTACAAACCATAAGCAGAATTTGGGCACTTCAGGCCTCTTTTACATCATAGTAAATCCCAGTAAAGTCAATTCAATAATAATTTCATAAATATTCATGTTCAGGATACTATAGAATCGAATCATACATAATTCCAATACATGAGTGAGTGCAGAGACTCTCCTAACCTAACTCGACCCACTTAAAGACTCCAAACACCTCCGCCTAGCTCGAAACTCCAAGATCAAACCTGCACACTAAAATGATTGGGGAGGGAAAGGGGTCAGTCTCTAGAAGACTGAGTGAGCAGGAGCGATATACATATATAAAAACATGCACATGCAAGTCATAAACTCCGAACAAGGTTTTGTTTGAAATTAGTTCCCAAAAAGGGCAAGAGAATGATTAACCAATGCTCGGATTTTATGACTAATCATATTAATTCATTACATTCATAAATCATATATAAACATAAGGCTCGGCGAGTGAGCGTGCAAAATCTCCAACCAAACTCCGACCGTGTACGACAAATATCATTAATATGTTGATTAGGCGATCATGCAATATATCATAATACATGTAGCACCCGAGCGTAAGGTACCACATCCCCCGCACCGAGACCCGACCCGTATATGAAATGGAAGTCCATACACGTGCCAAATCCACGGCGAACGGGGACACAACACACACGCTAGGCTAGGCGGGACTAACCCTTAAACCAATCAGTGCAAGAATCATAAAATCAGAGTTAAATAAAATTCGCGGAAGCAAGAACTACATAGCATATTTACAATGAGCTAACAAGCTCCAAAAATCAATATACAAGAGCATTCAAATATGCACGGCACTCACGGCCTACAAAATCATAACGCTCCAATCTATACTAGAATCAAATACAAAAGTAGCAACAAGGGTATGAATATGAGACTGAAAAGAAGTGCTAAACATAAATGCAAGACCTAGACGACTTGTATTCCCGCCTAGCACTCTTATACCTGCACAAAACAGCTGAAAACAACCGGGTTCAGTCTAAAAGAGACTGGTGGGTATAAAAATGGGGCATAAGATATATAATATTGCATAATTTAAACACATACATGCAAGCCCTAATCCCGTGTGAAGTTTGAAAGGAATTTACCAAGTGGTTAAAACAATAGAAAACATCAACGGGATTACGACGTTCATATTCATTCATAATTGTTCATAAGGGTTTAAGCTCGGCGAGTGAGCGTGCACAATCTCCAACCTTCTCCTCGTGTAATCATATCATAATTAGTGGTTGTCATACATATCTTTCGTGCACATACATAAATGATCATAATCATACATATACACCTTCTTCCTCCGGGTGGTGGACAAGTTAGCTAGACCTGACCACCGGTTTATACATAGGCCAGTGGGGGTACATGAATCCCCCAAGGGCACTCAGCTCCCATTCCTCGCTAAACCTCCTAGCGAGGGCCGGTATCACCGTAGTTTGGTTGGAACTAGTATATGGGATCCCCGTCAGCCCTTGCTTCCTCGGTTAGCCACATATACTAAGTCCCGGGGCCCGAACAATCATATATATAAATGTGTCTCGCCAAACATAAGGTAGGGTTTCACAATTAAAAAGGGGCATACATTTGAAATCATTTACCCAACATGACTCGATTGATATAAATATATTATTTTGGCTTAAAACTTTGCATATAAGGGATTTATAGGGTTGTTTTAACTAATAGAAGAAAAACCCACCTTTACCAAAGCAAAATAAAGGCACAAGCGTCTCAATGCTCGCCCTCGTCTCCGACAAAACCCGAATCTGTGCAAAAGAAAAGGTATGAGACGCAATGACCACATATGACGCTCGGCAATGAGGTGAATATGACATGAATGCATAAATGATCATGTTATATTATAAAAAATGTTCATGTGCACGATTAAAGAATTTAAATCATATAATCAAATCATTCGTTCATATATTCTATTCAAATTCATAATCTCATAAATTCATAATTTCATAAATTCATATAAATTTCATAAATTCATAAATTCATAATATTCATAAACTCATAATTCATAATTCATATCAATTTAATCTAACATTCAATTAATAAGCATAACACATATAATATTCATATTCACTTATAGGGATAAAATAAATAAAACGTTCAATCGAAAGTCAGTAGAATAAATACGCGAAATAGAATTCAATTAATTTCAATAATTAAATTAAATCAAATAATATTTAAAATATATAATAAATATATATAATATAATATATATAAATAATCATATATAATAATATACAATATATATAATATATACATATATACACGTACACACTCACACACACATGCATGCATAAATACTATATATTATATACATATCCCATGCATGCAAAATATATATACACTTCAAGCATAATATATATACTATATATATATATTGTATACATGCATGCAAAACACCACACAACTCTGCACAAAAAGGAGCAGCAAAAGCAGCAAAGGAAGACGCAGAACAGATCAAGAAAAACGCAGCAAAGTTCAGCAAAACGGGGTGACACCCCCGTGTCACCCTCCAAGCCAAGGCCGAGACACCCCCGTGTCTCGGTACAGAACAACCAGCCCTCCCAGCACCCCCGTGCCTCGCCGGAAAAGCAGAAATCGACACCCCCGTGTCCCAAACCAGAATCATACTCTGTTTTTAACAGAAAATTGCAGCAACAACTACAGCCATGAACGAGCAAGGAAGGCAACAAAATCATGCATGAAAAGCTGTAAAAGACTCAGTTAAACACACCCAAGAATCCATGAAAGAGACAACAAGAAGGAAGAAGGAAATCTCAGCAAATTGACAGCAAAAAATTCTGCGTGAAAAACAGGGTAAAACGCGAAGAAAAACAGGGCATGAACGATTCACTCCTTCTCCATCTATTCAACTCAGTTAAGGCCAAAAATTAAGCAGCAAAATATCATATATTCAACACATAATTCAGTCCCAAACAAGATCAAACAAGAGAGCAACCTTACGTGACCTTCATGTGGGATTTTCTGAAAATTTCATAAATGATATCTCATATATATCTCAACAAACACGAAAGCAATGATCATAATTGATGTGAGGATGTTAAAACAATTAATCTCAGGCTTGGAATCAATCTAAATCATTGAGAAACGAAGAAGATCAAGAATTTGCCCAAAACCTTCATTTTCGGAAAAACAGTTCAGAAATGAAGAACCATGCTCAAAATCATGAATGGAAAGATGAAAATGCTCAGAATTAAACATACAATACAACCCTTAACTTACCTTGATGATTGGTTGAAGTTTGGAGGACATTTGAGTTCCAAAATCTCCAAGGGATGAAGGGTTTCGGGACTGGACTGTAGAGCAGTAGCTTTGGCTGATGTTTGGGGATTGTGGGAGGGTTATCTCGGTTAGGGCTTGATATGTACTGATAGATGGTTGAGTTAGGGTTAAAAGGAATCAAACCATGGTTAATTTGGTTGTGATTTGGGTGAGATATGGCTGAATTAGTGCAACAAGGTCAAGTTGGTCTCCGTTTCGTTTTTCGGTTGGATTTCGGAGTTTCAAATGACTTAAGAAAAATATGAGGCTAAGTTTACTAAACTCGAATTTTCGTTACGAGTTCAGCGGAGTTGACGGAACTCGAATCCGAGTTCCCGAGCTCAAGGTATTAAATTCGGAACCAAGGGCACGCTAAGTGCTCGTTAGCTCCCGTTTTGGTTCCTCAATTAAAATTTAATTCGTTAACATAACAAATGAATTCAAAAACATAATTTGAGCATAAAATCATGTTCATAACACATATATGTACGACATATTACAAATTCGTGCCAATTCAATATCATATCATATAAGAACGAAGCACAAAATAAACGAACAAACTCATACATGCAATTCATGCATAAATTATGAAATTCCATGCAATTCATGCAAATTTTCATGCAAAATGAAATGAAACTCATGCATATTAAATTCCCATGCATAAATATGATTTCATGCACAAATATATTAATTTGCATGCATAAAGAAAATCTTCATGCATAATTATATATTGTACGTATAAATATATATATATATATATAGGAATAATCAATTAACTAATTAAAACATGATTAATTAGCATAATCATTAAATTAATCATAATAACAATTAAACATATATATATATATATATATAATACGAAATATATATATATAATTAATAATATTAAAATAAAATAAGATAATATAATATAATAAAATAATAACAATTATAATAAAATTAAATATAAAACACGTAAAAACAATTAATTCGCGCAAATAGGTAAACACATATGTCCTACCTTTACGTCCGAAAAGTCGGGGCGTTACAATCTCTCCCCCTTAAAAGAATCCGTCCTCGGATTCATTGCTCGCTCGGAAACAACTCGGGGTGAAACCTTTTCATCTTATCCTCCGTCTCCCACGTAGCCTCTTCGGTTTTATCACTTCTCCAAAGAACCTTGACTAGTGGAATACGCCGTTTCCGAAGTTCCTAAAATTTTCGATCCAATATCTTAATCGGCTTCTGAACGAAGGTGAGATCCGGTCCTAATTCCACTTCTTCAACTGGTAGAACCTCGGACTCATCTCGATAATACTTTCGGAGGCAAGTCCAATCGATAAACCGTATCCCCAGTCTTCTCTAAAATCTCATATGGTCCCATATACCGAGGGTTTAATTTTCCTCCTCGTCAAATCCTTGAGAACCCTTTTCGTGGGAAAGTCTTTAGAAAAACCTTATCTCCAATCTCAACCTCCAATTTCTTCCTCCGAAGATCTGCATAACTCTTTTGTCGATCCTGAGCGACCTTCATCCGTTGTCTAATTATCTGGACCTTGTCAATAGCCTCTTGTACAGCCTTAGAGGGTTTTTCCTTCTTTTCCCTTCTTGCTTGGTCCAGTTCCATTCCTCCAAGTCAAAGAACAACGGTGATCGACATTTACGTCCATAAAGAGCTTCATAAGGGCCATTTCAATAGAGGCTTGATAGCTATTGTTGTAAACAAACTCGATTAACTGTAACTGTTCGTTCCACGAGCTTTGAAAATCCAATGCACATACTCTCAACAGATCCTCCAGATACTTAATCAACCTTTCTGATTGTCCGTCGGTCTGAGGATGGAAAGCTGTGCTGAATTGAAGCCTTGTTCCCAAACACTTCTGCAATTCTTGCCATAACCTTGAAGTAAATCTGGGATCCCGATCCGAGACAATACTAACAGGTATACCAGGAAGCCTGACAATCTCAACATTGTATCTCTTAGCCAACTTACTCACTTATCGGACATTCTGGTCGCAAGAAAATGAGCGGATTTCGTCAACCTGTCCACAGTAACCCAAATTCCATAAAAACCTACTCTCACTTTTGGTAATCCTAAAACAAAATTCATAGCTATCTGTTCCCATTTCCACTCCGGGATAGGCAATGAACGAAGTAGCCCCGATGGCTTTTGATGTTCTGCCTTAATCACTTGACAAGTCCTGCAATGTTTCACAAAGTTGATAACATCCCGTTCTCAATCCATTCCACCCATGGAATTGCTTAAGATCCTTATACCTTTTGTTCCTCCGGGATGTAACGAATACCCTGACCGATGGGCTTCCTCAAGAATAATCCTTTTTAATTCTTCCAGGACCACAACTCTATTCTTGAATCTTAGAAGTCCCGTATCATCAAACCCCAAACGGACACTCTGAATCAGCTCGAGCTTTCCCAGCTAATTTCTGAACCTAGGGATCAATCCTCTGAGTATCAAATAACCTTTGTTTAAGATCTGATCGAACTGTAATATTCCGAACACTAGCCCTCAGTCTGAACAACTCATTCTCATCTCCAATTTCCACTTTCACATTGGACACACTAGTTTTCCTACTAAGTGCATTCACGACCAAATTAGCTTTGCCGGGGGGGTATCGGAGTGTACCCTCATAATCCGCCAAGAGTTCCATCCAACGCCGTTATCTCTTGTTCAATTCCTTTTGCGAGAACAAGTATTGGAGACTCTTGTGATCGGAAAAGACCTCGAACGAAATTCCATGAAGATAGTGTCTCCGCTTACCCAAAACAAAGATCACTGCCACTAATTCCAAATCATGAGTGGGTAATTCTGTTCATGCTCTTTCAATTTCCTTTAGGCATAAGCGATTACTCTTCCATTTTGCATCGACACACATCCCAAACCTTCCTTTTTAGGCGTCCGTATAAACCGTATATCTTTCTGTACCTTCGGGAAGTGCTAATACAGGAGCGGTGGTCAACTTTCCTTTACAAGTTGAACGCTATCCTCACATGCCTCGTCCCACTCAAACTTAACCACCTTCTTAGTCACTCGGGTTAAAGGAACTGTAATCTTCGAAAGTCCTGTACAAATCTTCGATAGTAATCTGCCAAACCCCAAAAACTCCTTACTTCTGAAACATTTTCGGGCTTTGCCATTGAATAACCATCTCAAACTTAGAAGGGTCTACCTCCAAACCTTTCCTTGAAATAATATGACCCAGAAATGCTACCTGATCAATCCAAAACTCGCCTTTGCTAAACTTAGCATACAATCCGATGTTCTCTTAAGGTATCCAACACCATCCTGAGGTGCCTTGCATGATCCTCCGGAGTTCTCGAATAAACCAAGATGTCATCGATGAAGATTACCACAACTTAAATACCATAAAGCAGCCGGAGCACCCCAATGTGACGAATTTGGCCGTATATATCCAACTTTGAGTAATACCTCTAATTGAATCTTTAACTCTTCCAAATCAGCCGGATATTCTTTCTCTTCAATAAAAACTGAACACTCCCGAACCAACTGATCTGTCTGAAGACTCCCACCAAGTGACGAACTCACCAAATAACAAGAAGAAAAAGCAAATAACAGGCAAGCACAGAATAGCAACTGAGTCACAAGAAATAAAAGAATGCGTGACACCCGAATCAAAGAGTGCATGAATGCTCATGTTATGTATGCATAGGGTACCTTCTATCACAGCTGTGGGATCAATCTCGGCATCTTGCTCTTCACCTTCGTTAGCGTAAGCACGAGCCGGGATCATTGGCCTTTGAACTCGTCTTTGATATCCGGGGTCTTTATAGGGGCAAGTATCCGCCATATGGTCGCCTTTTCCACATATAAAGCACAAATTCAACCTCCTCCGACAGTTATAGTAATTATGAGTTGGTCCTCCACAATGTGTACAGGGAGCTTGAGCCAATCTCGCCACGCTCGGACCTTGTCGATCTTTCGTAGGTGTAGGCAGAGCTTTTGGGACCGGTGGAGTTGGTCCTCCCATTCTTGGCTTCTTAAACGGAACCTTAGGAGGGGGACTAGCTTGCATCATCGGCCTCTTTCCCGAATTCGATCCGGAACCTCTTCCCATTGGAGTTCTAAAAACCGGATCCTTCTTTTTGATTTTCTCCCCTTGCGTAGTAGACTGTTTGACTCCAGGTATCCTCTCTAGTCGAATCAACCAACCCTCCGAGACCGAATCGTCGATAGAACCAGAAAACCGAGGGGGGTTGTAGCTCAGAAACACCCCATGAGGATCTCTATTGTCATTATGATTTGGTGGAGGAGCTTGTTGTTCTACCTGTTGTGGTGGGTGAGCTTGAGCCCTCCTATGCTCTACATAGTTGAAAACCGCTTCCATAAAATTCCCCATATCCATCGGTGGTGCTCGTGGTTGAGGTGGAGGCGTAGGGGATCGATCATGATGACGACGGCGTCCGGGAGATCTCTCACGGTGTCTGCGTGGAGGCATCCTGTTCAAGAAATACTGAAAATGCATGCTATCTTTAGTCCATGCATGCAAGTGCAATTAATTCGATCAAAATTCCAGACTTAGAGCACACAAGCACGTAAACAATGCATATGCAACACATTGACAAGTTGTTCCTAAAGCCGAACGACCTAACTGACTCAACACGACACTAGAGCCCGGGTTTTGCAACCCTAAGCTCTGATACCACTTAAGGATGTAGCACCCGAGCGTAAGGTACCACATCCCCCGCACCGAGACCCGACCCGTATATGAAATGGAAGTCCATACACGTGCCAAATCCACGGCGAACGGGGACACAACACACACGCTAGGCTAGGCGGGACTAACCCTTAAACCAATCAGTGCAAGAATCATAAAATCAGAGTTAAATAAAATTCGCGGAAGCAAGAACTACATAGCATATTTACAATGAGCTAACAAGCTCCAAAAATCAATATACAAGAGCATTCAAATATGCACGACACTCACGGCCTACAAAATCATAACGCTCCAATCTATACTAGAATCAAATACAAAAGTAGCAACAAGGGTATGAATATGAGACTGAAAAGAAGTGCTAAACATAAATGCAAGACCTAGACGACTTGTATTCCCGCCTAGCACTCTTATACCTGCACAAAACAGCTGAAAACAACCGGGTTCAGTCTAAAAGAGACTGGTGGGTATAAAAATGGGGCATAAGATATATAATATTGCATAATTTAAACACATACATGCAAGCCCTAATCCCGTGTGAAGTTTGAAAGGAATTTACCAAGTGGTTAAAACAATAGAAAACATCAACGGGATTACGACGTTCATATTCATTCATAATTGTTCATAAGGGTTTAAGCTCGGCGAGTGAGCGTGCACAATCTCCAACCTTCTCCTCGTGTAATCATATCATAATTAGTGGTTGTCATACATATCTTTCGTGCACATACATAAATGATCATAATCATACATATACACCTTCTTCCTCCGGGTGGTGGACAAGTTAGCTAGACCTGACCACCGGTTTATACATAGGCCAGTGGGGGTACATGAATCCCCCAAGGGCACTCAGCTCCCATTCCTCGCTAAACCTCCTAGCGAGGGCCGGTATCACCGTAGTTTGGTTGGAACTAGTATATGGGATCCCCATCAGCCCTTGCTTCCTCGGTTAGCCACATATACTAAGTCCCGGGGCCCGAACAATCATATATATAAATGTGTCTCGCCAAACATAAGGTAGGGTTTCACAATTAAAAAGGGGCATACATTTGAAATCATTTACCCAACATGACTCGATTGATATAAATATATTATTTTGGCTTAAAACTTTGCATATAAGGGATTTATAGGGTTGTTTTAACTAATAGAAGAAAAACCCACCTTTACCAAAGCAAAATAAAGGCACAAGCGTCTCAATGCTCGCCCTCGTCTCCGACAAAACCCGAATCTGTGCAAAAGAAAAGGTATGAGACGCAATGACCACATATGACGCTCGGCAATGAGGTGAATATGACATGAATGCATAAATGATCATGTTATATTATAAAAAATGTTCATGTGCACGATTAAAGAATTTAAATCATATAATCAAATCATTCGTTCATATATTCTATTCAAATTCATAATCTCATAAATTCATAATTTCATAAATTCATATAAATTTCATAAATTCATAAATTCATAATATTCATAAACTCATAATTCATAATTCATATCAATTTAATCTAACATTCAATTAATAAGCATAACACATATAATATTCATATTCACTTATAGGGATAAAATAAATAAAACGTTCAATCGAAAGTCAGTAGAATAAATACGCGAAATAGAATTCAATTAATTTCAATAATTAAATTAAATCAAATAATATTTAAAATATATAATAAATATATATAATATAATATATATAAATAATCATATATAATAATATACAATATATATAATATATACATATATACACGTACACACTCACACACACATGCATGCATAAATACTATATATTATATACATATCCCATGCATGCAAAATATATATACACTTCAAGCATAATATATATACTATATATATATATTGTATACATGCATGCAAAACACCACCCAACTCTGCACAAAAAGGAGCAGCAAAAGCAGCAAAGGAAGACGCAGAACAGATCAAGAAAAACGCAGCAAAGTTCAGCAAAACGGGGTGACACCCCCGTGTCACCCTCCAAGCCAAGGCCGAGACACCCCCGTGTCTCGGTACAGAACAACCAGCCCTCCCAGCACCCCCGTGCCTCGCCGGAAAAGCAGAAATCGACACCCCCGTGTCCCAAACCAGAATCATACTCTGTTTTTAACAGAAAATTGCAACAACAACTACAGCCATGAACGAGCAAGGAAGGCAACAAAATCATGCATGAAAAGCTGTAAAAGACTCAGTTAAACACACCCAAGAATCCATGAAAGAGACAACAAGAAGGAAGAAGGAAATCTCAGCAAATTGACAGCAAAAAATTCTGCGTGAAGAACAGGGTAAAACGCGAAGAAAAACAGGGCATGAACGATTCACTCCTTCTCCATCTATTCAACTCAGTTAAGGCCAAAAATTAAGCAGCAAAATATCATATATTCAACACATAATTCAGTCCCAAACAAGATCAAACAAGAGAGCAACCTTACGTGACCTTCATGTGGGATTTTCTGAAAATTTCATAAGTGATATCTCATATATATCTCAACAAACACGAAAGCAATGATCATAATTGATGTGAGGATGTTAAAACAATTAATCTCAGGCTTGGAATCAATCTAAATCATTGAGAAACGAAGAAGATCAAGAATTTGCCCAAAACCTTCATTTTCGGAAAAACAGTTCAGAAATGAAGAACCATGCTCAAAATCATGAATGGAAAGATGAAAATGCTCAGAATTAAACATACAATACAACCCTTAACTTACCTTGATGATTGGTTGAAGTTTGGAGGAGATTTGAGTTCCAAAATCTCCAAGGGATGAAGGGTTTCGGGACTGGACTGTAGAGCAGTAGCTTTGGCTGATGTTTGGGGATTGTGGGAGGGTTATCTCGGTTAGGGCTTGATATGTACTGATAGATGGTTGAGTTAGGGTTAAAAGGAATCAAACCATGGTTAATTTGGTTGTGATTTGGGTGAGATATGGCTGAATTAGTGCAACAAGGTCAAGTTGGTCTCCGTTTCGTTTTTCGGTTGGATTTCGGAGTTTCAAATGACTTAAGAAAAATATGAGGCTAAGTTTACTAAACTCGAATTTTCGTTACGAGTTCAGCGGAGTTGACGGAACTCGAATCCGAGTTCCCGAGCTCAAGGTATTAAATTCGGAACCAAGGGCACGCTAAGTGCTCGTTAGCTCCCGTTTTGGTTCCTCAATTAAAATTTAATTCGTTAACATAACAAATGAATTCAAAAACATAATTTGAGCATAAAATCATGTTCATAACACATATATGTACGACATATTACAAATTCGTGCCAATTCAATATCATATCATATAAGAACGAAGCACAAAATAAACGAACAAACTCATACATGCAATTCATGCATAAATTATGAAATTCCATGCAATTCATGCAAATTTTCATGCAAAATGAAATGAAACTCATGCATATTAAATTCCCATGCATAAATATGATTTCATGCACAAATATATTAATTTGCATGCATAAAGAAAATCTTCATGCATAATTATATATTGTACGTATAAATATATATATATATATAGGAATAATCAATTAACTAATTAAAACATGATTGATTAGCATAATCATTAAATTAATCATAATAACAATTAAACATATATATATATATATATATAATACGAAATATATATATATAATTAATAATATTAAAATAAAATAAGATAATATAATATAATAAAATAATAACAATTATAATAAAATTAAATATAAAACACGTAAAAACAATTAATTCGCGCAAATAGGTAAACACATACGTCCTACCTTTACGTCCGAAAAGTCGGGGTGTTACTATACACACAGACCATAAATCATATCATAAATATATTCGTTTGGGCAATCCGTGTCCCGGCTTTCCCGCACGGTGCATAATCATATCATAAACATATTCATAAGCATAAGCATAAATCATAACCAACCTTCTTCCTCCGGGTGGTGGACAGGTTAGCAAGACCCGGCCACCTCATACATAGGCCAATGGGGTTTCATGACTCCCCCAAGGGCACTCAGCTCCCATTCCCCGCTATACCTCCTAGCGAGGGCCGGTATGACCGTAGTTTGGTTGGGACTAGTATATGGGATCCCCGTCAACCCTTGCTTCCTCGGTTAGCCACATATACTAAGTCCCGGGGCCCGAACAATCATAAATATAAATGTGTCTCGCCAAACATATCAATTTATACATAGGATACATACTATAAGAAATCATACTTTACCATGTAACTCGGCATATGCTATATACGTACCTCTCCGTGTCATCCGAATCCGTAGCTAGCATGAAGACACACGGTTTGGAGCATAGCCTCATTACAAAACCATTTTTAAGCTTATATACGCTCATACGTATAATTCAGAAGAATTTACTCGATAACTTCATTTGAAAACCATATATATATAATCATAAGGTTTTGGCCAAAGCTTTTCACATAAGGGTTGTAGGGTTTGTTACATAGCTAAAACAAAACCACCCTCACCTGAACCGTGACGAAACAAGGAACGAGTACCAAGTGCCTGAACAATCAAAATCACTCCACCCTGGAGATAAACTGTACAAAAGACAACATGACGTGGCTCAGTACAGACCTGCCCAGAAGGTGTGACACGCCCGTGTCTCACACTTAAGTGTAAATGAGACACGGGGGTGTCACGGTACAGAACTTAAAACGTTCACAGAGTTTTACCGGCAAAACTGATCTCATACCAAATCAATCCAAAAGCATACCAAATCAACTCCAAATGCTATGAAACTTAATATACAACATATTTAGCATGTTAGGAAAATTTTTCATTTAGAGTGAAAAGGCTAAATCACACGTTAAGATCATCTAAATCATGCAGCAAAACTGGGTCGCCAAAATCGCACATAAGAGCCCTATTGTTTCAATCAGCCATGATCAAGTACTTAGAGGTTGAATTTGGATCTGAAACTTTGGGGAATGCATGCTAACATACTAAACAACTAATATACTTAATATATATGCAAAATGGCACGAATTAAAGCACATTAGGGTTACCAACAACCACACAATTGCAAAAGCAACAAGTCTGTCATAGATCATGCATAAGAACAGGCCATGTCTTTCGGTTTTGAGGCTTAAAATGGATCCAAATACTTGAAAAATGAATGTTAACATATAGAGAAATGAGTGTACATAAGATCCATGCAAATTCACATGAAAAGAAGATCATTAGGTCAAGCAACAAAGCAAAATGAACAGCAGCAGTTCGAAAAACAGGGGAAGCAGTTTGATCATCAAGTTTGGAGCTCCATATCTCATAATTTCATCAAAGGGTCAAGAGATAAAATCCTCCTAACACCATATACTATCAGTTAGGAAAGAAATAGGCGAAGAAACAAGCTCACATACTAGTGTATAAGCAAGAAAATCAGACACACAAGCAAATAGGTCACAAGAGAAAAAATCCCTAAAAGTTCATACCAAACTCATCACCCAAACCCTAATCAAATCTGATAAAAATCATGATGTAAGTAGATGAAATCAAGCATAATAGATTAGAGAAGACATAAATATTCATACCTTGAAGATTAGAAGAAGAAGGGAGGTGATTTGAGCTCCAAAATCACAAGAGTGGCCAAGGGTTTTCTTCTCCTTTCTCTCTTCCTCTCTCTCGATCAGCAGCAGCAGCTAAGGGAGATATTTGGCTCGGTTTCCAGAGATAAAGGGGTAGTAGAAAGGCTTAACCCAAGGTACAAAAGTCATGGTTAAGGTATGGTTAGGTTAGGTTAAGTAAAAAGGGTCCCACCATGAAGACTAGTCAACCAAAGGAGCTCTTCTTGCACGAGTTGTCCGTTACGGTTGGATTTCGAAGGTCTTAATGATTTCAAAAAGGTATGAGGCTTATTCCATTGTCTCCGAATCGTCGATACGAAGGCAACGAAGGTGACGGAATTCGAATCCGAATTCCCGAGCTCAAGATATCACGTACGGAACCAAGGGTGCGCTAATTGCTCGTTAGCCCCCGATTTGGTTCCACAATCAAAATTAAATTCGTTAATGAGTCAAATGAATCCGAAAACTTAAACCGAGCATATAGGCATGTTCATAACACACATATTTACAACATATTAAATTTTCACGACATTTCGATATCATTACATATAAGAACGAAGCACAAATAGAACACTCATGCGCAGGAATAAATTCATAACGTTATAAATTAATTACTAAAACTTAAATCCCATTTTAATTAAATTACAACCAACTAATAACATGTTGAAATTAATTAACAAAATTACCAAAATAGTTAAGGTAACACGAAACCTTAATTAAGAAATTAAACACTAAATATCAAAGTAAAATAAAATGAATTAAATTAAAATAGCTATAGTTTATAGTTTAAATCAAAGATAAACATTTATAAACAATTAATAATATAATTAAATAATTAAATCGCGCAATTTATAAACAAATACGCCACATTATTATAACTGAAAAACTGGGGCGTTACAATCTCTCCCCCTTAAAAAGAATCCGTCCTCGGATTCACAACACGCTTGAAAACAAACAATGAGAGATTCCCCGTCTCTCACAAGCAACAAGGAGAGAGCCCGTCTCTCGAGCAGCAATGAGAGAACCCCGTCTCTCGCAAGCAACAAGGAGAGAACCCCGTCTCTCGCAAGCAAAGAGAGTGCCCCGTCTCTCGAGCAAAAATAAGAGAATCCCCGTCTCTTATAAACAAAGAGAGCACCCCGTCTCTCAACCGAAAATAAAGCAAGGAAGTCTCCAATACTCCCAAGCAACTCACGCAAAACCAAATTTAAAATCACTAAAGGCACCCAAAGCAAGTAATAAATGTCGCCCACATTGGTTTCCAATTACTCCAAGTAATTTAACACAGTGCAGATCAAAGCACTTAACATAAAAATTTATATAAGTTAAATTTTCATGGATGCATGTATCATGAATGCTATAAGTACCGTTCACCGTAGTTGCAAAAATTTAAAGTTGTGAATTGTCGTTGTTCAAGGTATGATCTGTCCTGAATGTAACTCAGTGTCCAGCTTGTCTTGGACCTCTTCAGGGTTCCCCAGTGAAACGATTGATGAATTCTTTAAGGAGTATATTCTTAGATCCTTTCTAACTTGTACTGCTACCCAACTTCTTCAATCCTTATCCAAATCGGTGCTCAACATATCCCGAGGATAACCACTCTGGCAAACTTGATGATTCAATCCCGACCTTACGAGGTTTATTCTCATGGTCTCTCTCAACAAAAATCTTTTCCCACCTTCCGTTCCTATTGTCCGTTCATTCCCTTTGACCCCCTCAATGTTATATTCGATAACTGGTCCCATATTTCTTTAATCAAAGACAGAAGATTCTTGATGATTCTTGAAATTTGAGGCCGATCCTCCAATTATCGTCCTTTTCTATTTGGTCTCTACTTAAGCTTCCTTCAGGATTACTGTTGGTATAACTAATAACTCGATAATATTGTATTGGACCCCTTCATATTTCATTGAATAAATCTTGATCGGCACCATCCCCTTATATGATAGCTTGATTCGGTTTCCTTTGATAATTCCAACTTAGAAGTTCATAGAAACTCTCTTATGGTTCCATCATCTCCAGCTCAGAATTCCATACGTAGCTTCTCTCTTAACAGCTTAACCATAACCGTCGTCTTATTCATTCCTAATCACCACCCTCAGGACTCCCAGATTCTCCTTAATTTGCATCCTCGTCATTACTCCTAATATATTTATTCGAGCACCACTCCCTTCCTCCAATTCACCTCTCAGTCGTGCTCTCCCCCCAAAAAAAATCTTTCGCTCTTACATGTCTAACTCCATGAATCCTTCTTTCATTGAAATTTTTTGATGAGCCACTTCCGTTTCTTTAATTCACTCCTAAGGTTCAATTCAAACCCTTCAATAATTATTTCCTTCCAATCACCAACTCTTCTTTTTCTTGCTCTTCTTGAAATCTAGACTAATTTAATCCCCTCCTGTATTTCCATTCTTTCGACTAAAGATAATCCCTCAGAGATTAAGGTTTCTCCTAAAACTCTTCAACTTAGTTCTTCGGTGTAGATTGTACTAGCTAAGCTACATGCCCGGAACTCCCAAGATATAACCCAACTATTCTTCTCGTTTTGATCCGATCAAGCCTTGATCAAAGAATCGCTTGATGGACAAGGTGTAGCCATTCCCTATCAATTAAACACTAAGCCATGCATGTTGGATTAACATGCCAATGCACATAGTAAACAGTTAAAGATGCAACGATGCAACACGTTGGAGCAATTACATTAATTAAACATAAACGTACATATAGATAAAGAAGGCAATTAATTTAAATCGATGCATGATGCTCATGCCATGAATATGCAGAACCTGTCACCGAGGTGGTAAGCTTTTAGTTTGATGACGTGTTCCTCATTCCCATAATTGTAACTTCCTTTGGAGACATTGATAATTCCTTAGCTTCCCATGGTTTTCAATCTCCCTAATCTTCTTGCATCCATTGGTATATCCCATGGCCCAAACGTGTTATTCTTGAACCCAAAGTCTTCTTTGTCAATGGAGTTTACACCTCAACGTACTCCCAAGCATCGACCTCCAAAGGTCGTCCGAATCTTCATCTTGATGTCCTCTCCGGTTAAAGTTCCTTTAGCTTATCCTTTGTTTCCGATCTACGCGCATAATTCACCCATGATAACGCTTTCCATTCTTGCTTACTTCTTGATGTCTCCATGCTTCAAGGTTCCAAGAAGACGACGTAATTTGTATTCCTCGATGCTCATAAGTTTCTTTGCCTTGCGTCCATTTGTTGTCCCACGCTTATATTCGTATCAAGTGAGCTTTATGGTTAACGGCTCCCAATCCTTGCATCTGAGTTGAGTCGAACCTTTTTAACACATCTTGTATCCGATCCCTTGAAGCTTCCCAATTTGGTCTTCCAATCACCCTACCATTCCAAACTCGGAGCTTTCAACGGTGAACCTTGGAGCATTTAATCTTGCATTAAGTGTCTTCAAAATCGGGGTGGTGAAGAGTTCCACCCCTCTCGTTGTCTCACGTATCCCTCAAGTTAGAGCTTGAGTCTTTGCAATTCTTGTATGTTGAGAACCTTCAAGGTTTGTAGGTAGGGCATGATTGATGAACCTTCCCGTGATCCAAGCCTCCTCCCATGATACGAGCCATGATAGGTAGTTCCATTGTGCAAGCCGTGGAATTTGAACACTCGGCCTTCAAGTTACTTTGTCAATTGTAGTTGGTGTGAACTGTAGCTTTGTTTGCATGATAGTAGCCTATATTAGAAAGATCAACTCAAATATGGATGCATGAAGAATAGCGTATGCTTATGGCACGTAGTTAAATGGATCAATGCACATAGAATGCAAACTGCAACATTTAAAACAACTAAATAAGAGAGTAGATTGTATACTTGTATTAAGCAATTCCCAACAATTAATATCAAATATTCATGCCAAATCGATGCAATGTACATATTAACAAGTTGTTCCTATGCCGTGCGACCTAACTGACTCAAATACGACTCAAGAACACCGGTTTTGCAACCGGGCTCTGATACCACTTAATGATGTAGCACCCCGCAAGTGAGGCACCACATCCCCCGCACTATGGCTCAACACGAGTAACGAAACAGTAAATCCGCACCCATATCAAACCACAGCGAACGGGAGACAAACATAAAAACCTTCCTAAGCCAGGCGGAGCTCGACCCTACAATGATAACCATACAACAAAATATAATGCATAGCAAAGCCAACGCTCAATCATACAAACCATAAGCATAATTTGGGCACTTCAGGCCTCTTTTACATCATAGTAAATCCCAGTAAAGTCAATTCAATAATAATTTCATAAATATTCATGTTCAGGATACTATAGAATCGAATCATACATAATTCCAATACATGAGTGAGTGCAGAGACTCTCCTAACCTAACTCAACCCACTTAAAGACTCCAAACACCTCTGCCTAGCTCGAAACTCCAAGGTCAAACCTGCACACTAAAATGATTGGGGAGGGAAATGTGTTAGGAATAGTGCCCTAGAAAGCCGATTGCATATCCGCTTTGTACTTTTCCTTATTGTAATCACAGACAATCTTTGAATGAAATAACGAATTGAGGCAACACTTCTTTATGTGCTCTTGTTTGGTATGCGTTTACTTTAGCTGTGCATGTATGAGAACTCCCCTAATCCTGATGACTTTAGGACTCTACCATTTAGGTGAAATGGTTCATGAAACGAGCCCTATATCACATAAGTCATGATTAGTAAAATACTCCAAGCCGATGAGTCCTACAGACAGTGGGAGTGTCAACCTGACTCCTCTAAGGCTTGCTTGTGGGATCACGCCCTTAAGAAGGACCACCTTGTTTCATGGAGGTGCAAAGTGCATAGTTGATACGTGCGTGATACATGAGGGTGCTTACTTTAATAAGTAAGTTCACTGAGGTGCCCCGTGTGAGAACATTCCTAAATAGGAAAGGAAGTTTCTATTTCAGGAAATGGAAACTTCCAGATTAGGAAATATCTCACGAGTCATTGATGTGATTAATTGATCCTTAGACTTGAGGTTCCTTGTCACTTTATGAGTTAACTCTGTAGTCTTAGGTATAAGCTTTAAAGGGTGTCGCCTTAGATAACTGATTCAAGGCTTATGCTGGGGCTGCACAAGTGATTCATGAAAGTGAATGAAAATCAAGAAAGGACCTACACTTGCATCTGCAAGGTGATCTCTTATTGTGTAAGTCATTCATATGCCATATGGAGTCCTTGGCCAAGGCAGTAGATCAAGACATCAAGAAAAGGGTTTCTTGGATTGAGATCAAATGGATATGAAATGCACTTAGCTTTAAGACCGGATTATTAGGGTTCTGATTATTCCCTTGCCCTAGATCTTGGTTGAGAGATAGTAAGTAGGAGGATTGTATCTCACATGAATCAATGACTTAAAGGTTCTGTCGAATCCGAACATTCCAATTCAGCTAGGGGTTAAACACCTGTTGCTAGACTATGGTCGTTTAATCTGTGGACTGATTAATTAATTAGTGAATTAATTAATTAGGGTCACTGCTAATTGAATTGAGAACCTAGAGGCTCACACACAACAACTTGGTTACATGAGTTGAGGCTTTAAAATGATTAAACGAGTTAATCGGGCCAAGAGGGTTCCGCACGTGTGAAATCACACGTGTGGCTCACGTGAGTGACACGTGTCACTGTGACACGTGTCATATACGTGTGGATATATATATATATATATATATATATTAAATAATTAAATGTGTTAATTATTTAATAGACTTTGGTTTAATTTTGAATTAAAAAGAAAGTCTAATTTTGGAGAAAATAATCTAGTTAATTAATTATGAATTAATTAATTAGATAAAAATAAGTTATTTATTTTATAATAAATAAAGTATAAAATTATCCAAAAATAGTTTGGATATTTTTAGCTCTCTTAAAAGTTGACTTGAATTAGAATTCAAAGTCAAAGTTGGAAAATACTTGATGATCAAGTAATAGGAGAGAGAGGGACCAAATCCTTGCCCAACAAGGATTTGGATCGGCACTCCCCTCTTATATATAGGGGAGCTCGAGCTCCCCTTTAGAGCTAATTGACAATTCTTTTGGTTCATGTGTTGAACACCTTTCTTTCTCCAAGATTAAATTAAACCCTAGGTTAAGCCTAAACACTAACTAGAGAACTAGCATCCTTACTAGTTAGATTGTGATCAAGTTGGTGGACTTTCTCTAGAGACTTCAAGTTAGAAGTTTGAAGATTCGAGCTTTACCAAGGATAGGGGATCAAGCCGCGAGAAGAGCGTTCTTGGGTGGCTTAAAACGCTTCAAGAAAGAACAAAAGAAAAGTAAGTTTTCTATCTTTACGAATTTGGTTACACGATTGCGAGTTCAAGATCCTTTTGTTGGGAAATTTTTTTTAAATTCCGCTGCTTTCTGATTCGTGTTTTCCAATAAAAGGGGTCAGTCTCTAGAAGACTGAGTGAGCAGGAGCGATATACATATATAAAAACATGCACATGCAAGTCATAAACTCCGAACAAGGTTTTGTTTGAAATTAGTTCCCAAAAAGGGCAAGAGAATGATTAACCAATGCTCGGATTTTATGACTAATCATATTAATTCATTACATTCATAAATCATATATAAACATAAGGCTCGGCGAGTGAGCGTGCACAATCTCCAACCAAACTCCGACCGTGTACGACAAATATCATTAATATGTTGATTAGGCGATCATGCAATATATCATAATACACACAGACCATAAATCATATCATAAACATATTCATAAGCATAAGCATAAATCATAACCAACCTTCTTCCTCCGGGTGGTGGACAGGTTAGCAAGACCCGGCCACCTCATACATAGGCCAATGGGGTTTCATGGCTCCCCCAAGGGCACTCAGCTCCCATTCCCCGCTAAACCTCCTAGCGAGGGCCGGTATGACCGTAATTTGGTTGGGACTAGTATATGGGATCCTCGTCAGCCCTTGCTTCCTCGGTTAGCCACATATACTAAGTCCCGGGGCCCGAACAATCATAAATATAAATGTGTCTCGCGAAACATATCAATTCATACATAGGATACATACTATAAGAAATCATACTTTACCGTGTAACTCGGCATATGCTATATACGTACCTTTCCGTGTCATCCGAATCCGTAGCTAGCATGAAGACACACGGTTTGGAGCATAGCCTCATTACAAAACCATTTTTAAGCTTATATACGCTCATACGTATAATTCAGAAGAATTTACTCGATAACTTCATTTGAAAACCATATATATATAATCATAAGGTTTTGGCCAAAGCTTTTCACATAAGGGTTGTAGGGTTTGTTACATAGCTAAAACAAAACCACCCTCACCTGAACCGTGACGAAACAAGGAACGAGTACCAAGTGCCTGAACGATCAAAATCTCTCCACCCTGGAGATAAACTGTACAAAAGATAACATGACGTGTTCGTGAGACTCGAGACTCCAAATGAACCATATATGACGCACGGCAATGCTCAAGCATGATATGAAGGCATAAAGATCATATTAAGTCATGAAAATGTTCATGTGCACTATCAAGGCATTTAAATCATATAACCAAGTCATTCACTTATTCATTCATTTTCATTCAAATTCTTCAATTCATATCTCCAATCAAATTAATTCAAGAATTCAAATAGGAGCATAGAACATATTCAAGCTCTCTCAAAATGCACTACATACTTTATATTACATAAGATAGCATATTTCCAAGGTTTGACAACAAGAAGGGAGCATATGAAATAGAAAATGAGTTACGCGATTCATAAACGACATATAAACACACATAAACGGCATTAAGCAAAAGCATGCCTATAACTCATCCAAATACCATGAAATTAAACCAAAATACTCTCAACATATAGCAAGACAAGTTCATAGTTCATCACAAAAGGAGATCAAGTCATTAAAGAGGTGAAACAAATCAAAAACCGAAAAGGAAGCAACAAGGACTGCGCAAGGAAAGGGACACGGGGGTGTCACCCTCCTTAGCCAAACTGAGCCACGACCGTGGCTCAGTACAGACCTGCCCAGAAGGTGTGACACGCCCGTGTCTCACACTTAAGTGTAAATGAGACACGGGGGTGTCACGGTACAGAACTTAAAACGTTCACAGAGTTTTACTGGCAAAACTGATCTCATACCAAATCAATCCAAAAGCATACCAAATCAACTCCAAATGCTATGAAACTTAATATACAACATATTTAGCAAGTTAGGAACATTTTTCATTTAGAGTGAAAAGGCTAAATCACACGTTAAGATCATCGAAATCATGCAGCAAAACTGGGTCGCCAAAATCGCACATAAGAGCCCTATTGTTTCAATCAGCCATGACCAAGTACTTAGAGGTTGAATTTGGATCTGAAACTTTGGGGAATGCATGCTAACATACTAAAAAACTAATATACTTCATATATATGCAAAATGGCACGAATTAAAGCACATTAGGGTGACCAACAACCACACAATTGCAACAGCAACAAGTCTGTCATAGATCATGCATAAGAACAGGCCATGTCTTTCGGTTTTGAGGCTTAAAATGGATCCAAATACTTGAAACATGAATTTTAACATATAGAGAAATGAGTGTACATAAGATCCATGCAAATTCACATGAAAAGAAGATCATTAGGTCAAGCAACAAAGCAAAATGAACAGTAGCAATTCGAAAAACAGGGGAAGCAGTTTGATCATCAAGTTTGGAGCTCCATATCTCATAATTTCATCAAAAGGGTCAAGAGATAAAATCCTCCTAACACCTTATACCATCAGTTAGGAAAGAAATAGGCCAAGAAACAAGCCCATATACTCATGTATAAGCAAGAAAATCAGACACACAAGCAAATAGGTCACAAGAGAAAAAATCCCTAAAAGTTCATACCAAACTCATCACCCAAACCCTAATCAAATCTGATAAAAATCATGATGTAAGTAGATGAAATCAAGCATAATAGATTAGAGAAGACATAAATATTCATACCTTGAAGATTAGAAGAAGAAGGGAGGTGATTTGAGCTCCAAAATCACAAGAGTGGCCAAGGGTTTTCTTCTCCTTTCTCTCTTCCTCTCTCTCGATCAGCAGCAGCAGCTAAGGGAGATATTTGGCTCGGTTTCCAGAGATAAAGGGGTAGGAGAAAAGCTTAACCCAAGGTACAAAAGTCATGGTTAAGGTATGGTTAGGTTAGGTTAAGTAAAAAGGGTCCCACCATGAAGACTAGTCAACCAAAGGAGCTCTTCTTGCACGAGTTGTCCTTTACGGTTGGATTTCGAAGGTCTTAATGATTTCAAAAAGGTATGAGGCTTGTTCCATTGTCTCCGAATCGTCGATACGAAGGCAACGAAGGTGACGGAATTCGAATCCGAATTCCCGAGCTCAAGATATCACGTACGGAACCAAGGGTGCGCTAATTGCTCGTTAGCCCCCGATTTGGTTCCACAATCAAAATTAAATTCGTTAACGAGTCAAATGAATCCGAAAACTTAAACCGAGCATATAGGCATGTTCATAACACACATATTTACAACATATTAAATTTTCACGACATTTCGATATCATTACATATAAGAACGAAGCACAAATAGAACACTCATGCGCAGGAATAAATTCATAACGTTATAAATTAATTACTAAAACTTAAATCCCATTTTAATTAAATTACAACCAACTAATAACATGTTGAAATTAATTAACAGAATTACCGAAATAGTTAAGGTAACACGAAACCTTAATTAAGAAATTAAACACTAAATATCAAAGTAAAATAAAATGAATTAAATTAAAATAGCAATAGTTTATAGTTTAAATCAAATATAAACATTTATAAACAATTAATAATATAATTAAATAATTAAATCACGGAATTTATAAACAAATACGCCACATTATTATAACTGAAAAACTGGGGCGTTACAATCTCTCCCCCTTAAAAAGAATCCGTCCTCGGATTCACAACACGCTTGAAAACAAACAATGAGAGATTCCCCGTCTCTCACAAGCAACAAGGAGAGAGCCCCGTCTCTCGAGCAGCAATGAGAGAACCCCGTCTCTCGCAAGCAACAAGGAGAGAACCCCGTCTCTCGCAAGCAAAGAGAGTGCCCCGTCTCTCGAGCAAAAATAAGAGAATCCCCATCTCTTACAAACAAAGAGAGCACCCCGTCTCTCAACCGAATATAAAGCAAGGAAGTCTCCAATACTCCCAAGCAACTCACGCAAAACCAAATTTAAAATCACGAAAGGCACCCAAAGCAAGTAATAAATGTCGCCCACATTGGTTTCCAATTACTCCAAGTAATTTAACACAGTGCAGATCAAAGCACTTAACATAAAAATTTATATAAGTTAAATTTGCATGGATGCATGTATCATGAATGCTATAAGTACCGTTCACCGTAGTTGCAAAAATTTAAAGTTGTGAATTGTCATTGTTCAAGGTATGATCTGTCCTGAATGTAACTCAGTGTCCAGCTTGTCTTGGACCTCTTCAGGGTTCCCCGGTGAAACGATTGATGAATTCTTTAAGGAGTATATTCTTAGATCCTTTCTAACTTGTACTGCTACCCAACTTCTTCAATCCTTATCCAAATCGGTGCTCAACATATCCCGAGGATAACCACTCTGGCAAACTTGATGATTCGATCCCGACCTTACGAGGTTTATTCTCATGGTCTCTCTCAACACAAATCTTTTCCCACCTTCCTTTCCTATTGTCCGTTCATTCCCTTTGACCCCCTCAATGTTATATTCGATAACTGGTCCCATATTTCTTTAATCAAAGACAGAAGATTCTTGATGATTCTTGAAATTTGAGGCCGATCCTCCAATTCTCGTCCTTTTCTATTTGGTCTCTACTTAAGCTTCCTTCAGGATTACTGTTGATATAACTAATAACTCGATAATATTGTATTGGACCCCTTCATACTTCATTGAATAAATCTTGATCGACACAATCCCCTTATATGATAGCTTGATTCGGTTTCCTTTGATAATTCCAACTTAGAAGTTCATAGAAACTCTCTTATGATTCCATCATCTCCAGCTCAGAATTCCATACGTAGCTTCTCTCTTAACAGCTTAACCATAACCGTCGTCTTATTCATTCCTAATCACCACCCTCAGGACTCCCAGATTCTCCTTAATTTGCATCCTCGTCATTACTCCTAATATATTCATTCGAGCACCACTCCCTTCCTCCAATTCACCTCTCAGTCGTGCTCTCCCCCCAAAAAAAATCTTTCGCTCTTACATGTCTAACTCCATGAATCCTTCTTTCATTGAAATTTTTTGATGAGCCACTTCCGTTTCTTTAATTCACTCCTAAGGTTCAATTCAAACCCTTCAATAATTATTTCCTTCCAATCACCAACTCTTCTTTTTCTTGCTCTTCTTGAAATCTAGACTAATTTAATCCCCTCCTGTATTTCCATTCTTTCGACTAAAGATAATCCCTCAGAGATTAAGGTTTCTCCTAAAACTCTTCAACTTAGTTCTTCGGTGTAGATTGTACTAGCTAAGCTACATGCCCGGAACTCCCAAGATATAACCCAACTATTCTTCTCGTTTTGATTCGATCAAGCCTTGATCAAAGAATCGCTTGATGGACAAGGTGTAGCCATTCCCTATCAATTAAACACTAAGCCATGCATGTTGGATTAACATGCCAATGCACATAGTAAACAGTTAAAGATGCAACGATGCAACACGTTGGAGCAATTACATTAATTAAACATAAACGCACATATAGATAAAGAAGGCAATTAATTTAAATCGATGCATGATGCTCATGCCATGAATATGCAGAACCTGTCACCGAGGTGGTAAGCTTTTAGTTTGATGACGTGTTCCTCATTCCCATAATTGTAACTTCCTTTGGAGACATTGATAATTCCTTAGCTTCCCATGGTTTTCAATCTCCCTAATCTTCTTGCATCCATTTGTATATCCCATGGCCCAAACGTGTTATTCTTGAACCCAAAGTCTTCTTTGTCAATGGAGTTTACACCTCAACGTACTCCCAAGCATCGACCTCCAAAGGTCGTCCGAATCTTCATCTTGATGTCCTCTCCTGTTAAAGTTCCTTTAGCTTATCCTTTGTTTCCGATCTACGCGCATAATTCACCCATGATAACGCTTTCCATTCTTGCTTGCTTCTTGATGTCTCCATGCTTCAAGGTTCCAAGAAGACGACGTAATTTGTATTCCTCGATGCTCATAAGTTTCTTTGCCTTGCGTCCATTTGTTGTCCCACGCTTATATTCGTATCAAGTGAGCTTTATGGTTAACGGCTCCCAATCCTTGCATCTGAGTTGAGTCGAACCTTTTTAACACATCTTGTATCCGATCCCTTGAAGCTTCCCAATTTGGTCTTCCAATCACCCAACCATTCCAAACACGGAGCTTTCAACGGTGAACCTTGGAGCATTTAATCTTGCATTAAGTGTCTTCAAAATCGGGGTGGTGAAGAGTTCCACCCCTCTCGTTGTCTCACGCATCCCTCAAGTTAGAGCTTGAGTCTTTGCAATTCTTGTATGTTGAGAACCTTCAAGGTTTGTAGGTAGGGCATGATTGATGAACCTTCCCGTGATCCAAGCCTCCTCCCATGATACGAGCCATGATAGGTAGTTCCATTGTGCAAGCCGTGGAATTTGAACACTCGGCCTTCAAGTTACTTTGTCAATTGTAGTTGGTGTGAACTGTAGCTTTGTTTGCATGATAGTAGCCTATATTAGAAAGATCAACTCAAATATGGATGCATGAAGATTAGCGTATGCTTATGGCACGTAGTTAAATGGATCAATGCACATAGAATGCAAACTGCAACATTTAAAACAACTAAATAAGAGAGTAGATTGTATACTTGTATTAAGCAATTCCCAACAATTAGTATCAAATATTCATGCCAAATCGATGCAATGTACATATTAACAAGTTGTTCCTATGTCGTGCGACCTAACTGACTCAAACACGACTCAAGAACACCGGTTTTGCAACCGGGCTCTGATACCACTTAATGATGTAGCACCCCGCAAGTGAGGCACCACATCCCCCGCACTATGGCTCAACACGAGTAACGAAACAGTAAATCCGCACCCATATCAAAACATAGCGAACGGGAGACAAACATAAAAACCTTCCTAAGCCAGGCGGAGCTAGACCCTGCAATGATAACCATACAACAAAATATAATGCATAGCAAAGCCAACGCTCAATCATACAAACCATAAGCATAATTTGGGCACTTCAGGCCTCTTTTACATCATAGTAAATCCCAGTAAAGTCAATTCAATAATAATTTCATAAATATTCATGTTCACGATACTATAGAATCGAATCATACATAATTCCAATACACGAGTGAGTGCAGAGACTCTCCTAACCTAACTCGACCCACTTAAAGACTCCAAACACCTCCGCCTAGCTCGAAACTCCAAGGTCAAACCTGCACACTAAAATGATTGGGGAGGGAAAGGGGTCAGTCTCTAGAAGACTGAGTGAGCAGTAGCGATATATATATATAAAAACATGCACATGCAAGTCATAAACTCCGAACAAGGTTTTGTTTGAAATTAGTTCCCAAAAAGGGCAAGAGAATGATTAACCAATGCTCGGATTTTATGACTAATCATATTAATTCATTACATTCATAAATCATATATAAATATAAGGCTCGCCGAGTACGACAAATATCATTAATATGTTGATTAGGCGATCATGCAATATATCATAATACACACAGAGCATAAATCATATCATAAATATATTCGTTTGGGCAATCCGTGTCCCGGCTTTCCCGCACGGTGCATAATCATATCATAAACATATTCATAAGCATAAGCATAAATCATAACCAACCTTCTTCCTCCGGGTGGTGGACAGGTTAGCAAGACCCGGCCACCTCATACATAGGCCAATGGGGTTTCATGACTCCCCCAAGGGCACTCAGCTCCCATTCCCCGCTAAACCTCCTAGCGAGGGCCGGTATGACCGTAGTTTGGTTGGGACTAGTATATGGGATCCCCGTCAGCCCTTGCTTCCTCGGTTAGCCACATATACTAAGTCCCGGGGCCCGAACAATCATAAATATAAATGTGTCTCGCCAAACATATCAATTCATACATAGGATACATACTATAAGAAATCATACTTTACCATGTAACTCGGCATATGCTATATACGTACCTTTCCGTGTCATCCGAATCCGTAGCTAGCATGAAGACACACGGTTTGGAGCATAGCCTCATTACAAAACCATTTTTAAGCTTATATACGCTCATACGTATAATTCAGAAGAATTTACTCGATAACTTCATTTGAAAACCATATATATATAATCATAAGGTTTTGGCCAAAGCTTTTCACATAAGGGTTGTAGGGTTTGTTACATAGCTAAAACAAAACCACCCTCACCTGAACCGTGACGAAACAAGGAACGAGTACCAAGTGCCTGAACGATCAAAATCTCTCCACCCTGGAGATAAACTGTACAAAAGACAACATGACGTGTTCGTGAGACTCGAGACTCCAAATGAACCATATATGACGCAAGGCAATGCTCAAGCATGATATGAAGGCATAAAGATCATATTAAGTCATGAAAATGTTCATGTGCACTATCAAGGCATTTAAATCATATAACCAAGTCATTCACTTATTCATTCATTTTCATTCAAATTCTTCAATTCATATCTCCAATCAAATTAATTCAAGAATTCAAATAGGAGCATAGAACATATTCAAGCTCTCTCAAAATGCACTACATACTTTATATTACATAAGATAGCATATTTCCAAGGTTTGACAACAAGAAGGGAGCATATGAAATAGAAAATGAGTTACGCGATTCATAAACGACATATAAACACACATAAACGGCATTAAGCAAAAGTATGCCTATAACTCATCCAAATGCCATGAAATTAAACCACAATACTCTCAACATATAGCAAGACAAGTTCATAGTTCATCACAAAAGGAGATCAAGTCATTAAAGAGGTGAAACAAATCAAAAACCAAAAAGGAAGCAACAAGGACTGCGCAAGGGAAGGGACACGGGGGTGTCACCCTCCTTAGCCAAACTGAGCCACGACCGTGGCTCAGTACAGACCTGCCTAGAAGGTGTGAAATGCCCGTGTCTCACACTTAAGTGTAAATGAGACACGGGGGTGTCACGGTACAGAACTTAAAACGTTCACAGAGTTTTACCGGCAAAACTGATCGCATACCAAATCAATCCAAAAGCATACCAAATCAACTCCAAATGCTATGCAACTTAATATAAAACATATATAGCATGTTAGGAACATTTTTCATTTAGAGTGGAAAGGCTAAATCACACGTTAAGATCATCGAAATCATGCAGCAAAACTGGGTCGCCAAAATCGCACATAAGAACCCTATTGTTTCAATCAGCCATGATCAAGTACTTAGAGGTTGAATTTGGATCTGAAACTTTGGGGAATGCATGCTAACATACTAAACAACTAATATACTTCATATATATGCAAAATTGCACGAATTAAAGCACATTAGGGTGACCAACAACCACACAATTGCAACAGCAACAAGTCTGTCATAGATCATGCATAAGAACAGGCCATGTCTTTCGGTTTTGAGGCTTAAAATGGATCCAAATACTTGAAACATGAATGTTAACATATAGAGCAATGAGTGTACATAAGATCCATGCAAATTCACATGAAAAGAAGATCATTAGGTCAAGTAACAAAGCAAAAGGAACAGCAGCAGTTCGAAAAACAGGAGAAGCAGTTTGATCATCAAGTTTGGAGCTCCATATCTCATAATTTCATCAAAGGGTCAAGAGATAAAATCCTCCTAAAACCATATACTATCAGTTAGGAAAGAAATAGGCCAAGAAACAAGCTCATATACTCATGTATAAGCAAGAAAATCAGACACACAAGCAAATAGGTCACAAGAGCAAAAATCCCTAAAAGTTCATACCAAACTCATCACCCAAACCTTAATCAAATCTGATCCAAATCATGATGTAAGTAGATGAAATCAAGCATAATAGATTAGATAAGACATAAATATTCATACCTTGAAGATTAGAAGAAGGGAGGTGATTTGAGCTCCAAAATCACAAGAGTGGCCAAGGGTTTTCTTCTCCTTTCTCTCTTCCTCTCTCTCGATCAGCAGCAGCAGCTAAGGGAGATATTTGGCTCGGTTTCCAGAGGTAAAGGGGTAGGAGAAAGGCTTAACCCAAGGTACAAAAGTCATGGTTAAGGTATGGTTAGGTTAGGTTAAGTAAAAAGGGTCCCACCATGAAGACTAGTCAACCGAAGGAGCTCTTCTTGCACGAGTTATCCGTTACGGTTGGATTTTGAAGGTCTTAATGATTTCAAAAGGTATGAGGCTTGTTCTATTGTCTCCGAATCTTGATACGAAGGCAACGGAGATGACGGAATTTGAATCCGAATTCCCGAGCTCAAGATATCACGTACGGAACCAAGGGTACGCTAATTGCTCGTTAGCCCCCGATTTGGTTCCACAATCAAAATTAAATTCGTTAACTAGTCAAATGAATCCGAAAACTTAAACCGAGCATGTAGGCATGTTCATAACACACATATTTACGACATATTAAATTTTCACGACATTTCGATATCATTACATATAAGAACGAAGCACAAATAGAACACTCATGCGCATGAATAAATTCATAACGTTATAAATTAATTACTAAAACTTAAATCCCATTTTAATTAAATTACAACCAACTAATAACATGTTGAAATTAATTAACTGAATTACCGAAATAGTTAAGGTAACACGAAACCTTAATTAAGAAATTAAACACTAAATATCAAAGTAAAACAAAATGAATTAAATTAAAATAGCAATAGTTTATAGTTTAAATCAAATATAAACATTTATAAACAATTAGTAATATAATTAAATAATTAAATCGCGCAATTTATAAACAAATACGCCACATTATTATAACTGAAAAACTGGGGCGTTACACTGTAAATACTTACTCAACTTAATAATATGTGCTCCGTTTAACTATTGCTTCCTTTTAATTGTTCAAGTTTATTTCTCCATTGCATTTAAATTTTATACTCTGGTATTGTATAGTCTTGTCCGTTCGCCGAAGTATCTCTCGAGTGCAAGGTCTCACATCCACTCGGGAAGCACAACGGTGCGGGGTTGTAGTGTTAGGGGCGCTACAGAACCCATGTGGTTGATGTTGAATTACTCTTTGGAATGGATTGAATATGTTTTTTGTTTGAAGTTTTTGAAAGTTGTATTTTGTATCGATTCCGTATTCAAATTTGGCATATTTTCATCTGTATAGGGTTTAGGTACCGCCTAACTTAGGTGAGTTTTTTTCGTTTGTCACCCGTTCGCTGTGACTTGGTGCGTGTGCAGACTTTCCATTTCATACACGTGTCGGGTCATAGTGCGGGGGTGTGGTGCCCCACCGCTTGGGGTGCTACATCACTCATATTATTAGAATTAAATTATTCCACACATCAATTTTTAACTTTAAAATAGTAAGGAGAATTCATTTGAAACCTTTTTTTTTTTAAACACGCAGCCCCAAATGGAATTTGAACTTAAATCATTACCCTGAAGAAAACCACTTGAATCAACCCCTATTGGCGAATTCATTTGAAACTTAGTTTTTCTTTACACACTCAAAGAATAAAATAACATTCTTCATGTAGCCTGATGTCGAGCTAATACTTGACGTCACTTTGAATAATCTAAAGTACACTAGATGAGTATCCAAAAACAGGCATCAGAAGAGTTTCGATACAAATAGTGAGGTCTATTTTGATTGAGCCAAATACCCGACTACTTGTTGTTCAAGTTGGAAGATGGTCGACCACTTAGAATTTGTTTGAGGGGAAGCCTTCGACCTGCTGTAAGAGTTGTGAGAATGAGAACAAACGTGAACTGAAGGACGACTTGGAACTGGAGGGGTTGGACCCTAGGTCGGCACTCCAACGCTCAAGTCAGTATTCGATTTAGAAGGAGGAGAGATTGGAGTTGACTATTGTGTATTAATTGTGCTTACCCAACGGAGTTAATGAGGAGTAATTATACCTTAGTGCTTTGAAGTGGTTGGACCCAGAGTCCAAGGGCATTTAATGTTTCCTAGGTACTGTATGGATTTTACTGTTCAGTCATTTAATGCTGGCGGTGGCTTAACAGATCCCACAACCATACTTGGCTATCAAAAACAAGAGAGGCCAGGTCCGGGATAAGTGGTTTTTGGTATTTGACGCTTCTTTACCTTGTCTTAGCTTCACCTTCTTACTAACTAGTCGGAGGTGAGTTGGGCTCGACCCGGGGGGTAGACTCGCTCTCCTTCTCGATTTCTCTGGAGCTGCCACATGGCAAAGCGGGAAAGGCCCACGTCATAAGCCCCCGAAAAGGTTTTCGGCTTCGGTGATGTGGTGGCGACCTTTCAGATTCACGAGATTTTTGAGTCTTACTTGTTTTGTAGCTCGAGTCCTCCATACATTCGTATCTTGATTTATAATCTTGTATCTACAAATACTCTTGTTAATTATGGCTTCAGATATTATGATTCGATTCTTTTGGCCCGTAGTGGGAAAGTGATTGTAAATCTTATAATTATGCTTGATGGTTAATATATATGTTTAAATCGCTTCCGCATTGATATTTTGTTTGTTATGCACACTGTATTAGGGTGTAGATCGCCTAACTTAGGTGAGATTTTGTTTGTCACCCATTTGCTATGACTTGGTGCGTGTGTGGACTTCTCATTTTGTACACGTGTTGGGTTCTTGTGAGGGGGATGTGGTGCCCAACGCTTGGGGCAGTATATGGATCTACTGTCATCTTCTCAGATCCGCTGCCACTTTTCCAGATCTATTGTTATCCCCCTAAATCTAACGAAGATCTACTCCGTTGCTGGCCCTTTTATGGTGTAAAGACGATTTGCGTCCACTGTTTTTTTTGAAGTTATGCTTTCTTTCGAGTCTTCCGTATGGAAGTTTTATCTCTTCCATATGGAAGGTTAGTTACTTTTTTTAAGTTCAGTTTTTTTTTTCCATGTCTTCCTTACGAAAGTTAAGTCTATTTAGCATGAGGTTAACTGTGTAGCCCATTTGCTCTCGAAAATTACAGCTTCGCCTTGCTTCATTCCGATTTTTGCCGCATTGGTTGTATTACCTAATTTGATTATATGATATTGTTATTGCACCAAAAAAAAAAAAAAAATTGTTATTGCCTTTAAAAAAAAAAAAAAGTTAATAATTTGTCCAAAATTTTCTGAGATCTTGTTAACACTATTTATAAATGTCCTATAAAATTAAGATAAATATACAATGCACACACATAAAAAAAAAAAAAAAAGGGGTATTGCCCCTAAACCTCTCTGATAGTGCCAATCATATGTTCATATAATTTAATCAAATCAATAGCCATTAATAACGTGAGAACCTTTTTGTAAAGTTGTAAATAATCAAGAACACCACATGTACATAAAATCATTATACAAGTTGTGTCACAACTTGGGACAAAGAAAAGCATAATTCAACTACTCCTCAATCCAATATTCACTTGTATATTGAGCACAAGAAAGTGCATAATAATTTAGTACGTGAATCTTGCTGTGTAACGCCCCGATTTTCCATTTAGGCATTATATGATATTATATGGATTTCATGACATTAGACGCAATTTATTTCCTTGAACTTTTATGAAATTAGTTATTAATGTGTCTAATTGGATTCATGTGAATTAATTGACTATTTGGTTATATGATCATATGATTTAATTCCATTTCATTCTATTTTCTAACATATGCATTATTTTATGCATTCATGTAAGAGACATGCAATTATATATATGTATAATTTCTCTACACTAATGCACTCACACATGCATGATATATGTATGTATTAATAGAGCACTAAAGATTTATATACATATAATATGCATAATATCTAACTTTATACATACATGATATATATATATATATATATATATATATATATATATATATATATAATTATGTTACATTACATACATTGTATACAATATAACATATATACAAGACACACACACAAACACATAATAAATCTCTAACTTGTAAATTAATATGAGGCAAGGACTTAATTGCAAAAAGTAGTGATTCATACATGTGGGTGGAAGACTTTGGTAAATATCTAATATCACTCATCTCTTACATCCATTCATTACTTCTCATCAAAATCTCACACACTCACACACACTAAATAGCGTTCCAGACACCAAGTGGAAGGAGGAGTCTTCAACTAATTTTCAAGCCATAATTCAAGGGGAAATTCATATTTGGGAGCATCATCATATCATCCTTGCTCATCTTCTTCATTTCTTTGAGGTATAGATGGATTAATTGTATGAATCTCTTGAGATATAGTTGAGTAGGCTTTGATGAGTTGGATGTGATTCCTTGTTTATTTGAGGTTAGAAGCATGATTATGTTCATTAGAATTGGTGGCTTGCATGAATCCTTGAACTATATGGAGGTTGGAAGACATGAAAATATATGGGGTTTTTGTTGGAAAACAGGAATCAGAAAGCAGCGGAAATTAAAAAATTTTTCCAACAAAAGGATCTAGGACTCGCAATCGTGTATCCAAATTCATAGAGATCAAGAAACTCACTTGGGTAGTAGCTTTCTTGACACGTTTTAAGCCGCCCTCAAACGCGCTTCATGCGTTAATGGCAACCCGTCCCTTGAAAGTCTCTTTCAACTTTAGAATCCATTGTAGGGATAACAATCCACACCAACCTAGATTCAAATCATGTTAGGAAAGTTCTTAACAATATAACATAAAGAAAGAAACATGAAACGAGAAAGGCATGATTGAAACTCCCTTCGAAAACCAGTTTTGCGAAAGTAGAAATCTGCCAGCCATAAAACCCTCGTGAAAAAATTCATCCTTCAGGATATCGACGAACGGTTTTCGCCAACTTCTTTAGTTCGATTTTTTCACTCGTTTTCTGTTGGGTTCAGAATCGTTTCATCATCCCTTCTGATCATTTTTCTTGATCCCCACTTTTGGTAAAGCTCGAATCTTCAAAACTTCTAACTTGAAGCTCTCTAGAGATAGTCCCCAAACTTGGCTACAATCTAACTAGTAAGGATGCTAGTTCTCTAGTTAGTGTTTAGGCTTAACCTAGTGTTTCGTTTATCTTGGAGAAAGGATGGTGTTCAACACATGAACCAAAAGAATTCTTGATTGGCTCTAAGGGGAGCTCGAGCTCCCCTATATATAGGATGGGAGTGGCCGAAAATCCTAGTCCTTATGGACTAAGGATTTTGGTCCCTCTCTCCTATTACTTGTGTTAGGAATAGTGCCCTAGAAAGCCGAGTCGACGTAATCTGCTTTGGGACTTTTCCTGTATCACAGACAATCTTTGAATAATATACGATTGATTATAGGCAAACACTTCTTTATATGCTAATACGTGTTTTGTGTGTTTCCATTACGTGCGCATGTATGAGAACTCCCCTCATCCTGATGACTTTAGGACTCTACCATTTAGGTGAAATGGTTCATGAAACGAGCCCTATATCACATAAGTCATGATTAGTAAAATACTCCAAGCCGATGAGTCCTACAGACAGTGGGAGTGTCAACCTGACTCCTCTAAGGCTTGCTTGTGGGATCACGCCCTTAAGAAGGACCACCTTGTTTCATGGAGGTGCAAAGTGTATAGTTGATACGTGCGTGATACATGAGGGTGCTTACTTTAATAAGTAAGTTCACTGAGGTGCCCCGTGTGAGAACATTCCTAAATGGGAAAGGAAGTTTCTATTTCAGGAAATGGAAACTTCCAGATTAGGAAATATCTCACGAGTCATTGATGTGATTAATTGATCCTTAGACTTGAGGTTCCATGTTACTTTATGAGTTAACTCTGTAGTCTTTGGTATAAGCTTTAAAGGGTGTCGCCTTAGACAACTGATTCAAGGCTTATGCTGGGGCTGCACAAGTGACTCATGAAAGTGAATGAGAATCAAGAAAGGACCTACACTTGCATTTGCAAGGTGATCTCTTATTGTGTAAGTCATTCATATGCCATATGGAGTCCTTGGCCAAGGCAGTAGATCAAGACATCAAGAAAAGGGTTTCTTGGATTGAGATCAAATGGATATGAAATGCACTTAGCTTTAAGACCAGATTATTAGGGTTCTAATTATTCCCTTACCCTAGATCATGGTTGAGAGATAGTAAGTAGGAGGATTGTATCTCACATGAATCAATGACTTAAAGGTTCTGTCGAATCCGAACATTCCAATTCAGCTAGGGGTTAAACACCTGTTGCTAGACTATGGTCGTTTAATCTGTGGACTGATTAATTAATTAGTGAATTAATTAATTAGGGTCACTGCTAATTGAATTGAGAACCTAGAGGGTCACACACAACAACTTGGTTACATGAGTTGAGGCTTTAAAATGATTAAACGAGTTAATCAAGCCAAGAGGGTTCCACACGTGTGAAACCACACGTATGGCTCACGTGAGTGACACGTGTCATTGTGACACGTGTCACACACGTGTATAAATATATGTGTATATTTATTTATGTATTAAATAATTAATGTGATTAATTATTTAATAGACTTTGGTTTAATTTTGAATTAAAAAGAAAGTCTTATTTTGGAGAAAAATAATCTAGTTAATTAATTATGAATTAATTAATTAGATAAAATAAGTTATTTATTTTAAATAAATAAAGTATAAAATTATCCAAAAATAGTTTGGATATTTTTAGCTCTCTTGAAAGTTGATTTGAATTAGAATTCAAAGTCAAAGTCAAAATTACTTGATGATCAAGTAATAGGAGAGAGAGAGACCAAAATCCTAGCCCATTAAGGACTAGGAATTTCGTCCCTCCCCTTTCTTATATATAGGGGAGCTCATGCTCCCCTTTAGAGCTAATAGACAATTCTTGGTTCATGTGTTGAACACCTTCCTTTCTCCAAGATAAAATAAAACCCTAGGTTAAGCCTAAACACTAACTAGAGAACTAGCATCCTTACTAGTTAGATTGTAGCCAAGTTGGTGGACTATCTCTAGAGACTTCAAGTTAGAAGTTTTGAAGATTCGAGCTTTACCAAAAGTGGGGATTAAGCAAAAACGATCAGAAGGGATGATGAAACGATTCTGAACCCGACGTGAAGCGAATGAAAAAATCGAACCAAAGAAGATGGCGAAAACCGTTCGTCCATATCCTGAAGGATGAATTTTTTCACGAGGGTTTTGTGACTGGCAGTTTTCTACTTTCACAAAACTGTTTTCGAAGGGAGTTTCAATCCTGCTTTTCTCGTTTCATGTTTCTTTCTTTATGTTATATTGTTAAGAACATCTCTAACATGAATTGAATCTAGGTTGGTATGGATTGCTATCCCGACAATGGATTCTGAAGTAGAAAGAGACTTTCGAGGGACGGGTTGTCAAGCCGCGAGAAGAGCGTTCTTGGGTGGCTTGAAACGCTTCAAGAAAGAATAAAAAGAAAAGTAAGTTTTCTATCTCTACGAATTTGGTTACACGATTGCGAGTCCAAGATCCTTTTGTTGGAAAAAATTTTTAAATTCCGCTGCTTTCTGATTCGTGTTTTCCAACAACTTGATCATCAAGTAATTTTGACTTTGACTTTGAATTCAAATTCAAATCAACTTTCAAGAGAGCTAAAATAATTTTATACTTTATTTATTTAAAAAAAATAACTTATTTTATCTAATTAATTAATTCGTAATTAATTAACTAGATTATTTTTCTCCAAAATAAGACTTTCTTTTTAATTCAAAATTAAACCAAAGTCTATTAAATAATTAACACTTTTAATTATTTAATATATATATGATCCGGGCTAAAAATGGTTCAGCTGAGTTGGAGGTCTAGCTGGCACTCTCAGGTCAATCAGTCAAGAATTTATAATGTGGGCTCTTTAATCGATCTGAAAAACACTTAGACAAATGTGAGCTCAAAGGCCAAATTGGGGACTTGGGGTTGGACCCAAGTTTGGCACTCCGACGCTCAAGTCAGTAGGAGATTCTTAGAGAGAGAAATAAATGCTAGAGAAGCGAAATAAATGCTCTTAATTGCTTACCGACTACTGTTCAAGACTTGGGTATTTATAGTCAGGAGCATTTAACACAGTAGTGCGTGTACCGCGACTATGCATTAAATGCTCTGCAATCGATCGGTTCGTTTGTCGGATGCCTTGGGGTCGAGTGTACTTAGTTTCCCTTTTGGGCGTAGACATGTACCGGAAGCATTAAATGCACTGTAGCGCGTCTAGCCGTGGTGAATCGGGGAGTTACACGTGTCCCGACAAAGATGCTTTATGGCATCTTGTCGACAGGTGACGTAGGATCTCGATCCGAGAGGTCGAGGTCAAGCGAGTCGTGACAAAGCATGTCCGCAATGGGGAACCCGTTAGTGGGGACGACATAGATCCCAATGGACTTAGCATCATCATGGGCTCCTGGAGGGGATAGGGATCGAATTCGATCCCTTGGCCGGGTAGGGATCGGTTCGATCCCTTGGCTGGATAGGGATCGAATTCGATCCCTTTGGCGCATGGGGATCGATTCGATCCCATTGGTGGATAGTTCGGAGGGGATCAGTTCGACCCCTTGGCTGTGTAGGGATCGATTTTGATCCCTTCGATGCGCGTGGATCGATTCGATCCCTTGGCCGGATATGGATTGAGTTCAATCCCGTTGGCCCGTAGGGATTGGTTCGATCCCTTGGGCTCACGGGGATCGGGTTCGATCGGTTCGATCTCTCATGTCCCTGGAGGAGGGTTGGAGTCTCGAAGTGTCTGAGGTGGCGATGTGATCACGTGTCTCCTCTTAGGGCATGCCACGTGGCTCGGCCATTTTGTACTATATTAGAGGCCCCCCAAATTACCGGCATGAATTTTCGCGTGGGTAATTTTCATTGCTTCGGTGGTAGCCTTTGCGTCCCGATACGTCAGGTTCAGTCTTTGAGGCAATAATGACGCCATCGTTTCGTGCATCGGGGGAATGCAACACGGTCTTCCGTGTGTGATAAGGGCATTGTTTCGGGCCCGTTTTCGTGTTTCGTGTTTTTGTGTTTTAGGTCCGTAAAATCCTGATTTAAATTTTATTTTAATTTTATCTTTTAAAAATCAGTTTTGCTAAAATAAAATTATTTTAAAATTTTGATTAAATTGGGATTTTTGAGAAATTAAGCGATTTAAATTTTGGAAATATTACAATCTTTATTTTCTGAAAATAATGAAAGAATAAAATTATTAATTTTGGAAATTAATTGGAATTTTATTGGTTTGTTGTTTTTCGGGTTTTATTGAAAAGGCTCTTGAACAAGAATTGCATCTAAGTCGTGTTTTAAGTCATTAGGACTTGAAACGAGAATTTTAATTTATTGGCTAAATTTAAATTCTCGCAAAAGCATGTTAGGTGATCATGGGTTTAGATCTATGTATGGTTTTAATTTATGCACATGGATGGTTTAAATTGGGGTTGGAGCCCTATAGTTGCGTTTTTCAATTGAGGTCGGAGCCTCACTTATGTGCGTACTGTTATGTGATTTATTATGTGGCTTTCCATATTACTGTTTTTGAGGCCGGGGTATGCCCCGTGTAATTGTCTAAGGCCAATATGAAGATTGAGCCTTATTACTTTATGTCTTTTTCTTTTTATTGTAATTTGAGAGTAGAGATAGGTGGTGAGGTTTTATTTTCATTTTGGAGACAACGCACCCATGGAGTAAGATGGACCACATTCAAGTAACAAGGAGGCCATAAGTGAAGACCCCTCAAAATGTTAGGGAGGGGAATCTCAATTGTTAAATGTAATAGAGATAGGGCTCGTATTTTGTTACCGCTTTCCCTTATGTGATTTAAACTGTTTATGTGGCATGTATGTTAGAACTTGTGATTGTGGAGTGGCTCCCACATATCACGCATAAGATAGGTAGAACCCATGATCATTACATGTTAGTATCATGCTAGGACATGTTATCTGTTTATGTGCTTGTTTGATATGCATTTAAGTGTACTTGCATTAATCAAGACTAATAAAATTGGATAACATATATGTTGGTGAGGTCGAACCGGACAACTCTCCGGTTGATTCGAAAATTCCCATCAAATATTAAGCTAATTTCGAACAAATAGGTGTTTAATTCGAGATGCAAATTTTGAATTAAATTCCTAGCATTCCATCAATAGGTTTTAAGTTTAGTAAGTAAAGCTAGTTATTGTCCGCGAGTCGTGGGATAGCTAGTGGAGCTTATTAGTTCTTAGTTACCTAATTAATCATTTTAAATGGTCAATATTTCGTGGTCAATTTTAGCAAGGGCGATGTCCGCGAGTCGTGGGTCTTTCGAACTAAGTTTTGGTCATGATCTTATGATTGATGGGTCTAGCTTAACGCCTAAGTAAATATGGATGTCGCACGAGTCGTGGGTCCATATTGAAAGATAGGTGATGCAAAAAACAATTACTAAGAATTCTAAAGGTGTTAGAATTGGTAAGTTGTACCTACCTAGGGTTCTTACTTAGAATGTCCGCGAGTCGTGGGTTCGAGGTAAAATGCCTAGGATCTTAGTACCCATTGGGAAACGTGTTCCTCTTAGATCTTTGGGAATTATAGATCTTTGAAAAACAGTGGGAGCTACATTAGATTAAAGACCTTATCTTTTGTATATCGTTATAATTCAGCATGCCCACATTTTCTCTGCTTAGCATTTAGGTTGTAGTTCTATGATTCTCTACAATATGAAATGTAAACCCATTTGTATCCATCCTTAAGTCAAATAAGATGACTAAGTCCTGACTAACTCTAAATGGCTTCGGATCCTAAAATTCATTTTAGAATCCGACTAGAGAAAGGCGTTCTCTAAAGGGCGAAGTTTTCAATTGTGAAAAGTCGACCCGGGCCAAAAGAGAAGCAATCTGAGGTGAATGGATTTTTCCAAACCACTTAAAAGCAATTGAACCACCTCATAAAAATGTTACAAGGTATAACATTATAGAATTATTCAATATTCCAAATGAGGAAACAAGTGCACACGAACAAGGTCTAAAGATCTTAATTGAAGATCTTATGGTCTCGATCATCAACTGAGAAAAGAGTTCTCAATGCACTGATTGCTTACATTGCTTCGACTATCATTCAAACCCTTTATGCTCAACTAGAATGATGCTAATGTAGCATAATTAATCATTTAAGTTGATAATGGTTGAGAGCATCCTTAAGAAGGAATAAAAGGTTGAGATGGTTAATTCTTCTTCTAAAACTCCCTAAGTTAAAGGCTTGAAGGCCTAAAGAAGAAGAAACCCTTAAGAGCCCAATGGAGGGGCATGTAAGGGGTACGCCCAAAAGACTCTAGAGATCAAATAGGACGTTTGCTTCTATGGTAGCAAATAAGGACTTTGAAAGGGAACTGCAAAGAGTATGAGTACTTTGAAATGTTACCTCGTTTAGTAATTCTACTAGGAATAGAATTTACTAGTCTTAAGTCAATTCTGCATAAGCCGTTGTGCAAAGACTCAAGGCACAAATGTTCTGAACATACAACGAGATAACAAAAGTAAGTGAGATGACAAAGCTTCGAATTACTTTGGAACGTTGAGATATAAAAGGATTAGCAAGTCAGACACCTTAGGATCATTCTATGAAAATGAACCTATAGTGTTGACTTCCTGTTAATCCTGTCATGAGGGAAGCGTTCCTGAATCCCGTTTATAAGAAACGTGGAACGTTCCAAAATTATAGTGGATTTCGATCCGTGCTGATGAGTGTAAGATGCTTAATGTAAGCACTAGATACAATCGTCAGTTTAATCATTATGAATGAATGTACTTGTTAAAGTACAAATTCGAAACTTATATGAAATTCTTAGAATTTCGAAAGGAGGTTAGGAACCGAAGTAGTCATAAGTTATAGGTAAATCGATATGATCGAGATAGCCAATATCTTAGCAACTAATTCCTTACTCATCTTAGAGATAATAGGATTATCTCTCAGTAAACTAATTCGAGAACACCTTAGTGTTTCCGAATGAGGGAATGAAATCTAATGCAACATGGTCCATTCCATAGCAAGCTTTACTGACTTATAATCATTCTAGGAATAAACTCCCAGAATATGCAGTTAGAGATTTTGAATTTAGTACCTTCCAAAATCAGTCCTTTAGTTGCACTATGCAATGTGGCATATTAAATTCCCTAATTATTCTTATCCAAGAATTTAGTAGAATCCTCTTAAGTGAAGAGGATAGTGGGAGATAAGTTTGAAATGAGTTCAAGTTTATACAACGATATTGAATATTGTTTATCCAATTCCCTTAGACAAAGGTTGTTTGTCTCAAGGAATGTATCTTTCTCAAGGAATCGTTCCTATAGAAGAAGAAAGACAAGCAAGCAAACCTCAAAGAAATTTAAGGATAAATATCCACGCCACATATAGAAGAAACGAGCCCATCTGATAAAATTTAGCCAAATTTTAGAGTATGTACACGTGTGAAACCCTTCTCTTAAGACGTGTTTAGAACGCGTTCCTAGATAGCCAAGGAATTACTTGAAGAGGAGACACTGTCAGATTTGGAATCTGAGTAGTGTAAACAAGCCTTGAAATCCAATATGGATTCCATATACTCAAACCAAGTTTTGACCTTGGTTGATCCACCTGATAGGATCAAGCTCGTGGAGCTTTGAGTAAATGGAAAGCATTACAACCTTCTTGACGATTGAAATGCAAAAGTCCATTTGGATTATGTTTACCACATCCTCATATTCTGACTATGAGATATGATAAATGAATATGAGAACTATCTTGTTCAATATGAGATTGAAAGAGACTGAAATAAGGTATTTCTATAAATCTCATATTCAGTGGGAGTATGCATAAGGTATGCAAATCCCTAAAGTCAATCTGTGGATTGATAAAGGCTTCTAGGAGTTAGACAATTCGATTCCACAGTCAAATCGTTTGACACAGTTAGAAGTCGAATAAGTCTCAGAGTGTACATATGAAAGTTAGTGATGTAAGAGTCAATTTTGGTTCTTTAGAAGACGATGTCCTTCTCATTAGGAATGTCAAGGATGACGTGAAAGTTACCAATTCTTGTTTAAGAAACAATTTGACATGAAAGATCTTGGTGATTATCCTATATTCTCGACATTCAGATCTACAGAAGATAGATCTAAGAGAATAAAAGGATTATCACAAAATGAGTACATAACCACGGTACTAAAAGGAGTTTAGTATGGACAATGGAACGTCTCTTTTGAAGAGTATGTGTCCTAAGATAAACTTTGAGAAAGTTAGAATGTCCAAAATCCCTTTAAATGAAAGGGTGCATAATGTATGAAAAGTTATGTACTAAATTAGATATGGCACAACACTAAGCGTAGTAGGCCGAATCTAATATGACCTCAGAGAAGGTCATTAGATCTCTGTAAAGGATGTCCTCAGAGTACTTGAGAAGAAATGAGGATATGTATTAGTTTACAGAGCCCAAAAGATCTTGTTGTTAGAAGGATATTTGATGTAACCGTTCATCAAACATGGATGATTATGAAATCATTGCAAGGATACAACTTCTACCAGAATGGTAATGCAATGTGTTGGAAAGGGTTCCAAGGACGGACATTGCAAAACTCGACTGTCGTAGTTGAGAACTTAGTCGTATTATATAACGCTAAGTTAAGTGTTTGGGTAAGAAACTCCATCTAACCAGTTAGATGAAGTTCCTAGCATGAAACAACTCCTTTATCATATTGTATGATAAAATGGATGGTTGCTCAAGTAAGAGAACCAAGACCTCACCAAAAGACTGAACACGTGATTACGAATCACTTTATAAGGAAAAGGTGTTTCCTAAGAGATGTGTAAACAAGAGGGTCACATCAGCAGAGAATATAGCAGATCCACTTTGGAAACGCCCAAAGTCAATAGGCTCTCAAAGTGCATCTTGAGAAGATGGGACTTAGAATACCTAAATGGCTTTTACGGGCAAGTGGGAGATTGTTAGGAATAGTGCCCTAGAAAGCCGATTCGACGTAATCTGCTTTGGGACTTTTCCTGTATCACAGACAATCTTTGAATAATATACGATTGATTATAGGCAAACACTTCTTTATATGCTAATACGTGTTTTGTGTGTTTCCATTACGTGCGCATGTATGAGAACTCCCCTAATCCTGATGACTTTAGGACTCTACCATTTAGGTGAAATGGTTCATGAAACGAGCCCTATATCACATAAGTCATGATTAGTAAAATACTCCAAGCCGATGAGTCCTACAGACAGTGGGAGTGTCAACCTGACTCCTCTAAGGCTTGCTTGTGGGATCACGCCCTTAAGAAGGACCACCTTGTTTCATGGAGGTGCAAAGTGTATAGTTGATACGTGCGTGATACATGAGGGTGCTTACTTTAATAAGTAAGTTCACTGAGGTGCCCCGTGTGAGAACATTCCTAAATGGGAAAGGAAGTTTCTATTTCAGGAAATGGAAACTTCCAGATTAGGAAATATCTCACGAGTCATTGATGTGATTAATTGATCCTTAGACTTGAGGTTCCATGTCACTTTATGAGTTAACTCTGTAGTCTTTGGTATAAGCTTTAAAGGGTGTCGCCTTAGACAACTGATTCAAGGCTTATGCTGGGGCTGCACAAGTGACTCATGAAAGTGAATGAGAATCAAGAAAGGACCTACACTTGCATTTGCAAAGTGATCTCTTATTGTGTAAGTCATTCATATGCCATATGGAGTCCTTGGCCAAGGCAGTAGATCAAGACATCAAGAAAAGGGTTTCTTGGATTGAGATCAAATGGATATGAAATGCACTTAGCTTTAAGACCAGATTATTAGGGTTCTAATTATTCCCTTACCCTAGATCATGGTTGAGAGATAGTAAGTAGGAGGATTGTATCTCACATGAATCAATGACTTAAAGGTTCTGTCGAATCCGAACATTCCAATTCAGCTAGGGGTTAAACACCTGTTGCTAGACTATGATCGTTTAATCTGTGGACCGATTAATTAATTAGTGAATTAATTAATTAGGGTCACTGCTAATTGAATTGAGAACCTAGAGGGTCACACACAACAACTTGGTTACATGAGTTGAGGCTTTAAAATGATTAAACGAGTTAATCAAGCCAAGAGGGTTCCACACGTGTGAAACCACACGTATGGCTCACGTGAGTGACACGTGTCATTGTGACACGTGTCACACACGTGTATAAATATATGTGTATATTTATTTATGTATTAAATAATTAATGTGATTAATTATTTAATAGACTTTGGTTTAATTTTGAATTAAAAAGAAAGTCTTATTTTGGAGAAAAATAATCTAGTTAATTAATTATGAATTAATTAATTAGATAAAATAAGTTATTTATTTTAAATAAATAAAGTATAAAATTATCCAAAAATAGTTTGGATATTTTTAGCTCTCTTGAAAGTTGATTTGAATTAGAATTCAAAGTCAAAGTCAAAATTACTTGATGATCAAGTAATAGGAGAGAGAGAGACCAAAATCCTAGCCCATTAAGGACTAGGAATTTCGTCCCTCCCCTTTCTTATATATAGGGGAGCTCATGCTCCCCTTTAGAGCTAATAGACAATTCTTGGTTCATGTGTTGAACACCTTCCTTTCTCCAAGATAAAATAAAACCCTAGGTTAAGCCTAAACACTAACTAGAGAACTAGCATCCTTACTAGTTAGATTGTAGCCAAGTTGGTGGACTATCTCTAGAGACTTCAAGTTAGAAGTTTTGAAGATTCGAGCTTTACCAAAAGTGGGGATTAAGCAAAAACGATCAGAAGGGATGATGAAACGATTCTGAACCCGACGTGAAGCGAATGAAAAAATCGAACCAAAGAAGATGGCGAAAACCGTTCGTCCATATCCTGAAGGATGAATTTTTTCACGAGGGTTTTGTGACTGGCAGTTTTCTACATTCGCAAAACTGTTTTCGAAGGGAGTTTCAATCCTGCTTTTCTCGTTTCATGTTTCTTTCTTTATGTTATATTGTTAAGAACATCTCTAACATGAATTGAATCTAGGTTGGTATGGATTGCTATCCCGACAATGGATTCTGAAGTAGAAAGAGACTTTCGAGGGACGGGTTGTCAAGCCGCGAGAAGAGCGTTCTTGGGTGGCTTGAAACGCTTCAAGAAAGAATAAAAAGAAAAGTAAGTTTTCTATCTCTACGAATTTGGTTATACGATTGCGAGTCCAAGATCCTTTTGTTGGAAAAAATTTTTAAATTCCGCTGCTTTCTGATTCGTGTTTTCCAACAACTTGATCATCAAGTAATTTTGACTTTGACTTTGAATTCAAATTCAAATCAACTTTCAAGAGAGCTAAAATAATTTTATACTTTATTTATTTAAAAAAAATAACTTATTTTATCTAATTAATTAATTCGTAATTAATTAACTAGATTATTTTTCTCCAAAATAAGACTTTCTTTTTAATTCAAAATTAAACCAAAGTCTATTAAATAATTAACACTTTTAATTATTTAATATATATATGATCCGGGCTAAAAATGGTTCAGCTGAGTTGGAGGTCTAGCTGGCACTCTCAGGTCAATCAGTCAAGAATTTATAATGTGGGCTCTTTAATCGATCTGAAAAACACTTAGACAAATGTGAGCTCAAAGGCCAAATTGGGGACTTGGGGTTGGACCCAAGTTTGGCACTCCGACGCTCAAGTCAGTAGGAGATTCTTAGAGAGAGAAATAAATGCTAGAGAAGCGAAATAAATGCTCTTAATTGCTTACCGACTACTGTTCAAGACTTGGGTATTTATAGTCAGGAGCATTTAACACAGTAGTGCGTGTACCGCGACTATGCATTAAATGCTCTGCAATCGATCGGTTCGTTTGTCGGATGCCTTGGGGTCGAGTGTACTTAGTTTCCCTTTTGGGCGTAGACATGTACCGGAAGCATTAAATGCACTGTAGCGCGTCTAGCCATGGTGAATCGGGGAGTTACACGTGTCCCGACAAAGATGCTTTATGGCATCTTGTCGACAGGTGACGTAGGATCTCGATCCGAGAGGTCGAGGTCAAGCGAGTCGTGACAAAGCATGTCCGCAATGGGGAACCCGTTAGTGGGGACGACATAGATCCCAATGGACTTAGCATCATCATGGGCTCCTGGAGGGGATAGGGATCGAATTCGATCCCTTGGCTGGATAGGGATCGAATTCGATCCCTTTGGCGCATGGGGATCGATTCGATCCCATTGGTGGATAGTCCGGAGGGGATCAGTTCGACCCCTTGGCTGTGTAGGGATCGATTTTGATCCCTTCGATGCGCGTGGATCGATTCGATCCCTTGGCCGGATATGGATTGAGTTCAATCCCGTTGGCCCGTAGGGATTGGTTCGATCCCTTGGGCTCACGGGGATCGGGTTCGATCGGTTCGATCTCTCATGTCCCTAGAGGAGGGTTGGAGTCTCGAAGTGTCTGAGGTGGCGATGTGATCACGTGTCTCCTCTTAGGGCATGCCACGTGGCTCGGCCATTTTGTACTATATTAGAGGCCCCCCAAATTACCGGCATGAATTTTCGCGTGGGTAATTTTCATTGCTTCGGTGGTAGCCTTTGCGTCCCGATACGTCAGGTTCAGTCTTTGAGGCAATAATGACGCCATCGTTTCGTGCATCGGGGGAATGCAACACGGTCTTCCGTGTGTGATAAGGGCATTGTTTCGCGCATCGAGGAAGTGCAACACGGTCCTCTAGAAATAAAAGCGGCCTCGTTTCACTCCTCGAGGAAAAAGATGACTCAGTCCTCTAAGGGTAATAATGGCCAGGTCACGTTTTTCGAGGAGGTACTTTTCTTTGCCACTATAAATAAGAGGGCACCCCCTTTCCCATTCTTCATATTTCTCTTCGCAACCATTCGATCCGCTCTCTCCCCCCTTGACTTCCGATCGAGAATTAGGCGAGGCGTAGAGGATTAACTTTGTCTTCAAGCCAAACAAAGAGAGGTAATTTCCAGCGTTTCTTCCCATCTTCTCCTTCTTTGCGAGAAATATGTCTAGAGGACCCTATATGTGCGTAGTCTCCGATGAGAGCGAGGTGGAGGAGCCGTTCACCCCCTCCACGGGTTGCTCCGGTTCGTCGAGCGGTGTTCCGCCATTACCCAACATAGATTTCGGGTCATTTTTCGACTCCTCCGACGAGATACGGGTTCAGGAATTCCGGGCAAACCGTGGCCGGGCTTCGACCTCGAGACCCCAACGCCGGATCGAGGAAGCAAAGGAAGACGAGGAAGAGGAAGAGGAAGAGGAAGAGGGGCCGGAGGAGGGTACTTCCGGCCAACCCCAGGGGCGATCCGGGCATGTCTACCGTACTCTATCCGACGTCGTCCAGAGAGCGTCGACATTATCGGGCAAAGAATTCCGTGAGGTTCGTAATTGGTGTAGTGTGATGCCCGAGGGTGTCATGGCTCGGTTGCCCTTTGATGGGGAGACGGTAGGGGCTCCACGATCCAAATATGCTTTCGGTCTATACCATGCGACGATGAAGTATGGTTTCCGATTTTCGACCCACCCGTTGGTGTCAGCTTTTCTCGATCGGGTGAATCTGTGTCCGGCTCAGCTTGTCCCGAACTCCTTCGCTTTGATGTACAGTGCGATCATCATCCTCAAGTGTTTGGGGTTCGAGCCTCGGTTCGAGGATTTGGGAGAGTTTTTTCTCCTCGTTAACTCCCCCAAGTCTGGGGCCGGTTACTACTACCTCCAAGCTAGGCAAGGTCGGAAGCTGGTGGATATCCCAGTCTCCTCTCATGAGCTTGGTTGGAAGGAGAGATTTTTCTTCATCGACTGATCGATGCCTCTTCCTTTCCGTTCGACATGGACCACCAAGGAACCCAAAAAACTTCCAACACGGAAAAGCGCCTGGCTGCACAAAAAACGGTCTTTCGAGCACTTGACCAACCTGGGCCCGCTCGACCCCGAGTACTTGATGAGGACGGGACACTTGGTCGAGGCGACTTTGGTCCCGGGGATGAGGTTGCGTAATTTCCACTTCGGTGAGCCTCCGTCTCAGGCCGGACCCGCCCAATCGGGTTACGCGCCAAACCCTTCGCCCGTTATGTCGATCTTGTCATGGGGATCGAATTCGATCCGTTGGTGTCGATACCGATCGATCCGTTCGATCGACTCGTATCGGATCGATGTCGATCCGTTTGTGTCGGATCGTATTCGAGTTTTCGCTTCTATGTACATTATTCAGCACCCTTCTCTTTCAAGGTACTAATCGATCCATTTCTGCAGGTCTGCACATCTTAGCCATGAGTCGCGTGGAGAGGGTGAGGAAGATTATGAAGCTGAAAAAGGGCGAATCGATCCCGCAGGCTGAACAGGAAAGGGTTAACCACGCGATAGCTGCGATCCACGGAGCTCTGCTGGAAGCTCAAGCCGCGGCCCAACAGCCCCGTCGACGGGTCCCCTCGAATTTTCAACCCATGGAAGAAGTCCAAGAGCAGGGGCAGGCATCGGATGCGGTCGAGCCCGATCCTGAGGACCCCGATCAAGTAATAAATTTGAACCACTTAGATCTTTATTTCGACTTCGATGAAAATCTTTATGATCTGACTCTTCCCCAGGAGGAACAGCTGGCGTCCAACAGGCGCTTAAGAAAAAGGAAGAAGAAGGTGACTGTGGAAGAGGTGCCAGTTGAAATCGAGGGGGATTCCAACGGGTCGGATCTTGAGAGTAAGTTGTTGAACTTCAAACAGACCCAACCACCTCAATGGCCTGGTGAACTCGAGAGAGTTCGGGAGGACGGGTCGGTTCGGAACCTTGGCGTCGGCCATCCCGATATCAGCTTGTTGTCCTCGCTTTTCAACACCGGTTGTGTGATCGACGAACAACGGGTGATTCATAAGGAGCCCGTCGATCACCAGAGGTATAGGCTCAGCAAGGCTATCTTCGGCGTAAGTGCTCCCACCTTATACTTGTCTCTTCCCTTTTTTTCTTTTAAGATCAGGATCGACCCGTTGTGTTCGGTTCGAGATCGACCGGTTGAGATCGGGTCGTGAATGATCCGTCGCATCGGGTCGTTTCCTCTTACATATTCTTGTTTTGCCGAACCATGACGATTCTCGCATCCATGAACAGGATATTCTCCCAACCGCCATCAGCTTGTCCCAAAAGGCGGAGGTTTATCATGAGGAGATGATCAAGTATAAGGAGAAGTATAGGGCTGCCAAGGCCATGCTGAGGTCAGCCAAGGCAGAGAAGGTAGCTGAGCTCCAGGAACGGCTGGACGAGCTACAGAGCCTTAGGGAGGAAGAGGCCCAAACGCGCGCAGCGGAGTTGCAGAGTGCCATCGAGCGGATGGAGGCCATGGAGACGGCTCATGCAACCGAACTCAATGCGATCCGGGCCTAAACCAAGGAGAAAGTTCAACAGGCGAAGGCCGAGGGGGACGCGTCCCGAGCGGCCGCGTTAGCCTAAGGACAGGCTAGGATCGACGCCATGATTGAGTCTTTTCGGAAGGCCAAGGGCCCGATCGAGCAGTATGCGGTTTGTGAGTTTATGGAGGGTCTAGCCTTCGACGAGGCAAACACGGTCATGGTCGCGATCGACTTGGAGGCTGGCTTCAAGATTGCGCGCAATCAGCTCAAAGCCCAGGGCCTGATTCCGGTGTCCTTCGACGAGTCTCTCATCGGCCTAGACAAACCCGATCCGTACCCCGAAGACGCCGAACCTCCAGTGGACATCGATTGGCGTCACCATAAGTACGGGTTTGCTGTTGATATGGCCTTCGCCAAGAGGGATAAGAGGGATCCCGTCTATGAGCTTTCTCCTCCGGTCGACATCGAGAGCTTCCTACTGTCGACCCGACGCAGTCGAAAGAAGTCCTCGGGCCGTACGGGCGTCTCGGGCTCCTCTCCTTCTCAGCCTTGATATTTTCATGTATTTTTTAAGACAACTTAATTCAACCCAACGACAGGGGGTGTCGCCGTGTAAACATTATGTTACTTCGTTTCTTTAGCTTTACTTTCGCCACAGTATTTTTGAGATTTGATAGGTGGGATCGTGTTTGATCCCATCGAGTAGCGGAATTGAGTCTGACTCCAATGCGAATGGGGGGGTCGATTTCGATCCCCTATGGCCCGAGGGATCGATTTCGGCCCGAGCCAGTTTGTGGGATCGATTTTGATCCCGTATGGCCCGAGGGATCGATTTCGACCCGAGCCAGTCTGGTGGGATGATCCCTACTCTTGCTGGATTTGATTCCTTGCTCGAGGAATTATTCATTATTAGTCCCGTTCTCGTCGGGTCGTTGAACGACCTCGTTGGACTTGGGGATTTGTAAGTACGAGAAAGTAATCAAAAAGTTTATAGCAAATGTGGTCATTCCCTCCAGATAACATGATCGTGGATGGGATGCATAACTAATACATAAGATGTAAAAATGGTTAATGAATTTTATTGAACGGATCAAAATCGGTCCGAAGATAGGTTCGGGACCGGGCTTTGATCGGGCTCCAGTTCGGTTAACTATACAAGATAAGCCTTTTTCAAACATAAAACTTCTTCAGATTGTGGGCGTTCCAAGGTGTTGGTAGTGGTGCGCCGGTTATATCTTCGAGCTTGTATGCCATGTTTTTGCCTACTTTAGTGACTCGGTAGGGACCTTCCCAATTGGGTTCAAGTTTTCCCACATGTTGGAGGACCTCTACCTTCTTCAACACTAGATCCCCGATCTGGAATGCACGGGGCCTGACGTGTTTGTTGTATGATCGGGTTGCGGCTGCCTTGTATTGCTTAATCTTCTGGTACGCGCATTCCCGCTTTTCCTCAATCAGATCCAAGTCATCGGATCGATTTTCGTTATTTCTATCGAGCTGGTACTGACTGACGCGGGCTGTTTCGTGTAATAACTCCGATGGAATCACAGCCTCCGACCCGTATATCAGGGAATAGGGGGTTTGGCCCATTGCCGTTCTGGGGGTCGTTCGATAAGCCCAAAGGACCCCGTCGAGTTTGTTCGCCCACGCCCCCAGCTTGGCATCGAGGCGGGTCTTCAAATTTTGGATGATGATCCGGTTGGTGACTTTGGCTTGGCCATTCGTTTGAGGGTGGCCGACGGTCGTGAACCTGAGGTCGATCCCGATGTCCCGACAGTAGCTTTTGGTGTTCTCGCTTCGGAACTGGGGCCCATTGTCACAGATGAGAACCCTCGGGACCCCGAAGCGGCAGATTATACTTCTCCTGAGGAAGTTTCTTATCACCGCATCAGTTATCTTTGGGACTGCTTCGGCTTCGACCCATTTTGAGAAGTACTCGACGACTACTATGGCAAACCGTTTTTGCCGAGGGGCCAGGGGAAAGGACCAATAATATCGATCCCCCATTGATCGAAGGGCCATGAGACATCGATCGCGATCATGGTTGCGGGATGTGTGTGTATGAGGTTGCCTTGTTTTTGGCACTTGGGGCATCTCATCGAGTGCAGCTTCGCGTCTTGGGCTAGGGTCAGCCAGAAATACCCGCTTCTTAAGATTTTGCGAGCTAGGGCTCGACCCCCTGAGTGGTTCCCGCAGTTCCCTTCGTGGATTTCTTCTAACACATCTTTGGCCTGGCTCGGGCGGAGACACCTTAGCGGTGGACCTGTGAATGATTTCTTGAACAATCTCCCTTCGCGGTCCAGTAGGTATAGCAGCGAGCAATATTTCATCCGCCTCGCCTCTAACCGGCTTTGAGGTAGTGTCCCGTCCTTTAGGTAGGAGACTAAACTATCCATCCAACACGGCTCCTCCGGGTCGATCGCCGCGACATCGATCCGATCCACATCGATGACCCGACCGGGTGAGACGTGAAACCAAATGGTCCCGTCTCGGGTACCTTGCAAGCCATTCACGAGTTTGGATAGCGCGTCCGCTCGCGCATTTTCTTCGTGGGGGACTTGCTCGAGCCGGAATTCTTTGAATTTTGAGGCCAATTCTTTAACCATCTTGAGATAATTCGCCATCGATTCTTCTCTCGCTTCATACGTGCCATTGACCTGTCCCGCGACAAGCTGGGAGTCGATCACAACTGCCAATCTGTCGACCCGATGCTCCGTTGCGAATTTCAGTCCCGCGATAAGTGCCTCGTATTCTGCTTCGTTATTAGTGGCCTTGAAGTCGAGACGGACGGCGAAATCGAACTGTGTACCATCCGAACTGACTAATGATATCCCTACCCCTCCCCCCTTGGAGGTCGATGAGCCGTCAACGTACATTGTCCAACTCAAGGGATCGGGGGTGTCCTTTGAGGGCTTTGTGTTCTTTTCGACTAAGAAGTCAGCCAGAACTTGAGCTTCTTGGGCGACGCGGGGTTGGAAAGTGATGTCGTTTTCACTCAACTCCACCGCCCATTTCATCATTCGACCCGATACGTCGGGTTTGGACAAGACCTGCCTGAGAGGTTGATCGGTTAGCACCACGATCGGGTGCGCCTGGAAATAGGGGCGTAATTTTTTAGCCGCATGTGTCAGCGCGAAGACGAACTTCTCGATCTCAAGGTAGTTTCGCTCCGCCCCATGCAAGATTTTGCTCAGATAATAGATAAGCATGTGTTTTCGATCCCTAATGGCGACGAGGAACGAACTAAAAGTTTCGTCGGAAAGGGAGAGATAGAGGTACAAGGCCTCCCCTTGGTTGGGCTTGGCCAACAGCGATGGAGATGCCAGTTACTCTTTAAGTTGTTCAGAGGCTCTATCGCACTCCTCATTCCATTCGAACTTTTTTAAGTTTCGTAGTATTTTGAAGAAGGGGAGGTTCCGTTCGGATGATCTGGATATGAACCGATTTAGGGAAATGATCCGACCTACTAAAGATTGGACTTGGCTTACACAATCGGGTCGAGGTATGACCCGGATAGCCTCGATCTTTGCTGAGCTCGCCTCGATCCCACGCTGGCTAACCATATACCCAAGGAATTTCCCTCCTTCGACCACAAAGGTGCATTTGTCCGGGTTGAGCTTCATATCATACCTCCTGAGGACTTCAAACGCACGACCCAAGTGGTTGAAGTGATCACATGCCCGTCTGCTTTTCACGATCATGTCGTCCACATAAACTTCCATTGTTTTACCGATCTCCTCCTTGAACATCTTGTTTACCAGTCTCTGGTAGGTCGCTCCGGCGTTCTTGAGACCAAACGGCATCACCTTAAAACAATAGATGCCCTTGATAGTTATGAAGGCGGTGTGGGGTCGATCTTCGGGCGCCATGGAGATCTGGTAGTATCCTTGAAAGGCGTCCATCATGCTCAGCATCTCACAACCAGCTGTCGAATCGACGAGCTGATCGATCCGAGGGAGCGGGTACGGATCCTTCGGACATGCTTTGTTCAGATCCGTAAAATCGTTACACATCCTCCACTTGCCCCCTGTTTTTTGCACTAAGACTACATTACACAACCAATCGACGTATTGGGCTGGGGTCACGTAACCCGCATCGAGCAATTTGTTGACCTCGGCTTCGATGATTTCGTTCCGCTCTTTGCTTTGAGTTCCCAACTTTTGTTTTATGGGTTTGTGGGTCGGATCGAGACCGAGGCGGTGGCAGATCACCTTCGGATCGATTCCGACGAGGTCCTTCACGGTCCATGCGAACACGCGGCATTCTCTTGGAGGAATTCGATCATCATCATCTCGTGCTGGGGGTTCATGTTTGCCCCGATCTTTGTTGACTTGTTGCTATCATTCGGGTCTAGGGGTACGTGCTTCAATGAATCAGATGGTTCGATCCGGCCTACTGCTTTCCTCTTTTGAGCCACACGTGAACCTTCGGCGTTTGTCTTTGGCGCCGCGAGGTCGAGCTCTGAACTCGCATAGGCCGTAGTGATGAGTTTCGGGAGCGGGCAAAGGAGCGGGCCCGTGAGCTAAAGCCATTTCCTCGACCCGCATGAAACCATGGGCGAGGTCCTGGATTTCAGTCAGGTTTTTGGGGCCGGCCCTGACTATCTCATCCGTCCACAGGCGGTTGCGTAGCGCTCGATGGACGACCGGAAGCAGAGTGTCCATCGTCGGGTCCTCGACCCGAACTACTTCCCTTAAGAATCGGGTGAAGAAGTCTCTAAGGGATTCCCCCTTTTCCTGTCGGAGGTTGTTGAGGTAAGAAGCAGGCAGTTTTTCCCCTGCCATGGAGGAGAAGTGGGCAAGGAACCGATCGGTAAAGTGATTGTAGGTTCGGATGCATCGTGGCGGCAGGCGGATGAACCAGTCCTGCGCCGGGCCCGTTAGATTGGTGACAAATATCTTGGCCTAAATCTGTTGTGGATGAGAGTGCAGCAACATTCGGTTCTCGAATGAAGTGACATGTTTTTCGGGACGTCCCGTTGTATAGAGGCAACCCCGAGGGGATGTGATCCCCGTCGCAGGTTGTACGGAGAATATCCTCAGAAAATGGGGAGGCTTCCTCCCGATCGGATCGGTAGCGCAGTGGTCGGCGGTTCAACCCGGCGCGTAGATCGACCTGCCTCTGGGAGATTATGGAACCACGATCCCCCAGGCGGTCCTGCACCGGTCTTCTTGGCGGATCGATATATCGATCCGGGCTGTTGTCTTGGCGAGCTGTGGCGATCCTGGCCACCTCGTTGCGGGCCGATCGTGTGGGTATCTGGTTCCGCAGGTCATCGTACTCTTCGTGGTCATCATCGACCGCTCGTTTGCCGCGATTCGCGCGGCTAGGATGTTCCGAGTCCCCATGGCCCTCAAACGGGACCTGCTTGCTTCCTCTTGCAAGCAGCGGGGGAGGTGCATATCCTTGGACCGGGACAAGGCCTACGCCCGTCTGGGGGGGAAGGCCCCAGATGACCTGAGCGGGTCCGCCGTTGAGCGGCTGGAGGTAATAGGGGACAGCAGACCCGTAAGTCTGTGCCGTGGGTCCCAGACCGCTGGCTAACACTGGGCTGGGGATAGCAACTGGGCTCGCCCTTGGCAGCTCAGGGCGTCTTGGTTCCGGGCCCTCTACTTGGGCTTGTTCGATCTCGACCCGCCACTGGTCGAGGAAGGTGTCAAGGTCTGCCTGTGTAATGGGGACCCTCGGCGCAACATCTGTTGAAGGTACGATCGCACTGGCACTGGGGCCAGCAATCCCGACGACGGGGGGAGCAGTGGGGAGATGACCAAGCGGCACGTTGGTGTCGTGCCTGCCTTTGGTGACCTCCTCCAAGTCCTCCTCCTGTCGGGTCTTCCTTGTGTTCACCATGATTACAAGAAGAAAGAAAGTGTTTCACTCAAGATCGAGGTAGAGAGAAGTGTAGTTTCCCACAGACGGCGCCAAACTGATCCGGCCTAAAAATGGTTCAGCTGAGTTGGAGGTCTAGCTGGCACTCTCGGGTCAATCAGTCAAGAATTTATAATGTGGGCTCTTTAATCGATCTGAAAAACACTTAGACAAACGTGAGCTCAAAGGCCAAATTGGGGACTTGGGGTTGGACCCAAGTTTGACACTCCGACGCTCAAGTCAGTAGGAGATTCTTAGAGAGAGAAATAAATGCTAGAGAAGCGAAATAAATGCTCTTAATTGCTTACCGACTACTGTTCAAGACATGGGTATTTATAGTCAGGAGCATTTAACACAGTAGTGCGTGTACCGCGACTATGCATTAAATGCTCTGCAGTCGATCGGTTCGTTTGTCGGATGCCTTGGGGTCGAGTGTACTTAGTTTCCCTTTTGGGCGTAGACATGTACCGGAAGCATTAAATGCACTGTAGCGCGTCTAGCCGTGGTGAATCGGGGAGTTACACGTGTCCCGACAAAGATGCTTTATGGCATCTTGTCGCCAGGTGACGTAGGATCTCGATCCGAGAGGTCGAGGTCAAGCGAGTCGTGACAAAGCATGTCCGCAATGGGGAACCCGTTAGTGGGGACGACATCGATCCCAATGGACTTAACATCATCATGGGCTCCTGGAGGGGATAGTGATCGAATTCGATCCCTTGGCCGGGTAGGGATCCGTTCGATCCCTTGGCTGGATAGGGATTGAATTCGATCCCTTTGGCGCATGGGGATCGATTCGATCCCATTGGTGGATAGTCCGGAGGGGATCGGTTCGACCCCTTGGCCGTGTAGGGATCGATTTCGATCCCTTCGATGCGCGTGGATCGATTCTATCCCTTGGCCGGATACGGATTGAGTTCGATCCCGTTGGCCCGTAGGGATTGGTTCGATCCCTTGGGCTCACGGGGATCGGGTTCGATCAGTTCGATCTCTCATGTCCCTGGAGGAGGGTTGGAGTCTCGAAGTGTCTGAGGTGGCGATGTGATCACGTGGCTCCTCTTAGGGCATGCCACGTGGCTCGGCCATTTTGTACTATATCAATATATATATATATATATATATATATATATATATATATATATATATATATATATTTACGTGTCGTGTCACTCACGTGACCCACACGTGTGGAACCCTCTTGGCCCGATTAACTCGTTTAATCATTTTAAAGCCTCAACTCATGTAACCAAGTTGTTGTGTGATACCCTCTAAGTTCTCAATTCAATTAGCAGTGACCCTAATTAATTAATTAATCAGTCCACAGATTAAACGACCATAGTCTAGCAACAGGTGTTTAACCCCTAGCTGAATTGGATTGTTCGGATTCGACAGAACCTTTAAGTCATTGATTCATGTGAGATACAATCCTCCTACTTACTATCTCTCAACCAAGATCTAGGGTAAGGGAATAATTAGAACCCTAATAATCTGGCCTTCAAGCTAAGTGCATTTCATATCCATTTGATCTCAATCCAAGAAACCCTTTTCTTGATGTCTTGATCTACTGCCTTGTCCAACGACTCCATATGGCATATGAATGACTTACACAATAAGAGATCACCTTGCAAATGCAAGTGTAGGTCCTTTCTTGATTCTCATTCACTTTCATGAGTCACTTGTGTAGCCCCAGCATAAGCCTTGAATCAGTTGTCTAAGGCGACACCCTTTAAAGCTTATACCTAAGACTACAGAGTTAACTCATAAAGTGACATGGAACCTCAAGTCTAAGGATCAATTAATCACATCAATGACTCGTGAGATATTTCCTAATCTGGAAGTTTCCATTTCCTGAAATAGAAACTTCCTTTCCCATTTAGGAATCTTCTCACACGGGGCACCTCAGTGAACTTACTTATTGAAGTAAGCACCCTCATGTATCACGCACGTATCAACTATACACTTTGCACCTCCATGAAACAAGGTGGTCCTTCTTAAGGGCGTGATCCCACAAGCAAGCCTTAGAGGAGTCAGGTTGATACTCCCACTGTCTGTAGGACTCATCAGCTTGGAGTATTTTACTAATCATGACTTATGTGATATAGGGCTCGTTTCATGAACCATTTAACCTAAATGGTAGAGTCCTAAAGTCATCAGGATTAGGGGAGTTCTCATACATGCACAGCTAAAGTAAACGCATACCAAACAAGAGCATATAAAGAAGTGTTTGCCTATGACATTAATCAATTGTATATTATTCAAAGATTGTCTGTGATACTAGGAAAGTCCCAAAACGGATTATGACTAATCGGCTTTCTAGGGCACTATTCTTAACAATCTCCCACTTGCCCGTAAAAGCCATTTAGGTACTCTAAGTCCCATCTTCTCAAGATGCACTTTGAGAGCCTATTGACTTTGGGCGTTTCCAAAGTGGATCTGCTATATTCTCTGCTGATGTGACCCTCTTGTTTACACATCTCTTAGGAAACACCTTTTCCTTAAAAAATGATTCGTAATCACGTGTTCAGTCTCTTGGTGAGGTCTTGGTTCTCTTACTTGAGCAACCATCCTTTTTATCATACAATATGATAAAGGAGTTGTTTCATGCTAGGAACTTCATCTAACCAGTTAGATGGAGTTTCTTACCCAAACACTTAACTTAGTGTTATATAATACGACTAAGTTCTCAACTACGATAGTCGAGTTTTGTAATGTCCGTCCTTGGAACCCTTTTCCAACACATTGCATTACCATTCTGGTAGAAGTTGTATCCTTTCAATGATTTCATAATCATCTATGTTTGATGAACGGTTACATCAAATATCCTTCTAACAACAAGATCTTTTGGGCTCTGTAAACTAATACATATCCTCATTTCTTCTCAAGTACTCTGAGGACATCCTTTACAGGAATCTAATGACCTTCTCTGAGGTCATATTGGATTCGACCCACTACGCTTAGTGCTGCGCCATATCAAGTCTAGTACATGACATTTCATACATTATGCACCCTTTCACTTAAAGGGATTTTGGACATTCTAACTTTCTTAAAGTTATCTTAGGACATATACTCTTCAAAAAAGATGTTCCATTGTCCATACTAAACTCCTTTTAGTATTATGGTTATGTACTCGTTTTGTGATAATCCTTGTATTCTCTTAGATCTATCTTCTATAGATTTGAATGTCGAGAATTTAGGATAATCACTAAGATCTTTCATGCCAAATTGTTTCTTAAACAAGAATTGGTAACTTTCACGTCATCCTTGGCATTCCTAATGAGAAGGATGTCGTCTTCTAAAGAACCAAAAATTGACTCTTACATCACTAACTTTCATATGTACACTTTTGAGACTTATTCGACTTCCATCTGTGTCAAAAGATTTGACTATCCTATGGAATCGAACTGTCTAACTCCTAGAAGCCTTTATCAATCCACAGATTGACTATAGGGATTTGCATACCTTATGCATACTCCCACTGAATATGAAATTTATTCAAATACCTTATTTTTAGTCTCTTTCAATCTTCATATTGAACAAGATAGTTCTCATATTCATTTATCATATCTCATAGTCAGAATATGAGGATGTGGTAAATACAATCCAAATGGACTTTTGCATTTCAACCATCAAGAAGGTTGTAATGCTTTCATTTACTCGAAGCTCTAGGAGCTTGATCCTATCAGGTGGATCAACCAAGTTCCAAACTTGGTTTGAGTATATGGAATCCACATTGGATTTCAAGGCTTGCTTACGCTACTCAGATTCCAAATCTGACAGTATCTCCTCTTAGCTATCTAGGAATGCGTTCTAAACACGTCTTAAGAGAAGGGTTTCATACGTGTACATACTCTAAAATTTGGCTAAGTTTTATCAGATGGGCTTGTTTCTTCTATATGTGGCGTGGATATTTATCCTCAAATTTCTTTGAGGTCTGCTTGCTTGCCTTTCTTCTTCTATAGTAACGATTCCTTAAGAAAGATACATTCCTTGAGACAAACAACCTTTGTCTAAGGGAATCGCAGAAATGATATTCAATATCGTTATATAAACTTGAACTCATTTCAAACTTATCTCCCACTATCCTCTTCACTTAAGAGGATTCCACTAAATTCTTGGATAAGAATAATTCGGGAATTTAGTATGCCACATTGCATAGTGCAACTAAAGGACTGATTTTGGAAGTTACTAAATTCAAAATCTCTAACTGCATATTCTGGGAGTTTATTCCTAGAATGATTATAAGTTAGTAAAGCTTGCTATGGAATGGACCATATCCCATTAGGTTCCATTCCCTCATTCGCAAACACTAAGGTGTTCTCGAATTAGTTTACTGAGAGATAATCCTTTTATCTCTAAGATGACTAAGGAATTAGTTGCTAAGATATTGGCTATCTCGATCATATCGATTTACCTATAACTTATGACTACTTCGGTTCCTAACCTCCTTTTGAAATTCTAAGAATTTCATATAAGTTTCGAATTTGTACTTCAACAAGTACATTCATTCATAATGATTAAACTGACGATTGTATCTAGTGCTTACATTAAGCATCTTACACTCATCAGCATGGATCGAAATCCACTAGAATTTTGGCACGTTCCACGTTTCACCTAAACCATGTTTCGGGAACGTTTCCCTTCAAGATAGGATTCATAGGAAGTTAACTCTCTAGGGTCATTTTCATAGAATGATCCTAAGGTGTCTAACTTGCTAATCCTTTTATATCTCAACGTTCCAAAGTAATTCGAAGCTTTGTCATCTCACTTACTTTTGTTATCTCGTTGTATGTTCAGAACATTAGTGCCTTTAGTCTTTGCACAACGGATTATGCAGAATTGACTCAAGACTAGTGAATTCTATTCCTAGTAGAATTACTAAACGAGGTAACATTTCAGAGTACTCATACTCTTTGCAGTTCCCTTTCAAAGTCCTTATTTGCTACCATAGAAGCAAACGTCCAATTTGATCTCTAGTGTCTTTTGGGCGTACCCCTTACATGCCCCTCCATTGGGCTCTTAAAGGTTTCTTCTTCTTTAGGCCTTCAAGCCTTTAACTTAGTGAGTTTAGAAGAAGAATTAACCATCACAACCTTTTATTCCTTCCTAAGGATGCTTTCAACCATTATCAACTAAATGATTAACTATGCTACATTAGCATCATTTTAGTTGAGCACTGTAGCACCCCGGAGCGCAAAGCACTACATCCCCCGCACCATAACTCAACACGTGTAACGAAATGGGAACTCCGTACACGTGCCAAACTATGGCGAACGGGAGACAAACAAAATCTCACCTAGGCTAGGCGGTCTAGACCCTAAATCAGAGTGCGAAAGATAAACAAACATTGCATACGGAAGCCCAGGATTCAAACATAATTACAAACATGCTCAGAAGAAGAACCAAATATACGAAAATGAAACGAGTCAAAATTATATACAAATATTTCCAATTTAAATCCATAATCATATACATGCCTTCATAAGCTCAAAGTACTGAATAAACTCAAACACAAAATGTATGAGACTCGCTATACTACCCAAAACTCGAGAGAAGACCGCCGCCTAGCACAAACTTCTCAAACTGGAACCTGCAACTTAAAGGAAACAAAAGGGAAAAAAAAAAGACAACGAGGAGGGGTCAGTCCTAAAGACTGGTGAGGGGGCTAACCCACGCACACGTACATATAAGTAAGAGCAAAGGAAATTCAAAGCTAGAAAGTTCATAAACCGGGGTGTGGTTTTTGCAATCTAAAACATTTTAACCCGTGGTAATACATATAAATAAAAAGGTTTAAGGCCGAAAGCCAAAATCAACCAATTTTAGAAATTATAAGTCCACTCCCATTTCACGAACCATATTCACAATCGGAATCAAAATAACTCGGCAAGAACGAGTTTCAAACCCACCTAACTCCTTTCATAACAGAATTCGAACAGAAAACATACCAAATTCATAATCAATCCTCCTTCTCCGGTTGGGGATGAGGAAGCGCTCCCTCAACCCCGTACTCTCATCAAAAGTTCGGATACGGGGGATCCTACCCGCTCCACTGACGGGGATACCGTCAGCCAAAAGGAGACCCGCCATCCCCTCTACCTTCCGAGGTTAGGCCAAGTCATCCAAAATGGGGTTGTGTTGATGAGAGAGCTCGGCGACCCCGTGGTCGACCCGAGAATCACATACCACTTCCCCGGGCCCGTTTCAAAGATCAAAAGTCATAGTCTTATTAATTTCAAAATTTCAGAATTTTCCGACTTCAAACTCAAAGTCGTAATCTCGCTATTTTCAAAATCGTTCACACACACCAACCCTTTTCAAATCAAACAAACATAAAATAAGTTACGTATATATAAAAGCGTTTTCAATGATTTCATAGCAAATGGGTCAAATCCCACAAAGTACGTATCATACACATATCTAATTATATATATATACGTAATTCGCATGCGGGATCAAAATACAGGTAAGGTTGTAGGTCGTTTTAACTGAAGAAAGAAACCTCACCTCATTTACCAAGCCGAACGAAACGGGCCAAAGTACCTCTAAGAGACCTCCTCGACACCCACGAAACGAACCTAAAGACAAAGCAAACAACAAAAGATAACCTTAGACTCGAAATGTACCAATTAGACGCTCGACAAATGCATATGGATGCTAACGATGCATAAGGAATGCAATAAGATATCAATTAGATCATTTGAAGCCATAAAGAATCATATTAATTCATAACTCGTATATTTCACATTAAACGAATTCATATAAATTACATAACAAGCACATCACGTCACATAACACGTTAGACATGCATGCACACTCTTAACGAAACAAGGAAAAATCATACAAGACAAGGAAAATGTCATGTTCACGCATGCATGCACATAGAAGGTCACATAAGCTCATAATGAATCATATTCACATATTTCACGTAAAATAACTCCACCAATTTCACATAACGTACATAACACATTATATAACACATTAGGAATACATACATGTCATAAAAAGAGTAGAAAAAAATCCCATGTAAGTACATGAAAGTCACGTAAACAAAATATCAAGCCATACATGTAAGTTGGAGAATGTAGAATGCATATTAGGGCACGTATTGCACGTAAGAGCACCAATCCACATAATAAATTCATAATACAACATATAACACATAGTTCATCACGTTAATATTGCATGCATATCACAAACGAGACAAGAAAATATCACAAGAGGCAATCAAACGTCACATTGATTCATGCATGCAAGTTGAAGAACATATAACACATATTAGGCCATATATATCACGTATGAGCATCGAATTCACGTAATTAATTCACAAATATCCACATAACATATAATATAACATGTTAGTAAAGCATGGGGATCAAATTAAGCATGGAAGAATAAGGAAACAAGCAAAAAGAAACAAGAAAACAAAGTTCGGAGCTAAGGAAGCCACTGACCTAAATCCACCCCGGTGGATTTTTTCCAAAGGGAAAATCCACCCCGGCAGATTCAATTCAGAAAATTTTCCAAAGAGGGCCTGCCTCAAATCCACCTCGGCGGATTTTTTTCAAAGGGAAAATCCATCCCCGTGGATTTGAGTTAGCGGCCAAAATTTCAAGAGAAAAGCTTGAAAACTCCCTAAAAACTCCAAACAAACCACACAACCACCAAGCTAACACATAATACAAGATATATGCAGAAAAGATGCAAAGTTTCATGCCCTAAAACATGCCAAAACAGAAACTAAAAGATGAGGGAGAAAGAGATGCTCAAACAAGTTCAAGTTCTTCAAGTTTATGCAAAAACCAACAATGGCACACTCAAGAATCCTAAACCAAATCTCAAACCAAGTTCATATAAGACATATAGGATGTCATAGGATCATAAATCATGCTTTAAATCAAAAGAATCCACAAAGAATAATGCAAGAATCAAGAAAATGCGTTAAACCCTCACTATTCATGCCTATTCATGCTCTAAGCCAAAGGGTGATCAAACATAGATGAAATCTTGCAAAGTGGAAGGTAAAATGATCAAAAAGGCAATTAGATCACAAATATTTACTTACCTTTCAATTTGGAAGAGATTTGATGAGGATTGGGTCCAAATTCTTGAAGATGTGAATAGTTGCCCTTCTTTCTTCTCTCTTCTTCCTTGGAGCTGAACTTGGCTACTCTTTTCTTCTATTGAGGAGGGTTTGGTTCGAAATAAGGGCTGAGGGTGAGATTGAGGGCTTACCTTGGTTAATATAAGTCAAGGGTTTGGTTTAATTTGGGGTTAAATGGGGCCCACAAGTGTAAGACTAGTCAAAAGGGGTCACTTTGGTGCAAGCTGCTCATTCCAGGTGAAATACCAAATCAGGTTTTAAAGTTTCCTTTCTTCGTTATGAGTCCGATGCTTCTTCCAGAATTCGAATCCGAATTCCCGAGCTCAAGTTATGGCGTCCGGAACCCAAGGTACGCTAAAGCTAGTTAGGCCCTCGAGTCCCCCATAAATCCCGTCTTTACAAAACGAGCCAAGAACCAAATAAAACTAACTCTAAAACACGTAACGAGCATGTAAACACGTTCATAACTCACATATTTCACGCATACCAAGAATTCACAAAAATCAGAATTAAATTTGGACACATAGAAGGTAAAATCCCAGGCACGTTGACAAAAACGTTTAAAAACAAATTAAAGGTTAAACAAATAATTACAATTAATTTCAAATAATCACATAATCATTAAAATAACACATATTTGCATAATTAAAATAATTTAAATGCGAACATAGCACTCTCGAACCGCGTACCTGCATGGACGGACGAGCGGGATGTTACAAGCACAAAGGGTTTGAATGATGGTGGAAGCAATGTAAGCAATCAGTGCATTGAGAACTCTTTTCTCAATTGATGATCGAGACCATAAGATCTTCAAATAAGATCTTTAGACCTTGTTCGTGTGCACTTGTTTCCTCATTTGGAATATTGAATAATTCCATAATGTTATACCTTGTAACATTCTTATGAGGTGGTTCAATTGCTCTTAAGTGGTTTGGAAAAATCCATTCACCTCAGATTGCTTCTCTTTTGGCCCGGGTCGAATTTTCACAATTGAAAACTTCGCCCTTTAGAGAACGCCTTTCTCTATTCGGAATCTAAAACGAATTTTAGGGTCCGAAGCCAATCAGAGTTAGTTAGGACTTAGTCAACTCTTTTGACTTAAGGATGGATACAAATGGTTTTGCATTTCATATTGTAGAGAATCACAGAACTACAACCTAAATGCTAAGCAGAGAAAATGTGAGCATGCTGAATTTTAACGATATACAAAAGATAAGGTCTTTAATCTAATGTAGCTCCCACTGTTTTTCAAAGATCTATAATTCCCAAAGATCCAAGAGGAACGCGTTTCCCAGTGGGTACTAAGATCCTAAGCATTTTACCTCGAACCCACGACTCGCGGACATTCTAAGTAAAACCCTAGGTAGATACAACTTACCAATTCTAACACCTTTAGAACTCTTAGTAATTGTTTTGCATCACCTATCTTTCAATTTGGACCCACGACTCGTGCGACATCCATATTTACTTAGGCGTTAAGCTAGACCCATCAATCATAAGATCATGATCAAAACTTAGTTTGAACGACCCACGACTCGTGGACATCGCCCTTGCCAAAATTAACCATGAAATATTGATCATTTAAAATGATCAATTAGGTAACTAAGAACTAATAAGCTCCACTAGCTATCCCACGACTCGCGGACAATAACTAGCTTTACTTACTAAACTTAAAACCTATTGATGGAATGCTAGGAATTTAATTCAAAATTTACATCTCGAATTAAATACCTATTATTCGAAATGAGCTTAATATTTAATGGGAATTTTTCGAATCAACCGAAGAGTTGTTCGGTTCGACCTCACCAACATATATGTTATCCAATTTTATCAGTCTTGATTAATGCAAGTACAACTTAAATGCATTTCAAACAAGCACATAAACAGATAACATGTCCTAACATGATACTAACATGAGATGATCATGGGTTCTACCTATCTTATGCGTGATATGTGGGAGCCACTCCACAATCACAAGTTCTAACATACATGCCACATAAACAGTTTAAATCACATATGGGAAAGCGGTAACAAAATACGAGCCCTATCTCTATTACATTTTACAATTGAGATTCCCCTCCCTAACATTTTGAGGGGTCTTCACTTATGGCCTCCTTGTTACTTGAATGTGGTCCATCTTACTCCATGGGTGCATTGTCTCCAAAATGAAAATAAAACCTCACCACCTATCTCTACTCTCAAATTACAATAAAAAGAAAAAGACATAAAGTAATAAGGCTCAATCTTCATATTGGCCTTAGACAATTACACGGGGCATACCCCGGCCTCAAAACAGTAATATGGAAAGCCACATAATAAATCACATAACAGTACGCACATAAGTGAGGCTCCAACCTCAATTGAAAAACGCAACTATAGGGCTCCAACCCCAATTTAAACCATCCATGTGCATAAATTAAAACCATACATAGATCTAAACCCATGATCACCTAACATGCTTAAATTGCAAGAATTTAAATTTAACCAATAAATTAAAATTCTCGCTTTAAGCTCTAATAGCTTAAAACACGACTTAGATGCAATTCTTGTTCAAGAGCCTTTTCTATAAAACCCAAAAAACAATAAACTAATAAAATTATAATTAATTTCTGAAAATTAACAATTTTATTCTTTCAATATTTTCATAAAATAAAGTTTGCAATTTTCCCAAAATTTAAATCACTTAATTTTTCAAAATCCCAATTTAAACAATTATTTCAAAAATAATTCTAATTTAATATAACAAAATTTTTCAGAAAAATTAAATCGGGATTTCAAGGACGAAAAATACGAAAAAACACGAAAACACGAAAAACGGCCCGGAACCTCGGAATGCGAAGCACCGCCGCGCGGCAGCGCGCGCGAACGCACGCCCCAGCAGCGCGCACAGCGTGCGGCAGGCACGCGTCGTGCGCGCACTGCGCACAGCTTGGGGGGGGGGGGATTCCGCCTGGGCGTCCCGCGCGGTTGCGGGACGGTGCGTGCGGGACGTCCCATGCGGTTGCGGAACGCCTGTGCGGGCTGGTCTAGGTGGCTCCCGCGCCGTTGCGGGAGGTGCTCGCGGGGTTAGGGCGTGCTACACATTGGCACGTCCCAATCCTGCGTGTTCGTTTTGCGTTTCGTTTTTTCGTATCACAGGTTTCTCCAAAACCCAATTCAATCAAAAATTAAAAATTACGATTTAAACGAATTTCAACTAAAACAACTTTTCAAAAACAGATTTAAGAAAACAGTTTTCAGAAATTCAAGAAAAATTACAGTTTCGTAATTCAGGCTTTCTAAAAGAACTCAAGAATACCTAATTCGCATCTAAGCCTAAGAATTTCTACCAAATTCATTTAATTGAGACAAATCAGAAACACGATTAACGAGGTGGCTCTGATACCACTTGTTGGAAAACAGGAATCAGAAAGCAGCGAAAATTTAAAAAATTTTCCAACAAAAGGATCTAAGGCTCGCAATCGTGTATCCAAATTCGTAGAGATCAAGAAACTCACTTGGGTAGTACCTTTCTGACACGTTTTAAGCCGCCCTCAAACGCGCTTCATGCGGTAATAGCAACCCGTCCCTTGAAAGTCTCTTTCAACTTCAGAATCCATTGTAGGGATAACAATCCACACCAACCTAGATTCAAATCATGTTAGGGAAGTTCTTAACAATATAACATAAAGAAAGAAACATGAAACGAGAAAGGCATGCTTGAAACTCCCTTCGAAAACCATTTTTGCGAAAGTAGAAATCTGCCAGCCATAAAACCCTCGTGAAAAAATTCATCCTTCAGGATATCGACGAACGGTTTTCGCCGTCTTCTTTGGTTCGATTTTTTCACTCGTTTTCTGTTGGGTTCAGAATCGTTTCATCATCCCTTCTGATCGTTTTGCTTGATCCCCACTTTTGGTAAAGCTCGAATCTTCAAAACTTCTAACTTTAAGCTCTCTAGAGATAGTCCCCCACCTTGGCTACAATCTAACTAGTAAGGATGCTAGTTCTCTAGTTAGTGTTTAGGCTTAACCTAGGGTTTCGTTTATCTTGGAGAAAGGATGGTGTTCAACACATGAACCAAAAGAATTCTCGATTAGCTCTAAGGGGAGCTCGAGCTCCCCTATATATAGGATGAGAGTGGCCGAAAATCCTAGTCCTTATGGACTAAGGATTTTGGTCCCTCTCTCGTATTACTTGATCATCAAGTAATTTTGACTTTGACTTTGAATTCAAATTCAAATCAACTATCAAGAGAGCTAAAATAATTTTATACTTTATTTATTTAAAATAAATATCTTATTTTATCTAATTAATTAATTCGTAATTAATTAACTAGATTATTTTTCTCCAAAATAAGACTTTCTTTTTAATTCAAAATTAAACCAAAGTCTATTAAATAATTAACACTTTTAATTATTTAATATATTATATATATATATATATATATATATATATATATTTACGTGTGAGACACGTGTCACAATGACACGTGTCACTCACGTGACCCACACGTCTGGTTTCACACGTGTGGAACCCTCTTGGCCCGATTAACTCGTTTAATCATTTTAAAGCCTCAACTCATGTAACCAAGTTGTTGTGTGTGACCCTCTAGGTTCTCAATTCAATTAGCAGTGACCCTAATTAATTAATTAATCAGTCCACAGATTAAACGACCATAGTCTAGCAACAGGTGTTTAACCCCTAGCTGAATTGGAATGTTCAGATTCGACAGAACCTTTAAGTCATTGATTCATGTGAGATACAATCCTCCTACTTACTATCTCTCAACCAAGATCTAGGGTAAGGGAATAATTAGAACCCTAATAATCTGGTCTTCAAGCTAAGTGCATTTCATGTCCATTTGATCTCAATCCAAGAAACCCTTTTCTTGATGTCTTGATCTACTGCCTTGTCCAACGACTCCATATGGCATATGAATGACTTACACAATAAGAGATCACCTTGCAAATGCAAGTGTAGGTCCTTTCTTGATTCTCATTCACTTTCATGAGTCACTTGTGTAGCCCCAGCATAAGCCTTGAATCAGTTGTCTAAGGCGACACCCTTTAAAGCTTATACCTAAGACTACAGAGTTAACTCATAAAGTGACATGGAACCTCAAGTCTAAGGATCAATTAATCACATCAATGACTCGTGAGATATTTCCTAATCTGGAAGTTTCCATTTCCTGAAATAGAAACTTCCTTTCCCATTTAGGAATCTTCTCACACGGGGCACCTCAGTGAACTTACTTATTGAAGTAAGCACCCTCATGTATCACGCACGTATCAACTATACACTTTGCACCTCCATGAAACAAGGTGGTCCTTCTTAAGGGCGTGATCCAACAAGCAAGCCTTAGAGGAGTCAGGTTGACACTCCCACTGTCGGTAGGACTCATCGGCTTGGAGTATTTTACTAATCATGACTTATGTGATATAGGGCTCGTTTCATGAACCATTTAACCTAAATGGTAGAGTCCTAAAGTCATCAGGATTAGGGGAGTTCTCATACATGCACAGCTAAAGTAAACGCATACCAAACAAGAGCATATAAAGAAGTGTTTGTCTATGACATTAATCAATTGTATATTATTCAAAGATTGTCTGTGATTCTAGGAAAGTCCCAAAACGGATTATCACTAATCGGCTTTCTAGGGCACTATTCCTAACAGTTTTGAATGATGATTCCTTGATGATTGATGCATATTTGATGGTTTCTTTGATGTCTAAATGAAGTATATGAGTTATATACATGTTATATGATAGTTTTGAGTTGATTTCTTGCATTGATTTTGGTGTTTAAACGGCTTGGGAGCCATTTTCCATGAACCCCGTATTTTACCCCTTTTTCCAGCCCTGGAAGGGTACCCGGGCGGGTACTTTTGTCTCGAAAAGTTTCTGGACCACTTTATCCGGCCGGGGAATTTTTCCTTGGAACTTTACCCGGCCGGGTACCCCCTCATCCGAACTCCGATTGACCTGATTTTTAAGCCGTTCGAAACCTCTTGAAGTCTAGAACACTCTACAATTGGAATCACCGCAATATCTTTTCTAGTTTGTGAGATATTATCAATTCTTTTTGGTGTCGCTGCTTTACCGACAAACTGCATTCACCCAACTTCAAGCTTACGCCAGTTTGTCCTCGCTTCGAACTAGAAAACGAGCCATATATGGTCGGAAAGCCCTATGTGTCTAGTTTCATTTGCAATAAGCAAAAATTTATTGCAACTTCTATATCTCAAGGTATTCTAGTTTTCCTACAGTGTGTGCATTTCCGGAAATTGCCCATTTTTGTCATACTTCACCAAAACCTTCTTTATTGCATTCCTTTCACTCTCTTGGCTCCCATATGTGACTTATATGATAAATATACTTGATTAATTAAAAAGTATTCTCCTACTTGACACTTCTTGGTACTTAATTGCTCAAACGTTATTGTGTGACTTCATGCCTTATATGAATTGAACTTGAAATAATTGAATAATATGAATACATGATTTCTTGTTAGTAATTTCAACTCTTAGGTGTTAATTGGTGTTTATACATGCCTAGTTTTCATGGATTGCTTGGTTTTATTTATTTACATGAGCATTGCCGTGCGTCCTAATTGGTCTCATTTATGTCATATCTCACGGGTTCCCACATTCCCTTTCTTGTCCAGTTTTTCTCCAGGGCGGAGATCATGGATCGTGTGGGCTTTGTCTTGCAGCCTTATCTTGTCCCGTCGCTCGTCAGGTGAGGTTTAATTCTAGATACTTAGAACCCTTACAACCCTATTTGTGTTTTCGGCCAAAAGGTATATATATTTATAGTTTTCAAATCTTATTGATTTACAACGGATGTCATGATTTGAACGGATTGATTGATTGATTGATTGTCTTGGAGAGTAAGCATGTTCACATTAGGGCCCGAGGGTTGTGTATTGAGCCAACCGAGGAAGCAAGGGCTGACGGGTAACTCTTGCACTATCCTCACAAACTGTGGGATCACCTCTGAATCCACCAGGAGGTTTGGTGGAGGAAGAAATCCAGTGCGTGGGAGTCAGATTCCCGACGCACACCATGATTGGATGGCGGGACCTTGCAATCCCCCATCACCCGGAGGAAGAAGGATGGACTGAAATTGCTAATTGCGCACGGAATTATTTGTGTGATCACCTAATTCATTAATTAAATTGAATGATTGTACACTTTTGGTGAAAGGTTGGAGATTTTCCCTCACTCGCCGGGCCACGTATTGAATTGATCGTGATTGAATTATTAAATTGATTAGTTGTAATCTCGGGCGAGTCCTACTTTTCTATTGAGCTTATATTGCCTTCCTTTATAATATCTTACCCGAGATTATAGCTTGCATGGTAATTGCGCATATATTTATTTATACCCCTCGCTCAGTCCGTGTTGGACTGACCCCTCAACTTTTTAGTTTTGCAGGATCGTGCTAGGCGGGAATTAGAGTCTAGCTTGTCTTTTATTCGGGTCTAGCACTTCACCTCATATTTTGGTTCATGTATTGATACTTTTTTATATGTGGTATTATGCCTTAGTCATGTTGGATACTGTAGCACCCGGAACGCTAGGCGCCACATCCCCTGCACTATAGCCTCAATCCACATATGAAACGGGCAATTCATACATGAACCGAAACTATAGCGAACGGGAGACAATAAAAACTCAAAAGCTAGGCGGGTACCCTCAATTAATACCACTAAACGATTATATCAATAAAAGTGGAAGCAATAACATTCAATACTTATAGGTACCATATTTACATATTTATTAATAGATACCAACATTTCATACAATACCATATCACCACCAACAGTAGGTAAGGCATAATACAAAATATAAGAAGTATCATTACATGAGCCAAAATATGAAGGTGAAGTGCTAGACCCGAATAGAAGACAGGCTAGACTCTACTTCCCGCCTAGCACGAACCTGCAAAAGCTGAAAGGTTGAGGTGTCAGTCCAACACGGACTGAGCGAGGGGTATAAATAAATATTTGCGCACATACATACAAGTTATAATCTCGGGTAATAATTTTGGAAAATAACAACAGGATTTAGAAAAGAAGAGATAATATCGCCCGAGGTTACAACTAATCCATTTTATCAATTCAATCAATTCAATACAATCAATTTGTGGCCCGACGAGTGAGGGCAAATCTCCAACCTTTCACCGACTGTGTATAATACTTCAATTTATTAGTGGATTAGGTGATCACCCAAACAATTCCGTGCACAATTAGCAATTTCAATCAATAAATCCTTCTTCCTCCGGGTGATGGCAGGCTTGCAAGACCCAGCCATCTAATCATGGTGTACGTCGGGAACATGACTCCCACGCACGGGATTTCTTCCTCCACCAAACCTCCTGGTGGATTCAGAGGTGATCCCACAATGGTGAGGATAGTGCAAGAGTTACCCGTCAGCCCTTGCTTTCCCGGTTGGCTCAATACACTACCCTCGGGCCCAACGTGAACAATAGTTACTCGCCAAAACAATCAATTCGTCAATCAATCAATCAATCAATCAATCCATTTTCGTGAAATCATTTGAAAATCATAAGGTTCGAAAACTATAGATAAATAGATACGTTTTGGCCAAAAATCACGTAAGGGTTATAAGGGTTCCATAACTAGAAATTAAAACCTCACCTTCACCAACCAACAAAAGTGGAAAGAAACTCTAAAGAGCGGACTCCTCAACTCCAGGACCGTGATCTGTGTAACAAGGATAAGTGTACATGAGACTTGACTCGTATGAACCATTTAAGGCAAACGGCAAACTCATGCGATGTCAATCATGTGTTTACAATCAATAACTATTATGAATGTGCCCAAATTCCCAAATAAAGTATCAAGAAGTGTCAAATAGGAGTATAATTATAAATTAAGTAAGCATAAAAGTCATATAAGTCACATATGGGAGCCAATAAAGTGAAAGGAACGCAATAACAATGGTTTTGGTGAGGTTTGGCAAAAACCGGCAATTTTTGAAAATGACCAAGCTATGGAAAAAGGGAAATATCTAAAGTTCTAGAGATTGGAATTGGGTTTTGTTTGTTGGGAATGAAACTATACAAGTATACCTATAAAATGATATATGGCTCGTTTTCTAGTTCAAAGCGAGGAGACAATGGCGTAGGCTTGAAGTTGGGTGAATGGAGTTTGTCAGTAAAGCAGCGACACCAAAAAGAATTGATTATATCTCAAAAACTAAGAAATATATTGAGATGATTCCAATTGAAGGTTGTTCTAGACTTCAATATCTTTCCAACGAATCAAAAATCAGGTCATTTGGAGTTCGGATGAGGGAGTACCCGGCCGGGTAAAATTCAAGGGAAAAGTTCCCCCACCCGGGGTAAAGCGGTCCAAAAGCTTTTCGGCGTAAAAGTACCCGCCCGGGTACCCTTGCAGGGCTGGAAAAAGGGGCAAAACAGGGGTAGCTTCGGAGAAGAAAGAAAAGGAATGAAAACCCAAAGCAAACTCAACCAAAATGCTCCAAAACAATCATATAACATGTATATAACTTAAAGACATCATTTAGGTAGCATAAAAACCATGAAACATGCATCAATCATCAAGAATTCATCATTCAAAACCCCATATATACACATGCTTCCAACATCCATATACTTCAAAGTATTCATGCAAACTTCCATTCTAATCATCCTAATCATACTCCTAGCTCAAATATTGCAAGAATCCATCATATAACTCATGAACCCTACTCATTCACCAATCAAAAGATTCATCCAATTCCATGTTTACCTTGAATTCAAGCAAGAAATGAGATGAAGTGAAGAGATAATGATGATGATGCTTCTAGCTTCAAGATCCTTCAATAATTTAGGTTGAAAATGAGATAAAATTTCCTCATTCTCCTTGGTGTTTTAATCGGTATATGGTGTGTGTGTAAGAAATTGGATGAAATATAATGATCACGTGTATGAGAGGAATGTATACATACAATGTAATATAAAGCTAATTAATCTAAAGTCTTCCAAGAATTAGATGAATCACCACATTTTGCAAACAAGTCCCTCTCTCATTTGAATTAATTCAATTAAGTTCTATCCCTACACAAAAAGGCCACTTAGCTCCAAGTCATGAAATATAATTAAATCCAAGAATTTACACAAAAAAAAGTCAATCAAGGACATTCAATTCAATTAAATCACTTAGTTCATATAATTCATATAAATGGTGATTCATGTAAATGCATAGAAATGTCATGCAGATTATATAACGAAAGGGAAATTAATTGAATGAAATACTTAAATTTAAACCTCCCAACTCCCGAAGCCCCGCTCGTGGCGTGCTTACCTGAACTTCCGGAATTTGGGGCGTTACAGATACGATATTGTATTGATATGTAAATGTGGGTATCTATTAGTAAATATGTAAACATGGTACCTATAAGTATTGAATGTTATTGCTTCCGCTTTTATTGCTCCGAATTGTTTATTGGTATTAATTGAGGGTACCCACCTAGCTTTTGAGTTTTTTTGTCACCCGTTCGCTATAGTTTTGGCTCATGTACGGATCAGCCATTTCGTATGTGGACTGAGCTATAGTGCTGGGGTGTGGCATCTCGGCGTTCCGGGTGCTACATCTTAAGTGGTATCAGAGCCCGGTTGCAAAACCGCGGTTCTAGTTTCTTGTCGTGTCGAGTCTAAGTTGAACGACATAGGATTAATTGATAATTTGAGAGTCTTGCATCTTAATTGGAACTACTTGAACTTACCTGAACATTCTTGAGCTACTTGATAACTTGCTCATTTTATTAATACATGTCACTACTTGATGATTAATTGATCTTCTATGACTTGGAATTTATATGTTTGATGTGTTTTCTTTAATTTAGTTGAATTAATTATTGCATTTTGCATCAAATATGTGGTTAAATGCTAATTATGTGACATGAGTATGTACTAACCGCATGTATTTAGCTTTGAATTAATTTTGAGTTATAGGTTATGAAATATATATCAAACCAGACTAATTTCTATGACAACCTCAATTTATCGCAAGCTCCTTTTTCTAGTAAGGAATGCACCGGGGAACTTCACACAAGAATTTAAGAGCTATGGTTCTCTCTCTAATGGATTATGGTTCGAGTGATAAGGTCCGGAATAGATGAATTAATTTTAGAAGCAAAGTGAAGAAATCTCGAAAGTGTTTTAAGTTTCAAGGTCTCAATCACCAAGGAGGCCTCGAGGGTAATAGGGACTTAAGGTTAGGATTTGAGGACCAAGTTGAGGATTTTCCACTATTGGAATCGAAAATCAAGTTGTGGGATGACCTACAAGCGTTAGGTAAGTTGAAGAAGTTCAAAGAGGTGGAGTTGGGGTAGATGATGCTAAATCATCATAAGATTAATACATACACCATGCCACATCGAAAGTTAAGTTAGTCAACCAAACTCAACGGGGTTATGCAAACCGAGGGATGGAACGAAGGAAATCTTGGAGGAGGTTAGATCGATGAAGAAGAATGAAGAGATTAAGAAAAAGGGGAATTGAAGTCACTACGGATTTCGAGTAAGGAAGAAGTTGAATTGGAAGATATTGAGCAACAAATGGAAACGGTGAAAGAAGGTAACGAGCTTATAGAAGGAAACTATGTGCTTGAGTGTAAGCAATTGGATAGTGAGTTCGTTCGACTATTTAAACTTATACAAATTAAATCGAGGATTTCGATTGAGGTGATAGCTAGGTGAAGACTTCGGATAACAATTAGAGACTATTTTTCGAAAGAGGGCTAGTTATTAATTTCACGGAAGTAGAAGCATTGGAGTTCAAGAATCATAATTTGATTACCAAGTTATACGAGTCGAGATAAGTAAGCTTTGAACAAGAAGATATTTAAGGTGAAGGCCCGAACCACACTTAGAGTCTATAAATTGGAAGGAATACTTGGGGACGGAATTGAGTTCAAGAAATTTCAATCCTCGAGTGATGGAAATGTACGGGTTGATGTTGGGGATTTTGAAGAAAATTGGAAGACCGTGGGTAACAAGGAATAACCAACAAATTTGAGGCAAGCTCGTAATTCAACAAAACAAAGAACAAGTGCTAAGTTAAAGGATGCAGCTACGGTGACAGGTTCAAAGCATTCATGGCACGTGCATCATACGTTGTTTAAATTATTTAAATTTCTTTATTTATATGTGCATCTCTATTTGAGCTTAATTGTCTGATGTGTTGCATCTTTAATTATTTATAAGTGTAATACGTGCATCGACATCTTAACCCAACATGCATTTTAAGTGTTTTCTTGATAGAAAATCTCTCCACCTCATCTATCAAGCATTACTTCAACCGAGACATAACCGAAGTATGATACGGAAAGAATTGGGTTGCAAAGTGAGGAACAAAAAGGAGAAAAAACAATTGAAAGGCCGGGAAAAGTAGTTAGGAGTTGGATGGAAGAAGTTATCACTTCAAAAATAAACGTGAGATGAAATGTCCGAACAAGTGGAGAGATTTGAAATCGTTGATATCAAGGAAGTTGAGTCGACCGGGGAAATGACTTCAAATTTATGGTTGTGCTCAAATGGATTACATTTATTAGAAGCAACAACAAGGGATGAATTAGGAGATTGAGATGCTTGATGACCTCCCAGGGTCAGGATGAGGATATTTAGAAAATAATTTTGGAAAGGGTGAGAGCTTCAAGAAATGGAATGGATATTCAAGAAATGAGGAAGGATTCAGTGCTCGTTGGATTTCCAATTGAGATAGAGAAATATTTCGGGAATGAGATCGAGAGTTAGAGGTACTTCAAGAGAATCAGAAAGAAGAGAAGCTTGGATTTGAGAAAGGGTAGAACTAGTTCCAGAAGTTAGACAGAAAATATTCTTATTTTCTTAAGGGGAAGAGCTGGTCGGGGAACAACTTAAAGTCGATGTTTGGATCTCACTTGGGAGAGTTGAAACTTCAAGGAAAATGGTTCTTTCGGAAACTCTCTATCGGAACTAGGTGAATGAAGTCTTCAATATCTTAAGTCTCGTGCGCCTAGAGTTCTCAAATGGAGATTCCTAAAAGTCATAAGGAGGCATATCTTGAGTCGAGTTGAAATTGAAACAAATTTGATGAGAAATGGGAGAGATCATGATTTTTATAAGTTGATTAAGTTTACTTTGATCAAAGGTAAGAATTTTTCAAGGAAAACGACTATCATTCAAGATTTGCACGAAGTGACCAAAGAAGGGCGACACTACTACCATGGTGCTAGATAATAACAATTTAACGGGAACATTCTCGATCGCAAAGGATCACATGAGAGTTACTTGAACCGGGAATATTATGAAGTATAAAAGTTAGACCTCAAGTTATCAAATAATTAGCCCGGGCATCGGAGGAGGTCAACTATAATTTGTGAGAAGAATGAGTAGTCGGATTGCTATCAAGTACATATTAAAGAATTAAATCTTTGAACTGTGGTGATAGAGAGAATAGAAAATTGGATCGCGGGATGAAGATTGAGTAATTATTGAAGTATATACATACGTTAGGCATTTGAGGGTTGGCATTTTGGTTAGAAGGGATCCCGATCAAAGAATCAAGTATTAAATCAAGTCACTGCCATTGAAGTTTCCTAAGACCATGGTGAACGGTACACCTAAACATGCATATCACGTGCAATATACATTTTACTATCACCACGTATGGTTCTTTGTATTTGTAAATTACTTTTCTATGACTAGTTGGTATATTTGGCTTCTTCTACTTGTTCATTACATGAGGTTTTGTGTGAATGTTTATTTAAGTGTTCTTTTGAGTTCCTTGCTTGTATGAGAGTCGGGGTACTCTCCTTACTTGTTTGAGAGTCGGGGTACTCTCCTTGCTTGTTTGAGAGTAGGGGTACTCTCATTTCTTGTTTGAGGGACGGGGTTCTCTCGTTGTTTGTTTGAGAGATGGGGCTCTCTCATCGCATGTTTTATAGTTCAGAACTCAAGTTTGGACCTGGGGACCAGGTCCTCTTAAGGGGGAGAGAATTGTAACGCCCCGGTTTTCCATTTTGGCATTATATGATATTATATGGATTTCATGACATTAGATGCCATTTATTTCCATGACCTTTTATGAAATTAGTTGTTAATGTGTCTAATTGGATTCATGTGAATTAATCGACTATTTGGTTATATGATCATATGATTTAATTACATTTCATTTCATTTCGTTCTATTTTCTAACATATGCATTATTTGTTAGGAATAGTGCCCTAGAAAGCCGATTGTATATCCACTTTGTGCTTTTCCTTATTGTAATCACAGACAATCTTTGAATGAAATAACGAATTGAGGCAACACTTCTTTATATGCTCTTGTTTGGTATGCATTTACTTTAGCTGTGCATGTATGAGAACTCCCCTAATCCTGAGGACTTTAGGACTCTACCATTTAGGTGAAATGGTTCATGAAACGAGCCCTATATCACATAAGTCATGATTAGTAAAATGCTTTAAGCCGATGAGTCCTACAGACAGTGGGAGTGTCAACCTGACTCCTCTAAGGCTTGCTTATGGGATCACGCCCTTAAGAAGGACCACCTTGTTTCATGGAGGTGCAAAGTGTATAGTTGATACGTGCGTGATACATGAGGGTGCTTACTTTAATAAGTAAGTTCCCTGAGGTGCCCCGTGTGAGAACATTCCTAAATGGGAAAGGAAGTTTCTATTTCAGGAAATAGAAACTTCCAGATTAGGAAATATCTCACGAGTCATTGATGTGATTAATTGATCCTTAAGACTTGAGGTTCCTTGTCACTTTATGAGTTAACTCTGTAGTCTTAGGTATAAGCTTTAAAGGGTGTCGCCTAGACAACTGATTCAAGGCTTATGTTGGGGCGGCACAAGTGATTCATGAAAGTGAATGAGAATCAAGAAAGGACCTACACTTGCATTTGCAAGGTGATCTCTTATTGTGTAAGTCATTCATATGCCATATGGAGTCCTTGGCCAAGGCAGTAGATCAAGACATCAAGAAAAGGGTTTCTTGGATTGAGATAAATGGATATGAAATGCACTTAGCTTTAAGACCGGATTATTAGGGTTCTGATTATTCCCTTACCCTAGATCTTGGTTGAGAGATAGTAAGTAGGAGGATTGTATCTCACATGAATCAATGACTTAAAGGTTCTGTCGAATCCGAACATTGCAATTCAGCTAGGGGTTAAACACCTGTTCCTAGACTATGGTCGTTTAATCTGTGGACTGATTAATTAATTAGTGAATTAATTAATTAGGGTCATTGCTAATTGAATTGAGAACCTAGAGGGTCACACACAACAACTTGGTTACATGAGTTGAGGCTTTAAAATGATTAAACGAGTTAATCGGGCCAAGAGGGTTCCACACGTGTAGGTCACGTGAGTGACACGTATCCCACACGTGTAAATATATATATATATATTGTATATATATATATTAAATAATTAAATGTGTTAATTATTTAATAGACTTTCGTTTAATTTTGAATTAAAAAGAAAGTCTAATTTTGGAGAAAATAATCTATTTAATTAATTATGAATTAATTAATTAGATAAAATAAGTTATTTATTTTAAATAAATAAAGTATAAAATTATCCAAAAATAGTTTGGATATTTTAGCTCTCTTGAAAGTTGATTTGAATTTGAATTCAAAGTCAAAGTCAAAATTACTTGATGATCAAGTAATAGGAGAGAGGGACCAAAATCCTTAGCCCATAAGGACTAGGGATTTTCGGCCACTCCCTTATTATAAATAGGGGAGCTCGAGCTCCCCTTAGAGCTAATTGGCAATTCTTTTAGTTCATGTGTTGAACACCATCCTTTCTCCAAGATAAACGAAACCCTAGGTTAAGCCTAAACACTAACTAGAGTAGTTAGATTGTAGTCAAGTTGGTGGACTATCTCTAGAGAGCTTCAAGTTAGAAGTTTGAAGATTCGAGCTTTACCAAGGAGAGGGGATCAAGCCGCGAGAAGAGTGTTCTTGGGTGGCTTGAAACGCTTCAAGAAAGACAAGTAAGAAAGTAAGTTTCTAATCCCTACGAATTTGGATACACAATTGCGAGTCCAAGATCCTTTTGTTGGAAAAATTTTAAATTTCCACTGCTTTCTGATTCGTGTTTTCCAACAAGTGGTATCAGAGCCACCTCGTTAATCGTGTTTCTCATTCGTCTCAATTATTCTGAATTTGGTAGAAATTCTTAGGCTTGGATGCGAATTAGGTATTCATGTGTTCTTTTAGAAAGCCTAAATTACGAAACTGTAATTTTTCTTGAATTTCTGAAACTGTTTTCTTAAATTGTGTTTTTGAAAAACGTTTAGATTCAAATCTGTTTAAATCGTGTTTTTTGAATTTTGGATTGTTGTTGGTTTTGAACTAAAAGTACGAAACACGAAATCGCGTTACGAAAACACGAGCCTGGACGTGCTAAGGCGTAGCACGCCCAGGCCAGCGCCCGCCCGCCCAACAGTCCCGCAACCGCGCGGGACTGCCCGCCGCTGCAGCCCGCTAGCGCCTAGGCGTGCCGCACATTACTCCCGCAACCGCGCGGGAGCCTGCCGGCCACGCCCGCCCGTCCCCGCCCAGCTGATGCGCGCAACACGTGCGAGGATGCATGCCATGCGCGTGCGTTGGCAGCTCACGCTGCCGGCTGCGCGCAGCGCTAGTGCGCGCGTCCATGCGTGCGATGCTGCGCGTCTGTCGTGCTTTGTCTCAGGCGGGCATGTAGTCCGTTCCGGGCCCTTCATTTCGCGATCTTGATTTTCGTGTTTAGTCCAATCCAATCCCGATTTAATTTTTCTTAAAAAATTTTATTTTATTAAATTTGAATTATTTTTGAAATAATTGTTTAAATTGGGATTTTGAAAATTTAAGCGATTTAAATTTTGTAAAAATTAGAAACTTTATTTTATGAAAATATTGAAAGAATAAAATTATTAATTTTCAGAAATTAATTTGAATTTTATTAGTTCATTGTTTTTCGGGTTTTATAGAAAAGTCTCTTGAACAAGAATTGCATCTAAGTCGTGTTTTAAGGTATTAGAGCTTAAGGCGAGAATTTTAATTTATTGGTTAAATTTAAATTCTTGCAAAAGCATGTTAGGTGATCATGGGTTTAGATCTATGTATGGTTTTAATTTATGTACATGGATGGTTTAAATTGGGCTTTATTATGTGGATTTCCATATTACTGTTTTGAGGCCGGGGTATGCCCCATGTAATTTTCTAAGGCCAATATGAAGATTGAGCCTTATTACTTTATGTCTTTTTCTTTTTATTGTAATTTGAGAGTAGAGATAGGTGGTGAGGTTTTATTTTCATTTTTGAGACAATGCACCCATGGAGTAAGATGGACCACATTCAAGTAACAAGGAGGCCATAAGTGAAGACCCCTCAAAATGTTAGGGAGGGGAATCTCAATTGTCAAAAAATGTAATAGAGATAGGGCTCTTATTTTGTTACCGTTTTCCCTTATGTGATTTAAACTATTTATGTGGCATGTATGTTAGAACTTGTGATTGTGGAGTGGCTCCCACATATCACGCATAAGATAGGTAGAACCCATGATCATTACATGTTAGTATCATGCTAGGACATGTTATCTGTTTATGTGCTTGTTTGAAATGCATTTAAGTGTACTTGCATTAATCAAGACTAATAAAATTGGATAACATATATGTTGGTGAGGTCGAACCGGACAACTCTCCGGTTGATTCGAAAATTCCCATTAAATATTAAGCTAATTTCAAACAAATAGGTATTTAATTCAAGATGCAAATTTTGAATTAAATTCGTAGCATTCCATCAATAGGTTTTAAGTTTAGTAAGTGAAGCTAGTTATTGTCTGCGAGTCGTGGGATAGCTAGTGGAGCTTATTAGTTCTTAGTTACCTAATTGATCATTTTAAATGATCAATATTTCGTGATCAATTTTAGCAAGGGCGATGTCCGCGAGTCGTGGGTCGTTCGAACTAAGTTTTGATCATGATCTTATGATTGACGGGTCTAGCTTAACGCCTAAGTAAGTATGGATGTCGCACGAGTCGTGGGTCCATATTGAAAGATAGGTGATGCAAAAACAATTACTAAGAGTTCTAAAGGTGTTAGAATTGGTAAGTTGTACCTACCTGGGGTTCTTAATTAGAATGTCCGCGAGTCGTGGGTTTGAGGTAAAATGCCTAGGATCTTAGTACCCATTGGGGAACGTGTTCCTCTTAGATCTTTGGGAATTCTAGATCATTGAAAAACAGTGGGAGCTACATTAGATTAAAGACCTTTTCTTTTGTATATCGTTATAATTCAGCATGCTCACTAGTTCTCTGTTTTACCATTTAGGTCGTAGATTCTGTGATTCTCTACGTGTTTTGAAATGGCAACCAAAAACCCTCTTGTATCGATCCTCGAGTCAAACAAGTTGACTGGTCCCAACTATTCTGATTGGCTGAGGAATCTAAAAATCATTTTAGATTCTGAGAAGAGAACTTATGTTCTCTTCGAAGGGGAGCCTAGTCCCGAAGGGGAGGCTCCCACTCGGGCCGAGCGGGACGCGATTCAGCAGTGGAAGGATGATAATCTCCAAGCCCGTTGCCTTATGTTAGCTAACATGTCTCCGGACTTGCAAAGGCAACATGAGGCCATGGAATTCGCTTGGGAGATTTACGACCACTTAGAGCAACTTTACCGCCCTCATGAACGTGTTACAAGGTATACCACTTCAAAGGAATTGTTCCACTTAAAAATGAGGGAAGGTTCAAGTGTCCATGAATATGGACTCAAGTTTCTCGCCCGTACTGAGAAACTTGCTTCCATGGACATGCCACTGAAAGATGAGCTTTCAGTGGATTTGTTGCTAGCTTCGCTCCCACCATCATTCAACCCATTTGTCCTTAACTTCAATATGAATCATGCTGGTGCTACTGTAGCTGAGCTGATTAGTCAGCTTGTGACTGCTGAAAGCACGATCAAGAAGGACAATAAGGTTTTGATGGTGAATGTTCCATCTTCCTCTTCTGGGCCTTCTAAAGGTAAGGGCAAGAAAGCCCAAAAGAAGAAGAAGAAACCCCTTAGGCCCACTGGTGGAGTTTCGAAGGGGAAGGCCCAAAAGAAGAAGCGTGATCAGAAAGAGGATGTTTGCTTCCATTGTGGCAAAGCGGCACATTGGAGGAGAAATTGTCCAGAGTACAAGGCTACTCTAAAGAAAGGTATGTTTCTCGTTGAAATAAATCTTTCTATTAATTCTAGTTCTTGGGTACTTGATACCGGTTGTGGAACTCATATCTGTAATGATGTATAGATGCTAAGTGAAATCCAACAACTCAAAGAAGGAGAATGTGTCTTGAAGATCGGCGATGGCTCAAACGTTGAAGCTCGAGCTTTAGGCACAATTAGATTAGATTTAGGTAGTTTTGAGTTAGTCTTAAATAAAGTCCTTTATGTACCGAGCATTATTCGTAATATAATTTCAGTTCCAATATTAGATTGTGAAGGTTATGAAACTTATATTAAGAATGGTAAATACTTTATCAAACAGAACAACTCTTCCGTTCACATCGGTACTCTAAGTAATGGACTTTATCTAACTCAGAATATCAATATTATGAATAAACAACGAGAATCTAAACATAAGAGAGATGACAAAGTTTCAGCTCCCTTATGGCACGCTAGGTTAGGACACATTTCCAAGAACAGAATTAGCAAGATAAGCACTTTAGGATCATTCTCTGAAAATGATCTTAAGGAGTTAACTTCTTGCGAATCTTGTCTCAAAGAAAAAATATCCAAAGTTCCTTTTAAAGGAATTGTGGAACGTGCCACTAAGGTTTTGGATTTGATCCATACTGATGTTTGTGGACCGCTTAGTGTAAGCACTAGAAACAATCATCAGTATTTCATAACCTTTACTGATGACTTTAGTCGGTATGGTTATGTATACTTAATGAAGTATAAATCTGAAGCTTTTGAAAAATTCTTAGAATTTCAAAAGGAGGTTGAGAACCAAACTGGTCACAAGATCAAAGCACTTCGATCTGATCGAGGAGGCGAGTATCTTAGTGAAGAATTCCTTAATCATCTCAAAGATAATGGGATTATCTCTCAGTGGACTTCTCCAGGAACTCCTCAGCTTAATGGAGTTTCTGAGAGAAGGAATCGAACCCTACTTGATATGGTTCGTTCCATGATGAGTTTCACTGACTTACCACCTTCTTTCTGGGGTTATGCCCTAGAAAGGGCAACAAAGATTTTGAATCTAGTTCCCTCTAAGTCAGTCCCCAAAACGCCCTATGAAATGTGGCATAGTAAAATCCCTAGTTATTCTTACTTAAGAATTTGGGGTTGTCCTGCTTACGTGAAGAGGACAGTGGGAGACAAGTTAGAATCTCGTTCTAACTTATGCTACTTTGTAGGTTATCCTAAGGAATCCATAGGATACTACTTCTATGATCAATCTGAGCAAAAGGTGTTTGTTTCCAGAAATGCCACTTTTCTTGAGGAACCGTTCCTTAAAGAAAAGAAAGGAAAGATCATCGAATTAGAGGAAGTACAAAGTGAGCCCACGCCACCCACTGAAGAGACGTCCCCTACTGATCGACCACAACCAATCATGGATTTCGATATACACGAAAATCCTCCTCTAAGGCGTTCTGAATGCACTCCTAGACAGCCGGAGAGATGGTATGGATTCTTCCATGAAATCTCTCAAAAAGATAATGATCCTTTAACATATGAGAAGGCACTTTCAGATTCTGACTCTGAACAGTGGATAGAAGCCATGAAATCCGAAATGGACTCCATGAACTCCAACCAAGTTTGGACCTTGGTAGATTTGCCTGATGGGGTCAAACCCATAGGTTGCAAATGGATCTTTAAGAGAAAGCTTGGAGTTGATGGAAGTATTGCAGCTTACAAAGCAAGACTGGTTGCAAAAGGATTCACTCAAAGACCCGGCGTGGACTTTGATGAAACCTTTTCGCCAGTTGCAATGCAAAAGTCTATTCGGATCATGCTTGCCATTGCTGCGTATTATGACTACGAGATATGGCAAATGGATGTGAAAACTGCCTTTTTCAATGGTGACATTGATAAAGTATATGGAGCAACCCATAGGTTTCACATTCAGTGGGAGTGAGCAAAAGGTTTGCAAACTCCAAAGATCAATCTATGGATTGAAACAAGCTTCTAGGAGTTGGAACATTCGATTTGATGAATCAGTCAAAGCGTTTGGCTTCATTCAAATTTCGAATAAATCATGTGTGTATAGAAAGGAATTGGAAACCTCAGTACAATTCTTAGTACTTTATGTTGATGACATCCTTCTTATTGGGAATTCGAAGGATGACATGAAAGTGACTAAGTTATGGTTATCAAACCAATTCGAGATGAAAGATCTTGGTGATGCGTCCTATATCCTTGGAATTAAATCTATCGAGATAGATCTAGAAAGTTAATAGGACTATCACAGTCGATGTACATTGACAAAGTATTGAAGAGATTCAATATGGAGTCAGCAAAGGTTAAGAACCTTCCTATGAGTGTAGGAACATGTCTTTCAAAGAAGATGTGTCCTAAGACTAACCTTGAGAAGGAGAGAATGACTCATACACCTTATGCATCAGCAATAGGTAGCATAATGTATACAATATTATGTACTCGACTGGATGTGGCTTATGCACTTAGTGTTACAAGTCGTTTCCAATCTGACCCTGGAGATGGTCACTGGGCTGCCGTGAAGAATATTCTTAAGTACTTGAAAAGTACTAAAGATTTATTCTTAGTTTACGGAGGTCAGAAAGATCTTACTGTCGAAGGATACTGCGATGCAAGCTTTGCATCTGACTTAGATGATTTTAAGTCAATGTCAGGATACATTTTCTGCCTAAACGGCGGAGCAGTGAGTTGGAAGAGTTCCAAGCAAACTACCACTGCAGATTCGACCACTGAGGCCGAATACTTGGCTACAAATGATGCAGCTAAGGAAGGTGTTTAGATTAGAAACGTCATTCAAGAGTTGAAAGTTGTTCCTAGCATGAAAGACCCCATAACTGTGTTTTGTGACAACACTGGGGCGGTTGCTCAAGCAAGAGGACCAAGATCTCACCAACGGACCAAGCATATTATGAGGAAGTATCACCTAATCGGTGATATTATCAAAAGAGGAGATGTGCAAATTGAGAGGGTCACATCAGCAGAGAACGTGGTAGATCCACTTACTAAACCCCTTAGTCGAGAAGCTTTCTAAGGACATCTTCAGAAGATGGGACTTAGAGTAGCTATAGAATGGATTTGACGGGCAAGTGGGAGATTGTTAGGAATAGTGCCCCAGAAAGCCGATTGTATATCCGCTTTGTGCTTTTCCTTATTGTAATCACAGACAATCTTTGAATGAAATAACGAATTGAGACAACACTTCTTTATATGCTCTGGTTTGGTATGCGTTTACTTTAGCTTTGCATGCATGAGAACTCCCCTAATCCTGATGACTTTAGGACTCTACCATTTAGGTGAAATGGTTCATGAAACGAGCCCTATATCACATAAGTCATGATTAGTAAAATGCTCCAAGCCGATGAGTCCTACAGACAGTGGGAGTGTCAACCTGACTCCTCTAAGGCTTGCTTATGGGATCACGCCCTTAAGTGCGTGATACATGAGGGTGCTTACTTTAATAAGTAAGTTCACTGAGTTGCCCCGTGTGAGAACATTCCTAAATGGGAAAGGAAGTTTCTATTTCAGGAAATAGAAACTTCCAGATTAGGAAATATCTCACGAGTCATTTATGTGATTAATTGATCCTTAAGACTTGAGGTTCCTTGTCACTTTATGAGTTAACTCTGTAGTCTTAGGTATAAGCTTTAAAGGGTGTCACCTTAGACAACTGATTCAAGACTTATGCTGGGGCTGCGCAAGTGATTCATGAAAGTGAATGAGAATCAAGAAAGGACCTACACTTGCATTTGCAAGGTGATCTCTTATTGTGTAAGTCATTCATATGCCATATGGAGTCCTTGGCCAAGGCAGTAGATCAAGACATCAAGAAAAGGGTTTCTTGGATTGAGATCAAATGGATATGAAATGCACTTAGCTTTAAGACTGGATTATTAGGGTTCTGATTATTCCCTTACCCTAGATCTTGGTTGAGAGATAGTAAGTAGGAGGATTGTATCTCACATGAATCAATGACTTAAAGGTTCTTTCGAATCCGAACATTGCAATTCAGCTAGGGGTTAAACACCTGTTGCTAGACTATGGTCGTTTAATATGTGGATTGATTAATTAATTAGTGAATTAATTAATTAGGGTCACTGCTAATTGAATTGAGAACTTAGAGGGTCACACACAACAACTTGGTTACATGAGTTGAGGCTTTAAAATGATTAAACGAGTTAATCGGGCCAAGAGGGTTCCACACGTGTGAAACCACACGTGTGGGTCACGTGAGTGACACGTGTCCTTGTGACACGTGTCCCACACGTGTAAATATATATATATATTGTATATATATATATATTAAATAATTAAATGTGTTAATTATTTAATAGACTTTGGTTTAATTTTGAATTAAAAAGAAAGTCTAATTTTGGAGAAAATAATCTAGTTAATTAATTATGAATTAATTAATTAGATAAAATAAGTTATTTATTTTAAATAAATAAAGTATAAAGTTATCCAAAAATAGTTTGGATATTTTAGCTCTCTTGAAAGTTGATTTGAATTTGAATTCAAAGTCAAAGTCAAAATTACTTGATGATCAAATAATAGGAGAGAGGGACCAAAATCCTTAGCCCATAAGGACTAGGGATTTTCGGCCACTCCCTTATTATAAATAGGGGAGCTCGAGCTCCCCTTAGAGCTAATTGGGAATTCTTTTGGTTCTTGTGTTGAACACCATCCTTTCTTCAAGGTAAACGAAACCCTAGGTTAAGCCTAAACACTAATTAGAGAACTAGCATCCTTACTAGTTAGATTGTAGTCAAGTTGGTGGACTATCTCTAGAGAGCTTCAAGTTAGAAGTTTGAAGATTCGAGCTTTACTAAGGAGAGGGGATCAAGCCGCGAGAAGAGCGTTCTTGGGTGGCTTGAAACGCTTCAAGAAAGACAATTAAGAAAGTTTCTAATCCCTACGAATTTGGATACACGATTGCGAGTCCAAGATCCTTTTGTTGGAAAAATTTTAAATTTCCGCTGCTTTCTGATTCGTGTTTTCCAACATTATTTTATGCATTCATGTAAGAGACATGCAATTATATATATGTATAATTTCTCTACACTAATGCACTCACACATACATGATATATGTATGTATTAATAGAGCACTAAAGATTTATATACATATAATATGCATAATATCTAACTTTATACATACATGATATATCTATATATATATATATATATATGTTACATTACATACATTGTATACAATATAACATATATGTAAGACACACACACAAACACATAATAAATCTCTAACTTGTAAATTAATGTGAGGCAAGGACTTAATTGCAAAAGTAGTGATTCATACATGTGGGTGGAAGACTTTGGTAAATATCTAATATCACTCATCTCTTACATCCATTCATTACTTCTCATCAAAATCTCACACACTCACACACACTAAATAACGTTTCAAACACCAAGTGGAAGGAGGAGCCTTCAACTAATTTTCAAGCCATAATTCAAGGGGAAATTCATATTTGGGAGCATCATCATATCATCCTTGCTCATCTTCTTTATTTCTTTGAGGTATAGATGGATTAATTATATGAATTTCTTGAGATATAGTTGAGTAGGGTTTGATGAGTTGGATGTGATTCCTTGTTTATTTGAGGTTAGAAGCATGATTATGTTCATTAGAATTGGTGGCTTTCATGAATCCTTGAACTATATGGAGGTTGGAAGAAATGAAAATATATGGGGTTTTGAATGATGATTCCTTGATGATTGATGTATATTTGATGGTTTGTTTGATGTCTAAATGAAGTATATGAGTTATATACATGTTATATGATAGTTTTGAGTTGATTTCTTGCATTGATTTGGTGTTTAAATGGCTTGGGAGCCATTTTCCGTGAACCCCCTGTTTTGCCTCTTTTTCCAGCCCTGGAAGGGTACCCGGGCGGGTACTTTTGTCCCGAAAAGTTTCTGGACCACTTTACCCGGCCAGGGAATTTTTCCATTGAACTTTACCCGGCCGGGTACCCCCTCATCCGAACTCCGATTGACCTGATTTGTAAGCCGTTCGAAACCTCTTGAAGTCTAAAACACTCTACAATTGGAATCACCGCAATATCTTTCCTAGTTTGTGAGATATTATCAATTCTTTTTGGTGTCGCTGCATTGCCGTGCGTCCTAATTGGTCTCATATTGAGTCATGTCTCACGGGTTCCCACATCCCCTTTCTTGTCCAGTTTTTCTCCAAGGCGGAGATCTTGGATCATGTGGGCTTTGTCTTGTAGCCTTATCTTGTCCCGTCGCTCGTCAGGTGAGGTTTAATTCTAGATACTTAGAACCCTTACAACCCTATTTGTGTTTTCGGCCAAAAGGCATATATATTTATACTTTTCAATTCTTATTGATTTACAACGGATGTTATGATTTGAACGGATTGATTGATTGATTGTTTTGGCGAGTAAGCATGTTCACATTGGGACCCGAGGGTAGTTTATTGAGCCAACCGAGGAAGCAAGGGATGACGGGTAACTCTTATACTATCCTCACAAATTGTGGGATCACCTCTGAATCCACCAGGAGGTTTGGTGGAGGATGAAATCCTGTACGTGGGAGTCATGTTCCCGATGCACACCATGATTGGATGGCGGGGCCTTGCAATCCCCCATCACCCGGAGGAAGAAGGATGGACTGAAATTGCTAATTGTGTACGGAATTATTTGTGTGATCACCTAATTCATTAATTAAATTGAATGATTGTACACTTTTGGTGAAAGGTTGGAGATTTGCCCTCACTCTCCGGGCCACATATTGAATTGATCGTGATTGAATTATTAAATTGATTAGTTGTAATCTCGGGCGAGTCCTACTTTTCTATTGAACTTATATTGCCTTCTTTTATAAAATCTTACCCGAGATTATAGCTTGCATGGTAATTGCGCATACATTTATTTATACCCCTCGCCCAGTCCGTGTTGGACTGACCCCTCAACTTTTTAGTTTTTGCAAGATCGTGCTAGGCGGGAATTAGAGTCTAGCTTGTCTTTTATTCGGGTCTAGCACTTCGCCTCATATTTTGGTTCATGTATTGATACTTTTTTATATGTGGTATTATGCCTTAGTCATGTTGGATGCGATATTGTATTGATATGCAAATGTGGGTATCTATTAGTAAATATGTAAACATGGTACCTATAAGTATTGAATGTTATTGCTTCCGCTTTTATTGCTCCGAATTGTTTATTGGTATTAATTCAGGGTACCCGCCTAGCTTTTGATTTTTTTTGTCACCCGTTCGCTATTGTTTTGGTTCATGTACGGATCAGTCATTTCGTATGTGGACTGAGCTATAGTGCGGGGGTGTGGCATCTCGGCGTTCCGGGTGCTACATGCTGCATGGTTTCAGCAAGCAACTATGGTCCGGATCTTGGCGCTGCTCTGGGGGACGGCGGCGCCGGAGCCGGCTTTTTCCCAACATCACTATTACCACATATGATTTTTGACGCCCAGTTTCCAAAATTTATCATAACCCATTTGCACACAGTCTCGCTCGCTAAACCTAATGTCAAATAATATTCTTCAAGATTGGTGGCTCTTGTGTACAGCCTAATCAGGTTTTCCAAATCCTTCGCCAGAGGTTCATCAGTATTTGCATAATCTGCAGAAATATACGATGAGTAAAGGTTAGAGAGACTAGAGGGGAGGGAGGGAGAGAGAGAGAGAGAGAGAGAGAGAGAGAGAGAGTTGCATGATTACCTGTTAGAATTCTTGCTTGAATTCTAGCAACTAATGCTAAAAGTGTTGCAAGTATAACCATGTTTTTGTAGGCTTTCATCATCTTTAAAGAGGGTTTATTTTTTGGTCTGAAATGTTTTGTCCTAATGTATTGATGAAGTTGTGATTGAATCCACTGGTTAAACAAGCAGCATCATTTATATAGACAATAATATATATATATATATATATATATATATATATATATATATTTTTGGTGAACTATAGTCTATAGACAATAATATTAATCATAAGAAAAGTGTTTGTATATTCGCGCACATGCGGGAGTAGGTGTGAAGTGTGAACAGACAATAATATATATGTTTCGTTTTTAAATTTTAAATTGGTTTTTATTAGACTAATTTCATTACATATGGATTCGGTAAATGACTCCAAAGAACAATTAGTGGCATACGTAGAACCCCGTATTTTATTTTTGTTGGCTAGGGTAGCTGTCAAACTTAGTCTTACAAATCGATATAACGAGAAAAAACATCTTACATTATTAAAATTTGAAAAGAATTAGCAACTCTACGTACTTCATGTGTTTGTGGATAACTTAAGATTCTAAATAGATAAAAATTGAAATTCTAAGAAGAAAATTGGTGAATAAATTATCTACTTAGTATTTTACATGTTTGAGATGAATTAGTTTTGTACGTGGAGTAGATTTTTTCTAAATTAAAATAAAATTAAAAAGAAATAAAGAGTCCAAGAAAACAGTTTGAAAACGGTTGGTGTTGTGCGTGGGTGTATTTCTTTTTTAAAATCAAATAAAATAAAAAAAATTAAAAAGAAATGGAGAGTTCAAAAGACCAAGTTTGACCCTCTCACTTAATTTTTTTTTTTTTTTTGTTGAAATTAAAGGAACAAGAGGCTATATTTAGCCTAAATCTTCCAAAATACAAGGATAAATAGATTTAGGGAGCTCCGAGTCCCCATATCTAGAATTCAACCTAATGGTGTCAGAATCTGGCTATGCGTTGGACTGCAGATTAGGACTCCCAATCACCCAAGATATTTGTTTTCGTGAGGTAACTCTGATGCTTTCTTGGACTGAAAAGGATGAAAAAAACGTGAGCTCAAAGGACAAATAGGGGAAGGTGGTGGTTGAACCCGTTTTGGCACTCCAACGCTTAAGCCAACTGAAGCTCTAGGTCGAGAATGCAAAGTGAGTAAGGACTCAGAATGTGAAGGAAAGCTTACCATTGTCAATGGCGGAGATGGGCTTATATAGGAGGGAGACGGACTCCCTAGGTGCAAGTACACCTCCAAGAAAGTGTGGATCTGGTCTGGTGGGAGAGCGACGGTTGGTGGCAGGAACAGTGCTTTTCCAGCTAAAACACTATTTGTTTGCTCCTACCAGGATGCCTGACACAGTACTTGGTGTGGCCGTCATTAATGCGGCCTGCTACAGGTGGTACGTGCATTGAATGTGGTTGTCAAGTAGCGTGTGGGTTGATCAGACACCTGGGTCGGCTGCCTCTCGGTCGAAGAGGGACCCTGGGTCGAAACCGTCCCTCGCCTAGTATGTAACCGCTCTTTTTTGAAGACTAAGTCCTGGGTTGATAGACCAACAGACCTGGGTCAGATTTGGGGAGGCTGACCTGGCTCCGTTTTCCTACATGGCAAGACACGTGGATCCCAGTCATAAACCCCCGATTTTCCCCTTATCATCTCCCCCCCCCCCCCCCCCCAAGGTCAGGCGGCACACTTCGAGTGGTGGCGGATGTGACACCACATCTTCTCGGCAATCCAGGTACGACGTTACGGGAGAGTTTAATTCTGTAATTTCGTGACTTATGTGTAATTCGTATACCTTACGTGTCAACTTGTAATTTATTTAATTACTTGTGCATTAGAACTTAATTAATGTTCTTGAACTCGATCGTCCAATATTTCCCATTTAAGGACCTAATTTCTAAATTAGGGTGTTTAAGCCTTCATGGCTACTTTGAGCTCGGGAATTCGAATTTGAATTCCGACTTCACCATTACATTTGTTTCAACGATTCGGGTCTAATGGATCTAGCCTTGCCCTTTTCTGAATCAGTTTGACATTTCTACTCATTTAATTTCCAACCGATTGAACCGAACCCTACGTGAACCAAACCGAACCAGTTTTTCTTATCTTAAAACCGGACCAACCCTCTTTCTTCCCTATTTTTGCTATGTATCGTGACAAGAGAGAGAGAGGAGGAGAAGAAGAAACCCTTCACCATTTGGCCCTCAAACTTGGAGCTCGAATTTGAATAATCCAACCACCCGATCGAAGATTAAAGGTAAAATTTGTAACCCTCTCGTTACGTGCTTCGATTCTATCCGATTGAATGCCTTTTTCATGGCTTGAATTCATGACTTTGATGAAGATGATGAATAGTGTATGTAGCACCCTGTACACGTGGAGGTGCCACACCCCGGCACTATAGGTCAACCCACACACGAAACAGCCAATTCGTACATGAACTAACCTATAGCGAACGGGTGACAATGCAATAACTGACAAGCTAGGCGGGATTAACTTATATGTGCAACGGAATTAGGTAGAAACATAAAGCAATCACTATCAAATATTTCCATTTATCATGCCATGTCATTTCTTATTTACCAAATAAATATATTCTAACTTTACATATCAATACATTATCATCTTCGAATAAAACAATAACAATAACTATAATTTCATAATTAACGATAAATAACCAAATACACGAACCATGGTTGACTCGACTATATGAACTGGACTCGACTCGACTCCCTCCTAGCGTACACCTGCAATAACCTGAAAGGTGGAGGCGTCAGTCTGTGAAGACCGAGTGAGGGGTTTAAATACATATTAGCTCAGATAACATACAAGTTATATTCTCGGGTAAAGATTTATAAAAGATAAATATATGAGTTCAATAATAATATAACTTCGCCCGAGAATACAACTATCAATATTAAACACTTGTTCATTTTCATACAATCAATACATGGCCCCGGCGAGTGAGGGCAGTCTCCAACCTTACTCCATTTGTACATGAAACATGCTTGCTTGATTGTTAATTAATAGGTGATCATGCAATTCAATTTACCGTGCAATCGTGCGACAGTGTAACCAGGTAACACATTCATGGAATGGAAATCATGCAATAACCCGAGGATAATCCGTGGTGCCGGACCCGTCGCCAGTCTCCTTCTCCCTCCAATGATGGGAAGGTAGCTAGCCTTCGCCATCTACGACATGTTGAGCATAGGGTACATGAATCCCTAAGCCCGGAACTCCTTCCTCCACTAATCTCCTAGCGGATTCAGGGGTTATCCCAAATGTGGTGAGGATAGTGCGAGAGTTACCCGTCAGCCCTTGCTTTCCCGGTTGGCTCTAGCCACTACCCTTGGGCCCAACGTGAACGGTCATGCTACTCGCCTAAACATGCATGAAACATGGCTTGCTTGCTTGCTTTTCATGAACATGACTTGCTTGCTTGAAATGATAAGTGAATTCATGAAAATCATAGATATAAATACCCTTGGCCGAAAGATCACGTAAGGGGTTATACAGGTTCTATATAACTAGTAAATAAACCTCACCTAACAGGCGACACAACGACTCGTGGATGCGTGAACGTGCTCATGCTCGACAATCTCCTCCATGGAGAATAACTGGACAATGTACATGCATGAGACCACAATTCAAGAACATTACTCCATATAAGACGCACGGCGTGATCAAGTATGAGACATCGTGCAATAAACATTGTAGCATGTAAATATCATGTTTTGACATGTAATTAATCATATAATAACAATTTGGGATCAATTAAGGCATTGGAATTGAAATCCAAAATCTCATTTTTATGCAGAATGTTTCTGACCTTCCAGAGACCTGGGAACTGCCGTTCCAGCCTTTAGTTCAAAATGGGAAGGGCCGTTCCCAGCTCCCCGAAGTTCCTCCCCGAAGATGGGAACGGCCGTTTCCGTCTGTGAGACAAAGTGGGAACGGTTGTTCCCGTCCTCGCCGCCAAGCACATATTTCAAATAAATGGGAACGGCCATTCCCCAAATACAAAGGGAACGGGAAGGGCCGTTCCCGTTACACAGGCATTACAGAAACAGGGGATGAAGCAGGGGAGCTTCGAACCACAACCAAAATTCATCATAATCATAGTAAATCAACTCCTATTGCCATTATTCATGAAAAGAAACATATATGCATACTTTTGGTACAATAGAACTCAATATAAACACACAATCCATGCTTCAATCACCATAATTACCAATTTTAGCTCATATATAAACTCATCATAAAATCTCATAATCCTCAAGATTTCATGCACCAATTCATGTTTAAGGCCTAAAATCATGTTTCCAACATCAAATCATCAAGTTAGCTAGCTTAACCACTAACTCTAGCTTCACACATAATTTCCAAGAAATCATATATATAACCATCTCTACCGTGAATGAAAGAAGGAGAAGAAAAGATGGAGTTGTGATGAAGATGATGTCCCAAGACTTCCAATTCCTCAAAGATTTTGGCAAGAAATGATGAAAATCTCCTTTTTTCTCCTTGGAGGTTTGGCTCGGTAGAAAGGAGCAAGAATGGATGATGATTCTTGATGAAATGAAATGAAGAGTATGGAAGGAATGCATATAACGATATATTTGTGGAAAAATATAGTATTTATGATTGAATCCTCCAATGTCCATAAGTTATGCAATTAAGGATAAAAGGTTTAGAAATGATCAATTTGGTCCAAAAGATTTTCATTCAATTTGGCCCTTTAATTTGAATAAATGCCAATTAGGCACAATCAAGCAATTAAATCATGTCTAGACAATTAATTCATACAATAATTAAATTCACCTTATCAAGTAATTCTCAAGTTGACACGTATTTCATATATTTTCACGTAACATGTTCAAATACCATTTATAAAAATTAATATAACACGTATAACTTGAATAAACGAAAATAATAAAATAAAACCCTAACGCTCGAAACTCACACGTGTCGAGCGTACCTGACTGTCTGAAATTCGGGGCGTTACAATTCTCTCCGCCATAAGAGAATCCGTCCTTGGATTCCGTGTCCTGAATTCCTGGAATTTAATTGGCTCTTACGTGTTCATCCCACGTGGGTTAGCTACTCCCCGTCAGGGATTAGTTTGAAAGAGGTCTTCGATCCAAAAAGGTTCTTCAATGAGTGAAATCACGACCCTCAACTTTCTGAAGCCAAACACCCGTAAGAAAATCTAACCTTTCCACTAGAACAAATTGACAAGTAGCTGAAAATATGGAGAGTGCCCCGTCTCTCAAACAATTAACGAGAGAACCCCGTCTCTCGAGCAAGTAACAAGAGAACCCCGTCTCTTGACAACCCTGAGAGGATCACCGTCTCTCACGTACACGAAACGAAATTCAGGCGAGCACTTAGGTAATGTTTACAATTAACGCATAAGGATCAAATAAAAATTACCACTTATGCAACTCTTTGTTCACATAAACAATTAATAATAAACAAGGAATCATATACAAGAATAACAAAGTAGTAATACTCAAATAAAAATAAAATAATGGTGCACGTGATATGTATGATTAAGTGTACCGTTCACCGAGGATTGAAGTCCTGGTATTGAAGTAGCTCAGCCGAATTCTTGATTCTTTTAGTTGAGATTTTCTTGTCTCGTACCACGATGGTTCGAAATTTCCATTCTTGATAGCCATCTCTGCCCTCGCGCTATTTTCTAACATAATCCATAAATCATCATTAATCACCACGTCTTCAGACCAGTTTTAATCCCAGATTTGCCGGTTGAACCCTTCTTGCACTGATTCTTACATTTACTTTCTGGTTTCAGAAGTGAGAATACCCTGGTTTTCTTGTTAGAGAGTAATTGCACATTCAAGCTTAAAAGACTGACTTTGTGTTCCAAGCAAGCTCTTATCTGACCAACAGAGAGAACAGGCTTTACCATTCCCTCGACCTTCATAATCAAAGTAAAACATTTCCCGAAGCAAAGATCTTAAACTCCTTATTTGAAATTCGAGAGTTGAGCTCCTATTCCCTTAGCAAATAGCACGACCGATATTTGATGCAGAAAAGAATCGAGGTCGTCATCCCTTACAAGTAACTCAGCCAGCACACTTGCATAGAAACCGAAGGAATCAGGTCCTAGTGAAATGTTTTCCTTGTAGGATTCTCATCTTTGATCAAAGTATGTTCAATCAATTCGTAAAAGTCGTTGTCTCTCCCATTCCTATTGTTAACACTTGATCCCAAAATTAGCAGCCTTTGTACTTCTACTTACTTAATTATTCACTTCCGACTCCTACTTTCCACTTTCTTCCCTCTCAGTTATTGTAGACATTCCGGTGGGAATATTCATCATATGGTTGCCTACTCCCTGGCCTTGATAGAGAACTCCTGCTAGTATATATTCCGTTAACGAGAGGAATTAAGATTCAAGATTGACCATCCAAATTTAGCCAGATTGGATCCCTTCTCCCATTTACTGAGTCAAATGATATTCTGAGACTATTGGAGAATTGCAGACAGTATACCCACATCCTGGAAAACGGTGATAGAACAACGATACTGTCGATGATGGGATTTTATTGGAAACTTCTTTCACATGGTTCTGATAGAGGATTCCAGGAAGAATCGGTTTTCTTAGATTCCAACTCTCTCTCAAGGGCTATCTGACTTCAGATTTAAATTTTATTTTCAGGCCGACTCTCCCCCTTAAGAAAATGGAAAATTTCTAATTCTTTAAATTTGTTCTGTCCTTTCCCACTTGTAAGCTTCTCTGCTGGTTTAAATTCCCGTAACCTTTTCCTCATCCTACTCGCTATTGACCAAGATTTTGATTAATGGTTCTTTCCAAATTTCTTTCTTGTTATTAACATGCTCAACTTGAAGCTCTCTGACTGTCACCACTATGATTTGATATTAAAATTCTGCCACCTAATGCTTCCAGAGGGTTGATATTTGCAAGATCGACACCATAATCTGAAGCAAGACAAAGTTCTTTCTCCTACCCCTACTGAATCCCCAAAATGCTGATTAATTTCTAAAGGTTGAAAGACCCGCTGAACATTTATCTGCTTGAACTTATTATCATTTTCCAGTTCCCCAGAATTTTTCAAATATCTATCTCATGCCTGCTCCTACTAAATCCTGAACCAATAAATTTTCACACTCTCCAAGCATTGCTAAACTTCGAGCAGAATCGGATGACCCGGTTACAAACATGGTACCGATGATTCAAAAATCTCTTCTTTAAATTCAAGTTGGTAGGAATAGAGGCAAGGATTGTGCAGAGTATAGGAAAAGCCTATTAATAATAAACACTAAATAATGCATGACGGTTAAAGTGTCAATGAACATCACATACCTATTAGCAATTTAAAATGCAACACGTTGGGACAATTATTTTGGCTTAAAACATACTTATAAGTAAAGAAATTTATATACTTCAACTAATTTAAGCATATATTTAATGCATCAAGTAGGTAATCTAAAGAACATCTATAACAATATTTATAAATGAGAAGCAATTTAATTAACAATTATGATGCACGAGTTTATGAATGCATTGAAGAACCTGGCACCGTAGAAATGTTAGGCTCGATTCCAGTGTCCATTCTTGGTTGACCGAATTGCAACTTGGTTCGAACGGTTGATCAATATCTTAAATCTTCAAAATCCTCTGGCCAATCCGTACATGAACTAACCTATAGCGAACGGGTGACAATGCAATAACTGACAAGCTAGGCGGGATTAACCTATATGTGCAACGGAATTAGGTAGAAACATAAAGCAATCACTATCAAATATTTCCATTTATCATGCCATGTCATTTCTCATTTACAAAATAAATATATTCTAACTTTACATATCAATACATTATCATCTTCGAATAAAAAAATAACAATAACTATAATTTCATAATTAAAGATAAATAACCAAATACACGAACCATGGTTGACTCGACTACATGAACTGGACTCGACTCGACTCCCGCCTAGCGTGCACCTGCAATAACCTGAAAGGTGGAGGCGTCAGTCTGTGAAGACCGAGTGAGGGGTTTAAATACATATTAGCGCACATAACATACAAGTTATATTCTCGGGTAAAGATTTTTAAAAGATAAATATATGAGTTCAATAATAATATAACTTCGCCTGAGAATACAACTATCAATATTAAACACTTGTTCATTTTCATGCAATCAATACATGGCCCCGGCGAGTGAGGGCGGTCTCCAACCTTACTTCATTTGTACATGAAACATGCTTGCTTGATTGTTAATTAATAGGTGATCATGCAATTCAATTTACCATGCAATCGTGCAATAGTGTAATCAGGTAACACATTCATGGAATGGAAATCATGCAATAGCCCGAGGATAATCCGTGGTGCCGGACCCGTCCCCAGTCTCCTTCTCCCTGCAATGATGGGAAGGTAGCTAGCCTTCGCCATCCACGACATGTTGAGCATAGGGTACATGAATCCCTAAGCTCGGAACTCCTTCCTCCACTAATCTCCTAGCGGATTCAAGGGCATCCCAAATGTGGTGAGGATAGTGCGAGAGTTACCCGTCAGCCCTTGCTTTCCCGGTTGGCTCTAGCCACTACCCTTGGGCCCAACGTGAACGGTCATGCTACTCGCCTAAACATGCATGAAACATGGCTTGCTTGCTTGCTTTTCATGAACATGACTTGCTTGCTTGAAATGATAAGTGAATTCATGAAAATCATAGATATAAATACCTTTGGCCGAAAGATCATGTAAGGGGTTATACAGGTTCTATATCACTAGTAAATAAACCTCACCTGACAGGCGACATAATGACTCGTGGATGCATGAACGTGCTCATGCTCGACAATCTCCGCCATGGAGAATAACTGGACAATGTACATGCATGAGACCAGAATTCAAGAACATTACTCCATATAAGACGCACTGCGTGATCAAGTACTAGACATCATGCAATAAACAATGTAGCATGTAAATATCATGTTTTGACATGTAATTAATCATATAATAACAATTTGGGATCAATTAAGGCATTGGAATTGAAATCCAAAATCTCATTTTTATGCAGAATGTTTCTGACCTTCCAGAGACCTGGGAACGGCCGTTCCAGCCTTTAGTTCAAAATGGGAAGGGCCGTTCCCAGCTCCCCGAAGTTTCTCCCCAAAGATGGGAACGGTCGTTCCCGTCTGTGAGATAAAGTGGGAACGGTGGTTCCCGTCCTCACCGCCAAGCACATATTTCAAATAAATGGGAACGACCGTTCCCCAAATACAAAAGGAATGGGAAGGGCCATTCCCGTTACGCTGGCATTACAGAAACAGGGGAGCTTCGAACCACAACCAAAATTCATCATAATCATAGTAAATCAACTCCTAATGCTATAATTCATGAAAAGAAACATATATGCATGCTTTTGGTACAATAGAACTCAATATAAACAGACAATCCATGCTTCAATCACCATAATCACCAATTTTAGCTCATATATAAACTCATCATAAAATCTCATAATCCTCAAGATTTCATGCACCAATTCATGTTTAAGGCCTAAAATCATGTTTCCAACATCAAATCATCAAGTTAGCTAGCTTAACCACTAACCCTAGCTTCACACATAATTTCCAAGAAATCATATATATAAGCATCTCTACCTTGAATGAAAGAAGGAGAAGAAAAGATGGAGATGTGATGAAGATGATGTCCCAAGACTTCCAATTCCTCAAAGATTTTGGCAAGAAATGATGAAAATCTCCTTTTTTCTCCTTGGAGGTTTGGCTCGGTAGAAAGGAGCAAGAATGGATGATGATTCTTGATGAAATGAAATGAAGAGTAAGGAAGGAATGCATATAACGATATATTTGTGGAAAAATATAATATTTATGATTGAATCCTCCAATTTCCATAAGTTATGTAATTAAGGATAAAAGGTTTAGAAATGATCAATTTGGTCCAAAAGATTTTCATGCAATTTGGCCCTTTAATTTGAATAAATGCCAATTAGGCACAATCAAGCAATTAAATCATGTGTAGACAATTAATTCATACAATAATTAAATTCACCTTATCAAGTAATTCTCAAGTTGACTCGTATTTCATATATTTTCACGTAACATGTTAAAATACCATTTATAAAAATTAATATAACACGTATAACTTGAATAAACGAAAATAATAAAATAAAACCCTAACGCTCGAAACTCACACGTGTCGAGCGTACCTGACTGTCTGAAATTCGGGGCGTTATAGTGTAGATTTCGTGTTTTAGGTGTTCGGGCTTGTTTCGGAGTCCAATTTGTGCTCTAATGTGTTCTATATGTGTTGTTTGATGTTATATGTTTGTTTTGTGCCATTTGTAGGGGTTTGGGATAGTTTTTGGGGAGGTTGGAAACCTCCCCACATAGCGGCCGCCATGGCTGAGAAGCTCAGTGGCGCCCGCGACCATTTTTGGCCTAAAAAGTGTTGCGGCCACGACCATCTTGCAAGAGAGGTTCTGTTTTGCCTTCGCGGCCGCGACTGGTTTTCAATTCAATTTTGTCGCGGCCACGACGCCTTCATATGTGCTCCGTTTTATTTTAATTTTGGACTATAGAAACCTTTTTGAGTCTAAAACATTCTCCACTGGAATCACCATAAAATTCGTTCTAAATTTTGAGATATAACCGTTTGAATTTTGTGTCGCCACTTCGCCAGAATTTTGCTTTCGTCCAACTTCAAACCTACGCCATTTTCGCCTCGCTTTGAACCATGATTCGAGCCATATACCATTTCAAAGATCTATGTGTCTAGTTTCTTTTTAAAGAAGAAAAACTTAATTCCCATTTCTCAAACTCAAGTTATGATCATTTTCCTACAACTTGTCCATTTTGGAAAATTTCCAGCTTTTACCCGTTTTTGCTTAAAACCATTTCTTGTGCTCTTCTTCCGCTTTTCTTTCAGCTTTTCACTTCCGAACTCGTTCCTAACTTGTTATAACTTATGTATGTGTATGTATTTACTCTTATATGCCTTTCGTTTACCTTTTTTTACAATAATTGTGCACATGAACATGCCCTAACGTGTTTTAGGCGTATGTTAAATTATGAAATGCATTTCTTTGCATGGAATGAGTTTGAATACGAACCTTGCCTATGTGTTTCGCTCTCATAAGTGCTTATGCATACGCCGTGCATCTACATGGTTCATCTTTGGGTCTAAGCTTTATGTTTTGTCTTCAATTTGTTAAGGTACATCCGGGGAGGTCTCCCATCGTCTGTGTTGATCCCGGGTTGGATCATTCTTCGTGTTTAGCTTTCGTTGGTGTAAGGTGAGGCTAGGTTATAGTTAAAGTAGTAGTGCCCTTATACACTACAACCCCGCACCGAAGTATCTCCCGAGTGGATGTGAGTTCTAGCACCCGAGAAACACTCCGACGAACGGACAGTGCTAGTCAATATCAGAATATTAAAACACTGCAGCGAAAATTTTGGTAATTTAAAATTTTTGAAACGATGACAGGGGAATACAATAAACAAGCCAGTAATGGCAGAGTATAGATGTCATAGGTAGTGACCATGTAATGGCCGTAATAGGTAATTCCAAACTCGTAAGTATAACTCATTCAAAACAACCTTGAACTATCATGCAAAACGAAAAGACACACTAAGCTTCTAGATACCTTCTAGTAAGCGTCTGTTGAACCTGAAACCATGATTTATAAAGTATGAGGGTTAGTCAAAGTGACTAAGTGAGGGGGTAGTTGCAATTAAATATGGGTATATATATATATAGTTATCTTTTTTTTGAAAAGGTATTTGACTAGGAAAGTCTGAGTTGGAAATTGATAGTAAAATAATGGATCAGTAGTGCTATACCGGAAACCAATAAAATAATAATCAGTACAAATATTTGGTTCATATTCATCTTGAGAAAAAGGGAAATAAGGGATTGGGTATCAGATTCTTGAAAATATGAACCGTATGACAATAAAGTATTAATGCCCTACAAGTAGGCGTTCTCCATCCTTTACTCCTTAAACAGAATGAAATCAGAAATAACAGAATCAATCCAACCTTCTTCCTCCATGATCTGTCGGGAGCAACCCCTCGAGATCCAGATACAGACAGAGGGAGGGACGTACCTTTCCCGTCACTTAATGTGGAATAACTAACCTCCAGTTAAACCAACATTAAGATCAGATTTGGCTGCAGGTATAGTAATAGACGATGGCCCTTGCCACCCGACTATTAGTTCTACCGTACCACCGGGCCCAAAAGATACAGTTATAAATACAGATACAGATCTTGCATTTTAGATACAGAATTGGGTTACATTATATCAATACTCACCAAAACGGATTTGAGTATGATATGTTTGAAACTTATACATAAACAAGGATTTTGTTTTGTATAATCGGATAATAGGTAACCTTATATCAAATATTTTCCAAGAAAGGGGATACTACTATAATTAGGAAAAATAAAACTGAACCCTTACTAGGGTAAATAATAAAATATTTTATATCTAGACTCATGGTCCCAGTTGAAAATATTTTTAACCTCACCTGCTACGATACGGAATCAAGTAAAGTATTCGGGGTTCCACTGTCTAGACCTAGTTCCTGAAAGTAGTGAACAACTAAGAACTAAGTTCTTTCTATACTAATGAGGCACATGAATGAGTACAATTAAAGCATGTTGTAACAAGGAGTAACAGTAAATGTACAGGAAATTTGGTAATCTAGAATTGAAATATTATTGTAAAACATACTAATACCAAAGTCATACAACTGAATCAACCAAGAAATTCTTAAATTATGAATCCAAATTAAGATTTATTTTTAATAAAAGTGAACCCAATTTTGAAAACATTATTTAATCCCCGATTTTAAAATCGTTAGATAAAAGTCCTTTCTTAAAAACCCAAAATATTATTTTATATTAATATTTGAAATCTCTACAAGATATTATGAGTCAAAGTCTTCATTTGAATTCAAAAGTCAAAGTTACTATTGAAAACGGTTACTATTTGAACTTAAGGGATTAAACGTTTTTAAATACATAATCAAACATTTCCCTACACACACTATCACACGGCACACACACACACTTCAAGAACATTAAGAACATGTTTTTAAGGCTACTTGAATATTCAAAGGATTTATGAAGCATACTTGATCATATTCATATTCATAACATAAAATTTGAAGCATAATATAGCAAAATATACAAATTCTTCATGAAAAATAATTCATAATTAAATTCCCTAAACATTCATTTGTTCTAACATTCAAGAACATAATTATGAATATTCAAACACATATCTAAATCAATTCATATGATAAACATGCATTTCTTAATTTAAATTCCTAACTTTAATTTATGAAAATAAATTCCTAAAATATAATTTCCTATCATGAATTTCTAACATAATTTAAAACATATAAAATATAAACTAGATTGCATAATTTAAATATAAAATAAAACATAAATTAAAGCATAATGTAAAGCACAAAATAACTAACCTTGAGAGAGATTTGGGAGGGGTTGTGGCGTGAGGTTGAGAGGAGAGAAGAGAGAGTTTTGTGTGTAGGAATTGAAGGAATTTGTGAGGTACAAATGGTCTCTTGAAGGGTATTTATTGTTGGAAAACACGAATCAGAAAGCAGCGGAATTTAAAAAATTTTCCCAACAAAAGGACCTTGAACTCGCAATCGTGTAACCAAATTCGTAAAGATAGAAAACTTACTTTTCTTTTATTCTTTCTTGAAGCGTTTCAAGCCACCCAAGAACGCTCTTCTCGCAGCTTGATCCCCTCTCCTTGGTAAAGCTCGAATCTTCAAACTTCTAACTTGAAGTCTCTAGAGAAAGTCCACCAACTTGATCACAATCTAACTAGTAAGGATGCTAGTTCTCTAGTTAGTGTTTAGGCTTAACCTAGGGTTTAATTTAATCTTGGAGAAAGGAAGGTGTTCAACACATGAACCAAGAATTGTCAATTAGCTCCATAAGGAGCTCGAGCTCCCCTATTTATAGAGAGAGGGTGCCGATCCAAATCCTAGTTGGGAAAGGATTTGGTTCCTCTCTCTCCTATTACTTGATCATCAAGTATTTTCCAACTTTGACTTTGAATTCTAATTCTAGTCAACTTTTAAGAGAGCTAAAAATATCCAAACTATTTTTGGATAATTTTATACTTTATTTATTATAAAAATAAATAACTTATTTTATCTAATTAATTAATTCATAATTAATTAACTAGATTATTTTCTCCAAAAATTAGACTTTCTTTTTAATTCAAAATTAAACCAAAGTCTATTAAATAATTAACTAATTAATTATTTAATATATATATATATAATATATATATACACACGTGTGTGACACGTGTCACAGTGACACGTGTCACTCACGTGAGCCACACGTGTGATTTCACACGTGTGGAACCCTCTTGGCCCGATTAACTCGTTTAATCATTTTCAAGCCTCAACTCATGTAACCAAGTTGTTGTGTGTGACCCTCTAGGTTCTCAATTCAATTAGCAGTAACCCCAATTAATTAATTCACTAATTAATTAATCAGTCTACAGATTAAACGACCATAGTCTAGCAACAGGTGTTTAACCCCTAGCTGAATTGGAATGTTCGGATTCGACAGAACCTTTAAGTCATTGATTCATGTGAGATACAATCCTCCTACTTACTATCTCTCAACCAAGATTTAGGGTAAGGGAATAATCAGAACCCTAATAATCTGGTCTTAAAGCTAAGTGCATTTCATATCCATTTGATCTCAATCCAAGAAACCCTTTTCTTGATGTCTTGATCTACTGCCTTGGCCAAGGACTCCATATGGCATATGAATGACTTACACAATAAGAGATCACCTTGCAAATGCAAGTGTAGGTCCTTTCTTGATTCTCATTCACTTTCATGAATCACTTGTGCAGCCCCAGCATAAGCCTTGAATCAGTTGTCTAAGGCGACACCCTTTAAAGCTTATACCTAAGACTACAGAGTTAACTCATAAAGTGAGAAGGAACCTCAAGTCTAAGGATCAATTAATCACATCAATGACTCGTGAGATATTTCCTAATCTGGAAGTTTCCATTTCCTGAAATAGAAACTTCCTTTCCCATTTAGGAATGTTCTCACACGGGGCACCTCAGTGAACTTACTTATTAAAGTAAGCACCCTCATGTATCACGCACGTATCAACTATACACTTTGCACCTCCATGAAACAAGGTGGTCCTTCTTAAGGGCGTGATCCCACAAGCAAGCCTTAGAGGAGTCAGGTTGACACTCCCACTGTCTGTAGGACTCATCGGCTTGGAGTATTTTACTAATCATGACTTATGTGATTTAGGGCTCGTTTCATGAACCATTTCACCTAAATGGTAGAGTCCTAAAGTCATCAGGATTAGGGGAGTTCTCATACATGCACAGCTAAAGTAAACGGATACCAAACAAGAGCATATAAAGAAGTGTTGCCTCAATTCGTTATTTTATTCAAAGATTGTCTGTGATTACAATAAGGAAAAGCACAAAGCGGATATACAATCGGCTTTCTAGGGCACTATTCCTAACAATCTCCCACTTGCCCGTCAAAGCCATTCTAAAGCTACTCTAAGTCCCATCTTCTGAAGATGACCTTGGAAAGCTTCTCGACTAAGGGGTTTAGTAAGTGGATCTGCCACGTTCTCTGCTGATGTGACCCTCTCAATTAGCACATCTCCTCTTTTGATAATATCACGGATTAGGTGATACTTCCTCATAATGTGCTTGGTCCGTTGGTGAGATCTTGGTTCTCTTGCTTGAGCAACCGCCCCAGTGTTGTCACAAAACACAGTAACGGGGTCTTTCATGCTAGGAACAACATTCAATTCCTGAATGAAGTTTCTAATCCAAACACCTTGCTTAGCTGCATCATTTGCAGCTAAGTATTCGGCCTCAGTGGTCGAACCAGCAGTGGTAGTTTGCTTGGAACTCTTCCAACTCACTGCTCCGCCGTTTAGGCAGAAAATGTATCCTGACATTGACTTAAAATGATCTAAGTCAGATGTAAAGCTTGCATCGCAGTATCCTTCGACAGTAAGATCTCTCTGACCTCCGTAAACCAAGAATAAATCTTTAGTACTTTTCAAGTACTTAAGAATATTCTTCATGGCAGCCCAGTGACCATCTCCAGGGTCAGATTGGAAACGACTTGTCACACTAAGTGCATAAGCCACATCCGGTCGAGTACATAACATTGCATACATTATGCTACCTATTGCTGATGCATAAGGTGTATGAGTCATTCTTTCCTTCTCAAGGTTAGTCTTAGGACACATCTTCTTTGAAAGACATGTTCCTACACTCATAGGAAGGTTCTTAACCTTTGCTGACTCCATATTGAATCTCTTCAATACTTTGTCAATGTACATCGATTGTGATAGTCCTATTAACCTTCTAGATCTATCTCTATAGATTTTAATTCCAAGGATATGGGACGCATCACCAAGATCTTTCATCTCGAATTGGTTCGATAACCATAACTTAGTCACTTTCATGTCATCCTTCGAATTCCCAATAAGAAGGATGTCATCAACATAAAGTACTAAGAATTGCACTGAGGTCTCCAATTCCTTTCTATACACACATGATTCATTCGAAATTTGGATGAAGCCAAACGCTTTGACTGATTCATCAAATCGAATGTTCCAATTCCTAGAAGCCTGTTTCAATCCATAGATTGATCTTTGGAGTTTGCAAACCTTTTGCTCACTCCCACTGAATGTGAAACCTTTGGGTTGCTCCATATAAATGTCTTTGTCAATGTCACCATTGAGAAAGGCAGTTTTCACATCCATTTGCCATATCTCATAGTCATAATATGCAGCAATGGCAAGCATGATCCGAATAGACTTTTGCATTGCAACTGGTGAAAAGGTTTCGTCAAAGTCCACGCCGGGTCTCTGAGTGAATCCTTTTGCAACCAGTCTTGCTTTGTAGGCTGCAATGCTTCCATCAACTCCAAGCTTTCTCTTAAAGATCCATTTGCAACCTATGGGTTTGACCCCATCAGGCAAATCTACCAAGGTCCAAACTTGGTTGGAGTTCATGGAATCCATTTCGGATTTCATGGCTTCTATCCTCTGTTCAGACTCAGAATCTGAAAGTGCCTCCTCATATGTTGAAGGATCATTATCCTTTTGAGAGATTTCATGGAAGAATCCATACCATCTCTCCGACTGTCTAGGATTGCGTTCAGAACGCCTTAGAGGAGGATTTTCATGTGTATCGAAATTCGTGATTGGTTGTGGTTGATCAGAGTGGGACGTTTCTTCAGTGGGTGGTATGGGGTCGCTTTGTACTTCTTCTAATTCTATGATCTTGCCTTGCTTTTCTTTAAGGAACGGTTCCTCCAGAAAAGTAGCATTTCTGGAAACAAACACCTTTTGCTCAGACTGATCATAGAAGTAGTATCCTATGGATTCCTTAGGATAACCTACAAAGTAGCATAAGTTAGAACGAGATTCTAACTTATCTCCCACTGTCCTCTTCACGTAAGCAGGACAACCTCAAATTCTTAAGTAAGAATAACTAGGGATTTTACCATGCCACATTTCATAGGACGTCTTAGGGACTGACTCAGAGGGAACTAGATTCAAAATCTTTGCTGCACTTTCTAGGGGATAACCCCAGAAAGAAGGTGGTAAGTCAGTGAAACTCATCATGGAACGAACCATATCAAGTAGGGTTCGATTCCTTCTCTCAGAAACTCCATTAAGCTGAGGAGTTCCCGGAGGAGTCCACTGAGAGATAATCCCATTATCCTTGAGATGATTAAGGAATTCTTCACTAAGATATTCGCCTCCTCGATCAGATCGAAGTGCTTTGATCTTGTGACCAGTTTGGTTCTTAACCTCCTTTTGAAATTCTAAGAATTTCTCAAAAGCTTCAGATTTATACTTCATTAAGTATACATAACCATACCGACTAAAGTCATCTGTAAAGGTTATGAAGTACTGATGATTGTTTCTAGTGCTTACACTAAGCGGTCCACAAACATCAGTATGGATCAAATCCAAAACCTTAGTGGCACGTTCCACAGTTCCTTTAAAAGGGACTTTGGACATTTTTCCTTTGAGACAGGATTCGCAAGAAGTTAACTCTTTGAGATCTTTTTCAGAGAATGATCCTAAAGTGTTTATCTTGCTAATTCTGTTCTTGGAAATGTGTCCTAATCTAGCGTGCCATAAGGGAGCTGAAACTTTGTCATCTCTCTTACGCTTCGTTTCTCGTTGTATATTCATAATATTGATATTTTGAGTTAGGTAAAGTCCATTACTTAGAGTACCGATATGAACGGAAGAGTTGTTCCGTTTGATAAAATATTTACCATTCTTAATATAAGTTTCATATCCTTCACAATCTAATATTGGAACTGAAATTATATTACGAATAATGCTCGGTACATAAAGGACTTTATTTAATACTAACTCAAAACTACCTAAATCTAATCTAATTGTGCCTAAAGCTCGAGCTTCATCGTTTGAGTCATCGCCGATCTTCAAGACACATTCTCCTTCTTTTAGTTGTTGAACATCACTTAGCATCTGTACATCATTACAGATATGAGTTCCACAACCGGTATCAAGTACCCAAGAACTAGAATTAATAGACAGATTTACTTCAACGAGAAAGATACCTTTCTTTAGAGTAGCCTTGTACTCTGGGCAGTTTCTCCTCCAATGTCCCGCTTTGCCACAATGGAAGCAAACATCCTCTTTCTGATCACGCTTCTTCTTTTGGGCCTTCCCCTTCGAAATGCCACCAGTGGGCCTAAGGGGTTTCTTCTTCTTCTTTTGGGCTTTCTTACGCTTACCTTTAGAAGGCCCAGAAGAGGAAGATGGAGCATTCACCATCAAAACCTTATTGTCCTTCTTGATCGTGCTTTCAGCAGTCACAAGCTGACTAATCAGCTCAGCTACAGTAGCACTAGCATGATTCATGTTGAAGTTAAGGACAAATGGGTTGAATGACGGTGGGAGCGAAGCTAGCAACAAATCTACTGAAAGCTCATCTTTCAGTGGCATGTCCATGGAAGCAAGTTTCTCAGTAAGGGCAAGAAACTTGAGTCCATATTCATGGACACTGGAACCTTCCCTCATTCTCAAGTGGAACAATTCCTTTGCAGTGTTATACCTTGTAACACGTTCATGAGGGCGGTGAAGTTGCTCTAAGTGGTCGTAAATATCCCAAGCAAATTCCATGGCCTCATGTTGCCTTTGCAAGTCCGGAGACATGTTAGCCAATATAAGGCAACGGGCTTGGAGATTATCATCCTTCCACTTCTGAATCGCATCCCGCTCGGCCCGAGTGGGAGCCTCCCCTTCGGGACTAGGCTCCCCTTCGAAGAGAACATAAGTTCTCTTCTCAGAATCTAAAATTATTTTTAGATTCCTCAGCCAATCAGAATAGTTGGGACCAGTCAACTTGTTTGACTCGAGGATCGATACAAGAGGGTTTTTGGTTGCCATTTCAAAACACGTAGAGAATCACAGAATCTACGACCTAAATGGTAAATCAGAGAACTTGTGAGCATGCTGAATTATAACGATATACAAAAGATAAGGTCTTTAATCTAATGTAGCTCCCACTGTTTTTCAAAGATCTAGAATTCCCAAAGATCTAAGAGGAACGCGTTTCCCAATGGGTACTAAGATCCTAGGCATTTTACCTCGAACCCACGACTCGCGGACATTCTAAGTAAGAACCCTAGGTAGGTACAGCTTACCAATTCTAACACCTTTAGAACTCTTAGTAATTGTTTTTGCATCACCTATCTTTCAATATGGACCCACGACTCGTGCGACATCCATATTTACTTAGGTGTTAAGCTAGACCCATCAATCATAAGATCATGACCAAAACTTAGTTCGAACGACCCACGACTCGCGGACATCGCCCTTGCTAAAATTGACCACGAAATATTGATCATTTAAAATGATCAATTTGGTAACTAAGAACTAATAACCTCCACTAGCTATCCCACGACTCGCGGACAATAACTAGCTTCACTTACTAAACTTAAAACCTATTGATGGAATGCTAGGAATTTAATTCAAAATTTGCATCTCGAATTAAACACCTATTTGTTCGAAATTAGCTCAATATTTAATGGGAATTTTCGAATCAACCGGAGAGTTGTCCGGTTCGACCTCACCAACATATATGTTATCCAATTTTATTAGTCTTGATTAATGTAAGTACACTTAAATGCATTTCAAACAAGCACATAAACAGATAACATGTCCTAGCATGATACTAACATGTAATGATCATGGGTTCTACCTATCTTATGCGTGATATGTGGGAGCCACTCCACAATCACAAGTTCTAACATACATGCCACATAAACAATTCAAATCACATAAGGGAAAGCGGTAACAAAATACGAGCCCTATCTCTATTACATTTAACAATTGAGATTCCCCTCCCTAACATTTTGAGGGGTCTTCACTTATGGCCTCCTTGTTACTTGAATGTGGTCCATCTTACTCCATGGGTGCATTGTCTCCAAAATGAAAATAAAACCTCACCACCTATCTCTACTCTCAAATTACAATAAAAAGAAAAAGACATAAAGTAATAAGGCTCAATCTTCATATTGGCCTTAGACAATTACACGGGGCATACCCCGGCCTCAAAAAACAGTAATATGGAAAGCCACATAATAAATCACATAACAGTACGCACATAAGTGAGGCTCCAACCTCAATTGAAAAACGCAACTATAGGGCTCCAACCCCAATTTAAACCATCCATGTGCATAAATTAAAACCATACATAGATCTAAACCCATGATCACCTAACATGCTTTTGCAAGAATTTAAATTTAACCAATAAATTAAAATTCTCGCTTTAAGCTCTAATAGCTTAAAACACGACTTGATGCGAGTCTTATTTATAAAAGTTTTCAATAAATCCCAAATTACCAAAACAAATAAAATTCCAATTAATTTCTGAAAATTAATAATTTTATCAAGATGTATTTTCCCAAAATATAAACCGTTTCAATTTCTCAAAAATCCCAATTTTAAGTTTTATTCAAAAATTAAAATAAATATTCAAAAATAAAATTTTAAAATTAAAATAAAATTGGGACTGGATTGCACGAAACACGAAAAGGCCGGATCGCGAAAACGGGACCCGTACGCGGAGAAGACGGCACGCACGCGGCGCGCGCGGCCAAGGCCGCGCGAGTAGGCGAGCTGCTGCGCGCGGCTTTCCCGCAAGCATGCGGGCGGGGCGGGCGCGCCTCCCGCACAGGCGTGCGGGAGGACCTGGGCGGCTGGCCGGTCTGTCCCGGCCAGGCCTAGGCGGATGCCCTTGCGCACGCCTAGCACAGGCGGGCGGTGCGCGAGAAGCCCGCGCGCGCGACTCCTTCGCGCGCGGGGTTTCTCGTGTTGGTCGCGATCCGGGTTTTCGTTTCGTGTTTTCGTTCAAAAGCAAAACCAATCCAAGAAATCCAAAAAACAGTTTATACAGTTTCAAATCTAAAACAGTTTTCAAAAATTAAATTTTGTAAAAACCAATTTTCAGAAACTTTCAGGAAAAAATACAGTTTCGTAATTCAGGCTTTCTAAAACAATTACAAATACTCAATTGCATCAAGCCTAAGAATTTCTACCAAATTCAGTATAATTGAGACGAATCAGAAACACGATTAACGAGGTGGCTCTGATACCACTTGTTGGAAAACACGAATCAGAAAGCAGCGGAATTTAAAAAATTTTCCCAACAAAAGGACCTTGAACTCGCAATCGTGTAACCAAATTCGTAAAGATAGAAAACTTACTTTTCTTTTATTCTTTCTTGAAGCGTTTCAAGCCACCCAAGAACGCTCTTCTCGCGGCTTGATCCCCTCTCCTTGGTAAAGCTCGAATCTTCAAACTTCTAACTTGAAGTCTCTAGAGAAAGTCCACCAACTTGATCACAATCTAACTAGTAAGGATGCTAGTTCTCTAGTTAGTGTTTAGGCTTAACCTAGGGTTTAATTTAATCTTGGAGAAAGGAAGGTGTTCAACACATGAACCAAGAATTGTCAATTAGCTCCATAAGGAGCTCGAGCTCCCCTATTTATAGAGAGAGGGTGCCGATCCAAATCCTAGTTGGGAAAGGATTTGGTTCCTCTCTCTCCTATTACTTGATCATCAAGTATTTTCCAACTTTGACTTTGAATTCTAATTCTAGTCAACTTTTAAGAGAGCTAAAAATATCCAAACTATTTTTGGATAATTTTATACTTTATTTATTATAAAAATAAATAACTTATTTTATCTAATTAATTAATTCATAATTAATTAACTAGATTATTTTCTCCAAAAATTAGACTTTCTTTTTAATTCAAAATTAAACCAAAGTCTATTAAATAATTAACTAATTAATTATTTAATATATATATATAATATATATATACACACGTGTGTGACACGTGTCACAGTGACACGTGTCACTCACGTGAGCCACACGTGTGATTTCACACGTGTGGAACCCTCTTGGCCCGATTAACTCGTTTAATCATTTTCAAGCCTCAACTCATGTAACCAAGTTGTTGTGTGTGACCCTCTAGGTTCTCAATTCAATTAGCAGTAACCCCAATTAATTAATTCACTAATTAATTAATCAGTCCACAGATTAAACGACCATAGTCTAGCAACAGGTGTTTAACCCCTAGCTGAATTGGAATGTTCGGATTCGACAGAACCTTTAAGTCATTGATTCATGTGAGATACAATCCTCCTACTTACTATCTCTCAACCAAGATCTAGGGTAAGGGAATAATCAGAACCCTAATAATCTGGTCTTAAAGCTAAGTGCATTTCATATCCATTTGATCTCAATCCAAGAAACCCTTTTCTTGATGTCTTGATCTACTGCCTTGGCCAAGGACTCCATATGGCATATGAATGACTTACACAATAAGAGATCACCTTGCAAATGCAAGTGTAGGTCCTTTCTTGATTCTCATTCACTTTCATGAATCACTTGTGCAGCCCCAGCATAAGCCTTGAATCAGTTGTCTAAGGCGACACCCTTTAAAGCTTATACCTAAGACTACAGAGTTAACTCATAAAGTGAGAAGGAACCTCAAGTCTAAGGATCAATTAATCACATCAATGACTCGTGAGATATTTCCTAATCTGGAAGTTTCCATTTCCTTAAATAGAAACTTCCTTTCCCATTTAGGAATGTTCTCACACGGGGCACCTCAGTGAACTTACTTATTAAAGTAAGCACCCTCATGTATCACGCACGTATCAACTATACACTTTGCACCTCCATGAAACAAGGTGGTCCTTCTTAAGGGCGTGATCCCACAAGCAAGCCTTAGAGGAGTCAGGTTGACACTCCCACTGTCTGTAGGACTCATCGGCTTGGAGTATTTTACTAATCATGACTTATGTGATTTAGGGCTCGTTTCATGAACCATTTCACCTAAATGGTAGAGTCCTAAAGTCATCAGGATTAGGGGAGTTCTCATACATGCACAGCTAAAGTAAACGCATACCAAACAAGAGCATATAAAGAAGTGTTGCCTCAATTCGTTATTTTATTCAAAGATTGTCTGTGATTACAATAAGGAAAAGCACAAAGCGGATATACAATCGGCTTTCTAGGGCACTATTCCTAACATTTATAGGTAGGAATTAGGGGTCTTAGTGCAATTTCTAAAAATATGTTAGAGATGTGGGAATTTCTAAATGAAACAAGTTTTGTGAAATCGTGGAGGAAATGTGGAAGAATTTAAATTTATACAAATGTGTGGGATTCTTTTAAGACATGTGGAAGAATTAGATTCATATCTCTAAACTTTCTATTTTTAGAAGGTTATGTCATGATTGATGTCATAGTAAATAAAAATAAATATAAAATAATATAAAATTTATTCAAGAGTCGGGAGACGAGAACTTGAAGTGGTAAAAATAATGAAAGAATGAGTGAAAAATAAGCTTCGTTATGATTATAAATGTGGAGCGTTTAGGTTTTTCGCTTGAAAGTTATAAACGTTAGAGATGATGAAAATCATGATAAAATTATATAAACGAAGCTATGATGAAGTTTAAGGGTTGGGAAAATTATCATAGTTGGAGAAAAATTCAAGAAACGTTTCAAGTAAAATTTTGAATATTTAAATGAAAGCAAATCGTTTATAATAAAATGATAATTTTTAAAAGGAAAAATATTTATAAAACATGCTACGGTTGGAATCAAGTTTTGGTATGATTATGAAAATTCCTAAAATAATCCAAGGATCGTTTTGACTTTAATATTGATTAGGAAAAATGTTGAAATTCGAAAATCGATAAAGTTCCTAAAGTAGGGTTTTTGGACGGTTTTCCATACTACGAGAGCTAGGATGGGAACTAGGGTTCACGAAAGATATTAAAATTCATGAAATAATGCAAGGATTCATTTGGTTATGATATTGGGTAAGTAAAGTGTCTCGGGCGGTATCCTAGAATTTTAGGCAAAATCTAATAACTCAAGGACATTTTTGGAATTTTTGTCCTATAATTTTCTGAAAAAGTTTTGAGACATAAGGAATAGGTTTAGGTACTAAAAAGAATTGAGTGCCACGCCCCCTGAGGTTTTCGTGGGATGATACCGATATATTTGCTCAATAAAGGAAGTAAAATGTACATAAAGGCACATAATTCACATAAAATGCAATGCGTGAGAGGATCGAGATTATAAATGCTTTTAGTTCACCCTTTACTTACCTTTTCCAACTCGGCCCAGGTTAGGGCTATTACAATCCTCCCCCCTTAAAAAGAATATGTCCTCAGATTCTTATTTTGTTATGGAGTAATTTTTGTTATATTTTCATCCTCTTACAGGATGATCTCGTATCTTGTTGTTAATAACTTCATATACTAGGGGGTAGTAATGATTACTAGCCTTAAAAGGCAGCGTTTATATATACGATAATGACCTAAATCCCTAGAAAAGGCCGTCAGAAAATAAATAAGCAAATACTTGTAATGCAATGAATGAATGTATGACGCCAGGGTTAAAGGACCTTAATTGGCGTGTGAAGAACATGTACCGTACCCTTTACATTATTTGAAGGCTTGGGATGGACATCTCGATCCATAGCGTAGGCCTTGCCTTTTCCTAATGGATTTCTTGAAGTTTCGACAATAATTTTTCCTTTCCTCGGTTGTCGTTGTTTGGCTTTCTTTGGCCATACACGGATTTGGTGTCCATCACTACCACATCATAAGCTGACGTTTTTCCAGTAATTCTCTTCAGTATGTCTTGGTCCGTGACCGAATTCACAAGTAATTTCATCTTGGATCTGTAGGGGTGCTTGCTGGAGTTGTTGTTGGGTATGCCTGGGCCTTTTCTTTTGCATATGAGCAATTTGGCTTTCAATTCGTTTCTCTCCTTGTGGAAATTTGACGTTAGTTGGGCCTTGATGTTTTGAATTCAGGCGAATACTCTTGTGTACTGCCTCAGTGTTCAGGGCTTTATCCACAGCCCGAGTATATCCCTCAATATCAAAAGGAGCTAATGCCCATTACAGGTCTGGTTTCAATCCATCAACAAACCTCTTTGTTTTGCGACGCTCGCCGCTCAAGATGTGTGGTGCATATTGTATTAACCTAACAAACTTGGCCTCGTATTCAGCTACTGACATATACCCTTGTACTAAACTTATGAACTCATCCTCTTGAGAATCCCTGGTTACTTGAGGAATGCACTTATGCTGAAATTCCCTCACAAACTCAATCCAATTATTTTCAACTCGGGTATCCAACCATTTCTGCTTGACATGCTTCCACCAACTTAATGCCGCCTCTTCCAATAAGAAGGTTGCATATTGTACTCGTTTATGATCTTCGGGGTAAATATCCATTGCCTCATATATCTTTTCAAGGCTTGCAATCTAATTTTCTGCCTTAAGGTCATTGGGTTCCCCGAAGAACTTTGGCGGATTCCACTGAAGGAACTTTTCCAAAGTTCATTCATTTCCAGGATTAGGTACTGGCACGTATGTCTGCATAAACTGTCTAAAGGCCTCCGCTATATCTACTGCTCCTGTGGGGGTCGATGTGGCTGATGGTGTCTGATTACGTGGGTTTCTTGGTGGTGACATTATGATGCTAGAATCACAATCGCATTGGAAAATATAATGCATGGAGGTTAAATAATGATTCACAGATTGACACAAAGTAATAAATTCAAATATAACACTGAAGTTATGAACACATAATATGCACAAGGAATTAGCATGATGTACTAACGGCCCTACTGGTATCTTGAAGCAATTCTTAGGACTCGAGATATGAACATGCAGAAGAGCAACAATAAAGCATTTTAAAGTGTTGCATTTTTGAAAGACTTAAGTGTTTTTTTTTCCCTCACCAAGAGAGAGCACCTAGGATATTAGAGTAACCCGGTTGCTCTGATACCACTTTAGTTGTAGCGCCCCTATACACTACAACCCCGCACCGAAGTATCTCCCGAGTGGATGTGAGTTCTAGCACCCGAGAAACACTCCGACGAACGGACAGTGCTATTTAATATCAGAGTATTAAAACACTTCAGCGAAAATTTTGGTAATTTAAAACTTTTGAAACGATGATAGGGGAATACAATAAACAAGCCAGTAATGGCATAGTATAGATGTGATAGGTAGTGACCATGTAATGGCCGTAATAGGTAATTACAAACTCGTAAGTATAACTCATTCAAAACCACCTTGAACTATCATGCCAAACGAAAAGACACACTAAGCTTGTAGATACCTTCTAGTAAGCATCTGTTGAACCTGAAACCATGATTTATAAAGTATGAGGGTTAGTCAAAGTGACTAAGTGAGGGGGTAGTTGGAATTAAATATGGGTATATATATATAGTTATTTTTTTTTTTTTTGAAAAGGAATTTGACTAGGAAACTCTGAGTTGGAAACTGATAGTAAAATAATGGATCAGTAGTGCTATACCGGAAACCAATAAAATAATAATCAATACAAATATTTGGTTCAGATTCATCTTGAGAAAAAGGGAAATAAGGGATTGGGTATCAGATTCTTGAAAATATGAACCGTATGACAATAAAGTATTAATGCCCTACAAGTAGGCATTCTCCATCCTTTACTCCTTAAACAGAATGAAATCAGAAATAACAGAATCAATCCAGCCTTCTTCCTCCATGATCTGTCGGGAGCAACCCCTCGAGATCCAGATACAGACAGAGGGAGGGACGTACCTTTCCCGTCACTTAATGTGGAATAACTAATCTCCAATTAAACCAACATTAAGATAAGATTTGGCGGCAGGTATAGTAATAGACGATGGCCCATGCTACCCGACTATTAGTTCTACCATACCACCGGGCCCAACAGATACAGTTATAAATACAGATACAGATCTTGCATTTTAGATACAGAATTGGGTTACATTATATCAATAATCACCAAAATGGATTTGAGTATGATATGTTTGAAACTTATACATAAACAAGGATTTTGTTTTGTATAATAGGATAATAGGTAACCTTATATCAAATATTTTCCAAGGAAGGGGATACTACTATAATTAGGAAAAATAAGACGGAACCCTTACTAGGATAAATAATAAAATATTTTATATGTAGACTCATGGCCCCAGTTGAAAATATTTTTAACCTCACCTGCTAGGATACAGAATCAAGTAAAGTATTCAGGGTTCCACTATCCAGACCTAGTTCCTGAAAGTAGTGAACTACTACGGACTTAGAGAACTAAGTTCTTTCTATACTAATGAGGCACATGAATGAGTACAATTAAAGGATGTTGTAACAAGGAGTAATAGTAACTGTACAGGAAATTTGGTAATCTAGAATTGAAATATTATTGTAAAACATACTGATACCAAAGTCATACAACCGAATCAACCAAGAAATTCTTAAATTATGAATCCAAATTAAGATTTATTTTTAATAAAAGTGAACCCAATTTTGAAAACATTATTTAATCCCCGATTTTAAAATCGTTAGATAAAAGTCCTTTCTTAAAAACACAAAGTATTTTTTTTATATTAATATTTGAAATCTCTACAAGATATTATGAGTCAAAGTCTTCATTTGAATTCAAAAGTCAAAGTTACTATTTGAACTTAAGGGATTAAACGTTTTTAAACACATAATCGAACATTTTCCTACACACACTATCACACGGCACACACACACACTTCAAGAACATTAAGAATATGTTTTTAAGGCTACTTGAATATTCAAAGGATTTATGAAGCATACTTGATCATATTCATATTCATAACATAAAATTTGAAGCATAATATAGCAAAATATACAAATTATTCATGAAAAATAATTCATAATTAAATTCCCTAAACATTCATTTGTTCTAACATTCAAGAACATAATTATGAATATTCAAACACATATCTAAATCAATTCATATGATAAACATCCATTTCTTAATTTAAATTCCTAACTTTAATTTATGAAAATAAATTCTTAAAATATAATTTCCTATCATGAATTTCTAACATAATTTAAACCATATAAAATACAAACTAGATTGCCTAATTTAAATATAAAATAAAACATAAATTAAAGCATAATTTAAAGCACAAAATAACTAACCTTGAGAGAGATTTGGGAGGGGTTGCGACGTGAGGTTGAGGGGAGAGAAGAGAGAGATTTGTGTCTAGGAATTGAAGGAATTTGTGAGGTATAAATGGTCTCTTGAAGGGTATTTATAGGTAGGAATTAGGGGTCTTAGTTCAATTTCTAAAAATATGTCAGAAATGTGGGAATTTCTAAATCACACAAGTGTTGTGAAATTGTGGAGGAAATGTGGAAGAATTTAAATTTATACAAATGTGTGGGATTCTTGTAAGAGATTTGGAAGAATTAGATTCATATCTCTAAATTTCTATTTTTAGAAGTTGCTATTTTTAGAAGGTTATGTCATGAATGATGTCATAGTAAATAAAAATAAATATAAAATAATATAAAATTTATTCAAGAGTCGAGAGACGAGAACTTGAAGTGGTAAAAATAATGAAAGAATGAGTGAAAAATAAGCTTCGTTATGATTATAAATGTGGAACATTTAGGTTTTCCGCTTGAAAGTTATAAACGTTAGAGATGATGAAAATCATGATAAAATTATATAAACGAAGCTATGATGATGTTTAAGGGTTGGGAAAATTATCATAGTTGGAGAAAAATTCAAGAAACGTTTCAAGTAAAACTTTGAATATTTAAATGAAAGCTAATCGTTTATAATAAAATGATAATTTTTAAAAGGAAAAATATTTATAAAATATGCTACGGTTGGAATCAAGTTTTGGTATGAGTATGAAAATTCCTCAAATAATCCAAGGATCGTTTTGACTTTAATATTGACTAGAAAAAATGTTGAAATTCGAAAATCGATAAATTTAGGGTTAAAGTAGGGTTTTTGGACGGTTTTCGATACTACGAGAGCTAGGATGGGAACTAGGGTTCACGAAAGATATTAAAATTCATGAAATAATGCAAGGATTCATTTGGTTATGATATTGGGTAAGTAAAGTGTCTCGGGCGGTATCGTAGAATTTTATGCAAAATCTAAGAACTCAAGGGCATTTTTGGAATTTTCGTGCTATAATTTTCTTAAAAAGTTTTGAGACATAAGGAATAGGTTCAGGTACTAAAAAGAATTGAGTGCCACGCCCCCTGAGGCTTTCATGGGATGATACCGATATATTTGCTCAATAAAGGAAGTAAAATGTACATAAAGGCACATAATTCACATAAAATGCAATGCGTGAGAGGATCGAGATTATAAACGCTTTTGGTTAACCCTTTACTTTCCTTTTCCAACTCGGCTCAGGTTAGGGCAGTTACAATCCTCCCCCCTTAAAAAGAATCTGTCCTCAGATTCTTATTTTGTTATGGAGTAATTTTGGATATATTTTCATCCTCTGACAGGATGATCTCGTATCTTGTTGTTAATAACTTCATATGCTAGGGGGTAGTAATGATTATGTAACACCCCATACGGAGGATGCCACATCCCCCGCACTGAGACCCAGACCCGGTCATGAAATGGAATTCCATGCCCGAATCCGCATCAAAGCGAACGGGAGACAAACACATACGCTTTGCTAGGCGGATCTACCTCGACAAACTCAGAGCGCGGAAGCAATTCAAACATTCAACATCAGATAGCGGATGCAACTAAATCAACATTCAAAGCAAGTGACGGGTTCAACTAGCATAGATACCTAATCCCGAATATCAAATCTGCATAACGTAATAACCAACAAGTGCCACACAGGGCCGAATACGAATGTCACACAGGGCTACAGAAAGGTAAAGCATAATCTCAAGTCTACAAGTCAAAACATAGGTAAAGTGTATGAAGGACAAATGCAACTAGAATGGCTAGACTGACAAAGTGCAACTCAAAGGACTCACTCCCCGCCTAGCAACGCCAACAGACCTGCAACTAAAAGGTTAAATAAGGGGTCAGTCAACTTGACCGAGTGAGGGGGCTAACGCACACCCACAATATATACATAAAGCACAACACAGATCAAAAGGAGGGAATCATGAACTGGAGATAGGTGTTGCATATCAAAGACATTCCCAAAAGTACCCCAAAAGATAGATATATATAAGTTTTAGAAAACATTTCAGCAACTCTATCTCGATTCACAATTCCCAGACAGACACAGAACATATGCTCGGCGAGTACGACCTTCCAACCTTTACTCCTCAGAACAGATCTAAATATAAAATACAGAATCAAATCCAACCGCTACACCAATGATGGAGTAGATGTACCGTCCCCAAACCATCCAGAACAGGCAAACCCTCAAGGGGTAGCTAACCCACAGGAGTCCTCCTCGGTTGTACACCGAAGGCTCAAGATATCACGCCTCCCCTATCTCCCTGAGTCGTGCGATGATATCTCAAATGGAGACTATGCACAGGCCGAGCCTTGACGGCCCTATACCGTCCCAAGGATTCCTTACCCATAGCTCCTCGGATTCATAATAGAACAGAACATAACAGATACCATATATCATATCTAACTCGCTACAGAACAGATCATAACATAACATAACTTTCCAAAACAGCTTATATATGCTTTCATATCTAATTTTTCCAAAACATAGCTGATTCACAAGGTCATAAGCATATCATATCCAACACATACGTATTTATAATAAGGTATACTCGGAGACAAGGGTAGAAATCAGCATGTAAAGGCCATAGGTCGCATAGCTATACAAAATCCTAAACATCACCTCATGGTAGTAGAGTCCGAGAGTGTGAAGGGTCAAACACTCTAAACCTCAGGCTCACCGGCACCACCAAACTCTGTAATAAGACATACAGAAGCCCAAACTTAGACTCTACATGAACCAAGACGCACGGCGTACAAAGTATGAATGACATACGAACTGGAATGATGCTTATCAAGTTGGTCACAAGGGACAATTCAAATATTCAAGTAATCATGCAAGTAATGAAGTATTAAGGTTCAGAGATGCATTCCAAGTCATATCGTAGCATACAAGTCAAGTAGAAACTCAAACAAATCAAATACACATGAAAAAGTAAGTCAAAAGGTTCACAGACGCATGGGAACGACCATTCCCATGCATAACACAGCATGGGAACGGTCCTTCCCATGTCAAGGCCAAGCGAGACTGGGAACAGCCATTCCCAGCCCAAGCATACATGGGAACGGTCGTTCCCATGTGCGGTCCCCCAAACTAAACCCTAGGCCGGAAGGACCGTTCCAAGCTTAAAGCACAAAAGGGAACGGTCGTTCCGGTCATGAATCTGGAGCAGAAGCTTGACAGCTTCGGGAAGAAGAAGGGGAAGACCCAAAAACATCAATCCAACATGAAATCAACCATACAATATCACGAAATTCAAGTATAACATCATATAAATCATGCTTAGTGTAGCACCCCAGAGCGAAGGGCACCACATCCCCCGCACCATAGCCCAACACGTGTAACGAAATGGAAACTCCACACATGCACCAAGCTATAGCGAACGGAAGACAAATAAAACTTTCACCTAAGCTAGGCGGTCAAGACCCTAAAACAGAGTATGCAACAAAAATAAAACATACGCGGAAGCAACAAGATCAACAAATACTATCAACATACATGCTCAAGGGAATAAAGTTATACATGCAACGCCACTCCAGGGCCAAATAAAAACTTACAAATTCCAAGTTTGGGTCTTAATCATAATTTTATACATATATTCAAATACCAAAGCGAAAGATAAAGATGCAGTGTTCAAAAGACTCGAACAACTCGACTCGAACGACCCAAAAGAAAACCGCCGCCTAGATCAGACCGAACCCTGCACCTGCAACTCTAAAGCAAAGGGGAAAAAGGGGAAACAACATCGAGGGTCAGTCCTAAAGACTGGTGAGGGGGCTAACCCACGCACACGTACCTATACATAGAGACAGAGCATATTCAAAGTGATAATATTCATGAACCGGGGTATGGTTTTTGCAATCCAAAATATTTTGATCCCGTGATAAAGAAAAGTTAGGCCGAAGGCCAAAATCCACCAAATTTTAATAATTAGAAGTCCAATCCTGTTTTACGAATTGAATTCATAAACAAATTCAAACTAACTCGGCAAGTAAGAGTTTTTCGACCAACCTCCTTCGTATCAATTTCAAACTTATAATCAAATTCAAATGAAAACCAAATCATACCTTCCCCAACACCGGGTGATAGAAGGGTTGTACACACTTTAACTATCCGTTACATTATGTATAGGTCGTGAGTTTCATGACGCTCACGCCCGAGGATTCCATCCCCCACCAAACCTCCTAGTGGGTTTTGGGTTGATCCTATCCAACAGGAGAATATGCACAGGGGTCATAACCGGTGACCCCATGGTCGTCTCGGGTCTCTCTTACCCACATCTCCGGGGCCCAGATTCAAACTCAACACAGGGATTCATATAAAAGACTTATCTTTCAAAGTCAAACCTCGCTACGTATCCAAATTCAAATTACACACACCAACCCGTTTTCAAAACAAATAACCGAAAACATATCTACGTATATATATAAAGCGTTTTCAAAAGGGTTTCATAACAAACGGGTCAATTCCCACAAAATATATAATAAACATGTATCTAAATATATATATATATATATATACTTAGGTCACATGAGGGCTTAAAACCCATTTAGGGTCATAATAACTAAAAGAAAGAAACCTCACCTCGACGAACAATCGATCAAAACGAACAAGAACCACGCCTACGAAGCGGTAAGCAACTCTACTCGAACAACCTAAACAGGGGAACAACACTTAGACTCAATATGAACCACGGAAATGCTCGGCAAATGCATACGAATGCATATGATGCAATGCATTTCATATAATTTCACACTTAGGCATATCGAAGAAATAAACCAAGTATCACATAAATAACCCAAGAAACAAAATTCATTTTACGTCAAATAAATTCATGTTAAGTCATATAATAGCATATCACGAGCATCCATAGTTCACACACGTATATATTCATCGAATTCATTTCATTTACGCCACTTATGATCATGAGATTTAAAATGGAAATAATCAAAAATTAAAACAAACAAAATTCACGTGAATTATTAATATTTACATAAATAACACATAATGTATTTCACATATATTACATATATATATGTACAACATGTATTACATAATATAAACATGCATCACAAATATATATATCTCTATATATATATATATACGTCACCAAACATATACATTAACTACACACACAAATCATGCACAACTAATTACATATATTACATATACGTACAGCTCATGCATAAAAATATAAGAAAAATGTAGCGCCCCCACTTTGCTGGTAGAGAGCAGCGCCCCAACCCCCGCACTGAAGCACCCCTCAAGTAATGGTGTGAGCCATTACTCAAGAAATACCCTAGCGAACAACATGTCCATTAACGATTAACAATAATAATGTTTAACTATGTGGCTTATGCAGCGAAAAATCAGAGTATTTTAAAACTTTTCAAAACATGTGCGTTATGGCATATAAACAAGCAAGTACTGATCGTTAAGCAGAAGAGACTATTAACATTACTGTATCAACTGAACGTTGTCACGGGAGCATAAGATAGCAATTGCAGCAGTATCCAAGTAGCAGAAGGATTATTACAAAAGCATAAGGTAAAGTATCAATGCAACCATATAACATACGCAGGACACAAAATAGATTAATAAAGTAAAGTCCTGACTCAAACAAAATGAACACTCTAGAGCTTCAAGATACCTCTAGACTGCGGCTGCAAGACCTGAAACCATGAGGACAGAAAAACAGGTAAAGGTATTAGTCAAAGTGACTAAGTGAGGGGTATCTTTAAAAGAAAGTACTTCAAGTAAACGTTGGAAGTAAAGTTTATAAGGTAAAACCTTTAATGAAAAGCATTAATGAAGAACTTAAGAATAAGTTCAAGTGATAAAACCCTTTGATGCAATGCTATAAGAAATGAGAGTTTTCATAACACTTTCATGAATGCTGTCACACGCGCACACATATGCTATGATTTGGTTCATATGATTTTCATAAAACGGGATAAGGGTAGGGAACAACTTTGCAAGATATGAACCAACTTTATGAAAACATTGATGCCCGCAAGCTAGGCTTCTCCATCCTTACTCCAGAAAATATGACCATTAATAGGGTGTCAGACCGAGATCAACAACACCCTAACACATACACACATGCACCATCCTCCACCAAGTTTCACTTCGGGGAGCGACCCCTAGGTGACCATTAACTCTTGATGTGGGAATAGATTTGCGGTCCATTCCCGACAATTGTCCTGACTTAACCAAACCTCCTGATTAAAGTCGGTGTCAATCGCCTAGTGTGGCGGCAGGTATTAGTGATGTCGTTGGCGCTCACCTCCCGAGCATCACCTGTACACATAACCGCCGGGCCCATACCATTAACCATTGATTGCTTGCACCATTGATGACATCCAGAATAAATCTGAATGTATGAACCATTGAACATATGCATTGAACCATTGATGCAATACTTTGAAAACATAAACCATTGATGCATTACTTTCAAAACATGTGCCATTGATGCTATACTTTGAAAACATAAACCATTGATGTTACACTTTGAAAACTTGTGCCTTTGATCGATGAATAACAAATAGGATTGGGTTCTTTGAAGAATCATCCCTATAAAGGGTATTTCAAAACAAGAATGTAAAGCACTAGGCTCAGAGTCTTAAAACAATTGAATCTTTAAGTATTCATGGTTCCAGTTGAAAACATTTTTAACCTCACCTATTACTAACAGTAGGTAGGATAGATTATGCAGTGCCCTGGGGATTCCAGTGCTCAACCTTAACTCCTAGCGGGGGGGGGGGGGGGGGGGGGGAGGGAGCCTCACGGCAAGAGGGGGAGAGAGGGAGGAACAAAGGGAGTTGTTAACACAACATATGAGCAAGGAATTCAATGGCATGAGGGCTCTATTTATAGTTGTTGGGAAGCCCCTCACCTTGTAATAAAAGTATAGGTAAGGGTAGGAGAGCAAAATGGTAAAACTTCTCTTGGAAGCTAACTTTGTTCTTGAAGCTAAAATGGGACTGTTGGGGGGTATTTCGGTAATTTCAGCTCCAAAACGTGAAGGTGAGTGTCTAGAAGTATAACCATTCCGTCCGGGCAAAAATTAGCTTCGAAACGCATATTCATACATCGAAATCGGATTTACCGTTTAAAAGATACATTAGTTTTAGTGAATAAAAGTTTTGAGCCCGAAACTCAACACGAGTGAGAAACGACTTTCGGGAATGATTTTCGAGTACGGATTGTTTCAAAAATTCAAGAAATAAATCGAGAAGCGTTTTGAATCCAATATCGATTATAAAACATTTTACCGATATAAAGTTGGAAACGTAGAATGAATAGTGAATTCTTACGTACAAGCGTACGCTTCAAAATTTCGAGCTAGGGTTTGAATCAAGGGCTGTAAAACATCTCAAAAATCTTGAAATAACTCATGTAGTGCAAATCCGAAGAGAAAACATTTTCCGAATGAAAACCGTTCGTAGTAAAAATAGTGAAGAAGGGTTTTCGTAAACATTTTCAAATAAAACAAAGCTCAAAATAGATTTTCAAGTCAAGATTGATTTCAATAGACTCGTCTCGACTCAAGGATCGATTTGACTGTAAACTTGGGTAGGAAAGATATCAAAATCAAAAGCTTATTTTCAGATGAATAGTAACTTTGGTCGGTAAGTTCCCAAAATGCCCTTATGGTTCAAGAAAGGTTTTCGGAACTTGGAAAACAAGTTCAAAGGATAGAAAAACATGTGATACGAACCTCTAGGGTTCCATTGAAGCATTGGGTATTATAGGTTTGGAAAATAAATAGTAAACTGTGTCGAAGGTCAAGAATTCCTCCTTAAAACATGTCAGATCAAATATGAGTACAAAGTTCATGTAAGAATGCAATGCATGAAGGTTTATAAAGTTGGATCACGGTCTATAAACGCTTTACCAATGCCCTTAGTTTACCGTTTTCATCCAGGCCCTGTTTTGGGCTGTTACAACAAACAACATGCATTAATCTAATTCTAGCAATTTCATGCACGAACACACATGCACAAAAACATAATTTCATGCATAAATTACATATACATACACAAACATAAACACATGCACAATTAAATTCAACTAAACTCCCCGGCCGGGTAAAGAAGAGGTAGAAGCTACTGCCCTAAGGTGTCCCCACCCGGTGACACAACCACCACAAAATCTCCCCGCCCGGGGAGATGAAAACAGTCCCGACCTGTTTTTCCTCCATTTCACGCAGCGAAACAGAGCAAAGGAGCAGCAGCAGGAGAGCAACGAAACAACAGCAAAATAGCAAGGAAAAGAAGGCAAAAGCTGACAGCAGTTTCACACAGCAAGAACAACAAAAACAAGGTTCCAATCATGCATCTAAATCTCAGATTTTCGGTCATTTACCAAGCTCCAAACATGAAACAAAATTTGCATACTTGAAATCCATGAAAATAAGAGTAAGAACTCAGTTATTGAAGCTTAAGGAAACAAGTTTCATGTATTAAAATCCATAAAAACCGAAGCAATCTCAAAAAAATAAAAATTTGGAGCAAAACCTAACTATTCATCATAGCAGCCCCAAACCATGCTCAAAACCACATCAAATTCAGAAAATAGACACTTAAAAGAAAGAGGAGAAGATATAGAACAAGAATTCGGACTTACCTTTCGAATTTGAGGCGAAATGATGGAGTATTGATCTTGGAAAGACAAAGTGGATTGTGCAGATTCTTTTTCCCCATCTCTCTCTCGATCAGCTGCTTCTTTCTCTCTCTCCAGGCATGAGTTCGAAGTGAGAGGTTAAGGTATGGTTAGAGTGTTTAACTAGGGTTAATTTGGCTCAAGAATCAAGTGATTTGGTTAAGAAATGAATTAGTTATGGCCAAAATACTCCAAGGTGGCAGATCTGCTCGAAAAGTTCGTTCCGGACAAAATACGGGGGATCAAACGGGCTTAGAAAAATGTGAGACCAAGTTCTTTAGCTTCCAAAGTATTAATGCCCTACAAGTAGGCGTTCTCCATCCTTTACTCCTTAAACAGAATGAAATCAGAAATAACAGAATCAATCCAGCCTTCTTCCTTCATGATCTGTCGGGAGCAACCCCTCGAGATCCAGATACAGACAGAGGGAGGGACGTACCTTTCCCGTCACATAATGTGGAATAACTAACCTCCAGTTAAACCAACATTAAGATCAGATTTGGCGGCAGGAATAGTAATAGACGATGGCCCTTACCACCCGACTATTAGTTCTACCGTACCACCGGGCCCAACAGATACAGTTATAAATACAGATACAGATCTTGCATTTTAGATACAGAATTGGGTTACATTATATCAACACTCACCAAAACGGATTTGAGTATGATATGTTTGAAACTTATACTTAACAAGGATTTTTTTTTGTATAATAGGATAATAGGTATCCTTATATCAAATATTTTCCCAGGAAGGGGATACTACTATAATTAGGAAAAATAAGACTGAACCCTTAGTAGGATAAATAATAAGATATTTTATATGTAGACTCATGGTCCCAGTTGAAAATATTTTTAACCTCACCTGCTATGATACGGAATCAAGTAAAGTATTCGGGGTTCCACTGTCCAGACCTAGTTCCTGAAAGTAGTGAACTACTACGAACTTAGAGAACTAAGTTCTTTCTATACTAATGAGGCACATGAATGAGTACAATTAAAGCATGTTGTAACGAGGAGTAACAGTAAATGTAAAGGAACTTTGGTAATCTAGGATTGAAATATTATTGTAAAACATACTGATACCAAAGTCATACAACCAAATCAACCAAGAAATTCTTAAATTATGAATCCAAATTAAGATTTATTTTTAATAAAAGTGAACCCAATTTTGAAAACATTATTGAATCCCCGATTTTAAAATCGTTAGATAAAAGTCCTTTCTTAAAAACCCAAAATATTATTTTATATTAATATTTGAAATCTCTACAAGATATTATGAGTCAAAGTCTTCATTTGAATTCAAAAGTCAAAGTTACTATTGAAAACGGTTACTATTTGAACTTAAGGGATTAAACGTTTTTAAACACATAATCGAACATTTTCCTACACACACTATCACACGGCACACACACACACACTTCAAGAACATTAAGAACATGTTTTTAAGGCTACTTGAATATTCAAAGGATTTATGAAGCATACTTGATCATATTCATATTCATAACATAAAATTTGAAGCATAATATAGCAAAATATACAAATTCTTCATGAAAAATAATTCATAATTAAATTCCCTAAACATTCATTTGTTCTAACATTTAAGAACATAATTATGAATATTCAAACACATATCTAAATCAATTCATATGATAAACATGCATTTCTTAATTTAAATTCCTAACTTTAATTTATGAAAATAAATTCCTAAAATATAATTTCCTATCATGAATTTCTAACATAATTTAAAACATATAAAATATAAACTAGATTGCATAATTTAAATATAAAAAAAACATAAATTAAAGCATAATTTAAAGCACAAAATAACTAACCTTGAGAGAGATTTGGGAGGGGTTGTGGCGTGAGGTTGAGGGGAGAGAAGAGAGAGATTTGTGTGTAGGAATTGAAGGAATTTGTGAGGTATAAATGGTCTCTTGAAGGGTATTTATAGGTAGGAATTAGGGGTCTTAGTGCAATTTCTAAAAATATGTTAGAGATGTGGGAATTTCTAAATCACACAAGTGTTGTGAAATTGTGGAGGAAATGTGGAAGAATTTAAATTTATACAAATGTGTGGGATTCTTGTAAGAGATTTGGAAGAATTAGATTCATATCTCTAAATTTCTATTTTTAGAAGTTGCTATTTTTAGAAGGTTATGTCATGAATGATGTCATAGTAAATAAAAATAAATATAAAATAATATAAAATTTATTCAAGAGTCGAGAGACGAGAACTTGAAGTGGTAAAAATAATGAAAGAATGAGTGAAAAATAAGCTTCGTTATGATTATAAATGTGGAATGTTTAGGTTTTTCGCTTGAAAGTTATAAACGTTAGAGATGATGAAAATCATGATAAAATTATATAAACGAAACTATGATGAAGTTTAAGGGTTGGGAAAATTATCATAGTTGGAGAAAAATTCAAGAAACGTTTCAAGTAAAATTTTGAATATTTAAATGAAAGCTAATCGTTTATAATAAAATGATAATTTTTAAAAGGAAAAATATTTATAAAATATGCTACGGTTGGAATCAAGTTTTGGTATGAGTATGAAAATTCCTAAAATAATCCAAGGATCGTTTTGACTTTAATATTGATTAGGAAAAATGTTGAAATTCGAAAATCGATAAAGTTAGGGTTAAAGTAGGGTTTTTGGATAGTTTTCGATACTATGAGAGCTAGGATGGGAACTAGGGTTCACGAAAGATATTAAAATTCATGAAATAATGCAAGGATTCATTTGGTTATGATATTGGGTAAGTAAAGTGTCTCGGGCGGTATCCTAGAATTTTAGGCAAAATCTAAGAACTCTAGGACATTTTTGGGATTTTCGTCCTATAATTTTCTTAAAAAGTTTTGAGACATAAGGAATAGGTTCAGGTACTAAAAAGAATTGAGTGCCACGCCCCCTGAGGCTTTCATGGGATGATACCGATATATTTGCTCAATAAAGGAAGTAAAATGTACATAAAGGCACATAATTCACATAAAATGCAATGCGTGAGAGGATCGAGATTATAAACGCTTTTGGTTAACCCTTAACTTTCCTTTTCCAACTCGGCTCAGGATAGGGCAGTTACAATCCTCCCCCCTTAAAAAGAATATGTCCTCAGATTCTTATTTTGTTATGGAGTAATTTTGGTTATATTTTCATCCTCTTACAGGATGATCTCGTATCTTGTTGTTAATAACTTCATATACTAGGGGGTAGTAATGATTATGTAACACCCCATACGGAGGATGCCACATCCCCCGCACTGAGACCCAGACCCGGTCATGAAATGGAATTCCATGCCCGAATCCGCATCAAAGCGAACGGGAGACAAACACACACGCTATGCTAGGCGGATCTAACTCGACAAACTCAGAGCGCGGAAGCAATTCAAACATTCAAAATCAGATAGCGGAAGCAACTAAATCAACATTCAAAGCAAGTGACGGGTGCAACTAGCATAGATACCTAATCCCGAATATCAAATCTGCATAACGTAATAACCAACAAGTGCCATACATGTAACGGCCCGGTTTTTCATTTATATTAATGTGTCATATTTGTTTCTAAATTGCGCAATTTAATTATTTAATTATGTGATTAATTGTTATTATTTTATTTTATTATATTATATTTTAATTCAATATTATTTTAAAAACTAATTCGTATTCTAAGTATAAATATATATATATATATATTTCTTTAATTATTGTTAATTAATAATTAATGTTAATTATGTTGTTAATTAAGCTTTATGCTAATTAATCATGTTTAACCATATTAATTAATTTATTCAAATATAATCGTTGACCTTAATTTATGTTTGAATTTAATCTAATTTATTTGGTTTAATTTTATTTATGCATGGAATTTCATGAAATGTGCATGGTTTTGTATTTTGTGTATCGTTCTTATATGAAATGATATTGAAATGCCGTGAAATTATAGTATATCATAAATATATGTGTTATGAACATGCCTATATGCTCGGTTTATGTTTTCGAATTTATTTGATATGTCAACGAATTTAATTTGATTCGTGGAACCAAATCGGGGGCTAACGAGCACTTAGCGTACCCTTGGTTCCGTATTTAATATCTTGAGCTCGGGAACTCGGATTCGAGTTCCGTCAACTCTGCTGAACTTGTAACGAAAATTCGGGTTTAGTAAACTAAGCCATATATTTTTCCAAAATCATTTGGACCTCCGAAATCCAACCGAAAAACGAAACGGCATCAAATGGACCACCTTTCACTAAAATGACCATAACCTGATCAAAACTTAACCAAATTAACTATGGTTGGTGGCATTTTAACCCTAGTTCAATCCTATATCATCCCATAACCACCCCTAATCGAGAATATCCTCCGACACATCAGAAATTTCAGCCAAACCCTTCAGCAGCCCAGTTTTCCCGTCACTGTGCAAATCCTTGAGGTTTTAAGCTCAAATCTCGATCAACCTTCATCCAATCAACAAGGTGAGTTAGGATTATGTTGTACATGCATCCATAGTTATTTTCATCCTTTCCTCCCTGATTTTAATTCAGATTTCATATGGTTTTGTGATATTTGATTGAATAGTTAGGTTTTGGTGCATTTGGATGATTTCTGAAATTCTCTTGATCTCTGACTTGGTTGATGATATATATATGATTCTTATACTCCATTTATGACAGAGTGGGCTTGTATTAATTGATGGTTAAGAGGTTGGTGAGATATCATTAATGGAATGTTCATGTATTGAATGAAATTTTGAACTGATCTTCCCTCCCTTCACGTACAGGTTTGTTGCTAGCTTTTGGAACTTGTTTTGGTGTTAAATGTTATTCACTTTTAGTTTATTTGCAGCTGTGTTAATGGTTGTTTGATCATGTATTGGCTTGCTCCATTTTCTTCTTCTTCTTCCCCTGTTTTTCCTGCTGAAACTGCTGTCTCTTTTTCTTCTCTGTTGCTGCATTTGTTGGGGTTGTTTCCAGGGCTGATTGTTGTGCATTTGAAACCTCTTCTTATCCTGAGTGTTGGCATGAATTGATTGTAAACTATGTGCGTGGTTTGGCTTGCTCTTGTTCATCGTTTTCCTCCCCTGTTTCGTTCATTCTTGCGCAACTTCTGTAACTGTTGCAAGCGAGACATGGGTGTATCATTTTTGTTTGTTCCAGCGAGAAACGAGGGTACTTACTGTCCAGTTCTTCCTGTACCGAGACACGGGGGTGTCTCGGTTTGTGCTTTGGAGGTGACACGGGGGTGTCACCTTGTTTATTCCAACTTTGGTCTGCGCTTGCAAGAATGTGGTGTGTTTGTTCTTCTTTCTTCATTAACCTGCTGCTGCTGTTCCTAATTATGCAGAGGGTGTGTGTCTGTATATATATATATATATATATATATATATATAAGTTGTTGTGTGTGCATGCATTGCTGTACGTGTGTATATATATATCTATATACTGTGTGTGCATGGAGTGTTTGCATGCATGTGATGTTGTGTATGTTATATATATATATGTAATTTGTGTGTAAATGTATGCATGGTTATATATATATGTATTATTTATGTTAAATATAATTTATGCATGAATGTTGATTTACATGTATATATATATATATATTATATATATACATATGTTTATTATATAATTATTATATGTTTATTATATATATATATTTATTATATATTTTACATATTATTTGATTTAATTCAATTTTGGAATTAATTGATTTCTATTTCCCGTATTTAATTTATCGATTATTGATTGAACGTTTTATTTATTCTATTTCTAATTGTGAATATGAATATTATGTGTTATGGATATTAAATGAATTCTTAGAATAATTGATATGAAATATGAATTTATAAATTTGAATGAAATGAATGAACGAATGGTTTGATTATGTGCTTTAAATTCCTTAATAGTGCACATGAACATTTTCATGATATAATATGATCATTTATGCATTCATGTCATATTCACTTCATTGCCGAGCGTCATATGTGGTCATTGAGTCTCATGCCTTTTCTTTTGCACAAATTCGGGTTTGGTCGGAGACGAGGGCGAGCATTGAGACGCTTGTACCTTTCTTTTGCTTTGAAAAGGTGGGTTTTTCTTCTAATAGCTGAAACGACCCGATATATCCCTCATGTGCAAGGATTTAAGCCAAATTGGTATATTATATAATCGAGTCGTTTCGTGTAAATGATTTCAAACGTATGACCCCTTTTATTATGAAACCCTACCTTATGTTTTGGCGAGACATGATTATGATTGCACGGGCCCCGGGACTTAGTACATGTGGCTAACCGAGGAAGCAAGGGCTGACGGGGATCCCATGTACTAGTTCCAACCAATTACGGCGAAACGGACCTCGTCAAGGAGTTTTTGACGAGGAAACGCTAACCGGGCTTTGAGGACTCATGAACCTCATAGCCGCATTGATATGATTAGGTGGTCGGGCCTTGCAAACCCGTCCACCACCCGGAGGAAGAAGGTGTATATGAATGATTATGATCATGATATGTATGAGCACAAAAGATATGTATGATAATGAATGAATAATTGATTATGATTACACGAGGAGTAGGTTGGAGATTGTGCACGCCCACTCGCCGGGCCATAAACCCTTATGAATATTTATGAATGAATATGAACGTCGTAATCCCGTTGATGTTTTCTTTTGTTTTAACCACTTGGGAATTTCTTATCAAACTTCACACGGGATTAGGGCTTGCATGTATGTGCTTAATTTTTGCAATATTATATCTTATGCCCCGTTTTATACCCACCAGTCTCGTATAGACTGAACCCGGTTTGTTTTCAGTCTTTTTGTGCAGGTATAGGAGTGCTAGGCGGGAAATGAAGTCGTCTAGGTCTTGCATTTAAGTTTAGCACTTCTTTTCAGCATCTCGTACCCTTATTGTTCTTTTTTACATTATCATTGTATGGAGCGTTATGATTTTGTAGGCCGTGTGGCCATTGAATACCTGAATAATTTTGTATATCTATTTTGGAGCTTGGTGGCTCATCGTATATATTATATGTTGTTCTTGCTTCCGCGTTTCATTATAACTCTGATTTTATATTGTCTTGAGTTGAATGGTTTAAGGGTTAGTCCCGCCTAGCATAGCGTGTGTGTTGTGTCCCCGTTCGCCGTGGATTTGGCACGTGTATGGACTTCTATTTCATATACGGGTCGGGTCTCGGTGCGGGGGATGTGGTACCTTGCGCTCGGGTGCTACAACACAGGGCCGAATATGAATGTCACACAGGGCTACAGAAAGGTAAAGTATAATCTCAAGTCTACAAGTCAAAACATAAGTAAAGTGTATGAAGGACAAATGCAACTAGAATGGCTAGACTGACGAAGTGCAACTCAAAGGACTCACTCCCCGCCTAGCAACGCCAACAGACCTGCAACTAAAAGGTTAAATAAGGGGTCAGTCAACTTGATCGAGCGAGGGGGCTAACGCACACCCACAATATATATATAAAGCACAACACAGATCAAAAGGAGGGAATCATGTACCAGAGATAGGTGTTGCATACCAAAGACATTCCCAAAAGTACCCCAAAAGATAGATATATATAAGTTTTAGAAAACATTTCAGAAACTCTATCTCGATTCACAATTCCCAGACAGACACAGAACATATGCTCGGCGAGTACGAGCTTCCAACCTTTACTCCTCAGAACAGATCTAAATATAAAATACAAAATCAAATCCAACCGCTACACCAATGATGGAGTAGATGTACCGTCCCCAAACCATCCAGAACAGGCAAACCCTCAAGGGGTAGCTAAACCACAGGAGTCCTCCTCGGTTGTACACCGAAGGCTCAAGATATCACGCCTCCCCTATCTCCCTGAGTCGCGCGATGATATCTCAAATGGAGACTATGCACAGGCCTAGCCTTGACGGCCTTATACCGCCCCAAGGATTCCTTACCCATAGCTCCTCGGATCCATAACAGAACAGAACAGAACAGATACCATATATCATATCTAACTTGGTACAGAACAGATCATAACATAACATAACTTTCCAAAACAGCTTATATATGCTTTCATATCTAATTTTTCCAAAACAGAGCTGATTCTTAAGGTCATAAACATATCATATCCAACACATACGTATTTATAATAAGGTATACTCTCAGACAAGGGTAGAAATCAGCATGTAAAGGCCATAGGTCGCATAGCTATACAAAATCCTAAACCTCACCTCGTGGTAGTAGAGTCCGAGAGTGTGAAGGGCCAAACACTCTAAACCTCAGCCTCACCGGCACCACCAAACTCTGTAATAAGACATACAGAAGCCCAAACTTAGACTCTACATGAACCAAGTAAGACGCACGGCGTACAAAGTATGAATGACATGCGAAATGGAATGATGCTTATCAAGTTGGTCACAAGGGACAATGCAAATATTTAAGTAATCATGCAAGTAATGAAGTATTAAGGTTCAGAGATGCATTCCAAGTCATATCGTAGCATACAAGTCAAGTAGAAACTCAAACAAATTAAATACACACAAAAAAGTAAGTAAAAAGGTACACAGACGCATGGGAACGACCATTCCCGTGCATAACACAGCATGGGAACGGTCCTTCCCATGCCAAGGCCAAGCAAGACTGGGAACGGCCATTCCCAGTCTAAGCACACATGGGAACGGTCGTTCCCATGTTCAGTCCCCCAAACTAAACCCTAGGCCGGAAGGGCCGTTCCAAGCTTAAAGCATAAAAGGGAACGGTCGTTCCGATCATGAATCTGGAGCAGAAGCTTGACAGCTTCGGGAAGAAGAAGGGGAAGACCCAAAAACATCAATCCAACACAAAATCAACCATACAATATCACGAAATTCAAGTATAACATCATATAAATCATGCTTAGTGTAGCACCCCGGAGCGAAGGGCACCACATCCCCCGCACCATAGCCCAACACGTGTAACGAAATGGAAACTCCACACACGCACCAAGCTATAGCGAACGGAAGACAAATAAAACTCTCACCTAAGCTAGGCTGTCTAGACCCTAAAACAGAGTACGCAACAAAAATAAAACATACGCGGAAGCAACAGGATCAACAAATACTATCAACATACATGCTCAAGGGAATAAAGTTATACATGCAACGCCACTCCAGGGCCAAATAAAAACTTACAAATTCCAAGTTCTGGTCTTAATCATAATTTTATACCCAAAAGAAAACCGCCGCCTAGATCAGACCGAACCCTGCACCTGCAACAACTCTAAAGCAAAGGGGAAAAAGGGGAAACAACATCAAGGGTCAGTCCTAAAGACTGGTGAGGGGGCTAACCCACGCACACCTACCTATACTAGAGACAAAGCATATTCAAAGTAATAATATTCATGAACCGGGGTATGGTTTTTGCAATCCAAAACATTTTGATCCCGTGATACTATATATAGAAGAAAAGTTACGGAAGTCCACTCCCGTTTTACGAATTGAATTCATAAACAAATTCAAACTAACTCGGCTATTACGAGTTTTCCGACCAACCTCCTTCGTATCAATTTCAAACTTATAATCAAATTCAAATGAAAACCAAATCATACCTTCCCCAACACCGGGTGATAGAAGGGTTGTACACACTTTAACTATCCGTTACATTATGTATAGGTCGTGAGTTTCATGATGCTCACGCCCGAGGATTCCATCCCCCACCAAACCTCCTAGTGGGTTTCGGGTTGATCCTATCCAACAAGAGAATGTGCACAGGGGTCATAACCGGTGACCCCATGGTCGTCTCGGGTCTCCCTTACCCACATCTCCGGGGCCCAGATTCAAACTCAACACAGGGATTCATATAAAAGACTTATTTTTCAAAGTCAAACCTCGCTACGTATCCAAATTCAAATTACACACACCAACCCGTTTTCAAAACAAATAACCGAGAACATATCTACGTATATATATAAAGCGTTTTCAAAAGGGTTTCATAACAAACGGGTCAATTCCCACAAAATATATAACAAACACGTATTTTTTTATTGTCTCCCGTTCGCTATAGGCTTGATTCATGTATGGGTGCTCGTTCCATATGTGGATTGAACTATAGTGCGGGGGATGTGGTGCCTTTGCGTTAAGGGTGCTACATCCTAAGGTGGTATCAGAGCCCGGTTGCAAAACCGCGGTTCCCGTGTCGTGTCTTGTGAGTCTAAGTTGTACGGCATAGGATTACTTGAGTACTTGAGAGTCTTGTATTTTATTTGCAATTATTTGACCTTACTTGGATTATGTGACTTACGTGTTCTATGGACATTAGTTACATTTATTCATACTTGTTAATCAAGCATGCATGTACAATGTTTGTATTTCAGGATGCCTCGTGGAAGGCCTCGCAGAGAGCATTCTCCCGATCATCGGCATCACCATCGTGATCGAACTCCACCTCCACCCCCTCAAGCTCAACCTCAAGACTTCTTAAACTCTACGGTTCAACTTATCGATCAAAGATTAAGAGATTATGTGCCTCCTGCACCACCAGCTCCTCCTCCCGCGCCACCGACCCCAATTTCAGCTATTTTGAGGGAATTTCAAAATCAACATGCACCTAGATTCTTTAAAGGGAACGATATGATAGCTGAACAGTGGCTCAAAGAAATTGAGCGAATTTGGGAGCTTATTGTTAGGAATAGTGCCCTAGAAAGCCGATTCGACGTAATCTGCTTTGGGACTTTGCTTGTATCACAGACAATCTTTGAATAATATACGATTGATCATAGGCAAACACTTCTTTATATGCCAATACGTGTTTTGAGTGTTTCCATTATGTGTGCATGTATGAGAACTTCCCTAATCCTGATGACTTTAGGACTCTACCATTTAGGTGAAATGGTTCATGAAACGAGCCCTATATCACATAAGTCATGATTAGTAAAATACTCCAAGCCGATGAGTCCTACAGACAGTGGGAGTGTCAACCTGACTCCTCTAAGGCTTGCTTGTGGGATCACGCCCTTAAGAAGGACCACCTTGTTTCATGGAGGTGCAAAGTGTATAGCTGATACGTGCGTGATACATGAGGGTGCTTACTTTAATAAGTAAGTTCACTGAGGTGCCCCGTGTGAGAACATTCCTAAATGGGAAAGGAAGTTTCTATTTCAGGAAATGGAAACTTCCAGATTAGGAAATATCTCACGAGTCATTGATGTGATTAATTGATCCTTAGACTTGAGGTTCCTTCTCACTTTATGAGTTAACTCTGTAGTCTTAGGTATAAGCTTTAAAGGGTGTCGCCTTAGACAACTGATTCAAGGCTTATGCTGGGGCTGCACAAGTGATTCATGAAAGTGAATGAGAATCAAGAAAGGACCTACACTTGCATTTGCAAGGTGATCTCTTATTGTGTAAGTTATTCATATGCCATATGGAGTCATTGGCCAAGGCAGTAGATCAAGACATCAAGGAAAGGGTTTCTTGGATTGAGATCAAATGGATATGAAATGCACTTAGCTTTAAGACCGGATTATTAGGGTTCTAATTATTCCCTTACCCTAGATCTTGGTTGAGAGATAGTAAGTAGGAGGATTGTATCTCACATGAATCAATGACTTAAAGGTTCTGTCGAATCCGAACATTCCAATTCAGCTAGGGGTTAAACACCTGTTGCTAAACTATGGTCGTTTAATCTGTGGACTGATTAATTAATTAGTGAATTAATTAATTAGGGTCACTGCTAATTGAATTGAGAACCTAGAGGGTCACACACAACAACTTGGTTACATGAGTTGAGGCTTGAAAATGATTAAACGAGTTAATCGAGCCTAGAGGGTTCCACACGTGTGAAGCCACACGTGTGGGTCACGTGAGTGACACGTGTCCTTGTGACACGTGTCACACACGTGAATTTATATATATATTAAATGATTAATTTAGTTAATTATTTAATAGACTTTGGTTTAATTTTGAATTAAAAAGAAAGTCTAATTTTGGAGAAAATAATCTAGTTAATTAATTATGAATTAATTAATTAGATAAAAATAAGTTATTTATTTTTATAATAAATAAAGTATAAAATTATCCAAAAATAGTTTGGATAATTTTAGCTCTCTTAAAAGTTGACTTGAAATAGAATTCAAAGTCAAAGTTGGAAAATACTTGATGATCAAGTAATAGGAGAGAGAGGGAGCAAATCCTTTGTCCATTAGGACTAGGTTCGGCCGCCCCTCCCCTTTCCTATATATAGGGGAGCTCATGCTCCCCTTTAGAGCTAATAGACAATTCTTGGTTCATGTGTTGAACACCTTCCTTTCTCCAAGATAAAATAAAACCCTAGGTTAAGCCTAAACACTAACTAGAGAACTAGCATCCTTACTAGCTAGATTGTAGCCAAGTTGGTGGACTATCTCTAGAGACTTCAAGTTAGAAGTTTTTGAAGATTCGAGCTTTACCAAAAGTGGGGATTAAGCAAAAACGATCAGAAGGGATGATGAAACGATTCTGAACCCGACGTGAAGCGAATGAAAAAAACGAACCAAAAAAGATGGCGAAAACTGTTCGTCCATATCCTGAAGGATGAATTTTTTCACGAGGGTTTTGTGACTGGCAGTTTTCTACTTTCGCAAAACTGGTTTCGAAGGGAGTTTCAATCCTGTTTTTCTCGTTTCATGTTTCTTTCTTTATGTTATATTGTTAAGAACTTCCCTAACATGAATTGAATCTAGGTTGGTTTGGATTGCTATCCCGACAATGGATTCTGAAGTAGAAAGAGACTTTCGAGGGACGGGTTGTCAAGCCGCGAGAAGAGCGTTCTTGGGTGGCTTGAAACGCTTCAAGAAAGAATAAAAGAAAAGTAAGTTTTCTGTCTTTACGAATTTGGTTACACGATTGCGAGTTCAAGGTCCTTTTGTTGGGAAAATTTTTTAAATTCCGCTGCTTTCTGATTCGTGTTTTCCAACAAGTGGTATCAGAGCCACCTCGTTAATCGTGTTTCTGATTCGTCTCAATTATACTGAATTTGGTAGAAATTCTTAGGCTTGATGCGATTGAGTATTTGTAATTGTTTTAGAAAGCCTGAATTACGAAACTGTATTTTTTTTCTGAAAGTTTCTGAAAATTGGTTTTTGCAAAATTTAATTTTTTGAAAACAATTTTAGATTTGAAACTGTATAAACTGTTTTTGTATTTCTTGGATTGGTTTTGCTTTTGAACGAAAACACGAAACCAAAAGCCTGGATTACGAACACGCGAAACCCCGCGCGCGAAGGCGTCGCGCGCGCGGGCTTCGCGCGCACCGCCCGCCTGTCCTAGGCGCGCGCAGGCATCACCGTCGCCGCCCAGGCCTGGCCGGGACAGACCGGCCAGTCGCCCAGCATCTCCCGCACGCCTGTGCGGGGCGCGCCCGCCCAGGGCGGCCGAGACTGGCCGCCCAATGCCCGGCAGGAGCTGCGCGCTCCAGCGCGCACTCGCGCGGCCTTGGCCGCGCGCTGTGCGCGCATGCTGTGCGCACACGCCGCACTTGGGGCGGGCAACCCCGTTTTCGTGATCCGGCCTTTTCGTGTTTCGTGCAATCCAGTCCCAATTTTTTATTTTAATTTTAAAATTTTATTTTTGAATATTTATTTTAATTTTTTTGAATAAAACTTAAAATTGGGATTTTTGAGAAATTGAAACGGTTTATATTTTGGGAAAATACATCTTGATAAAATTATTAATTTTCATAAATTAATTGGAATTTTATTTGTTTTGGTAATTTGGGATTTATTGAAAACTTTTATAAATAAGACTCGCATCAAGTCGTGTTTTGAGCTATTAGAGCTTAAAGCGAGAATTTTAATTTATTGGTTAAATTTAAATTCTTGCAAAAGCATGTTAGGTGATCATGGGTTTAGATCTATGTATGGTTTTAATTTATGCACATGGATGGTTTAAATTGGGGTTGGAGCCCTATAGTTGCGTTTTTCAATTGAGGTTGGAGCCTCACTTATGTACGTACTGTTATGTGATTTATTATGTGGCTTTCCATATTACTGTTTTTGAGGCCGGGGTATGCCCCGTGTAATTGTCTAAGGCCAATATGAAGATTGAGCCTTATTACTTTATGTCTTTTTCCTTTTATTGTAATTTGAGAGTAGAGATAGGTGGTGAGGTTTTATTTTCATTTTGGAGACAATGCACCCATGGAGTAAGATGGACCACATTCAAGTAACAAGGAGGCCATAAGTGAAGACCCATCAAAATGTTAGGGAGGGGAATCTCAATTGTTAAATGTAATAGAGATAGGGCTCGTATTTTGTTACCGCTTTCCCTTATGTGATTTGAACTGTTTATGTGGCATGTATGTTAGAACTTGTGATTGTGGAGTGGCTCCCACATATCACGCATAAGATAGGTAGAACCCATGATCATTACATGTTAGTATCATGCTACGACATGTTATCTGTTTATGTGCTTGTTTGAAATGCATTTAAGTGTACTTGCATTAATCAAGACTAATAAAATTGGATAACATATATGTTGGTGAGGTCGTACCGGACAACTCTCCGGTTGATTCGAAAATTCCCATTAAATATTAAGCTAATTTTGAACAAATAGGTGTTTAATTCGAGATGCAAATTTTGAATTAAATTCCTAGCATTCCATCAATAGGTTTTAAGTTTAGTAAGTAAAGCTAGTTATTGTCCGCGAGTCGTGGGATAGCTAGTGGAGCTTATTAGTTCTTAGTTACCTAATTAATCATTTTAAATGGTCAATATTTCGTGGTCAATTTTAGCAAGGGCGATGTCCGCGAGTCGTGGGTCGTTCGAACTAAGTTTTGGTCATGATCTTATGATTGATGGGTCTAGCTTAACGCCTAAGTAAATATGGATGTCGCACGAGTCGTGGGTCCATATTGAAAGATAGGTGATGCAAAAACAATTACTAAGAGTTCTAAAGGTGTTAGAATTGGTAAGTTGTACCTACCTAGGGTTCTTACTTAGAATGTCCGCGAGTCGTGGGTTCGAGGTAAAATGCCTAGGATCTTAGTACCCATTGGGAAACGTGTTCCTCTTAGATCTTTGGGAATTATAGATCTTTGAAAAACAGTGGGAGCTACATTAGATTAAAGACCTTATCTTTTGTATATCGTTATAATTCAGCATGCCCACATTTTCTCTGCTTAGCATTTAGGTTGTAGTTCTGTGATTCTCTACAATATGAAATGCAAACCCATTCGTATCCATCCTTAAGTCAAATAAGTTGACTAAGTCCTGACTAACTCTAAATGGCTTCGGATCCTAAAATTCATTTTAGAATCCGACTAGAGAAAGGCGTTCTCTAAAGGGCGAAGTTTTCAATTGTGAAAAGTCGACCCGGGCCAAAAGAGAAGCAATCTGAGGTGAATGGATTTTTCCAAACCACTTAAAAGCAATTGAACCACCTCATAAAAACGTTACAAGGTATAACATTATGGAATTATTCAATATTCCAAATGAGGAAACAAGTGCTCACGATCAAGGTCTAAAGATCTTATTTGAAGATCTTATGGTCTCGGTCATCAACTGAGAAAAGAGTTCTCAATGCACTGATTGCTTACATTGCTTCGACTATCAATCAAACCCTTTATGCTCAACTAGAATGATGCTAATGTAGCATAGTTAACCATTTAAGTTGATAATGGTTGAGAGCATCCTTAAGAGGGAATAAAAGGTTGAGATGGTTAATTCTTCTTCTAAAACTCCCTAAGTTAAAGGCTTGAAGGCCTAGAGAAGAAGAAACCCTTAAGAGCCCAATGGAGGGGCATGTAAGGGGTACGCCCAAAAGACACTAGAGATCAAATAGGACGTTTGCTTCTATTGTAGCAAATAAGGACTTTGAAAGGGAACTGCAAAGAGTATGAGTACTTTGAAATGTTACCTCGTTTAGTAATTCTACTAGGAATAGAATTTACTAGTCTTAAGTCAATTCTGCATAAGCCGTTGTGCAAAGACTCAAGGCACTAATGTTCTGAACATACAACGAGATAACAAAAGTAAGTGAGATGACAAAGCTTTGAATTACTTTGGAACGTTGAGATATAAAAGGATTAGCAAGTCAGACACCTTAGGATCATTCTATGAAAATGAACCTATAGTGTTGACTTCCTGTGAATCCTGTCATGAGGGAAGCGTTCCTGAATCCCGTTTATAAGAAACGTGGAACGTTCCAAAATTATAGTGGATTTCGATCCATGCTGATGAGTGTAAGATGCTTAATGTAAGCACTAGATACAATCGTCAGTTTAATCATTATGAATGAATGTACTTGTTAAAGTACAAATTCGAAACTTATATGAAATTCTTAGAATTTCGAAAGGAGGTTAGGAACCGAAGTAGTCATAAGTTATAGGTAAATCGATATGATCGAGATAGCCAATATCTTAGCAACTAATTCCTTACTCATCTTAGAGATAATAGGATTATCTCTCAGTAAACTAATTCGAGAACACCTTAGTGTTTCTGAATGAGGGAATGAAACCTTATAGGATATGGTCCATTCCATAGCAAGCTTTACTGACTTATAATCATTCTAGGAATAAACTCCTAGAATATGCAGTTAGAGATTTTGAATTTAGTACCTTCCAAAATCAGTCCTTCAGTTGCACTATGCAAAGTGGCATACTAAATTCCCTAATTATTCTTATCCAAGAATTCAATGGAATCCTCTTACTTGAAGAGGATAGTGGGAGATAAGCTTGAAATGAGTTCAAGTTTATACAATGATATTGGATATCAGTTTTGCGATTCCCTTGTACAAAGGTTGTTTGTCTCAAAGGAATGTACCTTTCTTAAGGAATCGTTCCTATAGAAGAAGAAAGGCAAGCAAGCAGACCTCAAAGAAATTTGAGGAAAAATATTCATGCCACATATAGAAGAAATGAGCCCATCTGATAAAACTTAGCCAAATTTTAGAGTATGTACACGTGTGAAACCCTTCTCTTAAGATGCGTTTAGAACGCGTTCCTAGATAGCCAAGGAATTACTTGAAGAGGAGACACTGTCAGATTTGGAATCTGAGTAGTGTAAGCAAGCCTTGAAATCCAATATGGATTCCATATACTTAAACCGAGTTTTGACCTTGGTTGATCCACCTGATAGGATCAAGCTCCTAGAGCTTCGAGTAAATGGAAAGCATTACAACCTTCTTGACGGTTGAAATGCAAAAGTCCATTTGGGTTGTGTTTACCATATCCTCATATTCTGACTATGAGATATGATAAATGAATATGAGAACTATCTTGTTCAATATGAGATTGAAAGAGACTGAAATAAGGTATTTCTATAAATCTCATATTCAGTGGGAGTATGCATAAGGTATGCAAATCCCTAAAGTCAATCTGTGGATTGATAAAGGCTTCTAGGATTAGACAATTCGATTCCATAGGATAGTCAAATCGTTTGACACAGATGGAAGTCGAATAAGTCTCGAAGTGTACATAGGAAAGTTAGTGATGTAAGAGTCAATTTTTGGTACTTTAGAAAACGACATCCTTCTCATTAGGAATGTCAAGGACGACGTGAAAGTTACCAATTCTTGTTTAAGAAACAATTTTGACATGAAAGATCTTAATGATTATCCTATATTCTCGACATTCAGATCTATAGAAGATAGATCTAAGAGAATAAAAGGATTATCACAAAATGAGTACATAACCACGGTACTAAAAGGAGTTTAGTATGGACAATAGAACATCTCTTTTGAAGAGTATGTGTCCTAAGATAACTTTGAGAAAGTTAGAATATCCAAAATCCCTTTAAGTGAAAGGGTGCATAATGTATGAAAAGTTATGTACTAAATTAGATATGGCGCAACACTAAGCGTAGTAGGCCGAATCTAATATGACCTCAGAGAAGGTCATTAGATCTCTGTAAAGGATGTCCTCAGAGTACTTGAGAAGAAATGAGGATATGTATTAGTTTACAGAGCCCAACAGATCTTATTGTTAGAAGGATATTTGATGTAACCGTTCATCAAACATAGATGATTATGAAATCATTGAAAGGATACAACTTCTACAATAATGGTAATGCAATGTGTTGGAAAGGGGTTCCAAGGACGGACATTGCAAAACTCAACTATCGTAGTTGAGAACTTAGTCGTATTATATAACACTAAGTTAAGTGTTTGGGTAAGAAACTCCATCTAACTTGTTAGATGAAGTTCCTAGCATGAAAACAACTCCTTGATCATATTGTATGATAAAAGGGATGGTTGCTCAAGTAAGAGAACCAAGACCTCACCAAGAGACTGAACACGTGATTACGAATCACTTTATAAGGAAAAGGTGTTTCCTAAGAGATGTGTAAACAAGAGGGTCACATCAGCAGAGAATATAGCAGATCCACTTTGGAAACGCCCAAAGTCAATAGGGTCTCTAAGTGCATCTTGAGAAGATGGGACTTAGAGTACCTAAATGGCTTTTACGGGCAAGTGGGAGATTGTTAGGAATAGTGCCCTAGAAAGCCGATTCGACGTAATCTGCTTTGGGACTTTTCTTGTATCATAGACAATCTTTGAATAATATACGATTGATCATAGGCAAACACTTCTTTATATGCCAATACGTGTTTTGAGTGTTTCCATTATGTGTGCATGTATGAGAACTCCCCTAATCCTGATGACTTTAGGACTCTACCATTTAGGTGAAATGGTTCATGAAACGAGCCCTATATCACATAAGTCATGATTAGTAAAATACTCCAAGCCGATGAGTCCTACAGACAGTGGGAGTGTCAACCTGACTCCTCTAAGGCTTGCTTGTGGGATCACGCCCTTAAGAAGGACCACCTTGTTTCATGGAGGTGCAAAGTGTATAGCTGATACGTGCGTGATACATGAGGGTGCTTACTTTAATAAGTAAGTTCACTGAGGTGCCCCGTGTGAGAACATTCCTAAATGGGAAAGGAAGTTTCTATTTCAGGAAATGGAAACTTCCAGATTAGGAAATATCTCACGAGTCATTGATGTGATTAATTGATCCTTAGACTTGAGGTTCCTTCTCACTTTATGAGTTAACTCTGTAGTCTTAGGTATAAGCTTTAAAGGGTGTCGCCTTAGACAACTGATTCAAGGCTTATGCTGGGGCTGCACAAGTGATTCATGAAAGTGAATGAGAATCAAGAAAGGACCTACACTTGCATTTGCAAGGTGATCTCTTATTGTGTAAGTCATTCATATGCCATATGGAGTCCTTGGCCAAGGCAGTAGATCAAGACATCAAGGAAAGGGTTTCTTGGATTGAGATCAAATGGATATGAAATGCACTTAGCTTTAAGACCGGATTATTAGGGTTCTAATTATTCCCTTACCCTAGATCTTGGTTGAGAGATAGTAAGTAGGAGGATTGTATCTCACATGAATCAATGACTTAAAGGTTCTGTCGAATCCGAACATTCCAATTCAGCTAGGGGTTAAACACCTGTTGCTAGACTATGGTCGTTTAATCTGTGGACTGATTAATTAATTAGTGAATTAATTAATTAGGGTCACTGCTAATTGAATTGAGAACCTAGAGGGTCACACACAACAACTTGGTTACATGAGTTGAGGCTTGAAAATGATTAAACGAGTTAATCGAGCCTAGAGGGTTCCACACGTGTGAAGCCACACGTGTGGGTCACGTGAGTGACACGTGTCCTTGTGACACGTGTCACACACGTGAATTTATATATATATTAAATGATTAATTTAGTTAATTATTTAGTAGACTTTGGTTTAATTTTGAATTAAAAAGAAAGCCTAATTTTGGAGAAAATAATCTAGTTAATTAATTATGAATTAATTAATTAGATAAAAATAAGTTATTTATTTTTATAATAAATAAAGTCTACTAAAGGAGTTTAAATAAATAATTATTTAAAAATAAGGACGACGTGAAAGTTACCAATTCTTGTTTAAGAAACAATTTTGACATGAAAGATCTTAGTGATTATCCTATATTCTCGACATTCAGATCTATAGAAGATAGATCTAAGAGAATAAAAGGATTATCACAAAATGAGTACATAACCACGGTACTAAAAGGAGTTTAGTATGGACAATAGAACATCTCTTTTGAAGAGTATGTGTCCTAAGATAACTTTGAGAAAGTTAGAATATCCAAAATCCCTTTAAGTGAAAGGGTGCATAATGTATGAAAAGTTATGTACTAAATTAGATATGGCGCAACACTAAGCGTAGTAGGCCGAATCTAATATGACCTCAGAGAAGGTCATTAGATCTCTGTAAAGGATGTCCTCAGAGTACTTGAGAAGAAATGAGGATATGTATTAGTTTACAGAGCCCAACAGATCTTATTGTTAGAAGGATATTTGATGTAACCGTTCATCAAACATAGATGATTATGAAATCATTGAAAGGATACAACTTCTACAATAATGGTAATGCAATGTGTTGGAAAGGGGTTCCAAGGACGGACATTGCAAAACTCAACTATCGTAGTTGAGAACTTAGTCGTATTATATAACACTAAGTTAAGTGTTTGGGTAAGAAACTCCATCTAACTTGTTAGATGAAGTTCCTAGCATGAAAACAACTCCTTGATCATATTGTATGATAAAAGGGATGGTTGCTCAAGTAAGAGAACCAAGACCTCACCAAGAGACTGAACACGTGATTACGAATCACTTTATAAGGAAAAGGTGTTTCCTAAGAGATGTGTAAACAAGAGGGTCACATCAGCAGAGAATATAGCAGATCCACTTTGGAAACGCCCAAAGTCAATAGGGTCTCTAAGTGCATCTTGAGAAGATGGGACTTAGAGTACCTAAATGGCTTTTACGGGCAAGTGGGAGATTGTTAGGAATAGTGCCCTAGAAAGCCGATTCGACGTAATCTGCTTTGGGACTTTTCTTGTATCATAGACAATCTTTGAATAATATACGATTGATCATAGGCAAACACTTCTTTATATGCCAATACGTGTTTTGAGTGTTTCCATTATGTGTGCATGTATGAGAACTCCCCTAATCCTGATGACTTTAGGACTCTACCATTTAGGTGAAATGGTTCATGAAACGAGCCCTATATCACATAAGTCATGATTAGTAAAATACTCCAAGCCGATGAGTCCTACAGACAGTGGGAGTGTCAACCTGACTCCTCTAAGGCTTGCTTGTGGGATCACGCCCTTAAGAAGGACCACCTTGTTTCATGGAGGTGCAAAGTGTATAGCTGATACGTGCGTGATACATGAGGGTGCTTACTTTAATAAGTAAGTTCACTGAGGTGCCCCGTGTGAGAACATTCCTAAATGGGAAAGGAAGTTTCTATTTCAGGAAATGGAAACTTCCAGATTAGGAAATATCTCACGAGTCATTGATGTGATTAATTGATCCTTAGACTTGAGGTTCCTTCTCACTTTATGAGTTAACTCTGTAGTCTTAGGTATAAGCTTTAAAGGGTGTCGCCTTAGACAACTGATTCAAGGCTTATGCTGGGGCTGCACAAGTGATTCATGAAAGTGAATGAGAATCAAGAAAGGACCTACACTTGCATTTGCAAGGTGATCTCTTATTGTGTAAGTCATTCATATGCCATATGGAGTCCTTGGCCAAGGCAGTAGATCAAGACATCAAGGAAAGGGTTTCTTGGATTGAGATCAAATGGATATGAAATGCACTTAGCTTTAAGACCGGATTATTAGGGTTCTAATTATTCCCTTACCCTAGATCTTGGTTGAGAGATAGTAAGTAGGAGGATTGTATCTCACATGAATCAATGACTTAAAGGTTCTGTCGAATCCGAACATTCCAATTCAGCTAGGGGTTAAACACCTGTTGCTAGACTATGGTCGTTTAATCTGTGGACTGATTAATTAATTAGTGAATTAATTAATTAGGGTCACTGCTAATTGAATTGAGAACCTAGAGGGTCACACACAACAACTTGGTTACATGAGTTGAGGCTTGAAAATGATTAAACGAGTTAATCGAGCCTAGAGGGTTCCACACGTGTGAAGCCACACGTGTGGGTCACGTGAGTGACACGTGTCCTTGTGACACGTGTCACACACGTGAATTTATATATATATTAAATGATTAATTTAGTTAATTATTTAGTAGACTTTGGTTTAATTTTGAATTAAAAAGAAAGCCTAATTTTGGAGAAAATAATCTAGTTAATTAATTATGAATTAATTAATTAGATAAAAATAAGTTATTTATTTTTATAATAAATAAAGTATAAAATTATCCAAAAATAGTTTGGATAATTTTAGCTCTCTTAAAAGTTGACTTGAAATAGAATTCAAAGTCAAAGTTGGAAAATACTTGATGATCAAGTAATAGGAGAGAGAGGGACCAAATCCTTTGTCCATTAGGACTAGGTTCGGCCGCCCCTCCCCTTTCCTATATATAGGGGAGCTCATGCTCCCCTTTAGAGCTAATAGACAATTCTTGGTTCATGTGTTGAACACCTTCCTTTCTCCAAGATAAAATAAAACCCTAGGTTAAGCCTAAACACTAACTAGAGAACTAGCATCCTTACTAGTTAGATTGTAGCCAAGTTGGTGGACTATCTCTAGAGACTTCAAGTTAGAAGTTTTTGAAGATTCGAGCTTTACCAAAAGTGGGGATTAAGCAAAAACGATCAGAAGGGATGATGAAACGATTCTGAACCCGACGTGAAGCGAATGAAAAAAACGAACCAAAAAAGATGGCGAAAACCGTTCGTCCATATCCTGAAGGATGAATTTTTTCACGAGGGTTTTGTGACTGGCAGTTTTCTACTTTCGCAAAACTGGTTTCGAAGGGAGTTTCAATCCTGTTTTTCTCGTTTCATGTTTCTTTCTTTATGTGTTATATTGTTAAGAACTTCCCTAACATGAATTGAATCTAGGTTGGTTTGGATTGCTATCCCGACAATGGATTCTGAAGTAGAAAGAGACTTTCGAGGGACGGGTTGTCAAGCCGCGAGAAGAGCGTTCTTGGGTGGCTTGAAACGCTTCAAGAAAGAATAAAAGAAAAGTAAGTTTTCTGTCTTTACGAATTTGGTTACACGATTGCGAGTTCAAGGTCCTTTTGTTGGGAAAATTTTTTAAATTCCGCTGCTTTCTGATTCGTGTTTTCCAACACTTATCCCTTGCGAGACTCGAGAGAAGGCTAGGTGTACCCTTACTTTGATCCAAGGAGAAGCTTATTCTTGGTGGGAAAGCACCAAGATTGTTCTAGATGCCGCTGAAGAAGAAGTTACATGGGAGGTTTTCATAAGGGAATTCAAGAACAAGTTCATTCCTCCCTCCTCTCGCACTAGAAGGCTTAGGGAATTCACGGAGCTCAAGCAAGGGAATAGATCGGTTGCCGAATATATAGCCGAGTTCGAGAGATTGTCTAAATATGCACCCAATATCGCCGGTGATGATTTTCATAAGGCTATGCAATTCGTGCAGGGTTTGAGGCTGGATATCCAAGCTGCAATAGAAGCTGTTAATACTAGCACTTGGAAGAAAGCTACTCAAAAGGCCTTAAAAGTGAAAGATTCGGTAAATGCTCGGAGATCTACTTATAGATCGAGTCAGGGCTCCGGCTCGGGATCGAGGTCGAATTATAATCCCGGGAAGAGGCCAATCACTTATGATGTCCCCCCACCGCAGTCTAAGGGTCCCATGAAGAAATCCAAGCCTCAAGTGCCACAAGTGCCGGTTCAGAAATCTCCCCGGGTTACTCCTGCTGCACCACCTTCTACCGGGAAGCCGGGATGTACTTATTGTGGATGGCCTACCCATACCTATGAGAATTGCCGGCATCACCTGAATCTTTGTCTGATTTGTGGGAAGGCCGATCATAAAGTGGATACGTGTCCGGATAAACGGGAGCCACCGCCTGGGGGTCAGAGGCCACTTATCCGAGCCCGTGCTTATGCCTTGGAAGGAGAGGAACTAGATGCTGAAGTGGACCCCGCAGCAGTTGTAGAAGGTACTATTTGCATTCATGGCACAAACATACATACTTTATTTGATCCGGGGGCTACCCATTCTTTTATCTCTTGTGATATTTCTATGAAATTGCCTCTATGTGTTACTCTTTCGTCTGCTTATTACGTTGTTAGTACTCCTTTTGGTGGTAGTGTAGAAACTAACCGGGTTTTTAGAGAGGTGCCGGTGAGTATTGAGGGTCGGGTCTTTTCCACGGATTTCATCGAGTTATCTATGTCTCGGTATGGATCTATCTTGGGTATGGATTGGCTTTACAAACACTGTGCTACTGTTGATTGCCGGGCTAAGAGAGTTCAGTTGGGTTCAGAAATTGTAACGGGTCGAAGTTCTAAAACCGTGCCTTTATTATCTTTCTGGGAAGCTCGGAAATTGGTTTGTGACGGGGCTACGGGATTCATAGCTTACATTCTTAATCAACCCAAGGATCAGATAAAGTTAGAAGAAACGGAGGTTGTTAAAGGGTTTCCTGAAGTGTTTCCGGAAAATTTAAATTCTTTACCACCGGAAAGGGAGATAGAGTTTGTGATTAATTTGTATCCAAATGCCGAGCCGTATTCTAAAACTCCATATCGGATGGCTCCGGCAGAGTTGAAGGAGTTAAAGGTACAACTTGAGGGTCTTTTGGAAGTCGGGTATATTAGGCCGAGTTCGTCGCCGTGGGGTGCTCCGGTTTTATTCGTAAAGAAGAAAGATGGTACTTTGAGGATGTGTATTGATTATCGGGAGCTAAATCGGATGACAATTAAGAATAAATATCCTCTTCCCCACATCGAAGAGTTATTTGATATACTCCAAGGATCCAAAGTTTATTCGAAACTTGATTTAAGACAAGGGTATTATCAATTACGGATCCGAGCCGAGGACATTCCGAAGACGGGCTTCAATACGAGATATGGGCATTACAAATTTGTGGTTATGCCTTTTGGTTTGACCAATGCTCCCGCCGCTTTTATGGATATGATGCATAGGATTTTTCGGCCGTTCCTTGATAAGTTTGTGGTTATCTTTATCGATGATATTCTGGTTTTCTCCAAGTCGGTTGAAGAACATGCAAGACACCTTGAACTCGTATTGAAAACTTTGAAGGCACACCAATTGTTTGCAAAGTTTAGCAAGTGTGAGTTTTGGATTGACCGAGTTTCTTTCTTAGGTCATATTATTTAGGGGAATGGATTAGAAGTTGATCCTTCTAAGATAGAAGCAGTGTTGAAGTGGGAGAGACCAAAGAATGCCTCCGAGATTAAAAGTTTCTTGGGATTGGCGGGTTACTATAGGAGGTTCGTACAAGATTTCTCTAAAATTGCTGCTCCTTTGACTCGTTTAACAAAGAAAGATGTTAGGTACGAGTGGGATGAAAGTTGTGAGAAAAGCTTTAATGAATTGAAGAAAAGATTGGTTTCAGCCCCGGTTCTAACTCTTCCGGATGGTTTAGAAGGATATGCCGTCTAAACGGATGCCTCTAGAAAAGGTTTGGGATGTGTTTTGACTCAGAAGGGTAAAGTTATTGCTTATGCTTCCCGGAAGTTGAAGGAATATGAGCAGAACTATCTGACACATGATTTAGAGCTTGCCGCGATAATATTTGCACTTGGAAAATGGAGACATTATTTGTATGGAGTGACATTTGAGATTTTCACAGATCATAAGAGTCTCCAATATTTATTTACACAGAAAGATCTTAATTTGAGGCAACGGAGATGGATAGAACGACTAGAGGATTATGATTGTGTGATCAAGTATCACCCCGGGAAAGCTAATGTCGTAGCCGATGCATTAAGCCGAAAAGTTGGTGCTTCTAATCTGGAGTTGGGAGGAAGTGGTAAGATCGAGCCTATTGTCATAAAAGCCGGAGTATTCAATATCACCATTCAACCGGAATTGAAATCTAGATTGTTTGAGGCTCAAGGTAAGGATCCAGAAGTTCAGAAGCTAGTTGTTAAAGCAAGAGAGGATCCGAAAAGTCCATTTGGGTTTGATGAAGCTGGTTTTCTTCGCTTTAAGAACCGAGTAGTGGTGCCCGAGGAATGGAAAAGGGTATTGTTGGAGGAAGCTCATAAGTCGGCCTATTCGGTACATCCGGGAGGAAACAAAATGTATAGAGACTTAAAACAATTTTATTGGTGGCGTGGATTAAAGAAGGATGTAGCCCAGTTCGTGAAATGTTGTTTAACGTGTCAACAAGTTAAAGCTGAACATCAAAAGCCCGGAGGTCTTTTACAGCCGTTGCCTATTCTCGAGTGGAAGTGGGAACAAGTAACAATGGATTTTATATCCGGGTTACCTAAAGTGAGAGGAGGATTTGACGGCATTTGGGTAATTGTGGACCAATTAACTAAGTCTGCTCATTTCTTACCGGTTCAAATATCTTTCAAGATTAAGAAGTTGGCCGAGATTTATAATAGAGAGATTGTTCGCCTTCATGGGATTCTGGTGAGTATTGTTTCGGATAGAGATCCCCGCTTTACTTCGAAGTTGTGGCGAGAATTACAAGATCTTTTGGGAACAAAACTTCAGTTTAGCACGGCTTTTCATCCCCAAACCGATGGTCAATCCGAGAGGGTGATAAGATATTTAGAAGATTTGCTCCGGTCGTGTGCTTTGGATTTTTCAAATTCATGGTGTGACCAACTTCCCTTGATTGAATTTGCTTATAACAATTGCTATCAATCCTCTATCGGCATGGCTCCTTATGAGTTACTTTATGGGCGGAAATGTCGATCCCGGTTATTTTTTGATCTAGAGGAATGGAAGTGGACAAAACAAGAAGGAGTAAAGAAGGAAGCTATGATTGAAAAGGTTCAGTTAATACAACAACGGATGAAAGCTGCACAAGATAGACAGAAAAACTACGCCGATATCCGTAGAAGGGATCTTAATTTGAAGTTGGAGATCGGGTTTTCTTGAAGGTATCTCCAAGGAAGGGATTTTCTCGGATTGGGAAAGGAGGGAAGCTTAACCCTCGCTATCTAGGTCCATTTGAAATTCTTGAGAGAATCGGAGAAGTGGCTTATCGGTTGGACCTACCCCCTCATCTTACCGGGATTCATAATGTATTCCATGTCTCTCAGCTCAGAAAGTATTATCCGGATGAAACTGAAATTCTCCCCGTTGAAGAAGTTGAGTTGGAACCGAACTTATCTTTTATTCAGTAACCGATTAAAGTTTTGGATAGGAAGTATCAAGAATTGAGAAATCGGTGAATTCCTATAGTCAAGGTATTATGGGGGAGTGATAAAACCGAAGAAATGACTTGGGAGCCGGAAGAGAAAATGAAGAGGTTTCATCCGGAGTTGTTTATTTCTGATCAGTGAATCTGGGGACCAGATTCCTCTAAGGGGGGGGGGGGGGGGGAGAGTTGTAACGCCCCAAATTTCGGAAGTTCAGGTAAGCACGCCACGAGCGGGTCTCCGGGAGTTGGGAGGTTTAAATTTAAGTATTTCATTCAATTAATTGCCCTTTCGTTATATTATTTGCATAACATTTCTACGCATTTATATGAATCGTCATTTATATGAATTATATGAACTGAGTGACGTAAATGAATTAAATGTCCTTAATTGCTCTCTTGTGTAAATTCTTGGATTTAATTGTAATTCATGACTTGGAGCTAAGTGAATTGTTGTGTAGAGATAAGACTCAATTGCATGCATTTAATTGTAGAGGGGCTTGTTTGCAAATTGTGGTGAATCATCATGGTTATTGGAAGATATATTATATCTTATATGCATCTCTTCTCTCACATTACATACATCATATTTCATCAAATTTCTACACACACCCACACACAAGAAACCGATCAAAACACCAAGGAGAAGGAGGAAATTTCATCTCATTTTCAAGCTAAATTCTTGGAGGAATTGTGAGGATAGAAGCATCATCATCATTATCTTTTCATTTCATCTCAATTCTTGCTTGAATTTAAGGTATATCATGAACTTGTATGAATTCCTTGATTGACATAGAAGTAGGGTTCATGAAGTATGTGATGAATTCTTGCAATATTTGGAGTTAGAAGCATGTTAGGATCATGAGAATTGGAAGTTGCATGGATATATTGAGTTTCATGGAGTTGGAAGCATATGTATAAATATGGGGTTTTAATCATGAAATCTTGATGTCTTGATGTGTATTTCTTGGTTGTTTTAGTGAATAAGTGTAGCATAATGTATATTTGATGTGTTTTGATATTTGTTATGAAGTGATCATGAATTGGTGGATGTTTTGGTGATTTTTGGCATGAAAATGCCCTGTTTTCCCCTGTTTTGTTGCTGCTGCGTATATGGTCGCGCCCGCGACCTGTTTTAGTGTAAAAATGGTCGCGCCCACGACCCCATTTTGGCGAACTTTCGACTTTTGAAAAAATTGGACAAAAATTCGGAAAAATACTTGGTCACGGCCGCGACCATTTTGTGAAGGTTTTTGCGCGACCACCCCCAGAAACTGCATTTTGTCCAACTTCGAACCTACGCCATTTTCACCTCGTTTGAATTAGAAAACGTGTCATATACAGTCGGAAAGGTCTTTGTGTCTACTTTCATACTCAACAAACCAAACTCAATTCCCACTTTTAGAATTTAAGATATTCCAGTTTTCCCACAACATGTGCATTTTCCCAAAATTGTCAAGTTTTCCTAAACTTCACCAAAACCTTCCTCATTGCATTCTTTTCATTTTTTTTGGCTTCCGTATGTGACTTATATGAGTTATAAGCATGTTTATTGATAATTATTCTTTTAAATTAACATTCCTTAATTATTATTACATGATTGATAGTAATTGAACATGTCGTTCGTCTTAATTGGTCTATTCGAGTCGAGTCTCATGTACACTTGTCCCTTGTTGCACAGATCACGGTCCGGGAGACGAGGAGCACGCTCCTTAGGGTTCTTCTTGCTTTTTGGTTGTTCGGTAAAGGTGAGGTTTATTTTGTAGATATATATAGAACCGGTATAACCCTACGTGACATTTCCAACCAAAAGTATCTATACATCTATAGCTTTCAAAATTTATGGATTTTAAATGATTTCATGAAATGATTGAATGGATTGATTGATTGGGCGAGTAAAGCATGTTCACATGGGGCCCGAGGGTAGTGTATTGAGCCAACCGGAAAAGCAAGGGCTGACGGGTAACTCTTGCACTATCCTCACCAATTTGGGATCACCTCTGAATCCACCAGGAGGTTTGGTGGAGGAAGAAATCCCGTGCGTGGGAGTCATGTTCCCGACGTACAACATGATTGGAAGGTTGGGTCTTGCAAGCCCACCTTCACCCGGAGGAAGAAGGGTTCATGAAATTGATACATGATTGCACTTAAATAACTTGCATGCTCACTTGATAAATGGAAATGCTCATGATTGTACACTTTTGGAGTAAGGTTGGAGAATGCCCTCACTCGCCGGGCCACGGATTGAATTGACAATTAATTAAATTGCTAAAGTGATTTAGTTGTAATCTCGGGCGAGAATTCCTCTTTATCCTCGAAACTTATATTGCGTTTCTTATAAAATCTTACCCGAGATTATAGCTTGCATGATACGTACGCTTATATTTATTTAAACCCCTCACTCAGTCTGTGGTAGACTGACACATCACATTTTTAGGTTTTGCAGGAAAGTGCTAGGCGGGTTCGAGTCTTTTGGTCGAGTCTAGCATCTCATTCTCATTTTGGTATCTTGTACTTGTTTAGTTAGGAAACATGTGAAAGCTTTTGTATATTATGGTTTAATGAGAAGAACTTGAATTACATGTTTTGGAAACAATGAATAAGGTTATGAATGGAATGTAGGTATATGAGTATGTTTCCTCTTTTCTTTATACATCGTTGTATTGAATGAGGGTTAGCCCGCCTAGCTAGTGTCGTGTTTTTTTTATTGTCTCCCGTTCGCTATAGGCTTGATTCATGTATGGGTGCTCGTTCCATATGTGGATTGAACTATAGTGCGGGGGATGTGGTGCCTTTGCGTTAAGGGTGCTACAACGGGAGTCTTGATCAAGGTGATGGCGAGAAGTAGGGTTCAAAATGACATTGGGGTTCATTTTTGTAAGAGAATTTGAACAAGGATGAAGGGCGATTCTCGGGGGTAAATGCAGAGGCTAATTCAGTGGATGTCGAAGAAATCAGGGATCGTGAAATTTCAATTCCGAATAGTGGAAGATACAAGTGACGTAAAAAGATTCATGGAAAACTCGAAGACCGTGGAAAAGACAAGGAATAATCACCAAGTCAAAGTAACCTCGGGATTGGAGGAACGAAGAAAAGCTACTGGGCTAATAGCTTACCACATTGGTGACAGGTTCCAAAACATTCGTAGCACGTGCATCATATTTTGTATTAATTATTTATTCTTTTGACCTTATGTTATCCGTGCATTTCTAATTGGTTTCGTTGCGCTAATGTGTTATATAATTGCTTGATGTAAACGTGACACATGCATCGTCATTTTAACCCGACATGCATTTTAGTGTTTAATTGATAGGAAGTCCTTTCGTCTCAACTATCAAGTATTACTTGACCGAGCCACTTTCGAATTCAATAAAGATGACTTCGGGGAAACAGAGAATTTCAAGGAAGGGATAGGTTAATGGAAACGGGAACTCATAAGGAGAAGCGAGATTAGAATTGATTGCGGGGTGTTTGGATCGGACAAGAGTAGGAAAGGGGTTTTGGACATTAAGCGAAATAGGAGGGAAGTTGAAATGCAAAACCTTGGGGTTGCCTTTTGATCAAAATCCTCCCTAATGGAAATTATTCATCAAGAACTTCGACAATGAGAATTAATGGAGTTCAACATGTGATAATAGAAATTTAAGGGGGAGAGCACGACCGAGGAACAAATTGGACGATTGAAGGGGTGCTCGAAGAAATATTTTAGTAGGAATAACGAAATTGCAAATTAAGGAAGACCTGGAAGTCCTATTAGTGATGATCAGAGATAAATAAGGTGGTTTGAATAGTTAAGTTGTTAAGAGGGGAGCTAAGTTACTAAATCCGGGTTGAAGTCCCTCACTAGGTATAAAGGAAATGTCTTGGAGAATATTCTTATGTATAGAATATGGATCTTGGGATAACAAAATTATAAGGGAGATTCTGTGAACCCCTAAGTCAGAATGGACAAGAGAGGGAGTCGAATCAAGTTAGCATATAATGGAATGATGGCGATCAAGAGTAATCCAATAGAAAAAAAAGGGGGGGGGGGTTCAATAATGACAATATTATCAAGTCATCAGTTATTCCCCACGATAATTCGGAAGGAAATTTAAGAAGAAACCAAACCGAAAAAGATGATCATTGGAGGATTTACATCAAACTTCAAGAGTCATCAAGAACATTCTATCTTCGATTCAAGAAATGTGGGGCCAGATACCGAATATAGCCTTAAGGGGTTAAAGAGAATGAATGGATAACATGAACGGAAGATGGGAAAGGATTCGTGATAAGGTAGATCCTAATGGCAAATACTTCAAGATAGGGATTGAATCGTCAAGGTTGTCAGGAGTAGTTATTCTCGAGGGTATTTTAAACTCCAATTTGGGTAAGAAAGTAGCTATGGACCTAACGTTGAGACGGATGGTCTAAGGGTATTCGGGAGGTCAAGCTCGGTTGATTAAAAAGAGTTGGTTGGCCAAATAAGGATTAAGGGAAATGATGAAGACTGGAAGCAGTACAATGCAGAAGGGATCTAGGAGTATAATCCTTAAAGGATCCATCAATTGTTTCATCGGGGTATCCTGAAGAGGTTAAAGACAAACTGAGCACTGAGTCTATCTTCGGGACAGATCATACACTGAACAACGACAACTCACAATTTTAAAAACTTCGCGACTACGGTGAACGGTACTTATAGCATCCATGATACATACATTCATGCAAATTTAATTTAATAATTTCTTTGTTACGTGCTTTGTTTTCTTATCAAGTTAAACTACGTGAAGTAATTGATGATTAATGTGGATGATATCTGTTACTTGCCTTGGGGTGGCTTGTGTGATTTTGAATTTGGTTTTGCGTGTGTTGCTTGGGAGTATTGGAGACTCCCTTGATTTATTTATTTTTGTTTGAGAGACGGGGTGCTCTCGTTGTTTTTAAGAGACGGGGATTTTCTTATTTTTGTTTGAGAGACGGGGTACTCTCTTTGCTTGCGAGAGACGGGGTTCTCTCATTGTTGCTCGAGAGACGGGGCTCTCTCCTTGTTGCTTGCGAGAGACGGGGAATCTCTCATTGGTTGTTTTAAGCGTGCAGTGAATCCGAGGACGAATTCTTTTTAAGGGGGGAAATTGTAACGCCCCGGTTTTTCATTTATATTAATATGTCATATTTGTTTCTAAATTGCGCAATTTAATTATTTAATTATGTGATTAATTGTTATTATTTTATTTTATTATATTATATTTTAATTGAATATTATTTTAAAAACTAATTCGTATTCTAAGTATAAATATATATATATATATATATATATATATATTTCTTTAATTATTGTTAATTAATGATTAATGTTAATTATGTTGTTAATTAAGCTTTATGCTAATTAATCATGTTTAACCATATTAATTAATTTATTCAAATATAATCGTTGACCTTAATTTATGTTTGAATTTAATCTAATTTATTTGGTTTAATTTTATTTATGCATGGAATTTCATGAAATGTGCATGGTTATCTATTTTGTGTATCGTTCTTATATGAAATGATATCGAAATGCCGTGAAATTGTAGTATATCGTAAATATATGTGTTATGAACATGCCTATATGCTCGGTTTTTGTTTTCGAATTTATTTGATATGTCAACGAATTTAATTTGATTCGTGGAACCAAATCGGGGGCTAACGAGCACTTAGCGTACCCTTGGTTCCGTATTTAATATCTTGAGCTCGGGAACTCGGATTCGAGTTCTGTCAACTCCGCTGAACTCGTAACAAAAATTCGGTTTAGTAAACTAAGCCATATATTTTTCCGAAATCATTTGAACCTCCGAAATCCAACCGAAAAACGAAACGGCATCAAATGGACCACCTTTCACTAAAATGACCATACCTTGATCAAAACTTAACCAAATTAACTATGGTTGGTGGCCTTTTAACCCTAGTTCAATCCTATATCATCCCATAACCACCCCTAACCAAGAATATCCTCCCACACATTAGAAATTTCAGCCAAACCCTTCAGCAGCCCAGTTTTCCCGTCGCTGTGCAAATCCTTGAGGTTTTGAGCTCAAATCTCGATCAACCTTCATCCAATCAACAAGGAGAGTTAGGATTATGTTGTACATGCATCCATAGTTATTTTCATCCTTTCCTCCCTGATTTTAATTCAGATTTCATATGGTTTTGTGATATTTGATTGAATAGTTAGGTTTTGGTGCATTTGGATGATTTCTGAAATTCTCTTGATCTCTGACTTGGTTGATGATATATATATGATTCTTATACTCCATTTATGACAGAGTAGGCTTGTATTAATTGATGGTTAAGAGGTTGGTGAGATATCATTAATGGAATGTTCATGTATTGAATGAAATTTTGAACTGATCTTCCATCCCTTCACGTACAGGTTTGCTGCTAGCTTTTGGAACTTGTTTTGGTGTTAAATGTTATTCATTTTTAGTTTATTTGCAGCTGTGTTAATGGTTTTTTGATCATGTATTGGCTTGCTCCATTTTCTTCTTCTTCTTCCCCTGTTTTTCCCGCTGAAACTGCTGTCTCTTTTTCTTCTCTGTTGCTGCATTTGTTGGGGTTGTTTCCAGGGTTGATTGTTGTGCATTTGAAACCTCTTCTTACGCTGAGTGTTGGCATGAATTGATTGTAAACTATGTGCGTGGTTTGGCTTGCTCTTGTTCATCGTTTTCCTCCCCTGTTTCGTTCATTCTTGCGCAGCTTCTGTAACTATTGCAGGCGGGACACGGGTGTGTCATTTTTGTTTGTTCCAGCGAGAAACGGGGGTGCTTACTGTCCAGTACTTCCTGTACCTTTGGAGGTAACACGGGGGTGTCACCTTGTTTATTCCAACTTTGGTCTGCGCTTGCAAGCATGTGGTGTGTTTGTTTTTCTTCCTTCATTAAACTGCTGCTGCTGTTCCTAATTATGCAGAGTGTGTGTGTCTGTATATATATATTTATAAGTTGTTGTGTGTGCATGCATGGCTGGGTGTTTGTGTACGTGTGTATATATATATCTATATACTGTGTGTGCATGGAGTGTTTGCATGCATGTGATGTTGTGTATGTTATATATATATATATATATGTAATTTGTGTGTAAATGCATGCATGCTTATATATATATGTATTATTTATGTTAAATATAATTTATGCATGCATGTTGATTTACATGTATATATATATATATACATATGTTTATTATATAATTATTATATGTTTATTATATATATATTTATTATATATTTTACATATTATTTGATTTAATTCAATTTTGGAATTAATTGATTTCTATTTCCCGTATTTAATTTATCGATTATTGATTGAACGTTTTATTTATTCTATTTCTAATTGTGAATATGAATATTATGTGTTATGGATATTAAATGAATTCTTAGAATAATTGATATGAAATATGAATTTATGAATTTGAATGAAATGAATGAACGAATGGTTTGATTATATGCTTTAAATTCCTTAATAGTGCACATGAACATTTTCATGATATAATATGATCATTTATGCATTCATGTCATATTCACTTCATTGCCGAGAGTCATATGTGGTCATTGAGTCTCATGCCTTTTCTTTTGCACAGATTCGGGTTTGGTCGGAGACGAGGGCGAGCATTGAGACGCTTGTGCCTTTCTTTTGCTTTGAAAAGGTGGGTTTTTCTTCTAATAGCTAAAACGACCCGATATATCCCTCATGTGCAAGGATTTAAGCCAAATTGGTATATTATATAATCGAGTCGTTTCGTGTAAATGATTTCAAACGTATGACCCCTTTTATTATGAAACCCTACCTTATGTTTTGGCGAGACATGATTATGATTGCACGGGCCCCGGGACTTAGTACATGTGGCTAACCGAGGAAGCAAGGGCTGACGGGGATCCCATGTACTAGTTGTTGGAAAATACGAATCAGAAAGCAGCGGAATTTAAAAAATTTTCCCAACAAAAGGACCTTGAACTCGCAATCGTGTAACCAAATTCGTAAAGATAGAAAACTTACTTTTCTTTTATTCTTTCTTGAAGCGTTTCAAGCCACCCAAGAACGCTCTTCACGCGGCTTGATCCCCTCTCCTTTGGTAAAGCTCGAATCTTCAAACTTCTAACTTGAAGTCTCTAGAGAAAGTCCACCAACTTGATCACAATCTAACTAGTAAGGATGCTAGTTCTCTAGTTAGTGTTTAGGCTTAACCTAGGGTTTAATTTAATCTTGGAGAAAGGAAGGTGTTCAACACATGAACCAAGAATTGTCTATTAGCTCTAAAGGGGAGCTCGAGCTCCCCTATATATAGGCAAGGGGGTGCCGAAATTCCTAGTCCTTTATGGGCTAGGATTTTGGTCCCTCTCTCCTATTACTTGAGGATCAAGTATTTTCAACCTTGACTTTGAATTCTAATTCTAGTCAACTTTGAAGAGAGCTTAAAAAATATCCAAACTATTTTTGGATAATTTTATACTTTATTTATTATAAAATAAATAACTTATTTTATCTAATTAATTAATTCATAATTAATTAACTAGATTATTTTCTCCAAAATTAGACTTTCTTTTTAATTCAAAATTAAACCAAAGTCTATTAAATAATTAACTAATTAATTATTTAACATATATATATATTATCACGCGTGTGTGACACGTGTCACAGTGACACGTGTCACTCACGCGAGCCACACGTGTGAATTCACACGTGTGGAACCCTCTTGGTCCGATTAACTCGTTTAATCATTTTCAAGCCTCAACTCATGTAACCAAGTTGTTGTGTGTGACCCTCTAGGTTCTCAATTCAATTAGCAGTGACCCCAATTAATTAATTCACTAATTAATTAATCAGTCCACAGATTAAACGACCATAGTCTAGCAACAGGTGTTTAACCCCTAGCTGAATTGGAATGTTCGGATTCGACAGAACCTTTAAGTCATTGAATCATGTGAGATACAATCCTCCTACTTACTATCTCTCAACCAAGATCTAGGGCAAGGGAATAATCAGAACCCTAATAATCCGGTCTTAAAGCTAAGTGCATTTCATATCCATTTGATCTCAATCCAAGAAACCCTTTTCTTGATGTCTTGATCTACTGCCTTGGCCAAGGACTCCATATGGCATATGAATGACTTACACAATAAGAGATCACCTTGCAAATGCAAGTGTAGGTCCTTTCTTGATTCTCATTCACTTTCATGAGTCACTTGTGCAGCCCCAGCATAAGCCTTGAATCAGTTGTCTAAGGCGACACCCTTTAAAGCTTATGCCTAAGACTACAGAGTTAACTCATAAAGTGACAAGGAACCTCAAGTCTAAGGATCAATTAATCACATCAATGACTCGTGAGATATTTCCTAATCTGGAAGTTTCCATTTCCTGAAATAGAAACTTCCTTTCCCATTTAGGAATGTTCTCACACGGGGCACCTCAGTGAACTTACTTATTAAAGTAAGCACCCTCATGTATCACGCACGTATCAACTATACACTTTGCACCTCCATGAAACAAGGTGGTCCTTCTTAAGGGCGTGATCCCACAAGCAAGCCTTAGAGGAGTCAGGTTGACACTCCCACTGTCTGTAGGACTCATCGGCTTGGAGTATTTTACTAATCATGACTTATGTGATATAGGGCTCGTTTCATGAACCATTTCACCTAAATGGTAGAGTCCTAAAGTCATCAGGATTAGGGGAGTTCTCATACATGCACAGCTAAAGTAAACGCATACCAAACAAGAGCATATAAAGAAGTGTTGCCTCAATTCGTTATTTCATTCAAAGATTGTCTGTGATTACAATAAGGAAAAGCACAAAGCGGATATACAATCGGCTTTCTAGGGCACTATTCCTAACAATCTCCCACTTGCCCGTCAAAGCCATTCTAAAGCTACTCTAAGTCCCATCTTCTGAAGATGACCTTGGAAAGCTTCTCGACTAAGGGGTTTAGTAAGTGGATCTGCCACGTTCTCTGCTGATGTGACCCTCTCAATTTGCACATCTCCTCTTTTGATAATATCACGGATTAGGTGATACTTCCTCATAATGTGCTTGGTCCGTTGGTGAGATCTTGGTTCTCTTGCTTGAGCAACCGCCCCAGTGTTGTCACAAAACACAGTAATGGGGTCTTTCATGCTAGGAACAACATTCAACTCTTGAATGAAGTTTCTAATCCAAACACCTTCCTTAGCTGCATCATTTGCAGCTAAGTATTCGGCCTCAGTGGTCGAATCAGCAGTGGTTGTTTGCTTGGAACTCTTCCAACTCACTGCTCCGCCGTTTAGGCAGAAAATGTATCCTGACATTGACTTAAAATCATCTAAGTCAGATGCAAAGCTTGCATCGCAGTATCCTTCGACAGTAAGATCTTTCTGACCTCCGTAAACTAAGAATAAATCTTTAGTACTTTTCAAGTACTTAAGAATATTCTTCACGGCAGCCCAGTGACCATCTCCAGGGTCAGATTGGAAACGACTTGTCACACTAAGTGCATAAGCCACATCCGGTCGAGTACATAACATTGCATACATTATGCTACCTATTGCTGATGCATAAGGTGTATGAGTCATTCTTTCCTTCTCAAGGTTAGTCTTAGGACACATCTTCTTTGAAAGACATGTTCCTACACTCATAGGAAGGTTCTTAACCTTTGCTGACTCCATATTGAATCTCTTCAATACTTTGTCAATGTACATCGACTGTGATAGTCCTATTAACCTTCTAGATCTATCTCTATAGATTTTAATTCCAAGGATATAGGACGCATCACCAAGATCTTTCATCTCGAATTGGTTCGATAACCATAACTTAGTCACTTTCATGTCATCCTTCGAATTCCCAATAAGAAGGATGTCATCAACATAAAGTACTAAGAATTGCACTGAGGTCTCCAATTCCTTTCTATACACACAGGACTCATTCGAAATTTGAATAAAGCCAAACGCTTTGACTGATTCATCAAATCGAATGTTCCAATTCCTAGAAGCCTGTTTCAATCCATAGATTGATCTTTGGAGTTTGCAAACCTTTTGCTCACTCCCACTGAATGTGAAACCTCTGGGTTGCTCCATATAAATGTCTTTGTCAATGTCACCATTGAGAAAGGCAGTTTTCACATCCATTTGCCATATCTCATAGTCATAATATGCAGCAATGGCAAGCATGATTCGAATGGACTTTTGCATTGCAACTGGTGAAAAGGTTTCGTCAAAGTCCACTCCGGGTCTTTGAGTGAATCCTTTTGCAACCAGTCTTGCTTTGTAGGCTGCAATGCTTCCATCAACTCCAAGCTTTCTCTTAAAGATCCATTTGCAACCTATGGGTTTGACCCCATCAGGCAAATCTACCAAGGTCCAAACTTGGTTGGAGTTCATGGAATCCATTTCGGATTTCATGGCTTCTATCCACTGTTCAGAGTCAGAATCTGACAGTGCCTCCTCATATGTCAAAGGATCATTATCCTTTTGAGAGATTTCATGGAAGAATCCATACCATCTCTCCGGCTGTCTAGGAGTACGTTCAGAACGCCTTAGAGGAGGATTCAAATGTGTATCGAAATTCGTGATTGGTTGCAGTTGATCAGAGTGGGACGTTTCTTCAGTGGGTGGTATGGGGTCACTTTGTACTTCTTCTAATTCTATGATCTTGCCTTTCTTTTCTTTAAGGAACGGTTCCTCAAGAAAAGTGGCATTTCTGGAAACAAACACCTTTTGTTCAGATTGATCATAGAAGTAGTATCCTATGGATTCCTTAGGATAGCCTACAAAGTAGCATAAGTTAGAACGAGATTCTAACTTATCTCCCACTGTCCTCTTCACGTAAGCAGGACAACCCCAAATTCTTAAGTAAGAATAACTAGGGATTTTACCATGCCACATTTCATAGGGCGTTTTAGGGACTGACTTAGAGGGAACAAGATTCAAAATCTTTGCTGCACTTTCTAGGGCATAACCCCAGAAAGAAGGTGGTAAGTCAGTGAAACTCATCATGGAACGAACCATATCAAGTAGGGTTCGATTCCTTCTCTCAGAAACTCCATTAAGCTGAGGAGTTCCCGGAGGAGTCCACTGAGAGATAATCCCATTATCCTTGAGATGATTAAGGAATTCTTCACTAAGATATTCGCCTCCTCGATCAGATCGAAGTGCTTTGATCTTGTGACCAGTTTGGTTCTCAACCACCTTTTGAAATTCTAAGAATTTCTCAAAAGCTTCAGATTTATACTTCATTAAGTATACATAACCATACCGACTAAAGTCGTCAGTGAAGGTTATGAAATACTGATGATTGTTTCTCGTGCTTACACTAAGCGGTCCACAAACATCAGTATGGATCAAATCCAGAACCTTAGTGGCACGTTCCACAGTTCCTTTAAAAGGAACTTTGGACATTTTTCCTTTGAGACAGGATTCGCAAGAAGTTAACTCTTTGAGATCATTTTCAGAGAATGATCCTAAAGTGTTTATCTTGCTAATTCTGTTCTTGGAAATGTGTCCTAATCTAGCGTGCCATAAGGGAGCTGAAACTTTGTCATCTCTCTTACGCTTTGTTTCTCGTTGTATATTCATAATATTGATATTTTGAGTTAGGTAAAGTCCATTACTTAGAGTACCGATATGAACGGAAGAGTTGTTCCGTTTGATAAAGTATTTACCATTCTTAATATAAGTTTCATAACCTTCGCAATCTAATATTGGAACTGAAATTATATTACGAATAATGCTCGGTACATAAAGGACTTTATTTAATACTAACTCAAAACTACCTAAATCTAATCTAATTGTGCCTAAAGCTCGAGCTTCAACGTTTGAGCCATCGCCGATCTTCAAGACACATTCTCCTTCTTTGAGTTGTTGGACTTCACTTAGCATCTGTACATCATTACAGATATGAGTTCCACAACCGGTATCAAGTACCCAAGAACTAGAATTAATAGAAAGATTTACTTCAACGAGAAAGATACCTTTCTTTAGAGTAGCCTTGTACTCTGGGCAGTTTCTCCTCCAATGTCCCGCTTTGCCACAATGGAAGCAAACATCCTCTTTCTGATCACGCTTCTTCTTTTGGGCCTTCCCCTTCGAAATGCCACCAGTGGGCCTAAGGGGTTTCTTCTTCTTCTTTTGGGCTTTCTTGCCCTTACCTTTAGAAGGCCCAGAAGAGGAAGATGGAGCATTCACCATCAAAACCTTATTGTCCTTCTTGATCGTGCTTTCAGCAGTCACAAGCTGACTAATCAGCTCAGCTACAGTAGCACCAGCATGATTCATGTTGAAGTTAAGGACAAATGGGTTGAATGATGGTGGGAGCGAAGCTAGCAACAAATCCACTGAAAGTTCATCTTTCAGTGGCATGTCCATGGAAGCAAGTTTCTCAGTAAGGGCAAGAAACTTGAGTCCATATTCATGGACACTTGAACCTTCCCTCATTCTCAAGTGGAATAATTCCTTTGAAGTGTTATACCTTGTAACACGTTCATGAGGGCGGTAAAGTTGCTCTAAGTGGTCGTAAATCTCCCAAGCAAATTCCATGGCCTCATGTTGTCTTTGCAAGTCCGGAGACATGTTAGCCAACATAAGGCAACGGGCTTGGAGATTATCATCCTTCCACTTCTGAATCGCGTCCCGCTCAGCCCGAGTGGGAGCCTCCCCTTCAGGAGTAGGCTCCCCTTCGAAGAGAACATAAGTTCTCTTCTCAGAATCTAAAATGATTTTTAGATTCCTCAGCCAATCAGAATAGTTGGGACCAGTCAACTTGTTTGACTCGAGGATCGATACAAGAGGGTTTTTGGTTGCCATTTCAAAACACGTAGAGAATCACAGAATCTACGACCTAAATGGTAAAACAGAGAACTAGTGAGCATGCTGAATTATAACGATATACAAAAGATAAGGTCTTTAATCTATTGTAGCTCCCACTGTTTTTCAAAGATCTAGAATTCCCAAAGATCTAAGAGGAACACGTTTCCCAATGGGTACTAAGATCCTAGGCATTTTACCTCGAACCCACGACTCGCGGACATTCTTAGCAAGAACCCTAGGTAGGTACAACTTACCAATTCTAACACCTTTAGAACTCTTAGTAATTGTTTTTGCATCACCTATCTTTCAATATGGACCCACGACTCGTGCGACATCCATATTTACTTAGGCGTTAAGCTAGACCCATCAATCATAAGATCATGACCAAAACTTAGTTCGAACGACCCACGACTCGCGGACATCGCCCTTGCTAAAATTGACCACGAAATATTGATCATTTAAAATGATCAATTAGGTAACTTAAGAACTAATAAGCTCCACTAGCTATCCCACGACTCGCGGACAATAACTAGCTTTACTTACTAAACTTAAAACCTATTGATGGAATGCTAGGAATTTAATTCAAAATTTGCATCTCGAATTAAACACCTATTTGTTCGAAATTAGCTTAATATTTAATGGGAATTTTCGAATCAACCGGAGAGTTGTCCGGTTCGACCTCACCAACATATATGTTATCCAATTTTATTAGTCTTGATTAATGCAAGTACACTTAAATGCATTTCAAACAAGCACATAAACAGATAACATGTCCTAGCATGATACTAACATGTAATGATCATGGGTTCTACCTATCTTATGCGTGATATGTGGGAGCCACTCCACAATCACAAGTTCTAACATACATGCCACATAAACAGTTCAAATCATATAAGGGAAAGCAGTAACAAAATACGAGCCCTATCTCTATTACATTTAACAATTGAGATTCCCCTCCCTAACATTTTGAGGGGTCTTCACTTATGGCCTCCTTGTTACTTGAATGTGGTCCATCTTACTCCATGGGTGCATTGTCTCCAAAATGAAAATAAAACCTCACCACCTATCTCTACTCTCAAATTACAATAAAAAGAAAAGGACATAAAGTAATAAGGCTCAATCTTCATATTGGCCTTAGACAATTACACGGGGCATACCCCGGCCTCAAAAACAGTAATATGGAAAGCCACATAATAAATCACATAACAGTACGCACATAAGTGAGGCTCCAACCTCAATTGAAAAACGCAACTATAGGGCTCCAACCCCAATTTAAACCATCCATGTGCATAAATTAAAACCATACATAGATCTAAACCCATGATCACCTAACATGCTTTTGCAAGAATTTAAATTTAACCAATAAATTAAAATTCTCGCTTTAAGCTCTAATAGCTTAAAACACGACTTGATGCGAGTCTTATTTATAAAAGTTTTCAATAAATCCCAAATTACCAAAACAAATAAAATTCCAATTAATTTCTGAAAATTAATAATTTTATCAAGATGTAATTTCCCAAAATGTAAACCGTTTCAATTTCTCAAAAATCCCAATTTTAAGTTTTAATTCAAAAATTAAAATAAATATTCAAAAATAAAATTTTAAAATTAAAATAAAATTGGGACTGGATTGCACGAAACACGAAAGGGGCCGGATCACGAAAACGGGGCCCGTGCGCGAAACGAGGCACAGCGTCGCAAGCGCGCGCGGACGCGCACGGCAGGCGCGCACAGCGCCCGGCCAAGGCCAGGCGAGTGCGCGCACTGCGCGCGCATACCGCGCGCCTCGCGCGCGCGTGCTGTGCTAGGCGGTGGGCGGCCAGTCTCGGCCGCCCTGGGCGGGCGCGCCTAGGCGCGCCCGGAAGGCTCCCGCACAGGCGTGCGGGAGGAGCTGGAAGGCTGGCCGGTCTGTCCCGGCCAGGCCTGGGCGGCGACGGGCGGACGGCATGCGGGAGGGCCTCCCGCGCGGTTGCGGGAGGGTGGTGCGCGAAGCCCGCGCGCGCGACTCCTTCGCGCGCGGGGTTTCGCGTGTTCATCGTGTTCCGGGCTTTCGTTTCGTGTTTTCGTTCAAAAGCAAAACCAATCCAAGAAATCCAAAAACAGTTTATACAGTTTCAAATCTAAAATTGTTTTTCAAAATTAAATTTTATAAAAACCAATTTTCAGAAACTTTCAGGAAAAAATACAGTTTCGTAATTCAGGCTTTCTAAAACAATTACAAATACTCAATCGCATCAAGCCTAAGAATTTCTACCAAATTCAGTATAATTGAGACGAATCAGAAACACGATTAACGAGGTGGCTCTGATACCACTTGTTGGAAAATACGAATCAGAAAGCAGCGGAATTTAAAAAATTTTCCCAACAAAAGGACCTTGAACTCGCAATCGTGTAACCAAATTCGTAAAGATAGAAAACTTACTTTTCTTTTATTCTTTCTTGAAGCGTTTCAAGCCACCCAAGAACGCTCTTCACGCGGCTTGATCCCCTCTCCTTTGGTAAAGCTCGAATCTTCAAACTTCTAACTTGAAGTCTCTAGAGAAAGTCCACCAACTTGATCACAATCTAACTAGTAAGGATGCTAGTTCTCTAGTTAGTGTTTAGGCTTAACCTAGGGTTTAATTTAATCTTGGAGAAAGGAAGGTGTTCAACACATGAACCAAGAATTGTCTATTAGCTCTAAAGGGGAGCTCGAGCTCCCCTATATATAGGCAAGGGGGTGCCGAAATTCCTAGTCCTTTATGGGCTAGGATTTTGGTCCCTCTCTCCTATTACTTGAGGATCAAGTATTTTCAACCTTGACTTTGAATTCTAATTCTAGTCAACTTTGAAGAGAGCTTAAAAAATATCCAAACTATTTTTGGATAATTTTATACTTTATTTATTATAAAATAAATAACTTATTTTATCTAATTAATTAATTCATAATTAATTAACTAGATTATTTTCTCCAAAATTAGACTTTCTTTTTAATTCAAAATTAAACCAAAGTCTATTAAATAATTAACTAATTAATTATTTAACATATATATATATTATCACGCGTGTGTGACACGTGTCACAGTGACACGTGTCACTCACGCGAGCCACACGTGTGAATTCACACGTGTGGAACCCTCTTGGTCCGATTAACTCGTTTAATCATTTTCAAGCCTCAACTCATGTAACCAAGTTGTTGTGTGTGACCCTCTAGGTTCTCAATTCAATTAGCAGTGACCCCAATTAATTAATTCACTAATTAATTAATCAGTCCACAGATTAAACGACCATAGTCTAGCAACAGGTGTTTAACCCCTAGCTGAATTGGAATGTTCGGATTCGACAGAACCTTTAAGTCATTGAATCATGTGAGATACAATCCTCCTACTTACTATCTCTCAACCAAGATCTAGGGCAAGGGAATAATCAGAACCCTAATAATCCGGTCTTAAAGCTAAGTGCATTTCATATCCATTTGATCTCAATCCAAGAAACCCTTTTCTTGATGTCTTGATCTACTGCCTTGGCCAAGGACTCCATATGGCATATGAATGACTTACACAATAAGAGATCACCTTGCAAATGCAAGTGTAGGTCCTTTCTTGATTCTCATTCACTTTCATGAGTCACTTGTGCAGCCCCAGCATAAGCCTTGAATCAGTTGTCTAAGGCGACACCCTTTAAAGCTTATGCCTAAGACTACAGAGTTAACTCATAAAGTGACAAGGAACCTCAAGTCTAAGGATCAATTAATCACATCAATGACTCGTGAGATATTTCCTAATCTGGAAGTTTCCATTTCCTGAAATAGAAACTTCCTTTCCCATTTAGGAATGTTCTCACACGGGGCACCTCAGTGAACTTACTTATTAAAGTAAGCACCCTCATGTATCACGCACGTATCAACTATACACTTTGCACCTCCATGAAACAAGGTGGTCCTTCTTAAGGGCGTGATCCCACAAGCAAGCCTTAGAGGAGTCAGGTTGACACTCCCACTGTCTGTAGGACTCATCGGCTTGGAGTATTTTACTAATCATGACTTATGTGATATAGGGCTCGTTTCATGAACCATTTCACCTAAATGGTAGAGTCCTAAAGTCATCAGGATTAGGGGAGTTCTCATACATGCACAGCTAAAGTAAACGCATACCAAACAAGAGCATATAAAGAAGTGTTGCCTCAATTCGTTATTTCATTCAAAGATTGTCTGTGATTACAATAAGGAAAAGCACAAAGCGGATATACAATCGGCTTTCTAGGGCACTATTCCTAACACTAGTTCCAACCAATTACGGCGAAACGGACCTCGTCAAGGAGTTTTTGACGAGGAAACGCTAACCGGGCTTTGAGGACTCATGAACCTCATAGCCGCATTGATATGATTAGGTGGTCGGGCCTTGCAAACCCGTCCACCACCCGGAGGAAGAAGGTGTATATGAATGATTATGATCATGATATGTATGAGCACAAAAGATATGTATGATAATGAATGAATAATTGATTATGATTACACGAGGAGTAGGTTGGAGGTTGTGCACGCCCACTCGCCAGGCCATAAACCCTTATGAATATTTATGAATGAATATGAACGTCGTAATCCCGTTGATGTTTTCTTTTGTTTTAAACACTTGGGAATTTCTTATCAAACTTCACACGGGATTAGGGCTTGCATGTATGTGCTTAATTTCTGCAATATTATATCTTATACCCCATTTTATACACACCAGTCTCGTATAGACTGAACCCGGTTTGTTTTCAGTCGTTTTGTGCAGGTATAGGAGTGCTAGGCGGGAAATCAAGTCGTCTAGGTCTTGCATTTAAGTTTAGCACTTCTTTTCAGCATCTCGTACCCTTATTGTTCTTTTGTACATGATCATTGTATGGAGCGTTATGATTTTGTAGGCCGTGTGGCCATTGAATACCTGAATAATTTTATATATCTATTTTGGAGCTTGGTGGCTCATCGTATATATTATATGTTGTTCTTGCTTCCGCGTTTCATTATAACTCTGATTTTATATTGTCTTGAGTTGAATGGTTTAAGGGTTAGTCCCGCCTAGCATAGCGTGTGTGTTGTGTCCCCGTTCGCCGTGGATTTGGCACGTGATGGACTTCTATTTCATATACGGGTCGGGTCTCGGTGCGGGGGATGTGGTACCTTGCGCTCGGGTGCTACAACACAGGGCCGAATATGAATGTCACACAGGGCTACAGAAAGGTAAAGTATAATCTCAAGTCTACAAGTCAAAACATAAGTAAAGTGTATGAAGGACAAACGCAACTAGAATGGCTAGACTGACGAAGTGCAACTCAAAGGACTCACTCCCCGCCTAGCAACGCCAACAGACCTGCAACTAAAAGGTTAAATAAGGGGTCAGTCAACTTGATCGAGTGAGGGGGCTAACGCACACCAACAATATATATATAAAGCACAACACAGATCAAAATGAGGGAATCATGTACCGGAGATAGGTGTTGCATACCAAAGATATTCCCAAAAGTACCCCAAAAGACAGATATATATAAGTTTTAGAAAACATTTGAGAAACTCTATCTCGATTCACAATTCCCAGACAGACACAGAACATATGCTCGGCGAGTACGAGCTTCCAACCTTTACTCCTCAGAACAGATCTAAATATAAAATACAAAATCAAATCCAACTGCTACACCAATGATGGAGTAGATGTACCGTCCCCAAACCATCCAGAATAGGCAAACCCTCAAGGGGTAGCTAACCCACAGGAGTCCTCCTCGGTTGTACACCGAAGGCTCAAGATATCACGCCTCCCCTATCTCCCTGAGCCGCGCGATGATATCTCAAATGGAGACTATGCACAGGCCGAGCCTTGACGGCCTTATACCGTCCCAAGGATTCCTTACCCATAGCTCCTCGGATCCATAACAGAACAGAACAGAACAGATACCATATATCATATCTAACTCGGTACAGAACAGATCATAACATAACATAACTTTCCAAAACTGCTTATATATGCTTTCATATCTAATTTTTCCAAAACACAGAGCTGATTCTTAAGGTCATAAACATATCATATCCAACACATACGTATTTATAATAAGGTATACTCGCAGACAAGCGTAGAAATCAGCATGTAAAGGCCATGGGTCGCATAGCTATACAAAATCCTAAACCTCACCTCGTGGTAGTAGAGTCCGAGAGTGTGAAGGGGCAAACACTCTAAACCTCAGGCTCACTGGCAACACCAAACTCTGTAATAAGACATACAGAAGCCCAAACTCAGACTCTACATGAACCAAGTAAGACGCACGACGTACAAAGTATGAATGACATGCGAAATGGAATGATGCTTATCAAGTTGGTCACAAGGGAGAATTGAAATATTCAAGTAATCATGCAAGTAATGAAGTATTAAGGTTCAGAGATGCATTCCAAGTCATATCGTAGCATACAAGTCAAGTAGAAACTCAAACAAATCAAATACACATGAAAAAGTAAGTAAAAAGGTACACAGACTCATGGGAACGACCATTCCCATGCATAACACAGCATGGGAACGGTTATTCCCATGCCAAGGCCAAGCGAGACTGGGAACGGCCATTCCCAGTCTAAGCACACATGGGAACGGTCGTTCCCATGTTCGGTCCCCCAAACTAAACCCTAGGCCGGAAGGGTCGTTCCAAGCTTAAAGCACAAAAGGGAACGGTCGTTCCGATCATGAATCTGGAGCAGAAGCTTGACAGCTTCGGGAAGAAGAAGGGGAAGACCCAAAAACATCAATCCAACATGAAATCAACCATACAATATCACGAAATTCAAGTATAACATCATATAAATCATTCTTAGTGTAGCACCCCGGAGCGAAGGGCACCACATCCCCCGCACCATAGCGCAACACGTGTAACGAAATGGAAACTCCACACACGCATCAAGCTATAGCGAACGGAAGACAAATAAAACTCTCACCTAAGCTAGGCGGTCTAGACCCTAAAACAGAGTACGCAACAAAAATAAAACATACGCGGAAGCAACAGGATCAACAAATACTATCAACATACATGCTCAAGGGAATAAAGTTATACATGCAACGCCACTCCAGGGCCAAATAAAAACTTACAAATTCCAAGTTCGGGTCTTAATCATAATTTTATACATATATTCAAATACCAAAGCGAAAGATAAAGATGCAGTGTGCAAAAGACTCGAACAACTCGACTCGAACGACCCAAAAGAAAACCGCCGCCTAGATCAGACCGAACCCTGCACCTGCAACTCTAAAGCAAATGGGAAAAAGGGGAAACAACATCAAGGGTCAGTCCTCAAGACTGGTGAGGGGGCTAACCCACGCACACGTACCTATACATAGAGACAGAGCATATTCAAAGTAATAATATTCATGAACCGGGGTATGGTTTTTGTAATCCAAAACATTTTGATCACGTGATACTATATATAGAAGAAAAGTTATCGAAGTCCACTCCCGTTTTACGAATTGAATTCATAAACAAATTCAAACTAACTCAGCGAATACGAGTTTTCCGACCAACCTCCTTCGTATCAATTTCAAACTTATAATCAAATTCAAATGAAAACCAAATCATACCTTTCCCAACACCGGGTGATAGAAAGGTTGTACACACCTTAACTATCCGTTACATTATGTATGGGTCGTGAGTTTCATGACGCTCACGCCCGAGGGTTCCATCCCCCACCAAACCTCCTAGTGGGTTGCGGGTTGATCCTATCCAACAAGAGAATGTCCACAGGGGTCATAACCGGTGACCCCATGGTCGTCTCGGGTCTCCCTTACCCACATCTCCGGGGCCCAGATTCAAACTCAACACAGGGATTCATATAAAAGATTTAGCTTTCAAAGTCAAACCTCGCTATGTATCCAAATTCAAATTACACACACCAACCCGTTTTCAAAACAAATAACCGAAAACATATCTACGTATATATATAAAGCGTTTTCAAAAGGGTTTCATAACAAACGGGTCAATTCCCACGAAATATATAACAAACATGTATGTAAATATATATATATATATATATATATATATATATATATATATACGTAGGTCACATGCGGCCTTAAAACACATTTAGGGTTGTAGGTCATAATAACTAAAAGAAAGAAACCTCACCTCGACGAACAATCGAACAAAACGAACAAGAACCACGCCTACGAAGCGGTTCCACACCAATGAGCAACTCTACTTGAACAACCTAAATAGGCGAACAACACTTAGACTCAATATGAACCACGGAAATGCTCGGCAAATGCATACGAATGCATATGATGCAATGCACTTCATATAATTTCACACTTAGGCGTATCGAAGCAATAAACCAAGTATCACATAAATAATCCAAGAAACAAAATTCATTTTACATCAAATAAATTCATGTTAAGTCATATAATAGCATATCACGAGCATCCATAGTTCACACACGTATATATTCATCGAATTCGTTTCATTTACGCCACTTATGATCATGATATTTAAAATGGAAATAATTAAAAATTAAAACAAACAAAATTCACATGAATTATTAATATTTATATAAATAACACATAATGTATTTCACATATATTACATATATATACGTACAGCATGTATTACATAATATAAACATGCATCACAAATATATATATCTATATATATATATACGTCACCAAACATATACATTAACTACACACACAAATCATGCACAACTAATTACATATATTACATATACATACAGCTCATGCATAAAAATATAAGATAAATGTAGCGCCCCCATTTTGCTGGTAGAGAGCAGCGCCCCAACCCCCACACTGAAGCACCCCTCAAGTAATGGTGTGAGCCATTACTCAAGAAATACCCCAGCGAACGGCATGCCCATTAACGATTAACAATAATAATGTTTAACTATGTGGCTTATGCAGCGGAAAATCAGAGTATTTTAAAACTTTTCAAAACATGTGCGTTATGGCATATAAACAAGCAAGTACTGATCGTTAAGCAGAAGAGACTATTAACATTACTGTATCAATTGAACGTTGTCACGGGAGCATAAGATAGCAATTGCAGCAGTATTCAAGTAGCAGAAGGATTATTACAAAAGCATAAGGTAAAGTATCAATGCAGCCATATAACATATGCAGGACACAAAATAGATTAATAAAGTAAAGTCCTGACTCAAACAAAATGAACACTCTAGAGCTTCAAGATACCTCTAGACTGCGGCTGCAATGTAGCACCCCGCACATGAGGTACCACATCCCCTGCACTATGGCTCAACACGAGTAACGAAATGGGGAGTCCGCACCCGTATCAAACCATAGCGAACGGGAGACCAATAAAATAACTCTCCTAAGCTAGGCGGAACTTAGACCCTGCAATTACAATCAATCAACAAGACATAAAGCAACGGAGGACTAGATTCAAAATTCATGCATTGGCCACGGCCTGCAGAAATTAAACACACAAACCGCAAGCAGTCTTGGGCTCCTCAGGCCTCTTTTAATTCATTACCCAGTCTGATAAAGCAATTCAATGACAAATACATAAGATTCAAGTTTAATATTGTGGAATTGGATCATACATAACTGAGGTACATATGTGAGTGTAAAGACTCTTCTAACTTAACTTAACCAACTCAAAAACTCAACACACTCCGCCTAGCTCGAGACTCCAAAGCCAAACCTGCGCACTGAAAGGTTGGGGAGGGAGAGGGTCAGTCTCTAGAAGACTGAGTGAGCAGGAGCGATATGCATATATATAAAACATGCACATGCGAGTCATAAATCCCGAGGAAGGTTTCATTTGAAATTAGTTCCCAAAAGGGCAAGAAAATAACCAAGCAATACTCGGATTTTACGACTAACCATATTAATTCATTACGTTCATAAATCATACATAAACATAAGGCTCGGCGAGTGAGCATGCATCATCTCCAACCAACTCCGACTGTGTACGACACATATCATTAATACTTTAAATAGGTGATCATGCAATATATCATTATACATGCATATCATATATCATATCATAAAACCTATTTGTTTGGGCAATCCGTGTCCCGGCCTTCCCACACGGTGCATAACAATCATATCATAACATAATCATATTAATAAAACAAGTTCCAACCTTCTTCCTCCGGCGGTGGACGGGTTTGCAAGGCCCGACCACCTAAACATATCAATATGGCTATGAGGTTCATGAGGCCTCAAAGCCCGGTTAGCGTTTCCCCGTAAAAAACTCCTTGACGAGGTCCGTTTCGCCGTAACATAGTGGAACTAGCACATGGGACCACCGTCGGCCCATGCCTCCCCGGATAGCCGCATGTACTAAGTCCCTGGGCCCGTGCAATCATAATCATGCCTCGCTAAAACATATCAATTCATGTGATACATATCATACTTCATAATTCATTTGAAAAGGGTTTACTCGATTAATATTACCCGATACATATCATTTGATCACGATTACCGAGTGCTTAGTTGATCACGATACATGGCGATACGAGTACCGAGTACCGAGTGCTTAGTTAAAACGAGAACACCCTCACTTGAAACATGACGATACAAGGATACGAGTACCGAGTGCTTAGTTGATCATGATTTCTCCACCCTGGAGATCATAAACTGAACCAAAAACAACATAACGTGTTCGTGAGACTTAAGACTCCAAATGAACCAAATAGGACGCTCAGTAATTTAATGATCATGATATGAATGCATAAAAGATCATATTAAGTCATGAAAATGTTCATGTGCACTATTAAGGAATTTAAAACATATAATCAATCCATTCGTTCATTCATTGCATTCAATTCATAATTTCATAAATTCATATTTCATATCAATTATTCTAAGAATTCATTTAATATCCATAACACATAATATTCATATTTATAATTAGGAATAGAATAAATAAAACGCTCAATCAATAATCGGCAAATTAAATACGTGAATTAGAATTCAATTAATCCAAAATTGAATTAAATCAAATAATATTTAAAATATATAATAAATATATATATATATATATGTATATATACTAAACATATAATAATTATATCATAAACATATGTATATATATATATATATATATATATATATATATATATACATGTATGCATAATGTATTTAACATATACAATACACGTATATATATATATATATATATATATATATATATATATATAACGTACATAACTATGCATGCATACACAAATATAAATATATTATATATACATGCATGCAACTCACGCTACAAAGCTATGCACACACAAGCATATATATTCACACTACACATATATATTTATACAGCATCGCACATGCACTTAAACCACCCCATGCACACACAAATCTGCATATATATATATATATATATATAGTACAATACTATGCAAAATTTGGAGAATAGTAGCAACAGTTTATAGGAAGGAAAACAATTACACACATGCCTGCAAACGGAGGACGAAAAACGCAGGCAAGAGTTTTGAAAAACAAGGTGACACCCCCGTGTCACCATCCTAGCGCAAACCGAGACACCCCCGTGTCTCGGTACAGAAATTTCAGGCCAAAACGCACCCCCGTTACACGCTGGGAAGAAGAAAACTGACACCCCCGTGTCTCGCCTGCAACAACAGCCCCTGTTTGACAGCAAATGGCGCAGAAAAAGGCAGCAACTCCAACATGAAATGCAAGCAAAATATGCAACAATATAGGCATGAATTACAGCAAGAATTCAGCCACAACACAACCCACCAAGCCATGAAAGTTGACAGCAAAAGCAAGGAGGAACGTAACAGCTGTGACAGCAACAATTTCAGGCCAAAAAACAGAGCAACAAGTCACGAAAAACAGGGCATGCTGGAATCTCTTCATCTCCACATATCCATATCAGTTTAGGCCATCAAATACTCAGTCAAGCAACACAAATTCAACATATAATTCAGTTCCGAAAGAGCTCAACCAAGGAAAGGAAGCATTACGTGACATTTCATGGAAATCTCTCAAAGTGCCATAAATGATATCTCATTAATACTTCAACCAGCAAGAAATCAATGATCATAAATGAAAATAGGATGTCAAAATAATCATTCTCAAGCTTGGAATCAATCAAAACCATTAAGAATTGAATAAGATCAACAAATTGGATCAAAACCACTTATTTTCGAATGCAGTCCATAATCTCCCGAAACCATGATCAAACTTGGGAATAAAAGGATGAAACTGATCAGAAATGAACATATATTACAACCCTAAACCTACCTTGTTGATTGGATGAAGTTTGGATGAGATTTGAGCTCCAAAATCTCTAAGGAATGTAGGGTTACGGGACTGAACTGAAAAGCAGTAACTTTGGCTGAGATTTGGGGATTGTGTGAGGGTTATTTTGCTTAGGGCATGATATGTTAGGATAGGTGGTTGAGTTAGGGATCAATAGAATCAAACCATGGTTAATTTGGTTAAAGTTTGGATGAGATATGGCTATATCTGTACAGCAAGGTCAGTTTGGTCGCCGTTTCGATTTTTGGTTGGATTTCCGAGGTTCAAATGACTTTGGAAAAATATAAGGTTAAGTTTACTAAACTTGAATTTTCGTTACGAGTTCAACGGAGTTTACGGAACTCGAATCCGAGTTCCCGAGCTCAAGTAATTAAATTCGGAACCAAGGGTATGCTAAGTGCTCGTTATCCCCCGATTTGGTTCCACGAATCAAATTAAATTCGTTAACATATCAAATAAATTTGAAAACATAAACCGAGCATATGGCATGTTCATAACACATATATTTACAACATACTACAATTTCACGGCATTTCGATATCATTTCATATAAGAACGATGCACAAAATAAACAACCAAGCATATTTCATGAAATTCCATGCATAAATAAAATTACACCAAATAAATTAATTCTATTATTAAATAAAATAAAGTCAACGTATTAAATTTCAATAAATTAGTGAATATGGTTAAACATGATTAATTAGCATAATGTTTAATTAACAACATAATTAACATTAATCATTAATTTTACAATAATTAAAGAAATATATATATATATATATATATATATATATATATATATATATATATGTATTTATACTTAAAATACGAATTAGTTTTTAAAATAATATTGAATTAAAATATAATATAATAACAATTTAAAATAAAATTAAAATATAAAACACGTAAAAACAATTAATCCCATGATTAAATAATTTAATTGCACAATTTAGAAACAAATATGACATATTAATATAAATGAAAAACCGGGGCGTTACAATCTCTCCCCCTTAAAAAGAATCCGTCCTCGGATTCACTGCACGCTTAAAACAACCAATGAGAGATTCCCCGTCCCTCGCAAGCAACAAGGAGAGAGCCCCGTCTCTCGAGCAACAATGAGAGAACCCCGTCTCTCGCAAGCAAAGAGAGTACCCCGTCTCTCAAACAAAAATAAGAAAATCCCCGTCTCTTAGAAACAACGAGAGCACCCCGTCTCTCAAACAAAATTAAATAAATCAAGGAAGTCTCCAATACTCCCAAGCAACACACGCAAAACCAAATTCAAAATCACACAAGCCACCCCAAGGCAAGTAACAGATATCATCCACGTTAATCATCAATTACTTCACGTAGTTTAACTTGATAAGAAAACAAATTACATAACAAAGAAATTATTAAATTAAATTTGCATGAATGTATGTATCATAGATGCTATAAGTACCGTTCACCGTATTCGCTAAGTTTTAAAATTGTAAGTTGTCATTGTTTAGCATATGATCTGTCCCGAAGATAGACTCAGTGCTCAGTTTGTCTTTAACCTCTTCAGGATACCCCGATGAAACAATTGATGGATCCTTTAAGGATTATACTCTTAGATCCCTTCTGCCTGGTACTGCTTCCAGTCTTCATCATTTCCCTCAATCCTCATTCGACCAACCAACTCTTTTTAATTAACCGAGCTTGACCCCCCGAATACCCTTAGACCATCCGTCTTGAAGTTAGGTCCATAGCTACTATCTTACCCAAATCGGAGTTTAAAATACCCTCCAGGATAACTACTCCTGACAACCTTCACGATTCAATCCCTATCTTGAAGTATTTGTCATTAAGATCTACCTTAACACGAATCCTTTTCCATCTTCCGTTCATGTTATCCATTCATTCTCTTTAACCCCTTAAGGATATATTCGGTATCTGGCCCCACATTTCGTGAATCGAAGATAGAATGTTCTTGATGACTCTTGAAGTTTGATGTAAATCCTCCAATGATCATCTTTTTCGGTTTGGTTTCTTCTTAATTTTCCTTCCGAATTCTCGTGGGAAATAACCAATGACTTGATAATATTGTCATTATTGAACCCCCTTTTGTACTCTATTGGATTACCCTAGATCGGCATCATTCCATTATATGCTAACTTGATTCGACTCTCTCTCTTGTCAATTCTGACTTAGGGGTTCTCAGAAGCTCCCTTATAATTTTGTTATCCCCAGATCCATATTCTATACATAAGAATATTCTCCAAGCCATTTCCTTTATACCTAGTGAGGGACTTCAACCCGGATTTAGTAACTTAGCTCCCCTCTTAACAACTTAACCATTCAAGCTGCCTTTTTATCTCTGATCCTCACTAATAGGACTTCCAGGTCTTCCTTAATTTGCAATTTCGTTATTCCTACTAAAATATTTCTTCGAGCACCCCTTCAATCATCCAATTTGTTCCTCGGTCGTGCTCTCCCCCTTAAATTTCGATTGTCACAGGTTGAACTCCATTAATTATCATTTTGTCGAAGTTCTTGATGAATAATTTCCATTAGGGAGGATTTGATCAAAAGGCAACCCCAAGGTTTTCCATTTCAACTTCCATTCTAATTCGCTTAATGTCTGAAACCCCTTTCCTATTCTTGTCCGATCCAAACACCCCGCAATCAATTCTAATCTCGCTTCTCCTTATGAATTCCCGTTTCCATTAACCTGTCCTTTTCTTGAAATTCTTTGTTTCCCCAAAGTCATCTTTATTGAATTTGAAAGTGGCTCGGTTAAGTAATACTTGATAGTTGAGGCGAAAGGACTTCCTATCACTTAAACACTAAAATGCATGTCTGGTTAAAATGACGATGCATGTGTCACGTTTACATCAAGCAATTATACAACACATTAGCATAACGAAACCAATTAGAAATGCATGGATAACATAAGGTCAAAAGAATAAATAATTAATGCAAAATATGATGCACGTGCTATGAATGTTTTGGAACCTGTTACCAATGTGGTAAGCTATTAGCTCAGTAGCTTTTCTTCGTTCCTCCAATCCCAAGGTTACTTTGACTTGGTGATTATTCCTTGTCTTTCCTACGGTCTTCAAGTCTTCCATGAATCTTTTTGCATCACTTGTATCTTCTACTATCCGGAATTGAAATTTCACGATCCCTGATTTCTTCGACATCCACTAAATTAGCCTCTGCATTTACCCCCGAGAATCGCCCTTCAACCTTGTTCAAATTCTCTTACAAAAATGAACTCCAATGTCATTTTGAACCCTACTTCTCGCCATCACCGTGATCAAGACTCCCGTGCTTATCCTTTATAAGTTTAATTCACCTCCAATTGCTTATACTCGAGAGCAGGATTCCCTTGCAAAGAGTCTCTCCCCGAGAATAATCCTTCAACCAGTCTTTGCCTTTTTTTTTATAGTTCCCATTTGTTGCTCCTTATCTTCCAATTCAACTTCACAACATGACAATTCAACTTGGATTTGAAAAAACGACTCAAATACCGTCCTCAATATCGCCACCTTCCCTAAATTTGCATTCACACAATTACTTGTCTCTCTCTACTCCCTTCCACACTCGTTTCTATCTTAGTAGCAATCCAGAGCACCCAATTTTAAACCCTTCTTTGACAACTCTTGGTGCTCAATTTCTATCAAATTTATTTTACCTTGACTCCTCCCAGTCCTCGGTACCTCTTCAATGGTCCGAACCCTGAATCAAATTACCTTCAAGGCTCATTTATTTCATTCCTTAGGTTGAACGATCCCGTTGGCTACAATTATGGCTTCTTATGTAAGAGAGCCGCATATATCCACCTTTGGAGTCATAAATATTTTTCGATCAATTCCTATTTCTACGTATATCCCTCTATGGTTGCATCTTCTTAAGTCAAACTTCCATTTCAGCTCCTATCCCTTGAACTCTAACTCTAACTATGAGGACTACGCCTCTCGATACCTTTCCCCCGATACGTCATTCCTATCCTCCATGCCTAAAAAAGAACTTGTAGTAAGGCGTTGTTAGCATGATACTTGGCCGTGGTTTGATAGTACCTTCATATCCTCTAATTCATAACTTATTTCAAGGATATATGCATGCGATTAGTACATGCTCATGGCACATATTTAACACGAAAGGCACGGATCCAATATATAATGCAACAGGTAATTTAACAAGATTAAAAGAAAGACAATTTCATGTTCAAGATCGATGCAATGCATACATTATCACGTAGTTCCTATGCCGAACGACCTAGACTGACCCACACGACACAAGAACCCGAGTTTTGCAACCCGAGGCTCTGATACCACATAAGGATGTAGCACCCCGCACCTGAGGCACCACATCCCCCGCACTATGGCTCAACACGAGTAACGAAATGGGGAGTCCGCACCAGTATCAAACCATAGCGAACGGAAGACAAATAAAATAACTCTCCTAAGCTAGGCGGAACTTAGAACCTGCAATTACAATCAATCAACAAGACATAAAGCAACGGAGGACTAGATTCAAAATTCATGCATTGGCCACGGCCTGCAGAAATTAAACACACAAACCGCAAGCAGTCTTGGGCTCCTCAGGCCTCTTTTAATTCATTACCCAGTCTGATAAAGCAATTCAATGACAAATACATAAGATTCAAGTTTAATATTGTGGAATTGGATCATACATAACTGAGGTACATATGTGAGTGTAAAGACTCTTCTAACTTAACTTAACCAACTCAAAGACTCAACACACTCCGCCTAGCTCGAGACTCCAAAGCCAAACCTGCGCACTGAAAGGTTGGGGAGGGAGAGGGTCAGTCTCTAGAAGACTGAGTGAGCAGGAGCGATATACATATATATAAAACATGCACATGCGAGTCATAAATCCCGAGCAAGGTTTCATTTGAAATTAGTTCCCAAAAGGGCAAGAAAATAACCAAGCAATACTCGGATTTTACGACTAACCATATTAATTCATTACGTTCATAAATCATACATAAACATAAGGCCAGAAAAACCGGGGCGTTACATGCAAGACCTGAAACCATGATGCCAGAAAAACAGGTAAAGGTATTAGTCAAAGTGACTAAGTGAGGGGTATCTTTAAAAGAAAGTACTTAAAGTAAACGTTTGAAGTAAAGTTCATAAGGTAAAACCTTTAATGCAAAACTTTAATGAAGAACTTAAGAATAAGTTCAAGTGATAAAACCCTTTGATGCAATGCTATAAGAAATGAGAGTTTTCATAACACTTTCATGAATGTTGTCACACACGCACACATATGCTATGATTTGGTTCATATGATTTTCATAAAACGGGATAAGGGTAGGGAACAACTTTGCAAGATGTGAACCAACTTTATGAAAACATTGATGCCCGCAAGCTAGGCTTCTCCATCCTTACTCCAGAAAACATGACCATTAATAGGGTGTCAGACCGAGATCAACAACACCCTAACACATACACACATGCACCATCCTCCACCAAGTTTCACTTCGGGGAGCGACCCCTAGGTGACCATTAACCATTGATTTGGGAATAGATTTGCGGTCCATTCCCGATAATTGTCCTGACTTAACCAAACCTCCTGATTAAAGTCGGTGTCAATCGCCTAGTGTGGCGGCCGGTATTAGTGATGTCGTTGGCGCTCACCTCCCCGAGCATCACCTCTACACATAACCGCCGGTCCCATACCATTAACCATTGATTGCTTGCACCATTGATGACATCCAGAATAAATCCGAATGTATGAACCATTGAACATATGCATTGAACCATTGATGCAATACTTTGAAAACATAAACCATTGATGCATTACTTTGAGAACATGTGCCATTGATGCTATACTTTGAAAACATAAACCATTGATGTTACACTTTGAAAACATGTGCCTTTGATCAATGAATAAAAAATAGGATTGGTTTCTTTGAAGAATCATCCCTATAAAGGGTATTTCAAAGCAAGAATGTAAAGCACTAGGCTCAGAGTCTTAAAACAATTGAATCTTTAAGTATTCATGGTTCCAGTTGAAAACGTTTTTAACCTCACATATTAGTAACAGTAGGTAGGGTAGATTATGCAGTGCCCTGGGGATTCCAGTGCTCAACCTTAACTCCTAGCAAGAGGGGAGGGGGGGGGGGGAGGGGGAGCCTCACGGCAAGAGGGGGAGAGAGGGGGGAAGAAAGGGAGTTGTTAACACAACATATGAGAAAGGAATTCAATGGCATGAGGGCTCTATTTATAGTTGTTGGGAAGCCCCTCACCTTGTAATAAAAGTATAGGTAAGGGTAGGAGAGAAAAATGGTAAAACTTCTCTTGGAAGCTAACTTTGTTCTTGAAGCTAAAATGGGATTGCTGGGGGGTATTTCGGTAATTTCAGCTCCAAAACGTGAAGGTGAGTGTCTGGAAGTATAACCATTCCTTCCGGGCAAAAATTAGCTTCGAAACGCATATTCATACGTCGAAATCGGATTTACCTTTAAAAGATACATTAGTTTTAGTGAATAAAAGTTTTGAGCCCAAAACTCAACACGAGTGAAAAATGACTTTCGAGAATGATTTTCGAGTCTGGATTGTTTCCAAAATTCAAGAAATAAACCGAGAAGCGTTTTGAATCCAATATTGACTATAAAACGTTTTACCGATAGAAAGTTGAAAATGTAGAATGAATAGTGAATTCTTACGTACAAGCGTACGCTTCAAAATTTCGAGCTAGGGTTTGAATCAAGGGCTGTAAAACATCTCAAAAATATTGAAATAACTCATGTAGTGCAAATCCGAAGAGAAAACATTTTCCGAATGAAAACCGTTCGTAGTAAAAATAGTGAACTAGGGTTTTCGTAAATATTTTCAAATAAAACAAAGCTCAAAATAGATTTTCAAGTCAAGATTGATTTCAATAGACTCTTCTCGACTCAAGGATCGATTTGACTGTAAACTTGGGTAGGAAAGATATCAGAATCAAAAGCTCATTTTCATATGAATAGTAACTTTGGTCGGTAAGTTCCCAAAATGCCCTTATGGTTCAAGAAAGGTTTTCGGAGCTTGGAAAACAAGTAAAAAGGATAGGAAAACATGTGATACGAACCTCTAGGGTTCCATTGAAGCATTGGGTAATATAGGCTTGGAAAATGAATAGTAAACTGTGTCAAAGGTCAAGAATTCCCTCTTAAAACATGTCAGATCACATATGAGCACAAAGTTCATGTAAGAATGCAATGCATGAAGGTTTATAAAGTTGGATCACGGTCTATAAACGCTTTACCGATGCCCTTAGTTTACCGTTTTCATCCAGGCCCTGTTTTGGGCTGTTACAACAAACAACATGCATTAATCTAATTCTAGCAATTTCATGCACGAACACACATGCACAAAAACATAATTTCATGAATAAATTACATATACATACACAAACATAAACACATGCACAATTAAATTCAACTAAACTCCCCGGCCGGGTAAAGAAGAGGCAGAAGCTACTGCCCTATGGTGTCCCCGCCCGAGGACACAGCCACCACAAAATCTCCCCGCCTGGGGAGATGAAAACAGGCCGACCTGTTTTTCCTCCATTTCACGCAGCGAAACAAAGCAAAGGAGCAGCAGCAGGAGAGCAACGAAACAACAACAAAATAGCAAGGAAAAGAAGGCAAAAGCTGACAGCAGTTTCACGCAGCAAGAACAACAAAAACAAGGTTCCAATCATGCATCTAAATCTCAGATTTTCAGTCATTTACCAAGCTCCAAACATGAAGAAAAATTTACATACTTGCAATCCATGAAAATAAGAGTAAGAATTCAGTTATTGAAGCTTAAGGAAACAAGTTTCATGTATTAAAATCCATAAAAACCGAAGCAATCTAAAAAAAAAAAATTTGGAGCAAAACCTAACTATTCATCATAGCAGCCCCAAACCATACTCAAAACCACATCAAATTCAGCAAATAGACACTTAAAAGAAAGAGGAGAAGATATAGAACAAGAATCCGGACTTACCTTTCGAATTTGAGGCGAAATGATGGAGTATTGATCTTGGAAAGACAAAGTGGATTGTGCAGATTCTTTTTCCCCTTCTCTCTCTCGATCAGCAGCTTCTTTCTCTCTCTCCAGGGATGAGTTCAAAGTGAAAGGTTAAGTTATGGTTAGAGGGTTTAACTAGGGTTAATTTGCCTCAAGAATCAAGTGATTTGGTTAAGAAATGAATTAGTTATGGCCAAAATACTCCAAGGTGGCAGATCTACTCGAACAGTTCGTTCCGGACAAAATACGGGGGATCAAACGGGCTTAGAAAAATGTGAGACCAAGTTCTTTAGCTTCCAAATTTCATCACGAGTGCAGCGATACTTTTGGAATTTGAATCCGAATTCCCTAGCTCAAGTTACGGTCTCCGGAATCCAAGGCACGCTAAAACTAGTTAGGCCCTCGAATCCCCAACAATTAAAATATGGTTCGTTACCATATCAAACAAGTCCGAAAAATTAAAACGAGCACATAAACGAATTCAAAACACGTATAATTCATGCATATTAAATCGGCACAAAATTTCGATCTCAAATCGAACACAAACGCAGCACATTTTCAACAAATAACCATATTATTGAAATAATAAAATGAAATTTTCAATGAAATAATAAATAAAATTGTATTAAAAAGGCAATTCTTCAATTAAGTCCAAAACTTTTAAAAAGTGTCAAATAAGTCCAAGTTCAAATTTTCAATTAAGTCCAAAATTAAATAAATCATACAATTAAGCCCTTAATTCACATGAGTCACATAATTTACAAAAATTAGCATGCTGGGAAATTAAATTCACATATTATAAAATTTATAAAAATAAAAATTCGTATCATAAATCACTTAGGCAAATTTTCACATATACTTCGAATATTTCATATAAATTCAAATAAATCATATAAGAATTTCAAATAATAAAGTATATTTCAATTAAATATGAAATTAAAATAATTTAAATTACACATTTAGCTCTCTCGTAAGTGCGTACCTGGACGGCTGAAAAACCGGGGTGTCACACTTAGCATCAAAACATCAATTAATTCAAGTTTCGGAAGGTTTTTGCCCAATTTCTCAAATACCCATTTTCATGAATTTCAAGCTTAAACATGAATATATGAATTCCTAGCCTTCCTTACACGAATTTCCAGCAACTAGGACACATAAGGAGCATTCACATCACCAAGGTTTGCTTAAGGATTCAAGAGTTCATGATAATCTTCAAGTTGGGCATAAATCACTAATTTTCACATGATTTCTCCATTCAAGTTTATACCAACAATTTCATGCTCAAATCCAAGAATAGGAATGAAATAATCATCGAAAGAGATCCAAAACTTACCTTGTCTTGTGAAGCAAGGAAGAGTCGAAAAATATGAGCTCTTAGAATGAAAGATGGTTCAAGTCTTGATCTTCTCGTGAGGCTTCTCCATGAGTTTCTCTTTGAGGCTAACTTGTCTGGTTTGAAATGAAATGAAAAGGGGATCTAGGTTATGTAGTGGCTGATAGTTTTAGGTCAAGATAAAAAAACCGGTTTAAGTAACTCCCGGTTGAAGTGAACCGGTCAATAAAAGGGATAAAGGCCCAAACGGTATCCAACAATTGTGAAATAAATTCCATTGGACTCGAATCATTGAAACGAACACAATGGTGGTGTCGGAATTCGAATTCGAATTCCCAAGCTCATATTGGTCCCGAACGACCCAAACTCAGCTAACTCATGTTAGGCCCAAACACACAAATAGGTCCAAATCCTATTTAAATCCAACTCCAACAATTAATTTAAATTCAACCAAGTTCAATTCTTAAGTTGTCATTCAAGAATTCATATTTTACCGTTTTGGATTTTAGTCAATTAAGTCACACTTTCAATCAAAGTTGGATTTAAACACATAAAAAGGGAATTAAATCACATAGGTGCGTAAGGTAAACTCTTTCGTGGCACATACCTGAACGATTTATCGGACGGGGCATCACAACCTCCCCCCCTTAGGAGAACTTTTCCTCAGGTTCGCTGCTCGAACCAACTCCAGATACATCTTCCTCATCTTCTCTTCAGTCTCCCAAGTCGATTCTTTAGATTTCTGACCAAGGGAATATGCTTGTTTCACAACACTTGTACTTTCCGATCCTGAATCTCAACCGGGTGCTTCACAATCGTCAAATCGGACTCAAGTTGTACCTCTTCAACCGGTAAAACTGTCGACTCATCGGGGTAGAACTTCTGAAGCTGTAAAACATGGAATACATTATGAATCCCAGTCAAATTCGGCGGTAGGTCCAACCTATACGCCACCTCTCCAATCCATTATAGAATCTCAAACGGTCCAAGATATCGAGGGCTAAGATTCCCACCTCTACCAATACGAGAAAAGCCCTTCCTAGGCGATGCCTTCAAGAAGACACGATCTCCGACCTCAAACTCAAGGGGCCTTCCCCTCTTATCCGCATAACTCTTCTGTCTATCCTGAGCTGCTTTCATCCTCTGTTAAATTAACTTAACCTTCTCAACCGTCTTCTCAATCTTAGCCGAGGCCTTTGCTCTCTTGAGCTTACCCTCCTTAGTCCATCGCCAATCCTCAATATCCTAATATAGTGGCGACCTACACTTCCTCCCATAGAGTGCCTCATAAGGGCCCATACCAATCGAAGCCTGGTAGCTGTTGTTGTAAGAGAACTCAACCAGTGTCAAGTGCTTATCCCATTTATCCTTAAAATCCAATGCACACGCCCTTAACATATCCTCAAGATACTTAATCAGCCGCTCTGACTGTCCATCAGTTTGAGGATGTGATGCTGTGCTAAACTTAAGCTTTGTACCTAAGCACTTCTGAAGATCCTGCCAAAAACTAGCAGTAAACCGAGGATCCTGATCTGACACGATGCTAGCTGGAACTCCATGTAGCCTCACTATCTTATTACAATACAGTTCAACCAACTTAGGCACCTTATCCATCATCCGAATCTTAAGGAAATGGGTAGACTTAGTCAAACGGTCTACCACTACCCAAATCCCATTGAATCTTCTCCTAGACCTCGGAAGGCCGAATACAAAGTCCATAGTTACCTGCTCCCACTTCCATTCCGGAATCGGAAGTGGTTGGAGAGTCCCTCCCATTTTCGGATGTTCTGCCTTGACCATCTGGCATGTTAGACATCGCTTCACAAAGAATGCGATATCCCTCTTCATGCCACTCCACCAATACAACTCTTTCAAGTCTCGGTACATCTTCGTACCTCTCGGGTGAATGGAATAACCGGAGCGGTGCGCCTCCTCAAGTATTACACTCTTGAGCTGGTTAGGCACACACACTCTTGCCTTGAACCTGAATAAACCAGAATCATCAAACCCAAACTTAGTCTCTGGATCATCTCTCGAATGGGTAATCAATCTCTGAATCTCGGCATCCATAGACTGAGCCTCTAACAATCTCTGCTTCAAATCAGGCTGAACCGTGATGTTGGTTAACCTAGCCATGGAAACCACAACAGTTGAACTCTGCTCAGAAATCCCTGCCATTAAACTCGAAATACTAGCCTTCCTGCTCAAAGCGTCGGCAACCACATTTGCCTTACCTGGATTGTACTGAATCGTGCAATCATAGTCCTCTAAGAACTCAACCCATCTCCTCTGTCTCAAGTTAAGCTCTTTATGCGTGAACAAGTACTGCAGACTCTTATGATCCGAGAACACCTCAAACGTAGCACCATAGAGATAGTGGCGCCACATAGAAAACGCAAACACGACTGCTGCGAGCTCTAGGTCATAGGTGGGGTAATTCTGCTCATGCACCTTCAACTTTCTAGAGGCATAAGCTACAACCTGACCGTTCTGCATCAACACACAACCCAGTCATTCCTTAGAAGCATCTGTATAAACCGTATAACCCTCAACCCCCTCGGGTAGGGTAAGAACCGGTGCCGTAGTCAACTTTTCCTTTAAAGCCTGAAAGCTCATCTCACAACTATCATCCCATTCAAACTTGGTTTCTTTCTTAGTCAACCTAGTTAACGGGGCTGAAATCTTAGAGAAATCCATCACAAATATCCTATAATAACCTGCCAAACCCAGAAAACTCCGTATCTCAGAGGCGTTCCTAGGCCTCTCCCAATGTAACACCGTTTCAATCTTAGAGGGATCGACCTCAATTCCATCGCCTGAGATGATGTGACCTAGAAAAGTGACTCGATCAATCCAGAACTCGCACTTACTGAACTTAGCATATAGCTTGTGCTCTCTAAGTATCTCCAACACAATCCGGAGATGCTGTGCATGCTCCTCAACCGATCTCGAATACACCAAGATGTCGTCTATAAAGATCACCAAGGACTTATCAAGGAACGGTCTAAACACTCGGTGCATCATATCCATAAACACTGCCGGAGCATTCGTCAACCCAAACGACATAACCACAAACTCGAAGTGCCCGTATCTCATGTTGAATCCCGCCTTAGAGATATCCTCCTCTCTAATCCTCAACTGATAGTAACCCTGCCTCAAATCCAATTTGGAGTACACTTGCGAACCTTGCAAGCTATTAAACAACTCCTCAATATGGGGTAATGGATACTTGTTCTTAACTGTCATCCTGTTCAGCTCACGGTAGTCTATACACATCCTTAACATCCCATCTTTCTTCTTAACAAACAGGACGGGAGCACCCCACGGAGAAGTGCTTGAACGAATGTATCCTCTAACCAAAAGCTCATCCAATTGCTTCTTCAGCTCCTTCAACTCGGCAGGAGCCATCCTGTAGGGGGTCTTCGAATAAGGCTCAGCTCCGGGATCGAGGTCCACTACAAACTCAATGTCCCTGTCCGGTGGTAAGGACCCCAAACTCTCCGGGAACAAATCCAGATACTCCCGTACGACCTCCGTCTCCTCAAGTTTGATCTGGTCCTTCGGTTTGTTCAGAAGGTAAACCACGAAACCTGTAGCACCGTCCCGGAATGGCATACTAGCCACAACAAAGGATATGAACGGACTGGATCCCAATCTCTCTCCCGAAAACACCACAGAACCAAAAGAAATCCTCTTCAAATGGTAATCCATAACTGCACAATGTCAGTAGAGCCAATCAATCCCAAGAATCACCCTATACCTCCTCATCGGCATCTCGATCAAATTAGCAGGAAAGACTCAACCCTCAAAACTCACCGGACACTCACGAAACACTCTGTCCGTCTCCAAGCTCCCCCCCAAGGGAGAACTCACCACAAACACATGCACAGATATCTCAGCAAGCAAAGGCAAAGAGGCAACAATATCCCGGGCAATAAGAGAATGAGTAGCCCCGGGATCAAACAATGCCTGTAATGATATTCCATGAATATGTGTTGTACTTTCCACCACAACATTTTGATCAATCTCCGCTGCCTCCTCCTCACCATCCAGAGCATATGCACGAGCCTGAACTACCGGCTTCTTCTTCGAACAAGCATCCACCATGTGCTCAGCCGACCCACAGACAAAGCATCTACCCAAATACCTCCAACACTTCTCCAACGGATGAGGACCCTGACAATGGGAGCAATGAGCTGGAGCTGATGCCCGTAGTGGTGGTGGCACTGTAGGCGCTGCGTGTCGGGGCTTCTTTTTAATGAAGCCCTGTGGACGGAAAGCTGGTGTAGAAGTAGTAGAAGTATGAGTAGCGGGCTTCTTGCCCGATCCAGAACCCGAACCATGCTCCGAAGAGAAGGATGGGGGCCTCAAGCTCTGTCTCTGAGCCTCGACCTGAATAGCCCTCTTAGTAACCTTATCCTAAGTGCTAACATTGATAGCCTGAAGAGCTCTCTGAATATCCTCTCGAAGCCCATGAAGGAAGTGACGGGCTTTGTGTGAATCAACATCAGTGAAGTGGGTAGCATAGGGAGCAAGTCTATCGAACTCTAGAATGTAGTCCTCAACAGATCTGGATCCCTACTTCAGCTCAAAGAAATCTTGAAGTCTGCGCTCTCGTGTACTATGAGGTATAAACTTCTCGTGGAACTCATGCACGAAAGTCTCCCAAGTGAACTCCCTACCACTCCTCTCAAGTCTGGATCGATCTCCCTTGAGCCAGTTAGCTGCCTGCCCCTGAATGAATCTAGTACAAACAGCCTTATCCTGAGAACTCCCTAGGCAAATCTCCCAAATACCACTGATCTCAGCTAACCACTCCTCAGCCTTGATATAATCTTCCCCAAACTACTTAGGAGGGTTGTTGTTCCGAAACTCCCTATACACAGATGAGATAGTACTATCCTGACCATCAACGGGTGTTGCCTAAACAATGTTCTCCACATTCAGTGGTGGTGGCGGAGGCGGATTAGGCGCATCCGGTGAAGCCTCTCGATCACGGTGTTTAGAAGGCATCCTGAAATTCAAAGATTCAAGCAATATTGATGCATGTGGATTAGTACGTGTTTATGTATACAAGTATTAGAAATAAACAAGTATTCAAGTAAATGAGTCATATAATCACATTGTCCTATGCCGTACCAACTAGACAGGCTCGACACGATACTAGAGCTCGGTTTTACAACCTAGTGCTCTGATAACACTTAAAGATGTAACACCCCAAATGGAGGATGCCACATCCCCCGCACTGAGACCCAAACCCGGTCATGAAATGGAATTCCATGCCTGAATCCGCATCAAAGTGAATGGGAGACAAACACACACGCTATGCTAGGCGGATCTAACTCGACAAGCTTAGAGCGCGGAAGCAATTCAAACATTCAACATCAGATAGTGGAAGCAACTAAATCAACATTCAAAGCAAGTGACGGGTTCAACTAGCATAGATACCTAATCCCGAATATCAAATCTGCATAACGTATTAACCAACAAGTGCCACACAGGGCCGAATACGAATGCCATACAGGGCTACAGAAAGGTAAAGTATAATCTCAAGTCTACAAGTCAAAACATAAGTAAAGTGTATGAAGGACAAATGCAACTAGAAAGGCTAGACTGACGAAGTGCAACTCAAAGGACTCACTCCCCGCCTAGCAACGCCAACAGACCTGCAACTAAAAGGTTAAATAAGGGGTCAGTCAACTTGACCGAGTGAGGGGGCCACAATATATATATAAAGCACAACACAGATCAAAAGGAGGGAATCATGAACTGGAGATAGGTGTTGCATACCAAAGACATTCCCAAAAGTACCCCAAAAGATAGATATATATAAGTTTTAGAAAATATTTCAGAAACACTATCTCGATTCACAATTCCCAGACAGACACAGAACATATGCTCGGCGAGTACGAGCTTCCAACCTTTACTCCTCAGAACAGATCTAAATATAAAATATAGAATCAAATCCAATCGCTACACCAATGATGGAGGAGATGTACCGTCCCTAAACCATCCAGAACAGACAAACCCTCAAGCGGTAGCTAACCCACAGGAGTCCTCCCCGGTTGTACACCGAAGGCTCAAGATATCATGCCTCCCCTATCTCCCTGAGTCGCGTGATGATATCTCAAATTGAGACTATGCACAGGCTGAGCCTTGACGGCCCTATACCGTCCCAGGGATTCCTTACCCATAGCTCCTCGAATCCATAACAGAACAGAACAGATACCATATATCATGGCTAACTCGCTACAGAACAGATCATAACATAACATAAGTTTACAAAACAGCTTACATATGCTTTCATATCTAATTTTTCCAAAACAGAGCTGATTCACAAGGTCATAAACATATCATATCCAACACATACGTATTTATAATAAGGTATACTTGCAGGCAAGGGTAGAAATCAGCATGTAAAGGCCATAGATCGTATAGCTATACAAAATCCTAAACCTCACCTCGTGCTAGTAAAGTCTGAGAGTATGAAGGGCCAAACACTCTAAACCTTGGGCTCACCGGCACCACCAAACTCTATAATAAGACATACAGAAGCCCAAACTTAGACTCTACATGAACCAAGTAAGACACACGGCCTACAAAGTATGAATGACATGCGAAATGGAATGATGCTTATCAAGTTGGTCATAAGGGACAATTAAAATATTCAAGTTATCATGCAAGTAATGAAGTATTAAGGTTCAGAGATGCATTCCAAGTTATATCGTAGCATACAAGTCAAGTACCAACTCAAACGAATCAAATACGCACGAAAAAGCAAGTAAAAAGGTTCACAGACGCATGGGAACGACCATTCCCATGCCTAACACAGCATGGGAATGGTCCTTCCCACGCCAAGGCCAAGTGAGACTGGGAACGGCCGTTCTCAGTCCAAGCACACATGGGAATGGTCGTTCCCATGTTCGGTCCCCCAAACCAGACCCTAGGCCGGAAGGGCCATTCCAAGCTTAAAGCACAAAAGGGAACGGTCGTTCCGGTCATGAATCTGGAGCAGAAGCTTGACATCTTCGGGAAGAAGAAGGGGAAGACACAAAAACTTCAATCCAACACGAAATCAACCATACAATATCACGAAATTCAAGTATAACATCATATAAATCATGCTTAGCATCAAAACATCAATTAATTCAAGTTTAGGAAGGTTTTTACCCAATTTCTCAAACACCCATTTTCATGAATTTCAAGCTTAAACATGAATATATGAATTCCTAGCCTTCCTTACACGAATTTCCAGCAACTAGGACAAATAAGAAGCATTCAAATCACCAAGGCTTGCTTAAGGATTCAAGAGTTCATCATAATCTTCAAGTTGGGCATAAATCACTAATTTTCACATGATTTCGCCATTCAAGTTTATACCAACAATTTCATGCTCAAATCCAAGAATAGGAATGAAATACTCATCAAAAGAGATCCAAAACTTACATTGTCTTGTGAAGGAAGGAAGAGTCGAAGAATATGAGCTATTAGAATGAAAGATGGTTCAAGTTTTGATCTTCTCTTGAGGCTTCTCCATGAGTTTCTCTTTCAGGCTAACTGGTTTGGTTTGAAATGAAATGAAAAGGGGATCTAGGTTATGTAGTGGCTGATAGTTTTAGGTCAAGATAAGAAAACCGGTTTAACTAACTCCCGGTTCAAGTGAACCGGTCAATAAAAGGGATAAAGGCCCAAACGGTATCCAAAAATTGTGAAATAAATTCCATTGGACTCGAATCATTGAAACGAACACAATGGCGGTGTTGGAATTCGAATTCGAATTCCCGAGCTCATATTGGTCCCGAACGACCCAAACTCACCTAACTCATGTTAGGCCCAAACACACAAATAGGTCCAAGTCCTATTTAAATCCAACTCCAACAATTAATTTAAATTCAACCAAGTTCCATTCTTAAGTTGTCATGCAAGAATTCATATTTTATCGTTTTGGATTTTAGTCAATTAACTCACACTTTCAATCAAAGATGGATTTAAACACATAAAAAGGGAATTAAATCACATAGGTGCGTAAGGTAAACTCTCTCGTGGCGCATACCTGTACGATTTATCGGACGGGGCGTTACAGATTACTAGCCTAAAAGGGCAGCGTTTATATATACCATAATGACCTAAATCCCTAGAAGAGGCACTCAGAAAATAAATAAGCACATAGTTGTAATGCAATGAATGAATGAATGACGCCAGGGTCATAGGACCTTAACTTGCGTGTGCAGAACATGTATGTACCCTTTACATTATTTGAAGGCTTGGGATGGACATCTCGATCCATAGCGTAGGCCCTGCCTTTTCCTAATGAATTTCTAGAAGTTTCGATAATAATTTTTCCTTTCCTCGGTTGTCGTTGTTTAGCTTTCTTTGGGCATACACGGATTTGGTGTCCATCACTACCACATCGCAAACATTAGCCGGCCTTTTTCCAGCAATTCTCTTCAGTATGTCTTGGTCCGTGACAGAATTCACAAGTAATTTCATCTTGGATCTGTAGGGGTGCTTGCGGGAGTTGTTGTTAGGTATGCCTGGGCTTTTGCTTTTGCATATGAGCAATTTGGCTTTCAATTCGTTTCTCTCCTTGTGGAAATTTATCGGTAGTTGGGCCTTGATGTTTTGAATTCAGGCGAATACTCTTGTGCACTACCTCAGTGTTCAGGGCTTTATCCACAGCCCGAATATATCCCTCAATATAAAGTGGAGCTAATGCCCATTGCAGGTTTGGTTTCAATCCATAAACAAACCTCTTTGTTTTGCGACGCTCGTTGCTCAAGATATGTGGTGCATATTATATTAACCTAACAAACTTGGCCTCGTATTTAGCTACTGACATATACCCTTGTACTAAATTTATGAACTCGGCCTCTTGAGCATCCCTGGTTACTTGAGGAATGAACTTATGCTGAAATTCCCTCACAAACTCAATCCAATTATTTTCAACTCGGGTATCCAACCATCTCTGCTTGACAAGCTTCCACCAACTTAATGCCGCCTCTTCCAATAATAAGGTTGCATATTGTACTCGTTTTTGATCTTCGGGGTAAATATCCATTGCCTCATATATCTTTTCAAGGCTTGCAATCCAATTTTCTGCCTTAAGGTCATTGGGTTCCCCGAAGACCTTTGATGGATTCCACTGAAGGAACTTTTCCAAAGTTCTTTCATTTCCAGGATTAGGTACTGGCACGTATGTCTACATAAACTGTCTAAAGGCCTCCGCTATATCTAGTGCTCCTGTGGGGGTCGTTGTGGCTGTAGTGTCTGATTACGTGGGGTTCTTGGTGGTGACATTATGATGCTAGAATCACAATCGCATTGGAAAATATAATGCATGGAGGTTAAATAATGATTCACAGATTGACACAAAGTAATAAATTCAAATATAACACTGAAGTTATGAACACATAATATGCACAAGGAATTAGCATGATGCACTAATGGCCCTATTGGTATCTTAAAGCAATTCTTAGGACTCGAGATATGAACATGCAGAAGAGAAACAATAAAGCATTTTAAAGTGTTGCATTTTCGAAAGACTTAAGTGTTTTTTTTTTCCCTCCCCAAGAGAGAGCACCTAGGATATTAGAGTAACCCGGTTGCTCTGATACCACTTTAGTTGTAGCGCCCCTATACACTACAACCCCGTACCGAAGTATCTCCCGAGTAGATGTGAGTTCTAGCAGCCGAGAAACACTCCGGCGAACGGACAGTGCTATTCAATAACAGAGTATTAAAACACTGCAGCGAAAATTTTGGTAATTTAAAACTTTTGAAACGATGATAAGGGAATACAATAAACAAGCCAGTAATGGCATAATATAGATGTCATAGGTAGTGACCATGTAATGGCCGTAATAGGTAATTACAAACTCGTAAGTATAACTCATTCAAAAGAACCTTGAACTATCATGCCAAACGAAAAGACATACTAGGGTTTAAGATACCTTCTTGTAAGCGTCTGTTGAACCTGAAACCATGATTTACAAAGTATGAGGGTTAGTCAAAGTGACTAAGTGAGAGGGTAGTTGGAATTAAATATGGGTATATGTATATAGTTATTTTTTTTTTTTGAAAAGGTATTTGACTAGGAAAGTCTGAGTTGGAAACTGATAGTAAAATAATGGATCAGTAGTTCTATACCGGAAACCAATAAAATAATAATCAATACAAATATTTGGTTTATATTCATCTTGAGAAAAAGGGAAATAAGGGATTGGGTATCAGATTCTTGAAAATATGAACCGTATGACAATAAAGTATTAATGCCCTACAAGTAGGCGTTCTCCATCCTTTACTCCTTAAACATAATGAAATCAGAAATAACAGAATCAATCTAGCCTTCTTCCTCCATGATCTGTCGGGAGCAACCCCTCGAGATCCAGATACAGACAGAGGGAGGGACGTACCTTTCCCGTCACTTAATGTGGAATAACTAATCTCCAGTTAAACCAACATTAAGATCAGATTTGGCGGCAGGTATAGTAATAGACGATGGCCCTTGCCACCCGACTATTAGTTCTACCATACCACCGGGCCCAACAGATACAGTTATAAATACAGATACAGATCTTGCATTTTAGATACAGAATTGGGTTACATTATATCAATACTCACCAAAACGGATTTGAGTATGATATGTTTGAAACTTATACTTAAACAAGGAATTTGTTTTGTATAATAGGATAATAGGTATCCTTATATCAAATATTTTCCCAGGAAGGTGATACTACTATAATTAGGAAAAATAAGACTGAACCCTTACTAGGATAAATAATAAAATATTTTATATGTAGACTCATGGTCCTAGTTGAAAATATTTTTAACCTCACTTGCTACGATACGGAATCAAGTAAAGTATTCGGGGTTCCACTGTCCAGACCTAGTTCCTGAAAGTAGTGAACTACTATGGACTTAGAGAACTAAGTTCTGTCTATACTAATGAGGCACATGAATGAGTACAATTAAAACATGTTGTAACAAGGAGTAACAGTAAATGTACAGGAAATTTGGTAATCTAGAATTGAAATATTATTGTAAAACATACTGATACCAAAGTCATACAACCGAATCAACCAAGAGATTCTTAAATTATGAATCCAAATTAAGGTTTATTTTTAATAAAAGTGAACCCAATTTTGAAAACATTATTTAATCTCCGATTTTAAAATCGTTAGATAAAAGTCCTTTCTTAAAAACCAAAAATATTATTTTATATTAATACTTGAAATTTGTGGTACCCCGAACGGAGGGCACCACATCCCCCGCACCGAGAGCCCGGTCCACCCATGAAAGGGGAGTCCATACATGAACCAAGCTCACGGCGAATGGAGACAGAATAAAAAAAAAACAACCTGTTAGGCGGGACTAGACCCTGTACCAATCAATTCAACAAAACAAAGAATGCGGAAGCAATGTAATCATACAATCACTATCTAATATAAAATTTCATTTCATACAAGAATGTAAATACGGTTCAACTAGTTCAAGATCCTGTCCTAATCTGTCCCGAATTAATACAATGCAATAACATATAAACGGGTACAACTAGGGCCCTAGAAACCTGTCCTGAGTTCAATAAAGTAATAACAATACAGAGTGGCTTACATAGCCCAGTTACAAGCTGGAAATAAAGGTACGGTACGATGCAGTGAAAACAGGACCAAGACTCGATCAAAGACTTCAAAAGACTCCCGCCTAACGACCACAGAGCCTGCAAGATAGACACTAAAACAACGAGAGGGAGGGGTCAGCCAACTGACTGAGTGAAGGGGGTACTCACACACACATATATATATATATATAGACAGGCAATCAGGCAGGCATAACTCCACTGTACGTTATTAGTTATAAAAACAGGAGACATGAATCAGAAGTAATTAATACGTACGGGTGGAATTATGTTCAAGCATGCAGGTCAGGCAAACAGGATATACAATGCATGTGTCGATATCCGTACGTCCTCTCTTGATGCCTATTTTACCTTAACGATCCATGAGCTCCGGTGTTGTACAGGGACTGGGGGTATGCCAGAGGTTACGGATATCTATGCTTAATATTTTAGGGGACCCGACGAGAACGGGTATTCAATCCATCCTGGACTTCTCTTTTCACTTATTAAATGACAGGTAAATCAGGTAATCAGGAAACAAACAGGAAACAAGAGTTATAATTATTACAAGCGGGAAAACAAGTACAAGTAATCTCCTTCTTCAGTGAAGGTCCGGGTAGCTAACCTTCGCCATCCAGGCAGGAATGATCCGTAGGTTCATGACTCCCCAGATCTGGAGCTCCTTCTTCCACCAAACCTCCTGGTGGATATCAGGATAGTCCAACGGATGGGACTTGCGCAAGAGGTCACCGTCGGCCCGATACCTCCCCGGTTCACTCAAGACACAAGCCCCTGGGCCCCAGGAACAGGAACAGGAACCACTCCGGCTAGTCCAACACTAGAAGAGCCGGGGGCACAAGCAGGATCTCGCAAAATAGGCTCAGGACTAACACTACACAATATATAAATCATTTTCGGTACATAACCGATATATAAGATATGTCAAGGTTTTATATGAAAATGATTTGGTTTGTTTAGAGCATGCAAGGTTATAGGTTATTTATAAAAGAAAACCCTCACCTCTGTGTGCAAGAAAGAATTAGGAGAAGGACCACAAAATTTGAAAGTCTCCACCGAGGAGAACACTGAACAAGAAAGGAAACATGGTGTACTCGTGAGACACGACTGAATAATGAAACCAAGTAAGATGTACGGCGATGTTCATGAAGTGGTGCATCATGTTATGGCATGATTCAATAAGCATTAAATCATAAATAAGTCATGAAATGGTGTGATGGTGTTCATGAGCACAAGTAATGTCATTTAGACACATAAATGATTTAATCATTTAATTAGGCATGTAAACAATGCATGTAAGTCAAATAAGAGGTCGAGGAGGTGAAAGGAAGGCGATAAAACGGTTTTTGGCAAAGTTGGGCAATTTTTGGAAATGCGCAGGCTATAAAGAATTGAGAGTATCTTGAGTTCTAGAAGTTGGAATTGAGTTTTGTTTGTTGGAAATGAAACTAGACACATAGACCTTTAAAATGGTATGTGGCTCGACTTGTGGTTCAAAGCGAGGTGAAAATGGCATAGGCTCGAAGTTGGGCGAAAGCAGATTGTCGGTAACATCACGACACCAAAAAGAATTGATTATATCTCACAAATTAGAAAGGATAATGAGGTGATTCCAATTGGAGGATGTTCTAGACTTCAAAAGGCTTCCAACGTCTAAAAAATCAAGTCAATCGGAGATCGTATGAGGGAGTATCCGGCCGGGGAAAATTCAAGACAAAATCTACCCGGTCGGGGAAAAGCAATGCAGAAAGTCTTCTGGACTAAAGTACCCGCCCGGGTACTTTTTAGTGGCAAAAACTACCCGCCCGGGTAGACATTCTGGGCAAGAAAAATGTAGCAGAACAGGGGCTAAACACGGGAGAAACCAAAATTCAACAAAACCACCTCAAACCTCAACCAAAATACTTCAAATTCAAGGCATAAGTTCATGTATGCATGCTTAATCACATATCTCAAGTTCAAGTCATGAAATCAAGTATATAAAAAGTTACCATAAAAGCACATTCAAGCTCCAACAATGGAGTTTCATGCAAATACACAACTAACCACAAGGATTCATACAATTATGCAACAAGGAAGTTCAAGTAAACAATATATATCAAGCTTGAAGCAAGGGAATCAAAGCACAAAGCATATTCTCAAATTTTGACAATTTGACACTATTCATCATCTTCTCCAAAGGCAAGGAATGAAGCAAAGAAAATAAGATTTAATCGGAAGAAAATGAAACATTCAAAGAGAGGAATTCAAATCTTACCTTGGATCGTTGATTGGACTAGAAATGGAGACGAGACTTGAGCTCAAAGTTGAAATGGCTATGGAGCTTGGGGTTTCTCCTTCCTTCTTTTCTCTCTTGCTCTAACGTGTAAAATGAGGGAGAAGGGAGATATTTTCAGCCATAAAGGGCTGAAATGGGTCGGTTTAACAGGTCGGGTCAAAAGGGATCCGATCCACTCGAATCGGATTTTAAAACGCTAGGGGTATCAAATGGCTTTAGAAAATTATAAGGTTAATTTCATCGAATCCGAATCATCGAAACGAACTCAATGACAAGCTCAGAATTCGAATCCGAATTCCCGAGCTCAAGGTAGCTACGAAGGCCCAAAACAACCTAATTAAAATTAGGTCCCTAACGAGCAATTATTGGACAATTGAGTCCAAGTACATTTAATAAATTCTAATGCGCACATAATAAAATTACACGTTGACACGTTGGCATGTGGCGTCACATAAATCACATAATTACTGAATTAAACTCTCTCGCGACGTCGTACCTGGCTTGCCGGAAAACTAGGGTGTCACAAAATCTCTACAAGATATTATGAGTCAAAGTCTTCATTTGAATTCAAAAGTCAGAGTTACTATTGAAAAACGGATACTATTTGAACTTAAGGGATTAAATGTTTTTAAACACATAATCGAACATTTTCCTACACACACTATCACACGGCACACACACACACTTCAAGAACATTAAGAACATGTTTTTAAGGCTATTTGAATATTCAAAGGATTTATGAAGCATACTTGATCATATTCATATTCATAACATAAAATTTGAAGCATAATATAGCAAAATATACAAATTCTTCATGAAAAATAATTCATAATTAAATTCCCTAAACATGCATTTGTTCTAACATTCAAGAACATAATTATGAATATTCAAGCACATATCTAAATCAATTCATATGATAAACATGCATTTCTTAATTTAAATTCCTAACTTTAATTTATTAAAATAAATTCCTAAAATATAATTTCCTATCATGAATTTCTAACATAATTTAAAACATATAAAATATAAACTAGATTGCATAATTTAAATATAAAATGAAACATAAATTAAAGCATAATTTAAAGCACAAAATAACTAACCTTGAGAGAGATTTGGGAAGGGTTGTGGTGTGAGGTTGAGGGGAGAGAAGAGAGAGTTTTGTGTGTAGGAATTGAAGGAATTTGTGAGGTATAAATGGTCTCTTGAAGGGTATTTATAGGTAGGAATTAGGGGTCTTAGTGCAATTTCTAAAAATATGTTAGAGATGTGGGAATTTCTAAATCACACAAGTGTTGTGAAATTGTGGAGGAAATGTGGAAGAATTTAAATTTATACAAATGTGTGGGATTCTTGTAAGAGACGTGGAAGAATTAGATTCATATCTCTAAATTTCTATTTTTAGAAGTTACTATTTTTGGAAGGTTATGTCATGAATGATGTCATAGTAAATAAAAATAAATATAAAATAATATAAAATTTATTCAAGAGTCGAGAGACGAGAACTTGAAGTGGTAAAAATAATGAAAGAATGAGTGAAAAATAAGCTTCGTTATGATTATAAACGTTAGAGATGATGAAAATCATGATAAAATTATATAAACGAAGCTATGACGAAGTTTAAGGGCTGGGAAATTTATCATAGTTGGAGAAAAATTCAAGAAACGTTTCAAGTAAAATTTTGAATATTTAAATGAAAGCTAATCGTTTATAATAAAATGATAATTTTTAAAAGGAAAAATATTTATAAAATATGCTACGGTTGGAATCAAGTTTTGGTATGAGTATGAAAATTCCTCAAATAATCCAAGGATCGTTTTGACTTTAATATTGATTAGGAAAAATGTTGAAATTCGAAAATCGATAAAGTTAGGGTTAAAGTAGGGTTTGTGGACGGTTTTCGATACTACGAGAGCCAGGATGGGAACTAGGGTTCACGAAAGATATTAAAATTCATGAAATAATGCAAGGATTCATTTGGTTATGATATTGGGTAAGTAAAGTGTCTCGGGCTGTATACTAGAATTTTACGCAAAATCTAAGAACTCAAGGGCATTTTTGGAATTTTCGTCCTATAATTTTCTTAAAAAGTTTTGAGACATAAGGAATAGGTTCAGGTACTAAAAAGAATTGAGTGCCACGCCCCCTGAGGTTTTCATGGGATGATACCGATATATTTGCTCAATAAAGGAAGTAGAATGTACATAAAGGCACATAATTCACATAAAATGCAATGCGTGAGAGGATCGAGATTATAAACGCTTTTGGTTAACCCTTTACTTACCTTTTCCAACTCGGCCCAGGTTAGGGCTGTTACAGTTAAACCCTATAAAACATGTTTGTTTTCAATGCATGTGAACTATAACCTTAAGTATAAGTAAATATGTGCGAACTACGTAAGTTTATGAATGTGACAAGTCTTTGCATGTAACGCCCCAATTCTTTTTTTGGTACAACATGACGTATATGTTTACTTAATTGCGCAAATTAATTGGTCTTTAGTGTTTTCTATAATTAAATTTCATTGTTTAATTGTTAAATAAGTGACTAATTGAAAAATATGCAATATTTGAATTTGAATTTATGTGAATAACTTGTGTGCTCTTTAATTGCGCGAATAATTATTTTTACGTGTTCTATATATTTCATTTTATTTTTATATGTATTAAATGTTAATTATTTAATTTAATGTTATTAATATTAATTACATTTATATGATATATAAATATATAATTAGGGTGTACGTGTGCATGAATTTGTAATGCATGCATTTATATTCATAATATATATATTGCATGCATGTATTTTATATTTATAACTTATATATATTGCATGCATGTATTTATTATATATTATTTACGTATGCATGCATGTATATTATAAACTAATATTTCATGCATGTAATTATAAATATTATTTACGTATATAAATGTTACATTTTGTTAATATTTTGGATTTATTTGTTAATTTGCGTATGAGTGACATTTACGTGCTTCGTTTCTACTTGAATTGATACCGGAATTTGGTGCGAATTTAATATGTTGAACTTATACGTGTCTTGTACATGAATATTTGTTCGTTTCGTATTTTCGAATTCATTTGCTTGTGTTTCGGATTTAATTTGAATTTTGGAATCCAAGTCGGGGGCTAACGAGCACTTAGCGCACCCTTGGTTCCGTATTTAATATCTTGAGCTCGGGAACTCGGATTCGAGTTCCGTCAACTTCGCTGAACTCGTAACGAAAATTCGAGTTTAGTAAACTTAGCCTTATATTTTTCTAACGCAATTTGAACCTTCGAAATTCAACCGAAATACGAAGCGGCGACGAAACTGACCTTGTTACACTAAAATGGCCATAACTTATTCAATTGTTGACCAAATTAACCATGGTTTGAGGATATAGAACCCTAACTCAACCACCTAATCTGCTGTACCTTTCCCTAACCGAACCAACCCTCTCACAATTCACAAATCTCAGCTAAAGTCACTGCCCTCCAGTTTCCATCCCGTAACCCTTGTTCCTTGGAGATTTTGGAGCTCAAATCTCATCCAATCCTCATCCAATCAACAAGGTAAGCTTAGGGTTGTATTATATGTTCATTCCTGATCATTTTCATTCATTCATCCCCAAATTTGATCATGGTTTCATGCATTTTTTGGCTGATCTTGAATAGAGGCGTTTTTGGGCATTTCTTTCGATCTCACCCAATTCTTGATGGATTTGAATGATTCCAAGCTTGAGAATGATTGTTTTGATATCTTATTTTCATTTATGATCATTAATTGCATGGTAGTTGAAGTATTTATGAGAAATCAACTTTGAAACATTGAGAAAACTTTGAAGAAATGGTCACGTATGACAGCTTTCATGTTTGAACGGTTGTGGGACTGATTTATAGGTTGAAATTGTGGTGTTTTGCTGCATATTTGTTAGCCTAACTTATATGAATGTGTTGGGATTAATGGAGATCAACCATACCCTATTTTGCGTGAGTTTTTGCCCTATTTTGGGCCTGGATTGTTGCTGTCACAGCTGCTGTTTTTCTTGCTCTTTTGCTGTCAGCTTTGGGGTGGTTTTGAGCTGATTTCTTGCTGCAATTCCTGTCATTTATAGCTACATATATGTTGTCTAATTGTTGCTTGAGTTGTGCTGCGTTTGAGCAAGGAAAACAGGGGTTGTTTGCGTGTTTGTTGCTGCTGCGTTTACTGCGACACGGGTGTGTCTTTTTCCTTCATTTTCAGCTGGAACGGGGGTGTGTTTATGGTCTGAACTTCTGTACCTAGACACGGGGGTGTCTCGGTTTGCTCCTTGAAGGTGACACGAGGGTGTCACCTTGTTTTTCATGCCTGTTTCTGCTGTTACGCGAGCTGCTGCTGCTGCTGTTGTTCATTTCTTTTTCTTCATGCATGAGTTTGGTTGATAATGTTTGCATGCATTCTAATGTTAGTTGCATGCATGTAATGGTTTGCATGCATTTTTGTGTTAAATTGCATGCATGTTTGTGTGGTTGCATGTATATATGTATATATATTATAGTATATGTATATGTATGTATATATATATATTTAATATATTATATATTTATTAAATATTAATTGTTATTTGATTTAATTGAATTATTAGAATTTAAATATTACCTATTTCATGCTTTATTTAATTTCCTAAATCTAATTGAATGTATTTAATTGTTTAATTTCTAATTGTAAATGCGATTGAATATGTTTAAATGTTTATGTTCTAATTTTAAATGTGATTTAATTGGTGCTTTGATTATATTTGAATTCCTTGAATTAATTTGATTGAAAATGTGAAATTATGAATTCGAATGAAAGATTGAACGACTTGATTATATAATTTAAATTCCTTTGACGTGAAATGTAAAGGATATGAATCCGTTTGAATACGAATGCTTCATGCAATGAATGAATTGATCGTTTATATGTCCTTAAGACTTTAATAGTGCACATGAACGTGTCAATTACCTTATAGCATCTCTTATACATTCATATCATAATCATTTCATTGCCGAGCGTCTTATTTGGTCATTTTGAGTCTCACCTCACCTCTCTTGCACAGATTTTGAGTCCGTTGAGACGAGGCCGGTCAGTGAGGCTTGTGTTTGCTCCTTTTTGCGGTTTAAGGTGGGTTTCTCTTCTACTTAGATAAAACGACCCGATATATCTCCCTATGTGAAAAGTTTTAAGCCAAAGTAATATGATATATATATTGAGTCTTTTAACGAGTAAATGATTGCAAACGTAAAGCCCTTGTTTCTTGAACCTACCAAATGTTTTGGCGAGAATGAATGAATGAATGTTAATGAATGTTAATGAATTACACGAGGTGTTGGTTGGAGATAATGCACGCCCACTCGCCGGGCCACTAATGACCTTGACCTAATGTAAATGAATCGTTATAATCCCTTTTGATGATTTCTATTCACCCACTTGGGAAATTCTTTAAAAACCTCATTTGGGATTATAACTTGCATGTGAATGTTTAATTTCAGTCATATATTATTATGCCCTGCTTTTATACCCACCAGTCCCTTTTGGACTGAACCCGTTTGGCTTTCAGTTGTTTTGTGCAGGTGTCAGGGGAGCTAGGCGGGATTTCGAGTCTTAGGTCTTGTTTTCGTTTCTAGCCCTTTTGTTTATTGGTCTTACACTCACATTTTGCACTTGTGATCATTGTATATGAATGTTGCTATTGGAGCGTACTTGTTTGTTAATCCGTGACGGCATTTGATAATGTATATGGATCATTTTTGGTTTTGTTTACTCATTGTTTATGTAATGGATAGTTATTGCTTCCGTATTTGCAATTACTCTGATGTTATGGTTCAAGGGTTAGTCCCGCCTAGCATAGAGTGTGTGTATGTCCCCGTTCGCCATGATTTGGCTCGGGTATGGATCGTCCATTTCATATTCGAGCTGGGTCTCGGTGCGGGGGATGTGACACCTTGCGCTCGGGTGTTACATTGCAAGTATGATACATAGATACGCTATGTACAAGACTATGTATGCTTGTTTTGGTATGTTACGATTTATTATGGTTGCAACATCAAACTGTGCTTCAAACCGTGTGCCTCTTACGAGCCGAGAGCTATGAGCTATGGATATGTTATGGATATGACACGGAGAGGTATGTAAAGTATAGTTGTTGCAAGGTAAGGTTGTTATGTAAGTTTGTTACGTTAAGTTTTATAGCGGGTTATGTTATGATCTGTTGTGATATATTCGGTATGATGGGGCCTGGAGTTGTGGGTAAGGGAGACCCGGGACGACCATGGGGTCGCCGGTTATCACCCCTGTTCACATCTCCACAGTTTGATAGGAATAACCCTGAACCAGCCAGGAGGTTTGGTAGGGAGATGGGAACCTGAGGGTTTGAGTGTTCGCGCTCCCCTCGTCTGTATGGATGGTTAGGGTCGTGCAACCCTTCCATCACCGGAGAAGGAGGTATGTATGATATGTATGTAATGTTATGTTTTGTTTTGTTATGTATGATTAATCAGAGGGGCCCAGGATGGGATTAGGTACTCATACCCGCCGAGTTATGTAGGTATGCACTATTAAGTTCGTGAAACGGGGATAGACTTTTAATTAAGTTAAAATATGAATCTTTTGAAAGTAAGTTAAAGTTGGATATGTTTTGGAAAGATTTGATACCTTAAGTTATGTTTTGCATGTAAGATTTTGATACATTATGTCTTTGTCTGTTTTGATAAGAAACCCCTATATGTAAGTATCTCGTGTAAATGTTTAGTGTGCAAAAACTATCCCTAAGTTCACGAACATTATATGTTATACGTGCTTTGCTCTATATATATGTAGCGTGTGTGGGTAGCCCCTCACTCTGTCCGTGTGACTAACCCCTCTCCCCTTTTGTTTTCAGTGCGCAGGTGTAGCTTGGAGTTCGTGCTAGGCAGAATGAGCCGTGTCCTGGAGTGGGTTAAGTCCTTTGTTAAGTTTGAGTTTTCTGCATTCCATACGACTTGAATTTTGTAAAAATATGTTAGTATGCTTTTGTAAGAATTATTATCTTATGTATTTGAATTTCGGAATAGGATTCTAGGGCCCAGATTGAACCCGTTTGCATTTATGATTTATGGTATTATTCGGGATTAGGAATCCATGCTAGTTGAACCCGTCACCTGCTGCTTGTATCTTGATATTTGAAAGAATGTTCCGCTTCCGCTTCCGCTTCCGCATATGCATATGTTTATTTTTGTGATTTGTGTTTAGTTTGTCTGTCTTCCGTTCACCTCTGCTTGGTTCATGTACGGGTTTCCCATCTCGTATGTGGATTGGGCTTAGGTGCGTGAGATGTGGTGACCCACCGTGCGGGGTGCTACAGCAGACCTTGAGAAAGGCATCTTGATTACTTGGGAAAAGAAGGAGACTAGCCAAGTAACTACGAGTGCCTGGGTTGGGTCGTACCCGTATTGCCTAGCTAGCTCTTATCGAGCCAGGACTCATCGAGCCAGCTCCCATCAATCCAAGAGCTGACATCGACCCACGGTAGGCGGTGGCGTCACGCGCGAGTGTCTTCTGGAGTCTACTGGGAGGGAAACACTAGGTTTTTCCCCTTGTCAGCGCAATGATTGCACTTTTGAATTTTGGGGTGCCGGGCGCGGATCCTGAGAGGCGGTTGCTTGCAGCCGCTATTGGGTAACGGGCCACGTTCTTCCCCACGCGAGTTAATTAATTGACACGTGGTGCCAATTAATTATGATTTGATTAATCCCAGCTATAAAGAAGGGACTTAGACGGTTTTTCCCCTTTACACGCTACTTGCAAGGAAAGACCCTAAGATTGAAGAGTTCCCAGCATTCAGAGCTCATCGCAAGAGAATTAAACCCAGAGAACATTCCAAGTAAATCCCTAAGGTACGCCTCTTATTCCTAAAAACCGCTTTTCTTCATTTCTCCACCCAAGTCACCACTTCAAAACATAGCCCCCAAAAAGTCCACAGCCGTATCCCTTGAGAGCCAACCCACAACACCACAACAAAGAAATTATGGGCCAAGGGATGTGTCATCTGATCCGGAGGTGTCCGTGGAATGCATTGGGGTGAAACGTCCTAGGAAGAATAGATGGGAGGACCCTGACACGGAGATGTATATTCCCGCGATGGTTGAGGAAGCCACCGGACCTGTTCCCAGGGAGGCGACTGGGAGTGACCAGTCTGTAGAGGTTGACTCCGTATCCTTGAGCGAAGGGAGAAAAGGGGGGGATTGACGCAGAGGCGGTGGAAGATATGGCAGCGGAAGTAGAGGAAATGTCCCTGGGGAAGGAGTCCCATAACCAAGGAGGGGCCGCATCCACTTCTGAGGTGGAGGCGGTGCTACAGCCGAAGAAGAGGACGAGATAGCAGAAGTGCCTCAAATATTACCACGAGTTCAGGTCCCATGTCACTTGGTCGGAGAGGAACATAGCGGAGAAGCGGTTGACCGGATGGAAAGACTTGGACCTAAATTGCGCGGTCATCATTCCCAATGCTGACGAACACATGGGAGCCCCTCCAGAAGGATGTAGTGTAATTTCACTCCAAGCTATAGAGTATGGGTTCCGACTCCCACTCTCCCCCTTCCAAATCGCCTTGTTCAACCATTTCCAGATTAGCCCGATCCAACTGCTTCCCAACGGTCACGCCATGGTGACGGCCTTCAGAATGCTGATGAAACTATTAGGGTAAGTGGAATGCGTGGAACACTTTGCCGAGTTATTTGTCGCCTTAGTCGATGCCGCTGCTTTCCCAAATAGGAGGGGGTTCATGAAACTCCAATTCCGCACTGGTAACAAGATATTCCATACGGAGAAGAGCTCCCATAAGAAGGACTGGAAGGTGAAGTAAGTATTCTTATGGTACACGGGCGGGCGGGAATGCTTGCACCATACCGCCTGGAACGATGTTGCGCAGGTCTGTTTGGATCGGGGTCCAGTGTTCTGGCCGAAAACTTTGTTGTCAGCCCTGAGAGAAGTGCATCCCCTGGATAAGGGAATTTTGACAAGTACACACTTATTGATAAGCTTGGGGTTGGCTCCGGGTACGGTGAGGCACATAGACTTCAGAATGGGTAACTACCTCGTCAATTCCCTTAAGCCATGCACGTTCCCTCTCCTCATCTCCAATTTGTATTTCAATTTTGTACTTTGTGTTTTGCTTTGTCCCTTATTGACAGGGTCGGTGTATTATCCAAAATACTTAATCACAAACTCCCTTCGTTTCTTGTACAGGATCAATCATGGTTGCCACGCGAGCCAAAGCTCTTGACAGTAAGTTGAAGAAACACTAGGCTGAGGAGGCCAAGAAAGTCCTGTAAGGCAAGGCGGAGGGCCCCACCGCCATGGCGGAAGAGATTACCCAGGCGGAGGGCATGAAGGAGGAGCACACAAAGGCGAAGATTGCTGCGGTGGAAAAGGCAGCTGGGCTAAGGTGGGTCGACCTCCACAAGCCGACAGAGGGGGATGCTGCAGACGCGTGGGGGGCTACTTGGGTCCCCCCGAAAAACGTTCCCGTCGCCCCAGCTCCTAAGGATAAAGTGACAAAACCCCCAAGAGGTAAGGAGATTTCCGTCCCAGCCGCTGGACGGCCTGATTCCGATGCTATAACAACTTCTAGGTCGTTTCCGACCGAAGTTCCCAAGGGGCTAAGAACCAACAAAAGGAAGGCCCAAGAGAGCGCTGAGGGTGGAGTCCCCTACAAGCCGGCCAAACCGGCCCCCAAGATGCTGAACCGCGCCAAAGGGTGGAAACCCCCACTTTCCAAACAGGCAGCTCACTCGGCTTTTCTATGCTACCCGGTGATTACGAGAGGATATTGGATATCCCAAGCTTCGAAGGGCCCAAGTGTCCCTTCAATGTCTCGGCATTTAAACCGGATGGGTCAGAGAGGAGGAACGCGACCTATGGTCGATGAAGACGCTATTGGGGCCATTTACTATGCGCTCCAAACCGCCGTTGACTACCAGGAGTTGGCTAAAGAAGATAACGCGGCCCTTTCCTATAACAAGATCTCATTGTTATGTTCAGTATGCCTTCGTTACTTAAGACTCTTTTCGTTTTATGTGTTTCTCAAATTTTCTAACACCTCTTCTTTCCCCAGTTAATCGTGCGCAAGTACCAACCGGCTGCACTCTTAGAACTGGCAGAGACGACACGCTGGAGGTAAAAGGCTGGAAGGATGAAATAGAAAAGCTTGCCAAGGAGAAGGAGGAGATGAAAAAGATATACGCGGGCAACGTAGAGAGGCTGGGCAAGCAGCTGGAGGAGTCGGCCCGGGAGAACTCAGTCCTGGAGACGGAATTGGCTGGGCATTGCATCCATTTGCATTATTATGCATCGCCGTGCATTAAATTGGTTCATGATCGAGTCTAAGTCATGAGTATATGTTTTTTTGTCTCACATTTGAGTTCGGGAGGTGTCAGATCCACCATTTAGCTCCGCCTATGTAGCACCCCTATACGTAGAGATACCACACCCCCGCACTATAGGCCGATCCACATACGAAATGGACAATTTGTACATGAACTAACCTATAGCGAACGGGTGACGAGCTAGGCGGGACTATACCCAAAAGCAATATAAAACTGCGACATAAAAGTTAAAAGCGGAAGCATTAATTCATAATTACATATAGGTACCATATTTACATCAACGATATAAATACTAATAGATACCAACAGATATCAATACATTATCATCTCCTATATATCACAAGCAAAAGTCCCCAAATACCAAGAACTATAACGTACTAACTCAGGACATGACAAAAGCAAGATCATGGAAATGTGTTCAGTGCTAGACCCGGCTGGATGACCAGACACGACTCAGACTCCCGCCTAGCATACGACCGTGACAACCTGAAAGGTAGGGTGTCAGTCCATGGAAGACTGAGTGAGGGGCAATATATATATATTAGCGCAGTTAACATGCAAGTTATAACCTCGGGTAAGGTTTTAATATTGAACGTATTATACGTTCACAATAATAGGGAACTCGCCCGAGATTACAACTATCAATATTAAGTACTTTAATCGTTTTCATGTTTCAATACGTGCAATACGTGGCCCGGCGAGTGAGGGTAATCTCCAACCTTACTCCAACTGTGTACAATACATGCTTGCTTTACCTTTTAATAAGTGATCATGCAATTAAGCTATCGTGCAGGTGTATTCAGGTAGAACAATCAATACATGCAATCATGACAATAACCCGAGGACAATCCGTGGTTCCGGACCCGTCCCCAGTCTCCTTCTCCCTCCGGTGATAGTGAGATTGCAAGGCCCCACCATCCAATCTCATTGAGCAGAGGGTACATTAATCCCTAAGCCCGGAGCTCCTTCCTCCAATAATCTCCTAGCGGATTCAGGGGTGACCCCAAATGTGGTGAGGATAATGTTCGAGTTACCCGTCAGCCCATGTTTTCCCGGTTGGCTCAAACCACTACCCAAGGGCCCAACGTGATATGCTTTACTCGCCAAAAACACGATCCATCAATCAATCATGATACATGACTTGCTTGCAATTGTGTATAAGTTTAGAAAACGTTAGAAATAAGTATATATATACCTTTTGGCCTGAAATCCACGTAAAGGTTATATGGGTTCTACATACTAATAATTAAACCTCACCTTTACCGATAAAGACGAGTAGGGCACGGCCTACGGGGCTTGCTCCTCGTCCCTACGAAGCTGGTCTGTGCAAAATAGACATGTACACGTGAGACTTGACTCTACATGGACCAAATATGACGAACGACGAAAATGCAACGAGATGACGTGCAAATCACAATGTGGCATGAAAACATCTTTTTCAGTACATATTCATTCATATAATAGCAATTCGGGGTTAAAGGAATCATCGGATCATGGGGCTAAAAATATAATTTTATGCAGTCACATTTGTTCTGTCAGCGGCATGGGAACGGTCGTTCCGGTCCTCAGTGTAAACTGGGAAGGGCTGTTCCCATGGTCCCAAGAAACGCCCCTGCGCTTTTCATTTTTAAATGACGCTTTTATGCTGGGAACAGCCCTTCCGGCTCGCAGGCCAAAATGGGAACAACCGTTCCCACGTGCGCCGTCTTAGAATTCAATGGAGTGGGAACGGCAGTTCCCAGAATGAACTGGGGACGGGAAGGGCCGTTCCCGTTCCTCTGTAAACGCAGAACAGAGCAGAACAGGGGAGGCTCTCGGGATAAATTCAACAACACCAAAACTTAATAAAATTCATATTAAAATGCACGAATTCTGGAAATAAGCATGTATACATGATTAAGATACAATTGAGCTCCATATGAACACTTAATTTACTCAAGAACACCAAGAATTTCCCACTTTCATGTTCACACACCAAATCATCGCCTAAGCTCAATTCCTTCAAGAATTCATGTCTCCAATCATGGTATGATCATGTATTTAAGCATCCCACAACATATAATCCATGTATCACATATAATCACTAACCCTAGCTTTCACATAAATGCTCAAGAGATCATATATATCCACTTAATGCTCTTGAAGGTAAAGAAATGGATGGAGAAGATGACGATGGCAACTAACTTCAATGCTTGGATTTTCTTGAAAAATCTTGATGATTATGATGAACTCTTCCTCTTTTCTTCTTGAAGGACCGAGAGCAAGAAAGAGCAACTAAGTTGGGAGAATTTGTTGAAATTGATCTTGGAAGAGAGTGGAAGAAATGGTACGTGAATCACCCTTTTGAATTTTGTGAAAATGGCTAAATTGCTACTTAGTCCTTCAAATATTCAAATCATGCAATTAAGGATGAAAAGCTTTGAAGATTGATCAATTAAGTCCTTGAAAATGTTATGGGATTTGGTCCCTAAACTTAAAAGAGTGAACATATAGGGGCAAGTTGACAATTAAATCATATTCGGTAATTATTTCACCTAATAAACATTTTCAAGTTATGAGATAAATTATAAGTTTAATATGAATTTCATGAAATTTTGGTAAAATATAATTTATAAAATTATAATAAACATAAGAATGTAATTAATGAAATTCGGGGCGTTACAGCCTAGCTTAACGAGTGCATGTAGGTTCCCGTTCGCTTAGTCGTGGGCTCATGTATGGATTTCTATTTCATATGTGGGTTCGAGTCTAGCTGCGGGGGATGTGGTGGCTCGCCACTCCGGGCGCTACAAAAGGCATCCATCATGCTCAGAAGCTCGCACCCGTCGGTGGAATCAACCAGTTGATCGATCCACGAGAGAGGGTAAGGGTCTTTGGGGCACGCCTTATTCAGGTCTGCAAAGTCATTGCACATCGCCACTTTCCTCCTATTTTGGTGACCAAGACTACATTGCAGAGCCAGTCAACATATTTCACGGGCATAATATACCCGACGTCCAAGAGTTTGCTGACTTCTTGCTCGATTATTTCATTACACTCATCACTCTGCGCCCTCAGCCGCTGCTTAATAGGTCGAAAGCTTGGGTCGACGTTCAAGTGATGCTCAATGAATTTTGGATCGGCGCTGACCAAATCGGAGGATTTCCAGGCAAATACATCTGCATTTTCTTGCAGGAATTGAATGAGCATGCACTGTTGTTTACCTTTCAGGTTCACCCCAATGTTAGAGGTTTTCTTTTCATCATCGGGCACCAGTTGAACGGGAACGATGGCGCCCGCTGCGGCGATCTTTCCGTCGTCTAACTTCTTCTTTTTCCGGGTAATTATGGAAGTCATTTGCTTGGAGCACATCTCTGACGTTAGGTCATTTGGGTAGGCGAGTTTCGTATTTAGGAAGTCATCAACGTTCAACAAAGGGACAATGGTTTTGTTGGGGAGCTTTACCTTCTTCATGGAAATGGAATAGCATTCCCAGGATTCCGGTATGTTGCACCTGAGCTCCCCGATTCAGTGCGGTATTAGCAGTTTGATGGTTTGTTGGTAAGTGGAGATCACCGCTCTGAAACTTATGAGGGCGGGGCGCCCTATAATGATATTGCAAGAAGATGGGCCCTCCACCACCAAGTACTCGAGCAGCTGAGTGGCTCTTCTTGGCGATCTTCCCATGGAAGTGACGAGCTTGACTCGCCCTTTGGAATAGACTTCTGATCCACTAAAACCTGTCAAAGGTGTTTTAATGGGTTCATAGTCAAGTGAATTATGAATGTTCATTTTTTGCAAGGTCGAGTAAAAGATAATGTTGGCTGAGCTTCCACTATCAACAAGTGTCTTGTGTACAGCGCAATTAGCAACATCAAGTGTGACCACCATCGGATAACTCGGCATTTCGTCGTCCCGTGAAATCACTGGTACAAAGTCCCTATCACTAAAAGAAATCTCTTGCTCCAGCCACTCACGTCCAGACTCCACCTGATCACTTCCCTAGGCCCGTAGATCTCTTGACCCACTTGTTACCTTAACCGCTTGAGAGCAGTCTTCGAATCTCCCCCCGCGGGGCCCCCTGCTATCATGAATATCTCATTGGTAGGCAGGTTGTGGGGGTTTCCTTCTTCAGGTTGCGTTCTCTTCTTGGAGGTGGGGAGTCTCTTGGGTCAAAGGCTTGGCGGGCTCGCTCGTCTAGCTTTTCGACAAATTCCATCAGGTGGCCCCCTTGGATCAATCTCTCAACTTCTTCTCTCAGGGCTATGCACTCTGAGGTCCAGTGCCCAAACTGCATGTGGTAGGTACAGCGTTTGCCCGAATCCTTGGCCTTTTTGGTCTCTTTCCGCTGCTTGGGCTTTTTGAGCAGCCCCCTGTCCATAAGCCTTCTTAGCCCTTCCTGAGGGCATCTCCCTCTTGAGTCTCTATTCCATCCGACTTGAGAGCCTAGGATGTAACGCCCCAGTTTTCCAGTCGTGTAGCTTGGCGTAAGTGTTTATCAATTTACTCGAATTAATTGTTATGTGTTTCGTATATTTGATTTTACTTTTTTTAAATGTTAAAATTTTAATTAATCATATTTTAAGTTAATTAATATTAAATTTATGTTAATTAGTTGACAATCACATCATAATGTTATTAATAGTAAATGTATAAATTTAATTTCGTGCACTTTGGTTTATATTATATTTTATTCATGCACTTTGTCTTTAAATTAAATTTAATTCGTGCTTCTTGATTTACATTTTATATATGAGTTTAAATTTTGTTATATTTTATGGAATATTATGAATTTGTTAATGCATTGCTCATGAGTGTTATAAACGTGCTTCGTTCTTATATGTTTTGATATCGAAATTTCATGAAAATTTAATATGTTGTAGATATGTGTGTCATAAATGTGAACGTATGCTCGTTTCATGTTTTCAGATTCGTTTGATTGCATTTTAAATTTATTTCGTGTGATTGGAACCAAACCGGGGGCTAACGCGCACTTAGCGCACCCTTGGTTCCATATGTGATAACTTGAGCTGACGAACTCGAAATCGAGTACCGTCAAGTTCATTGAAATCGTAAAGAAAATTTGGGTACAATGAACTTAGCCTTATATTTTTCCAAAGTTATTTGAACCTCCGAAATTCAACCGAAAAGTGCTACGTTCATCAAAACTGCCACAGCTCACTATAATGGCCATAACTTTCTCAAACCTTGACCAAATTAACCATGGTTGGATCCTATGGAACCCTAGTTAAGGCCACTAACACTTCATACCAGCCCCAAACCGAAGCACACACCTTACACCAAGAAAACTCAACCAAAAGCCCCTGCTCTCCAGTTCATCCCGTAACCTTACATACCTTGGAGATTTTGGAGCTCAAATCTCTTTCAAACTTCAACCAATCCACAAGGTGAGTTTAGGGTTGTGATATAAATTCAATATCAGTCATTTTGATCCATTCATCCCCAATTTTGAGCATACTTTCTTGGGTTTATGGCTGAAATGATGAATAGTTGGGTTATGGGGAGAAACGTCTTTCCTTTATGAGTTAGGTTGATTCCAAGCATGAATATGATTGTCTTGAATACTTCTTTGCATTTATGGTGATGTATTACATGGTAGTTGAAGCATTCATGAAGTGCCATTAATGGAGTTTTGAAGAAAATTTATGAAATGATCATCCATTCCTTCATCTCACGTTTGATCATTCTTGGGGCTGATTTGTATGTGCTTTGGAGCTGTTTTGATGCTTATTTGCTGCCTTTAATTACCTGCTTCTTGCTGCTACTTGATACTTGGTTGTTCCCCTGTTCCGAACTTCTGCAACAGTTGCGTTTTTTTTGCTGCATGCAGCGTCGCGGCCGCGCCGCTGTTATGTTGGTTTGTTGTCGCGGCTGCGACATGGCCGTGCAATTTTTGTGAAGGAGCAGGTCGCGGCCGCGCCTGTGTTGTTTCCTGCGCTGCTGCTGTAACTCTTCCCATGCATTTTGTTTCCTTTTAATTTGAGTATGTTAATGTTTGTATGCATGCGTGAGGTGTATGAATATATATATATATATATATATATATATATATATATATATATATATAGGCAATGTGTTGTTGTGTGAATGTGTTAGAATGCATGCATGTCTTGTATTTATTATGTTTCTATGCATGCCTGGTACGTAATATGTATATAGTTACATATGCATGTTTTATACTTATTAATAAATGCATGCATGTGTAGTGTTATATATATATATGCTTATTATTTATATTATGTATATTATATAGGTATTATATTATGCATGTGAATTTATATGTATCTATATATATGTTTTTATATATATATTGAGTATTGTTTGATTTAATTGAGTTATGGAAGTTAAATTGTGACCATTATTGACCGCATAAATTTTCAGTTTTCAAACTTGATTTGCATGGCTTCTTTGGCTTGTTTTTGGTTCATTCACTTCATTAACATGTCATATATTGTGTTATTTTATGTGTTATAAAGTTTGGTGATTTTTCGTGGAATATTTTCCGAGTTATGGCTTCATATGTCTTTAACTCTCCCAATGTATGCATGCATGGAATGTTACTCTTAAAGATGAACCCTAATTGCTTCTTATCTCTTATTTTTTGACTTGTATGATATGTATACATGTTATATGATGTATTATGCCCTTTAATTGGAATTCTTGGATTGATTTGGCTTGACCTATGAAGGATATGAACATGAATGAATTTAAATGATACATGTATGCCTTGATGCTTCATGTTTGAACCCTAAGTGACATCTTACTTCTTTTTAATAGCTTGTATGAATGGTGTACATGGTATACTAGGTTTTATGCGTGTTATTTGAATTCCTTGAATTAATTGGTATGATTTATGAAAGTGGTGATCTTAAAAGAATTGAATGATTCATGAAAGGAATGTATTGATCGGTTGTTTGTCCCTAAGGTATTAACGTGCACATGAACATCTCCATGACGTAATATCATTTCTTATTGTTGGAAAAGTGCCTTAGAAAGCCGATTAGTCATAATCCATTTTGGGACTTTCCTAGTATCACAGACAATCTTTGAATAATATACGATTGATTAATATCATAGGCAAACACTTCTTTATATGCCAATACATGTTTTTGTGTGTTCCCATTATGTGTGCATGTATTAGAACTCCCCTAATCAATATGACTTATAAGACTCAACCATTTAGGCGAAATGGTTTATGAAACGAGTCCTGTATCACATAAGTCATGATTAGTAAAATACTCCAAGCTGATGAGTCCTACAGACAGTGGGAGTGTCAACCTGACTCCATTAAGGCTTGCTTGTGGGATCACGCCCTTAAGAAGGACCACCTTGTTTCATGGAGGTGCAAAGTGTATAGTTGATACGTGCGTGATACATGAGGGTGTTTACTTCCATAAGTATGTTCACTGAGGTGCCCCGTGTGAGAAGACTCCTAAACGGGAAAGGAAGTTTCTATTTCAGGAAATGGAAACTTCCGGATTAGGAAATATCTCACGAGTCATTGATGTGATTTATTGTTCCTTAGACTTGAGGTTCCTTATCACTTTATGAGTTAACTCTGTAGTCTTAGGTATAAGCTTTAAAGGGTGTCGCCTTAGACAACTGATTCAAGGCTTATGCTGGGGCTGCACAAGTGATTCATGAAAGTGAATGAGAATCAAGAAAGGACCTACACTTGCATTTGCAAGGTGATCTCTTATTGTGTAAGTCATTCATATGCCATGGATTCCTTGGCCAAGGCAATAGATCAAGACATCAAGAAAAGGGTTTCTTGGATTGAGATCAAATGGATATGAAATGCACTTAGCTTTAAGACCAGATTATTAGGGTTCTAATTATTCCCTACCCTAGATCTTGGTTGAGAGATGGGATATAGGAGGATTGTATCTCACATGAATCAGTGACTTAAAGGTTCTGTCGAATCGAGACATTCTTATTCAGCTAGGGGTCAAACACCTGTTGCTAGACAATGGTCGTTTGATCTTTAGACTAATTAATTAATTAGAGAATTAATTAATTAGGGTCACTATTAATTGAATTAAGAACCTAGAGGGTCACACATAACAACCCGGTCGCGTAGGTAAAGGCTTGAATCGATTAAACGAATTGATCGAACCATTAAGCGAATGGTGGGACCCATACATGTGAATGACACGTGTGGGAGGCGTGAATGACACGTGTCCTTATGGACACGTGTAGTCACGTGCAAGCATGTGTATAAATGTTAAATAATTAATGTGTTAATTATTTAATGGACTTTGATTTAATTTTGAATTAATATTAAAGTCCTAATTTGGAGAAATAAAGTTTGATAAATAATTAATTATGAATTAATTAATTATTAGTTTTCAAGTTATTTATTGTAAAATAAATAAAGTAAAATTAAATGTCTAAAAGTGTTAGACTAGATTCTTGCTTTCCAAGTTGATCAAGAGGAGACTTTTTGTCAAAGTAAGAGACTTGGTCTGCAAGCAAGATATCCCTTTCCAAAAGGAGTTTGGAATCTTTTCCAAAAGGGATAAGGGGTTTGAACCCTAGCTTTATAAATAGAGGGGTTCGAACCCCATGGGAAGATGATACAAAATTTCTCCTTCTCCATAATTATACACTAACCCCTTAGAGCCTAAACACCGAATATAGAACTAGCATCCACCCTATTCGGATTGTGGTCGTGGTTGGTGGACTATTTCCTCTAGAGGGCTTCTATCGTGAAGTCTTGAAAGATTCGAAGGAACTTTTGGGGATCAAGCAAAAACAACCACAAGGGATGATGAAACGATTCTGAACCCAACAGAATAGGAGCGAAAAATCGAACCAAAGAAGACGGCGAAAACCGTTCGTCCATATCTTGAATGATGAATTTTTTTTCACAAGGGTTTTATGACGGGCAGATTTCTACTTTCGAAAAACTGGTTTTCGAAGGGAGTTTCAATCATGCTTTTCTCGTTTCATGTTTCTTTCTTTATGTTATATCGTTAAGCAACTTTCCCTAACATGATTTGAATCTAGGTTGGTGTGGATTATTGTCCCTACAATGGATTCTGAAGTAGAAAGAGATTTTCGACGGACGGGTTGCCATTACCGCATGAAGTGCGTTTGAGGGCGGCTCAAAACGTGTCAAGAAAGTTACTACCTAAGTGAGTTTCTTGATCAATACGAATCTGGAAATAGGAATTGCAAGTTTTCGATTCTATCTTTTGGGAAAATTTTAATTTTCCACTGCGTTTCTATCTCGTTTTCCCAACAAGTGGTATCAGAGCCACCTTGCAAGGCCTATTTCTGATTCGTCTCTATTATTCTGAATTTGGTAGAAATTCTTAGGCTTAGATGCGAATTGAGTATTCTTGAGTTCTTTTAGAAAGCCTGAAATACGAAACTGTATTTTTTCCTAAAAATTTCTAAAAACTGTTTTCTTAAATCTGTTTTGTGAAAAGCTGTTTTAGTTGAAATTCATTTAAATCGTAATTTTTTATTTTGGATTGAATTGGGTTTTGGAGAAACCTGAGATACGAAAAACGAAACGCGAAACGAATACGCGGATTGGGACGTGGCAACGTGTAGCACACCCCAACCACGCGAGCACCTCCCGCAACCACGTGGGAGTCGCGCCCGCACAGGCGTCCCGCAACCGGATAGGGTGGTACCGCACGATCCGTCCCGCAACCGCTTGGGACGCCCGACCAGCCCCCCCAATCGAGCGCGCTGCCCGTTTTCGTGTTTTTCGTATTTTCGGTCCTTGAAATCCCGATTTAATTTTCCTATAAAATTTTGTTTTATTAAATTGAATTATTTTTGAAATAATTGTTTAAATTGGGATTTTGAGAAATTAAGAACAATTTAAATTTTGGAAAAAATTACGAACTATATTTTTTGAAAATATTGAAGGAATAAAATTATTAATTTTCAAAAAATAATTGGAATTTTATTAGTTTATTGGTTTTCGGATTTTATAGAAAAGGCTCTTGAACAAGAATTGCATCTAAATCATGTTTTAAGCCATTAGGGCTTAAGGCAAGAATTTTAATTTATTGGTTAAATTTAAATTCTTGCAATTTATGCATGTTAGGTGATCATGGGTTTAGACTTATGTATGGTTTTAATTTATGCACATGAATGGTTTAAATTGGGGTTGGAGCCCCATAGTTGCGTTTTTCAATTGGGGTCGGTGCCCCATGTGCGTACTGTTATGTGTTTATTATGTGGCTTTCCATTTTACTGTTTTTGAGGCCGGGGTATGCCACGTGTAATTGTCTAAGGCCAATATGAAGATTGAGCCTTATTACTTTATGTCTTTTTCTTTTTATTGTAATTTGAGAGTAGAGATAAGTGGTGAGGTCTTTTTCTTTCATTTTGGAGACAATGCACCCATGGACTAAGATGGATCCACACAACAAGTAACAAGATGGAGGCCATAAGTGAAGACCTCTCGAATTGTTAGAGATAACTACTGTTATTGTAATAGATAGGGCATCGTTTTATTTCCAATTCCCTTATGTGATTTAAACTGTTTATGTGGTATGTATGTTAGAACTTGTGATTGTGGAGTGGCTCCCATATATCACGCATAAGATAGATAGAACCCATGATCATCTCATGTTAGTATCATGCTAGGACATGTTATCTACTAAGTGCTTGTGTGAAATGCATTTAAATTGTACTTGCATTAATCAAGACTAATTAAATTGGATAACATATATGTTGGTGAGGTCGAACCGAACAACTCTTCGGTTGATTCGAAAATTCCCATTAAATATTAAGCTCATTTCGAATAATAGGTGTTTAGTTCGAAATGCAAATTTTGAATTAAAGTCCTAGCATTCCATCAATGGTTTTTAAGTTTAGTAAGTGAAGCTAGTTATTGTCCGCGAGTCGTGGGATAGCTAGTGGAGCTTATTAGTTCTTAGTTACCTAATTGATCATTTTAAATGATCAATATTTCGTGGTCAATTTTGGCAAGGGCGATGTCCCCGAGTCGTGGGTCGTTTGAACTAAGTTTTGATCATGATCTTATGATTGATGGGTCTAGCTTAACGCCTAAGTAAATATGGATGTCGCATGATTCGTGGGTCCATATTGAAAGATAGGTGATGCAAAAACAATTACTAAGAGTTCTAAAGGTGTTAGAATTAGTAAGTTGTACCTACCTTGGGTTTTACTTAGAATGTCCGCGAGTCGTGGGTTTAAGGTAAAATGCTTAGGATCTTAGTACCCATTGGGAAACTTGTTCCTCTTAGATCTTTGGGAATTATAAATCTTTGAAAAACAGTGGGAGCTACATAGATTAAAGATCTAATCTCATGTATATCGTTATTATTCAGCATGCTCACCTAATTCTTTGCTTAGTATTTAGGTTGTAGTTCTGTGATTCTCTACAATATGAAATGGAAACCCATTCGTATCCATCCTTAAGTCAAACAAGTTGACTAAGTCCTAACTAACTCTAAATGGCTTCGGATCCTAAAATTCAGTTTAGAATCCGAAAAGAGAAAGTGTTCTCTATAAGGCAAGATTTTCATTTAATTGAAAATTCGACCCGGGCCAAAAGAGAAGCAATCTAAGGTGAATGAATTTTTCCAAACCACTTAAGAGCAATTGAACCACCTCATAAAAATGTTACAAGGTATAACATTATGGAATTATTCAATATTCCAAATGAGGAAACAAGTGCACACGAACAAGGTCTAAAGATCTTATTTAAAGATCTTGTGGTCTCGATCGTCAACTGAGAAAAGAGTTCTCAATGCACTGATTACTTACATTGCTTCCACCACCATTTAAACCCTTTATGCTCAACTAGAATGATGCCATTGTAGCATAGTTAATCATTTAGTTGATAATGGTTGAGAGCATCCCTAAGAAGGAATAAAAGGTTGTGATGGTTAATTCTTCTTCTAAACTAACTAAGTTAAAGGCTTGAAGGCCTAAAGAAGAAGAAACCTTCAGAGCCCAATAGAGGGGCATATAAGGGGTACGCCCAAAAGACACTAGAGATCAAATTAGACGTTTGCTTCTATCGTAGCAAATAAGGACTTTGAAAGGGAACTGCAAAGAGTATGAGTACTCTGAAATGCTACCTCCTTTAGTAATTCTACTAGGAATAGAATTCACTAGTCTTGAGTTGATTCTGCATAATCCATTGTGCAAAGACTCAAAGCACTAATGTTCTGAACAAACAACAAGATAACAAAAGTAAGTGAGATGACAAAGCTTCGAATTACTTTGGAACGTTGAGACATAAAAGGATTAGCAAGTTAGACATCTCAGGATCATTTTACGAAAATAAACCTAGAGAGTTAACTTCCTATGAATCCTATCTTAAAGGGAAACATTCCCGAAACATTGTTTAGGTGAAACGTGGAACGTGCCAAAATTATGGTGGATTTCGATCCATGCTGATGAGTGTAAGATGCTTAATGTAAACACTAGATACAATCGTCGGTTTAATCATTATGAATGAGTGTACTTGTTGAAGTACAAATTCGAAACTTATATGAAATTCTTAGAATTTCAAAAGGAGGTTAGGAACCGAAGTAGTCATAAGTTATAGGTAAATCGATATGATCAAGATAGCCAATATCTTAGAAGCTAATTCCTTAGTCGTCTTAGAGATAATAGGATTATCTATCAGTAAACTAATTCGAGTACACCTTAGTGTTTCCGAATGAGGGAATGAAACCTAATAGGATATAGTCCATCCCATAGTAAGCTTTACTGACTTATAATCATTCTAGGAATAAACTCCCAGAATATGCAGTTAGAGATTTTGAATTTAGTACCTTCCAAAATCAGTCCTTTAGTTGCACTATGCAATGTGGCATACCAAATTCCCTAATTATTCTTGTCTAATAATCTAGGGGAATCCTCTTAATTAAGTTAAGAGAATAGTGGGAGATAAGCTTGAAGCGAGTTCAAGTTTACACAACGATACAGGATATTGTTTCTGCAAATTCCCTTGAACAAAAGTTATTTGTTCCAAGGAATGTACCCTCTTAAGAAATCATTCTTATAAGAGAAGGAAGGCAAGCAAGCAGACCTCAAAGGAATTTGAGGATTAATCCCACGCTACATATAGAAGATATGAGCCCATCTGATAAAACTTAGCTAAATTTTAGAGTACAATACACGTGTGAAAACCTCCTCTTAAGGCGCGTTTAGAACGCGTTCCTAGATAGCCGAGGAATTACTTAAAGAGGAGACATTGTCAGATTTGGAATCTGAGTAGTGTAAGCAAGCCTTGCAATGCAATATGGATTCCATATACTCAAACCAAGTTTTGACCTTGGTTGATCCACCTGATAGGATCAAGCTCGTGGAGCTTCGAGTGAATGAAAGCATTACAACCTTCTTGACAGTTGAAATGCAAAAGTCCATTTGGATTGTGTTTACCACATCCTCATATTCTGACTATGTGATATGATAAATGAATATGAGAACTATCTTGTTTAATATGAGACTAAAATAAGGTATTTCTATAAATCTCATATTTAGTGGGAGTATGCATAAGGTATGCAAACCCTAAAGTCAATTTGTGGATTGATAAAGGCTTCTAGGAGTTAGACAATTCGATTCCATAGGATAGTCAAATCGTTTGACACAGATGGAAGTCGAATAAGTCTAAAAAGTGTACATATGAAAGTTAGTGATGTAAGAGTCAATTTTTGGTCCTTTAGAAGACGACATCCTTCTTATTAGGAATGTTAAGGATGACGTGAAAGTTACCAATTCTTGTTTAAGAAACAATTTGACATGAAAGATCTTAGTGATTATTCTTGATTATCGACATTGAGATCTATGGAAGATAGATCTAAAAGAATAAAATGATTATCACAAAAGAGTGCATAAACAAAGGTACTAAAAGGAGTTTAGTATGGACAATGGAACATCTCTTTTGAAGAGGAGTGTCCTAAGATAACTTTCAAAAAGTTGGAATGTCCAAATACCCCTTTAAAGGAAAGGGTGCATCTTGTGTGAAAAGTTATGTACTATATTAGATATGGCGCAACACTAAGCGTAGTGGACCGAATCTAATATGACCTCACAGAAGGTTATTAGATTTCTGTAAAGGATGTCCTCAGAGTACTTGAGAAGAAATGAGGATATGTATTAGTTTACAGAGCCCAAAAGATCTTATCATTGAAAGGATATTTTGATGTAATTGTTGCATCAGACATAGATGATTGTAAGGATACAATTTCAGCCTAAATGGCAGAGCAACGTGTTGGAAACATTCCAAGCACGAAAGTTGCAAAAATCTCGACTATTGTAGTGGAGAACTTAGTCGTATTGAATACCGCTAAGTTAAGTGTTTGGGTAAGAAACTCCATCTAACTAGTTAGATGAAGTTCCTAGCATAAAACAACTCCATTATCATATCGTATGAATGGATGGTTGCTCAAGTAAGAGAACCAAGACCTCACCAAGAAACTGAACACGTGATTACGAATCACTTTATAAGGAAAACGTGTTTCCTTAGAGATGTGTAAATAAGAGGGTTACACCAGCAGAGAACATAGCAGATCCACTTTGGAAACGTCCAAAGTCAATAGGCTCTCAAAATACATCTTGAGAAGATGGGACCTAGAGAACCTTAATGACTTTTACGGGCAAGTGGGAGATTATTCGAAAAGTGCCCTAGAAAGCCGATTAGTCATAATCTATTTTGGGACTTTCCTAGTATCACATACAATCTTTGAATAATATACGATCGATTAATATCATAGGCAAACACTTCTTTATATGCCAATACATGTTTTTGTGTGTTTCCATTATGTGCGCATGTATTAGAACTCCCCTAATCAATATGACTTATAGGACTCAACCATTTAGGCGAAATGGTCCACGAAACGAGCCCTATATATAAGTCATGATTAGTAAAATACTCCAAGCTAATGAGTCCTACAGACAGTGGGAGTGTCAACCTGACTCCTTTAAGGCTTGCTTGTGGGATCACGCCCTTAAGAAGGACCACCTTGTTTAATGGAGGTGCAAAGTGTATAGTTGATACGTGCGTGATACATGAGGGTGCTTACTTCCATAAGTAAGTTCACTGAGCTCCTGGTGTGAGAAGATTCCTAAATGGGAAAGGAAGTTTCTATTTCAGGAAATGGAAACTTCCAGATTAGGAAATATCTCACGAGTCATTGATGTGATTAATTGATCCTTAGACTTGATGTAGCAACCTAAACCCCAAGGCACTACATCCCCCGTACTATAGCCCGATCCACATACGAAATGGACAATCCGTACATAAACCTAAACTACTGTGAACGGGTGACAATCAAGAAAAACGAGCTAGGCGGGACAACTCCCCAACACAGTCAAATCGAGACATAACAATTCAAAAGCGAAAGCATTTAGATTAATACGTATAGGTACCATATTTACCAAAATAAATACATAGTTGGTATGAACATTAACTATCAATGCATTATCATCTCTCATATAACATACATATCCAAGTGCCAAAATGTACTAACAATGATCATAACATGATATGCCCAAAGTTCTTTACATGGAAGACAAAATGTTAGACTCTTTGGAATGCAAGACCTGACTCGACGCCCGCCTAGCACGACCGTGTACCTGAAAAGTGAAGTATCTGTCTACCGAATACTGAGTGAGGGGCAATATATATATAACACACGTCACTTGCAAGTTATAGTCTCGGGTGAAGGCTTGGAATGAAATAAATATAAAGTTCAAGAATAGCTTGTTCTTTGCCCGAGACTACAACTATCCAACTTAACATTTTATCTTGTCAATTTCATGAATCATGTGGCCCGGAGAGTGAGGGCAATTCTCCAAACTTTACACCAACGTGAACAATACGTGCTTGCTTGAATAATTCAATACGTGATCATGCATTTTATTTAGTGCTCAGCTAGACATAATCATGCTTGAAACATGCAATAACCCGAGGACAATCCGTGGTGCCGGACCCGTCCCCAGTCTCCTTCTTCCTCCGGGTGATAATGGGTTTGCAAGGCCCAACTATCCATGACATGGTGTACGTCGGGAATATGACTCCCACGCACGGAACTCCTTCCACCACCAATCTCCTAGTGGCTTCGGGGGTGATCCCAATGAGGTGAGGATAGTTCAAGAGTTACCCGTCAGCCCTTGCTTTCCCGGTTGGCTCAAGACACTACCCTCGGGCCCAAGTGCAATCATGAACTCGACAAAACATGCTTGAAATCATGAACAATCATGGCTTGCTTGCTTGAAAATATTTATGGTTTGAAAACGGTTATAGATATAATAAGTTTTGGCCGAAAATGTCACATAAGGGTTGTAAGGTTCTAAGTATCTAGAACAAAACCTCACCTGTACAACAATATACTCTAGTGAGCCTGCTCCTCGTCCACAGCCTCGTGATCTGTGCAAACACGACGTGTATACGTGAGACATGACTCAAAATTGACCAAATATGATGAACGGCGAAAATGCAACAAGATGACGACCAATGAACAATGTAGCATGAAAATATCTTGTTTTGACAGGTATTCAATTATATAATAGTAATTTGGGATCAAAGAATTGATTGGATCAAAATCCCAAAATCCAAATTTTATGCAGTAGCTTTTGCTCTGCCAGACGATGGGGAATGGTCGTTCCGGCTTCCCTTTGAAATTGGGAAGGGACGTTCCCATGCCCCTTTAAAACGTGCCAACAACTTTTAAAATAAAAATGCGCCTTTTGCTGGGAACGGCCCTTCCGGCACGCAGGCCAAAATGGGAACGGCCGTTCCTAGGTTCGCCAGCCCGCTTTGATTTAAAAGAGTGGGAACGACAGTTCCCAATATGCCTTAGGGCGGGAAGGGCCGTTCCCAGCTTCTGCAACTGGAAAAACAGAGCAGAAGCAGGGCATGGCTACGGGAACAACAACAAGGCCACAAAAACTCAAGTTTTGATCAATAAATGCAAGGATTTCTGGAAAATATGGTGCATACATGTTCAACAAAGCAATAACACTCCATTTAAACACATACCATGCAAAATCATCAAGAATTCCAACTTTCATGTTTATGCAAAATTTCATCATACAAACTTCAATCTTTCATGAATTCATGCTTCTAATCATGATATCATCAGGTTTTCACATATCAAACAACAATCAATCCATAAACTCCATGATTCTCAAATCCTAGCTATTTCATATAAGATCAAATATCACCAATTCATGCAAGCACCCACCTTTGAAGAATAAGAAATGGAGAAGGAAGATGATGATGATGATGATGATTATACTTCAAATCTTGAGATATTTCTTGGAAATCTTGGATGAAATTTGATAAAACCCTTTCGCCCTTTTTGCTTGAATGAACCGAGAGTGAAGGGAAGCAAATATGTTGGGAGAATTGGATGAAATTGATCAAGGAAGCTTGGAGATATAATGTTACGTAATTCACCATTTTGATTTGTGTGAAATGTGCCAAATTGCCATTTAATCCTCCAAAAGTTCAAGTCATGCAATCAAGTATGTATGGTTTTGAAATATGATCAATTAAGTCCTTGAAATTTTATGCAATTTGGTCCCTAAAGTTAGAAAATGATCAAGTAGGGACAAGTTCGGTAATTAAATCACTCCCGGTAATTATTTTACGCCATAAATATTTTTCCATGACATGAAATAATTTTCCAATGAAATGATTTCATATAATTCACATAAATAATGTATCATGAATTTTATAAAAATATATGAAGTCACGTAGGAAAAAAAATATAGAATTAAAGAATTAAAATAAATCCTACGCTCACAAACTCACATGTGGCGTGCCTACCTGTTCATCCGGAACCAGGGCGTTACAACTCTCCCCCCCCCCCCCCCCCTTTAAAAGAATCTGGTCCCCAAATTCTCTAATCCTGAGAGAACAATTCCGGGTGGAACCGTTTCATTTTGTCTTCAGTTTCCCACGTACTTCTTCTGTTTTATCGCTTCTCCACAACACTTTAACCATGGGAATCCTCTGGTTTCTCAATTCCTGAAATTTTCGATCCAAGATCTTAACCGGCCTTTGAATGAATGTCAAGTTCAGTTCCAATTCCACTTCTTCAACGGGGAGAATCGTGGTTTCATCGGGGTAATACTTCCTGAATTGAGAGACATGGAATACGTTGTGAATCCCCATAAGACTCGGTGGTAGGTCCAGTCGATAAGCTACTTCGCCTATTCTTTCAAGAATCTCGAAAGGACCCAAGCAGCGAGGATTAAGTTTTCCTCCTTTCCCGATCCGGGTGAAACCTTTTCTTGGTGACACCTTCAAGAATACCCGGTCACCAACTTCAAATTCAAGATCTCTTCGGCGTGTATCGGCATAGCTCTTTTGCCTATCTTGCGTGGCTTTCATCCGTTGTTGAATTATTTGAACTTTTTCAATCATAGCCCGAATGACCTTGGAAGGTTTCTCAAATTTCGCACCTTTCTTTACCCCTTCTTGTTTTGACCATTTCCACTCTTCCAAGTCGAAAAACAACGGAGATCGGCACTTTCTTCCATAAAGAAGTTCATAAGGAGCCATCCCGATCGAAGCCTGAAAGCTGTTGTTGTAAGCAAATTCAACCAAAGGGAGCTGTTCTTGCCTCGAATTCTAAAAATCCGTCACGCAGGCCCGAAGTAGATCTTCCAAATATCTTATCAATCTCTCTGTCTGACCGTCTGTTTGCGGGTGAAATGTTGTACTGAACTTGAGCCTCGTTCCCAACATTGCCTGCAACTCTTGCCACAATTCGATGTGAACCTCGGGTCTCGGTCTGAAACTATGCTCACTGGAATGCCATGAAGTCGGATAATCTCTCTGTTATAGATCTCGGCTAACTTCGGAATCTTATAAGACATCCGGACCGGTAGAAAGTGAGCAGACTTCGTGAATCTATCCACGATTACCCAAATTCCATCAAATCCACCTTTTACCTTCGGTAATCCGGATACAAAGTCCATCGTTACTTATTCCCACTTCCATTCAGGAATAGGTAACGGTTGTAGAAGTCCCGCGGGTTTTTGATGCTCAGCTTTCACTCTTTGACAAGTTAGGCAGTGCTTCACATACTTGGCGACGTCTCTTTTCATTCAATTCCACCAATAATATTTTTTCAAGTCCTTGTACATTTTATTTCCTCCCGGGTGGATTGAGTATGCTGACTTGTGAGCTTCTTCAAGTAGAGCCCGTTTCAACTCTTCGGGCACGACCACTCTGTTCTTGAATCGAAGCAAACCGGTCTCATCAAACCCAAAAGAACTCTCCGGATCAGCTCTTGCCTTACTTACCATTTTCTGAACTTTCGGATCACTATTCTGAGCTTCAAATAATCGATACTTTAATTCCGGCTGAACTGTAATATTAGAAACCCGAGCCTTTAGCACAATCGGAGCAACTTCATCACTTTCCTTTATTTCCAAACTCGACACACTCGCCTTCCTGCTAAGTGCATCGGCGACCACGTTGGTTTTTCCCGTATGATACTTGATTGTGCAATCATAATCTTCCAACTTTTCCATCCAACGCTGTTGCCTCATATTCAAGTCATTCTGCGTGAATAAGTACTGGAGGCTTTTGTGGTCGGTGAAAATCTCGAAAAAAGTCCCGTATAGATAGTGTCTCCATTTCCCGAGAGCAAAGATCACGGCTGCAAGCTCCAGGTCGTGTGTAGGATAATTCTTCTCATAATCCTTTAACTTTCGGGAAGCATAAGCGATCACCTTTCCCTTCTGAGTCAATACACAACCTAGACCTTTCTTCAAAGCATCGGTATACACGGCATACTATTCTGAACCCTCTGGAAGTGCTAACACTGGGGCTGAGACTAACTTTTCTTTCAAAAAGTTGAAACTTTGATCACATTTCTCATCCTAGACAAACTTGACATCATTCTTTGTCAATCGGGTAACGGTGCAGCAATCTTAGAGAAATCCTGAACGAACCTTTTGTAATATCCGGCCAATCCCAAGAAGGTTCTAATCTCTGAGGCATTCTCTGGTTTTTCCCATTTAAACACGGCCTCCATCTTCGAGGGATCGACTTCCAAACCTTTGCCCGAAATCACATATCCCAAGAAAGCGACCCGATCGATCCAAAATTCACACTTACTGAATTTAGCAAACAACTGCTGCTCCTTCAAAGTCTGTAGAACAAGCTTGAGATGCCTTGCATGATCTTCGGCAGATTTGGAGAATACCAAAATGTCATCGATGAAAATTACCACAAACTTGTCGAGGAAAGGCCTTAAAATCCGGTGCATCATATCCATGAAAGCTGCAGGGGCATTAGTTAACCCAAATGGCATAACCACGAACTCGTAATGCCCGTACCGAGTATTGAATCCCGGAGTCCTAGTCCGTCCAGATCTTCACCTATGAGTGGTGATCAACTATAAGTTTCTATTCCATAACCAATACTAATCACATAGACAAGTTTCCATAATAAAGCATACCATAGCATGATAGGTGATCACATAAAAATATTTCGGTAATATACAACTTTAACATTCAAACAAGACTTATAAAATAAGATCCATTATTATATCAAGTAATTATTAATCAAATTAGGAATATCAATAAGCTTCTATGTTATAAAAGAAGTCCATAAAGAAATCATATTTTGGAAGTAATATTTGAAAATCCTAAATGAATATCTTTATTTGAAATTCAAAACTTGGATAAAATCCTAATTCTTTAATGTTTGAAATCTTGAATGTTTTGAATTTCAAAACAATAATATGAAATGTTTAAATGATCTTTGAAACTTTAATTTTACCCGGTAAACCCTTATTTTCACCATTTAAGTGAATTTCTTTAATTAATTAGGTTTTATGAAATCTTTAACTAATTAAATATTTATTAATCACATCATGATCCTAATTAAAGATTTGAAATGAAATTTAGGATTTAATTTGACAATGTAGGTTATATTTTAGAGAATGTTTACAAGATTGCCGATTTTCGGAAAATTCGGATAAAATCTTGCTTTAAAAATTCCAAAACCTATTTTATAATTATTTTAATATTAATTTCGAAATTATCATCATAAGTGTTGACCAAAAAGTCAAAATTACTATTGAAAACATTTACTATTCAAATTTTTATGAATTAATCATTTTATAACATAAAATCGAACACACACTCACACACTATCATACGTGCACCTAAATCATTCAAGAACAACATGAACATGTTCTTAAGTCCATTTCAATATTCAAAGAGGGTGTGTAACATGCTTGATCATATTAATATTTATAACATAGAATTTGAAGCATAATATAGCAAGATATACAAATTTTCTATGAAAAATAATTCTAAATAAATTATTCTAGGCATGATTTTAATCAAACAAGATCATGAATACTTAAACATATGAATATACTATATCATATTATAGGGAGAGAGAAGAGTGTCGTGTGAGAGGGTGAGAATTTTTGTGTAGTCTTGGAAATGAGCTTGGAGGGGTATTTATACTTGGGATTTAGGGGCTTATGTTGCAATTCCTAAGAGTTTAGGGTAGATGTGGATGCTTCATGACCTAAACAAATGCTTGGTAGCTATGTAGGAAATGTGGTTGTCTCACATTTTAAACAAATGCTTGGAAACTATATAAGAAATGTGGTTAAATTACATTCATTTATTTAAACTTTCTAGAAGGCATGTTGTCATGGATGATGTCATGTTGAATAAAAATAAATGTAAAATGGTATAAAATTTATTCAAGAGTCGAGAGGTGAAAACTTGAAGTAGTAAATTACTGAAAGAACGGGTGAAAAATAAGCTTCGTCATGATTATAAATATGAAATATTTAGAGTTTTCGTTTATAAACTATGAACGTTAAAGATGATGAAAATCATGAGAAAATTATATAAACGAAGCTATGAGGATGTTTAAAGGTTGGAAAAATTATGATAGTTTAGAGAAAAATTCAAGAAACGTTTTAAGTATAATTTTGAATATTGAATGAAAGCTAATTATTTAAAATAAAATGATAATTTTTAAAAAGGAAAATATTTATAAAATATGCTACGGTTGGAATCAAGTTTTGGTAAATGTATGAAAATTCATAAAATAATTCAAGGATCGTTTTGACTATAATATTAAATATCAAAAAGTGTACGGATAAAAAGTTATTTATGGTAAGAATAGTAACTAGGGTTTTGAAGTGATTTTCGATACTACTTGAGTTAAAATAGGAATTAGGGTTTGTAGATGATATCAAAATTCTCGAAATGATTCAAGGATTCATTTGACTATAATATTTGATAGGAAGAGTGTTCCGAGAAATTCCTAATTGTATGGAATGAATAGTGATCAAGGCACCTAATGGTAATTTTGATCAACAATTTTTGTAAAGAGTATCGGGTCATGGAAACCATATGTAAGCGATAGAAAAATAAGTTTCATGCTTCTAAGGTTCTACGAATGAGATAAGAGGATATCGTTTAGTGGATAAACAATGACATGGGAATAAAATCGTAACTCTGATGTTAAATTTCGGAAAATGATTTTAAAACAAGAGATGTGAGTTAAGGTATTCAAGAAATACAGATTTGAGTTTTTAGTATTCTATTGAGGAAATGGAGGCTCGGAAATGAATAGTAATATGGGGTTTTAGCTGAGATCTCTCCCAAAGTCGCATAATAGCACGTAAGAACAACTTAAAACACATAGAAATGTGATGCATGAAGAACATTTGACGGATCAAAGTCTATAAACGCTTTCACTTTCTTTCAAGGCTTACCAATTCCAACTAGGCCCTGTTTAGGGCTGTTACAATCCTCCCCCCTTAAAAAGAATCTGTCCTCAAATTCTCTTATTGTCCAGGAATATCTTGGGTAGTGTTTTCCATACTTCCGTTTGTTTTCCTTATCGTTTCCCCATTCTTTTATCCTTTCCAAAAGACCTTGAATAGGGAATTTTTTCTCAACCGGTTTCAACCCTAAGTCAAGTTTAATTCCAATGGTACTTCTTCCATTGTTAAAACTTGAGATTCTCCAGTAGGGTACTTGCAAAGTACGGAGTTCAATGTATCCTAGTATCTTAAGGAAAACTGTACACCCTTAGTTTAACTCATCCACTTTAACTTCTTATCATTCTGAGGATTTCTTAAAACTTGGCACCCAACATCTCCCGAATATTTCTTCAAAACAATGATGTGGCTTTGATTTCCTTATCTGTAGTCTTAGCCGGCAAGAGGCATGTTGACTTCATCACCCTTCCAACGATGGCTTATATACTATTGAACTCCTTGTGATCTGATCCATTTACCATGTTGGGATTAACGATGGTTGCAATCTTCTTTCAAATTTCCAATATTCCGTTGTCGCTCTTTTCTTTATAGAGGGACTTAGGTTTCCTTGGAGCGTAACTTCTACTCCAATTGCCAATACCTACCTTGACCCTTATTTAGAGGCATTGGTGTAAACTATAAACATCCTTCGTTTAGGCAGGATTTCCACTGCTGCAGAAATCAGTCTTTGCTGCAGTACTTGGAAATATATCTACTACTTCATTTACCTTTTAACTTTCAGTCCTTAAGTGTAGCTATTTCTGAGAAGTCTTCAACAACCCTCTTGTAATGACTTGCCCATGAAGTTTTGCATTTCAAATAGATTCCTTAGTGGCTCCAACTTATCATTATCTCCATCTTTGAGGTGTTAATTAACTCCTTCGGGTGGAAATAATGTGATCAAGTGATATTATTTAGTTTCAAATCTGGATTCGCTGAGGTTCACACACTGAGCAAACACTCAACCCTTATTCAACTTCTGCTTTCACTCAAACCGATGAGAAAAGAAGGACTGGTAGGGATGGAATAGAAGTTTACGGGGTGAAAGAAAACTTCCAAAAAATGTTATATAGTAAGGTAAGGGCCAAACGAAGGTGATATGAATTCCATTTAGACGGGTAAGGGCTTGAATTAACCGTGTATTTTCTCGGGTCGGCCCTTGAACTTAGTGTTTGGCTTGTGATCCAGCAAAGTGCCTAATGCTATTTAGAGATGTTTGCTATGTCCATCCAATGTCCTTCAATTCACCTAGATGTTGCCGATAGCGATCAAAGTAACTTACTGAGATATGACTTGAAAACCCGATACGCTTTACTGGGTAGATGTTGTGGGGGAAATGGTTAAACCAGTGGTATCTCTCGAGGTAGTAGCAGTTGAAGGAAGTTTTCCGGTGTTCTTTTCTTGAACCTTCAACTAGTAACACCTTTTTGCCAAATCTAATTCGTAGCATACTTGAGATCCTTGAGATACCAAAATGAGTTGTCAACATTGTTGTGCTCCGCCGAGTCACCCTTTCTGGTGTTGCTCGAAACAACCTAAGTTTAATATCATCTCCACTTTTCTAATTTGAAGTGATCCGTTGGCCTTTTTAAAAGATAGGTGACGTATCACTAATTCCTTTCTAAAATGACCTTATAGTTTCTAATTTCCAATTTCTCATCCTTCTGGTATGATATCTCGTCATGTAAGGGGGTCGGATTATCGTCCCGATAAGAGTAGCGTTTATAAACCGATCCATAATGAGGCAAATTCCAAAAGGGAATTTACTTCGAAGTTTGTATGATAAATTATGCAACTAGGAAACATATAGTCATAGATAAATTGATATAATGAATGAGTGCATGGCGCCAGGGTCATAAGACCATAACTGACGTGTTAAGAACATGTACCGTACTTCTGGTCATTGATGAGATCCAAGGTCTTATTTCCTCCAATAATGTTACACGTTCTTACAAAGAATCGCATAGGGAGATATAATGCATGGAGTTAAGAATGATTCACAGATTGCCATAGAAATAGAAAATCTCAAATATAGTGCTAGAATTACTAGCACGTAGAATACACATTGGCATAACATGAAACAATAACGGCCCTATCGGTATCTTGAAGCGATTCTAAGACTCGAGACATGAACATGCAGGACAATGAGAAGAAAAAGGTTTTCCTAACTTAGAATTTTCAAGAAAGAGCACCAAGGCTACCGAGGTAACCTGATGCTCTGATACCACCTTAGCTGTAGCGCCCCCAAATACGCTACAACCCCGCACCCTCGCACTTCCCAGGCGGATGTGAGACCTAGCACCTGAGAGGCACGCCAGGGAACGGACAATGCTATATGATTTCAGAGTAAGCAAACATGGCAGCGGGATTTGAAACACTTAAAACGACAGCTTATGTTTGGGTCAGTAAATAAAAGAATTTGGAATGATTTGAACTCATGAAAACTTAGAAGCAATAGAGTTATTCATGATCTAAGAGTATGATATTGGAGTAATATAGTAACTATACGAGATTATAGTCTAACTTAGCCAAGTTGAGAACCTGATCTAACATGCACAAGATAATGAACTCTCTATGCTTCAAGATACCAGCTAATGAGCGATGGCAATACCTGAAATCATGAATTTGAAAGGAGCGAGGGGTTAGTCAAAGTGACTAAGTGAGGGGTGGTTGAGTGATACTATAAAACTTTAGGATTTTTACCAAGAAACTTTTATTCGGTGATTGAATAAGAGTGAAGTAATAATTTTGAGAGTAATGAGAAATCAGTATACATAGCCGGATTAACCAAGAAAATCCTTGATCAGTATCCGATAATAGGAAAAGACTATAACAATATCAATATTGGGTTCATATTTATTTGAAGATAAAGGGGTAGAGGGATTATATGCTATACTTTTTAAGAGAATATGAACCCCTTTGTGAAACAATATGGTGCCCGGAAGCTAGGCGTTCTCCAACCTTAACTCCTTAAAACCAAGAATATTCGTAACGACATTGATCAAGATGCCGTTACTCAATAAAAAGAAATACAACAATACCATCCTTCTTCCTCCGGTGTCACCTCAAGGACCTACCCCTAGTGACGATATACATGAATTTGGGAGGGACGTACCTTTTCCTATCACTTGATGTGGAATAACTAACCTCCAGTTAGACCACCATCAAGATCTAGTTGGCGGCTGGTATAATAGTAGACCTCGGCCCATGCCTCCCGGACTACTACTTCTACCAAGACCACCGGGCCCACAATTAGAAAATATATTTTGCTTGCATTTAACGATACTCGATAAATGGTAGCATAGTACCGAGATATTTTAACGTGAAATACTTTAATTTCTATAAGAAGATGAGAAAACATGAATACTTTAAAATGATTGATTTTGTATACTAGAATAATAAAAGTTGATATTAATGTATTTTTCCCAAAAGGTTAGTATCATTTATAAAGAGGTAAAACTTTGATCTGTACTAGGGTAGGCCATAAAACAGTTGACATATATAGACTCATTATCCCAGTTGAAAACATTTAACCTCACCTTCTATAACCAGGTATTATGTAATAATACCGGAGTCCTAGTCCGTCCAGATCTTCACCTATGAGTGGTGATCAAGTGTAAGTTTCTATTCCATAACCAATACTAATCACATAGACAAGTTTCCACAATAAAGCATACCATAGCATGATAGGTGATCACATAAAAATATTTTGGTAATATACAACTTTAACATTCAAACAAGACTTATAAAATAAGATCCATTATTATATCAAGTAATTATTAATCAAATTAGGAATCCCAATAAGCTTCTATGTTATAAAAGAAGTCCATAAAGAAATCTTATTTCGGAAATAATATTTGAAAATCCTAAATGAATATCTTTATTTGAAATTCAAAACATGGATAAAATCCTAATTCTTTAATGTTTGAAATCTTGAATGTTTTGAATTTGAAAACAATAATATGAAATGTTTAAATGATCTTTGAAACTTTAATTTTACCCGGTAAACCCTTATTTTCACCATTTAGGTCAATTTCTTTAATTAATTAGGTTTTATGAAATCTCTAACTAATTAAATATTTATTAATCACATCATGATCCTAATTATAAGATTTGAAATGAAATTTAGGATTTAATTTGACAATGTAGGTTATATTTTAGAGAATGTTTACAAGATTGCCGATTTTCGGAAAATTCGGATAAAATCTTGCTTTAAAAATTCCAAAACCTTTTTTATAATTATTTTAATATTAATTTCGAAATTATCATCATAAGTGTTGACCAAAAAGTCAAAATTACTATTGAAAACATTTACTATTCAAATTCTTATGAATTAATCATTTTATAACATAAAATCGAACACACACACTCACACACTATCATACGTGCACCTAAATCATTCAAGAACAACACCAACATGTTCTTAAGTCCATTTCAATATTCAAAGAGGGTGAGTAACATGCTTGATCATATTCATATTTGTAACATAGAATTTGAAGTATAATATAGCAAGATATACAAATTTTCTATGAAAAATAATTCTAAATAAATTATTCTAGGCATGAATTTAATCAAACAAGATCATGAATACTTAAACATATGAATATACTATATCATATCATAATTCATGCATTTAATTAAATAAAATTCACATATATTATCATATTTTCCCTAAACTAGCATAAATAGCATATATTTCATAAAATAAATTCCTAAAGCATAATTTAATTAAATCTAAGCATGCTAGTACTATTATTATACTAAGAACATAATATAAAGCATGAAATAATAAAATAAAACACACCTTAGCCTAGGGAGAGAGAAGAGTGCCGTGTGAGAGGGAGAGAGGGAGAGAATTTTTGTGTAGTCTTGGAAATGAGCTTGGAGGGGTATTTATACTTGGGATTTAGGGGCTTATGTTTCAATTCCTAAGAGTTTAGGGTAGACGTGGATGCTTCATGACCTAAACAAATGCTTGGTAGCTATGTAGGAAATGTGGTTGTCTCACATTTTAAACAAATGCTTGGAAACTATATAAGAAATGTGGTTAAATTACATTCATTTATTTAAACTTTCTAGAAGGCCTACGTTGTCATGGATGATGTCATGTTGAATAAAAATAAATGTAAAATGGTACAAAATTTATTCAAGAGTCGAGAGGTGAAAACTTGAAGTAGTAAATTAATGAAAGAACGAGTGAAAAATAAGCTTCGTCATGATTATAAATATGAAATATTTAGAGTTTTCGTTTATAAACTATGAACGTTAAAGATGATGAAAATCATGAGAAAATTATATAAACGAAGCTATGATGAAGTTTAAAGGTTGGAAAAATTATGATAGTTTAGAGAAAAATTCAAGAAACGTTTTAAGTATAATTTTGAATATTGAATGAAAGCTAATTATTTAAAATAAAATGATAATTTTTAAAAAGGAAAATATTTATAAAATATGCTACGGTTGGAATCAAGTTTCGGTAAATGTATTAAAATTCATAAAATAATTCAAGGATCGTTTTGACTATAATATTGAATATTAAAAAGTGTACGGATAAAAAGTTATTTATGGTAAGAATAGTAACTAGGGTTTTGAAGTGAATTTCGATACTACTTGAGTTAAAATAGGAATTAGGGTTTGTAGATGATATCAAAATTCTCGAAATGATTCAAGGATTCATTTGACTATAATATTTGATAGGAAGAGTGTTCCGAGAAATTCCTAATTGTATGGAATGAATAGTGATCAAGGGACCTAATGGTAATTTTGATCAACAATTTTTGTAAAGTGTTTCGGGTCATGGAAACCATATGTAAGCGATAGAAAAATAAGTTTCATTCTTCTAAGGTTCTACGAATGAGATAAGAGGATATCGTTTAGTGGATAAACAATGACATGAGAATAAAATCGTAACTCTGATGTTAAATTTTCGAAAATGATTTTAAAACAAGAGATGTGAGTTAAGGTATTCAAGAAACACAGATTTAAGCTTTTAGTATTCTGTTGAGGAAATTGAGGCTCAGAAATGAATAGTAATATGGGGTTTTAGTTGAGATCTGTCCCAAAGTCACGTAATAGCACCTAAGAACAACTTAAAACACATAGAAATGTGATGCATGAAGAACATTTGACGGATCAAAGTCTATAAACGCTTTCACTTTCTTTTAAGGCTTACCAATTCGAACTAGGCCATGTTTAGGGCTGTAACAATCCTTCCCCCTTAAAAAGAATCTGTCCTCAGATTCTCTTATTATCCAGGAATATCTTGGGTAGTGTTTTCCATACTTCCGTTTGTTTTCCTTATCGTTTCCCCATTCTTATATCCTTTCCAAAAGACCTTGACTAGGGAATTTTTTCCTCAACCGGTTTCAATCCTAAGTTATGTTTAATTGCAATGGTACTTCTTCCACTGTTAAAACTTGAGATTCTCCAGTAGGGCACTTGCAAAGTACGGAGTTCAATGTATCCTAGTATCTTAAGGAAAACTGTACACCCTTGGTTTAACTCATCCACTTTAACTTCTTATCATTCTGAGGATTTCTTAAAACTTGGCACCCAACATCTCCCGAATATTTCTTCAAAACAATGATATGGCTTTGATTTCCTTATCTGTAGTCTTAGCCGGCAAGAGGCATGTTGACTTCATCACCCTTCCAACGATGGCTTATATTATTGGAAAAACACGAATCAGAAAGCAGCGGAATTTAAAAAATTTTCCCAACAAAAGGATCTTGAACTCGCAATCGTGTAACCAAATTCGTAGAGATAGAAAACTTACTTTTCTTTTATTCTTTCTTGAAGCGTTTCAAGCCACCCAAGAATGCTCTTCTCACGGCTTGATCCCCTCTCCTTGGTAAAGCTCGAATCTTCAAACTTCTAACTTGAAGCTCTCTAGAGATAGTCCACCAACTTGATCACAATCTAACTAGTAAGGATGCTAGTTCTCTAGTTAGTGTTTAGGCTTAACCTAGGGTTTCGTTTATCTTAGAGAAAGGATGGTGTTCAACACATAAACCAAAAGAATTGCCAATTGGCTCTAAGGGGAGCTCGAGCTCCCCTATTTATAAGAGGGAAGTGGCCGAAATTCCTAGTCCTTTTTGGGCTAGGATTTTGGTCTCTCTCTCTCTCCTATTACTTGATCATCAAGTAATTTTGACTTTGACTTTGAATTCTAATTCAAATCAACTTTCAAGAGAGCTAAAAATATCCAAACTATTTTTGGATAATTTTATACTTTATTTATTTCAAATAAATAACTTATTTTTATCTAATTAATTAATTCATAATTAATTAACTAGATTATTTTCTCCAAAATAAGACTTTCTTTTAATTCAAAATTAAACCAAAGTCTATTAAATAATTAACAAATTAATTATTTAATATATATATATATATATATATATATATATATATATATACATATATATATATATATATTCACGTGTGGCTTCACACGTGTGGAAACCTCTTGGCCCGATTAGCTCGTTTAATCATTTTAAAGCCTCAACTCATGTAACCAAGTTGTTGTGTGTGACCCTCTAGGTTATCAATTCAATTAGCAGTAACCCTAATTAATTAATTAATTCACTAATTAATTAATTAGTCCACAGATTAAACGACCATAGTCTAGCAACAGGTGTTTAACCCCTAGCTGAATTGGAATGTTCGGATTCGACAGAACCTTTAAGTCATTGATTCATGTGAGATACAATCCTCCTACATACTATCTCTCAACCAAGTTCTAGGGCAAGGGAATAATCGGAACCCTAATAATTCAGTCTTAAAGCTAAGTGCATTTCATATCCATTTGATCTCAATCCAAGAAACCCTTTTCTTGATGTCTTGATCTACTGCCTTGGCCAAGGACTCCATATGGCATTTGAATGACTTACACAATAAGAGATCACCTTGCAAATGCAAGTGTAGGTCCTTTCTTGATTCTCATTCACTTTCATGAATCACTTGTGCAGCCCCAGCATAAGCCTTGAATCAGTTGTCTAAGGCGACACCCTTTAAAGCTTATACCTAAGACTACAGAGTTAACTCATAAAGTGACAAGGAACCTTAAGTCTAAGGATCAATTAATCACATCAATGACTCGTGAGATATTTCCTAATCTGGAAGTTTCCATTTCCTGAAATAGAAACTTCCTTTCCCATTTAGGAATGTTCTCACACGGGGCACCTCAGTGAACTTACTTATTAAAGTAAGCACCCTCATGTATCACGCACGTATCAACTATACATTTTGCACCTCCGTGAAACAAGGTGGTCCTTCTTAAGGGCGTGATCCTACGAGCAAGCCTTAGAGGAGTCAGGTTGACACTCCCACTTTCTGTAGGACTTATCGGCTTGGAGTATTTTACTAATCATGACTTATGTGATATAGGGCTCTTTTCATGAACCATTTCACCTAAATGGTAGAGTCCTAAAGTCATCAGGATTAGGGGAGTTCTCATACATGTACAGCTAAAGTAAACGCATACCAAACAAGAGCATATAAAGAAGTGTTGCCTCAATTCATTATTTCATTCAAAGATTGTCTGTGATTACAATAAGGAAAAGCACAAAGCGGATATATAATCGGCTTTCTAGGGCACTATTCCTAACAATCTCCCACTTGCCCGTCAAAGCCATTCTAAAGCTACTCTAAGTCCCATCTTCCGAAGATGACCTTGGAAAGCTTCTCGACTAAGGGGTTTAGTAAGTGGATCTGCCACGTTCTCTGCTGATGTGACCCTCTCAATTTGCACATCTCCTCTTTTGATAATATCACGGATTAGGTGATACTTCCTCATAATGTGCTTGGTCCGTTGGTGAGATCTTGGTTCTCTTGCTTGAGCAACCGCCCCAATGTTCTGTAATGGGGTCTTTCATGCTAGGAACAACATTCAACTCTTGAATGAAGTTTCTAATCCAAACACCTTCCTTAGCTGCATCATTTGCAGCCAAGTATTCGGCCTCAGTGGTCGAATCTGCAGTGGTAGTTTGCTTGGAACTCTCCCAACTCACTGCTCCGCCGTTTAGGCAGAAAATGTATCCTGACGTTGATTTAAAATCATCTAAGTCAGATGCAAAGCTTGCATCGCAGTATCCTTCGACAGTAAGATCTTTCTGACCTCCGTAAACTAAGAACAAATCTTTAGTACTTTTCAAGTACTTAAGAATATTCTTCACGGCAGCCCAGTGACCATCTCCAGGGTCAGATTGGAAACGACTTGTTACACTAAGTGCATAAGCCACATCTGGTCGAGTACATAACATTACATACATTATGCTACCTATTGCTGATGCATAAGGTGTATGAGTCATTCTTTCCTTCTCAAGGTTAGTCTTAGGACACGTCTTCTTTGAAAGACATGTTCCTACACTCATAGGAAGATTCTTAACCTTTGCTGACTCCATATTGAATCTCTTCAACACATTGTCAATGTACATCGACTGTGATAGTCCTATTAACCTTCTAGATCTATCTCTATAGATTTTAATTCCAAGGATATAGGACGCATCACCAAGATCTTTCATCTCGAATTGGTTCGATAACCATAACTTAGTTACTTTCATGTCATCCTTCGAATTCCCAATAAGAAGGATGTCATCAACATAAAGTACTAAGAATTGCACTGAGGTCTCCAATTCCTTTCTATACACACAGGACTCATTCGAAATTTGAATGAAGCCAAACGCTTTGACTGATTCATCAAATCGAATGTTCCAATTCCTAGAAGCCTGTTTCAATCCATAGATTGATCTTTAGAGTTTGCAAACCTTTTGCTCACTCCCACTGAATGTGAAACCTATGGGTTGCTCCATATAAATGTCTTTATCAATGTCACCATTGAGAAAGGCAGTTTTCACATCCATTTGCCATATCTCGTAGTCATAATACGCAGCAATGACAAGCATGCTCCTAATAGACTTTTGCATTGCGACTGGTGAAAAGGTTTCATCAAAGTCCACGCCGGGTCTTTAAGTGAATCCTTTTGCAACCAGTCTTGCTTTGTAGGCTGCAATGCTTCCATCAACTCCAAGCTTTCTCTTAAATATCCATTTGCAACCTATGGGTTTGACCCCATCAGGCAAATCTACCAAGGTCCAAACTTGGTTGGAGTTCATGGAATCCATTTCGGATTTCATGGCTTCTGTCCACTGTTCAGAGTCAGAATCTGAAAGTGCCTCCTCATATGTTAAAGGATCATTATCCTTTTGAGAGATTTCATGGAAGAATCCATACCATCTCTCCGGCTGTCTAGGAGTGCGTTTAGAACGCCTCGGAAGAGGATTTTTGTGTGTATCAAAATTCATGATTGGTTGTGGTTGATCAGAAGGGTACGTTTCTTCAGTGGGTGGTGTGGGATCACTTTGCACTTCTTCTAATTCTATGATCTTGCCTTTCTTTTCTTTAAGGAACGGTTCCTCAAGAAAAGTGGCATTTCTGGAAACAAACACCTTTTGCTCAGATTGATCATAGAAGTAGTATCCTATGGATTCCTTAGGATAACCTACAAAGTAGCATAAGTTAGAATGAGATTCTAACTTATCTCCCACTATCCTCTTCACGTAAGCAGGACAACCCCAAATTCTTAAGTAAGAATAACTAGGGATTTTACCATGCCACATTTCATAGGGCGTTTTAGGGACTGACTTAGAGGGAACTAGATTCAGAATCTTTGCTGCACTTTCTAGGGCATAACCCCAGAAAGAAGGTGGTAAGTCAGTGAAACTCATCATGGAACGAACCATATCAAGTAAGGTTCGATTCCTTCTCTCAGAAACTCCATTAAGCTGAGGAGTTCCCGGAGGAGTCCACTGAGAGAGAATCCCATTATCTTTGAGATGATTAAGGAATTCTTCACTAAGATATTCGCCTCCTCGATCAGATCAAAGTGCTTTGATCTTGTGACCAGTTTGGTTCTCAACCTCCTTTTGAAATTCTAAGAATTTCTCAAAAGTTTTAGATTTATACTTCATTAAGTATACATAACCGTACCGACTAAAGTCATCAGTAAAGGTTATGAAATACTGATGATTGTTTCTAGTGCTTACACTAAGCGGTCCACAAACATCAATATGGATCAAATCCAAAACCTTAGTGGTACGTTCCACAGTTCCTTTAAAAGGAACTTTGGACATTTTTCCTTTGAGACAGGATTCGCAAGAAGTTAACTCCTTAAGATCATTTTCAGAGAATGATCCTAAAGTGTTTATCTTGCTAATTCTGTTCTTGGAAATGTGTCCTAATCTAGCGTGCCATAAGGGAGCTGAAAATTTTGTTATCTCTCTTACGCTTCGTTTCTCGTTGTATATTCCTAATATTGATATTCTGAGTTAGATAAAGTCCACTACTTAGAGTACCGATGTGAACGGAAGAGTTGTTCCGTTTGATAAAGTATTTACCATTCTTAATATAAGTTTCATAACCTTCATAATCTAATATTGGAACTGAAATTATATTACGAATAATGCTCGGTACATAAAGGACTTTATTTAAGACTAACTCAAAACTACCTAAATCTAATCTAATTGTGCCTAAAGCTCGAGCTTCAACGTTTGAGCCATCGCCGATCTTCAAGACACATTCTCCTTCTTTTAGTTGTTGGACTTCACTTAGCATCTGTACATCATTACAGATATGAGTTCCACAACCGGTATCAAGTACCCAAGAACTAGAATTAATAGAAAGATTTACTTCAACGAGAAAGATACCTTTCTTTAGAGTAGCCTTGTACTCTGGGCAGTTTCTCCTCCAATGTCCCGCTTTGCCACAATGGAAGCAAACATCCTCTTTCTGATCACGCTTCTTCTTTTGGGCCTTCCCCTTCGAAATGCCACCAGTGGGCCTAAGGGGTTTCTTCTTCTTCTTTTGGGCTTTCTTGCCCTTACCTTTAGAAGGCCCAGAACAGGAAGATGGAGCATTCACCATCAAAACCTTATTGTCCTTCTTGATCGTGCTTTCAGTAGTCACAAGCTGACTAATCAGCTCAGCTACAGTCGCACCAGCATGATTCATGTTGAAGTTAAGGACAAATGGGTTGAATGATGGTGGGAGCGAAGCTAGCAACAAATCCATTGAAAGCTCATCTTTCAGTGGCATGTCCATGGAGGCAAGTTTCTCAGTAAGGGCAAGAAACTTGAGTCCATGTTCATGGACACTTGAACCTTCCCTCATTCTTAAGTGGAACAATTCCTTTGAAGTGTTATACCTTGTAACACGTTCATGAGGGCGGTAAAGTTGCTCTAAGTGGTCGTAAATCTCCCAAGCGAATTCCATGGCCTCATGTTGCCTTTGCAAGTCCGGAGACATGTTAGCCAACATAAGGCAACGGGCTTGGAGATTATCATCCTTCCACTTCTGAATCGCGTCCCGCTCGGCCCGAGTGGGAGCCTCCCCTTCGGGACTAGGCTCCCCTTCGAAGAGAACATAAGTTCTCTTCTCAGAATCTAAAATGATTTTTAGATTCCTCAGCCAATCAGAATAGTTGGGACCAGTCAACTTGTTTGACTCGAGGATCGATACAAGAGGGTTTTTGGTTGCCATTTCAAAACACGTAGAGAATCACAGAATCTACGACCTAAATGGTAAAACAGAGAACTAGTGAGCATGCTGAATTATAACGATATACAAAAGATAAGGTCTTTAATCTAATGTAGCTCCCACTGTTTTTCAAAGATCTATAATTCCCAAAGATCTAAGAGGAACACGTTTCCCAATGGGTACAAAGATCCTAGGCATTTTACCTCAAACCCACGACTCGCGGACATTCTAAGTAAGAACCCTAGGTAGGTAAAACTTACCAATTCTAACACCTTTAGAACTCTTAGTAATTGTTTTTGCAGCACCTATCTTTCAATATGGACCCACGACTCGTGCGACATCCATATTTACTTAGGCGTTAAGCTAGACCCATCAATCATAAGATCATGACCAAAACTTAGTTCGAACGACCCACGACTCGCGGACATCGCCCTTGCCAAAATTGATCACGAAATATTGACCATTTAAAATGATCAATTAGGTAACTAAGAACTAATAAGCTCCACTAGCTATCCCACGACTCGCGGACAATAACTAGCTTCACTTACTAAACTTAAAACCTATCGATGGAATGCTAGGAATTTAATTCAAAATTTGCATCTCGAATTAAATACCTATTTGTTCGAAATTAGCTTAATATTTAATGGGAATTTTCGAATCAACCGGAGAGTTGTCCGGTTCGACCTCACCAACATATATGTTATCCAATTTTATTAGTCTTGATTAATGCAAGTACACTTAAATGCATTTCAAACAAGCACATAAACAGATAACATGTCCTAGCATGATACTAACATGTAATGATCATGGGTTCTACCTATCTTATGCGTGATATGTGGGAGCCACTCCACAATCACAAGTTCTAACATACATGCTACATAAACAGTTTAAATCACATAAGGGAAAGCGGTAACAAAATACGAGCCCTATCTCTATTACATTTAACAATTGAGATTCCCCTCCCTAACATTTCGAGGGGTCTTCACTTATGGCCTCCTTGTTACTTGAATGTGGTCCATCTTACTCCATGGGTGCATTGTCTCCAAAATGAAAATAAAACCTCACCACCTCTCTCTACTCTCAAATTACAATAAAAGGAAAAAGACATAAAGTAATAAGGCTCAATCTTCATATTGGCCTTAGACAATTACACGGGGTATACCCCGGCCTCAAAAACAGTAATATGGAAAGCCACATAATAAATCACATAACAGTACGCACATAAGTGAGGCTCCAACCTCAATTGAAAAACGCAACTATAGGGCTCCAACCCCAATTTAAACAATCCATGTGCATAAATTAAAACCATACATAAGTCTAATCCCATGATCACCTAACATGCTTTTGCGAGAATTTAAATTTAACCAATAAATTAAAATTCCCGTTTCAATTCCTAATGACTCAAAACACGACTTGATGCTAGTCTTATTTATAAAAGTTTTCAATAAATCCCAAATTACCAAAACAAATAAAATTCCAATTAATTTCTGAAAATTAATAATTTTATCAAAGATTGTATTTTCCCAAAATATAAACCGTTTCAATTTCTCAAAAATCCCAATTTTAAGTTTTATTCAAAAATTAAAATAAATATTCAAAAAATAAAATTTAAAAATTAAAATAAAAAATTGGGACTGGATTGCACGAAAAAATGAAAAACGGATTAGGAAAACGGGGCCCTTGCACGAGCAGGGCCGCTCGTCCCAAGCATGCACGCGCGCGCACGCGACAGGCGCACAGCGCGCCCAAGGCCGCGCGAATGCGAGCGCTGGGCGTGCACGCCGCGAGCTCCTGCGCGCGGCCCTCTCGGCAAGGATGGCGGGCGGCAGCGGGCGGCCTGGGCGAGCTATCCCGCACGCCTTGTGGGATTCTCGCCCAGCCTGGGTGGACGGCGTCGGCAGCCCTAGGCGCGCCCAGAACACCTCCCGCGCGGTTGCGGGAGGGAGTAGGCGCACGGCCTGCGCACGCCTGGGACAGGCGGGCGACGGCGCGCAAAGTCCCCTCGCCCGACGCCTTCGCGCGCGGGGTTTCACGTGTTCGTAATCCAGACTTTCCGTTTCGTGTTTTCGTTCAAAAGCAAAACCAATCCAAGAACAGTTTATACAGTTTCAAATCTAAAATTGTTTTCAAAAATTAAATTTTGAAAAAAAATTAATTTTCAGAAACTTTCAGGAAAAAATACAGTTTCATAATTCAGGCTTTCTAAAACAATTACAAATACTCAATCGCATCAAGCCTAAGAATTTCTACCAAATTCAGTATAATTGAGACGAATCAGAAACACGATTAACGAGGTGGCTCTGATACCACTTGTTGGAAAAACACGAATCAGAATGCAGCGGAATTTAAAAAATTTTCCCAACAAAAGGATCTTGAACTCACAATCGTGTAACCAAATTCGTAGAGATAGAAAACTTACTTTTCTTTTATTCTTTCTTGAAGCGTTTCAAGCCACCCAAGAACGCTCTTCTCGCGGCTTGATCCCCTCTCCTTGGTAAAGATCGAATCTTCAAACTTCTAACTTGAAGCTCTCTAGAGATAGTCCACCAACTTGATCACAATCTAACTAGTAAGGATGCTAGTTCTCTAGTTAGTGTTTAGGCTTAACCTAGGGTTTCGTTTATCTTGGAGAAAGGATGGTGTTCAACACATGAACCAAAAGAATTGCCAATTGGCTCTAAGGGGAGCTCGAGCTCCCCTATTTATAAGAGGGAAGTGGCCGAAATTCCTAGTCCTTTTTGGGCTAGGATTTTGGTCTCTCTCTCTCTCCTATTACTTGATCATCAAGTAATTTTGACTTTGACTTTGAATTCTAATTCAAATCAACTTTCAAGAGAGCTAAAAATATCCAAACTATTTTTGGATAATTTTATAATTTATTTATTTCAAATAAATAACTTATTTTTATCTAATTAATTAATTCATAATTAATTAACTAGATTATTTTCTCCAAAATAAGACTTTCTTTTAATTCAAAATTAAACCAAAGTCTATTAAATAATTAACAAATTAATTATTTAATATATATATATATATATATATATTCACGTGTGTGACACGTGTCACAAGGACACGTGTCACTTACGTGACCCACACGTGTGGCTTCACACGTGTGGAACCCTCTTGGCCCGATTAACTCGTTTAACCATTTTAAAGCCTCAACTCATGTAACCAAGTTGTTGTGTGTGGCCCTCTAGGTTCTAAATTCAATTAGCAGTAACCCTAATTAATTAATTCACTAATTAATTAATCAGTCCACAGATTAAACGACCATAGTCTAGCAACAGGTGTTTAACCCCTAGCTGAATTGGAATGTTCGGATTCGACAGAACCTTTAAGTCATTGATTCATGTGAGATACAATCCTCCTACTTACTATCTCTCAACCAAGATCTAGGGCAAGGGAATAATCAGAACCCTAATAATCCGGTCTTAAAGCTAAGTGCATTTCATATCCATTTGATCTCAATCCAAGAAACCCTTTTCTTAATGTCTTGATCTACTGCCTTGGCCAAGGACTCCATATGGCATATGAATGACTTACACAATAAGAGATCACCTTGCAAATGCAAGTGTAGGTCCTTTCTTGATTCTCATTCACTTTCACGAATCACTTGTGCAGCCCCAGCATAAGCCTTGAATCAGTTGTCTAAGGCGACACCCTTTAAAGCTTATATCTAAGACTACATAGTTAACTCATAAAGTGACAAGGAACCTCAAGTCTAAGGATCAATTAATCTCCTCAATGACTCGTGAGATATTTCCTAATCTGGAAGTTTCCATTTCCTGAAATAGAAACTTCCTTTCCCATTTAGGAATGTTCTCACACGGGGCACCTCAGTGAACTTACTTATTAAAGTAAGCACCCTCATATATCACGCACGTATAAACTATACACTTTGCACCTCCATGAAACAAGGTGGTCCTTCTTAAGGGTGTGATCCCACAAGCAAGCCTTAGAGGAGTCAGGTTAACACTCCCACTGTCTGTAGGACTCATCGGCTTGGAGTATTTTACCAATCATGACTTATGTGATATAGGGCTCGTTTCATGAACCATTTCACCTAAATGGTAGAGTCCTAAAGTCATCAGTATTAGGGGAGTTCTCATACATGCACAGTTAAAGTAAACGCATACCAAACAAGAGCATATAAAGAAGTGTTGCCTCAATTCGTTATTTCATTCAAAGATTGTCTGTGATTACAATAAGGGAAAGCACAAAGAGGATATATAATCGGCTTTCTAGGGCACTATTCCTAACATATATACCATTGAACTCCTTGTGATCTGATCCATTTACCATGTTGGCATTAACGATGGTTGCAACCTTCTTTCAAATTTCCAATATTCCGTTGTCGCTCTTTTCCTTATAGAGGGACTTAGGTTTCCTTGGACCGTAACTTCTACTCCAATTGTCAATACCTACCTTGACCCTTATTTAGAGGCGTTGGTGTAAACTATAAACATCCTTCGTTTAGGCAGGGTTTCCACTGCTGCAGAAATCAGTCTTTGCTGCAGTACTTGGAAATATGTCTACTACTTCATTGACCTTTTAACTTCCAGTCCTTGAGTGTAGCTATTTCTGAGAAGTCTTCAACAACCCTCTTGTAATGACTTGCCCATAAAGTTTTGCATTTGAAATAGATTCCTTAGTGGCTCCAACTTATCATTATCTCCATCCTTGAGGTGTTAATTAACTCCTTCGGGTGGAAATAATGTGATCAAGTTATATTCTTTAGTTTGAAATCTGGATTCGCTGAGGTTCACACACTCAGCAAACACTCAACCCTTATTCAACTTCTGCTTTCACTCAAACCGATGAGAAAAGAAGGACTGGTAGGGATGGAATAGAAGTTTACGGGGTCAAAGAAACTTCCAAAGAATGTTATATAGTAAGGTAAGGGCCAGACGAATGAGATATGAATTCCATTTAGGCGGGTAAGGGCTTGACTTGACCGTGTGTTTTCTCGGGACGGCCCTTGAACTTAGTGTTTGGCTTGTGATCCAGCAAAGAGCCTAATGTTATTTAGAGATGTTTGGTATGTCCATCCAATGTCCTTCAATTCACCTAGATGTTGTCGATAGCGATCAAAGTAACTTATTGAGATATGACTTGAAAAACCGATACGCTTTACTGGGTAGATGTTGTGGGGGAATGGTTAAACCAGTGGTATCTCTCGAGGTAGTAGCCGTTGAAGGAAGTTTTCCGGTGTTCTTTTCTTGAACCTTCAACTAGTAATACCTTTTTCCCAAATCTAATTCCTAGCATACTTGAGATCCTTGAGATACCAAAATGACTTGTCAACATTGTTGTGCTCCGCCGAGTCACCCTTTCAGGTGTTGCTCGAAACAACCTATGTTTAATATCATCTCCACTTTTCTAATTTGAAGTGATCCGTTGGCCTTTTTAAAAGATAGGTGAGGTATCACTAATTCGTTTCTAAAATGACCTTATAGTTTCTAATTTGCAACTTCTCATCCTTCTGGTATGATATCTCGTCATGTAAGGTGGTCGGATTATCATCCCGATAAGAGTAGCGTTTATAAATCGATCCGTAATGAGGCAAATTCCAAAAGGGAATTTACTTCGAAGTTTGTATGATAAATTATGCAACTAGGAAACATATAGTCATAGATAAATTGATATAATGAATGAGTGCATGGCGCCAGGGTCATAGGACCATAACTGGCGTGTTAAGAACGTGTACCGTACTTCTGGTCATTGATGAGATGCAGGGTCTTATTTCCTCCAAGAATGTTACTCATTCTTACCAAGAATCGCATAGGGAGATATAATGCATAGAGTTAAGAATGATTCACAGATTGCCATAGAAATAGAAAATCTCAAATGTATTGCTAGAATTACTAACACATAGAATACACATTAGCATAACATGAAACAATAACGGCCTTATCGGTATCTTGAAGCGATTCTAAGTTCGAGACATGAACATGCAGGACAATGAGAAAAAAACGGTTTTCCTAACTTGAAGGTATCAATTTTGAAATCATCTTGAGATGATGTATTTTTTAGAAAAGTTTGAATTTTCAAGAAAGAGCACCAAGGCTACCGAGGTAACCTGATGCTCTGATACCACCTTAGCTGTAGCGCCCCCAAATACGCTACAACCCCGCACCGTCGCACTTCCCAGGAGGATGTGAGACCTAGCACCTGAGAGGCACGCCAGCGAGCGGACAATGCTATATGATTTCAGAGTAAGAAAACATGGCAGCGGAATTTGAAACACTTAAAACGATTTAGGGCAGTAAATAAAAGAATTTGGAATGATTTGAAACTCATGAAAGACTTAGAAGCCATAGTGTTATTCATGATCTAAGAGTATGATATTGGAGTAATATAGTAACTATACGAGATTATAGTCTAACTTAGCCAAGTTGAGAACCTGATCTAACATGCACAAGATAATGGACTCTCTATGCTTCAAGATACCAGCTAATGAGCGATGGCAATACCTGAAATCATGAATTTGAAAGGAGCAAGGGGTTAGTCAAAGTGACTAAGTGAGGGGTGGTTGAGTGATACTATAAAACTTTAGGATTTTTACCAAGAAACTTTTATTCGGTAATTGAATAAGAGTGAAGTAATAATTTTGAGAGTAATAAGAAATTAGTATACATAGCCGGATTAACTAAGAAAATCCTTGGTCAGTGTCCAATAATAGGAAAAGACTATAACAATATCAATATTGGGTTCATATTTATTTGAAGATAAAGGGGTAGAGGGATTATATGTTATACTTTTTAAGAAAATATGAACCCCTTTGTGAAACAATATGGTGCCTGCAAGCTAGGCGTTCTCCAACCTTAACTCTTCAAAACCAAGAATATTCATAACGACATTGATCAAGATGTCGTTACTCAATAAAAAGAAATACAACAATACCGTCCTTCTTCCTTCGGTATCACCTCAGGGAGCTACCCCTAGTGACGATATACATGAATTTGGGAGGGACGTACCTTTTCCTATCACTTGATGTGGAATAACTAACCTCCAGTTAGACCACCATCAAGATCTAGTTGGCGGCTGGTATAATAGTAGACCTCGGCCCATGCCCCCCGAACTACTACTTCTACCAAGACCACCGGGCCCACAATAAGAAAATATATTTTACTTGCATTTAACGATACCCGATAAACGATATCATAGTACCGAGATATTTTAACGTGAAATACTTTAATTTCTATAAGAAGATGAGAAAACATGAATACTTTAAAATGATTGATTTTGTATACTAGAACAATAAAAGTTGATATTAATGTATTTTTCCCAAAAGGTTAGTATCATTTATAAAGAGGTAAAACTTTGATCTGTATTAGGGTAGGCCATAAAACATTTGACATATATAGACTCATGATGCCAGTTGAAAACATTTAACCTCACCTACTATAACCGGGTATTATGTAATAATACCAGAGTCCTAGTCCGTCCAGATCTTCACCTATGAGTGGTGATCAACTATAAGTTTCTATTCCATAACCAATACTAATCACATAGACAAGTTTCCACAATAAAGCATACCATAGCATGATAGGTGATCACATAAAAATATTTTGGTAATATACAACTTTAACATTCAAACAAGACTTATAAAATATGATCCATTATTATATCAAGTAATTATTAATCAAATTAGGAATCTCAATAAGCTTCTATGTTATAAAAGAAGTCCATAAAGAAATCTTATTTTGGAAATAATATTTGAAAATCCTAAATGAATGTCTTTATTTGAAATTCAAAACTTAGATAAAATCCTAATTCTTTAATGTTTGAAATCTTGAATGTTTTGAATTTCAAAACAATAATATGAAATGTTTAAATGATCTTTGAAACTTTAATTTTACCAGGTAAACCCTTATTTTCACCATTTAAGTGAATTTCTTTAATTAATTAGGTTTTATGAAATCTTTAACTGATTAAATATTTATTAATCACATCATGATCCTAATTATCAGATTTAAAATGAAATTTAGGATTTAATTTGACAATGTAGGTTATATTTTAGAGAATGTTTACAAGATTGCCGATTTTCGGAAAATTCGGATAAAATCTTCCTTTAAAAATTCCAAAACCTATTTTATAATTATTTTAATATTAATTTCGAAATTATCATCATAAGTGTTGACCAAAAAGTCAAAATTACTATTCAAATTCTTATGAATTAATCATTTTATAACATAAAATCGAACACACACACTCACACACTATCATACGTGCACCTAAATTATTCAAGAACAACATGAACATGTTCTTAAGTCCATTTGAATATTCAAAGAGGGTGTGTAACATGCTTGATCATATTAATATTTATAACACAGAATGTGAAGCATAATATAGCAAGATATACAAATTTTCTATGAAAAATAATTCTAAATAAATTATTCTAGGCATGAATTTAATCAAACAAGATCATGAATACTTAAACATATGAATATACTATATCATATTATAATTCATGCATTTAATTAAATAAAATTCACATATATTATCATATTTTTCCTAAACTAGCATAAATAGCATATATTTCATAAAATAAATTCCTAAAGCATAATTTAATTAAATCTAAGCATGATACTACTATTATTATACTAAGAACATAATAAAAAGCATGAAATAATAAAATAAAACACACCTTAGCCTAGGGAAATAGAGGAGTGGCGTGTGAGAGGGAGAGAGGGAGTGAATTTTTGTGTAGTCTTGGAAATGGCTTGGAGTGGTATTTATACTTGGGATTTAGGGGCTTATGTTGCAATTCCTAAGAGTTTAGGGTAGATGTGGATGCTTCATGACCTAAACAAATGCTTGGTAGCTATGTAGGAAATGTGGTTGTCTCACATTTTAAACAAATGCTTGGAAACTATATAAGAAATGTGGTTAAATTACATTCATTTATTTAAACTTTCTAGAAGGCATGTTGTCATGGATGATGTCATGTTGAATAAAAATAAATGTAAAATGGTATAAAATTTATTCAAGAGTCGAGAGGTGAAAACTTGAAGTAGTAAATTAATATAAGAATGAGTGAAAAATAAGCTTCGTCATGATTATAAATATGAAATATTTAGAGTTTTCGTTTATAAACTATGAACGTTGAAGATGATGAAAATCATGAGAAAATTATATAAACAAAGCTATGATCAAGTTTAAAGGTTGGAAAAATTATGATAGTTTAGAGAAAAATTCAAGAAACGTTTTAAGTATATTTTTGAATATTGAATGAAAGCTAATTATTTAAAATAAAATGATAATTTTTAAAAAGGAAAATATTTATAAAAGATGCTACGGTTGGAATCAAGTTTTGGTAAATGTATCAAAATTCATAAAATAATTCAAGGATCGTTTTGACTATAATATTGAATATAAAAAAGTGTACGGATAAAAAGTTATTTATGGTAAGAATAGTAACTAGGGTTTTGAAGTGATTTTCGATTCTACTTGAGTTAAAATAGGAATTAGGGTTTGTAGATGATATCAAAATTCTCGAAATGATTCAAGGATTCATTTGACTATAATATTTGATAGGAAGAGTGTTCCGAGAAATTCCTAATTGTATGGAATGAATAGTTATCAAGGAACCTAATGGTAATTTTGATAAACAATTTTTGTAAAGAGTATCGGGTCATGGAAACCATATGTAAGCGATAGAAAAATAAGTTTCATGCTTCTAAGGTTCTACGAATGAGATAAGAGGATATCGTTTAGTGGATAAACAATGACTGGGAATAAAATCGTAGCTCTGATGTTAAATTTTCGAAAATGATTTTAAAACAAGAGATGTGAGTTAAGGTATTCAAGAAATACAGATTTTAGTTTTTAGTATTCTATTGAGGAAATGGAGGCTCGAAAATGAATAGTACGTAAGAACAACTTAAAACACGTAATATTGGGGTTTTAGCTGAGATCTCTCCCAAAGTCACATAATAGCACGTAAGAACAACTTAAAACACATAGAAATGTGATGCATGAAGAACATTTGACGGATCAAAGTCTGTAAACGCTTTCACTTTCTTTCAAGGCTTACCAATTCCAACTAGGCCCTGTTTAAGGCTGTTACAATCCTCCCCCCTTAAAAAGAATCTGTCCTAAGATTCTCTTATTGTCCAGGAATATCTTAGGTAGTGTTTTCCATACTTTCGTTTGTTTTCCTTATCGTTTCCCCATTCTTTTATCCTTTCCAAAAGAACTTGAATAGGGAATTTTTTCCTCAACCGGTTTCAACCCTAAGTCAAGTTTAATTCCAATGGTACTTCTTCCACTGTTAAAACTTGAGATTCTCCAATAGCGTACTTGCAAAGTACGGAGTTCAATGTATCCTAGTATCTTAAGGAAAACTGTACACCCTTGGTTTAACTCATCCACTTTAACTTCTTATCATTCTAGGGATATCTTAAAACATGGCAACCGACATCTCCCGAATATTTCTTCAAAACAATGATGTGGCTTTGATTTCCTTATCTGTAGTCTTAGCCGGCAAGAGGCATGTTGACTTCATCACCCTCCCAACGATGGCTTATATACCATTGAACTCCTTGTGATCTGATCCATTTACCATGTTGGGATTAACGATGGTTACAACCTTCTTTCAAATTTCCAAAATTCCGTTGTCGCTCTTTTCCTTATAGAGGGACTTAGGTTTCCTTGGAGCGTAACTTCTACTCCAATTTCCAATACCTACCTTGACCCTTATTTAGAGGCATTGGTGTAAACTATAAACATCCTTCGTTTAGGCAGGGTTTCCACTGCTGCAGAAATCAGTCTTTGCTGCAGTACTTGGAAATATGTCTACTACTTCATTGACCTTTTAACTTCCAGTCCTTGAGTGTAGCTATTTCTGAGAAGTCTTCAACAACCCTCTTGTAATGACTTGCCCATAAAGTTTTGCATTTCAAATAGATTCCTTAGTGGCTCCAACTTATCATTATCTCCATCTTTGAGGTGTTAATTAACTCCTTCGGGTGGAAATAATGTGATCAAGTGATATTATTTAGTTTGAAATCTGGATTCGCTGAGGTTTTCACACACTGAGCAAACACTCAACCCTTATTCAACTTCTGCTATCATTCAAACCGATGAGAAAAGAAGGACTGGTAGGGATGGAATAGAAGTTTACGGGGTCAAAGAAAACTTCCAAAGAATGTTATATAGTAAGGTAAGGGCTAAACGAAGGAGATATGAATTCCATTTAGGCGGATAAGGGCTTAACTTGATCGTGTGTTTTCTTAGGTCGGCCCTTGAACTTAGTGTTTGGCTTGTGATCCAACAAAGTGCCTAATGCTATTTAGAGATGTTTGCTATGTCCATCCAATGTCCTTCAATTCACCTAGATGTTGCCGATAGCGATCAAAGTAACTTACTGAGATATGACTTGAAAAACCGATACGCTTTACTGGGTAGATGTTGTGGGGGAATGGTTAAACCAGTGGTATCTCTCGAGGTAGTAGCCGTTGAAGGAAGTTTTCCGATGTTCTTTTCTTGAACCTTCAACTAGTAATACCTTTTTCCCAAATCTAATTCCTAGCATACTTGAGATCCTTGAGATACCAAAATGACTTGTCAACATTGTTGTGCTCCGCCGAGTCACCCTTTCAGGTGTTGCTCGAAACAACCTAAGTTTAATATCATCTCCACTTTTCTAATTTGAAGTGATCCGTTGGCCTTTTTAAAAGATAGGTGAGGTATCACTAATTCGTTTCTAAAATGACCTTATAGTTTCTAATTTCCAACTTCTCATCCTTCTGGTATGATATCTCGTCATGTAAGGTGGTCGGATTATCGTCCCGATAAGAGTAGCATTTATAAATCGATACGTAATGAGGCAAATTCCAAAAGGGAATTTATTTCGAAGTTTGTATGATAAATTATGCAACTAGGAAACATATAGTCATAGATAAATTGATATAATGAATGAGTGCATGGCGCCAGGGTCATAGGACCATAACTGGCGTGTTAAGAACGTGTACCGTACTTCTGGTCATTGATGAGATGCAGGGTCTTATTTCCTCCAAGAATGTTACTCATTCTTACAAAGAATCGCATAGGGAGATATAATGTAACGCCCCAATTTCCGGAAGTTCAGGTAAGCACTCCACGAGCGGGTCTTCGGGAGTTGGGAGGTTAAAATTACCTGTTTGTTCATTTAATTACAAGTTTCATCATATTACTTGCCATATGTTTCCATACATTTATATGAAATATCATTTATATGAATTATATGAAATAAGTGAAATAAGTGTCATATTTGTATTATATGATCCTTAATTGTTCCCTTATGTGAAATTGTGTAATGAGTGTATATCATGACTTGAAGTTAATTGCATCATTTGTTATAAATTATACTTATGTGCATCAATTTAAATAAGCAAGGGACTTTTATGCAAATAAGGGTGAATCACATATTTCCATACAAGACTTAGGATATATCATGATTTCCACATTATTCCATTCATTTCTTCTATATTCCAAGAACAAAAATCCCACACACACACACCTAGTGGATTACGGTTTTTACACCAAGAAGAGAAGGAGATTTCATTTCAATTTCAAGCTAGATTCTTGAAGGATTCTTGAAGATAGAAGCATCATTAACCTCATATCATCATCTCATCCACCATCTCTTTGATTCAAGGTAGAACTTGATGGTTTTGTAAAATTCTTGAATATGTGATCAAGCATGAATTTAGGGATTTGTTGAGGAATTCTTGCATGATTGGAGTAGAGGATATGATGATGATGAACTAGAGTGAAAATTGCATGAAAATATTGGAATTCTTGAAGGTTGGAAGCATGTGTATAAGATGGGATTTTCATGAGAAATTCTTGATGTTGGGATATTTATTTCTTGGTTGAATTGATGAATATTGGAAGTATGATGCATATATGAGGTGTTTGAAGCATAAGTTATGGTTGGAGTTTGGTATATTTTGGTTTGGGGTTGGTTTTGCATGGAAACCCCTGTTTCTCCCCTGTTTTTTCGGTCACGCACAGTTGACACGGGGGTGTCAACTTTGCTTTGGGCTGGCGACACGGGGGTGCACATTGGTTTGATTTTCTGTACCGTGACACGGGGGTGTCACGGTTTGCCTTGTATTGACGACACGAGCGTGTCACTTTCCTGCATTTTGCCCAACTTCGAACCAACGCCATTTTCACCTCGGTTTGAATTAGAAAGCGTGCCATATAGCGTTGGAAAGGTCTATGTGTCTACTTTCATTTCCAACAAGCAAAACTCAATTCCCTCTTCTAGAATTTAAGATATTACAGTTTTCCCACAACATGTGCATTTTCCCAAAATTGTCAAGTGTTCCTAAACTTCACCAAAATCTTTCCTATTGCATTTCTTTCACTTTCTTGGTTCCCATATGTGAATTATATGACTTTTATGCCCTATTTGATCATTATTATCTTAAATCGCTAAATTGAACATGTCATGATCATTATTGATTGAAATTGTATAAGTAACATTATTGGAACATGCCGTTCGTCTTCGTTGGTTCATAAGGGTAGAGTCTTATGTACACTTGTCCCTTTGTTACACAGATCACGGTCCGGGAGACGAGGAACACGCTCCATAAGGTGTATCCTTTCTTCTTGTGTTGGTAAAGGTGAGGTTATTTCTAATTATATTGAACCCTACAACCCTATGTGGCTTTGGACCAAAACAAATAATTATATCTATAGTTTTCCAAAAAATTGAATTATTCCTTTATGGTTTGATTGGTATTGTACCGAGTTATTGAATTGATATTGAATTGGATTGATTGATTGTTTTGGCGAGTAAAACATGTTCACAGAGGGCCCGAGGGTAGTGTATTGAGCCAACCGGGAAGGCAAGGGCCGATGGGCAACTCTTGCACTATCCTCACCAAATTGCGGGATGACCCCTGAATCCACTAGGAGATTAGTGGAGGAAGGAGTTCCGGGTATAGGGAATCATGAACCCTATACTCAATGAGATTGGATGGCGGGGCCTTGCAATCCCCCATCACCCGGAGGAAGAAGGATGGATTGATTGAAACTGTCTATTTGTGCACTGAATTGATTGCCTGATCACTTAATTGATAAAATGGAATTAATGTACACTGTCGGAGATTGGTTGGAGATTTGCCCTCACTCGCCGGGCCACTGATTATTGAATTGTATTGAAATAACTGAATTGAAAATGGAATGATTGTAACCTCGGGCGAGCCTTGTTTATTTATTAAACTAATATTGTTTATGAAAATCTTACCCGAGTTTACAATTTGCATGGTATTTGCGCTTTTAAATTATAACCCCTCACTCAGTCTTTCATAGACTGACACCTCACAATTTTCAGGTCATGAAGATCGAGTGCTAGGCGGGATTTGAGTCCATTTTACGCTTTTGGGAGTCTAGCGTTGGTCTTTTGTATTTTGGTACATGTTATGAGCACTTGGAACTTTTGGTGAACTTGACTAATATCTATATATCATGACCTATGTTTGATAACTGACGGATAGTGATGTAAATATGTAATGGAGTGAATGTATAACTTTATGCTTCCTGTTTTATTTTGGATTGTTGTATTATATGAGGGTATCCCGCCTAGCTAGGGTAGTGTTTTATTGTCTCCCGTTCGCTATAGGCTTGATTCATGTATGGGTGCCCGTTCCATATGTGGATTGAACTATAGTGCGGGGGATGTAGTGCCCTTGCGTTAAGGGTGTTACATCCTAAGGTGGTATCAGAGCCAGGTTGCAAAACCGAGGTACTAGTGTCGTGTCATGTCGAGTCTAAGTCGTACGGCATAGGATTACTTGATTAATTACGAGAAATGCATAATGATTGAGTCTACTTGGATTTGTTTGAATTACTTGAATTATTTGAATTATGTGATTTATGTGAACTATGAGTTTATTCCACTCATCTGCACTTGTTAATCGAACATGCATGTACAGTGTTTTGAATTTCAGGATGCCACGTGGGAGGCCTCGTAGAGAGCATTCTCCGGGACACAGGCATCACCATCATGAGCATGTTCCTCCACCTCCACCCCCTCAAGCACAACCACAGGATTTCCTAAATTCTATGGTTCAACTAATAGATCAGAGACTGCGGGATTATGTGCCTCCTGCACCACCGGCTCCTCCAGTAGCACCACCGGCCCCGATTTCAGCTATATTAAGGGAATTTCAAAATCAACACCCGCCCAGATTCTTTAAAGGGAATGATATGCAAGCTGAGCAGTGGCTTAAGGAAGTAGAAAGAATTTGGGCTCTTATTCCTTGTGATTCGAGAGAGAAGGCCCGGTGTACTCTTACTTTAATCCAGGGAGAAGCTTATTCGTGGTGGGAAAGCACCAAGATTGTTCTTGACGCGGCCGGAGAAGAGGTTACTTGGGAAGTGTTAGTGCGGGAATTCAAGAACAAGTTCATTCCACCCTCTTCACGCACCCGAAGGCTCAAAGAGTTTACAGAGCTTAAACAAGGAGGGAGATCCGTGTCCGAGTACATAGCAGAATTTGAAAGGTTATCCAAGTATGCTCCCAATATTACCGGCGATGATTTCCATAAAGCTATGCAGTTTGTTCAAGGACTAAGGCCGGACATTCAAGCGGCGATCGAAGCGGTTAATACTAGCACTTGGAAAAAGGCTACTCAAAAGGCCATAAAGGTGGAAGATTCAGTCAATGCACGAAGGTCTTCTTACCGGTCAGGACAAGGCTCAGGATCGGGATCGAGAGTGGGATATAATCCGGGCAAAAGGCCAATTATTCAGGGGACAGCTCCTCCACAATCTAAGGGTCCAATGAAGAAGTTTAAACAACAAGGGCCGACTCAGAAAATTTCTCAGCCTTCTAGTGTACCACCGCCTCCCGAGAAACCAAAATGTACCTTTTGTGGACAGCCTACTCATCACTATGATAATTGCAGAAGGCGTCTCGGGCTGTGCCTCATTTGTCGGGATGCCGATCATCGAGTGGATACATGTCCGGATCGTCGGGATCAGCCTGCCGGGGGTCAGAGGCCGATGATTAGAGCCCGAGCCTATGCTTTGGAAGGAGAGGAAGCGGATCCTGATATAGACCCTGCAGCCGTGGTGGAAGGTACTATTTGCATCCATGGCACGAACATACATACTTTATTTGATCCGGGAGCTACCCACTCCTTTATTTCCCGTGCTATTTCTGTGAATTTGCCTTTATGTGTTACTTTATCTTCTGCTTATTATCATGTTAGTACTCCTTTCGGTGATAGTATAGAAACTAACCGGGTTTTCCGAGCGGTGCCGGTGAGTATTGAGGGTCGAGTTTTCTCTACGGATTTTATTGAATTGCCAATGTCACGCTATGGATCTATATTGGGGATGGATTGGTTGTTTGAGCATAATGCCACCGTGGATTGTCGAGCCAAGAGAGTCCGGTTGGGTTCAGATGTTATTACTGGTTGGAGTTCGAAATCGGTACCTCTATTATCTTTTGCAGAAGCTCAGAAATTGGTTCGTGACGGGGCTACGGGATTCATAGCTTATATACTTAATCGACCCAAGGATCAGGTAAAATTGGAAGAAACGGAGGTTGTTAAGGGAATTCCCGAAGTGTTTCCGGAAAAATTGGATTCGTTGCCACCAGAGAGAGAAATTGAATTTGTGATCGACTTATATCCGAATGCCGAGCCGTATTCCAAGACTCCATATCGGATGGCTCCGGCGGAATTGAAAGAATTGAAAGTCCAACTTGATGGTTTATTGGAAATTGGGTATATAAGACCGAGTTCGTCACCGTGGGGAGCGCCGGTATTGTTTGTAAAGAAAAAGGATGGTACTTTGAGGATGTGCATTGATTATCGGGAATTGAATCGGATGACAATTAAGAATAAATATCCTCTTCCCCATATCGAGGAGTTGTTTGATATACTCCAAGGATCCAAAGTATATTCGAAACTTGATTTGAGACAAGGTTATTATCAGTTACGGATCCGAGCCGAAGATATTCCAAAAACGGGTTTTAATACAAGATATGGGCATTATGAGTTCATGGTTATGCCGTTCGGTTTGACAAATGCTCCCGCCGCCTTTATGGATATGATGCATAGGATTTTTCGGCCGTTCCTTGATAAGATTGTGGTTATCTTTATTGACGATATTTTGGTTTTCTCCAAGTCGGCCGAAGAGCATGCAAGGCATCTTGAACTTGTGTTGAGAACTTTAAAGGAACATCAATTATTTGCCAAGTTCAGTAAGTGTGAGTTCTGGATCGATCGGGTATCGTTCTTGGGGCATATAATTTCGGGAAACGGGTTGGAAGTTGATCCTTCCAAGATCGAGGCCGTCTTGAAGTGGGAGAGACCTAAGAATGCCTCCGAGATTAAGAGTTTCTTGGGATTGGCGGGATATTATAGGAGGTTTGTTCAAGATTTTTCTAAAATTGCCGCTCCTTTAACTCGGTTGACTAAGAAAGATGTTAAGTATGATTGGGATGACAAGTGTGAGACAAACTTCAATGAGTTAAAGAAGAGATTGGTGTCAGCTCCAGTTTTAGCTCTTCCAGACGGGTTAGAAGGATATGCAGTTTACACGGATGCATCTAAAGAAGGTTTGGGATGTGTTTTAACTCAGAAGGGCAAGGTTATCGCTTATGCTTCCCGAAAGTTAAAGGATTATGAAAAGAATTATCCGACACATGATCTAGAGCTTGCAGCGGTGATATTCGCACTTGGAAAATGGAGACATTACTTATATGGAGTATCTTTTGAGATTTTCACGGATCATAAAAGTCTCCAATATCTATTCACCCAGAAAGATCTTAACTTGAGACAACGAAGATGGATGGAACGGTTAGAAGATTATGACTGTGTAATCAAGTATCATCCCGGGAAGGCTAATATAGTAGCCGATGCTTTGAGCCGGAAAGTTGGAATTTCAAGTTTGGAAGTTGGTGAAAGTAGCCATATTGAGCCTATTGTGATAAAAGGTCGGGTGTTCAACATCACCATTCAACCGGAATTGAAATTTAGACTGTTTGAGGCTCAAGGAAAGGATCCGGAAGTTCAGAAATTAATTACTAAGGCAAGAGAAGATCCGGAAAGTCCATTCGGGTTTGATGAAGTTGGTTTTCTTCGCTTCAAGAACCGATTAGTGGTACCCGATGAATTGAAACGAGTATTGTTAGAAGAGGCCCATAAATCAGCCTATTCGGTGCATCCAGGAGGAAACAAGATGTATAAAGACTTGAAACAATTTTATTGGTGGCGTGGACTCAAGAAGGATGTGGCTGAGTTTGTAAGATGTTGTTTGACGTGTCAACAAGTTAAAGCAGAACATCAAAAGCCCGGAGGTCTTCTACAGCCGTTGCCTATCCCTGAGTGGAAGTGGGAACAGGTAACAATGGATTTTATAACCGGGTTGCCTAAGGTGAAAGGAGGATATGACGGTATTTGGGTAATTGTGGACCGTTTAACGAAGTCTGCTCATTTCTTGCCGGTCCGTATGTCCTTTAAGATCCGAAAATTGGCTGAAATCTACAATAGAGAAATTGTTCGTCTTCATGGTATACCGGTGAGCATTGTTTCGGATAGAGATCCCCGTTTTACTTCGAAGTTATGGAGAGAATTACAAGATCTTTTGGGAACAAAACTTCAGTTTAGCACGGCTTTTCATCCTCAGACTGATGGCCAATCTGAAAGGGTAATACGGTATTTGGAAGATTTACTACGGTCGTGTGCTTTGAACTTCTCGAATTCGTGGTGTGACCAACTCCCCTTAATTGAATTGCCTACAATAATAGTTATCAGTCCACAATTGGCATGGCTCCGTATGAATTACTTTATGGACGAAAATGTCGGTCCCCGCTATATTTTGATCTAGAGGAATGGAAGTGGACAAAACAAGAAGGGGTAAAGAAGGGAAGAAAACTTGAGAAACCTTCTAAAGCCGTGGAAGCTATGATTGAAAAGGTTCAGTTAATACAACAACAGATGAAAGTTGCACAAGATAGACAGAAAAGCTACGCCGATATCCGTAGAAGGGATCTTAAATTTGAAGTTGGAAATCGGGTTTTCTTGAAAGTATCTCCAAGAAAGGGATTTTCTCGGATTGGGAAAGGAGGAAAGGTTAACCCTCGCTATTTGGGTCCATTCGAGATTCTTGAGAGAACTGGGAAAGTGGCTTACAGATTGGACCTACCTCCTAATCTTACCGGGATTCATAATGTATTCCATGTCTCTCAGCTCAGAAAATATTATCCAGATGAAACAGAAATTCTCCCCGTTGAAGAAGTTGAGTTAGAACCAAATCTCTCTTTTGTTCAGCAGCCGGTTAAGGTGTTGGATAAAAGTATCAAGAATTAAGAAATCGACGGATTCCTATGGTCAAGGTGTTATGGAGAAGTGGTAAATCCGAAGAGATGACTTGGGAACCGGAAGAAAAGATGAAAATGTTCCACCCCGAGTTGTTTAACTCCGATCAATGAATCTGGGGACCAGATTCTTCTAAGGGGGGGACAGTTGTAACGCCCCAATTTCCGGAAGTTCAGGTAAGCACTCCACGAGCGGGTCTTCGGGAGTTGGGAGGTTAAAATTACTTGTTTGTTCATTTAATTACAAGTTTCATCATATTACTTGCCATATGTTTCCATACATTTATATGAAATATCATTTATATGAATTATATGAAATAAGTGAAATAAGTGTCATATTTGTATTATATGATCCTTAATTGTTCCCTTATGTGAAATTGTGTAATGAGTGTATATCATGACTTGAAGTTAATTGCATCATTTGTTATAAATTATACTTATGTGCATCAATTTAAATAAGCAAGGGACTTTTATGCAAATAAGGGTGAATCACATATTTCCATACAAGACTTAGGATATATCATGATTTCCACATTATTCCATTCATTTCTTCTATATTCCAAGAACAAAAATCCCACACACACACACCTAGTGGATTACGGTTTTTACACCAAGAAGAGAAGGAGATTTCATTTCAATTTCAAGCTAGATTCTTGAAGGATTCTTGAAGATAGAAGCATCATTAACCTCATATCATCATCTCATCCACCATCTCTTTGATTCAAGGTAGAACTTGATGGTTTTGTAAAATTCTTGAATATGTGATCAAGCATGAATTTAGGGATTTGTTGAGGAATTCTTGCATGATTGGAGTAGAGGATATGATGATGATAAACTAGAGTGAAAATTGCATGAAAATATTGGAATTCTTGAAGGTTGGAAGCATGTGTATAAGATGGGATTTTCATGAGAAATTCTTGATGTTGGGATGTTTATTTCTTGGTTGAATTGATGAATATTGGAAGTATGATGCATATATGAGGTGTTTGAAGCATAAGTTATGGTTGGAGTTTGGTATATTTTGGTTTGGGGTTGGTTTTGCATGGAAACCCCTGTTTCTCCCCTGTTTTTTCGGTCACGCACAGTTGACACGGGGGGTGTCAACTTTGCTTTGGGCTGGCGACACGGGGGTGCACATTGGTTTGATTTTCTGTACCGTGACACGGGGGTGTCACGGTTTGCCTTGTATTGACGACACGGGCGTGTCACTTTCCTGCATTTTGCCCAACTTCGAACCAATGCCATTTTCACCTCGGTTTGAATTAGAAAGCGTGCCATATAGCGTTGGAAAGGTCTATGTGTCTACTTTCATTTCCAACAAGAAAAAATCAATTCCCACTTCTAGAATTTAAGATATTACAGTTTTCCCACAACATGTGCATTTTCCCAAAATTGTCAAGTGTTCCTAAACTTCACCAAAATCTTTCCTATTGCATTTCTTTCACTTTTTTGGTTCCCATATGTGAATTATATGACTTTTATGCCCTATTTGATCATTATTATCTTAAATCGCTAAATTGAACATGTCATGATCATTATTGATTGAAATTGTATAAGTAACATTATTGGAACATGCCGTTCGTCTTCGTTGGTTCATAAGGGTAGAGTCTTATGTACACTTGTCCCTTTGTTACACAGATCACGGTCCGGGAGACGAGGAACACGCTCCATAAGGTGTATCCTTTCTTCTTGTGTTGGTAAAGGTGAGGTTATTTCTAATTATATTGAACCCTACAACCCTATGTGGCTTTGGACCAAAACAAATAATTATATCTATAGTTTTCCAAAAAATTGAATTATTCCTTTATGGTTTGATTGGTATTGTACCGAGTTATTGAATTGATATTGAATTGGATTGATTGATTGTTTTGGCGAGTAAAACATGTTCACAGAGGGCCCGAGGGTAGTGTATTGAGCCAACCGGGAAGGCAAGGGCCGATGGGCAACTCTTGCACTATCCTCACCAAATTGCGGGATGACCCCTGAATCCACTAGGAGATTAGTGGAGGAAGGAGTTCCGGGTATAGGGAATCATGAACCCTATACTCAATGAGATTGGATGGCGGGGCCTTGCAATCCCCCATCACCCGGAGGAAGAAGGATGGATTGATTGAAACTGTCTATTTGTGCACTGAATTGATTGCCTGATCACTTAATTGATAAAATGGAATTAATGTACACTGTCGGAGATTGGTTGGAGATTTGCCCTCACTCGCCGGGCCACTGATTATTGAATTGTATTGAAATAACTGAATTGAAAATGGAATGATTGTAACCTCGGGCGAGCCTTGTTTATTTATTAAACTAATATTGTTTATGAAAATCTTACCCGAGTTTACAATTTGCATGGTATTTGCGCTTTTAAATTATAACCCCTCACTCAGTCTTTCATAGACTGACACCTCACAATTTTCAGGTCATGAAGATCGAGTGCTAGGCGGGATTTGAGTCCATTTTACGCTTTTGGGAGTCTAGCGTTGGTCTTTTGTATTTTGGTACATGTTATGAGCACTTGGAACTTTTGGTGAACTTGACTAATATCTATATATCATGACCTATGTTTGATAACTGACGGATAGTGATGTAAATATGTAATGGAGTGAATGTATAACTTTATGCTTCCGGTTTTATTTTGGATTGTTGTATTATATGAGGGTATCCCGCCTAGCTAGGGTAGTGTTTTATTGTCTCCCGTTCGCTATAGGCTTGATTCATGTATGGGTGCCCGTTCCATATGTGGATTGAACTATAGTGCGGGGGATGTAGTGCCCTTGCGTTAAGGGTGTTACATATAATGCATGGGGTTAAGAATGATTCACAGATTTCCATAGAAATTGAAAATCTCAAATATAGTGTTAGAATTACAAACACGTAGAATACACATTGGCATAACATGAAACAATAAAGGCCCTATCGGTATCTTGAAGCGATTCTAAGACTCGAGACATAAACATGCAGGTCAATGAGAAGAAAAAGGTTTTCCTAACATAAAGGTATCAATTTTGAAATCATCTTGAGATGATGTATTTTTTAGAAAAGTTATAATTTTCAAGAAAGAGCACCAAGGCTACCGAGGCAACCTGATGCTCTGATACCACCTTAGCTGTAGTGCCCCCAAATACGCTACAACCCCGTACCCTCGCACTTCCCAGGCGAATGTGAGACCTAGCACCTGAGAGGCACGCCAGCGAACGGACAGTGCTATATGATTTCAGAGTAAGAAAACGTGGCAGCGGAATTTGAAACACTTAAAACGACAGCTTATGTTTTGGGCAGTAAATAAAAGAATTTGGAATGATTTGAAACTCATGAAAACTTAGAAGCAATAGAGTTATTCATGATCTAAGAGTATGATATTGGAGGAATATAGTAACTATACGAGATTATAGTCTAACTTAGCCAAGTTGAGAACCTGATCTAACATGCACAAGATAATGGACTCTCTATGCTTCAAGATACCAGCTAATGAGCGATCGCAATACCTGAAATCATGAATTTGAAAGGAGCGAGGGGTTAGTCAAAGTGACTAAGTGAGGGGTGGTTGAGTGATACTATAAAACTTTAGGATTTTTACCAAGAAACTTTTATTCAAAAGGATCTTTAATAGTAATGGAATAAGAGTGAAGTAATAATTTTGAGAGTAATGAGAAATCAGTATACATAGCCGGATTAACCAAGAAAATCCTTGATCAGTATCCGATAATAGGAAAAGACTATAACAATATCAATATTGGGTTCATATTTATTTGAAGATAAAGGGGTAGAGGGATTATATGCTATAATTTTTAAGAAAATATGAACCCCTTTGTGAAACAATATGGTGCCCGCAAGCTAGGCGTTCTCCAACCTTAACTCCTTAAAACCAAGAATATTCGTAATGACATTGATCAATATATCGTTACTCAATAAAAAGAAATAGAACAATACCATCCTTCTTCCTCCAGTGTCACCTCAGGGAGCTACCCCTAGTGACGATATACATGAATTTGGGAGGCAGGTACCTTTTCCAGTCACTTGATGTGGAATAACTAACCTCCAGTTAGACCACCACCAAGATCTAGTTGGCGGCAGGTATAATAGTAGACCTCGGCCCATGCCTCCCGGACTACTACTTCTACCAAGACCACCGGGCCCACAATAAGAAAATATATTTTGCTTGCATTTAACGATACCCGATAAAAGGTAGCACAATACCGAGATATTTTAACGTGAAATACTTTAATTTCTATAAGAAAATGAGAAAACGTGAATACTTTAAAATGATTGATTTTGTATACTAGAACAATAAAAGTTGATATTAATGTATTTTTCCCAAAAGGTTAGTATCATTTATAAAGAGGTAAAACTTTGATCTGTATTAGGGTAGGCCATAAAACATTTAACATATATAGACTCGTGATCCCAGTTGAAAACATTTAACCTCACCTACTCTAACCAAGTATTATGTAATTAACCGGAGTCCTATTCCGTCCAGATCATCACCTATGAGTGGTGATCAACTATAAGTTTCTATTCCATAACCAATACTAATCACATAGACAAGTTTCCACAATAAAGCATACCATAACATGATAGGTGATCACATAAAAATATTTTGGTAATATACAACTTTAACATTCAAACAAGACTTATAAAATAAGATCCATTATTATATCAAGTAATTATTAATCAAATTAGGAATCTCAATAAGCTTCTATGTTATAAATGAAGTCCATAAAGAAATCTTATTTTGGAAATAATATTTGAAGATCCTAAATGAATATCTTTATTTGAAATTCAAAACCTGGATAAAATCGTAATTCTTTAATGTTTGAAATCTTGAATGTTTTGAATTTCAAAACAATAATATGAAATGTTTAAATGGTCTTTCAAACTTTAATTTTACCTGGTAAACCCTTATTTTCACCATTTAAGTGAATTTCTTTAATTAATTAGGTTTTATGAAATCTTTAACTAATTAAATATTTATTAATCAAATCATGATCCTAATTATAAGATTTGAAATGAAATTTAGGATTTAATTTGACAATGTAGGTTATATTTTAGAGAATGTTTACAAGATTGCCGATTTTCGGAAAATTCGGATAAAATCTTCCTTTAAAAATTCCAAAACCTATTTTATAATTATTTTAATATTAATTTCGAAATTATCATCATAAGTGTTGACCAAAAAGTCAAAATTACTATTGAAAACATTTACTATTCAAATTCTTATGAATTGATCATTTTATAACATAAAATCGAACACACACACTCACACACTATCATACGTGCACCTAAATCATTCAAGAACAACATGAACATGTTCTTAAGTCCATTTGAATATTCAAAGAGGGTGTGTAACATGCTTGATCATATTCATATTTATAACAGAGAATTTGAAGCATAATATAGCAAGATATACAAATTTTCTATGAAAAATAATTCTAAATAAATTATTCTAGGCATGAATTTAATCAAACAAGATCATGAATACTTAAACATATGAATATACTATATCATATCATAATTCATGCATTTAATTAAATAAAATTCACATATATTATCATATTTTCCCTAAACTAGCATAAATAGCATATATTTCATAAAATAAATTCCTAAAGCATAATTTAATTAAATCTAAGAATGCTACTACTATTATTATACTAAGAACATAATATAAAGCATGAAATAATAAAATAAAACACACCTTAGCCTAGGGAGAGAGAGGAGTGTTGTGTGAGAGGGAGAGAGGGAGTGAATTTTTGTGTAGTGTTGGAAATGAGCTTGGAGGGGTATTTATACTTGGGATTTAGGGGCTTATGTTGCAATTCCTAAGAGTTTAGGGTAGATGTGGATGCTTCATGACCTAAACAAATGCTTGGTAGCTATGTAGGAAATGTGGTTGTCTCACATTTTAAACAAATGCTTGGAAACTATATAAGAAATGTGGTTAAATTACATTCATTTGTTTAAACTTTCTAGAAGGCCTATGTTGTCATGGATGATGTCATGTTGAATAAAAATAAATGTAAAATGGCATAAAATTTATTCAAGAGTCGAGAGGTGAAAACTTTAAGTAGTAAATTAATGAAAGAACGAGTGAAAAATAAGCTTCGTCATGATTATAAATATGAAATATTTAGAGTTTTCATTTATAAACTATGAACGTTAAAGATGATGAAAATCATGAGAAAATTATATAAACAAATGTATGATGAAGTTTGAAGGTTGGAAAAATTGTGATAGTTTAGAGAAAATTTCAAGAAACGTTTTAATTATAATTTTGAATATTGAATGAAAGCTAATTATATAAAATAAAATGATAATTTTTAAAAAGGAAAATATTTATAAAATATGCTACGGTTGGAATCAAGTTTTGGAAAATGTATGAAAATTCATAAAATAATTCAAGGATCGTTTTGACAATAATATTGAATATCAAAAAGTGTACGGATAAAAAGTTATTTATGGTAAGAATAGTAACTAGGGTTTTGAAGTGATTTTCGATACTACTTGAGTTAAAATAGGGAATTAGGGTTTGTAGATGATATCAAAATTCTCGAAATGATTCAAGGATTCATTTGACTATAATATTTGATAGGATGAGTGTTCCGAGAAATTTCTAATTGTATGGAATGAATAGTGATCAAGGGACCTAATGGTAATTTTGATCAACAATTTTTGTATAGAGTTTCGGGTCATGGAAACAATATGTAAGCGATAGAAAAATAAGTTTCATTCTTCTATGGTTCTACGAATGAGATAAGAGGATATCGTTTAGTGGATAAACAATGACATGAGAATAACATCGCAACTCTAATGTTAAATTTCCGAAAATAATTTTAAAACAAGAGATATGAGTTAAGGTATTCAAGAAATACATATTTAAGTTTTTAGTATTCTATTGAGGAAATTGAGGGTCGAAAATGAATAGTAATATGGGGTTTTAGTTGAAATCTGTCCCAAAGTCACATAATAGCACCTAAGAACAACTTAAAACACATAGAAATGTGATGCATGAAGAACATTTGACGGATCAAAGTCTATAAACACTTTCACTTTCTTTTAAGGCTTACCAATTCCAACTAGGCCATGTTTAGGGCTGTTACAATCCTTCCCCCTTAAAAAGAATCTGTCCCCAGATTCTCTTATTATCCAGGAATATCTTGGGTAGTGTTTTCCATACTTCCGTTTGTTTTCCTTATCTTTTCCCCATTCTTTTATCCTTTCCAAAAGACCTTGACTAGGGAATTTTTTCCTCAACCGGTTTCAATCCTAAGTTAAGTTTAATTCCAATGGTACTTCTTCCACTGTTAAAACTTGAGATTCTCCAGTAGGGTACTTGCAAAGTACGGAGTTCAATGTATCCTAGTATCTTAAGGAAAACTGTACACCCTTGGTTTAACTCATCCACTTTAACTTCTTATCATTCTGACGATTTCTTAAAACTTAGCACCCAACATCTCCCGAATATTTCTTCAAAACAATGATGTGGCTTTAATTTCCTTATCTGTAGTCTTAGCCGGCAAGAGGCATATTGACTTCATCACCCTTCCAACGATGGCTTATATACCATTGAACTCCTTTTGATCTGATCCATTTACCATGTTGGCATTAACGATTGTTGCAACCTTCTTTCAAATTTCCAATATTCCGTTGTCGCTCCTTTCCTTATCGAGGGACTTAGGTTTCCTTGGAGCGTAGCTTCTACTCCAATTGCCAATACCTACATTGACCCTTATTTAGAGGCATTGGTCTAAACTATAAACATCCTTCGTTTAGGCAGGGTTTCCACAGTTGCAGAAATCAGTCTTTGCTGCAGTACTTGGAAATATGTCTACTACTTCATTGACCTTTTAACTTCCAGTCCTTGAGTGTAGCTATTTCTGAGAAGTCTTGAACAACCCTCTTGTAATGACTTGCCCATAAAGTTTTGCATTTCAAATAGATTCCTTAGTGGCTCCAACTTATCATTATCTCCATCCTTGAGGTGTTAATTAACTTCTTCGGGTGGAAATAATGTGATCAAGTTATATTCTTTAGTTTGAAATCTGGATTCGCTGAGGTTCACACACTGTACAAAAACTCAACCCTTATTCAACTTCTGCTTTCACTCAAACCGATGAGAAAAGAAGGACTGGTAGGGATGGAATAGAAGTTTACGGGGTGAAAGAAAACTTCCAAAGAATGTTATATTGTAAGGTAAGGGTCAGACGAAGGACATATGAATTCCATTTAGGCGTGTAAGGGCTTGACTTGACCGTGTGTTTTCTCGGGTCGGCCCTTGAACTTAGTGTTTGGCTTGTGATCCAGCAAAGTGCCTAATGCTATTTAGAGATGTTTGGTATGTCCATCCAATGCCCTTCAATTCACCTAGATGTTGCCGATAGCGATCAAAGTAACTTACTGAGATATGACTTGAAAAACCGATACGTTTTACGGGGTATATGTTGTGGGAGAAATGGTTAAACCAGTGGTATCTCTCGAGGTAGTATCCGTTGAAGGAAGTTTTCCGGTGTTCTTTTCTTGAACCTTCAACTAGTAATACCTTTTTCCCAAATCTAATTCATAGCATACTTGAGATCCTTGAGATACTAAAATGACTTGTGAACATTGGTGTGCTCCGCCGAGTCACCCTTTCTGGTGTTGCTCGAATCAACCTAAGTTTAATATCATCTCCACTTTTCTAATTTGAAGTGATCCGTTGGCCTTTTTAAATGATAGGCGACATATCACTAATTCCTTTCTAAAATGACCTTATATTTTCTAATTTCCAACTTCTCATTCTTCTGGCATGATATTTCGTTATGTCAGGGGGTCGGATTATCGTCCCGATAAGAGCAGGGTTTATAAACCGATTCGTAATGAGGCAAATTCCAAAAGAGAATTTACTTCGAAGTTTGTATGATAAATTATGCAACTAGGAAACATATAGTCATAGATAAATTGATATAATGAATGAGTGAATGGCGCCAGGGTCATAGGACCATAACTGGCGTGTTAAGAACGTGTACCGTACTTCTGGTCATTGATGAGATCCAGGGTCTTATTTCCTCCAAGAATGTTACTCATTCTTACAAAGAATCGCATAGGGAGATATAATGCATAGAGTTAAGAATGATTCACAGATTGCCATAGAAATAGAAAATCTCAATTATAGTGCTAGAATTACTAACACATAGAATACAGATTGGCATAACATGAAACAATAACGGCCCTATCGGTATCTTGAAGCGATTATAAGACTCGAGACAAGAACATGCAGGACAATGAGAAGAAAAAGATTTTCCTAACTTGAAGGTATCAATTTTGAAATCATCTTGAGATGATGTATAATTTAGAAAAGTTCGAATTTTTAAGAAAGAGCACCAAGGCTACCGAGGCAACCTGATGCTCTGATACCACCTTAGCTGTAGCGCCCCCAAATACGCTACAACCCCGCACCGTCGTACTTCCCAGGCGGATGTCAGACCTAGCACCTGAGAGGCACGCCAGCGAACGGACAATGCTATATGATTTCAGAGTAAGAAAATATGGCAGCTGAATTTGAAACACTTAAAACGACAGCTTATGTTTGGGCAGTAAATAAAAGAATTTGGAATGATTTGAAACTCATGAAAACTTAGAAGCCCTAGAGTTATTCATGATCTAAGAGTATGATATTGGAGTAATATAGTAACTATACGAGATAATAGTCTAAGTTAGCCAAGTTGAGAACCTGGTCTAACATGCATAAGATAATGGACTCTCTATGCTTCAAGATACCAGCTAATGAGCGATGGCAATACCTGCAATCATGAATTTGAAAGGAGCGAGGGGTTAGTCAAAGTGACTAAGTGAGGGGTGGTTGAGTGATACTATAAAACTTTAGGATTTTTACCAAGAAACTTTTATTCGAAAGGATCTTTAATAGTAATTGAATAAGAGTGAAGTAATAATTTTGAGAGTAATAAGAACTCAGTATACATAGACGGATTAACCAAGAAAATCTTTGGTCAGTATCCGATAATAGGAAAATACTTTAACAATATCAATATTGGGTTCATATTTATTTGAAGATAAAGGGGTAGAGGGATTATATGCTATACTTTTTAAGAGAATATGAACCCCTTTGTGAAACAATAAAGTGCCCGGAAGCTAGGCGTTCTCCAACCTTAACTCCTTAAAACCAAGACTATTCGTAACGACATTGATCAAGATGTCGTTACTCAATAAAAAGAAATAGAACAATACCATCCTTCTTCCTCCGGTGTCACCTCAGGGAGCTACCCCTAGTGACGATATACATGAATTTGGGGGGCATGTACCTTTTCCTGTCACTTGATGTGGAATAACTAACCTCCAGTTAGACCACCACCATGATCTAGTTGGCGGCTGGTATAATAGTAGACCTCGGCCCATGCCTCCCGGACTACTACTTCTACCAAGACCACCGGGCCCACAATAAGAAAATATATTTTTCTTGCATTTAACGATACCCGATAAACGGTAGCACAGTACCGAGATATTTTAACGTGAAATACTTTAATTTCTATAAGAAGATGAGAAAACATGAATACTTTAAAATGATTGATTTTGTATACTAGAACAATAAAAGTTGATATTAATGTATTTTTCCCAAAAGTTTAGTATCATTTATAAAGAGGTAAAACTTTGATCTGTATTAGGGTAGGCCATAAAACATTTGACATATATAGACTCATGATCCCAATTGAAAACATTTAACCTCACCTACTATAACCAGGTATTATGTAATAATACCGGAGTGCTAGTCCGTCCAGATCTTCACCTATGAGTGGTGATCAACTATAAGTTTCTATTCCATAACCAATACTAATCAAATAGACAAGTTTCCACAATAAAGCATACCATAGCATGATAGGTGATCACATAAAAATATTTTGGTAATATACAACTTTAACATTCAAACAAGACTTATAAAATAAGATCCATTATTATATCAAGTAATTATTAATCAAATTAGGAATCTCAATAAGCTTCTATGTTATAAAAGAAGTCCATAAAGAAATCTTATTTTGGAAATAATATTTGAAAATCCTAAATGAATATCTTTATTTGAAATTCAAAACTTGGATAAAATCCTAATTCTTTAATGTTTTAAATCTTGAATGTTTTGAATTTCACAACAATAATATGAAATGTTTAAATGATCATTGAAACTTTAATTTTACCCGGTAAACCCTTATTTTCACCATTTAGGTCAATTTCTTTAATTAATTAGGTTTTATGAAATCTTTAACTAATTAAATATTTATTAATCACATCATGATCCTAATTTTATGATTTGAAATGAAATTTAGGATTTAATTTGACAATGTAGGTTATATTTTAGAGAATGTTTACAAGATTGCCGATTTTTGGAAAATTCGGATAAAATCTTCCTTTAAAAATTCCAAAACCTATTTTATAATTATTTTAATATTAATTTCGAAATTATCATCATAAGTGTTGACCAAAAAGTCAAAATTACTATTGAAAACATTTACTATTCAAATTCTTATGAATTGATCATTTTATAACATAAAATCGAACACACACACTCACACACTATCATACGTGCACCTAAATCATTCAAGAACAACATGAACATGTTCTTAAGTCCATTTGAATATTTAAAGAGGGTGTGTAACATGCTTGATCATATTCATATTTATAACATAGAATTTGAAGCATAATATAGCAAGATATACAAATTTTCTATGAAAAATAATTCTAAATAAATTATGCTAGGCATGAATTTAATCAAACAAGATCATGAATACTTAAACATATGAATATACTATATCATATCATAATTCATGCATTTAATTAAATAAAATTCACATATATTATCATATTTTCCCAAAACTAGCCTAAATAGCATATATTTCATAAAATAAATTCCTAAAGCATAATTTAATTAAATCTAAGCATGCTACTACTATTATTATACTAAGAACATAATATAAAGCATGAAATAATAAAATAAAACACACCTTAGCCTAGGGAGAGAGAGGAGTGTTGTGTGAGAGGGAGAGAGGGAGTGAATTTTTGTGTAGTCTTGGAAATGAGCTTGGAGGGGTATTTATACTTGGGATTTAGGGGCTTATGTTGCAATTCCTAAGAGTTTAGGGTAGATGTGGATGCTTCATGACCTAAACAAATGCTTGGTAGCTATGTAGGAAATGTGGCTGCCTCACATTTTAAACAAATGCTTGGAAACTATATAAGAAATGTGGTTAAATTACATTCATTTATTTAAACTTTCTAGAAGGCCTATGTTGTCATGGATGATGTCATGTTGAATAAAAATAAATGTAAAATGGTATAAAATTTATTCAAGAGTCGAGAGGTGAAAACTTGAAGTAGTAAATTAATGAAAGAACGAGTTAAAAATAAGCTTCGTCATGATTATAAATATGAAATATTTAGAGTTTTCGTTTATAAACTATGAACATTAAAGATGATGAAAATCATGAGAAAATTATATAAACGAAGCTATGATGAAGTTTAAAGGTTGGAAAAATTATGATAGTTTAGAGAAAAATTCAAGAAACGTTTTAAGTATAATTTTGAATATTGAATGAAAGCTAATTATTTAAAATAAAATGATAATTTTTGAAAAGAAAAATATTTATAAAATATGCTACGGTTGGAATCAAGTTTTGGTAAATGTATGAAAATTCATAAAATAATTCAAGGATTGTTTTGACTATAATATTTAATATCAAAAAGCGTACGGTAAAAAGTTATTTTTGGTATGAATAGTAACTAGGGTTTTGAAGTGATTTTTGATACTACTTGAGTTAAAATAGGAATTAGGGTTTGTAGATGATATCAAATTTCTCGAAATGATTCAAGGATTCATTTGACTATAATATTTGATAGGAAAAGTGTTATGAGAAATTCCTAATTGTATGGAATGAATAGTGACTAAGGGACCTAATGGTAATTTTGATCAATAATTTTTGTAAAGAGTTTCGGGTCATGGAAACCATATGTAAGCGATAGAAAAATAAGTTTCATGCTTCTAAGGTTCTACGAATGAGATATGAGGATATCGTTTAGTGGATAAACATTGACATGGGAATAGAATCGTAACTCTGATGTTAAATTTCCGAAAATGATTTTAATACAAGAGATGTGAGTTAAGGTATTCAAGAAATAGAGATTTGAGTTTCTAGTATTCTATTGAGGAAATGGAGGCTCAGAAATGAATAGTAATATGGTGTTTTAGTTGAGATCTCTCCCAAAGTCACATAATAGCATGTAAGAACAACTTAAAACACATAGAAATGTGATGTATGAAGAACATTTGACGGATCAAAGTCTATAAACGCTTTCACTTTCTTTCAAGGCTTACCAATTCCAACTAGGCCTTGTGTAGGGCTGTTACACTGAGACTAACTTTTCTTTCAAAAAGTTGAAACTTTGATAACATTTCTCGTCCCAGACAAACTTGGCATCCTTCTTTGTCAATCGGGTAACGGTATAGCAATCTTAGTGAAATCCTGAACGAACCTTCTGTAATATCCGGCCAATCCCAAGAAGCTTCTAATCACCGAGGCATTCTTTGGTTTTTCCCATTTAACCACGGCCTCAATCTTCGAGGGATCAACTTCCAAACCTTTGCCCGAAATCACATGTCCCAAGAAAGCGACCCGATCGATCCAAAATTCACACTTACTGAATTTAGCAAACAACTGCTGCTCCTTCAAAGTCTGTAGAACAAGCTTGAGATGCCTTGCATGATCCTCGGCAGATTTGGAGAATACCAAAATGTCATCGATGAAAATTACCACAAACTTGTCGAGGAAAGGCCTGAAAATCCGGTGCATCATATCCATGAAAGCTGTAGGGGCATTAGTTATCCCAAATGGCATAACCACGAACTCGTAATACCCATCCGAGTATTGAATACCGCCTTTGGAATATCCTCTGCTCGGATTCGCAGCTAGTAATACCCCTGCCTCAAATCCAATTTCGAGTAAACCCTGGAACCCTGAAGCATATCAAATAATTCCTCGATATGTGGAAGGGGATACTTGTTCTTGATAGTCATCCGGTTCAACTCCCGATAATCGATACACATCCTCAAAGTCCCGTCCTTTTTCTTTACAAATAACACCGGTGCTCCCCAGGGTGAAGAACTCGGCCTGATGTACCCAACTTCCAATAATGCCTCGAGCTGAACCTTTAACTCTTTCAACTCAACTGGAGCCATCCGATATGGAGTCTTTGAGTACGGCTCTGCATTCGGATAAAGATCAATCACGAACTCGATCTCTCGCTCAGGAGGCAAAGAATCCAATTTCTCTGGGAAGACCTCGGGAAATTCCTTCACCACTTCCGTATCTTCCAATTTCACTTGATCCTTAGGCTTATTCAAAATGTAGGCAATGAATTCTATAGCCCCGTCTTTAACCAGTCTCCGAGCCTCTGAAAAGGAAAGTAGAGGTACCGTCTTCGAAGTCCAACCCCTAGTAACCTTTGAACCTTGCTGTTTCTTCGCCCGATAATCTATTGTAGCATAGTACCTGTACAACCAATCCATCCCCAGAATAGACCTGTATCTTTCCATCGGCATTACAATGAAATCTGTCAAGAACTCTCGATCCTCAATCATCACCGGAACATCCCTGTAAACCTGATCCGTCTCTCGCCTACTACCAAAAGGAGAACTAACTACATAGCGCACAGAAGAGCAGATAGCAGGTAAAGACAGAGTGAACCTGCGGGTACGGGAAGCTGGAGGAATGAACTTGTTTCTGAACTCCCGTACAAAGACCTCCCACATGACAGCTGTGCCGGCAGCCTCCAAGACTATCTGAGTGCTCTCCCACCATGAGTAAGCCTCGCCCTGAATCAAAGTAAGGGTGCAACGAGCTTTCTCTTGAGTATCACATGGAATAAGCTGCCAGATTCTTTTAACCTCTTTAAGACACATTTCCGCCTGAATGTCATCGCCCTTGTAGAACTTCGGGGGTCGCTGATTCTGAAACTCTCGTAGTATAGCAGAAATAGGGTTCTCCTGTGGTGCTATCGGTGCCGGCGGTGCTGGAGGGACCCTTTCCTGAAGCCTCTGATCGATCAGCCCTACCACAGCGTTCATAAAATCCTGGGGCTGTGCCTGAGTAGGTGGAGGAGGGGGTGATCTCGCATGGCGATGGTGGCGACGGTGGCGATGCCTAGGAGATCGGTCACGATGACGTCTATCACGATCCATCCTGAAATCAAATCACTACACATGCGTGGTTTGGTTAATAAATGTAATGTGTGCAAATAATTCCATAATATCAATAAGCACACATTAAAAAGAATCAAGTAGCTCAAATAATTCAAGAATTCAAGTAAATCACATAATTCAATTAAATGCAGACTCTCAGGTAACAAGCAATCCTATGCCGTACGACCTAGACTCACGAGACACGACTCGAGAACCTCGGTTTTGCAACCGGGCTCTGATACCACCTTAAGATGTACCACCCTAACCCCCAAGGCACTAAATCCCCCGCAATATAGCCCGATCCACATACGAAATGGACAATCCGTACATAAACCGAAACTATAGCGAACTGGTGACAATCAAGAAAGAACGAGCTAGGCGGGACAACTCCCCAACATAGTCAAATCGAGATACAACAATTCAAAAGCGGAAGCATTTAGATTAATACGTATAGGTACCATATTTACCAAAATAAATACATAGTATGTACCAACATTAAGTATCAATACATTATCATCTCTCATATAACATACATGTCCAAGTGCCAAAATGTACTAACAATGATCATAACATGATATGCCCAAAGTTCTATACATGGAAGACAAAATGCTAGACTCGGTGGAATGCAAGAGATGACTCGACGCCCGCCTAGCACGACCGTGTATGTAACGCCCGAGCGCGAGACGTCACATCCCCCGCACTATGACCCGACCCGTATATGAAATGGATTTCCACACACGTGCCAAATCATAGCGAACGGGGACATACACACTCGCTAAGCCAGGCGGGACTAGCCTACATCTTAAACCCCAACAACAATAACAAGGTAATGTAACAGCGGAAGCAACACATTTATATTCCATATATTGATGCTCGGATATGCAATGACATGTTATGGAATGCTTGAAACATAATAACATGTCCAAATATGATCATGAATATCATGGAATTCAATTAAACACATAATTTACCAAGTTTCATTCAATATACGATACAATCATATTCATTCACGTTTATAGCGTTAATAGCTTTCATACTTTTCATTCTTACATTCATATAGTTCTTGGAATCATATATCGATCATAAAACATAACTTTAGTATATTCACGTTGTATATAATGCACAGATACGAACCATAAATGCAATAAAAGAGTTCCCCCAAAGCTGCCATTTCAACTGACACGGCCGTGTTGCATTTCTAAAGGAATTGGACACGCCCGTGTCCGGGGTAAAAAAAATAAAATTCCCAAGTCGAGAGCTTGACATGGCCGTGTTGAGTTTTCGAAGCATTTGGACACGGTCGTGTTCGATTTTCTGAAAATATTTTTCATAAGTCGAGCGCCCAACACACCCGTGTCCGTTTTCAGTTCAAAGCTGATACGGTCGTCTTTAAAAAAAAACACGGCAAAAGCTCTGTTTTGGCGAGGGAAAAGCTTTGCAAAACAGGGCTGCAACAAGGAAGCTCTTATATGGTACTTAGACATGATTTCAATCCATATAATTGATATATAACATGTAACTCAAGCTAAAACATAGGAATTCATGCCCAAAGTTAGCAAAAATCATGATCATCATTCGTGATCTTCAAGCATGGAGCTTCAAGCTCCATTAATGGCAATTCATGCAATAATCACCCAACATGAGATTCAAGCATATAGAAATGGTAAGGAAGCTTCAAACATCATCTTTCATGCATCAATTCTCAATTTAAACCATGAATACCAAGGATCAAGAACCAAACCCCAAATATGCTATCCAAGCCCTTATTCAAAACACATGAATTCCCAACTTTCATCATGCTTCACTTGAATGAAAAGATAGAGGAGGAGATGGAGATTACAAATCATCAAATACCTTGGAAAAAGATGGAGGATTGGTAACTCTTGAGCTCAAGGTTTGGATGATCAACAATGGAGGTTTCTTGGAGTTCTTCTTGTCTCTTGTGGAGATGATGATCGATGAAAAATGGAAGCATGAGAAAGCAATTGCTGATATTTAGTGAAGAAATGGGTAGGATACGGGTCGATCCAAGTCCGATTCGTTTAGGAAAAAGGTTCAAACAAGCTATAAAGTCGAGGCCATGGAAAGGTTCGTCGATGAAGGCTCAAATGATATCGAAAAGGTATAAGGTCAAGTTTAAAGAATAGGTATCGTTGAAATAAGTTCAACGCCGAAGACGGATCTCTATTTCGAGGTCCGAAGCTCAAGATATCGCGAAAACCGTTCAGGGTTGCCTATTATACAAACTGGTCCCTAAACTTTCAAAAACTGGCAATTAAGCCCAAATTCAATTTCCAATTGAGTCCAAAATATTCAAATAAGTTACAATTAAACCCTCGGATCACACGAAACACGTAATTTCATTCAATTACCACCAAATTCACGAAATTCACATTCTTACAATTTCATTCATATATTCAGAGCACACATTGGAATTCATATGAAATTTAAACAAATAAATCAAATTATAAACGAATTCGATTAATAAATCAAATTATAACTCATATAATTAAATGTAAATGCTCACGTAACACTTACTTGCACGTGTGAAAACACGGGGCATTACAACCTCTCCCCCTTAAAGAGAATCCATCCTCGGATTCATTGCTCGCTCGGAAACAATTCGGGATAGAACTTCTTCATTTTCTCTTCCGTTTCCCACGTGGCTTCCTCCGTCTTATCACTTCGCCACAATACTTTCACCAAAGGGAATCGTCTGTTTCGAAGTTGTTGAAATTACTGATCCAGAATTTTAACTGGTTTCTGAACAAAAGTGAGATTCGGTCTCAATCTCTTCAACAGGTATTACCACTGAATCATCGGGATAGTACTTCCGACGTTGTGATACATGGAAGATATTATGAATATCCGTTAAACTTGGAGGTAAATCCAATCTGTAGGCTGTATCCCCGATTTTTTCCAGAATCTCATGGGGTCCCAAATACCGTGGATTCAGTTTTCCTCCCTTTCCAATTCGGGTGAATCCTTTACGAGGTGAAGCTTTCAGGAACACTCTATCCCCAACTTCGAATTCAAGATCTTTCCTTCATTTATCTACATAGCTCTTCTGTCGATCTTGAGCTGCTTTCATCCGCTGTCGAATAATTTGAACCTTTTCGATAGCATCCTCAATAACTTTAGAAGGTTTTTCTTTCTTCTCCCCTCTTTTCACACCTTCTTGTTTGCTCCACTTCCATTCTTCCAAATCAAAAAATAACGGGGATCGGCACTTTCTTCCATAAAGAAACTCATACGGTGCCATTTCTATAGAAGCTTGATAACTGTTATTGTAAGAAAACTCAATCAAGGGCAATTGTTCATTCCACGAACTCGAGAAATCCAACGCACACGCCCTTAACATATCCTCAAGATATCTGATTAACCTTTTAGATTGCCCGTCAGTCTGTGGATGAAAAGTTGTACTGAACTGAAACTTGGTCCCCAGACATTTCTGTAATTCTTGCCAAAATTTGGAAGTGAACCTCGGATCCCTGTCTGAGACAATGCTAACCGGCACTCCATGTAAGCGAACAATCTCATCACAATACTTCTTAGCCAACTTATCTATCTTATCAGACATTCGAATTGCAAGAAAATGTGCTGACTTGGTCAGTCTGTCTACAATTACCCAGATTCCATCGGATCCACCCTTCACTCTGGGTAAACCCGATACAAAATCCATTGCTATCTGTTCCCATTTCCATTCTGGAATAGGTAGTGGTTGTAACAATCCCGACGGCTTCTGATGTTCAGCTTTCACTAACTGACAAGTCAGACACTGCTTCACATAATTCACCACATCTCTTTTCAACCCGTTCCACCAATAATACTGTTTCAAATCCCGATACATCTTGTTTCCACCAGGATGCACCGAATAAGCGGTTTTATGAGCTTCATCCAAAATAGCCCTTCTCAATTCCATTGGAAGCACCACTCTGTTCTTGAACCGAAAGATTCTCGTGCCATCAAATCCAAATGGACACTCAGGATCTGATCGAGCCTTTTCTATCAACTTTTGAATCTCAGTATCTGTCCTTTGTGCCTCAAATATCCGTTGTCTCAATTCTGGCTGTACTGTGATATTAGAGATACAAGCTTTTATCTTAATTAACTCCATTGGCTATCCAATATTCACTTTTAAATTAGATACACTAGCCTTCCTGCTTAATGCATCCGCGACCACGTTAGCCTTTCCTGGGTGATACTTAATCACACAATCATAATCCTCGAGAGTTTCCATCCATCGCCGCTGCCTTCTATTCAAATCCTTTTGAGAAAACAAATACTGAAGGCTCTTGTGATCCGTAAAAATCTCAAAAGAAGTTCCATATAAGTAATGTCTCCACTTCCCTAAAGCAAAAATCAGCGCTGCAAGTTCAAGGTCGTGAGTGGGATAATTTTTCTCATGCTCTTTCAATTTCCTAGTAGCATAAGCAATTACTCCCCCATTCTGCATTAAAACACAACCTAAGCCATCATGGGAAGCATCGGTATACACCACAAACCCTTCAATACCATCCGGAAGGCCTAATATCGGTGCAGAAGTTAACTTATCTTTCAAGAGCTGAAAACTAGCTTCACACTTCTCATCCCATTTAAACCGAACCTCTTTCTTGGTTAATTGGGTCAATGGAGCCGCGATCTTAGAGAAGTCTTTAACAAACCTTCGATAATAACCAGTTAAACCCAAGAAACTTCGAATCTCGGAGACATTCTTAGGACTCTGCCACTGTGAAACTGCCTCTACTTTCGAAGGATCTACTTCCAATCCTTTGCGCGAACTAATGTGACCCAAGAAGCTCACCCTGCAATCCAAAACTCACACTTACTGAACTTAGCATAAAGTGTTAGGAATAGTGCCCTAGAAAGCCGATTAGTCATAATTCGTTTTGGGACTTACCTAGTATCACAGACAATCTTTGAATAATATACGAATGATTAATATCACAGGCAAACACTTCTTTATATGCTCTTGTTTGGTATGCGTTTACTTTAGCTGTGCATGTATGAGAACTCCCCTAATCCTGATGACTTTAGGACTCTACCATTTAGGTGAAATGGTTCATGAAACGAGCCCTATTTCACATAAGTCATGATTAGTAAAATACTCCAAGCCGATGAGTCCTACAGACAGTGGGAGTGTCAACCTGACTCCTCTAAGGCTTGCTTGTGGGATCACGCCCTTAAGAAGGACCACCTTGTTTCATGGAGGTGCAAAGTGTATAGTTGATACGTGCGTGATATATGAGGGTGCTTACTTTAATAAGTAGGTTCACTGAGGTGCCCCGTGTGAGAACATACCTAAATGGGAAAGGAAGTTTCTATTTCAGGAAATAGAAACTTCCAGATTAGGAAATATCTCACAAGTCATTGATGTGATTAATTGATCCTTAAGACTTGAGGTTCCATGTAACTTTATGAGTTAACTCTGTAGTCTTTGGTATAAGCTTTAAAGGGTGTCGCCTTAGACAACTGATTCAAGGCTTATGCTGGGGCTGCTCAAGTGACTCATGAAAGTGAATGAGAATCAAGAAAGGACCTACACTTGCATATGCAAGGTGATCTCTTATTATGTAAGTCATTCATATGCCATATGTAGTCCTTGGCCAAGGCAGTAGATCAAGACATCAAGGAAAGGGTTTCTTGGATTGAGATCAAATGGATATGAAATGCACTTAGCTTTAAGACCAGATTATTAGGGTTCTAATTATTCCCTTACCCTAGATCTTGGTTGAGAGATAGTAAGTAGGAGGATTGTATCTCACATGAATCAATGACTTAAAGGTTCTGTCGAATCCGAACATTCCAATTCAGCTAGGGGTTAAACACCTGTTGCTAGACTATGGTCGTTTAATCTGTGGACTGATTAATTAATTAGTGAATTAATTAATTGGGGTTACTGCTAATTAAATTGAGAACCTAGAGGGTCACACACAACAACTTGGTTACATAAGTTGAGGCTTTAAAATGATTAAACGAGTTAATCGGGCCAAGAGGGTTCCACACGTGTGAAACCACACGTGTGGGTCACGTGAGTGACACGTGTCATTGTGACACGTGTCTCACGTGAATATTTATATATTATATATATATATTAAATAATTAATTTGTTAATTATTTAATAGACATTGGTTTAATTTTGAATTAAAAAGAATGTCTTATTTTGGAGAAAAATAATCTAGTTAATTAATTAATTAGATAAAATAAGTTATTTATTTAAAATAAATAACGTATAAAATTATCCAAAAATAGTTTGGATATTTTTAGCTCTCTTGAAAGCTGATTTGAATTTGAATTCAAAGTCAAAGTCAAATTACTTGATGATCAAGTAATAGGAGAGAGAGGGACCAAATCCTTAGTCCATAAGGACTAAGAATTTCGGCCATCCCCTTCTTATAAATAGGGGAGCTCGAGCTCCCCTTAGAGCTAATTGGCAATTCTTTTGGTTCATGTGTTGAACACCATCCTTTCTCCAAGATAAACGAAACCTTAGGTTAAGCCTAAACACTAACTAGAGAACTAGCATCCTTACTAGTTAGATTGTGATCAAGTTGGTGGACTATCTCTAGAGAGCTTCAAGTTAGAAGTTTGAAGATTCGAGCTTTACCAAGGAGAGGGGATCAAGCCGCGAGAATAGCGTTCTTGGGTGGCTTTAAACGCTTCAAGAAAGAATAAAAGAAAAGTAAGTTTCTTAACTCTACGAATTTGGATACACGATTGCGAGTCCAAGATCCTTTTGTTGGAAAAATTTTTTAAATTCCGTTGCTTTCTGATTCGTGTTTTCCAACAAGTGGTATCAGAGGCACCTCGTTAATTATGTTTCTGATTCGTCTCAATTAAACTGAATTTTGAGAAATTCTTGAATCTGAGTTACAGTTAGGTATTCTTGAATTTATATCGTAATCTGAGCTTTTGAATCTGAGAGGTTTCCTGATAAATTGAGAAAATCATTTTCTGAAAAAAAAGGTTTAATTTTAGATTTATTAAAATCGCGATTTTGATTCTCGAATCGAGACGAAAATTTTTCTGAAAATTTTGTACGGAAAACGTTGCGGGACGACGAGGACCAAGCGAGTTTGTCGCTCGTCGTCGCCGCACGCGGATGGGTCCGGACGAGTCTGGAACAGCCTGTGCGGGATCGCCCCCACACCCATGTGCGGGACTATCCTCACGCGTCCGCCCAGCCCTGTGCGGGACTGCCCTCACGCGTCCGGAACAGCCTGTGTGGGCAGTCCCGCACGCATTCAGAACAGCCTGTGCGGGATCGCCCGCACACTCCTTTGCGGGACTGCCCACACGCGTCCGCCCAGCCCTGTGCGGGATTGCCCGCACACCCCGTGTGAGACTGCCCGCACGCGTCTGTGCGGGGCTGTGCAGGATCGCCCGCACGCCCGCACACCCCTGTGCGGGACTGCCCGCCCACGCCCGCACACCCCTGTGCGGGATCGCCCGCAAGCGTCCGCCCAGTCTGTGCGATCTCACGCACGCTTGCGGGCGGATGTGACGCGATGCGACTTTTCGTGTTTTTTGGCCCAAATTTTATTTTAAAATTTTTAAAAAATTTTTTTTTTATTGAAAAATTTTAATTTTGAAATAAAATTATAATTTGGGAATTTCGGGAATCAAAGTCAATTTTAATTTTTTCGGGAAAAGTATAATTATTATTTTTTAAATAATGATTTTAATAAAATTGTTAATTTTTGAATTAACTTGAATTTTATCAGATTCTAGCTTTTGATTTTGAAATTATTCTTGAACAAGGAACTGTTTTTTAGATTACTTTAAGTTAGTCGAACTTAAAGTTTAGTCGAACTTAAAGTTAAAGGAATTTTAAATTTATTGGTAAATTTAAATTCTTGCAATTTAAGCATGTTAGGTGATCGTGGGTTTAGACTTATGTATGGTTTTAATTTATGCACATGGATGGTTTAAATTGGGGTTGGAGCCCTATAGTTGCGTTTTTCAATTTAGGTTCGAGCCTCACTTATGTGCGTACTGTTAAGTGATTTATTATGTGGCTTTCCATATTACTGTTTTGAGGCCGGGGTATGCCCCGTGTAATTGTCTAAGGCCAATATGAAGATTGAGCCTTATTACTTTATGTCTTTTTCTTTTTATTGTAATTTGAGAGTAGAGATAGGTGGTGAGGTTTTATTTTCATTTTGGAGACAATGCACCTATGGAGTAAGATGGACCACATTCAAGTAACAAGGAGGCCATAAGTGAAGACCCCTCAAAATGTTAGGGAGGGGAATCTCAATTGTTAAATGTAATAGAGATAGGGGTCGTATTTTGTTACCGCTTTCCCTTATGTGATTTAAACTGTTTATGTGGCATGTATGTTAGAACTTGTGATTGTGGAGTGGCTCCCACATATCACGCATAAGATAGGTAGAACCAATGATCATTACATGTTAGTATCATGCTAGGACATGTTATCTGTTTATGTGCTTGTTTGAAATGCATTTAAGTGTACTTGCATTAATCAAGACTAATAAAATTGGATAACATATATGTTGGTGAGGTCGAACCGGATAACTCTTCGGTTGATTCGAAAATTCCTATTAAATATTAAGCTAATTTCGAACAAATAGGTGTTTAATTCGAGGTGCAAATTTTGAATTAAATTCCTAGCATTCCATCAATAGGTTTTAAGTTTAGTAAGTGAAACTAGTTATTGTCCGCGAGTCGTGGGATAGCTAGTGGAGCTTATTAGTTCTTAGTTACCTAATTGATCATTTTTAATGATCAATATTTCGTGGTTAATTTTGGCAAGGGCGATGTCCGCGAGTCGTGGGTCGTTCGAACTAAGTTTTGATCATGATCTTATGATTGATGGGTCTAGCTTAACGCCTAAGTAAATATGGATGTCGCACGAGTCGTGGGTCCATATTGAAAGATAGGTGATGCAAAACAATTACTAAGAGTTCTAAAGGTGTTAGAATTGGTAAGTTGTATCTACCTAGGGTTTTACTTAGAATGTCCGCGAGTCGTGGGTTCGAGGTAAAATGCTTGGGATCTTAGTACCCATTGGGAAACGTGTTCCTCTTAGATCTTTGGGAATTATAGATCTTTGAAAAACAGTGGGAGCTACATTAGATTAAAGACCTTATCTTTTGTATATCGTTATAATTCAGCATGCTCACATTTTCTCTGCTTAGCATTTAGGTTGTAGTTCTGTGATTCTCTTCAATATGAAATGCAAACCCATTCGTATCCATCCTTAAGTCAAACAAGTTGACTAAGTCCTAACTAACTCTAAAATGGCTTCGGATCCTAAAATTCATTTTAGAATCCGAAAAGAGAAATTGTTCTCTATAAGGCGAGATTTTCATTTATTTGAAAATTCGACCCGGGCTAAAAGAGAAGCAACCTGAGGTGAATGGATTTTTCCAAACCACTTAAGAGCAATTGAACCACGTCATAAAATGTTACAAGGTATAACATTATGGAATTATTCATTATTCCAAATGAGGAAACAAGTGCACACGAACAAGGTCTAAAGATCTTATTTGAAGATCTTATGGTCTCGATCATCAACTGAGAAAAGAGTTCTCAATACACTGATTGCTTACATTGCTTCCACCATCATTCAAACCCTTTATGCTCAACTAGAATGATGCTAATGTAGCATAGTTAATCATTTAGTTGATAATGGTTGAAAGCATCCTTAAGAAGGAATAAAAGGTTGTGATGGTTAATTCTTCTTCTAAACTTACTAAGTTAAAGGCTTGAAGGCCTAAAGAAGAAGAAACCCTTAAGAGCCCAATGGAGAGGCATGTAAAGGGTACGCCCAAAAGACACTAGAGATCAAATTGGACGTTTGCTTCTATGGTAGGAAATAAGGACTTTGAAAGGGAACTGCATAGAGTATGAATACTCTGAAATGTTACCTCGTTTAGTAATTCTACTAGGAATAGAATTCACTAGTCTTGAGTCAATTCTGCATAATCCGTTGTGCAAAGACTCAAGGCACTAATGTTCTGAACATACAAGGAGATAACAAAAGTAAGTGAGATGACAAAGCTTCGAATTACTTTGGAACGTTGAGACATAAAAAGATTAGCAAGTTAGACATCTTAGGGTCATTTTACGAAAATGAACCTAGAGACTTAATTTCCTATGAATCCTGTCTTAAAGGGAAACGTTCCCGAAACATAGTTTGGGTGAAACGTGGAACGTGCCAAAATTCTAGTGTATTTCGATCCATGCTGATGAGTGTAAGATGCTTAATGTAAGCACTAGATACAATCGTCAGTTTAATCATTATGAATGAATGTACTTGTTGAAGTACAAATTCGAAACTTATAAGAAATTCTTAGAATTTCAAAAGGAGGTTAGGAACCGAAGTAGTCATAAGTTATAGGTAAATCGATATGATCGAGATAGTCAATATCTTAGCAACTAATTCCTTAGTCATCTTAGAGATAATAGGATTATCTCTCAGTAAACTAATTCGAGAACACCTTAGTCTTTCCGAATGAGGGAATGCAACCTAATGCAATATGGTCCATTCCATAGCAAGCTTTACTGACTTATAATCATTCTAGGAATAAACTCCCAGAATATGCAGTTAGAGATTTTGAATTTAGTACATTCCAAAAGGCAGTCCTTTAGTTGCACTATGCAATGTGGCATACTAAATTCCCTAATTATTCTTGTCCAAGAATATAGTGGAATCCTCTTAAGTGAAGAGGATAGAGGGAGATAAGCTTAAAACGAGTTCAAGTTTATACAACAATATAGGATATCGTTTCTGCGATTCCCTTAAACAAAGGTTGTTTTTCTCAAGGAATGTACCTTTCTTAAGGAATCGTTCCTATAGAAGAAGAAAGGCAAGCAAGCAGACCTCAAAGAAATTTGAGGATAAATATCCACGCCACATATAGAAGAAACGAGCCCATCTGATAAAATTTAGCCAAATTTTAGAGTATGCACATGTATGAAACCCTTTTCTTAAGACGCGTTTAGAACGCGTTCCTAAATAGCCGAGGAATTACTTGAAGAGGAGACACTGTCAGATTTGGAATCTGAGTAGTGTAAGCAAGCCTTGAAATCCAATATGGATTCCGTATACTCAAACCAAGTTTTGACCTTGGTTGATCCATCTGATAGGATCAAGCTCGTGGAGCTTCGAGTGAATGAAAGCATTACAACCTTCTTGATGGTTGAAATGCAAAAGTCCATTCGGATTATGTTTACCACATCCTCATATTCTGACTATGAGATATGATAAATGAATATGAGAACTATCTTGTTCAATATGAGATTGAAAGAGACTGAAATAAGGTATTTCTATAAGTCTCATATTCAGTGGGAGTATGCATAAGGTATGCAAATCCCTAAGTCAATCTGTGGATTGATAAAGGCTTCTGGGAGTTAGACAATTCGATTCCACAGTCAAATCGTTTGACACAGATGGAAGTCGAATAGGTCTCAAAAGTGTACATATGATAGTTAGTGATGTAAGAGTCAATTTTGGTTCTTTAGAAGACGATGTCCTTCTCATTAGGAATGTCAAGAATAACGTGAATGTTACCAATTCTTGTTTAAGAAACAATTTGACATGAAAGATCTTAGTGATTATTCTTGATTATCGACATAGAGATCTATGGAAGATAGATCTAAGAGAATAAAAGGATTATCACAAAAATGAGTACATAACTATAATACTAAAAGGAGTTTAGTATGGACAATGGAACATCTCTTTTGATGAGTATGTGTCCTAAGATAACTTTGAGAAAGTTAGAATGTCCAAAATCCCTTTAAGTGAAAGGGTGCATAATGTATGAAATGTCATGTACTAGACTTGATATGGCGCAACACTAAGCGTAGTGGGTCGAATCTAATATGACCCCTGAGAAGGTCATTAGATTTCTGTAAAGGATGTCGTCAGAGTACTTGAGAAGAAATGAGGATATGTATTAGTTTACAGAGCCCAAAAGATCTTGTTGTTAAAAGGATATTTGATGTAACCGTTCATCAAACATAGATGATTATGAAAACATTGAAAGGATACAACTTCTACCAGAATGGTAATGCAATGTGTTGGAAAGGGGTTCCAAGGATGGACATTGCAAAACTCGACTATTGTAGTTGAGAACTTAGTCGTATTATATAACGCTAAGTTAAGTGTTTGGGTAAGAAACTCCATCTAACTTGTTAGATGAAGTTCCTAGCATGAAACAACTCCTTTGTCATATTGTATGATAAAATGGATGGTTGCTCAAGTAAGAGAACCAAGACCTCACCAATAGACTGAACACGTGATTACGAATCACTTTATAAGGAAAAGGTTTTTGCTAAGAGATGTGTAAACAAGAGGGTCACATCAGCAGAGAATATAACAGATCCACTTTGGAAACGCCCAAAGTCAATAGGCTCTCAAAGTGCATCTTGAGAATATGGGACTTAGAGTACCTAAATGGCTTTTACGGGCAAGTGGGAGATTGTTAGGAATAGTGCCCTAGAAAGCCGATTAGTCATAATCCGTTTTGGGACTTACCTAGTATCACAGATAATCTTTGAATAATATACGAATGATTAATATCACAGGCAAACACTTCTTTATATGCTCTTGTTTGGTATGCGTTTACTTTAGCTGTGCATGTATGAGAACTCCCCTAATCCTGATGACTTTAGGACTCTACCATTTAGGTGAAATGGTTCATGAAACGAGCCCTATTTCACATAAGTCATGATTAGTAAAATACTCCTACAGACAGTGGGAGTGTCAACCTAACTCCTCTAAGGCTTACTTGTGGGATCATGCCCTTAAGAAAGACCACCTTGTTTCATAGAGGTGCAAAGTGTATAGTTGATACGTGCGTGATACATGAGGGTGCTTACTTTAATAAGTAGGTTCACTGAGGTGCCCCGTGTGAGAACATTCCTAAGTGCCTGAAATAGAAACTTCCAGATTAGGAAATATCTCACGAGTCATTGATGTGATTAATTGATCCTTAAGACTTGAGGTTCCATGTCACTTTATGAGTTAACTCGGTAGTCTTTGGTATAAGCTTTAAAGGGTGTCGCCTTAGACAACTGATTCAAGGCTTATGCTGGGGCTGCTCAAGTGACTCATGAAAGTGAATGAGAATCAAGAAAGGACCTACACTTGCATATGCAAGGTGATCTCTTATTGTGTAAGTCATTCATATGCCATATGTAGTCCTTGGCCAAGGCAGTACATCAAGACATCAAGAAAAGGGTTTCTTGGATTGAGATCAAATGGATATGAAATGCACTTAGCTTGGACCAGATTATTAGGGTTCTGATTATTCCCTTACCCTAGATCTTGGTTGAGAGATAGTAAGTAGGAGTATTGTATCTCACATGAATCAATGACTTAAAGGTTCTGCCGAATCCGAACATTCCAATTCAGCTAGGGGTTAAACACCTGTTGCTAGACTATGGTCGTTTCATCTGTGAACAGATTAATTAATTAGTGAATTAATTAATTGGGGTTACTGCTAATTAAATTGAGAGCCTAGAGGGTCACACACAACAACTTGGTTACATAAGTTGAGGCTTTAAAATGATTAAACGAGTTAATCAGGCCAAAACGGTTCCACAAGTGTGAAACCACACGTGTGGGTCACGTGACTGACAAGTGTCATTGTGACACGTGTCTCACGTGAATATTTATATATTATATATATATATTAAATAATTAATTTGTTAATTATTTAATAAACTTTGGTTTAATTTTGAAGTAAAAAGAAAGTCTTATTTTGGAGAAAAATAATCTAGTTAATTAATTAATTAGATAAAATAAGTTATTTATTTAAAATAAATAAAGTATAAAATTATCCAAAAATAGTTTGGATACTTTTAGCTCTCTTGAAAGTTGATTTGAATTTGAATTCAAAGTCAAAGTCAAATTACTTGATGATCAAGTAATAGGAGAGAGAGGGACCAAATCCTTAGTCCATAAGGACTAAGAATTTCGGCCATCCCCTTCTTATAAATAGGGGAGCTCGAGCTCCCCTTAGAGCTAATTGGCAATTCTTTTGGTTCATGTGTTGAACACCATCCTTTCTCCAAGATAAACGAAACCCTAGGTTAAGCCTAAACACTAACTAGAGAACTAGCATCCTTACTAGTTAGATTGTGATCAAGTTGGTGGACTATCTCTAGAGAGCTTCAAGTTAGAAGTTTGAAGATTCGAGCTTTACCAAGGAGAGGGGATCAAGCCACGAGAAGAGCGCTCTTGGGTGGCTTGAAACGCTTCAAGAAAGAATAAAATAAAAGTAAGTTTCTTAACTCCACGAATTTGGATACACGATTGCGAGTCCAAGATCCTTTTGTTGGAAAATTTTTTTAAATTCCGCTGCTTTCTGTTTCGTGTTTTCCAACATAAAGATGGTTATCTCTTAAAGTCTCCAACACCAATCTCAAATGACGAGCATGATCCTCTTGTGATCTTGAGTATACCAAGATATCATCAATAAAGATCACCACAAACTTATCAAGATAGGGTCGGAAAATCCTATGCATTATGTCCATAAAAGCTGCCGGCGCGTTAGTTAATCCAAATGACATCACCACGAACTCATAATGTCCATACCGGGTATTAAATCCTATCTTAGGAATATCTTCCTCTTTAATCCTTAACTGATAATATCCTTGCCTTAGGTCGAGTTTAGAATACACTCTGGACCCTTGTAACATATCAAATAGATCTTCTATATGAGGCAATGGATATTTATTCTTTACAGTCATCCGATTCAACTCCCGGTAATCAATGCACATCCTCAGAGTTCCATCTTTCTTCTTAACAAATAGCACTGGCGCGTCCCACGGTGATGAACTTGGTCGAATATAACCATTCTTGAGAGGATCTTCCAACTGAACTTTTAACTCTTGTAACTTTGCCGGTGCCATCCGGTAAGGAGTCTTAGAATAAGGTCCAGATCCCGGATATAAGTCTATTACGGATTCAATCTCTCGATCCGGAGGTAAAGAACCTAAAACTTCTGGAAACACCTCAAGATATTCCTTTACTACTTCGGTCTCTTCCAGTTTCGCCTGATCCTTTGGCTTATTCAAGATATAGGTAATATATCCCGTAGCTCCATTCCTTATCAATTTATGAGGTTCTGTGAACGATAAGAGAGGAGCAATCTTCGATTCCTTCCTCATTGTCACTTCTTCTCCCAACTTAACCTTCTTGGTAAAACAATCAACCGTGGCGTGATACCGAAATAACCAGTCCATCCCCAGAATAACCCCGTATCTGTTCATCGGCATTACCACCAAGTCTGCCTGATATTCTCTGCCTTCAAACCTAATCACACAATCTCTGACCACTTGATCCGTCTCAAGACTTCCACCCAACGGCGAACTCACCACATAACAAGCATTTATGCACATAACAAGCAAACACAAAGTATCAACTTGTTTGCAAGAAATAAAAGAATGAGTAGCTCCAGGGTCAAATAATGCATGTATGTTCGTGTTATGGATGCATATCGTACCTTCCACCATAGCATTGGGATTGACTTCCACATCCTGCTCCTCACTCGCAAGGGCATACGCACGAGCCTGTATCATTGGCCTTTGAGCTCCCGGTTGATAGCCCGGAGTCTTATCTGGACAAGTGTTAGCCATGTGTGTTGCCTTCCCGCATATCAAACACTGTCCTAACCTCTTTTTGCAAGTGTTGTATGTGTGAGTAGGGCCTCCACAATACAAACATGGTGGCCTATCCTTTCGTGGGTCAGAAGGGGCTGGAGGTACTTGTGGCTTCGGTGGTGCAGTTCCCGCAGCTCGAAACTTCTTATTTTGTCCTTCAAATGGCTGAGGATTGGGTACCATAGGCCTTTTCCCTTTTCCAAATCCGGATCCTTGCCCCATTTGGATTCGGGAAACGGGATCCTTTTTCTTATATTCTTCTTCCTGTGTTAAAGCCCTTTGCACGGTATCAGCAAAAGACTCGAAGTTGTGACCTGCATGCCCATGCCTAAGATCCTGTCTCAAGCCAGAAATAAACTTCTTCGCCTTTGTAGCACCCGAAGCGCAAAGATGCCACATCCCCGCACTATAGTTCAATCCATATATGAGATGGACGACCCATACATGAACCAAACTATAGCGAACGAGAGACAATAAAAAAAATGAACACTAGCTAGGCGGGCTAACCCTCAATTATTACAACAATGTATAACAAAACGGAAACATAACAATGTACATTCACTTCATGATCCCATTTTCCGTTTCATATCAACATGTCCCAAAGCAATATTTCCATTTACATGCTCAAAGTCTCAAGTATACACCATAATTTATACATAAGTGCCAAACATTTCTTAAGAGCTATAATGTACATAAACACGAGAAAGACAATGCTAGACTCAAAAGAAGTAAAACTTGACTCAATCCCGCCTAGCACTCAATCTGCAATACCTGAAAATGTGAGGTGTCAGTCTATGAAAGACTGAGTGAGGGGTTTATGAATAAATATTAGCGCAATTAACATGCAAGTTATAATCCCGGGTAAAGCTTTTACAAATGAAATAATATAGGTTTAATGAAGGAAATATCTTCGCCCGAGATTACAACTATTCAATTTAATAATATAATCAATTTCAATTCATTTCAATCGGTTGCCCGGCGAGTGAGGGCAATTCTCCAACCTTACTCCGACTGTGTATAATAATTCAGTTATTCAATGATTATGTGACCAAGCAATCAATTATAGTGCACAATTAGCAATTTCAATCACTCCTTCTTCCTCCGGGTGATGGTGGGATTGCAAGGCCCCACCACCCAATCAATCTGGACATAGGGTTCATGAGTCCCTATGCCCGGCGGGCTCCTTCCTCCACCAAACCTCCTGGTGGATTCAGGGGTGACCCCAACAATAAGTGAGGATAGTGCAAGAGATCACCGTCGGCCCGATGTCTCCCCGGATTACTCAATACACTACCCTCGGGCCCAAAGTGAACATGTTTTACCCGCCAAAACAATCAATCAATCAATTCAATATCAATAACAATTACTCGGTACGATATCAATCGATCAATGAAGTAACAATTCAATTTTCGGAAAACTATAGATATAATTATTTGTTTTAGTCCAAAATCACATAGGGTTGTAGGGTTCTTTTACAAATAGAAATAACCTCACCTGTGACGACCAAAACAAGGATATAAATACGATGCGTGATCCTCGTCAACGGGAAGGAAATCTGTGCAATAAGGACAAGGGTTCGTGAGACACGACTCAAATGAACCACTTAGGCATCAAATAACACCATGAAACATACATAATTCATCAAGAAATCATCATTCAAACCCTATATCAACTTGTGCTCCAAGCTCATAAACTTCACAATATATGCATCAAATTCAAGCTATAACCATGTATTCATATCTCCAACAACTCAAACACAATTCATCCACTCTAAATCATAACCCTAGTTCATCACTTCAATTCAAGAATTCCTATATCACTCATGTATACCTTGAAAGAAAGGATGAAATTATGGAGATGATGATGATGATGCTTGCTTCAAAGTATGAAATTTCCGGAAATTAACTTGAATTTGATGAAATCCTTCTTCTTTTCCTTGTGGTGTTTGATCGTGGAAATGGAAGACAAGGAAGCAAATGTTTGTATGTCTTGTATAAAATGAAATGGAAAGAAGAGATGCTTCTACGTTATTCATTAATCAAAGAGATGATTGGCCATTAATTGCTATTAAGTCCTTAAGTTTAGTAAGTCATGCAATTAGCTTCTACATTAATGAAATGATGCCAATTAAGTCCAAAGAAATTTCATGCAATTTACTCCTTTAATTTAAAGAAATGATCAATTAAGGCCATATAAGCAAATAAATCATGTTCGCCAAATTATTTCACGTAACAAGTCTCAAGTTGACAAGTATTTCAATTAAACAGGTAGAAATATAATTCATATAATTGTAATGAAATGTAAGAATTTAATAAACGAAAGAATTAAATAAACCTTAACTCTCGGAAAAATCACACGTGCCGTGCGTACCTGAACCGATGAAAAATTAGGGCGTTACAAATCTCTCCCGTGTTCATCCCACGCGGGTTAGCAACTCCCCGTTAGGAATTAGTTCGAGAAGAGGTCTTCAATCACCAAAGTTACTTCAACGCTGTTAAGCCACGACCATCACTTACCGGAATCTACCCACTCGAAAAAAAATCTAATCTGCCACTAGAACAAGTTTAAACAGGTAGCAAGTTGTATTGAGAGTGGCCCGTCTCTCACTTAAACAACAAGAGCTCCCCGTCTCTTGACAAGCAACGAGAGAACCCCGTCCCTCGAACAACATTGAGAGAATCCCCGCATCTCATGCACACAAAATAAAATTTAAGCAAATAATTAATCAAACACTTACACAATTAGCACGTAAGAAGCAAGTAGGAAATGTCAATTACATCAAATTCCATTCATATAAAAGTAATTTAACATTTAACAAGGAATCATATACGACAAGTATAAAATACATGATGCTCGTGATATGCATGTTTATATGTACCGTTCACCGTTGATCGAAGTTCCCGCAGGGTAGCAATTTGGTTGAGTACTTGATCCTTTGATTAAGATTCATTCACCCCTTACTACAATGCCTCACGATGTAAATAATCTGATAATCCTTCAATCCTCATTCCACGCTAACATTCTTTATCTGTCCTAGCATCACAGTCCAAACTCTCGGTTCTTGAATGAATATTTGGCTTCCCTGACTATCTCATTCTTTCCACCTGAATATTTTATTTCCCACCACGGTTAAATCAAGTCCTACATCAGCTTTTGTGGTATATGATAATTTATCAACCTGTTATGATCTAATATTCTTGTAGTAGTTTAACACATTCTTGGTCATTTCACGCAGATCATGAATGACAGTCACCTTCCTTGTAGAATTCTTATCTTCGACCAAGGTATGCTCAATCGACTCGTAGCAGTCACTATACCAACAATAGATTCAGAATCAACAACATTGGTACTCCTATTTACTTGGTTATTCACTTTTAATTTCTACCCTTCATTCTCTTCCCGTTCCGCTCAATGTGAAAATTTTTGTAATATTCATCTCACTGGCTCCTGCTTCTTGGCCTTGACAGAGGACTCCTACCAGCAAGTATTTTATCCACAAAAGGAATCAAGATACAAGATTTACCACCCAACTTTAGCCAGATCGAATCCTCTTTTATTTACCGAATCAAATAGTATTATGAAACTACAAGAGAATCATAAAACCGAGGAGCCCACATTCGGAGAATAGTATTAAAGCAAAGGTACTGTCGATGACAGGACTTTTTCCTTGTATGAGAGAGGAAAAAGAGATTTAAGGAAAGCTTCTTTCACATAGTTCTAATAGAGGGTTCCAGAATACCACTTTTCTTGAAATCAAACTCTTCCAAGTGAGGTCCAATCCTCGGCTTTAAATCATTTCCAGACCGACTCTCCCCCTTAAGAAAATAGAAAATTTCTAATTCTTTGAACTTGTTTACCACTTCCCAATTCCTCAAACTCACTTCTCTTGACAACTACGTTTTAGTGAAGCTACATATTTAATGATCCTTGCTCCAAATAAAATGTAGCACCCGCGACGATAGGCACCACATCCCCCGCACTATAAGTCTAGTCCACATATGAAATGGAAGTCCATACATGAACCGGACTCATAGCGAACGGGTGACAATTAAAAACAACTCCCTAGCTAGGCGGAATCTAACCCTGTACCAATTAAATCTCAATGCCAAAACATGGTGCGGAAGCAATAACTTAGCATGAATATCAAAATGACCATGAGCCCAACAATTCCATAACACAATTAATTCCATCATGCAACCAAACAACGGGTTCAACTAACATACAACCTATCCCGGATCAAGAATCAATAATCAATAATCAATAATTGGCACACAGGCCCCAATGTACATAATGTGATACAATTAAATCGTAAAAAGGTGGAATGTGACTCTAGTGTACAAGTGACTCAACGAGAGAATTAAACTTGACCTCCGCCTAGCAAAACCTGTAAGATACTGAGAAGTGGGAAAGAGGGGTCAGTCTCTAGAAGACTGAGTGAGCAGGAGCTGTACGTATATATATAAAACAAGTACATGCAAGTCATAATTCCCGAGCAAGGTTTTATTAAATTTAGTTTCTTTAAAGAGGCATAAAACAATCATCAATGCTCGGATTTTACAACTATATCAGTTTATAAACATTTTCGAATCAGTGGGGTGATTACTGGCTCGGCGAGTGAGCGTGCATAATCTCCATCCTTAGACCGATCGTGTAAAATCAATAGGGAATAATTATTAAATCGTGATCATGCAATTAATCATTCAATCATTCATAATTAACAAGTTCAAGTATAAGCAGGAACAATATAATCCAACTCATTCTCCCCACCAGGGGTAGCCCAGTCGCGGGAGACAACCCACTTCTTTCTCGCCGCCAGGGGTAGCCCAGTCGCGGGAGACAACCCAATTCTTTCTCCCTGGCAGGGGTAGCCCAGTCAAGGGAGACAATCCAATTCTTTCTCCCCGCCAGGGGTAGCCCAGTCAAGGGAGACAATCCAATACAGTATGAGAGGGGGAATCAGTAATTTAATCCAGTATAGTGGAAACAGTTCTGTATGTACATTTACTCGATGTTTCTCTTTTGAAAACTATAAACATATACAATAAGGATTTTGGCCAAAACATTAACTTACAGGTTGTAAGGTTTAATACATGACTAGAACGGAAAAAACCCTCACCTAGAACAAGGCAACAATACAAGGATACAAGCTAGGCCGTGTGCTTAATGATCATGATATCTCCGTCCTGGAGATGAACTGTACAAGAAAGGGAACAATGTGTACTCATGAGAATTGACTCAATATGAAACCACGTAGACGCACGGCATGTGATGTACATGATATGAGATGCATAAAGAGCATAAATCATGTTATGATGTCATATAACCAAGTAATTCATTCAAAACGTTCAACACATGAAGGGTTCATATTCATTCATTCCATATCTTTCATGAATCATATCAAATCGAGCCAAAATCTTCAAACTATCATCATAATACTCATTTTAACATGTTTACAATGCATACAATAATTATAGGGGCAAGATGATACAAGAGAGCTTCAAACGTGTCATTTAAACGTTCATGTATTCAAGTCACTTTTACGCCTATCAAAGAAACCCTAAAATTAGAATAAATAATCAAGCACATCATATATTATCAACTAAACATGCATACAAGTCATAAAATTCATATACGGAAGCCAAGGGAGTGAAAGGAACGCAAGAAGGGAGGTTTAGGCAACGTTCGGTAAAAGTTGACAATAATCGAAATTGCATAAGCTGTAGGAAAAGGGAAATATCTTGAGTTGTAGGAGTTGGAATTGAGTTTTGTTTGTTGGATAAGAAACTAGACACATAGACCTTTCAAATTATATAAGGCCTGAATCATGATTCAAACCGAGGTGAAAATGGAAAAGGTCCGAAGTTGGGTGAGTGCAGTGTTTCGGTGAAGCAGCGACACAATTTTTAAACGATCATAACTCATAAATGAGAAAAGATATTAAGGTGATTCCAGTTGGAGGTGTTAGAAGACTTCAATATGTTTCCAACGGCTCAAAAATCAGGTCAATCGGAGTTCAGATGAGGGAGTACCCGGCCGGGGAAAATACAAGGCAAAATCTACCCGGCCGGGGAGGAAAGATTGCAGAAACTCTTCTGAACAAGACTACCCGCCCGGGTAGTTTTTAGGCACAAAACTACCCGCCCGGGTAGTCCTCCTAGACGAGAAAAAGGGCAGAAACAGGGCTAGCTCGTGGAGGGAAGAAAAGGGGTAGCAAACTCCCAAGAAAACTCAACCAAAACACCCAAAATAAGCACATAACATGCATATAACACCAATATATATCTTATACTTGAATTACAACATATGAAACACAAGTTGAGGCAAGGATCAATTCAAACAATCACATATACACTTCCAAAATTCATATATGTATCAATCATCCAAATAACAAGGAAATAAGGCTAGGAATTCATGAATTCACATATATTGCTCAAGAAGTCATGCTTGATCATCAAGATTAAAGTTCAAAATCCAAATCTCTAACAAACCCTCATACATACACACACCTGTATATATATATATACCAACTCATGAACCAACTTTGGAAGAAAAGGATGAAATGGAAATGATGAGATGATGAAGATGATGATCCTTTCTTGAATCTCTACTCCTTCTTCTTCTTCTTGATCAAAGATGGATGTAATGGAAATGAGAGAAATGATTTTTGTGTGTGTTTGTGTATATGTCTTGCAAATGCATATACAAGGTATATGTAATATATGTATAGATACAATGTATATATATGTATAAAGTAAAGTCAAGATGTTATGTATATTATATTATATAAATGCATATGCTTTTGTGTATAAGTGTGTAATCTATATATATATATATGTATATATATATATATATATATATATATTATTGCATATCTCATGAATAAATGCATGAAGTAAATGAAATACTACTCTTATGGAATTAGTTTAAGTATGTAGCGCCCAGAACGGTGGGCCACCACATCCCCCGCACTTAAACCCGAACCCACATAAGAAATGGATTTCCATACATGAGCCCAAGTCTAAGCGAACGGGAACCTACACTCACACGCTAGGCTAAGCGGGCCTACAACACGAACAGAGCGCGCAGACAAACAATAAGAATGTGGAAGCAATATCATAAGGATCGCAAAGGAGCTCTATACTAACATATACATTATATACAACGGCCTGACAGCCCAAAAAATAGGTTAAGTATATACATAAATCTCCGAATACATATTTAGGATTCAAAACAGTTCATAAAAGTAATTAAAATGCAGCAGGTAAATATGCCGACTCGATCTAAACTCGAAAGTACGACACGACCGACGCACTTCCCCGCCTAGCTCGAGCAACCTGCAACTAAAGTGTTAAAAGGAAGGGGTCAGTCAAAACTCGACTGAGTGAGGGGGACTAACGCACACCCACACCATAACTACATATAGAGCATCACAAATAGTCTAAGGTGTCGATCATGAACCGAGCTAGGGTTTTTTCATACCAAATCAATTTTTTTTAACATACATATAATACAAAGGAAATCCCAACCCGTTTCACAACTACCAAAGCATAAACGAAACATAAATGTCCGGCGAGTACGAACCTCCTCCACTCCTCATACAAATCATAAATACATAAGAATTCATAAATTCATAACTCCTCAACGCCTTGGTGATCGGGAATCAAACCCTTTCCACCCATATGGATTCTATATACATACGGGGTAGCTAACCCACGATATGTCTTCCCCGGTTATTCACCGAGGGCTCAAGGTAAGAGCGCCTTCTCAACCTCCAAGAGTCGCACGCCACCACCTCAAATGGGATGTGCACAGGCTTAAGCCGACGGCCCTTGCCGTACCGGGGGTCCTTACCCACAATCCCTGGGCCCGGATTCATAAGAAACATGCCAATAACCCATCTTTCAGGGCACATCTCGCGGAATCATAAAGGAAACATACAAGGGATTCAAAATCATAAGCTCATATACGCCCATACTTATACCATTTTCATAAATTCGAAAAGGGATTCATAAAATCATAAACGTATCATAAGCATTCGTATTTAACCATATAATACATATATAGCCACATGCGGGATAGGAAATCAATAACATAAAGGCCATAGGTCGTACCTTGAAGTGGAAGCGGAGTGAAAATCGGACAAAAGAAGCAACCGAACACCTAAACCTCGGGCTCTTTAACTTTGTGAAGAGGCTTTGAAACAAAGGAACGCAAGACCCGAGACTTAGACTCAAATATGTACCAATTAGACGCTTGAAAATGCTTAGGAATGCAATTAAGGCAAATGAAATGCATAACCATGACAAATGAACCCTACCAAATCATATTCACACAATTCATAGAAAATGAGATCATAAGTTCAAAACAAGGCACATAAAGCGTAATATAACAAGCTACATTGCATACACGTCATAAACGAAGAAAGAAAACACAAAGAAAAGCAACGAAGCGATAAAACGAGCAATTGTCGCCGCCATATTTTCAAATAACACGGCCGTGTTGGGTTTTAGTTCAAAATGGACACGGCCGTGTCCGGTTAAAATAAATTCAGGAGCTTAATTCGAGAGGCTGACACGGCCGTGTTGAGTTTTAGTTCAAAATGGACACGGTCGTGTCTGGTTTTATAAAAATAAATCGCTCCAAGTCGAGAGGCTGACACGGCCGTGTCCAAAACATGCATAAAGATGACACGGCCGTGTTGGCCTATCGTCTTCGAAAAAAAATAGCAGCAGCGACAGTAACTCTGCGTGAAAAAACAGAGCAAGGAAGCAGGGGAGCACGCAGCAACAACAAGCAACAACCTCAAGCCACAAAACTCATGCAAATGAAGGAAAATCACTCCCTAATTAACATACAATCATCCAATCATCCCAAAAGCTCAAAAATTATCATATATATCAAGAATTCTCATGCAAGAATTCAAATTTCATCAATGGCAACTTCCACCATGCTCAACCATATTGAAAAGGGAGATCATATAAGCATATTAGAGTCATAAGAGATCATATATATAACTTCAAACTAAAGCTTAAGTCCAAGAAATCAAGGTGATCATCAAACCCTTAAAATTCATGTCATGTTCCATATGTGTATCAAACATAGCCCAAAGCATGGAATTAATAGCTCAAAATGACCATATAATCATGTACATATCAAATAATATCTTACCCCTTGAAGATGTTGGAAAAAAATGGAGATTAGAGCTCAAAACCTCCTTGGGATGAATAGTGACGGGTTGAAGGGTTTAGCTCCAAAGTGCTGCACTTTTCTCCCTTTTTCTTGCTTGTACCGATTAAGAGAGGGAGAGAGATGGTTATGCATTGTTTTGGTGGAGTGTGGGGCTAAGCTTGAGGGTAATATGTCAAGAGTTGAGGGACTAAGATGCAATTAAGTGAAAGGTAGTCATATAAGAGCGAGGTAAGTTTCCGGTCGGATTTCGGATTACCAAATGAGCTTAAAAGGTTATAAGGCTTAGTCCATCGAACCCGAATCGTCGAAACGAGTTCCACGGTGGTGACGGAATTCGAATCCGAATTCCCGAGATCAAATTACACACATTGGAACCCAAGGTGTGCTAAAAGCGTTTTAACCTCCTTTAGGTTCCGAACGTAACAATTAATTCAAAAGCTCAACAATTAGATTCGAAAACATGTAACGAGCATATATCCAAGTTCATAACACGTAATTCTCTATCATACTAAAACAACAGAAAATTCCGGATTCAATTCAAGCATCAACGAATCAAATCTTAACAAATAGCATTCATAATCATATAAAATTCATTCAAATCCATAAGAAATATTTGAAATAAGAATTAAAAGAATAAAGAATAAGAATTTAAATAAAATAAATTACGCACATGCGTCATACCTGTATGGTCTGAAAGTTGGGGTGTCACAAAGTATATAAATATGTATATACCTATATGAAAATATGTTATGAAGTGAAATGTATAAATTATGCATATGCTAGAAATTGAATTGAAATGAAATTAAGCTGGAATTGTAATTAAAAGGAACACATAGGCGATTAGACAATTAATCACATAATCCACTTAGTCACATAATTCAATTAAGTATGCTTCACAATTCTAACTCTCAAACTCACACGTGTGGCATGCGTACCTGAATAATTGAACACGCGGGGCGTTACATAAAAGATCCCAACAATACTCAAATGTAACTTCCTTCAATACCTTGATTCAATGTAACGTTAATTGAGGCGGTATTTGAAGCAAAATTGGAGAGGGAGCCTATTAACAATAAACACTAAATAGTGCATGCCGGTTAAAATGTTAATGCACATATTACACGTACCAATAATTTGAGGGTGCAATATTTTGGAGTAATCGTATTCATTTAGATATATGCGTATAAGTAGGGAAATTAAATAATTTAAATAATTTGAACACGTACTTAAAATATAAAGTATGTCATCTTGAATAACAATTATGGTAGCATATATAAACGAGGGGTAATTAAATTAATACATATATAATGCACGTGCTTATGAATGCATTGAACTTGTCATCGTAATAATGATAGACTTTGATCCGACACTCATTCTTTGTTGGTGGAATTCCAAGCTTGTCTTGATCTGTTGATCATCTCGAGTTTTCCCACGGTTCTCTAAATGTTCAAAATTTCCCGGCCTCAACTCAAACCTTTCCATGACTCAATTTTGAGATTTCTTGAACCCAAAATTTATCCCAATTATCGATGTGTAAGGGTTTCCGAACCTTTCCTTATTGCTTCCATTTGTTGCTCCATATCATCCAATTCAGCCTTGCAACACGACAATTTAGTTTGGATCGGGGAAATAAACTCATTCCAACCAAAGATAGGATCTTTAGTACTTTAATTTACCACAAACATGAAATCACCATTTTAGTCGTTCTCTTTAACTCTTCTCACCCGACTTTTCTTAACCCGAAATCCAAAATATCTCAATTCATCCCAAACTTAATTTCCAAATTCCGACCTCGACCCGAATCATTTGAGTTACTTTCTTCCCACACTTTGATTTTAGTTCCGACAAGCAGAAGATTCTCAGTTCAATTACAAATCCGAACCTTGCATCATTATCTTCACCTTTTCCTTGCATCAAATAAATCTCCTGAATCCCGGTTGATCCCCCTCTTTTCGTAATGTAAATCCTCGTGTCTATCTTGTAAATTGTAAACACCACCTTTCTTAATTGTCCCCTAACCTCACTAGATCTTGTAAGTTACTCCCACCATTGATCCTTCTATTCCGAATCTTAACACTTGAAGTATAACCCAATTAGAGAAATCCATGGCTCTTGAATTCTTGAATGAAGTTCCCCGGTGCATTCCTTACAACTTCAAAGCTAAAGAGAAAAGAGCTTGCGATAGATTAAGGTTGTCGTAGAAATTAGCCGTGGGTTGATATTATCTTTATAGCCTATAATCACAACTCAATCTCAAGGCTAAATGCATGCGGTTAGTGTATGCTCGTGCCACAAAATTAATACTAAAGGCATACATTTAGTGCAAAATGTGATAAATAATTCAACAAAGCGGAAATTAAAACACGTTAAACACATAAAGTTCAAGCAATTTTAATAGCAAGAAGTCAACAAGTAAAGCCAATAATCAATGCAATGCGCAAGTTATCAAGGAATTCAAGTAATTTTAAGGATTGAAGTAATCAAATAATTTCAAATAAAATGCAAGACTCTCAAGTTGTCAATTATTTCTTGTGTCGTTCAACTTAGACTCACAAGACACGAACCTAGAACCTCGGTTTTGCAACCGGGCTCTGATACCACCTAAGATGTAGCACCCGAAGCGCAAAGATGCCACATCCCCGCACTATAGTTCAATCCACATATGAGATGGACGACCCATACATGAACCAAACTATAGCGAACGAGAGATAATAAAAAAAACGTACACTAGCTAGGCGGTCTAACCCTCAATTATTACAACAATGCATAACAAAACAGAAACATAACAATGTACATTCACTTCATGATCCCATTTTCCGTTTCATATCAACATGTCCCAAAGCAATATTTCCATTTACATGCTCAAAGTCTCAAGTATACATCATAATTTATACATAAGTGCTAAACATTTCTTAAGAGCTATAATGTACATAAACACGAGAAAGACAATGCTAGACTCAAAAGAAGTAAAACTTGACTCTATCCCGCCGAGCACTCAATCTGCAATACCTGAAAATGTGAGGTGTCAGTCTATGAAAGACTGAGTGAGGGGTTTATGAATAAATATTAGCGCAATTAACATGCAAGTTATAATCCCGGGTAAAGCTTTTACAAATGAAATAATATAGGTTTAATGAAGGAAATATCTTCGCCCGAGATTACAACTATTCAATTTAATAATATAATCAATTTCAATTCATTTCAATCAGTGGCCCGACGAGTGAGGGCAATTCACCAACCTTACTCCGACTGTGTACAATAATTCAGTTATTCAATGATGAGGTGACCAAGCAATCAATTATAGTGCACAATTAGCAATTTCAATAACTCCTTCTTCCTCCGGGTGATGGTGGGATTGCAAGGCCCCACCACCCAATCAATCTGGGCATAGGGTTCATGAGTCCCTATGCCCGGCGGGATCCTTCCTCCACCAAACCTCCTGGTGGATTCAGGGGTGACCCCAACAATAAGTGAGGATAGTGCAAGAGATCACCGTCGGCCCGATGCCTCCCCGGATTACTCAATACACTACCCTCGGGCCCAAAGTGAACATGCTTTACTCGCCAAAACAATCAATCAATCAATTCAATATCAATAACAATTACTCGGTATGATATCAATCAATCAATGAAGTAACAATTCAATTTTCGGAAAACTATAGATATAATTCTTTGTTTTGGTCCAAAATCACATAAGGTTGTAGGGTTCTCTTACAAATAGAAATAACCTCACCTGTGATGACCAAAACAAGGATATAAATACGATGCGTGCTCCTCGTCAACGGGAAGGAAATCTGTACAATAAGGATAAGGGTGTTAGGAATAGTACCCTAGAAAGCCGATTGTATATCCGCTTTGTGCTTTTCCTTATTGTAATCACAGACAATCTTTGAATGAAATAACGAATTGAGGCAACACTTCTTTATATGCTCTTGTTTGGTATGCGTTTACTTTAGCTGTGCATGTATGAGAACTCCCCTAATCCTGATGACTTTAGGACTCTACCATTTAGGTGAAATGGTTCATGAAACGAGCCCTATATCACATAAGTCATGATTAGTAAAATACTCCAAGTCGATGAGTCCTACAGACAGTGGGAGTGTCAACCTGACTCCTCTAAGGCTTGCTTGTGGGATCGCGCCCTTAAGAAGGACCACCTTGTTTCATGGAGGTGCAAAGTCTATAGTTGATACGTGCGTGATACATGAGGGTGCTTACTTTAATAAGTAAGTTCACTGAGGTGCCCCATGTAAGAACATTCCTAAATGGGAAAGGAAGTTTCTATTTCAGGAAATGGAAACTTCCAGATTAGGAAATATCTCACGAGTCATTGATGTGATTAATTGATCCTTAGACTTGAGGTTCCTTGTCACTTTATGAGTTAACTCTGTAGTCTTAGGTATAAGCTTTAAAGGGTGTCGCCTTAAACAACTGATTCAAGGCTTATGCTGGGGCTACACAAGTGATTCGTGAAAGTGAATGAGAATCAAGAAAAGACCTACACTTGCATTTACAAGGTGATCTCTTATTGTGTAAGTCATTCATATGCCATATGGAGTCCTTGGCCAAGGCAGTAGATCAAGACATTAAGAAAAGGGTTTCTTGGATTGAGATCAAATGGATATGAAATGCACTTAGCTTTAAGACCGGATTATTAGGGTTCTGATTATTCCCTTGCCCTAGATCTTGGTTGAGAGATAGTAAGTAGGAGGATTGTATCTCACATGAATCAATGACTTAAAGGTTCTGTCGAATCCGAACATTCCAATTCAGCTAGGGGTTAAACACCTGTTGCTAGACTATGGTCGTTTAATCTGTAGACTGATTAATTAGTTAGTGAATTAATTAATTAGGGTCACTGCTAATTGATTTGAGAACCTAGAGGGTTACACACAACAACTTGGTTACATGAGTTGAGGCTTTAAAATGATTAAACGAGTTAATCGGGCCAAGAGGGTTCCACACGTGTGAAGCCACACGTGTGGGTCACGTGAGTGACAAGTGTCCTTGTGTCACGTGTCACACACGTGAATATATATATATATTATATATATATTAAATAATTAATTTGTTAATTATTTAATAGACTTTGGTTTAATTTTGAATTAAAAGGAAAGTCTTATTTTGGAGAAAAATAATCTAGTTAATTAATTACGAATTAATTAATTAGATAAAAATAAGTTATTTATTTTATAATAAAAAAGTATAAAATTATCCAAAAATAGTTTGGATATTTTTAGCTCTCTTGAAAGTTGATTTGAATTAGAATTCAAAGTCAAAGTTGGAAATGACTTGAAGATCAAGTAATAGGAGAGAGGAACCAAAACCCTTGCCTATGAGGACAAGGATTTCGGTTGCCCCTCCCCTTTCCTATATATAGGGGAGCTCATGCTCTCCTTTAGAGCTAAATTGGCAATTCTTTTGGTTCATGTGTCGAACACCTTCCTTTCTCCAAGATTAAATAAAACCCTAGGTTAAGCCTAAACACTAACTAGAGAACTAGCATACTTACTAGTTAGATTGTGATCAAGTTGGTGGACTTTCTCTAGAGACTTCAAGTTAGAAGTTTGAAGATTCGAGCTTTACCAAGGAGATGGGATCAAGCCGCGAGAAGAGCGTTCTTGGGTGGCTTGAAACGCTTCAAGAAAGAATAAAAGAAAAGTAAGTTTCTTAATTCCTTCGAATTTGGTTACACGATTGCGAGTCCAAGATCCTTTTGTTGGGAAAATTTTTTAAATTCTGCTGCTTTCTGATTCGTGTTTTCCAACAAGTGGTATCAGAGCCACCTCGTTAATCGTGTTTCTGATTCGTCTAAATTATTCTGAATTTGGTAGAAATTCTTAGGCTTAGATGCGAATTAGGTATTCATGAGTTCTTTTAGAAAGCCTGAAATACGAAACTGTAATTTTTCTTGAATTTCTGAAACTGTTTTCTTAAATTGTGTTTTGGAAAACTGTTTTGATAGAAATTAATTTAATTCGTGTTTTTGAATTTTGGATTGTTTTGGTTTTTGAACTAAAAGTACGAAACACGAAATCGCGTTACGAAAACGCGAGCCTGGACGTGCTAAGGCGTAGTACGCCAGGCCCGCGCGCCCGCCCAGCAGTCCCGCAACCGCGCGGGACTGCCCGCCACTGTCGTCCGCCAGCGCCTAGGCGCGCGCCGGCGTGCCCGCACATCCCTCCCGTAACCGCGCGGGAGCCTGCCGGTCACGACCGCCCGTCCCCGCCCAGCTGATGCGCGCGACGCGCGTGAGGATGCGCGCGATGCTGCGCGTCTGCCGGGCTTGGTCTCGGGCGGGCGTGCAGTCCGTTCCGAGCCCTTCGTTTCGCGATCTTGATTTTCGTGTTTAGTCCAATCCAATCCCGATTTAATTTTTCTGAAAAATTTTATTTATTAAATTTGAATTATTTTTGAAATAATTGTTTAAATTGGGATTTTAGAAATTTAATCGATTTAAACTTTGGAAAAATTACAATCTTTATTTTCTAAAAATATTGAAAGAATAAAATTATTAATTTTCAGAAATTAATTGGAATTTTATTAGTTCATTGTTTTTCGGGTTTTATAGAAAAGGCTCTTGAACAAGAATTGCATCTAAGTCGTGTTTTAAGCTATTAGAGCTTAAAGCGAGAATTTTAATTTATTGGTTAAATTTAAATTCTTGCAAAAGCATGTTAGGTGATCATGGGTTTAGATCTATGTATGGTTTTAATTTATGCACATGGATGGTTTAAATTGGGGTTGGAGCCCTATAGTTGTGTTTTTCAATTGAGGTTGGAGCCTCACTTATGTGTGTACTGTTATGTGATTTATTATGTGGCTTCCCATGTTACTGTTTTTTAGGCTGGGGTATGCCCCGTGTAATTGTCTAAGGCCAATATGAAGATTGAGCCTTATTACTTTATGTCTTTTTCTTTTTATTGTAATTTGAGAGTAGAGATAGGTGGTGAGGTTTTATTTTCATTTTGGAGACAATGCACCCATGGAGTAAGATGGACCACATTCAAGTAACAAGGAGGCCATAAGTGAAGACCCCTCAAAATGTTAGGGAGGGGAATCTCAATTGTTAAATGTAATAGAGATAGGGCTCGTATTTTGTTACCGCTTTCCCTTATGTGATTTGAACTGTTTATGTGGCATGTATGTTAGAACTTGTGATTGTGGAGTGGCTCCCACATATCACGCATAAGATAGGTAGAACCCATGATCATTACATGTTAGTATCATGCTAGGACATGTTATCTGTTTATGTGCTTGTTTGAAATGCATTTAAGTGTACTTGCATTAATCAAGACTAATAAAATTGGATAACATATATGTTGGTGAGGTCGAACCGGACAACTCTCCTGTTGATTCGAAAATTCCCATTAAATATTAAGCTAATTTCGAACAAATAGGTATTTAATTCGAGATGCAAATTTTGAATTAAAATTCCTAGCATTCCATCAATAGGTTTTAAGTTTAGTAAGTGAAGCTAGTTATTGTCCACGAGTCGTGGGATAGCTAGTGGAGCTTATTAGTTCTTAGTTGCCTAATTGATCATTTTAAATGGTCAATATTTCGTGGTCAATTTTAGCAAGGGCGATGTCCGCGAGTCGTGGGTCGTTCGAACTAAGTTTTGGTCATGATTTTATGATTGATGGGTCTAGCTTAACGCCTAAGTAAATATGGATGTCGCACGAGTCGTGGGTCCATATTGAAAGATAGGTGATGCAAAAATAATTACTAAGAATTCTAAAGGTGTTAGAATTGGTAAGTTGTACCTACCTAGGGTTCTTACTTAGAATGTCCGCGAGTCGTGGGTTCGAGGTAAAATGCCTAGGATCTTAGTACCCATTGGGAAACGTGTTCCTCTTAGATCTTTGGGAATTATAGATCTTTGAAAAACAGTGGGAGCTGCACTAGATTAAAGACCTTATCTTTTGTATATCGTTATAATTCAGCATGCTCACTAGTTCTCTGTTTTACCATTTAGGTAGTAGATTCTGTGATTCTCTACGTGTTTTGAAATGGCAACCAAAAACCCTCTTGTATCGATCCTTGAGTCAAACAAGTTGACTGGTCCCAACTATTCTGATTGGCTGAGGAATCTAAAAATCGTTTTAGATTCTGAGAAGAGAACCTATGTTCTCTTCGAAGGGGAGCCTAGTCCCGAAGGGGAGGCTCTCACTCGGGCCAAGCGGGATGCGATTCAGAAGTGGAAGGATGATAATCTCCAAGCCGGTTGCCTTATGTTGGCTAACATATCTCCGGACTTGCAAAGACAACATGAGGCCATGGAATTTGCTTGGGAGATTTACGACCACTTAGAGCAACTTTACCGCCCTCATGAACGTGTTACAAGGTATAACATTTCAAAGGAATTGTTCCACTTGAGAATGAGGGAAGGTTCAAGTGTCCATGAATATGGACTCAAGTTTCTTGCCCTTACTGAGAAACTTGCTTTCATGGACATGCCGCTGAAAGATGAGCTTTCAGTGGATTTGTTGCTAGCTTCGCTCCCACCATCATTCAACCCATTTGTCCTTAACTTCAACATGAATCATGCTGGTGCTACTGTAGCTGAGCTGATTAGTCAGCTTGTGACTGCTGAAAGCATGATCAAGAAGGACAATAAGGTTTTGATGGTGAATGCTCCATCTTCCTCTTCTGGACCTTCTAAAGGTAAGGGCAAGAAAGCCCAAAGGAAGAAGAAGAAACCCCTTAGGCCCACTGGTGGCGTTTCGAAGGGGAAGGCCCAAAAGAAGAAGCGTGATCAGAAAGAGGATGTTTGCTTCCATTGTGGCAAAGCGGGACATTGGAGGAGAAACTGCCCAGAGTACAAGGCTACTCTAAAGAAAGGTATCTTTCTCGTTGAAGTAAATCTTTCTATTAATTCTAGTTCTTGGGTACTTGATACCGGTTGTGGAACTCATATCTGTAATGATATACAGATGCTAAGTGAAGTCCAACAACTCAAAGAAGGAGAATGTGTCTTGAAGATCGGCGATGGCTCAAACGTTGAAGCTCGAGCTTTAGGCACAATTAGATTAGATTTAGGTAGTTTTGAGTTAGTCTTAAATAAACTCCTTTATGTACCGAGCATTATTCGTAATATAATTTCAGTTCCAATATTAGATTGTGAAGGTTATGAAACTTATATTAAGAATGGTAAATACTTTATCAAACGGAACAACTCTTCCGTTCACATCGGTACTCTAAGTAATGGACTTTATCTAACTCAAAATATCAATGTTATGAATATACAATGAGAAACAAAGCGTAAGAGAGATGACAAAGTTTCAGCTCCCTTATGGCACGCTAGATTAGGACACATTTCCAAGAACAGAATTAGCAAGATAAACACTTTAGGATCATTCTCTGAAAATGATCTCAAAGAGTTAACTTCTTGCGAATCCTGTCTCAAAGGAAAAATGTCCAAAGTTCCTTTTAAAGGAACTGTGGAACGTGCCACTAAGGTATTGGATTTGATCCATACTGATGTTTGTGGACCGCTTAGTGTAAGCACTAGAAACAATCATCAGTATTTCATAACCTTTACCGATGACTTTAGTCGATATGGTTATGTATACTTAATGAAGTATAAATCTGAAACTTTTGAGAAATTCTTAGAATTTCAAAAGGAGGTTGAGAACCAAACTGGTCACAAGACAAAGCACTTCGATCTGATCGAGGAGGCGAGTATCTTAGTGAAGAATTCCTTAATCATCTAAAAGATAATGGGATTATCTCTCAGTGGACTCCTCCGGGAACTCCTCAGCTTAATGGAGTTTCTGAGAGAAGGAATCGAACCTTACTTGATATGGTTCGTTCCATGATGAGTTTCACTGACTTACCACCTTCCTTCTGGGGTTATGCCCTAGAAAGTGCAGCAAAGATTTTGAATCTAGTTCCCTCTAAGTCGGTCCCTAAAACGCCCTATGAAATGTGGCATGGTAAAATCCCTAGCTATTCTTACTTAAGAATTTGGGGTTGTCCTGCTTACGTGAAGAGGACAGTGGGAGATAAGTTAGAATCTGGTTCTAACTTATGCTACTTTGTAGGTTATCCTAAGGAATCCATAGGATACTACTTCTATGATCAATCTGACCAAAAGGTGTTTGTTTCCAGAAATGCCACTTTTCTTGAGGAACCGTTCCTTAAAGAAAAGAAAGGCAAGATCATAGAATTGGAAGAAGTACAAAGTAACCCCACACCACCCACTGAAGAAACGTCCCCTTCTGATCAACTACAACCAATCACGAATTTCGATACACACGTAAATCCTCCTCTGAGGCGTTCTGAACGCACTCCTAGACAGCCGGAAAGATGGTATGGATTCTTCCATGAAATCTCTCAAAAGGATAATGATCCTTTAACATATGAGGAGGCACTTTCAGATTCTGACTCTGAACAGTGGATAGAAGCCATGAAATCCGAAATGGATTCCATGAACTCCAACCAAGTTTGGACCTTGGTAGATTTGCCTGATGGGGTCAAACCCATAGGTTGCAAATGGATCTTTAAGAGAAAGCTTGGAGTTGATGGAAGCATTGCAGCCTACAAAGCAAGACTGGTTGCAAAAGGATTCACTCAAAGAGGCGTGGACTTTGACGAAACCTTCTCACCAGTTGCAATGTAAAAGTCTATTCGGATCATGCTTGCCATTGCTGCATATTATGACTATGAGATATGGCAAATGGATGTGAAAACTGCCTTTCTCAATGGTGACATTGATAAAGACATTTATATGGAACAACCGATAGGTTTCACATTCAGTGGCAGTGAGCAAAAGGTTTGCAAACTCCAAAGATCAATCTATGGATTGAAACAGGCGTCTAGAAAATGGAACATTCGATTTGATAAATCAGTCAAAGCGTTTGGTTTCATTCAAATTTCGAATGAGTCTTGTGTGTATAGAAAGGAATTGGAGACCTCAGTGTAATTCTTAGTACTTTATGTTGATGACATCCTTCTTATTGGGAATTCGAAGGATGACATGAAAGTGACTAAGTTATGGTTATCGAACCAATTCGAGATGAAAGATCTTGGTGATGCGTCCTATATCCTTGGAATTAAAATCTATAGAAATAGATCTAGAAGGTTAATAGGACTTTCACAGTCGATGTACATGGACAAAGTATTGAAGAGATTCAATATGGAGTCAGCAAAGGTTAAGAACCTTCCTATGAGTGTAGGAACATGTCTTTCAAAGAAGATGTGTCCTAAGACTAACCTTGAGAAGGAGAGAATGACTCATACACCTTATGCGTCAGCAATAGGTAGCATAATGTATGCAATGTTATGTACTCGACCGGATGTGGCTTATGCACTTAGTGTGACAAGTCGTTTCCAATCTGACCCTGGAGATGGTCACTGGGCTGCCGTAAAGATTTATTCTTAGTTTACAGAGGTCAGAAAGATCTTACTGTCGAAGGATACTGCGATGCAAGCTTTGCATCTGACTTAGATGATTTTAAGTCAATGTCAGGATACATTTTCTGCCTAAACGGCGGAGCAGTGAGTTGGAAGAGTTCCAAGCAAACAACCACTGCAGATTCGACCACTGAGGCCGAATACTTAGCTGTAAATGATGCAGCTAAGGAAGATGTTTGGATTAGAAACTTCATTCAAGAGTTGAATGTTGTTCCTAGCATGAAAGACCCCATTACTGTGTTTTGTGACAACACTGGGGCGGTTGCTCAAGCAAGAGAACCAAGATCTCACCAACAGACCAAGCACATTATGAGGAAGTATCACCTAATCCGTGATATTATCAAAAGAGGAGATGTGTAAATCGAGAGGGTCACATCAGCAGAGAACGTGGCAGATCCACTTATTAAACCCCTTAGTCGAGAAGCTTTCCAAGGTCATCTTCAGAAGATGGGACTTAGAGTAGCTTTAGAATAGCTTTGACGGGCAAGTGTGAGATTGTTAGGAATAGTGCCCTAGAAAGCCGATTGTATATCCGCTTTGTGCTTTTCCTTATTGTAATCACAGACAATCTTTGAATGAAATAACGAATTGAGGCAACACTTCTTTATATGCTCTTGTTTGGTATGCATTTACTTTAGCTGTGCATGTATGAGAACTCCCCTAATCCTGATGACTTTAGGACTCTACCATTTAGGTGAAATGGTTCATGAAACGAGCCCTATATCACATAAGTCATGATTAGTAAAATACTCCAAGCCGATGAGTCCTACAGACAGTGGGAGTGTCAACCTGACTCCTCTAAGGCTTGCTTGTGGGATCGCGCCCTTAAGAAGGACCACCTTGTTTCATGGAGGTGCAAAGTGTATAGTTGATACATGCGTGATACATGAGGGTGCTTACTTAATAAGTAAGTTCACTGAGGTACCCCGTGTGAGAACATTCCTAAATGGGAAAGGAAGTTTCTATTTCAGGAAATGGAAACTTCCAGATTAGGAAATATCTCACGAGTCATTGATGTGATTAATTGATCCTTAGACTTGAGGTTTCTTGTCACTTTATGAGTTAACTCTGTAGTCTTAGGTATAAGCTTTAAAGGGTGTCGCCTTAGACAACTGATTCAAGGCTTATGCTGGGGCTGCACAAGTGATTCGTGAAAGTGAATGAGAATCAAGAAAGGACCTACACTTGCATTTGCAAGGTGATCTCTTATTGTGTAAGTCCTTCATATGCCATATGGAGTCCTTGGCCAAGGCAGTGGATCAAGACATCGAGAAAAGGGTTTCTTGGATTGAGATCAAATGGATATGAAATGCACTTAGCTTTAAGACCGGATTATTAGGGTTCTGATTATTCCCTTGCCCTAGATCTTGGTTGAGAGATAGTAAGTAGGAGGATTGTATCTCACATGAATCAATGACTTAAAGGTTCTGTCGAATCCGAACATTCCAATTCAGCTAGGGGTTAAACACCTGTTGCTAGACTATGGTCGTTTAATCTGTGGACTGATTAATTAATTAGTGAATTAATTAATTAGGGTCACTGCTAATTGAATTGAGAACCTAGAGGGTCACACATAACAACTTGGTTACATGAGTTGAGGCTTTAAAATGATTAAACGAGTTAATCGGGCCAAGAGGGTTCCACACGTGTGAAGCCACACGTGTGGGTCACGTGAGTGACAAGTGTCCTTGTGACACGTGTCACACACGTGAATATATATATATATTATATATATATATTAAATAATTAATTTGTTAATTATTTAATAGACTTTGGTTTAATTTTGAATTAAAAGGAAAGTCTTATTTTGGAGAAAAATAATCTAGTTAATTAATTACGAATTAATTAATTAGATAAAAATAAGTTATTTATTTTATAATAAATAAAGTATAAAATTATCCAAAAATAGTTTGGATATTTTTAGCTCTCTTGAAAGTTGATTTGAATTAGAATTCAAAGTCAAAGTTGGAAATTACTTGAAGATCAAGTAATAGGAAAGAGGAACCAAAACCCTTGCCTATGAGGACAAGGATTTCGGCGGCCCCTCCCCTTTCCTATATATAGGGGAGCTCATGCTCCCCTTTAGAGCTCAATTGGCAATTCTTTTGGTTCATGTGTTGAACACCTTCCTTTCTCCAAGATTAAATAAAACCCTAGGTTAAGCCTAAACACTAACTAGAGAACTAGCATCCTTACTAGTTAGATTGTGATCAAGTTGGTGGACTTTCTCTAGAGACTTCAAGTTAGAAGTTTGAAGATTCGAGCTTTACCAAGGAGAGGGGATCAAGCCGCGACAAGAGCGTTCTTGGGTGGCTTGAAACGCTTCAAGAAAGAATAAAAGAAAAGTAAGTTTCTTAATTCCTTCGAATTTGGTTACACGATTGCGAGTCCAAGATCCTTTTGTTGGGAAAATTTTTTAAATTCCGCTGCTTTCTGATTCGTGTTTTCCAACAAAGGGTTCGTGAGACACGACTCAAATGAACCACTTAGGCATCAAATAACAACATGAAACATACATAATTCATCAAGAAATCATCAATCAAACCCTATATCAACTTGTGCTCCAAGCTCATAAACTTCACAATATATGCATCAAATTCAAGCTATAATCATGTATTCATATCTCCAACAACTCAAACACAATTCATCCACTCTAAATCATAACCCTAGTTCATCACTTCAATTCAAGAATTCCTATATCACCCATGTATACCTTGAATTTGATGAAATCCTTCTCCTTCTTCTTGTGGTGTTTGATCGTGGAAATGGAAGACAAGGAAGCAAATGTTTGTATGTCCTGTATGAAATGAAATGGAAGGAAGAGATGCTTCTACGTTATTCATTAATCAAAGAGATGATTGGCCATTAATTGCTATTAAGTCCTTAAGTTTAGTAAGTCATGCAATTAGCTTCTACATTAATGAAATGATGCCAATTAAGTCCAAAGAAATTTCATGCAATTTACTCCTTTAATTTAAAGAAATGATCACTTAAGGGCATATAAGCAAATAAATCATGGTCGCCAAATTATTTCACGTAACAAGTCTCAAGTTGACAAGTTTTTCAATTAAACAGGTAGAAATATAATTCATATAATTGTAATGAAATGTAAGAATTTAATAAACGAAAGAATTAAATAAACCCTAACTCTCGGAAAAATCACACGTGTCGTGCGTACCTGAACCGATGGAAAATTGGGGCGTTACAGCCTTCCTCTTTTCATCCCTTATGATGTGAGGTGCATATTTGCCAAGCCTATTGAAAAGAGAAAGATACTGAGCCACCGTCCGAGTTCCTTGCTTCAAATCCATAAATTCTTGTTCCTTTCTTTCCCGAACCACCTCGGGCACAAAAGCTTCTCTAAATTCCCTTACAAAGACTTCCCAATTTACCGCCTCTTCTTCCACTTCGAGCTTCTCTCTAGTACGTTCCCACCAATCGTAGGCTTCTCCATCCAATTGAAAGATAGCAAATTGAGCTTTCTCCTCTGATGAGAATTGACGAACATTATAAATTCTCTCAATCCTGGTGAGCCATCCTTCCGATATTGCATCATCAACCGAACCTAAAAACCTTGCAGGATTATAACTCAGAAATAACCCATGATGATCTCTCGGGTTATTAGGAGGAGGTGCTTGCGGTTAAGCCGGCGGTTGTACAAGAGGATCTTGAGCCAGCTATGTTCAACATAATTGTACACGACTTCCATAAAATGCTCCATATTCATAGGCGGTTGTGGAGGATTAGGGGAACGATCTCTATGACGATGACGTCCCGGAGACCTCTCCCGATGTCTTCTAGGAGGCATCCTGTCCAATCAAACACTAACATGCATGCCAGATTTAGTTCATGCGTGACAATGCAATGAATTCAATAACTTACAAAATCACGAAGCAAAGCACAATATCATATAAAAATGCAATCACTTAACATTAGCAAATAATTCTTAAAGCCGAACGACCTAACTGACTCAACACAACACTAGAGCCCTGGTTTTGCAACCCTGGGCTCTGATACCACTCAAAGATGTAACGCCCGAGTGCGAGACGTCACATCCCCCGCACTATGACCCAACCCGTATATGAAATGGATTTCCACACATGTGCCAAATCATAGCGAACGGGGACATACACACTCGCTAAGCCAGGCGGGACTAGCCTACATCTTCAACCCTAACAACAACAACAAGGTAACGTAACAGCGGAAGCAACACATTTATATTCCATATATTGAGCTACATGCTCTAGGTACCAATATGTAATGTTCAAGTAAGATCAATAGGTCTAATACAAAACATGTACGCTCTATATTCATATATAATATCCAAAAATTAGATTATGAGATGTAACTATATGAGTGTAAAGAAAGAAAGGCTAGACACTATGCAAGACTCTCTCAGACTTGTATCCCGCCTAACATCCCTTCCTGCAAAAGAACTGAAACAACTCTGGGTTCAGTCTTAGACAGACTGGTGGGTATAAAACAGGCTTAATATCATAATATAGCGGAATTTAAGCACATACATGCAAGCTATAATCCTTATTCGAGGTTTTAGAATAATTTCCCCAAGCGGGAAGTGAAATACAACGAATAGGATTATAACAATTCATTTCATTCATTAGGTTCTTTGTGGCCCGGTGAGAGGGCGTGCATTACCTCCAACCAACACCTCGTGTAATTCATTAATCATTCATTCATTCATTCCTTCATGTATTTCATTCTTTCGTGCACATTTATTAGATCATTCATTCGATCATTCATATACTCCTTCTTCCTCAGGTTAGGGGACGGGTTTGCAAGGCCCGAACCCTCATTCATTGGTGCTAGAGGGGTACATGAATCCCCAAAAGCTCGGTTCCCCTTCTTTCACTAATCTCCTAGTTAAGTCTAGGTTACCGTAATTGATGGAACTAGTATATATGGATTCCCGTCAGCCCAAACTTTCCAGGTTCACCAAATAGACTAAGTCCCGGGCCCCCATTCATTGTGAACATTGAATTCTCGCCAAAACTTTTGGTAGGATATTCAAATTAAAGGCTTAACGTTGAAAACATTATTTCGTTGTAAAGCTCAATATAGATATATATCTTTGGCCAAAATCTTGCATATTGGGTATATTGGGGTCATATCTTTTAACTAATAGAAGAAAACCCACCTGGTAGACAAAAGAACCCGACAAAGACCATACTGCTCGGCCTCGTCTCCCACTGGCTCAATATCTGTGTGCAAAAGTAGTGTGAGACTCGAATATGACCACATTTGATGCTCGGCTATGCAATGACATGTTATGGAATGCTTGAAACATAATAACATGTCCAAATATGGTCATGAATATCATGGAATTCAATTAAACACATAATTCACCAAGTTTCGTTCAATATACAATACAATCGTATTCATTCACGTTTATAGCGTTTATAGCTTTCATACTTTTCATTCTTGCATTCATATAGTTCTTGGAATCATCTATTGATCATAAAACATAACTTTAGTATATTCACGTTGTATATAATGCACAGATATGAACCATAAATGCAATACAAGCAATAAAAGAGTTCCCCCAAAGCTGCCATTTCAACTGACACGGCCGTGTTGCATTTCTAAAGGAATTGGAGACGGCCGTATCCGAGGTAAAAAAAATAAAATTCCCAAGTCGAGAGCTTGACACGGCTGTGTTGAGTTTTCAAAACATTTGGACACGGCCGTGTCCGATTTTCTGAAAATATTTTTCACAAGTCGAGCGCCCAACAAGGCCGTGTCCGTTTTCACTTCAAAGCTGACACGGCCGTGTCAGCTCGTCGTCTTTGGAAAAAAACAGGGCAGAAGCTCTGTTTTGGCGAGCGAAAAGCTTTGCAAAACAGGGCTGCAACAAGGAAGCTCTTATATGGTACTTAGACATGATTTCAATCCATATAATTCATATATAACATCTAACTCAAGCTAAAACATAGGAATTCATACCCCAAGTTAGCAAAAATCATCATCTTCATTCATGATCCTCAAGCATGGAGCTTCAAGCTCCATTAATGGCAATTCATGCAATAATCGCCCAACATGAGATTCAAGCATATAGAAATGGTAAGGAAGCTTCAAACATCATCTTTCATGCATCAATTCTCAATTTAAACCATGAATACCAAGGATCAAGAACCAAACCCCAAATATGTTATCCAAGCCCTTATTCAAAACACATGAATTCCCAACTTTCATCATGCTTCACTTGAATGAAAAGATAGAGGAGGAGATGGAGATTACAAATCATCAAATACCTTGGAAAAAGATGGAGGATTGGTAACTCTTGAGCTCAAGGTTTGGATGATCAACAATGGAGGTTTCTTGGAGTTCTTCTTGTCACTTGTGGAGATGATGATCGATGAAAAATGGAAGCATGAGGAAGCAATTGCTGACATTTAGTGAAAAAATGGGTAGGATACGGGTCAATCCAAGTCCGATTCGTTTAGGAAAAAGGTTCAAACAAGCTATAAAGTCGAGGCCATGGAAAGGTTCGTCGGTGAAGGCTCAAATGATATCGAAAAGGTATAAGGTCAAGTTTAAAGAATAGGTATCGTCGAAATAAGTTCAACGGCGAAGATGGATCTCGATTTCGATATCCGGAGCTCAAGATATCGCGAAAACCGTTCAAGGTTGCCTATTATACAAATAGGTCCCTAAACTTTCAAAAAGTGGCAATTAAGCCCAAACTCAATTTCCAATCGAGTCCAAAACATTCAAATAAATTACAATTAAACCCTCGGATCACACGAAACACGTAATTTCATTCAATTACCACGAAATTCACGAAATTCACATTCTCACAATTTCATTCATATATTCAGAGCACACATTGGAATTCATATGAAATTTAAACAAATAAATCAAATTATAAACGAATTCGATTAATAAATCAAATTATAACTCATATAATTAAATGTAAATGAACACGTAACACTTACTTGCATGTGTGAAAACACGGGCCGTTACAGTGTACCTGAAAAGTGAAGTATCAGTCTACCGAAGACTGAGTGAGGGGCAATATATATATAACACACGTCACATGCAAGTTATAGTCTCGGGTGAAGGCTTGGAATGAAATAAATATAAAGTTCAAGAATAGCTTGTTCTTTGCCCGAGATTACAACTATCCAACTTAACATTTTATCTTGTCAATTTCATGAATCATGTGGCCCGACGAGTGAGGGCAATTCTCCAACCTTTACGTCAACGTGAACAATACGTGCTTGCTTGAATAATTCAATACGTGATCATGCATTTCATTAAGTGCTCAGCTAGACATAATCATGCTTGAAACATGCAATAACCCGAGGACAATCCGTGGTGCCAGACCCGTCCCCAGTCTCCTTCCTCCGGGTGATAGTGGGTTTGCAAGGCCCAACTATCCACGACATGGTGTACGCACGGAACTCCTTCCACCACCAATCTCCTAGTGGCTTCGGGGGTGATCCCAATGAGGTGAGGATATTTCAAGAGTTACCCGTCAGCCCTTGCTTTCCCGGTTGGCTCAAGACACTACCCTCGGGCCCAAGTGCAATCATGAACTCGCCAAAACATGCTTGAAATCATGAACAATCATGGCTTGCTTGCTTGAAAATATTTATGGTTCGAAAACGGTTATAGATATAATAAGTTTTGGCCGAAAATTTAACATAAGGGTTGTAAGGTTCTAAGTATCTTGAACAAAACATCACCTGTACAACAAAATATGAAAAGGATATACTCTAGTGAGCCTGCTCCTCGTCCACGGCCTCATGATCTGTGCAAACATGACGTGTATACGCGAGACATGACTCAAAATTGAGTAAATATGACGAACGGCGAAAATGCAACGAGATGACGAGCAATGAACAATGTAGCATGAAATTATCATGTTTTGACATGTATTCAATCAGATAACAGTAATTTGGGATCAAAGAATTGATTGGATCAAAATCCCAAAATCCAAATTTTATGCAGTAGCTTTTGCTCTGCAGACGACGGGGAACGGCTGTTCCGGCTTCCCTTTGAAATTGGGAAAGGCCATTCCCGTGCCCCTTTAAAACGTGCCAGCAACTTTTAAAATAAAAATACGGCTTTTGCTGGGAACGGGCCTTCCGGCACGCAGACCAAAATGGGAACTGCCGTTCCCAGGTTCACCAACCTGCTTTCATTTAAAAGAGTGGGAACGACCGTTCCCAATATGCTTTAGGGCGGGAAGGGTCGTTCCCAGCTTTTGCAACTGGAAAAACAGAGCAGAAGCAGGGCATGGCTACTGGAACAACAACAAGGCCATAAAAACTCAAGTTTTGATCAATAAATGGAAGGATTTCTGGAAAATATGATGCATACATGTTCAACAAAGTAATAACACTCCATTTAAACACATACCATGCAAAATCATCAAAAATTCCAAGTTTCATGTTTATGCAAAATTTCATCATACAAACTTTAATCTTTCATGAAATCATGCTTCTAATCATGATATCATCAGGTTTTCACATATCAAACAACAATCAATCCATAAACTCCATGATTCTCAAACCCTAGCTATTTCATATAAGATCAAATATCACCAATTCATGCAAGCACCCACCTTTAAAGAACAAGAAATGGAGAAGGAAGATGATGATGATGATGATTATACTTCAAATCTTGAGATATTTCTTGGAAATCTTGGATGAAATTTGATAAAACCCTTTCTCCCTTTTTGGTTGAATGAACCGAGAGTGAAGGGAAGCAAATATGTTGGGAGAATTGGATGAAATTGATCAAGGAAGCTTGGAGATATAATGTTACGTGATTCACCATTTTGATTTGTGTGAAATGTGCCAAATTGCCATTTCATCCTCCAAGAGTTCAAGTCATGTAATCAAGTATGTATGGTTTTGAAATATGATCAATTAAGTCCTTGAAATTTTATGCAATTTGGTCCCTAAAGTTAGAAAATGATCAAGTAGGGACAAGTTCAGTAATTAAATCACTCCCGGTAATTATTTTACGCCATAAATATTTTTCCATGACATGAAATAATTTTCCAATGAAATGATTTCGTATAATTCACATAAATAATGTATCATGAATTTTATAAAAATATATGAAGTCATGTAGGAAAAAAAATATAGAATTAAAGAATTAAAATAAATCCTACGCTCACAAACTCACACGTGGCGTGCTTACCTGTTCATCTGGAACCGGGGCGTTACAACTCTCCCCCCCTTAAAAGAATCTGGTCCCCAGATTCTGTAGTCCTGAGAGAACAACTCCGGGTGGAACCGTTTCATTCTGTCTTCAGTTTTCTTCTTCAGTTTTATCGCTTCTCCACAACACTTTAACCATGGGAATCCTCCGGTTTCTCAATTCTTGAAATTTTTGATGCAAGATCTTAACCGGCCTTTGAATGAATGTCAAGTTCGGTTCCAATTTCACTTCTTCAACGGGGAGAATCGTGGTTTCATCGGGGTAATACTTCCTGAGTTGAGAGACATGGAATACGTTGTGAATCCCCGTAAGACTCGGTGGTAGGTCCAGTCGATAAGCTACTTCGCCTATTCTTTCAAGAATCTCGGAAGGACCCAAGTAGCAAGGATTAAGTTTTCCTCATTTCCCGATCCGGGTGAAACCTTTTCTTGGTGCCACCTTCAATAATACCCGGTCACCAACTTCAAATTCAAGATCTCTTCGGCATGTATCGGCATAGCTCTTTTGCCTATCTTGCATGGCTTTCATCCGTTGTTGAATTGTTTGAACTTTTTCAATCATAACCCGAACGACCTTGGAAGGTTTCTCAATTTTCTCACCTTTCTTTACCCCTTCTGGTTTTGACCATTTCCACTCTTCCAAGTCGAAAAACAACGGAGAACGGCACTTTCTTTCATAAAGAAGTTCATAAGGAGCCATCTCGATCGAAGCCTGAAAGCTGTTGTTGTAAGAAAATTCAACCAAAGGGAGCTGTTCTTGCCACAAATTCTGAAAATCCATCGCGCAGGCCCGAAGTAGATCTTCCAAATATCTATCAATCTCTCTGTCTGACCGTCTGTTTGCGGGTGAAATGTTGTACTGAACTTGAGCCTCGTTCCCAACATCGCCTGCAACTCTTGCCACAACTTCGATGTGAACCTCGGGTCTTGGTCTGAAACTATGCTCACCGAAATGCCATAAAGTCGGATAATCTCTCTGTTATAGATCTCGGCTAACTTCGGAATCTTATAAGACATCTGGACCGGTAGAAAGTGAGCAGACTTTGTGAATCTATCCACGATTACCCAAATTCCATCAAATCCACCTTTTACCTTCGGTAATCCGGATACAAAGTCCATCGTTACTTGTTCCCACTTCCATTCGGGAATAGGTAACGGTTGTAGAAGTCCCGCGGGCTTTTGATGCTCAGCTTTTACTGTTTGACAAGTCATGCAGTGCTTCACATACTCGGCTCTCTTTTCATTCCATTCCACCAATAATATTGTTTCAAGTCCTTGTACATTTTATTTCCTCCTGGGTGGATTGAGTATGCTAACTTGTGAGCTTCTTCAAGTAGAGCCCGTTTCAACTCTTCGGGCACGACCACCCTGTTCTTGAATCGAAGCAAACCGGTCTCATCAAACCCAAAAGAACTCTCCGGATCAGCTCTTGCCTTACTTACCATTTTCTGAACTTCCGGATCACTATTATGAGCTTCAAATAATCGATACTTTAATTCCGGTTGAACTGTAATATTAGAAACCCGAGCCTTTAGCACAATCGGAGCAACTTCATCACTTTCCTTTATTTCCAAACTCGACACACTCGCCTTCCTGCTAAGTGCATCGGCGACCACGTTGGCTTTTCTCGGATGATACTTGATTGTGCAATCATAATCTTCCAACTTTTCCATCCAACGTCGTTGCCTCATATTCAAGTCTTTCTGCGTGAATAAGTACTGGAGGCTTTTGTGGTCGATGAAAATCTCGAAAGAAGTCCCGTATAGATAGTGTCTCCATTTCCCGAGAGCAAAGATCATGGCTGCAAGCTCCAGGTCATGTGTAGGATAATTCTACTGATAATCCTTTAACTTTCGGGAAGCATAAGTGATCACCTTTCCCATCTGAGTCAATACACAGCCTAGACCTTCCTTCGAAGCATCGGTGTACACAGCATACTCTTCTGAACCCTCTGGAAGTGCTAACACCGGGGCTGAGACTAACTTTTTCTTTCAAAAAGTTGAAACTTTGATCACATTTCTCGTCCCAGACAAACTTGACATCCTTCTTTGTCAATCGGGTAACGGTGGAGCAATCTTAGAGAAATCCTGAACGAACCTTCTGTAATATCCGGCCAATCCCAAGAAGCTTCTAATCTCTGAGGCATTCTTTGGTTTTTCCCATTTAAACACGGCCTCAATCTTCGAGGGATCGACTTCCACACCTTTGCCCGAAATCACATGTCCCAAGAAAGCGACCCGATCGATCTAAAATTCACACTTACTGAATTTAGCAAACAACTACTGCTCCTTCAAAGTCTGTAGAACAAGCTTGAGATGCCTTACATGATCCTCGGCAGATTTGTAGAATACCAAAATGTCATCGATGAAAATTACCACAAACTTGTCGAGGAAAGGCCTGAAAATCCGATGCATCATATCTATGAAAGCTGCAGGGGCATTAGTTAACCCAAATGGCATAACCACAAACTCGTAATGCCCGTACCGAGTATTGAATCCCATCTTTGGAATATCCTCTGCTCGGATTCGCAGCTGGTAATACCCCTGCCTCAAATCGAATTTCGAGTAAACCCTGGAACCCTGAAGCATATCAAATAATTCCTCGATATCTGGAAGGGGATACTTGTTCTTCATAGTCATCCGGTTCAACTCCCGATAATCGATACACATCCTCAAAGTCCCATCCTTTTTCTTTACAAATAACACCGGTGCTCCCTAGGGTGAAGAACTCGGCCTGATGTACCCAACTTCCAATAATGCCTCGAGCTGAATTTTTAACTCTTTCAACTCAGCTGGAGCCATCCGATATGGAGTCTTTGAGTACGACTCTGCATTCAGATAAAGATCAATCACGAACTCGATCTCTCGCTCAGGAGGCAAAGAATCCAATTTCTCTGGGAAGACCTCGGGAAATTCCTTCACCACTTCCGTATCTTCCAATTTCACCTGATCCTTAGGCTTATTCAAAATGTTGGCAATGAATCCTGTAGCCCCGTCTTTAACCAGTCTCCGAGCCTCTGAAAAGGAAAGTAGAGGTACCGTCTTCGAAGTCCAACTCGTAGTAACCTCTGAACCCAACTGCACTTTCTTCGCCCGGCAATCTATTGTAGCACAGTGACTATACAACCAATCCATCCCCAGAATAGGCCCGTATCTTTCCATCGGCATTACAATGAAATCTGTTAAGAACTCTCGATCCTCAATCATCACCGGAACATCCCTGTAAACCTGATCCGTCTCTCGCCTACCACCAAAAGGAGAACTAACTACATAGTGCACAGAAGAGCAGGTAGGAGGCAAAGACAGAGTAATAGCAATATAATACGCAAGAAAGGAGTGTGTAGCTCCTGGATCAAATAACGTATGGATGTTCGTGCCATGGATGCATATAGTACCTTCAACCACTGCAGCAGGGTCGATCTCAGCATCCTGCTCCTCTCCAGCCAAAGCATATGCCCGAGCTCTCACAAGTGGCCTCTGGCCTGCGGGTGGCGGATCCTGACGATCCGGACAACCATCATCCCGGTGCTCGTCACTCCCGCAGATCAAACACAATCCCAACCGCCTTCTGCAGTTATCATAAGTATGTGTAGGGAGTCCACAAAATCTGGAGCCCGGTCTCTGAGGTGGCTGTGGTGGCGCTGGAGCTCGTGGAGCCTTCTGAGGTAGTTTTGTAGCTTTAAATTTCTTCCCGGAGTCCTTTGGTGCTGGAGGTGCAGAGTAAGCTATAGGCCTCTTTCCCGAGCTCGATCCCTGTCCTGACCTCGATCCTGAAGCCTGTCCAGTGCGGGGAATAGGCTTCCTGGCATTGTCTGACTCCTCGACCTTCAAAGCTTTGGTGGTAGCTTTGGCCCAGGTGCTCGTGTTTGTCACGCCCCGGGTCCGTGGGCCCGTTGGACGTGAGTGCAAGTCTCCAAGCCCACCGAGTATAACCTGAAATTGGGCCTAAACCACTGCCCAAAAGGGATATCCATTTGTTATACTTGGACTCTTTAAGTTATAAACTGAACTTAACTCTCATACTTTCCCGATGTGGGACAGGGGTATCACAATCACCCCTCCTTCAGAATAGCGACGTCCTCGTCGTGGCATGACATATAGCCCATGACCGACTCGTCTGCGTTGGGACTCTAGAGGTGGCTCCTACGGGCTCAAGAGGTGGCTCCCACACATGTAGCACTTTGCCCCATAGGATCAAGAGGTGGTTCCCATGTGTGTAGCACTTTGCCCCGTATAGCACTTAGCTCGTGCAGCTGACGAGCGGCTCTGATACCATTTGTCACGCCCCGGGTCCGCGGGCCCGTTGGACACGAGTGCAAGTCTCCAAGTCCACCGAGTATAAACTGAAATTGGGCCTAAACCACTGCCCAAAAGGGATATCCATTTGTTATACTTGGACTCTTTAACTTATAAACTGAACTTAATTCTCATACTTTCCCGATGTGGGACAGGGGTATCACAGTGTTGGCCGCTTTCAAAGCATCCTGCATATCTGGCCTGAGTCCCTGTACGAACTGAATCGCCTTGTGAAAGTCATCATTCGCTATGTTGGGTGCATAGCGAGAAAGTCTCTCAAACTCAGCGATGTACTGGCCAACGGACCTCCCTCATTGCTTCAACTCTGTAAACCCTCTCAACCTGCGGGTATGGGAAGCTGGAGGAATGAACTTGCTTCTGAACTCCCGTACAAAGACCTCTCACGTGACAGCTGTCCCGGCAGCCTCCAAGACTATCTGAGTGCTCTCCCACCATGAGTAAGCCTCGCCCTGCATCAAAGTAAGGGTGCAGCGAGCTTTCTCTTGAGTATCACATGGACTAAGCTGCCAGATTCTTTCAACCTCTTTAAGCCACATTTCCGCCTGAATGTCATCGCCCTTGTAGAACTGCGGGGGTTGCTGATTCTGAAACTCTCATAGTATAGCAGAAATAGGGTTCTCCTGTGGTGCTATCGGTGTCGGTGGTGCTGGAGGGACCCTTTCCTGAAGCCTCTGATCGATCAGCCCTACCACGGCGTTAATAAAATCCTGGGGCTGTGCCTGAGCAGGTGGAGGAGGGGGTGATCTCTCACGGAGATGGTGGCGACGGTGGCGATGTCTAGGAAATCGGTCACGATGACGTCTATCACGATCCATCCTGAAATCAAATCACTACACATGCGTGGTTTGATTAATAAATGCAATGTGTGTAAATAATTCCATAATATCAATAAGCACACATTAAAAAGAATCAAGTAGATCAAATAATTCAAGAATTCAAGTAAATCACATAATTCAATTAAATGCAGACTCTCAGGTAACAACCAATCCTATGCCATACAACCTAGACCCGCGAGACACGACTCGAGAACCTTAGTTTTGCAACCGGGCTCTGATACCACCTTAAGATGTAGCACCCTAACCCCCAAGGCACTACATCCCCCGCACTATAACCCGATCCACATAAGAAATGGATAATCCGTACATAAACCCAAACTACAGCGAACGGGTGACAATCAAGAAAGAACGAGCTAGGCGGGTAACTCCCCATCACAATCAAATCGAGACATAACAATTCAAAAGCGGAAGCATTTAGATTAATACGTATAGGTACCATATTTACAAAAATAAATACATAGTAGGTACCAACATTAACTATCAATACATTATCATCTCTCATATAACATACATGTCCAAGTGCCAAAATGTACTAACAATGATCATAACATGATATGCCCAAAGTTCTATACATAGAAGACAAAATGCTAGAGTCGGTGGAATGCAAGACCTGACTCGACGCCCGTCTAGCACGACCGTGTACCTGAAAAGTGAAGTATCAGTCTACCGAAGACTGAGTGAGGTGCAATATATATATAAAACACGTCACATGCAAAGTTATAGTCTCGGGTGAAGGCTTGGAATGAAACAAATATAAAGTTCAAGAATAGCTTGTTCTTTGCCCGAGATTACAACTATCCAACTTAATATTTTATCTTATCAATTTCAAGAATCATGTGGCCCGGCGAGTGAGGGCAATTCTCCAACCTTTACGTCAACGTGAACAATACGTGCTTGCTTGAATAATTCAATACGTGATCATGCATTTCATTTAGTGCTTGAAACATACAATAACCCGAGGACAATCCGTGGTGCCGGACCCGTCCCCAGTCTCCTTCCTCCGGGTGATAGTAGGTTTGCAAGGCCCAACTATCCACGACATGGTGTACGTCGGGAACATGACTCCCACGCACGAAACTCCTTCCACCACTAGTGGCTTCGGGGGTGATCCCAGTGAGGTGAGGATAGTTCCAGAGTTACCCGTCAGCCTTTGCTTTCCCGGTTGGCTCAAGACACTACCCTCGGCCCCAAGTGTAATTATGAACTCGCCAAAACATGCTTGAAATCATGAACAATCATGACTTGCTTGCTTGAAAATATTTATGGTTTGAAAACGGTTATAGATATAATAAGTTTTGGCCGAAAATGTCACATAAGGGTTGTAAGGTTCTAAGTATCTAGAACAAAACCTCACCTGTACAACAATATACTCTAGTGAGCCTGCTCCTCGTCCACGACCTCGTGATCTATGCAAACACGACATGTATACGTGAGACATGACTCAAAATTGACCAAATATGACGAACGGCCATGAAATTCTCTTGTTTTGACATGTATTCAATCATATAATAGTAATTTGGGATTAAAGAATTGATTGGATCAAAATCCCAAAATCCAAATTTTATGTAGTAGCTTTTGCTCTGCCAGATGACGGGGAACGTCCGTTCCGTCTTCCCTTTGAAATTGGGAAGGGTCGTTCCCGTGCCCCTTTAAAACGTGCCAACAACTTTTAAAATAAAAATGTGCCTTTTGCTGGGAACGGGCCTTCCGGCACGCTGGCCAAAATGGGAACGGCCGTTCCCAGGTTCGCCAGCCCGCTTTGATTTAAAAGAGTGGGAACGACTGTTCCCAATATGCCTTAAGGCGGGAAGGGCCATTCCCAGCTTCTGCAACTGGAAAAACAGACCAGAAGCAGGGCATGGCTACAGGAACAACAACAAGGCCACAAAAACTCAAGTTTTGATCAATAAATGCAAGGATTTCTGGAAAATATGATACATACATGTTCAACAAAGCAATAACACTCCATTTAAACACATACCATGCAAAATCATCAAGAATTCCAAGTTTCATGTTTATGCAAAATTTCATCATACAAACTTCAATCTTTCATGAATTCATGCTTCTAATCATGATATCATCAGGTTTTCACATATCAAACAACAATCAATCCATAAACTCCATGACTCTCAAACCCTAGCTATTTCATATAAGATCAACTATCACCAATTCATGCAAGCACCCACCTTTGAAGAACAAGAAATGGAGAAGGAAGATGATGATGATGATTATGCTTCAAATCTTGAGATATTTCTTGGAAATCTTGGATGAAATTTGATAAAATCCTTTCTCCCTTTTTGCTTGAATGAACCGAGAGTGAAGGGAAGCAAATATGTTGGGAGAATTGGATGAAATTGATCAAGGAAGCCTGGAGATATAATGTTACATGATTCACCATTTTGATTTGTGTGAAATGTGCCAAATTACCATTTAATCCTCCAAGAGATCAAGTCATGTAATCAAGTATGTATGGTTTTGAAATATGATCAATTAAGTCCTTGAAAGTTTATGTAATTTGGTCCCTAAAGTTAGAAAATGATCAAGTAGGGACAAGTTCGGTAATTAAATCACTCCCGGTAATTATTTTACGCCATAAATATTTTTCCATGACATGAAATAATTTTCCAATGAAATGATTTCATATAATTCACATAAATAATGTATCATAAATTTTATAAAAATATATGAAGTCATGTAGGAAAAAAAATATAGAATTAAAGAATTAAAATAAATCCTACGGTCACAAACTCACACGTGGCGTGCTTACCTGTTCATCCGGAACCGGGGCGTTACACTTGGGGTTCCATGTCACTTTATGAGTTAACGCTGTAGTCTTAGGTATAAGCTTTAAAGGGTGTCGCCTTAGACAACTGATTCAAGGCTTATGCTGGGGCTGCACAAGTGATTCATGAAAGTGAATGAGAATCAAGAAAGGACCTACACTTGCATTTGCAAGGTGATCTCTTATTGTGTAAGTCATTCATATGCCATATGGAGTCCTTGGCCAAGGCAGTAGATCAAGACATCAAGAAAAGGGTTTCTTGGATTGAGATCAAATGGATATGAAATGCACTTAGCTTTAAGACCGGATTATTAGGGTTCTAATTATTCCCTTACCCTAGATCTTGGTTGAGAGATGGGATGTAGGAGGATTGTATCTCACATGAATCCATGACTTAAAGGTTCTGTCGAATCGAGACATTCTTATTCAGTTAGGGGTCAAACACCTGTTGCTAGGCAATGGTCGTTTGATCTATCGACTAACTAATTAATTAGAGAATTAATTAATTAGGGTCACTGTTAATTGAATTAAGAACCTAGAGGGTCACACAGAACAACCCAGTCGCGTGGGTAAAGGCTTGAATCGATTAAACGAATTGATCGAACCATTAAGCGAATGGTGGGACCCACACGTGTGAATCCCACGTGAGGACACGTGTAGTCACGTGCAAGCATGTGTATAAATGTTAAATAATTAATGTGTTAATTATTTAATAGACTTTGATTTAATTTTGAATTAATATTAAAGTCCTAATTTGGAGAAATAAAGTTTGATAAATAATTAATTATTAATTAATTAACTATTAGTCTTCAAGTTATTTATTGTAAAATAAATAAAGTAAAATTAAATGTCTAAAAGATTTAGACTAGATTCTTGCTTTCCAAGTTGATCAAGAGGAGACTTTTGGTCAAAGTAAGAGACTTGGTCTCCAAGCAAGATATCCCTTTCCAAAAGGAGTTTGGAATCCTTTTCCAAAAGGGATAAGGGGTTTGAACCCTAGCCTTATAAATAGAGGGGTTCAAACCCCATGGGAAGATGATACAAAATTTCTCCTTCTCAATAATTATACACTAACCCCTTAGAGCGTAAACACCGAATATAGAACTAGCATCCTCCCTATTCGGATCGTGGTCGTGGTTGGTGGACTATTTCCTCTACAGGGCTTCTATCGTTAATTCTTGAAAGATTCGAAGGAACTTTTGGGGATCAAGCAAAAACGACCACAAGGGATGATGAAACGATTCTGAACCCAACAGAATAGGAGAGAAAAAATCGAACCAAAGAAGATGGTGAATACCGTTCATCCATATCCTGAAGGATGAATTTTTTTTCACGAGGGTTTTATGGCGGACAGATTTCTACTTTCGTAAAACTGGTTTTCGAAGGGAGTTTCAATCATGCTTTTCTCGTTTCATGTTTCTTTCTTTATGTTATATCGTTAAGCAACTTTCCCTAACATGATTTGAATCTAGGTTGGTGTGGATTGTTGTCCCTACAATGGATTCTGAAGTAGAAAGAGATTTTCGAGGGACGAGTTGCCATTACCGCATGAAGCGCCTTCGAAGGCGGCTCAAAACGTGCCAAGAAAGCTACTACCTAAGTGAGTTTCTTGATCTCTACGAATCTAAAAATAGGAATTGCAAGTTTTCGATTCTATCTTTTGGGAAACTTTTAAATTTCCGCTGCGTTTCTGTCTCGTTTTCCCAACAAGTGGTATCAGAGCCACCTTGCAAGGCGTATTTCTGATTCGTCTCTATTATTCTGAATTTGGTAGAAATTCTTAAGTTTAGATGCGAATTGAGTATTCCTGAGTTCTTTTAGAAAGCCTGAAATACAAAACTGTATTTTTTCCTTAAAATTTCTGAAAACTGTTTTCTTAAAATCTGTTTTTTGAAAAGATGTTTTAGTTGAAATTCATTTAAATCGTAATTTTTAATTTTGGATTGAATTGGGTTTTGGAGAAACCTGAGATACGAAAAACGAAACGCGAAACGAATACGCGGATTGGGACGTGCCAACGTGTAGCACACCCCAACCCCGCAAGCACCTACCGCAACCACGCGGGGGCCGCCTAGGCGCGCCCGTACAGGCGTCCCGCAACCCCGCGAGATGTACCGCACGATCCATCCCGCAACCGCGCGGGACGCCCGGCCAACCCCCCCCCCCCCCTCGAGAGCGCGGCCGCGCGCTGGTGCTTCAGGATTCCGGGGTTCCCGGCCCGTTTTCACGTTTTTCGTATTTTCGGTCCTTGAAATCCCGATTTAATTTTCCTGTAAAATTTTTTTTTATTAAATTTGAATTATTTTTGAAATAATTGTCTAAATTGGGATTTTGAGAAATTAAGAACGATTTAAATTTTGGAAAAAATTACGAACTATATTTTTTGAAAATATTGAAGGAATAAAATTATTAATTTTCAGAAATTAATTGTAATTTTATTAGTTTATTGTTTTTCGGATTTTCTAGAAAAGGCTCTTAAACAAGAATTGCATCTAAGTCGTGTTTTAAGCCATTAGGGCTTACGGCGAGAATTTTAATTTATTGGTTAAATTTAAATTCTTGCAATTTATGCATGTTAGGTGATCATGGGTTTAGACTTATGTATGGTTTTAATTTATGCACATGAATGGTTTAAATTGGGGTTGGAGCCCCATAGTTGCGTTTTTCAATTGGGGTCGGTGCCCCACTTATGTGCGTACTGTTAAGTGTTTATTATGTGGCTTTCCATATTACTGTTTTTTAGGCCGGGGTATGCCCCGTTTAATTATCTAAGGCCAATATGAAGATTGAGCCTTATTACTTTATGTCTTTTTCTTTTTATTGTAATTTGCGAGTAGAGATAGGTGGTGAGGTCTTTTTCTTTCATTTTGGAGACGATGCACCCATGGAGTAAGATGGATCCACACAACAAGTAACAAGATGGAGGCCATAAGTGAAGACCTCTCGAATTGTTAGAGAGGACTACTATTACTGTAATAGATAGGGCATCGTTTTATTTCCAATTCCCTTATGTGATTTACACTGTTTATGTGGCATGTATGTTAGGACTTGTGATTGTGGAGTGGCTCCCACATATCACGCATAAGATAGGCAGAACCCATGATCATCTCATGTTAGTATCATGTTAGGACATGTTATCTACTAAGTGCTTGTGTGAAATGCATTTAAGTTGTACTTGCATTAATGAAGACTAATTAAATTGGATAACATATATGTTGGTGAGGTCGAACCGAACAACTCTTAGGTTGATTCGAAAATTCCCATTAAATATTAATCTCATTTCGACTAATAGGTGTTTAATTCGAAATGCAAATTTTGAATTAAATTCCTAGCATTCCATCAATGGTTTTCATGTTTAGTAAGAGAAGCTAGTTATTGTCCGCGAGTCGTGGGACAGCTAGTGGACCTTAGTAGTTCTTAGTTACCTAATTGATCATCTTAAATGATCAATATTTCGTGGTCAATTTTGGCAAGGGCGATATCCGCGAGTCGTGGATCGTTCGAACTAAGTTTTGATCATGATCTTATGATTGATGGGTCTAGCTTAACGCCTAAGAAAGTATGGATGTCGCACGAGTCGTGGGTCCATATTAAAAGATAAGTGATGCAAAAGCAATTACTAAGAGTTCTAAAGGTGTTAGAATTAGTAAGTTGTACCTACCTAGGGTTTTACTTAGAATGTCCGCGAGTCATGGGTTCGAGGTAAAATGCTTAGGATCTTAGTACCCATTGGGAAACGTGTTCCTCTTAGATCTTTGGGAATTATAGATCTTTGAAAAACAGTGGGAGCTACATAGATTAGAGACCTAATCTCATGTATATCGTTATTATTCAGCATGCTCACCTAGTTCTCTGCTTAGCATTTAGGTTGTAGTTATGTGATTCTCTACAATATGAAATGCAAACGCATTCGTATCCATCCTTAAGTCAAACAAGTCGACTAAGTCCTAACTAACTCTAAATGGCTTCGGATCCTAAAATTCATTTTAGAATCCGAAAAGAGAAAGTGTTCTCTATAAGGCGAGATTTTCATTTACTTGAAAATTCAACCTGGGCCAAAAAAGAAGCAATCTAAGGTGAATGGATTTTTCCAAACCACTTAAGATCAATTGAACCACCTCATAAAAATGTTAAAAGGTATAACATTATGGAATTATTCAATATTCCAAATGAGGAAACAAGTGCACACGAACAAGGTCTAAAGATCTTATTTGAAGATCTTGTGGTCTCGATCGTCAACTGAGAAAAGAGTTCTTAATGCACTGATTACTTACATTGCTTCCACCACCATTTAAACCCTTTATGCTCAACTAGAATGATGGCATTGTAGCATAGTTAATCATTTAGTTGATAATGGTTGAGAGCATCCCTAAGAAGGAATAAAAGGTTGTGATGGCTAATTCTTCTTCTAAACTCACTAAGTTAAAGGCTTGAAGGCCTAAAGAAGAAGAAACCATAAGAGCCCAATAGAGGGGCAAGTAAGGGGTACGCCCAAAAGACACTAGAGATCAAATTGGACGTTTGCTTCTATGGTAGCAAATAAGGACTTTGAAAGGGAACTGCTAAGAGTATGAGTACTCTGAAATGTTACCTCGTTTAGTAATTCTACTAGGAATAGAATTCACTAGTCTTGAGTTGATTCTGCATAATCCGTTGTGCAAAGACTCAAAGCACTAATGTTCTGAACATACAACGAGATAACAAAAGTAAGTGAGATGACAAAGCTTCGAATTACTTTGGAACGTTGAGACATAAAAGGATTAGCAAGTTAGACATCTTAGGATCATTTTACGAAAATGAACCTAGAGAGTTAACTTCCTATGAATCCTATCTTAAAGGGAAACATTCCCGAAACATTGTTTAGGTGAAATGTGGAACGTGCCAAAATTATAGGGGATTTCGATCCATGCTGATGAGTGTAAGATGTTTAATTTAAGCACTAGATACAATCGTCGGTTTAATCATTATGAATGAGTGTACTTGTTGAAGTACAAATTCGAAACTTATATGAAATTATTAGAATTTCAAAAGGAGGTTAGGAACCGAAGTAGTCATAAGTTATAGGCAAATCGATATGATCGAGATAGCCAATATCTTAGCAGTTAATTCCTTAGTCATCTTAGAGATAATAGGATTATCTCTCAGTAAACTAATTCGAGTACACCTTAGTGTTTCCGAATGAGGGAATGAAACCTAATAGGATATAGTTCATTCTATAGTAAGCTTTACTGACTTATAATCATTCTAGGAATAAACTCCCAGAATATGCAGTTAGAGATTTTGAATTTAGTACCTTCCAAAATCGGTCCTTTAGTTGCACTATGCAATGTGGCATACCAAATTCCCTAATTATTCTTGTCTAAGAATCTAGGGGAATCCTCTAAATTAAGTGAAGAGAATAGTGGGAGATAAGCTTGAAGCGATTTCAAGTTTACACAACGATATAGGGTATTGTTTCTGCAAATTCCCTTGAACAAAAGTTATTTGTTTCAAGGAATGTACCTTCTTAAGAAATCATTCTTATAAGAGAAGGAAGGCAAGCAAGCAGACCTCAAAGGAATTTGGGGATTAATCCCACGCCACATATAGAAGATACGAGCCCATCTGATAAAACTTAGCCAAATTTTAGAGTACAGTACACGTGTGAAAACCTCCTCTTAAGAAGCATTTAGAACGCGTTCCTAGATAGCCGAGGAATTACTAAAGAGGAGACACTGTCAGATTTGGAATTTGAGTAGTGTAAGCAAGCCTTGAAATCCAATATGGATGCCATATACTCAAACCAAGTTTTGACCTTGGTTGATCCACCTGATAGGATCAAGCTCGTGGAGCTTCGAGTGAATGAAAGCATTACAACCTTCTTGACGGTTGAAATGCAAAAGTCCATTTGGATTGTGTTTACCACATCCTCATATTCTGACTATAAGATATGATAAATGAATATGAGAACTATCTTGTTTAATATGAGACTGAAAGAGACTAAAATAAGGTATTTCTATAAATCTCATATTCAGTGGGAGTATGCATAAGGTATGCAAATCCCTAAAGTCAATCTGTGGATTGATAAAGGCTTCTAGGAGTTAGACAATTCGATTCCATAGGATAGTCAAATCGTTTGACACAGATGGAAGTCGAATAAGTCTCAAAAGTGTACATATGAAAGTTAGTGATGTAAGAGTCAATTTTTGGTTCTTTAGAAGACGACATCCTTCTTATTAGGAATGTGAAGGATAACGTGAAAGTTACCAATTCTTGTTTAAGAAACAATTTGACATGAAAGATCTTAGTGATTATTCTTGATTATCGACATTGAGATCTATAGAAGATAGATCTAAAAGAATAAAATGATTATCACAAAAGAGTGCATAAACAAAGGTAATAAAAGGAGTTTAGTATGGACAATAGAACATCTCTTTTGAAGAGGAGTGTCCTAAGATAACTTTCAAAAAGTTGGAATGTCCAAATACCCCTTTAAAGGAAAGGGTGCATATTGTGTGAAAAGTTATGTACTAAATTAGATATGGCGCAACACTAAGCGTAGTGGACCGAATCTAATATGACCTCATAGAAGGTCATTAGATTTTTGTAAAGGATGTCCTCAGAGTACTTGAGAAGAAATGAGGATATGTATTAGTTTACAGAGCCCAAAAGATCTTATCATTGAAAGGATATTTTGATGTAATTGTTACATCAGACATAGATGATTGTAAGGATACAATTTCTGCCTAAATGGCAGAGCAACGTGTTGGAAACATTCCAAGTACGAAAGTTGCAAAAATCTCGACTATTGTAGTGGAGTACTTAGTCGTATTGAATACCGCTAAGTTAAGTGTTTGGGTAAGAAACTCCATCTAACTAGTTAGATGAAGTTCCTAGCATGAAACAACTCCATTATCATATCGTATGAATAGATGGTTGCTCAAGTAAGAGAACCAAGACCTCACCAAGAAACTGAACACGTGATTACGAATCACTTTATAAGAAAAACGTGTTTCTTTAGAGATGTGTAAATAAGAGGGTTACACCAGCAAAGAACATAGCAGATCCACTTTGGAAACGTCCAAAGTCAATAGGCTCTCAAAATACATCTTGAGAATATGGGACCTAGAGAACCTTAATGACTTTTACGGGCAAGTGGGAGATTGTTGGAAAAGTGCCCTAGAAAGCCGATTAGTCATAATCCATTTTGGGACTTTCCTAGTATCACATACAATCTTTGAATAATATACGATTGATTAATATCATAGGCAAACACTTCTTTATATGTCAATACATGTTTTTCTGTGTTTCCATTATGTGCGCATGTATTAGAACTCCCCTAATCAATATGATTTATAGGATTCAACCATTTAGGCGAAATGGTTCATGAAACGAGCCAAATATCACATAACTCATGATTAGTAAAATGCTCCAAGCTGATGAGTCCTACAGATAGTGGGAGTGTCAACCTGACTCCTTTAAGGCTTGCTTGTGGGATCACGCCCTTAAGAAGGACCACCTTGTTTCATGGAGGTGCAAAGTGTATAGTTGATATGTACGTGATACATGAGGGTGCTTACTTCCATAAGTAAGTTCACTGAGGTGCCCCGTGTGAGAAGATTCCTAAATGGGAAAGGAAGTTTCTATTTCAGGAAATGGAAACTTCCAGATTAGGAAATATCTCACGAGTCATTGATGTGATTAATTGATTCTTAGACTTGATGTAGCACCATAACCCCTAAGGCACTACATCCCCCGCACTATAGCCCGATCCACATACGAAATGGACAATCCGTACATAAACCAAAACTACAACGAACGGGTGACAATCAAGAAAGAACGAGCTATGCGGGATAACTCCCCAACAGAGTCAAATTGAGACATAACAATTCAAAAGCGGAAGCATTTAGATTAATACGTATAGGTACCATATTTACCAAAATAAATACATAGTAGGTACTAACGTTAACTATCAATACATTATCATCTCTCATATAACATACATGTCCAAGTGCCAAAATGTACTAACAATGATCATAACATGATATGCCCAAAGTTCTATATATGGAAGACAAAATGCTAGACTCGGTGGAATGCAAGACCAGACTCGACGCCCGCCTAGCACGACCGTGTACCTGAAAAGTGAAGTATCAGTCTACCGAAGACTGAGTGAGGTGTAATATATATATAACACACGTCACATGCAAGTTATAGTCTCGGGTGAAGACTTGGAATGAAATAAATATAAAGTTCAAGAATAGCTTATTCTTTGCCCGAGACTACAACTATCCAACTTAACATTTTATCTAGTCAATTTCATGAATCATGTCGCCCGGTGAGTGAGGGCAATTCTCCAACCTTTACACCAACGTGAGCAATACATGCTTGCTTGAATAATTCAATACGTGATCAACATTTCATTTAGTGCTCAGCTAGACATAATCATGCTTGAAACATGCAATAACCCGAGGATAATCCGTGGTGCCGGACCCGTCATATATGGGAAAATTTTAAATTTTCGCTGCGTTTTTGTCTCGTTTTCCCAACACTTATACCTTCTATTGTATTCATTGCATTGTCGTGCGTCATAAATGGTTCATTTGGAGTCTTGAATCTTACGTGTACCTTCTGTTGTCCTTTGTTCAGTTTTCTCCAGGGCGGAGACTTGCCGGGTTCTTAAGACACTTCCGGGTCCTCTTGTTTCTTCTTAGTTTTGGTTGGTAAGCTAAGGACAGGTGGGTTTCTCTACTATTTAGTTAAATGACCCTATATACTCCCAATGTGTAAAGATTTCGGCCAAAAACATATATATATATATAGAGTCGTTTTCAAGGGTCAATGATTTTCAAAGTAAAGCCCTTCTTTTATGAATCTACCAAAAGTTTTGGCGAGAAAGAAAGAATGAATGCATAGAATGGGGCCCGGGGACTTGGTGTGAGTGGTGACCCGAAGAGGCATGGGCTGACGGTGATCCCTCACACTAGTTTCACCAATGAACGGCGTAACCGGACCTCGTTAGGAGTTAGTGAGGAATGGACGCTGAGTTCCATCTGGGGAGTCATGTTCCCCTTTTGGTCAATGAATGGATGGTTCGGGCCGATCACCTGGCCATCACCCGGAGGAAGAAGTTGTAAATGTTCATGAATGTGCACAAAAGAATGTAATGCATGAAAGAAAGAAAAAAAGAATGAATGTTTAATGAACTACATGAGGAGTTGGTTGGAGATAATGTACGCCTACTCGTCGGGACACAAAAGACCTAAAGAATGAAAATGAACGTTATAATCCCTTATGATGACTTCTTTATTTTACCCACTTGGGAAATGCTCTAAAAACTTCATCTGGGATTATAACCTGCACGTGAATGTTTAAATATTATTATATATGCTATTTGTGCCTCATTTTATACCCACTAGTCTCCTATAGACTGAACCCAGATTGTTTTCAGTGTTCTTGCAGGTTTGGAGTGCTAGGCGGGAAGTCAAGTCTTTTAAGTCTTTCGGTTAAGTCAGAGTCTGTCTATTTGCATATTGAACTACAATTTGTGTAAGCTTTGAAAGAATCTGGAATTGATGTTTTATAATTTTATTGAATTTCGGGATTAGGTATCTATGCTAGTTGAACACGTTGCTCTTTGCTTACTTTGTTATTTATGATAATACTTTGCTTCCGCATTGGTATTGTTTTGGTTGGATTGTCCTATTTGGTTGCGAAAGTTTAGTTCCCGCCTAGCCTATGGAGTGAGTATATCCCCGTTCGTCGTGATCTAGCTCGGGTATGGATCATCCATTTCATATTCGGGTCGGGTCTCAGTGCGGGGGATGTGGTACCTTGCGCACGGGTGCTACATCCTTAAATCTTCTTGAGAAACCTAACCAACAATAGATTCAAGCCTCACCCTCAAAAGGGCCCAACACAAAATCAACAGAATTTGTAAGCAAAAGGACAAAAAGTTTCCTTCTTTCTCAGATTTATCTACAATAAAGTGATGCAAGAATCTCAGCGATTTTTCGCTGTTTTTAGCTTGTACACTTGTTTCAGTCAAAGAGGGGTTGGGACAGTTCATTTCCATTAATGATGGGACAAATGAAAACTCTGAATCGGATTACATTACAAGAATCGTCAGTTTATTGAAGCAAAGTAGGGACATGCTTTTCTCCCACGTCTGGCCTGAAATGGAATTTGGGTGGAGAATTATTGTTGGGACAGTGATTGGATTCTTTGGTGCTGCACTTGGTAGTGTAGGAGGTGTTGGTGGAGGCGGCTTGTAACGCCCTAATTTTTGAAAGTTCAGATAAGCACGCCACGAGCGGGTCTTCGGGAGTTAGGGGAATTTAATTTAATCATCTCATTCAATTATTTACAACCTTCATCATATTATATATATTACATCTCTATGCGTTTATATAAATTGTTATTAATGTGACTTATATGAACTAAGTGATATATATGATCTAATTGTAATAAATGGTTTTAATTGCTCTTTTGTGTAAATTCATGGACTTAATTGCATTTCATGACTTGGGAGGTTATATGAAAATTGTGTAGAGATAGAACTCATTTGCATACAATTAAATTATAGAGGGACTTGGTTGCAAATTATGGTGAGTCATAGGAGTTAGTGGAAGACTTTGGTATATATCTATACATTACATACATAATATATCATGTTACATATATCTCTCCCAAATACATTTCATTTTATTTCATAAAAAACCTCACGCACACACACACTAATACACGATCAAAACACCAAGAGGAAGGAAGGGGATTTCATCTCATTTTCAAGCTAGAATTCAAGGAGAAATTGTAAAAGTGGAAGCATCTTCATCATATCATCATTCCATTCCTTCTTCTTTCATTTCAAGGTAAAAATGGATGATTTGCTTGAACTATTGAGTGATTATATGAAGTAGGGTTTGTGAATTAAGATATGATTTCTTATTCATTCTTGGTTTAGAAGCATGTTTAGGGCCTTTATGTTCCAAAGCTTGCATGAAAACATGAGGTTATCTTGAAGTTGGAAGCGTGAAATTATATGGGTTTGAATGATGAATTTTGGATGATCTAAGCATGTTTCCTTGGATTAAATGTTAACTTAATGATGTCTCCAAGTTATATGTATGATATATGGTTATTTTGGCGCTTTTTGGTTGAGTTTGCTTTGGGTTTTGATCCCTTTTCTTTCTCCTCCGAAGCAACCCCTGTTTTGCCCCTTTTTCCAGCTCTGGAAGGGTACCCGGGCGGGTACTTTTTGTGCATAAAAAGTACCAGGGCGGGTACTTTTGTCCCGTAGAGCTTCTGGACAGCTTTACCCGGTCGGGGAACTTTTCCCTCGAATTTTACCCAGCTGGGTACTCCCTCATCCGAACTCCAAATGACCTGATTTTTGAACCGTTGGAAACCTATTGAAGTCTAGAACAATTCCAATTGGAATAATCTCATTATATTTTCTAGTTTGTGAGATATAATCAATTCTTTTAGGTGCCGCCACTTTCCCGACAAACTCCACTTGCCTAACTTCAAGCTTATACCATTTTCTCCTCGCTTTGAACTAGAAAACGAGCCATATATCATCGGAAAGGTATTTGTGTCTAGTTTCATTCCCAACAAACAAAACTCAATTCTCACTTCTAGAATTAAAGATATTCCAATTTTCCCTCAGCATGTACGTTTCTTAAAATTGTCTGTTTTTACCGAACTTCACCAAAACCTCTCTTATTGCATTCCTTTCACTTCCTTAGCTTCCGTATGTGAATTATATGGGTTATATACTTGCTTTATTGATAATTATGCTCCTAATTGACATTCCTTGATTGTTATTGCATGATATATTGATCCATGACTTTGCCTTTCGTCTTAAATGGTCCGTACGAGTCGAGTCTCACGTACACGTGTCCTTGTTATATAGATCACGTTCCCGGTGACGAGGAGCATGCTCCTTAGGGTGTTTCCTTGCTTCTTTTGGTTGGTAAAGTAAAGATGAGGTTTAATTTCTGGATATATAGAACCCATACGGCCCTATGTGACGTTTAACCCAAATGTATGTATATATCTATAGTTTTCCAACCTTAATGACTTTCAACTGATTTCATAAAATGAATGATTGATTTATTGTATTGGCGAGTAAACATATTCACGTTGGGCCCGAGGGTAGTGTAGTGAGCCAACCGAGGAAGCAAGGGCTGACCGGTAACTCTTACACTATCCTCACCAATTTTGGGATCACCTCTGAATCCACCAGGAGGTTTGGTGGAGGAAGAAATCCCGTAGGTGGGAGTCATGTTCCTGACGTACACCATGCATGGATGGTTGGGCCTTGCAATCCCAGCATCACCCGGAGGAAAAAGGGTTCATGAAACTACTAATTGTGCACTGTAATAACTTGCATGATAACCATTGAATTGAAACCTAAATATTGATTGTTCACTGTTGGTGTAAAGGTTGGAGAATTGCCCTCACTCTCCGAGCCACGGATTGAATTGATAATGATTGAATTATTAAATTGATTAGTTGTAATCTCGGGCGAGAATTGCTTTAATATTTGAACTTATATTGTTTCTTTCATGAAAACCTACCCGAGATTATAGCTTGCATGGTAATTGCGCTTATATTTATTTAAACCCCTCACTCAGTCTTCGGTTGACTGACACCCTCACATTTTCAGGTGTGCAGGTTGCATGCTAGGCGGGATCGAGTCAAGTCTTTAATTTCGGGTCTAGCATAATGTCATATATATTATTGATGCATATGAGTTATCTTGATACTCTTGTATATTATGATTTCTCTTTGGAAACTGATATTGTACATATGGAGATAATGGAAATGACCTTGAAAGATGTTAAAGACATGCATGTATATTATGCTTTGGTTTTATTGATTATGCATGATCGTATTTAGTTGAGGGTTAGTCCCGCCTAGCTAGTGTGTCGTTTTTCTTATTGTCACCCGTTCGCCATGAGTCCGGTTCATATATGGACTACCCATTTCATGTGTGAGCTAGACTTATGGTGCGGGGGTGTGGCATCTCGGCGTTCCGGGTGCTACACGGCTTTTTCGTTCCCATGCTCATTGTGGTTATCGGATTCGATCCAAAATCATCAACTGCAATATCTAAATGTATGATAACTGTTGGAAAACACGAATCAGAAAGCAGCGGAATTTAAAAAAAATTTCCCAACAAAAGGATCTTGAACTCGCAATCGTGTAACCAAATTCGTAAAGATAGAAAACTTACTTTTCTTTTGTTCTTTCTTGAAGCGTTTCAAGCCACCCAAGAACGCTCTTCTCGCGGCTTGATCCCCTCTCCTTGGTAAAGCTCGAATCTTCAAACTTCTAACTTGAAGTCTCTAGAGAAAGTCCACCAACTTGATCACAATCTAACTAGTAAGGATGCTAGTTCTCTAGTTAGTGTTTAGGCTTAACCTAGGGTTTAATTTAATCTTGGAGAAAGGAAGGTGTTCAACACATGAACCAAAAGAATTGTCAATTAGCTCTAAAGGGGAGCTCGAGCTCCCCTATATATAAGAGGGGAGTGCCGATCCAAATCCTTGTTGGGCAAGGATTCGGTTCCTCTCTCCTATTACTTGATCATCAAGTATTTTCCAACTTTGACTTTGAATTCTAATTCAAGTCAACTTTTAAGAGAGCTAAAAATATCCAAACTATTTTTGGATAATTTTATACTTTATTTATTATAAAATAAATAACTTATTTTTATCTAATTAATTAATTCATAATTAATTAACTAGATTATTTTCTCCAAAATTAGACTCTCTTTTTAATTCAAAATTAAACCAAAGTCTATTAAATAATAAACTAATTAATTATTTATAATATATATATACACGTGTGTGACACGTGTCACAGTGACACGTGTCACTCACGTGAGCCACACGTGTGATTTCACACGTGTGAAACCCTCTTGGCCCGATTAACTCGTTTAATCATTTTAAAGCCTCAACTCATGTAACCAAGTTGTTGTGTGTGACCCTCTAGGTTCTCAATTCAATTAGCAGTGACCCTAATTAATTAATTCACTAATTAATTAATCAGTCCACAGATTAAACGACCATAGTCTAGCAACAGGTGTTTAACCCCTAGCTGAATTGGAATGTTTGGATTCGACAGAACCTTTAAGTCATTGATTCATGTGAGATACAATCCTCCTACTCACTATCTCTCAACCAAGATCTAGGGCAAGGGAATAATCAGAACCCTAATAATCCGGTCTTAAAGCCAAGTGCATTTCATATCCATTTGATCTCAATCCAAGAAACTCTTTTCTTGATGTCTTGATCTACTGCCTTGGCCAAGGACTCCATATGGCATATGAATGACTTACACAATAAGAGATCACCTTGCAAATGCAAGTGTAGGTCCTTTCTTGATTCTCATTCACTTTCATGAATCACTTGTGCAGCCCCAGCATAAGCCTTGAATCAGTTGTCTAAGGCGACACCCTTTAAAGCTTATACCTAAGACTACAGAGTTAACTCATAAAGTGACAAGGAACCTCAAGTCTTAAGGATCAATTAATCACATCAATGACTCGTGAGATATTTCCTAATCTGGAAGTTTCCATTTCCTGAAATAGAAACTTCCTTTCCCATTTAGGAATGTTCTCACACGGGGCACCTCAGTGAACTTACTTATTAAAGTAAGCACCCTCATGTATCACGCACGTATCAACTATACACTTTGCACCTCCATGAAACAAGGTGGTCCTTCTTAAGGGCGTGATCCCACAAGCAAGCCTTAGAGGAGTCAGGTTGACACTCCCACTGTCTGTAGGACTCATCGGCTTGGAGTATTTTACTAATCATGACTTATGTGATATAGGGCTCGTTTCATGAACCATTTCACCTAAATGGTAGAGTCCTAATGTAGCACCCGAGCGTAAGGTACCACATCCCCCGTACCGAGACCCGACCCGTATATGAAATGGAAGTCCATACACGTGCCAAATCCACGACGAACGGGGACACAACACACACGCTAGGCTAGGCGGGACTAACCCTTAAACCAATCAACTCGAGAATCATAAAATCAGAGTTAAAATGAAATTCGCGGAAGCAAGAACTACATAGCATATATACAATGAGCTAACAAGCTCCAAAAATCAATATACAAGAGCATTCAAATATGCACGGCACTCACGGCCTACAAAATCATAACGCTCCAATCTATACTAGAATCAAATAAAAAAGTAGCAACAAGGGTATGAATATGAGACTGAAAAGAAGTGCTAAAAAATAAATGCAAAACCTAGACGACCTGTAATCCCGCCTAGCACTCTTATACCTGCACAAAACAGCTGAAAACAACCGGGTTCAGTCTAAAAGAGACTGGTGGGTATAAAAATGGGGCATAAGATATATAATATCGCAGAAATTAAACACATACATGCAAGCCCTAATCCCGTGTGAAGTTTGAAAGGAATTTACCAAGTGGTTAAAACAATAGAAAACATCAACGGGATTACGACGTTCATATTCATTCATAATTGTTCATAAGGGTTAAGCTCGGCAAGTGAGCGTGCACAATCTCCAACCTTCTCCTCGTGTAATCATATCATAATTAGTGGTTGTCATACATATCTTTCGTGCACATACATAAATGATCATAATCATACATATACACCTTCTTCCTCCGGGTGGTGGACAAGTTAGCTAGACCTGACCACCGGTTCATACATAGGCCAATGGGGGTACATGAATCCCCCAAGGGCACTCAGCTCCCATTCCTCGCTAAACCTCCTAGCGAGGGCCGGTATCACCGTAGTTTGGTTGGAACTAGTATATGGGATCCCCGTCAGCCCTTGCTTCCTCGGTTAGCCACATATACTAAGTCCCGGGGCCCGAACAATCATATATATAAATGTGTCTCGCCAAACCTAAGGTAGGGTTTCACAATTAAAAAGGGGCATACATTTGAAATCATTTACCCAACATGACTCGATTGATATAAATATATTATTTTGGCTTAAAACTTTGCACATAAGGGATTTATAGGGTTGTTTTAACTAATAGAAGAAAAACCCACCTTTTCCAAAGCAAAATAAAGGCACAAGCGTCTCAATGCTCGCCCTCGTCTCCGACCAAACCCGAATCTGTGCAAAAGAAAAGGTATGAGACTCAATGACCACATATGACGCTCGGCAATGAGATGAATTTGACATGAATGCATAAATGATCATGTTATAACATAAAAATGTTCATGGGCACGATTAAGGAATTTAAATCATATAATCTAATCATTCGTTCATATATTTCATTCAATTTCATAATTTCATAAATTCATATAATTTCATAAATTTACAATATTCATAATATTCATAAATTCATAAATTCATAATGCACATCAATTAATTTAAAATTCATTTAAGAAGCATAACACATATTATTCAAATTCACATTTAGGAATAAAATAAATAATTGAAACGTTCAAACAATGGTCAGTAGAATAAATACACGAAATTGAAATCAATTAATTTCAATAATTAAATTAAATCAAATAATATTTAAAATATATAATAAATATACATATAATATAATAATTATATATATATATAATCATATAATAACATAACAAATATATAATAAGCAATAGTATATAATATATATATAACATATATATTTATACACGTACACACCAACTCACCCATGCATGCATACATATATTATATATTACATGCATAAATATATATACTATATATTATACACCAACATGCATGCAACATATATTTTCCATGCAATATATATATATACTATATATATATTACACACATGCAACACTCACACCACAACACTCTCATGCATGCACAAAGCACCCAAGCAATGCATGCTAACACACACAATCTGCACACACGTTACACAAATATACACAGCAGAAAAAGCAATAGAAACGACAGCAGCAACAGTCAGGAACACACAACAAAAATTCAAGCAAAACGGGGTGACACCCCCGTGTCACCCTGCAAGCCTGGACCGAGACACCCCCGTGTCTCGGTACAGAAATCCCAGGCCAAGTCTGCACCCCCGTTCCGCTCTGGAAAGGCCAGGAATGGCACGCCCGTGTCGTGCAGCCGCAGCAGTCTCTGTTTCGACAGCAAAATGGCGCAGAAAAGCAGCAACTCCAAGCAAGAATTTCAGGCAGGAAAGGTAGCAAAATTGAGCAGGAAAAGCTGCAAGAAACTCATCTAAACTACCCCCCCCCCCCCCCACAAAGACAAGGAAATGACAGCAAAAGCATGAAGGAATGACAGCAGTTTTACAGCAACCTCACAGCGTGAAAAAAACAGGGCACCGTTGCGGGAAAAACAGGGCAAGAACAATTCAATCATTCTCCATCTAATCACTCAGTTATGGCCAACAAATAAGCAGCAAAACATCATGAATTCAGCAAGTAAATTAGTTCCAAAAGTGATTAATCAAGGCATGGAAGCATACGTGACCTTCATGTGGAATTTTCTGAAAATTTCATAAATGATATCTCATATATATCTCAACAAACACGAAATCAAAGATCATAAATGATATTAGGAAGTCAAAACAATTAATCTCAGGCTTGGAATCACTCAAAACCATAGAGAATCGAAGGAGATCAACATTTTGCCCAACATCCTCTATTTTCGGAAAACAGTCCAGAAATGGAGAAACCATGCTCAAAATTATGAATGGGAAGATGAAAATGATCAGAATTAATCATATAATACAACCCTTAACTTACCTTGATGATTGGTTGAAGTTTGGAGGAGATTTGAGCTCCAAAATCTCCAAGGGATGAAGGGTTACGGGACTGGAGAGAAAAACAGTAGCTTTGGCTGATGTTTGGGGTTTGTGTGATGATAATATCGGTCAAGGCTTGAAATATCTAGATAGGTGGTTGAGTTAGGGTTTAAAGGAATCAAACCATGGTTAATTTGGTTGTGGTTTGGCCAAGTTAGGGCTGAATTAGTGCAACAAGGTCAAGTTGGTCTCCGTTTCGTTTTTCGGTTGGATTTCGGAGTTTCAAATGAATTGGGAAAATTATAAGGCTAAGTTTACTAAACTCGAATTTTCGTTACGAGTTCAGCGGAGTTGACGGAACTCGAATCCGAGTTCCCGAGCTCAAGATATTAAGTTCGGAACCAAGGGTACGCTAAGTGCTCGTTAGCTCCCGTTTTGGTTCCTCAATTAAAATTTAATTCGTTAACCTATCAAATGAACTCAAAAACATAATTTGAGCATAAAATCATGTCCATAACACATATATGTATGACATATTACAAATTCGTGCCAATTCAATATCATATCATATAAGAACGAAGCACAAAATAAACGAACAAACTCATACATGTAATTCATGCATAAATTATGAAATTCCATGCAATTCATGCAAATTTTCATGCAAAATGAAATGAAACTCATACATATTAAATTCCCATGCATAAATATGATTTCATGCACAAATATATTAATTTGCATGCATAAAGAAAATCTTCATGCATAATTATATATAATGTACGTAAAAATATATATATATATAGAAATAGTCAATTAACTAATTAAAACATGATTAATTAGCATAACATATAATTAGCATAATCATTAAATTAATCATAATAACAATTAAACATATATATATATATATATATATATATAATACGAAATATATATATATAATTAATAATATTAAAATAAAATAAGATAATATAATATAATAAAATAATAACAATTATAATAAAATTAAATATAAAACACGTAAAAACAATTAATTCGCGCAAATAGGTAAACACATACGTCCTACCTATACGTCCGAAAAGTCGGGGCGTTACACCTAAAGTCATCAGGATTAGGGGAGTTCTCATACATGCACAACTAAAGTAAACGCATACCAAACAAGAGCATATAAAGAAGTGTTGCCTCAATTCGTTATTTCATTCAAAGATTGTCTGTGATTACAATAAGGAAAAGCACAAAGCGGATATGCAATCGGCTTTCTAGGGCACTATTCCTAACAATAACTGGTGCAGCAGTTGCTACTGTGTATTACAATCTGAAGCTCCGTCATCCTACACTCGACCTTCCCATCATTGATTATGATCTAGCTTTGCTTTTCCAACCAATGCTAGTACTCGATATTAGTATTGGAGTTATTTTTAATGTCATTTTTGCAGAATGGATGGTCACAGTCTTGCTCAAAATCCTTTTCATAGGTACTTCAATGAAGGCATTCTTCAAGGGTGTCGAAACATGGAAGAAAGAAACCATAATAAAAAAGGAGATTGCCAGACGCTTGGCATCTGATTGTGAGTAAACTTGCCGCCTTTGTTTATACTCAAGAACTATTTCTTTGGATAGTTAGACTGCCAAACTCTGAAGTTTGACCTAATTACTCAAAGTTCCTTTGAGGTTTAAGAACTTACAAACAATCAAACACTTCCTGGTATACTCTGAGATTTGGCCCGAAACATGTTATCCGAGTCATAAACTTGAAATCGAATTTTAGCCAATAAGTGTCAAGGACAAAATAGGATATCCATCAAAGATTAGAGTTAGCATCAAAATTCATTCATTCACATATAAGGTAATTTTGATAGGGGTTTTTTTATTATAAATTCTCTAACCTTAGGGGAAGTTTGTGTAATTAAGCCAAGCCTTGAGGTTTGTTAATGCAACTATTACATAGGAGGTTCCGACCGAGGTGGGTCGGACCTAGGAAATCGGTCGGCGGTGAGCTCCAAATTTTGTCTTTCATTCCTTCATCCTTGCGCGCGAGTGGTTGACTTGACCTCTTCTAGGCGCATAAAACGGCGGGCAATGGTCATGACCTCCTCCATGTTCTGTGGGGACTGGAGGATGATTTCATCGGTGCATTCCGCATGGCGGATGGCTTTGTGAAGGGTTTGGGTCAAGACATCAATCCCCGGATGCTCAACCTTGATAAAAGCTTCATTGCAACGGGCAAAGAAACTCCTCAAGATCTCACCCTCCTCTTATATGATGTTGTACAGATAGGTTGAAGGGAGCTTGACTCCCGCCATGGAGGACAAGTGGGCCTTGAATTTCTCGGCCAAATGGGCATAGTCTCTGATGCTATGGGGAGAAAGCCTTTCAAACCAGTCTTGGGCTGGAGTCTCGAGCTTGGTTTTGAAGATTTTTGCCCAAATGAGCTTGGAGTAGCCGTTGAGACTGACCTGAGCCTCGAATTTTGAACAATGCTTCACGGGGTCGGTGTTCCCGTGATAAGTTGGCAGATTGGTGGGGACCTTATCCACCACCTTGGCATTCACGATTGCATCGTAAAAGGGGGATCTTGCCTCCCTTTCGATGCGATACACTCTCCCCTGACGCTGAGGAGGGTGATCGTCATGGTGGACGGGTGCCCTTGCCTCTGGGGCTTGCCCTCGAGAAACGTGAGATAACAATTCCTCTTGTGGGGATGGTATTACTGTTGCTGTTATTGTTGTTGTTGCTGTTGTTGTTGTGTTGTTGTTGCCCTCTCCGAGGGAGCTAATTCCGGAGGTCGCTTGGGCCGACCTAGTGACCACGGTTGGCCCGCAGGTAGGCGTCAGGATGGACCCTAGCCCCTAAGCAGTCAAACACTGGGAAGTTTCTAGGAACAGTTGCATCCCTGTTCATTTCACTTGCAGTCCCGGGGACGTGATGGGTACCCCTACCTTTCTCCCTCATATTCCTGAGGATCTGTCGGGGGCGATCCTCCTCTTGGTCTAACCTCCTTCTCATGGGCTCTCGACGGGGAGGGGGGTTGTCGTTTTCATCGAAACCTTCCTCGGAGTGAGCCCCAAGATGGACTTGGCGCTGGACTCCTGGAGCCGGGGCGATGTAGATGGATTGAGGTTGGGCGTACGGGTTTTGAGCATAGGGGAGTGGCGGATACCCCCAGAAGCTGGGTTGGTTCGTAGGCTGTTGGACAGCGTACGCCAAGGGAGCTGAGGGCCCTTGGCCCGTGGGGTAGGCAGCATCTTATGGGGTTAGCGCGAGGGGACTTTCCCATGGGGGAGCCGGCATGTTGGGCTCCCTATTTTCCCTCGCCTCCGCCCTGTAGTGCTCAATTTAGGCGGTCAAATCCTCCTCTGATAGGATCACCCAGCCCGTTGCACTTGGGTCGGCCTCCATAGTAGCTATCCCCACCACGGGGGGTGGGAAGTTTCCTCCTGGGGTGTTAAGATCGGGGAAGATCTCTTCACCGTTTTTACCGTAGACACGGCGTCGTGACGGGTTTGAACCATGCTTGCGAAGGATTAACGGAGTTTGCTAGAAAAGGTTTAGGCTTTTAGTTCAGAGTTTCCCACAGACGGCGCCAAGATGAGGGTGTCAGAATCTGGCTATGCGTTGGACTACAGATTTGGACTCCCAATCACCCAAGATATTTGTTTGCGTGAGGCAACTCTGATGCTTTCTTGGACTGAAAAGGATGAAACAAACGTGAGCTCAAAGGCCAAACGGGGGAAGTCGGTGGTTGAACCCGTTTTGGCACTCCGACGCTCAAGTCAGCTGAAGCTCTAGGTCGAGAATGCAAAGTGAGTAAGGACTCAGAATGTGAAGGAAAGCTTACCATTGTCAATGGCGGAGATGGGCTGATATAGGAGGGAGACGGACTCCCTAGGTGCAAGTACACCTCCAAGAAAGTGTGGATCTGGTCTGGTGGGAGAGCGACGGTTGGTGGCCGGAACAGTGCTTTTCCAGCTAAAGCACTGTTTATCTGCTCCTGCCAGGATGCCTGACACGGTACTTAGTGTGGCCGCAATTATTGTAGCCTGCTACAGGTGGTACGTGCATTGAATGTGGTTGTCAAGTAGCGTGTGGGTCGATCGGACGCCTCTCGGTCGAAGAGGGACCCTGGGTCGAAATCGTCCCTCGCCTAGTACGTAACCACTCTTTTTTGAAGACCAAGTCCTGGCTCGATAGACCAACAGACCTGGGTCGGATTTAGGGAGGCTGACCTCGCTCCGTTTTCCTACATGGCAAGACACGTGTAGCCCAGTCATAAACCCAGATTTTCCCCTTATCACAACCCTAAACGGGCTACATTATGTGCTACCTTGTTCACTCCACGTCTAACAAAGGAAAAAGTAACCTCCGGCACCTCCGAAAGAAAGGCTCGAATATCTACTATAATTGTGCCTGAAGAAAACCAATCTGGATTTGCATAATGAAGTTTCTGAACTAAGTTGAGATAGCCACTTTCAAATATAATGCACTGCAGGCCTTAATCATGGACAATCTTAGCGGCCTCCTTCTTCGCCAATGCTTCCACTACCTCTGGGTCGTATTGTCTCTGTCCTTTGACAATACTCCAAAAGATACAAGAACCAGCCCCATCACGCATAACCACTCCCAAACCAAAGTTGTTTTCATGCTCAAATAAAGCCCCATTAGTGTTAATCATAACTAGTAATTTTAGTACACTCATTGCGTGTGTAAATTAAAAAATTCTATTATTTAAATATATTAAAATTAACTTTTATATTAATATATTTTTTAACTATTTTTAATATAACTATTAAATTATGATAAATAAATAAATTGTATAAAAGAATAAAACACCAAACAACATTATCTTTGAAAAAAGATAAATTATATATAAAAGAAAAGAAAATGAAGTGAAGTAAGGTGAGGTGAGAGAAAAGATAAATTAAAAAATTATTATTAAAGTAATAAAATAAATAAATAAAAAGAAAAGAATAGAGGATAAGGCAAGAGAAGAAAGCGGATAATAAATAAATAAATAAAAAGAGAAAGAAAAAGTTGACATCAAGAGATCAAAACCGTTATCACTTGGCTCTCTCGTTTAATATATAGTATTGATGGGCACCGGATCCTCTACTCCATTTTAGTGCTTCATCTCATACTCCACCTATTAGATGTGTGACATCGTGTAAGATTTTGACAGATTTTCTAACCGATAGAATTAAGGTATTATCAATAAAAGGAAAAGAAAATCTTTATATATCTAATATTAAAAAAACAAAAACAAAATTTATATATCCGATAAAGTAAAAAAACAAGTCATACTTTTCAATGGAATTATTTTATAATATTCAAAATAAAAATATTAAATTAAAAATATTAAAAGTATGAATATTATAAAATAATTCCATTGAAAAGTATAACTTGTTTTTTAATTTATCGGATATATAATTTTTTTTTTAATATTAGATATATAAAAATTTTCTTTTCATTTTCTTGATAATATCATAATTCTATCTGTTAGAAAATCTAGCAAAATCTTACACGTGTCAACCATCCAATAGGTGGAGTATGAGAAGAAGTACTAAAATAGAGTAGAAGATCCAGTTCCGTGTTGATACACCCATCTTCCGGCCTCTTCCACCGAGAAAACAATTCTCAGTTTCTCTCACTTTATTTAATACAAGCAACTTTCCCCACTTTATGGACTATGTGTGTGCAAATAAAACAAATATTATTATTTAAATATTTATTAAGTTAAATTCTTCATTTTAATATATTTTTTATAATTGTTTTTAATATAATTATATATTTATAATAAATAAATAAAATATGATAATATCTAATTAGTAAAAAATAATAGTTAGAGTAAAAATTAAAAAAATATAAGAAAAAGAAAAATATAAAAGAAAAAGTGGAGTGAGGTGGGAGAAAAATAAAAAGAATTTAGATAAATAAAAAGTAATATTGTGAGAGTGGTTGAAAACTGAATAAAAAAATGAAAAATTTAAGAGACTAAAACCATATCTATTTACTTCTCTGTCTTAATATAATAGTATACATATTATAGATGATCTAATACACTTATTTAAATTTGATCTAGCTTACTTTGGAATCTAAAATTTCTCCTGAAACGTATATTTCCTAAATAGAATACAAGCATAGAACTACTTATATTTATTTGTTACCAGGAGTTGGATAAAATAGTTAATTAATTTATTTTCTAGGATAATATTTTAGATTTAAATCCCATTTAAATGTGATGAGTTATAAAAAATAATAATAACTTATATTTGTTTGTTTTGCGTTTTTACTTTTTTGTTTAAGTTGACTTGGCAATAAAAAGAGTGAAGGGAATCAATATGCGGCAGTCAAAAGAGTGAAGGGAATCAATAAAAAAAAGGAGTATAGGGACACCCAGACACGAATCTTGATTAAATTCAAGTAAGTCCAAAACTGACCTAAAGTGACATAGTTGATCGATTAAACAAATGTACTCGTGGTCCACATAAAGAGTCATATTTTCACCCAAAAAAAAAAAAAAATCCATAAAGTGTCATACAAAAACCAAGAATATAGTGGGTAGGGGAGTTACTTTCAACTTCGATGCTCGTTCAGGGCAAAGGTTTTTAAAAACTTGCAAAATATAGTATTTCATAAAATGCATCATTAAAATTGTAAGTTAGCGCTCTAACGTACTATGAAAATATTTACTTTCTTAGTTTGTTATCTAGTTGGATTTAATATGATCATATTAAAATTTTATTAAATACCCAATTTAATTTGTTTACTATAATAAATTATCCAAGTTAATTAAAAACTTATTTTTGGAGTTGTTAAATAGTATGATGTATTCTTATATTTTTTTGAGTTTTGTCAATAGTATAGAACTCTTACAATATTTTAGTAACCATAGATGATGTGTTAAATAACTGATAAAGTAAACAATCTTTAATACTTTTATAAATATTACTATTTTATCCTATCGTATGTAACGCCCCAATTTTCCGGAAGTTCAGGTAAGCACGCCACGTGCGGGTCTTCGAGAGATGGGGGTTTATTTTAATTATTTATTCGTTTATTCATAACTTCAATGACATTATATACATTATATCTTCATGAATTTATATGATCTAAAGTTGATGTGGAAGTTACGTGAATTAATTGATAACGTGTCTAATTGCTATTATCTGACTATACTTGACCATTTCATAAATATGTGGACTTAATTACATAACAAGATTGAGAGTTATTTGATCATTTTAAATGGAATGAAACTTGATTGCATCCATTCAAATAAATGAGGGACTTAAGTGCAAAGTATGGTGATTCATGCATTATAGTGGAAGGCTTTACATTATATTATATACATATCATTTCTTCCATTTCATTCCCCACATTTCATCAACACTTCACACACACGCACACTAAATTTCGATCAATACACCAAGAGAGGAAAGGGAAGATTTCATCTCAAATTCCAAGCTTTAATTCAAGGAGGAATTGCACAAGTTGAAGCATCATCATCATATCATCACTTCATCCTTTCTTTCTTTCATTTCAAGGTAATTTAGAGAATTTGATTGAATCCATGAATCCAAGCTTGAGTAGGGTTTGATGAGTATATTATGATTTCTTGTGTATTCATGGATAGAAGCATGTTAGGACCATTAAACTTGAAAGCTTTCATGAAATCTTGGTTTATATGAAAGTTGGAAGTCATGAGTTTATATGGGGTTTGAATGATGATTTCTTGATGAATCAAAACATGTTTCTTGGGTTATATGTGGCCTAAATGGTATATATTAGTTATATGCATGATATATGATTGTTTTGGAGTGTTTCGGGTTGAGTTTTTAAGAGTTTTGCTGTTTGATTGCTTCCTCCCTCGTTATGCCCTATTTTTCCTTCATATATGTTGTTGGAGAGTGATCCACGGGCGTGGATTTTGACCCATGGCCGTGGATTTACGTCCTGAAACTTGGGAGTTTCGGTAAGAGAATCCACGGGCATGGATTTTTGTACATGGAGAAATCCACGGCCGTGGATCTTTCCCTGTTTTCATCCTGAGATTGACCTGATTTTTGAACCCACGGAAATCTCTTGAAGTCTAGAATAATCTCCAATTCGAATCACCTTAATATATTTTCCCATTTTTGAGATATTATCAATTTTTTTTGGTATCACCACTTCACTGACAATCTGCATTCACCCAACTTCAAGCTTACGCCATTTTCTCCTCGCTTCGAACTAGAAAACGAGCCATATATATTTGGAAAGATCTATGTGTCTAGTTTAATTTCCCATAAAAAAAACTCAATTCCAACTTCTGTAACTCCAGATATTCCCGTTTTCCTACAGCATGCGCATTTCCAAAAATTGTCAATTTTTACCGAACTTCACGAAAACCCTTCTTATTGCATTCGTTTCACTTTCTTGGCTCCTTTGTGTGACTTATATGAGTTATGTACTTGATTTATTGATAAGTATGCTCCCATTTGACACTTCTTGATAATTTATTTGGGAATTTAGATACATTCATGATATTTATTGATTGTAAAGGCATGGTTGACATAGCATGACTTTGTCGTTCGTCTTAAATGGTTCATATGAGTCGAGTCTCATGTACACTTGTCCTTGTTATATAGATCACGTTCCCAGTGACGAGGAGCACGCTCCTTAGGGTGTTTCCTTGCTCCTTTTGGTTGGTAAAGTATAGGTGAGGTTTAATTCTAGATATATAGAATCCATACGACCCTATGTGAAGTTTTAAGCCAAAATATATCTATATATCTATAGTTTTCGAACGTTATTGATTTTCAAATGAATTACCGAACTGTATTGTATTGATTGATTGATTGTTTTGGCGGGTTATTGTACTGCACTGTCGGCCCGAGGGTAGTGTATTGAGCCAACTGGGAAAGCTTGGGCTGACGGGTAACTCTTACACTATCCTCACCATTTTGGGATGACCCCTGAACCCACTAGGAGATTAGTGGGGAAAGGAGTTCCGGGTTAGGGATTCATGTACCCTCTGCCTAGATTGATTGGATGGTGGGGCCTTGCAATACCACCATCACCCGGAGGAAAAAGGGATATTGAAATTGCTAATTGTGCACTGTAATTGATTGCTTGATCACCTAATCACTTAAGAATTGAATTATTGTACTGTAACACCGAAGCGCAAGGGTGCCACATCCCCCGCACTATAGCTCAGTCCACATATGAAACGGATAATCCATACATGAACTGAGCCATAGCGAACTGGTGACAAAAAAATAAAGACTTGACTAGCTAGGCGGGACTAACCCCAAACCAATTACCACAATGCAAAAAGGAATAAACATAAGCCTGCCATTCACGAGCATTTATCAAGCAAACCATTTCTAAATTACTATCAATACATTATCATCTCTCAAATACATAACATTTCATATCATCCCTAAATTAATAATACATATGCAACAAAGTAGGATGGACACGTGCTAGACCCGAAAAGAAAGGCTTGACTCGACACCAATCCCGCCTAGCACACAACCTGCAAAACTGAAAGGTGAGGTGTCAGTCTACCACAGACTGAGCGAGGGGCATAATAGATATAAGCGCAGACAACATGCAAATCATAACCTCGGGTAAGGTTTTATAACCGAAATCAATCTAAGTTCAATAACAACATAGAGCTCGCCCGAGATTACAACTATCAGATTTAACAATTTAAACAATTTCAATCAATCAATTGTGGCCCGACGAGTGAGGGCAATTCTCCAACCTTACTCCAACAGTGTACAATCACGATACATATAGTTAATTAATTAAGTGATCACACAATCAATTACAGTGCACACGTAGCAGTTTCAATGACTCCTTCTTCCTCCAATGATGGTGGGTTTGCAAGGCCCGATCCATCCACGGTAAACACGGTGTACGTCTGGAACATGACTCCCATGCACGGGACTCCTTCCTCCACCAAACCTCCTGGTGGATTCAGGGTTCCTCCCCACGGTTGAGAGGAGTGTAAGAGTTACCCGTCAGCCCATGCTTTCCCGGTTGGCTCAAACACTCGCTCTCGGGCCCACAGTGCACGATACAATATACTCGCCCAAAACACGATCAATCAATTCAATACTGTTCAGTAAATCAGTTGCAAATCAAAAGAGTTTGGAAAACTATAGATATATAGATACCTTTTGGCTTAAAACATCACATAGGGTTGTAATGGTCCTATATATCTAGAAATTAAACCTCACCTGTACCGACAAAATAAAGAGAAAGACACGGCCTAAGAAGCCCACTCCACGTCACTGGTGTGCTGGTCTGTGCAACAAAGACAAGTGTACATAAGACACGACTCAAATGAACCAATTAGGACGGACGGAGTAACATGACGTGCAATAACGAGAATGGACAATTATCAAATGTCATGATCATATTTAAGCATAAAGCAAGCATATAATAACACGTACAGTAGCATGCAGCCAAAATATGCATGAAAACAGGATGTGACACGCCTGTGTCACCATTATACACTAAGTCGTGACACCCCCGTGTCACAATGCAGCGGACGATATGCGTGAAAATAGAAGGTAACACGCCCGTGTCACCCTTACAAAGCAAACCGTGACACCCCCGTGTCACGGTACAGAAAAACCAGACCATCATGCACCCCCGTGTGAAGCGGAAGAAGGAAAAAGTGACACGCCCGTGTCACGTACGCAGAAAAACAGGGCAGTTATGCAGGGGAAAATACGAACCCAACCACAAATCAACAAATGATCACAAATCAAGCTCCAAATGCATATAATTCATGAAATAAACATGCTAACATACTTATAGTTCAGTAATAACTCATAAAAACACATATTTCCACAATAGATCATCAAGTATTCATCATTTGAAACCCATATACTCACTCATGCTCCAAGTCCATAAATCTCATAATATGTACATTAAATTCAAGCTATAACCAAGTATTCATGCTTCCACCAAGTAAAACATAAGTAAACAAGCTTAAACCATAATCTCTAGTTACTACTCAAGATTCAAGAATTCATATAAATCTCCAAGGTTACCTTAAATGGAAGAAAAAGAAGAAAGGATGAAGATATGATGATGATGATGATGATGATCCTAACCCAAACTTCCTTCACAAAAATAGCTTGAATGGTTGAAATCCCTTCTCTTCTTTGTAGGGTTTTGAATCGGGATGAGGGAGAGGGAGAAGTGATCAGGTGTGTGTGTGTTTGGATGCAATAAAATGATATATGCTAGATATTATAAGACTAGGCAAACTATGCAATTAGACCCCTCCACTTCATAAGTCATGCAATTAGGTTCAATCTCATGGAAAAAGATCAATTAAGTCCAAGACTATTTCATGCAATTAGGTCCTCAAATTAAGATAAATGATCACTTAAGGTCAATTATTTCACATTAAATCACATATTGTATAATTGAAAGATTGGGGCGTTACAATCACCCCTCCTTAAAAGGACCTGGTCCCCAGGTCCACTACCCTAACTACAAATTAAAACACAAGACGAGAGAACCCCGTCTCCCCAAACAATTAATGAGAAGGCCCCATTTCTCATTAAACAAGAGAGCACCCCGTCTCTCACACAGAGGAGAGAACCCCGTCTCTCACACATAAGAGAGAACCCCATCTCTCACACAGAAGAGAGCACCCCGTCAGTCTCTCACACAAGCACACCACGCACAAACTTAAATAACACTTACATACAACGTCACATATGGAGCAAGTAGGAAGATCAACATTTCAATTATTCACACAAAAACAACTAACAAACACAAGGAATACAAATATATAAAATAAGAAAGCGTATGATGCACGTGATATGCATGTTTAGATGTACCGTTCACCGTTGTTCTTGCCTGTTAAATGGTCGTTGACCCCCGGTGGATAGTTCTTGTCGCTCCGGACATATATCTATCTGATGCTCAGCACTCCCACAACGGAAACACAGACGCAGCCGCTTCCTTCAACCATCATAAGTGTGGGTGTCACGTCCACAATAAGTGCAGAGAGGTTTCTGGAGATGGTGACAAAGCCGGTTTAGGTGGAGTCTTCTGAGTCAATCCCGCTCGTGAGGTAGAACTCCTAGCATTTACGACATCCTCAACTTTCAAAGCTTTGATAGTAGCTTTGGCCCACGTGCTTGTATTGACCGCTTCTAATGCCTCTTGTATGTCCAGTCGAAGTCCTTGCACAAACTGCATTGCTTTATGAAAGTCATCACTCGCTATATTAGGTGCATAGCGGGATAGCCTCTCATACTCGGCTATATACTCCGAAACTGACATCCTTCCTTGCTTTAACTCGGTAAACTCCTTCAATCTCCTAGTACGCGCTGAGGGAGGAATGAGCTTATTCTTAAACTCTCGAGTAAAGACCTCCCAATTAATCTCCTCCCCGGTGGCCTCCAACACTATCTTAGTACTTTCCCACCAAGAGTAAGCCTCTCCTTGGATCAATGTAATGGTGCAACGAGCTTTCTCTCGAGACTCACAAGGTATAAGCTCCCAAATTCTCTCTACTTCCTTTAACCACATCTCCGCCTCGGTATCATTTTCGTAGAAGAATTTAGGAGGGTGTTGATTCTGGAATTCCCGAAGTATAGTTGAGATAGGTGCTTCTAATTGCACCGGTGGAGCAGGCACTGCGGGAGGAACATGCTCTCTCATCCTCTGATCTATAAGGCCAACCACAGCATTCATGAAGTCCTGTGGTCGAGCTGGAGGGGTTGGTGATCTCACTCGATGATGATGCCGACGATGTCGATGTCCCTGAGAACGATCACGATGATGACGACCTCGGTGCATCCTGTATTCAAGACACTAAGGATGCATGTGGCATTAGTGGATGCTAATAGTTGCAATTAAGTCCCAAGTCACCAATAATTCACATAATTCAAAGACTTCAAGTTATTCAAATAATTCAAATAAGTCAAATAATTTCAGTTAAAGATGCAAGACACTCAAGTTGACAATTAATTCCTATGCCGCACGACCTAGACTCGACACGACACGACACTAGAGACCGGTTTTGCAACCAGGCTCTGATACTACCTAAAGATGTAACACCCGAGCACAAGGGTGCCACATCCCTTCACTATATCTTAGTTCACATATGAAACGGACAATCCATACATAAACTGAGCCATAGCGAACAGGTGACAAGAAAATAAAGACTTGACTAGCTAGGCGGGACTAACCCCAAACCAATTACCACAATGCAAAAAGGAATAAACATAAGCCTGCCATTCACGAGCATTTATCAAGCAAACCATTTCTAAATTCGTATCAATACATTATCATCTCTCAAATACATAACATTTCATATAATCCCTAAATTAACAATACATATGCAACAAAGTAGGATGGACACGTGCTAGACCCGAAAAGAAAGGCTTGACTCGACACCAATCCCGCCTAGCACACAACCTGCAAAACTGAAAGGTGAGGTGTCAGTCTACCACAGACTGAGCGAGGGGCATAATAGATATAAGCGCAGATAAGATGCAAATCATAACCTCGGGTAAGGTTTTATAACCGAAATCAATCTAAGTTCAATAACAATATAGAGCTCGCCCGAGATTACAACTATCAGATTTAACAATTTAAACAATTTCAATCAATCAATCGGTGGCCCGGCAAGTGGGGGCAATTCTCCAACCTTACTCCAACAGTGTACAATCATGATACTTTTAGTTAATTAATTAAGTGATCACACAATCAATTACAGTGCACACGTAGCAGTTTCAATGACTCCTTCTTCCTCTAATGATGGTGGGTTTGCAAGGCCCCGATCCATCCATGGTAAACACGGTGTACGTCGGGAACATGACTCCCACGCACGGGACTCCTTCCTCCACCAAACCTCCTGGTGGATTTAGGGTTCATCCCCACGGTTGAGAGGAGTGTAAGAGTTACCCGTCAGCCTATGCTTTCCCGGTTGGCTCAAACACTCGCTCTCGGGCCCACAGTGCACGATACAATATACTCGTCCAAAACACGATCAATCAATTCAATACAGTTCAGTAAATCAGTTGTAAATAAAAAGAGTTTGGAAAACTATAGATATATAGATACCTTTTGGCTTAAAACATCACATAGGGTTGTAATGGTCCTATATATCTAGAAATTAAACATCACCTGTACCGACAAAATAAAGAGAAAGACACGGCCTAAGAAGCCCACTCCACGTCACTGGTGTCCTGGTCTGTGCAACAAAGACAAGTGTACATAAGATACGACTCAAATGAACCAATTAGGACGGATGGCGTAACATGACGTGCAATAACGAGAATGGACAATTATCAAATGTCATGATCATATTTAAGCATAAAACAAGCATATAATAACACGTACAGTAGCATGCAGCCAAAATATGCATGAAAACAGGATGTGACACGCCCGTGTCACCATTATACACTAAGCCGTGACACCCCCGTGTCACAGTACAGCGGACAATATGCGTGAAAATAGAAGGTGACACGCCCGTATCACCCTTACAAAGCAAACCGTGACACCCCTGTGTCACGGTACAGAAAAACCAGACCATCATGCACCCCCGTGTGAAGCGGAAGAAGGAAAAAGTGACACGCCCGTGTCACGTACGCAGAAAAACAGGGCAGTTATGCAGGGGAAAATACGAACCCAACCACAAATCAACAAATGATCACAAATCAAGCTCCAAATGCATATAATTCATAAAATAAACATGCTAAAATACTTATATTTCAATAATACCTCATAAAAACACATATTTCCACACTAGATCATCAAGAATTCATCATTTGAAACCCATATACTCACTCATGCTCCAAGTCCATAAATCTCATAATATGTACATTAAATTCAAGCTATAACCAAGTATTCATGCTTCCACCAAGTAAAACATAAGTAAACAAGCTTAAACCATAATCTCTAGTTACTACTCAAGATTCAAGAATTCATATAAATCTCCAAGGTTACCTTAAATGGAAGAAAAAGAAGAAAGGATGAAGATATGATGATGATGATGATGATGATCCTAACCCAAACTTCCTTCACAAAAATAGCTTGAATGGTTGAAATCCCTTCTCTTCTTTGTAGGGTTTTGAATCGGGATGAGGGAGAGGGAGAAGTGATCAGGTGTGTGTGTGTTTGGATGCAATAAAATGATATATGCTAGATATTATAAGACTAGGCAAACTATGCAATTAGACCCCTCCACTTCATAAGTCATGCAATTAGGTTCAGTCTCATGGAAAAAGATCAATTAAGTCCAAGACTATTTCATGCAATTAGGTCCTCAAATTAAGATAAATGATCACTTAAGGTCAATTATTTCGCATTAAATCACATATTGCATAATTGAAAGATTGGGGCGTTACATGTACACAGTGGGAGAAAGGTTGGAGATTTGCCCTTACACGCCGGGCCACTGATTGATTAAATTGAATTGATTATGTTGTAAATGGAATTGTCATAATCTTGGGCGAGAACTACTTTATTATTTGAACTTATATTGCTTTATTTTCTAAAATCTTACCCAAGATTATGACTTGCTTGGTAATTGCGCTTATAATTATGAACCCCTCTCTCAGTCGTTCATAAACTGACCCCTCACATTTTCAGTTTTGCAGGTTGAGTGCTAGGCGGGAGTTGGTCTTTATTTTGGGTCTTTCATGTTGAGTCTAGCATTCCCTTTTCATGTTAATATATGTATGACTTATGAATTGTTTTGGTACCTATGTATATCATAACTTGTTATGGAAGATGGTTGTATATATTGAAGTGATCGACCCGAATATGATAATGAATGTTTAGTACTTTGCTTCCGCTTTATTGTTATGCATGGTTGTATTTAATTGAGGGTTAGTCCCGCCTAGCTATTGAGTTATTTTTTTATTCTTGTCTCCCGTTCGCTATAGACTTGATTCATGTATGGGTGCGCGTTCCATATGTGGATTGAATTATAGTGCGAGGGATGTGGCTACCTAGCGTTCCGGATGGTACATCGTATATATTGTATTAGACTATTTCTACATGAAAAAATTTTAAAAAATTTATATCATATCATCGTGTAGATTAACAGTTGCATACTATATTAACTTAATCAACTGTTTTATAATTAAGTATTGGAACACATGGTTATTATTGGTAAATATAATTTTAGAGATAATGATTTTTTATCATCCGAACTATGACCCGTTTTAAAATATATCATCTAAATTATTTCGACCCTAATACCACCATTGAAACTATTATTTCTTGACAAACCACCCTCCCAACTTATTTTTTAGTTGTTTTGACTCTTTTTCAGCGGTTTTTATTCAAAAATACCACATATATGATATCCCATGTGTGGTGTTTTTGAGTCAAAACCACTAAAATAAAAAAGAGAGACCTGCAGGTGGCGGCAGGATATCACATTTGTGGTATTTTTGAGTCAAAACCGTTGAAAAAGAGTCAAAACCACTAAAAAATAAGTTGGAGTAGTGATTTGTTAAGAAATAATAGTTTGGATGGTGGTATTCGGGTCGAAATAATTTAGATGGTAAATTGCAAAATGAGTTATAGTTCGAATGGCAAAATTTCATTATCTCAAAATTTTATATCTTAATTCTTCCATTCGAACTTGAATAATAAATAAGATATTGGAATTAAAAAATAATAATGAATTTTTCAGCGTTTTCTCCTTTCTCTCCCCAAGATGCTATATTTGACTCAATTATAAGATCAAAGTTTAAAGACGAGGCAACAAATTCCAAATAACGTATTTTTAATTTTAATTTATGCATGTTTTTGCATTTTGGATAAGTTCTGGAACGCATCTTAAAGAATTATATGGCTGAACCATGCGGAAGGCGTAATTCTTTTTTTTTTTTTTTTTTGAAACTCAAACCCTCAAAGGGGAATATTATTCAACATCAAGAGGAACAATAACAAAAATCCAAGGAATAACAAAAAAATTAACGCAGACCAAAGCCGCAATTCCAACAGATTTGTCAGCTATTATATTAGCATCACGTTTAACAAAAGAAACAGGCTCCTTGAAGTTGAAGATCCGATCTGGGTGAAGTTCCACAGCCACCTTTTCTCCGGATTGAAAAGAACACTTTGACCTACAACAGATAACTCGGCCAATAAATTTTCTCGGAGAATCACAGAATATAATAAAAAAAAACATAAAGAAACTAACTAAACTTCCATACGGAAGGAACGAAACTTCCATACGGAAGGGATAAAGAACTTGAAATATAACATAACCTAAAGAAAAAAACACATACCGTATCGATCTAACAAATCTGAGAATCTGAAAGTAGAATAGATCTGAATCAATCCGGCGGTGGAGCATAGTATTCTGCACCGCCGGATCGAAACTTCAATTGATTGATTGTTTTGTCTTGAGTTCGAAACACGTAGATTAGGCTTTTGATTTTGGAGAGACTTTAAGAGAGAGCGAATTTGAGAGAGATCCTTTGATATAGGAAGGCGTAATGCTTTGAATTCGATTCATTAATGGGATACTTTTCGTTGAAGTGCTTATAATTTTTTCTAATTCAATTAACTTTTGGTCTAGTTTTCCATGTGGGGTGCTAATTAATATATGCTATTTGACATAATTGTTTGGAAATCCTCGTGAAATACCAAAATGCAAGATAAATTTTATATTTTAAAAATTAGTATAAAAAATCTTATATTTTATAAATTGAATATAAAAAACCCTCACTCGTTATTTGAGCTATACGTGTTGCCATTTTTATGAAAATAAAAACAAAAATGACATACAAATATGTATAAATAAAAAAAGTACTAAGAAATATGATAGGATATAAAAGCAAATATTGCAAAAAAAAAAAAAATATATATAAAAGAAATAAATGAAGAATATAAAAATACCACAAAAATTTTTATTGGGAAGCGAAAGATGAAAATAAAGACATAAATCGAGAGTTGGTAAAAAAAATATATTAAAGAGAAATTAATGGATAAAAAGTTACATATTAAAATAAATTATTTTACGATCATTTTCAGAAATTCTATAAATATTGAGGTAAAAATTGAAATCGTACAAACTAAGAGACCATGCATATAAATACAAAAATAATATTTTTCTAAAGAAAATTTATACAACCCGAGCATATAATGCCATTGCCGGTGATAAGATTTTTTATGCAGAATTTATATAACACAAGGTTTTTTATGAAATTTTATATAACACAGAGTTTTTTACTCCTGGAATTGGGTGCACATATCTCTATGATATTTATGTAATTAATTTTTCTGTGATTAGTCCAAATTATTGTACATGAAATCCATCAAAACTCAAAGTCAAGAAACCCTAATTATGAAGTTTTCTTCTTAATTTGGATCCATGGATTATTTTAAATTTCCTTGCTGCAGGCCTTGACATACATTTAATTGCGTGTGCTACCTGCTATGTATGATTATTTGACCAAGCTCTTAAACCATGCCAATTTTTCGGCTCGAATTGAAAAATAGGCACACAATTATACTGCAGATAATTTAATACGAAGGGCGGTTTCCAAAATTTTTGTTTTTGACAGGTGGATATAATGGTAGAAGTTAAAATTGTAAAATTTATAGTAGTCAAATGGTGTGTGAAAAAAAGTAAAAAAGAAAACGTGCAAAGTTAAATATTTGGGTTTTTTTTTTTTTTTCCCAGGAGCAACCCCTGTGAAATTCATAATGTCCAAGCTAAACCCTGAGTTTTGAAAAATCTCAAAAGGACCCTATGTAATCAAAAATCTGCACGGAAAATCCTTTGCCTGGCAATGGTGCCTTACGCGTGGGTTAACTTTTTTTGAGAAATTTTCGCCCAGCTACCCCGTGTAATGCGAAAGTAGCAAGAAAAACCCCAACAAAAAAAGTAATTTAAAAAACTTTGTGTTTTTCAAAATATGCACAGAAAACCCCCGTGCACCTCACGCGCGTTGACTGCGAGTGAAATTGAAATTTTCCTCACTTTTCTGTACAAAAAGACTATTTTACCCCCTATTATATTTATTAAATTATATAATTATATATATATGTGGCGGCGGCCCATCACCACCACTTTCGATCTATCACCTTGCAGATCTGCCCGTCGTTAAACAAGATCTGGGTTGGTGGCGCGATTGTGTCCGACGGCGGAGGTGCAAAGGAGATCTGGGGCGTTGGGCGTTGGAGGTGAAGATCAGGCGGCGGCGGTGTTGGGCAGAGGAGGTGGAGAGAAGATCCGGCGGCGTTGGCGATTGGAGATGGAGAGGCATGTGGGTTGGAGAAGACGCAGTCACGCAATATATATATAAAATACATTTATAAATATATATTAATTATTATAATAGTGTATAATATATACATATATATTGTAGCACCCGAAGCGCAGGGTAGCCATATCCCCCGCACTATAACTCAATCCACATATGAAATGGACAACCCATACATGAACTAAGCTATAGCGAATGGGAGACAATAAAAAAACGACAATAGCTAGGCGGGACTAACCCCAAACCACATAAACCAATACATAACAATATAAATGGGAGCATAATCATTATCATCGATCAAGCTATTTACAACAAAAGTATTCATGCCTTTAAACGTGTATAACAATATAATACATGCCATCTCCAAAATATTAATCCAAGTCATAAGTATCCATATGCATAACAATACGAAAGTGAACCGTGCTGGACCCGAATTAAAGACTCCACACGACTCGAATTCCCGCCTAGCACGCACCTGCAAAACACTGAAAGGTGGAGGCGTCAGTCTATGGAAGACTGAGTGAGGGGTATATACATATAAGCGCAGTAACATGCAAGTTATAACCTCGGGTAAGGTTTCACAATGAAAGTAATATAAGTTTAGTAATAAAAATAAACCTCGCCTGAGATTACAACTATCAAGTTTAACAAAATAATCACTTTCAATCAATCAGTGGCCCGGCGAGTGAGGGCAAGTCTCCAACCTTTACTCCGATAGTGTACAATGACTATATTTCCATTTGGTTAGGTGGTCATGCAAGTAATTACAGTGCACACAATCAATAACACGAACTCCTTTTTCCTCCGGGTGATGGTGGGTTTGCAAGGCCCGAACCATCCACGGTCACGATGTACGTTAGGAACATGGCTCCCACACACGGGGATTCCTTCCTCCACCAAACCTCCTGGTGGATTCAGGGTTCATCCCCATGGTATGAGGGGAGTGTCAGGGTTGCCCGTCAGCCCATGCTTTCCCGGTTGGCTCAAACACTAGCCCTCGGGCCCACAGTGAACAATACAGTATTACTCGCCAAAACACGGTCGATTCAATGTGCCACGGTAATTCATTTGAAGTCATTTGTGGTTTTAGAAAGATTATAGACATATATATACATTTTAGCCAAAAATCCACGTAAGGGTGATAAGGGTTCTAAGTAGCTAGCAATTAAACCTCACCTGTACCGACAAAATAAAGTGAAACACACGGTCTACGGAGCCTGCTCCTCGTCATCGGGAAGCTGGTCTGTGCAATAAAGACAAGTGTACATGGGACACGGCTCGTATAAACCAGTTAGGACGAACGGCGTAATCATGAACAATATCTCGTGCATGGGCAATGATGGAATGTCATGATCATATTCTTGCACAAAATGATCATATAATAGCATGTATGGATCATTTAAGGGTAAAGAAAAGGAATTGAAATGGTAAAACTCATGCATAAACTCATAAACACCTTCGAGAGCATGGGAATGGCTGTTCCGGGATTTAGTGTAAAATGGGAAGGGTCGTTCCCGGCTCCCCAAAATAATCCCGTGCGTCTGTAAGAATTTGACAAATTTTGGGGTTGGGAACGGCCGTTCCGGCTACAGGCCAAAGGGCCGTTCCCATTCTCGCGCCAGGTGATTCAAAAGAGTGGGAACGGCCATTCCCAGAAATGAACTGGGACAGGAAGGGTCGTTCCCGTCATGCAGAAGATGCAGAACAGAGCAGCAAGAACAGGGGATGCACGAAACAAATACCAAAATTTCACAAACACCATAATTCAATCTCCAATTGTTGTAAATCATGTAAGAAACATGGATACATACTTAAAGTGCAATAAAAACCATTAAAAACACGTAATCCATGCTTAGATCGTCATGAACTCCATCATCAAACCCAAATAAGAACTCATCATATAACTTCATAATTTTCAAAAATTCAAGCATCAATTCAAGTATAAGGCATAGAATCATGCTTCCAACATCAAATAATCAAATTAACATGCTCAAATCCTAACCCTAGCTTCACATATTAATTCAAGAAATCATAAAAATATCTCCATCCTTACCTGGAATAGAAAAGAGATGGAGCTAGGTGATTGATTGAGCTTCAAAACATGCAACTTGATGGAAAAATAACTTTGAGATGATGAGATTTCGTCTTCCTTCTTGTTTGGTGTTTGATCGAGAGAAAGGGGGAAAAATATGATGTGTATGTGTTTTGTATGAAATGAAAAGAATGAAAGAGATGCATATATTACGTGATGCTTCCAAGAATTTGGATGATTCGTCATAATTTGCAATGAAGTCCCCAAAGTTGTTAAGTTCATCCAATTAGGTTCACAATCATGAAGAATGATCAATTAAATCCAAAGAAATCTCATGCAATCTAATCCTCTAATTCAAGAAGTGGTCACTTAAGGACAATTAAGCACTTTAAGGCATGTTTGGCAATTGTTTCACGTATCAAATAAAAGCAAAGCATGCAAGAATTCTCAACTTATGATAAATTCATATAAACACTTAGAATATATAATTCATGAAATTATCACGTATTGCATAATTGAAAAACTGGGACATTATATATATAATTTTTATGATAATTATATATATATTTATTAATTTATTAATATTTTTAGTAAATATGATAATATAATTTTGAAAATGTAATTTGCATATTATAAAATTTTTAATTTAAGTATTTTTTTTATAGTTTTTTTTTAATATCTTTAATGTCTTTTTCTTAGTTTTGTTTTTTATTTTTATTTTTTATTTTATTATTCTATATATATATATATATATATAAATATTTATATTAATTAAATATATATTAAATATTTTTTTATAAATTCATTATATATATTAAATTAATTATTATAATTACTATATATATATATATATATATACATATTGTTGGGGCCATACCTTACTTAGCCCAAGTTTCAGCCTAACACATGGATAAGGTCGGGATCCCAAATCACTAAACTTAGACGGACAGGAGAGTTTGCCAAAGAATAGGCGAACAGAGGAGTTCGCTAGAGGATAAGGGAACAGAGGAGTTCGCTAGAGGACAAGCGAACCAGAAGCTTTTGGTCTAATCTCTTGATTAGTCTTTCTGAAACCCTGGCTTACTTCGGTAAGATACTTGAGGAAAGAGGGATTAATTTTTAAATGTTTGGGCTAGAACCCATTATGTAACACCCCCAGAGCGAAGGGTGCCACATCCCCCGCACTAAGGTCCAACACGAGTAACGAAATGGAAGCTCGCACCCGTATCAAACCATAGCGAACGGGAGACACACAAAACTCACACCCTCGCTAGGTGGCCTAGACCCTCAAGAACTGCGAGAATTAAAATCAGAGTAGCGGAAGCAATTCATAAACCAAACATGATTCCCAAGATCATCACATATACATATCAAAATGGGGAAGGGTCAAGTATTCCAATCAACAAGCTAGCTTATATACAAATGTACAATGCCATCACGGCCAAAATAGCATAAGTGTATACTGAATACATAATCTTAAAATACATAAGCAAAAGAAGAAGAAATCCACTACGATGCATGAAGACTCAAGCTATACCACAAGTAAACCCAAAAGACACTTGCCGCCTAGCTTGACTCGGAAGAACCTGCAAACTCAAAAGAAAGGGAAAAGGGGAAAAACAACAACGAGGGTTAGTCCTAGTGACTAGTGAGGGGGCTAACTCACGCACCCGATATATATATAGAACAAAGCATCTAATCAAAACGGAAAAATCCTTGAACCGAGAGTGGTTTTTGCAAGCCAAATTAATTCCCGTGATATAGATATACATAGGTTAAAGGAAAGGAAAAAGGCCAAAGGCCAAACTCCAAGTTTTAGGTGAATTAAGAATCCACTTTCGTACCATAGGTCAGACAAAGCTAAACCAACTCGGCGAGTACGAGTCACACACAACCCAACCTCCATATACAAAGATCAAAGCAAAACAAAACAAATCAGAATCCATCCCCAACACCGGTTGATAGAAGGGTTGATCGGCCCTAGCTATCCACATACACAGACGAGACAAGGTTTAATTACTACCTTGAAACCTTCGGCGGTTGCCTCCGCTGGCTCAAGAGAAACACCCTTCCTCAACCTCCCAAGGTTGGGCGAGACTCTCAAATGGAGGTATTGATGGAAGAGCTCGGCGACCACTCGGTCGTCCCGAGATTACCATACCACACTCTGGGGCCCAAACATATCACGAAAGTCACCCAAACATATCTCAAAGCTTATCTTTCAAAGCCACATCTCGCTTACACACACACACTTGCTCAAAACTAAACTTTTTGAACGAAAGCAAAATAGCTTATATACTTATACAAAACGTTTTCAAACTCTTATAACAAATGGGATAAATCCCGCAACATAAGTATCATACATTTATTTTCCATATATTATACGTATCCACATGCGAGGCCTCAAATCAAGTAGGGTTATAGGTCGAATAACTAAAAGAACAAAACCTCACCTTATCAACAGACGTAGTGGAGACCAAAAGTGTGACAACCGGACACCTACGGAGCAAGCTCGTCCTCTACAGAAAGATCCTCTGAACAAGACAAACAACAAGAAACACTCTTAGACTCAATATGAACTACATTGACGCTCGGTACATGCGTATCTATGCTTATGATGCAAATGATATGAAATGAATCCACATTTAGACCATTTGTAAGCATTCAACGCATATTCGGACATATATATCATAAACGAGAAGATAAATCAAAGCACAAATTCATAACATAAGGCTTAACACAAAATATAACAAGTTGGTCATGGATACACACCAAAACGAGGCAAGAAGGAACAACAAGAAGCAACGAAAAGGAAACAAAACCAAGCAAAGACGAACGAAAAACTAGAGTTCCTAGGGGACACGCCCGTGCCCCCCTGGAAGAGCAAGCCGAGACACCCCCGTATCTCGGTACAGAAAAACGAACAACAGAAACCCGGAGGTGACACGCCCGTGTCACCAAGAAAAGGCAAATCGAGACACCCCTGTGTCTCGGTACAGAAAACGAACAACGAGATCAAAAGGTGACACGCCCGTGTCACCAACAAAGGGCAAGCCGAGACACCCCCGTGTCTCGGTACAGAAAAACGAAGACGACTCAAACAGTAAACTCAGCAACCCAAAATAAAACTAAACACTCAAACTCCAACTACCAAGCAAGGAAATGCAATAAATGCTAAGAATTAAGTTCTAGGAGCATAATAGTAACATCAAAACTCAAGAAAACAAGAAAGGAGCAAAAATCAACAATTCTCCCAACACTTACTATTCACAAGCTTGCCATAACTCATCAATCCACCATGAAAATGAACTTAAGACCACCTAAAAGAGAGAAGAGAGAGTGAAGATGAGAACCATGAACTCACCTTTCAAATTTGAGAAGCTTGGGTGAAGATTTGAGCTCAAAATCAAGAAAAGGGACAAAAGGGGTTTTCTTCTTCCTCCTTGCTTTGCTTGTGCTGATTGGTTATGGTGGGAGAGAGAGAGGTTTGGTTCGGTTTCAGCACCAAAAAGGGATAAGAGAGGCTCAACCCAAGGTATAACTCATGGTTAAGGTTTGCTTAAGGTTTAGTGGGGTCCACAAAGTCAAAGCTAGGTCAAAAGGTGTCTCTCAAGCATAAGAGGCTCGTTACGGGTGAAATTCGAAGGTCTTAACGAGCTTAGAAAATGTGAGGCTTGTCCCATTAAACTTGAATCGTCGAAACGAGTTCAACGGAGGTGACGGAATTCAAATCCGAATTCCCGAGCTCAAGATACGCTTCCCGGAACCCAAGGTGCGCTAAATTCTCTTTAGCCTCCTTTAGGTCCCGTCTCCAAAACGAACCCAAAAAGGTAACCAAAACAAATACCAAAACATATAATGAGCACATAACCGAGTCCATAAAGCATATAATTAACACATATCACGAATTCACAAAAATCAAAGTTAAATACGAATCTAGAACGAGTAAAATACAAAGTGAAGGAAAATTAAACGTTCAAGTTAAACAAATTCATACCAACGCAATTAAGTTCAAATAACTTCAATTAATCCACGTTAGCAATTAAATATCACATAATCACTTAAAGAAATAATTAAATAGCGCACCTAAGAGGTTACCTAAAAAGTCTGATCAGTCGGGATGTTACAAACCTCCCTCCTTCAAAAGTACCTGTCCTCAGGTCCGAGGCGAGGTCTTGAAAAGTTCTGGATACAACTGCTTCATCTTATCCTCAGTCTCCCAAGTGGCTTGCTCGGATTCTTGATCACGCCACAAGACTTTCACAAGAGGGATCTATCTATTCCTCAACTTTTGCATCTTCCGGTCCAACACCTGAACTGGATATTTCTTAAAAGTCAAATCCGGCTCTAACTGAACTTTCTCAACTGGAAGAATAGAAGACTCATCGGGATAATGTTTCCGAAGCTGAGAAACATGAAACACATTGTGAATCCCGGTCAAACTCGGTGGTAAATCAAGTCTGTAGGCTACTTCCCCAACTCGATCAAGGATCTCAAAGGGGCCTAAGTAGCGAGGGTTAAGCTTCCCGCCTTTACCAATCCGAGCATACCCTTTTCTAGGAGATGCCTTTAAAAAGACCTTATCTCCTTTCTTAAACTCTAAGGGTCGTCTTCTCCTATCTGCATAGCTTTTCTGCCGGTCTTGTGCTGCTTTCAACCTCTGTTTAATCACTTTCACCCTCTCAATGGTATCTTGAATTTCCTTAGGCTTCTTAGCTCTCTCGAGTTTTCCATCTTTAGTCCATCTCCACTCATCTATATCCCAGAAGAGAGGGGATCGGCACTTCCTTCCATAAAGAGCCTCAAACGGTGCCATCCCGATAGAAGACTGAAAGCTGTTATTGAAGGCATACTCAATCAAATCCAACTGTTCATCCCACGAATCCTGATAATCTAAGGCACAAGCACGAAGCATGTCCTCGAGATACCTTATTAGCCTTTCAGACTGGCCATCCGTCTGTGGGTGGAATGCAGTACTAAATTGAAGCTTCGTCCCCAAACACTTCTGTAATTCTTGCCAAAAACTGGATGTGAACCGAGGATCTCTATCTGAAACAATGCTGACCGGAGTACCATGCAATCTAACGATCTCCTTCCGATATAACCGGGCCAACTTAGGAACCTTATCGGACATCTTCACCTTAAGAAAGTGTGCCGACTTCGTCAACCGATCAATAATCACCCAAATTCCATCGGAACCTCCTTTGGTCCTTGGCAAGCCAGACACGAAGTCCATTGTCACTTGCTCCCACTTCCACTCGGGTATTGGAAGTGGTTGGAGAGTTCCTCCCGGTTTCTGGTGTTCTGCTTTCACCACTTGGCATGTTTGACATCTTCTAACATAGTTAGCAACGTCTCTCTTCATGCCGTTCCACCAATATAAAGTCCTTAGATCCTTGTACATTTTGGTGGTACCGGGATGTACTGCATACACTGACTTGTGGGCTTCACCAAGTACCAACTGCTTAAGATCTTCCGGAACACACACCCGAGCCTTAAACCTGAACAATCCCGAATCATCAAATCCAAACTTGGTTTCAGGATCAATCCTTGACTTAGTTATCAATTTCTGAATCTCGGGATCCATAGATTGAGCTTCTATCAATCTCTGCTTCAAAACCGGCTGAACCGAGATATTAGCCAAACGAGCCTCTGAACCCAGAATCACTGAACCTTATCTACTAGAACCTGCTTCCAAACCTGAAACACTTGCTTTCCTACTCAAAGCATCCGCCACCACATTGGCTTTCCCCAGATGGTACTGAATCTTACAATCATAATCCTCAAGTGTCTCCATCCATCTTCTCTGTCTTACGTTCAAATCCTTCTGGGTAAACAGATACTTAAGACTCTGGTGGTCGGTGAACACTTCAAAAGTAACTCCATAAAGGTAATGTCGCCATTTCATCAAAGCAAACACCACGGCCGCGAGTTCCAAGTCATGAGTGGGATAGTTTCTCTCATGATCCTTTAACTTCCTTGAGGCGTAGGCTACCACCTTACCATTCTGCATTAACACACAACCGAGACCTTCATTCGAAGCATCGGTATAAACTGAGTAGCCTTTCGAACCCTCGGGTAGGGTTAAAATCGGTGCAGTAGTCAAACTCACCTTAAGAGTTTGGAAACTCTTCTCACACGCCTCATCCCACTCGAATTTCACCTCTTTCTTAGTTAACCGGGTCAACAGGGAGGCAATCTTCGAGAAATCTTTCACAAAGCGCCTATAGTACCCTGCCAACCCGAGAAAACTTCTCACTTCCGAGGCATTCTTAGGTTGCTTCCAAAGCATAACCGTCTCAATCTTCGCCGGATCCACTTCAATACCATTCCCAAAAATGAAGTGACCTAAAAAGGAAACTCGATCCAACCAGAACTCGCACTTACTGAACTTAGCAAACAACTTATGCTCCCGAAGTGTAGACAAGACAATGCTTAAATGCCGTGCGTGCTCTTCCTCGGACCTCGAATACACCAGAATATCATCTATAAAGATGACCACGAATTTATCGAGGTAAGGCCGGAATATTCGGTGCATCATATCCATAAACGCGGCTGGGGCATTGGTGAGACCAAAAGGCATGACCACAAACTCGAAATGCCCATATCTTGTGTTGAAACCCGTCTTCGGTATATCTCCCTCCCGGATACGTAATTGGTAATACCCTTGCCTTAAATCCAACTTGGAATAAACACTCGAGCCTTGCAGGAGATCGAACAACTCTTCAATGTGAGGAAGCGGGTATTTGTTCTTAACCGTTAACCGGTTCAGCTCACAGTAGTCAATACACATTCGCAAAGTCCCGTCTTTCTTCTTTACAAACAGGACCGGAGCACCCCACGGAGAAGTGCTCGGGCGAATGTAACCACACTCTAAGAGCTCGTCCAATTGCGTCTTCAACTCCTTCAACTCGGCTGGAGCCATCCTATAGGGAGATTTCGCATACGGTTCTACTCCGGGATAGAGATCTATTACAAACTAGACATCCCGATCTGGAGGTAAAGATCCCAAATTCTCTGGAAACACATCGGGGAATTCCTTCACGATCTCCGTCTCTTCGAGCTTGGCCTGATCCTTTGGCTTATTCAAAAGGTAGGCCACATAGCCCATCGCACCGTCCCAGAACAATCTACTTGCTTCCATGAAGGAAATAAATGGGCAGGTCTTCAACCTCTGACCCACAAAGACCGTAGAACCGAAAGTCACTCTCTTAGCAAAACAATCCATCATGGCTCGGTAATGGTACAACCAGTCCATTCCCAGAATCACCCCATACTTCTTGATCGGCATCTTAATCAAATCTACCGGATACTCTTGATCTTCCACAACCACTGGACAACCACGGTAAACACAATTCGTAGCCAAAGTAGCACCAAGGGGAGAAGAAACAATAAAGGAATCATCTAGGCAAGCAACAGGCAATGGAAGAGTAGAAACAAGCCGGGAAGCAATAAATGAATATGTTGCTCCCGGATCAAACAATGCATGCAATGGAATCCCATGAATGTGGATAGTACCTTCAACCACAGCGTTGGCATCCACCTCTACATTTTCTTCCTCGCCCTCCAAACCATAGGCTCTCGCCTGGATCGGTGCTCTCGGAGGCATCACATTCAAGGGCTGAGGAGCTCGAGGCTGAGGGGCTCTCACTTGAGGACAGGTGCTAATCAAATGACCGGGCTCTCCACACTTAAAGCACCTTCTCAATTTCTTCCGGCAATTCTCCTCGGTGTGGTTGGGACCCTTGCAATAGCTACATTGAATTGGAGCCGGTAAAGCTGGTACCACGGGGACCGGAGGTCGAGCTTTCTTGACTGAAGTGTTAGGACCTTAGGATTTGAAAACCGGAGGCCCACCATAGGATGCAGGCCTCTTCCCCAAATTTGAGCTCGAACCTTGGCCCGAAGAGTACGTCGGTCTTAATCTTGTATTGTTAGCTTCCACTTTGATAGCTTTCCTCGTAGCCTTTTCCCACGTATCCACGGTAGCCGCCTTAAGAGCGCTCTGAATATCATATCTCAAACCATGAATAAAGTTTCGTGCCTTCTAGGTGTCATCATTGGAAATGTGTGGAGCATACGGTGCAAGTCTCTCAAATTCCATGATATACTCTTCAACCGAACGGTTCCCTTGTCTCAATTCTGTAAATTGCTGTAGTCTCCTCTCGCGAGCACTTGGAGGAACATACTTGTGACGAAATTCTCTCACGAAGCTCTCCCAATCAAACTCTTCTCCACTCCTTTCCAATCGGGCTCTTGTAGCTTTGAGCCAATTGGACGCGGGACCTTGAACAAACCGGGCCGTACAAACCGTTTTCTCATGCGAAGGAGCGGGGCAAATTTCCCAAGTTCCCGCAACTTCTGACAACCACTCTTCGGCTTGGATATCATCTCCTCCATACCACTTAGGTGGATTGTTGTTTCTGAACTCCTTAAAGGCCGGAGTTACTTGCCCACCTTGTCCTTCCCAATGGGATTATCTCTTTGATTCTGCTGAAGCTGATTCAAAAGAGCTTGCACTATATGCTCAGCATTCATCGGAGGAGGTGGAGGTGCTTGTGGAGGGGGTTGATTGAGATCAGGAGTCTGCTCCCTATCTGCTCTCCTTCTTGGAGGCATCCTAAAAAGTCACAACTCAAGAAGATATCGATGCATGGGGTTCAGTTCATGATCATGAAATCAATTATCGAGAATTTAAACAATTAAGTCACATAGAGCTGTAAATGAATGCAAATAATCACATACTCCTATACCGAACGACCTAGACAGACTCAACACGACTCCAGAGCTCTGGTTTTGCAACCGAGGGCTCTGATACCACGCAAGGATGTAACACCCCCAGAGCGAAGGGTGCCACATCCCCCGCACTAAGGTCCAACACGAGTAACAAAATGGAAGCTCGCACCCGTATCAAACCATAGCGAACGGGAGACACACAAAACTCACACCCTCGCTAGGTGGCCAAGACCCTCAAGAACTGCGAGAATTAAAATCAGAGTAGTGGAAGCAATTCATATACCAAACATGATTCCCAAGATCATCACATATACATATCAAAATGGGGAAGGGTCAAGTATTCCAATCAACAAGCTAGCTTATATACAAATGTACAATGCCATCACGGCCAAAACAACATAAGTGTATACCGAATACATAATCTTAAAATACATAAGAAAAAGAAGAAGAAATCCACTACGATGCATGAAGACTCAAGCTATACCACAAGTAAACCCAAAAGACACTTGCCACCTAGCTTGACTCGGAAGAACCTGCAAACTCAAAAGAAAGGGAAAAGGGGAAAAACAACAACGAGGGTTAGTCCTAGTGACTAGTGAGGGGGCTAACTCACGCACCCGATATATATATAGAACAAAGCATCTAATCAAAACGGAAAAATCCTTGAACCAAGAATGGTTTTTGCAAGCCAAATTAATTCCCGTGATATAGATATACATAGGTTAAAGGAAAGGAAAAAGGCCAAAGGCCAAACTTCAAGTTTTAGGTGAATTAAGAATCCACGTTCGTTCCATAGATCAGACAAAGCTAAACCGACTCGGCGAGTACGAGTCACACACAACCCAACCTCCATATACAAAGATCAAAGCAAAACAAAACAAATCAGAATCCATCCCCAACACCGGTTGATAGAAGGGTTGATCGGCCCTAGCTATCCACATACACAGATGAGACAAGGTTTAATTACTACCTTGAAACCTTCGGCGGTTGCCTCCGCCGGCTCAAGAGAAGCACCCTTCCTCAACCTCCCAAGGTTGGGCGAGACTCTCAAATGGAGGTGTTGATGGAAGAGCTCGGTGACCCCTCGGTCGTCCCGAGATTACCATACCACACTCCGGGGCCCAAACATATCACGAAAGTCACCCAAGCATATCTCAAAGCTTATCTTTCAAAGCCACATCTCGCTTACACACACACACTTGCTCAAAACTAAACTTTTTGAACGAAAGCAAAATAGCTTATATACTTATACAAAACGTTTTCAAACTCTTATAACAAATGGGATAAATCCCGTAACATAAGTATCATACATTTATTTACCATATATTATACGTATCCACATGCGAGGCCTCAAATCAAGTAGGGTTATAGGTCGAATAACTAAAAGAACAAAACCTCACCTTATCAACGGACGTAGTAGAGACCAAAAGTGTGACAACCGGACACCTACGGAGCAAGCTCGTCCTCTACAGGAAGATACTCAGAACAAGACAAACAACAAGAAACACTCTTAGACTCAATATGAACCACATTGACGCTCGGTACATGCGTATGTATGTTTATGATGCAAATGATATGAAATGAATCCACATTTAGACCATTTGTAAGCATTCAACGCATATTCGGACATATATATCTTAAACGAGAAGATAAATCAAAGCACAAATTCATAACATAAGGCTTAACACAAAATATAACAAGTTGGTCATGGATACACACCAAAACGAGGCAAGAAGGAACAACAAGAAGCAACGAAAAGGAAACAAAACGAAGAAAAGACGAACGAAAAACTAGAGTTCCTAGGGGACACGCCCGTGCCCCCCTGGAAGAGCAAGCCGAGATACCCCCGTATCTCGGTACAGAAAAACGAACAACAGAAACCCAGAGGTGACACGCCCGTGTCACCAAGAAAAGGCAAACTGAGACACCCCCATGTCTCGGTACAGAAAACGAACAACGAGATCAAAAGGTGACACGCCCGTGTCACCAACAAAGGGCAAGCCGAGACACCCCCGTGTCTCGGTACAGAAAAACGAAGACGGCTCAAACAGTAAACTCAGCAACCCCAAATAAAACTAAACACTCAAACTCCAACTACCAAGCAAGGAAATGCAATAAATGCTAAGAATTAAGTTCTAGGAGCATAATAGTAACATCAAAACTCAAGAAAACAAGAAAGGAGCAAAAATCAACAATTCTCCCAACACCTACTATTCACAAGCTTGCCATAACTCATCAATCCACCATGAAAATGAACTTAAGAGAACCTAAAAGAGAGAAGAGAGAGTGAAGATGACAACCATGAACTCACCTTTCAAATTTGAGAAGCTTGGGTGAAGATTTGAGCTCAAAATCAAGAAAAGGGACAAAAGGGGTTTTCTTCTTCCTCCTTGCTTTGCTTGTGCTGATCGGTTATGGTGGGAGAGAGAGAGGTTTGGTTCGGTTTCAGCACCAAAAAGGGATAAGAGAGGCTCAACCCAAGGTATAACTCATGGTTAAGGTTTGGTTAAGGTTTAGTGGGGTCCACAAAGTCAAAGCTAGGTCAAAAGGTGTGTCTCAAGCATAAGGGGCTCGTTACGGGTGAAATTCGAAGGTCTTAACGAGCTTAGAAAATGTGACGCTTGTCCCATTAAACCCGAATCGTCGAAACGAGTTCGACGGAGGTGACGGAATTCGAATCCGAATTCCCGAGCTCAAGATACGCTTCCCGGAACCCAAGTTGCGCTAAATGCTCTTTAGCCTCCTTTAGGTCCCGTCTCCAAAACGAACCCAAAAAGGTAACCAAAACAAATACCAAAACATATAATGAGCATATAACCGAGTCCATAAAGCATATAATTAACACATATCACGAATTCACAAAAATCAAAGTTAAATACGAATCTAGAACGAGTAAAATACAATGTGAAGGAAAATTAAACGTTCAAGTTAAACAAATTCATACCAACGCAATTAAGTTCAAATAACTTCAATTAATCCACGTTAGCAATTAAATATCACATAATCACTTAAAGAAATAATTAAATAGCGCCTAAGAGGTTACCTGAAAAGTCTGATCAGTCGGGATGTTACACATTACTAGCGCCGTTTGTGGGAAACGAATAATGTTTCCCATGTAACACTTTACCGGTGGGCAAGAAGAGCATACCGGCACATGAGTTGGTCGACTTTTAATTCGAAAAAAGTACAAAGAGCGTTCTGACACACGACCCAAACAATAAAAATTATGAAATCCCACGTGGAGGAGGGTCACGAAATCTGAAGTCCTCCATGAAACTAAGAGACAAGTTCCATTAATGTCGTTCGGTAAGACTTTGGACACAATCGTCTCCGAGGAAGGAACAACGACTACCTCGTGTAGAAACAACAACACATTGCTCCTAGCGAATAGGACTGTCGATCGAGCTATGTTCGGAGTAGTCGGAATCGAGCAGAATTTTGTGATTTGCATAATGTAGTTCGAGCTTGATGGTGTAATTACATTTGTAGCGCCCGGAGCGGCGAGCCACCACATCCCCCGCACCTAGCCCTGAACCCACATATGAAATAGAAATCCATACATGAGCCTAGGACTAAGCGAACGGGAACCTACACACACTCGCTAAACCAGGCGGAGCTAAGGCAGGACCAGAGCGCGCAAAACAAAAGAAAACGGAAGCATACATCAAACATTCAAGAAGATAAATCCATAAAAAGGGTTCAACTAGCCCTAGAAGCCTGTCCCGAAAATATATAATTAAAATTTAAAGATACATACATAATCCGATTATGAAATTCAAATCATATACAGAATGTGAGCGAAAGGCTAATGAAATGCAACTCGAACTAGGTGACAAAACTTGACCGACTCACGACTTCGCCTAGCACGAACCAAAACCTGCAACTGAAAAGTTAAAAGGAGAGGGTGAGTCCACCGACTGAGTGAGGGGGCCAACGCACACCCACACACGTATACATATAGAACAAAGCACGTAATAAACAAAAGACTATGAACCGGGATAGGGTTTTGCATACCAAAGCCATTTTCAAAACAAGCGTGTACTTATACTTAACAAAACATATCAAACGTAACATAATCATAACATAACACGAAAGAAAGCTCCTATTCCGTTTCACAATCAACATATCTTAATGAATTCTTATACCCGGCGAGTACGGGTCTTACTCTAACTACCCAATTATTAACATACGTATTAAAACAGAAAACACAAGTCATAAACCCATCTAACCCCAACAACATGTAGTTCGGGGAGCAAACCCTCACTACTCTTACCAATGCACAAGGGGTAGCTAACCCACATTGTGCTTGACGCACCACGCCTCCTCAACCTCCAAGAGTCACGCATAAGTACTTCAAATGGGAATCGTGCACGGGCTTAACCCGACGGCCCTTGCCGTCCCGAACGTCCTTATCCAAAATTCCCTGGGCCCGACAAATCTGAACATAGCTTAACATATCGTAACTCACAACATAACATACTTAGAACATAACAAACTTACATACCTTTGCATACCTTACCTTGCAACTCGGCCTATGCTTTTACTGTACCTCTCCATGTCATCCTAAATCATAGCATGTTGAAGAAGAGCAAAGATTGCACGAAGACACACGGTTTGGATCATAGCCTTGTTGCAAAACATTTTCAAGCTCACATATGCTCGTACATATAGTTCAAAATCATTTAATCTTATAACAAGATCGTAAAGTATCTCATAAGCACGTATCTATTATATAAATATAATAGTATAGTCACATGTGGGCTTGAAAACGACCACGTAGGGTTGTAGGTCGTATTAACTAAAAAGAAACAAACCTAAACCTCATCTTTAACCAAAATTGCTCCCGGAAGAGCGTTGACGACCAAGAAGAAGCTAAATGGAGGATCTGACACCTCCCGAACTCAAATCTGTGACAAACAAACACATACTCAAGACTTAGACTCGATCATGAACCAATTAGACGCACGACAGTGCATAAGAATGCAAATGGATGCAATACACGTCATATAAATTCATACTTAGGCATATCGGGGCAAATAACCAAATACCACATAAGGAATTCAAGAATCAAAATCATAACATATTAATTAAACTCATATCTTATCACTTAATAGCATACCATATGCATTCATAAGCTTAAAGTCCAAAGAAAGAGCAAGAGATACAAGAAAGCGTTAAACGTTTCATATAACGGTCATGCATTCAAGTCGCAATTATAACTAATAAACGAGGCCATAAACTTAAAATAATTAACAAAACATAACATGTTACAATACATACAACACATAATATAACATGTATTCAATGCATATAAGTTATAAATGAAACAAAAGAACGAATAAACGAAGCAACAAAAACAATACACAACGCATACGCACAAAAGGGGTTAAGGGTGACGGGGGTCACCATTTCATAGAAGAAATGAGGTGAACCCCATTAAGGGAGTCATTCACGCACACAAGAAGGGTGAAGGGGGTCACCAAAACCTTTACAAAAAGGGGTGACCCCCTTTAAGGGTCACAATAACGAAAAAAGGGAAGGTGACGGGCGTCACCTTCCAAACACACAACCGAGTTGATGGGCATCACCCATTCTTCTCCCCTGAAACCCCACAACAGAAACAAAGGCAACAAGCAAGCAACAACAAATAGGTATGAAAAGTTCCATGAATCAACAAGAAAACAAGCTCCAAACTCTCAAATCTAAACTCAAGATATGGATTCAAATTGAAGAGTAAAACCTAACTATTCACACCAAATCTCATAGCATACTCAAACATGGATGAACTCATGCAAATCATAGCTCCAAATGATCACAAGAACGAGGAGAGTAAGATCATATACTTACCTTTCAGTTTGGAGAAGAAATGAAGACGTATGGAGCTCAATTCTCACAAGATGAATAGTATCAAATCCCCTTTCTCTCTTGTCTCAGTTCTAGATCTTTTTTCCCTTATTTCTTGTTGATTCTCAGTGTGAATTAGGAGAGTAAGAGAGAGGGTTAAGTTAGATTTAATTAGGCTCAAGAATCGAGTCATTTGGTTAAGAAACGAGAAAGTTATGGCTAAAATCGTAAAAGGTGGTGAAGGTGCGCGAGGCTTACGTTTCGGGTAAAATACGGGGGTTCAAACGGGCTTAGAAAAATACAAGTCTGAGTTCCTTAGCTTTCAAATCTCGTTACAAGTCTGGTGTCACTTCTGGAATTCAAATCCGAATTCCCGATATCAAGATATGGCCTCCGGAATTCGAGGCGCGGTAAAACTCGTTAGGCCCTCAATTCCCCAAATAAAGAAATGGTCTCCGACCAATTCGAACAAGTATAAATGGATAAAATAAACACGTAAACAAGTTCATAAAACATATAAGTCAAGTATACCATGTATTCACGTAGTTCGGAAATTAAAATCAAATTAGGAAATTTAAATACGGAAGTTAAAACGAAAAAACTTAAACAAATAGGGCACAAAGGACACTTAAACAATTAAGTCAACATATAAACGTCGGTAAACCCTCAAGTGACGTCATATCTGGCTCGTCGGAGAGACGGGGTGTCACAATATGGCTCGTGCATTTAACTTTATTTTGTTTTGCTTGTGGCGGATTTTCACAATCCATGATTAGCTCAAGAGTGAATTTTGATCGATGGTTCGGAGATGAGAGGAAACTTGGGCAAGCACTTCAATTTCTGGACAAGCTGTGTGACACCCCGACTCCGCGACCGTACAGGTATGACGTATGTGCGCGATTTAAATTATTTTAATTTCATATTCTTTATCATTTTAATTCTTATTTTATAATTTCTTTTGAAATTTGAATTTTCTTATATGAATAAATATGCTCTTTTCTTGAAATTTGCTTCGATTGTGTTCGATTTGAGATCGAAATTTCATGTCCTTCTGATATGTTGGGGTTTTATGAGTTATGAACTTGAATATATGCTCGTTATGTGTTTCTGGGTTTATATGTTGGGTTCTCGGGACTCGTTTTGTTGGGTAACCTAATGGAGGCTAAAATGTACTTAGCGCACCTTGGGTTCCGGGTAGTCTAATTTGAGCTCGAGAATTCGGATTCGAATTCCGTCACTTCCGTTGGACTCATTTCAAGGAATCGGGTTCTATGGACTAAGTCTTATATTTTTCTAAAACCATTTGATACCTGAAATCAGCCTGCAAGTTTGTCTCGCACTCATATGACCATCTTTCACTAGTTTGCACATAAGTCCTTCAATTTTTGAGCTTTTCACATGAAACCAGGACCCACTTCTCACCAACTCAGTCCTTTATCACTTTTTGCTTCCCTAATACCGATCCATACACAAGAAAGGAGAGGAAAAATCAGATTTTTGGAGCAGCAGCAGTTCATTTTCGCCACTTTCACCCTAGAAGAAAATTTGAGCTCTTTTCTTCACTTTCCTCCATCTTCTTCAAAGGGTAAGCTTATATTTGATATGTACATGCTTAATTAATCATTTTCATCCAAGAAATTCAGAATTTGATCCATTTTTGATTGAGTTTTTGATCCATGAAGTGAATAGTTAGGTTTTATGCCATATTTGAATTCTATGACTTTCCTTGAGTTATGGCTTGAATTGATGCATGGAAAGTGATCACTTATGCTTCATTTATTGATGTATAAACCCGACTTTGGTGGTAGTTGAGGCATGAGTGAGTTACCATTAATGTTCTTAAGGTTTTGAAGAGTTGTGCATGAGATTAGCACCATTTTCTTTCTCTCCGGCCTGCTGTTCGATTTTGCCTTGATTGTTGGAGATTATGACCTAAATTGCTACCTTCTTTCATGATTTATCATGCCTAGATGGAGTGGTATTTGTTTGGGATGGAATACAGGGCTGAACAGGGGTGGAATCCTCATTTCTCGCGGCTGGACTTGTCTCCCCGGCCAGGGAGACTTCGCTTTGAAAAGTACCAGGCCTATGCAGATTGGTTTCTGCATAAAAGTCCCCATGGGACTTTTATTGCAAAAACTCTCGGGGAGGGGAGTTGGGGGAGCAAGGCTTTGATGGTTGTTTTTGTTTCTTTTGTTTTCATGATAGTCTTTGATTTGTTAGCTTTGCATGCATGTTACGTACTGTATCCATTTTTTTTCTTGCAATTATTTCCTAAATTGATATGCAATGGTGCAGGTACGTGTATATGTATATGTATATATGTAATAAATGTTATATATATATATATTATGTTATATATTTAACTAAATGAATTTAAGTGCTTTAAATTTGATGATTTAAATTATAAATGTGGTCCTATGGTTTTATATGAATTCTTGTGCATGAAATATGTACTTTAAGTGTAATTTTGTGGTTTAATTATTTGCTATATTTTATGAAATACATTTATGAAATGATTTGATACGTTTTATACGAATTTGAGTTTCAATGACTTAAGTGATGCATTCTTGCATTTCATTTGCATCCATTGCATTCATGAGCATTGCCGAGCATCTAATTGATACATTTTTTTGTCTATGTCTCGGGTCTTGCTTTCTTTTGTTTCAGAACCTCTTCCGGACATGAAAGAGCCCGAAGTCTAGGTGGTTATTTGCTTCTTCGACCCGGTTTCCAATCCCTTTTGCTTTAAGGTAAGGTTATGAATGTTTGTACTAGATAAGCGACCTATGACCTATTACGTGTTGTTTTCTCACCCCGTATGCGAATATATATCTTATATATATTAAATACGAGTGCTTAATCTATGTTATGATTTTATGAAATAAGCTTTACGTTTTTTAAATTAGTATAAGTATTAGCATAAGTAAGCTATGATTTGAAATTCGTTATTCGTATATGATATGTTTGAGCAAGATGAGCCCTGAAAGATAGGAATTTGGTATGTCATGGTTTGTTGGGCCCCAGGAATTGTGGGTAAGGACGCCCGGGACGGCAAGGGCCGTCGGGTTAAGCCTGTATATAATTCCCATTCGTAGTGTTACGCACGATTCTTGGAGGTTGATGAGGTGTGATGCTCCGAGTATGTTGTGTTGAAAGGTAAAGGTATAGGAGAAAAGAGAATTCAGTTCCATTGTTTTATTCATCGTACCAGACTATTACAAGGACAATGAATATAAAGGCAAAAGATCCAAAATCAAAGGAGAAATAATATCCCGTAATATAAGGTAAGAATCCTTTCCTAAAATACCAAAGTCAAGTCAACACTCCCCCTCAAGTTAGGTCGGGGGATGTCCAATGCCTAACTTGCTCAAGTTGTCATGAAACACTTTCCCGGTAACAGCTTTTGTGAGAATATCTGCCAGCTGGTCTTCTGAACGCACAAAAGGAAGTGATATAATGCCTCCTTCCGGTTTTTCTTTTATAAAGTGTCGGTCAATCTCCACATATTTTGTCCGGTCATGTTGCACCGGATTCTCGGATATCTAAACAGCAGCTTTGTTATCACACCTTAAGGGACTTGCCCCATTTGGAGGAAAACCCAGTTCGATCATCAATTTCCTCAACCATAAGATTTCGGACACCCCTTTTGCAATTCCCCTAAACTCTGCCTCGGCACTAGAGAGTGCTACCACTTTCTGTTTTTTGCTTCTCCATGTGACTAGATTTCCCCCGACGAATGTAAAGTAGCCGGAGGTCGACCTTCTATCAAGCGGATTACCCGCCCAATCTGCATCCGTATAAGCTTCTATCTACAAATGACCATTTCTCCTGAACATGATTCCCGTGTCCGAAGATCCCTTTAAATATCTTAGGATGCATAATGCTGCTTCCATATGCTCCTTCTGAGGATTATGCATAAATTAGCTTACTACTCCAACAGCGTATGCAACGTCAGGTCTGGTGTGTGAAAGGTATATGAGTTTTCCCACCAGATGTTGATACCTCGCTCGATCTACTGGTTTACCTCCGTCTGATATTTTCAACCCATGATTAGTCATCATTGGTGTGTCACTAGGTTTACAATCCAGCATCCCTGTCTCAACAAGTAAATCAAGAATGTACTTCCTTTGTGACAGATAAATTCCTTGACTTGACCGCATGACTTCGATCCCTAAGAAATACTTCAGGTGACCCAAGTCCTTCATCTCAAATTCTCCAAACAGATTTTCCCGAAGATCTTTCATCTCCTCAGTGTCATCTCCGGTAATGATCAAGTCATCAACATATATGATCAGACATGTAATCTTCTCCCCTCTCCTTTTTAGAATAGTGTATGGTCAGAATTACTCTGTACATAACCATACTTTTTCATTGCCACAGTGAATATCCCAAACCAAGCCCTAGGAGACTGTTTCAGACCATACAACGCCTTTCTAAGCCTACACACCTTATTGGTCCCAAACTCATGAGAAAATCCCGGAGGAATCTCCATATACACTTCCTCTATTAAATCACCATGGAGAAAGGCATTCTTCACGTCGAACTGATGTAGGGGCCAATTCTGATTGACAGCGACTGAAAATAGGACCCTGATTGTGTCAATTTTTGCGACCGGGGAGAAGGTTTCTGCATAATCTACTCCGTAGGTTTGAGTGTACCCCTTGGCCACCAAGCGGGCTTTATATCGCTCAATAGACCCATCAGACTTTCTCTTGATCGTATACACCCATTTACACCCTACTGGTTTCTTATCCTGTGGATGAAGGCATTTGTAACACCCCGGAGCGAAGGGCACCACATCCCCCTCCCCATAGTCTGACACATGAGACGAAATGGGGACTCCGCTCACGCATCAAGCCATGGAGAACGGGTGACAACCAAAAACACAACCTAAGCTAGGCGGTCTAGACCGTACTCAGAGTGCGCAACAAAAATAAATAACCAATGCGGAAGCACCGGGATTTCAAATAACCAAATACACATGCTTTCCAACTAGGGATAAATAAAACAATTATACATGTCATGCCCAACTCGGGCTAAATTAAGTCATACAATTAACCCAAATCCAAAATTCTAAAGCATAAGTTTATACATATTTCAAAAACTAGCAAAAATGCGAAAGGAAACAAAATACAATGCATGGGACTCGTGCTATCCACAACCACGACACAAGACAACCGCCTAGCTCAAATCTCCAAGTACCTGCAACTCAAAAAGGGGAAAAAGGGAAAAACAACCACGAGGGTCAGTCCTAAAGACTGGTGGGGGGCTAACACACGCACTCTTACATATATAAGAACAAAGCATAATCAAAGCTGAAGGGGGTTCATGAACCGGGTGTGGTATTTGCAATCTAAAACATTTTAACTCGTGCTACTACGTATAAGGAAAAAGGGGTTTAAGGCCGAAGGCCAAAATCGACCAAATTTTAAAGTTTAGAAATCCACTCCCGTTTCATAACCATAAACAAAGCATAATAACTCGGCGAGAACGAGTTCTAACCCACTTACTCCATAACACAAGCAAAACAAAGTACATAAATCAATCCCACCTTTACACCGTTTGGGGAGAGAGGCGCTACCCCTCAAACCCCACTTATAAACTGAATGAGACGGGGAATCCGTCCGCTACTTCGACGGGTCACGTAGCACGCCGTCGGCTCAAGAAGACCCGCCTTCCCCTCGACCTCCCGAGGATGGGCTAAGTCTCCCTTTTGTGGAGTTGTGTTCATGAGAGAGCCCAGCGACCCCACGGCCGACCCGAGATCACATACCACTACTCCGGGGCCCAAACTTACACTTATACTTATCACGAAGATTATCTCGCTCACACACACACACACACTTATCAAATCTTTTCAAGAGAGCAATGAAAATAGAGTGTATATACGTATAAAAGCGTTTTCAAAGTCTCGTGACAAAACGGGACATATCCCACAAAATACGTATTAAACACGTATCTATATATATATATATATATATATATACATCGCATGCGGGTTCAAAATACAAATTAGGGTTGTAGGTCATATTAACTAAAAGAATAGAGATAAAGATTTTCGCCCATCCGAACTATGACCCTTTTGGCATTTCACCATCCCAACTATTTTTCACCCGAAACCGCCATCTAAACTTTCAATTCCTGACAAACCACCATCCCACAGCGGTTTTGACCCTTTTTTGAGCGGTTCTGACTCTTTTTTCAGCGGTTTTGGATGTTTTAACACATAATCTATGGAAAAATAACAAAGAGAGACATATTTACATGTGTTAAAACATCCAAAACCGCTGAAAAAAGAGTCAAAACCGCTCAAAAAAGGATCAAAACCGCTGTGGGATGGTAGTTTGTCAGGAATTGAAAGTTTAGATGGCGGTTTCGGGTGAAAAATAGTTGGGATGGTAAAATGCCAAAAGGGTCATAGTTCGGATGGGCGAAAATCTTTATCTCAAAAGAATAAAACCTCACCTTCAAGACGAAGCAGGGACAAAAGAAGAGCAAAAGGATGCTCACGGAACCACGTCGTCACCCCCGAGACGAACCACTGGACAAAACAAATAACAAAAACAACCTTAGACTCAATATGGACCAATTAGACGCTCGGCGGTGCATATGATGCGATGTACTTCAAATAAGCTCATACTTAGGCATATCGAGGCAAATAAAGAAATATCACATAAATAATTCAAGAATTAAACTCGCAACTCATCAAACGAACTCATAAAATACCATATTGTGGCTTATCTCAAGCATTCATAAGTTCAAGTTTATAAAGAGAGCAAGAAATGCAAGAAAACGTTAAATGTACCACTTAAGCCACTTAAGATCATATCTCGTATCAAATAAATTCATGAAGTCAATATAAGACATTTAACATATTCACTTAGCATACAAGTCATAAAAGAGATAAGGGATTGGCATATTAAATAAATAGACAAAGTTCTAATTCATTCACGCACATAGAAAAATACTTAAGTCATTTAAAGGAACGTGAGAGCATAATTAATCGAGCATCTAAATTAAATCTAAATTTCAAATTATACAAGGTATCACATGCACTCATTTTAAATTAAATTCATAAAATCAAACCAAGAATTATCACATATCATATAACAAGTTAATATTATAAACGAATCGATTCATGGAATTAAATAAGGTTTATAGCACATATCACTCATTTAAAATGAATAGATAAATTAAACTAAGGTTTATAGCACATTATACAAATTAATAAACAAAGTTTAGCATATATTATATATGTACATGCACATGCACGTAACAACACACACCACATGCATGCAAGCACACACGTTCACACACATGCACAAACATAATATTTTCCATGCATTAATAACTAAACATATATATATATATATATATATATATATATATATATATATCATGCATATCATTATTTATATACATAACACATGCATTTTAATGTAAAATATATATATATAATTATGCACACATGCACATAATACTAATTTATGCATGGGAATTAAAACATGCAACTCCCCCACGTAAACATGCAATTTCCAAAAATAACATTTTAATACCTACTATGCATGCATGTACGAAGCTGCTGAATCTCCAATTTAATTATCAATTTCAGATGCATGACACGGCCGTGTTGGTTTTCAATTCAAAATGGACACGACCGTGTCCGATTTATTTTTCCAAATCCGAGAACCCAACACGGCCATGTCCATTTTAGTTCAAATCTTGACACGGCCGTGTCAAGTCATCATGTTCGTAGGAATTGCAGCAGCAGCAGCCTCTTCCCCAACAAAAATGGTTGATTAAAGTAGGAAAATGCAAGGTAGTAATGCAGCAAATCGAGAGCAACAAATGCGCAAAGAATTCAGGCCAAGACATGCACAAATTCAAGCTAAAAATTTCCCAAAATTGGCAGTAACACGTACAGCAGGTTTACAGCAAATTTTCAAGCCTAAATCTCATCCAATATGCCTCTAAATGATGGTTAAATGCAAGGAAATAGCATAGCATAGCAGGGCAGCAATTAAGCAACGAAAGTCAAGCCAAAACCATGCAAATTTCATGCTCACAAACACAAAACTGACAGCATATTGACAGCAGGTATGCAGTCCATTTTTCTAGCCTAAAACTTAATCAATTTGCATCTAAATGAAGGTTAAAAGCATGCAACATGATCATAAAACAGGGCTGGAGCTTTACATGTAAGTTAGGCCTCAAATCATGCAAGAATCAAGCTCAAAACTTCACAAAACTGACAGCAAATGAGTGCAAGAAGTAGCAGCGTGCAGCAGTTCGTTTTAGGCTCAAACTCAACCATAATGCATCTAAAATGAAGGTTAAAATAGGGCAACAACATCATATAACAGGGCACCACGAGATCTGATCATTTAAAATGCATTTCATGCTCAAAATTCATGCAAAACTTCATTAAAACAGTAGCATATTGACAACAACTTTGAGTTGTGACAGCAGTTCGGTTTTGAGCCCAAAATCCTCCATTTTTCTTTCATAAGCTCAAGTTCATTAATGGTAGAAGTTAATACACATGACCACCATGTAATTAATGCAAAGAAACGAGATATAAGGACATAAATGAACTCATTCTGTAGCTTAGAACTCATAATAAACACATATGAGCATGTAATCAAAATTTTGGAGAAAAGCTAACTATTCATGCCTTTCTTCAATCATATATAAAACCTTAAGTATAAGACACAAAATGGAGCATATATTAAAGCACAAATCATAAGGATTACGGATCTTACCTAAGATTGTTGAAGGTCAAAGAAAGCTAGAAGATAATGAGCAAATCTTGAGCTTGAAGATGATGAATAGTGAAAATCCCTCTTCCTTGCTCTTGTGGCTGCTGATCTCGTGTGAGGGAGGAAGAAAATGAGAGGATATATGGCTGAAACTGGCTTATAATTCAAAGAATTGGTGAAGGATGGGTCCCATAGCTCAAAATATAGGTCATAGGTGTGTAATAGGGCACGAGGGGCTGAAATTCGCGTCGTCGGAGGTCTAAACGGCATCGAAAAATTACAAAACTAGTTCCATTGCGTCCGGATCGTCGAAAGGAGTTGAACGCTGAAGATGGGACTCAAATCCAAGTGCTGTAGCTCAAGATACGAATTAAAATCTACACAAGTGTACTAAAATGGCTCATTTTTCAAATGAGTCCAAAACTTTCAAAAAGTTGCAACTAAGTCCAAGAACCAAATTTCAATTAAGTCCACATATTATAAAATTATAAAATTACATCCTTAAATCACGTTTATCACATAATTCACGAAAGTAGTATGCTAAGGAAATACATTCATATATTATAAATTCACATATTACAAGATTTCAAATAATTTAGACACTTAGGCAAATTTTGGCATTTAAATCAAATAATTTAAGTAGTTTCATATAATTACGTAATAATTAAAATAACACACCATTGCTTAATTAATTAATTTAAAACGCAAGTAACACTCTCGTTACAACGTACCTGTAGGGCCGGACAAGCGGGACGTTACAGCATTTTCCCCACGTGTTATTTTTCCTCAACGCACTCATTTCAGCATCGATTGCCTGCTTCCACTCAGGGATCCCCATTGCTTCTTCCACACTCCGTGGTATCTCATCAGTATAAAGAGCAACTCCAAAGGTTTGTGTTGATTCTGTTAGGCTCCCCCCGACCAAGTTAGCCACTGGATATTTCTGCAACCTGGGCTCATGTTCAGGGAGGTACCGTTTGGGTGGTACCCCGTGCGTACTCCGAGCAGGAAGGACATATCTGTTTGTTTCTGTCACACCTGCAGTGTTAGGAATAGCAGAGGAGGTAGAACTGGACATATCCAAGACATCTGTACTAACCTCAGGGATATCGGCAGAGGAAGATAATGGGGGTGTGGCCGTCTCTGTGTGTCGTGGAGGGGGCGGTGAGCTGTCAGAAGTGAGAGGGGTTGCACAAAGCCAATCGAGTGGATCCTTATGTATTTTCCCGTCCCACGGGTCGCTAGATTGGCTGGAAGCCAGATAAAAGTACTCAGTCTCCACAAATTCACAATCCATGGTGACAAACATTCGACCAGATTTTGGGTTAAAGCACCGGTAGCCCTTCTGATTGATCCTGTAACCCACAAAGACACACTTTTCTGCACATGGGTCAAGTTTGGTTCTTTGTGTAGAGGGAATATGGACAAAAATAGAGCAGCCGAACAATCGAGGTGTAATGGATAGGGGTGGTGGTACCTTCGTATGTTCACTCAGGCACTGTATAAGTGTGCGGAAGCGTACTATTTTTGTGGGGAGACGATTGGCTAGATAAGTAGCTGTGGGTAAGGCCTCCGGCCAAAAAAATGGTGGAACATGGGATTCAATCATTAAGGCCCATGTGATTTCTAAGAGAAACCGGTTCTTTCGTTCAGCTACCCCATCTTGTTGTGGTGTATGTGGGCAAGTAGTTTGGTGGATAAGGCCGTTTTCAGAGAAAAAGGATTGGATTTTTTGGTTGACAAACTCCCCCCCATTATCGGACCTAAGTATGTGGATTTGAGCATCAAACTGAGTACGAATCATACGATAGAAATGAGTGAATTTGTCAAAGACATCAGATTTGTTTTTCAGGAAATAAACCCAACTCATTCGTGTGCAGTCATCAATAAATGACACAAAATAAAGGAATCCCCCCCACCAGTAACCGAGGCCGGGCCCCAAACATCAGAATGTATTAAAGAAAACGGAGTATCAACTCGAGTATTATTCAAAGGAAAAACTTGTCTATGACTTTTTGACAACACACAAGTATCACAAGATAAGTTTGTGCTAGAAAACTTTGGAAATAATTTTTTCAGGTAACCGTCAGATGGGTGTCCCAAACGTCTGTGCCATAGCCAACTCTGCTTTTCATCAGATCCCTGAGCCATGAGTGTCCGCTCCCCCGTGGTTACTTCATCAACATAATACAGACTACCTCGTTCAGTGCCACGCCCAATTATCTTCCTCGAACGGATATCCTACAGAACACAACACGAGGGATACAATACAACAATGCAGTTCAATTCTTTAGTCACATGACTGATGGAGAGCAACTTGTGTGAAAGTGACGGAACAAGCAAGCAATTTAACAATTTCAAAGTGGGGTTAAATTCAATTTCACCCCCTCCCTTAACCGGAATAAGTTCACCATTTGCAGTTTTAATTGATTTTCTTCGGGGGGTTTGAGCCAAGATGATATCAGACGGATCATAAGTGACAGTATCGGTAACGCCACAATCAAATATCCAATTGGCATTTTTAACAATAATTGAATCGGAATCATCCATACTAAGAGCACACATATTGTTTTCATAATGTGAAGGGCTAAGAGGGCAAAGAGGGAATTGTTGGAAAACACGAATCAGAAAGCAGCGGAATTTAAAAAAATTTTCCCAACAAAAGGACCTTGAACTCGCAATCGTGTAACCAAATTCGTAAAGATAGAAAACTTACTTTTCTTTTATTCTTTCTTGAAGCGTTTCAAGCCACCCAAGAACGCTCTTCTCGCGGCTTGATCCCCTCTCCTTGGTAAAGCCCGAATCTTCAAACTTCTAACTTGAAGTCTCTAGAGAATGTCCACCAACTTGATCACAATCTAACTAGTAAGGATGCTAGTTCTCTAGTTAGTGTTTAGGCTTAACCTAGGGTTTAATTTAATCTTGGAGAAAGGAAGATGTTCAACACATGATCCAAGAATTGTCTATTAGCTCCATAAGGAGCTCGAGCTCCCCTATTTATAGAGAGAGGGTGCCGATCCAAATCCTAGTTGGGAAAGGATTTGGTTCCTCTCTCTCCTATTACTTGATCATCAAGTATTTTCCAACTTTGACTTTGAATTCTAATTCTAGTCAACTTTTAAGAGAGCTAAAAATATCCAAACTATTTTTGGATAATTTTATACTTTATTTATTATAAAAATAAATAACTTATTTTATCTAATTAATTAATTCATAATTAATTAACTAGATTATTTTCTCCAAAATTAGACATTCTTTTTAATTCAAATTTAAACCAAAGTCTATTAAATAATTAACACATTAATTATTTAACATCACATAATCACGTGTGGCACACGTGTCTTAATGACACGTGTCCAATCACGTGAGCCACACGTGTGATTTCACACGTGTGGAACCCCTTAGGCTCGATTAACTCGTTTAATCATTTTCAAGCCTCAACTCATGTAACCAAGTTGTTGTGTGTGACCCTCTAGGTTCTCAATTCAATTAGCAGTGACCCTAATTAATTAATTCACTAATTAATTAATCAGTCCACAGATTAAACGACCATAGTCTAGCAACAGGTGTTTAACCCCTAGCTGAATTGGAATGTTCGGATTCGACAGAACCTTTAAGTCATTGATTCATGTGAGATACAATCCTCCTACTTACTATCTCTCAACCAAGATCTAGGGTAAGGGAATAATCAGAACCCTAATAATCTGGTCTTAAAGCTAAGTGCATTTCATATCCATTTGATCTCAATCCAAGAAACCCTTTTCTTGATGTCTTGATCTACTGCCTTGGCCAAGGACTCCATATGGCATATGAATGACTTACACAATAAGAGATCACCTTGCAAATGCAAGTGTAGGTCCTTTCTTGATTCTCATTCACTTTCATGAATCACTTGTGCAGCCCCAGCATAAGCCTTGAATCAGTTGTCTAAGGCGACACCCTTTAAAGCTTATACCTAAGACTACAGAGTTAACTCATAAAGTGACAAGGAACCTCAAGTCTAAGGATCAATTAATCACATCAATGACTCGTGAGATATTTCCTAATCTGGAAGTTTCCATTTCCTGAAATAGAAACTTCCTTTCCCATTTAGGAATGTTCTCACACGGGGCACCTCAGTGAACTTACTTATTAAAGTAAGCACCCTCATGTATCACGCACGTATCAACTATACACTTTGCACCTCCATGAAACAAGGTGGTCCTTCTTAAGGGCGTGATCCCACAAGCAAGCCTTAGAGGAGTCAGGTTGACACTCCCACTGTCTGTAGGACTCATCGGCTTGGAGTATTTTACTAATCATGACTTATGTGATATAGGGCTCGTTTCATGAACCATTTCACCTAAATGGTAGAGTCTTAAAGTCATCAGGATTAGGGGAGTTCTCATACATGCGCACGTAATGGAAACACACAAAACACGTATTGGCATATAAAGAAGTGTTTGCCTATAATCAATCGTATATTATTCAAAGATTGTCTGTGATACAAGAAAAGTCCCAAAGCAGATTACGTCGAAACGGCTTTCTAGGGCACTATTCCTAACAGGAATTTCCCACTCTTATGCCCTATACCTACGTGAGAAGCTTGACCCCAATTGGAATTCTTTCCGCCGCTATGGGCCTGTTTCTTCTCTCTTTTCTGTCCAAGGCTTGCAGCCACCACGGCGACTGATGTATAGGGTTTTTACATGGATTTGTAGGGCAATTTGAGTTAGATTTGTGTCATTTTAAGAGCTTGTAATGTGATTTATGGTCCCTTTAGGTACATTTTACCTTGGAGTCGAAGAAACGAAAGTAGAAGCAAAACCATGCAAAAACGGGCGAAAAGCGAGAAATTCTAGGGGACACACCCGTGCCCCTTGGAAGAGTAAACTGAGACACCCCCGTGTCTCAGTACAGGAGATGATCAACGGATTTCAGAAGGTGACACGCCCGTGTCACCAATATAGAGCAAACCGAGACACCCCCGTGTCTCGGTACAGAGAGGACCAGACAGTTTTGCACCCCCGTGTCATGCTGAAGAAGAAAGGTTGACACCCCCGTGTCAAGAAGAAAGCGTGAATACGATTTTTATAGTTGACACGGGCGTGTCATATTTTTGTACATGGGCACTGCACGCCCGTGTCATGTTGCGGAGCTGGGTTAGGAATTCTATTTAAGCACGGTTTTGAGGTGGATTTTGGGAGCTTTTGGACAGATACCTTCCCAGAAGTTCAAGAGGACGTTTAGGCGGAAGAAACACGACGACCTAGAGTTGAAGATTCAATCCAATCACAAGATTTTATCAATTTGGTTTTATTTATTGCTTTTCTATTCAATCCTCAATCCATAGTTTTTGTTAATTGAGATTTAGTATAGATACTTTAATTATTCTAGATTCGTTTTGATAATTAAGTTAGAATTTCCAGAATTATTAGTTTTGTTTTGATGTTTATGTTAGACATGAATGTTTTGAGTGCATTCCTTTGATTTTAATGAGTTTTGAGTCTATTATGAGGAACTAATCCCCTAGGGTTAGGGGGTAAGGATTATGCATCTAAGGTGTTTGAATTAATGCTTGAGTTAAATTGTATGATTCTTTGTTAGGAAAACGGCTTGAATAGAATGTGAGTGGACTGGCCATCCATTAACATATCGTAAATTATGCGATAATCGAGAGATTGAGGATAACTGAGATTATTTTCCAAAACTTAGACTTTTTGGGCTTAAAGAAATTTAACCCTAATCTCTACAACGCGTATTTAGAATTCCATGCCAAGCCGCTAGGTTTTAAATACACTAATCTTGTTTTAATCGATTAATCCGGTTACTAAGTGATTGTGAAAACAACACTTGGCTTGATTAGTTAGACATCTAGGCTTTGAAAGAAGCTAGGTATAAATTTGTGATTAGGTTGAAGAATCATACATACTTACATGAGCATTGATTTAAGCAATGAAGGGCATATAAGTTACTCCCCGACCTGCTTTAGCTAAGTGATTTATTTTCGATTTTATTCGTTAGTTCGTGTGGTTAATTAGTTATTACTTAGTTTAATTTTGTCATAGTAGTATAGTACAACTCTGTTGATCTTTGTTCGGTCTCTAGATTAGAAGTAGTCATAAAAGTGGTTGTTGATTTCCCTTCCCTGAGGTTACGATACCTTAAGTGTTGCAACCGAATTTAGAACTTACACTTGGGTTCAAGATTTGTCTATCAATTTTTTGGCGCCGTTGCCGGGGAAGGCGTTTAAATCAATATTACTTTATTGACTTTTTCTGGTGCTTTAGACCACCCATTTCTGCTTGATTTCTTTTTGAAGTGCGTTGAATTTGACCACGGGTTTTTCCCCATTGCAGGTACCTAGTGCATGCTACGATCGCAAGGCTTGGAACCTTTGCCTTACGACCCTGAAATTGAGAGGACGTGTCGGGCGAATCGAACGAGGCGGAGAAAGGAAAAGAAGCAGGAAGTGGACCTAATTCCAATGGCTCAACACAATAAGGATCCACCAACCACACTTCAAGATTATGCCATTCCTAACATCGGCCTAATCCAGAACAACCTGGTTCGCCCCACCGTGGAGGCGAACAACTTTGAAATCAAAACTGGGTTCATCAACCTCTTACAACAGAATCCGTTTGGGGGCTTAGCACATGAAGACGCCGCATCACATTTGTCCTACTTTTTGGACGTTTGCTCAACTTTTAAGATCCATAATGCTTCAGATGACGCGATCAGAGTTAGGCTTTTTCCCTTCTCCTTAAGGGATAAAGCCCGGGCATGGATTTCGACTTTGTCAAACGAGACACTTCAGACATGGGCGGACCTCTCTAAGGCCTTTTTAGCCCAGTTCTACCCTCCTAGCAAGACCATGAGGTACAGGGACGAAATAACGAGCTTCAAGCTCTATGATGGAGAAACGTTGTACGAAGGATGGGAGAGATATAAGGATTTGCAAAGGAAATGCCCACATCACCGTGTTCCAAGATGGCAACTAGTACAAATCTTTTACAGCGGAATGTCAGAAAACATGAAGATCATGGTTGATGCAGCAGCAGGAGGAGCATTTATGGCGCTATCCGAAGAAGAAGTAATGCAACTTCTGGATAAGATGGCAGTAAATAGTAGTTGGACTAAAGAGAGGAGCAATCCTCCTCCACCTAGACCTGAAGCGGGCATACTTACGACTGACACTGTGACAGCTTTTAATGCCAAGTTCGAAGCACTGAACCAGAAGCTAGGCCGACTTGCAATTTCTGCAGCACGTAACACAGTAACACAGTCGAACGCCATACAGGTAGTATGTGAAATTTGTGGTGGTCCCCATGCCTTTGATGTTTGTCCTTCTACCAATGCAGGTGCACAGGTTGTTGTCAGTCCGGAGCAAGTGAATTATGTGCAAAATCAAAAGCCGGCGAATGACCCATACTCGAACACCTACAACCCAGGTTGGAAGAATCATCTGCACTTCTCGTGGTCAAACAATCAGAATGTTCAAAACCTAAACCCAAATCCTAGACCACACTTCCAACAAAGACAATAGGGACCACATCCACCACATCAAAATCAGCAGAGATTCGCGCCCCCTCCACAACCACCACAAGAATAGAAACCGGGGTGGGAGGCGGCCCTCGAAAAGTTCATCAATGTCTCGAATGATAGATATCAGAAACTCGAGTCTCAGGTAGAACAGGTGCTAGTTCAGAACAAAAATTTGGGAGTACAGATGGACCAGCTTGCAAATACAATAAATTTTAGAGCCCAAGGCATGCTTCCAATCAAACCTAAGGAGAATCCGAAAGAACATTGCAAGGTCATTACTTTACGAAGTGGCACAACCTATAAAGGGCCTGCAATACCGGTAGAGACTGAGATGAGGCGAGAAAAGGAAGCCGAGATGGAGTCAGAGAAAGTAGTCGAGCGCGCGGAAGAGGAGAAGGAAGCACAGACAATTGAGCTACCTTCTAAGCCAAAGACACCAGTGGCACCCAAGCCGTATGTGCCACCACTTCCATTCCTACAGAGATTTCAAAAGCAATGGTTGGAGAAACAGTTCGAGAAGTTCTTGAGTATCTTCAAGGAACTACATGTCAACATCCCCTTTGCCGAGGCCCTAGCCCAGATGCCCACGTACGTCAAGTTCTTAAAAGAGATCCTCTCCAATAAGAGAAAATTGGAGGACTATGCCACGATAGCACTTACTGAGGAGTGCAGCGCCATTCTACAGCATAAGCTTCCTCCGAAACTTAAGGATCCAGGGAGTTTTTCAATTCCGTGCATAATTGGCAATTTGTCCTTTAATAAAGCTTTATGTGATCTTGGTGCTAGTGTGAGTTTAATGCCATTATCTGTTTGCAGGAAATTTGGACTGAATTCATTGAAGCCGACTACAGTGTCCCTGCAGCTAGCCGATCGATCAGTCAAGTACCCCACGGGAGTCCTAGAAAATGTTTTGGTCAGAGTTGGGAAGTTCTACCTACCGGTAGACTTCATAGTGTTGGAGATGGAGGAAGATCAAGACATGCCGCTTATCTTAGGGAGACCTTTCCTAGCCACAGCAGGAGCCTTAATTGATGTGAAGAGTGGCATTCTAACTCTTCGAGTGGGAGACGAGCAGGTGGAGTTCAACCTGTTCAAGGCAATGAAAGGACCCGTAATCGAAGAACAATGCAACATGGTGGAAATCAAAGAATAGATACTGATGTCTGTAAGCAACGAGGACTCTCTCGAGCTCTGTCTAAGAGGACTCAAAGACCACATTGATGGGGAAGACATACTAGAAGAATTAGCCGCCTACGCAAAGGCACTTGAGGCCACCCCATATGTGCCATTCCGAAAGAGGTTTGTATACGAAGAGTTGGGTACAGGTAAGCCCACTCTTCGTCCTTCTATTGAGAAAACTCCTAACTTAGAACTGAAACCCCTCCCCGATCATTTGAGATACGCTTATTTGGGTGAATCTGAAACATTGCCTGTTATAGTTGCCTCTGATTTAACTGATTCACATCTTGATGCTTTGTTGAGGGTTTTGAGAGAACACAAACGGGCGATAGGTTGGACTATTTCTGACATTAAGGGGATTAGCCCATCTATTTGCATGCATATGATTCTTATGGAAGATGACCATAAACCCTCCGTGGAACATCAACGTAGATTGAACCCAAACATGAAGGAGGTTGTTAGGGCGGAGGTATGTTAGATGCAGGGATAATCTACCCTATCTCGGATAGCAAGTGGGTTAGCCCTGTGCAATTAGTGCCCAAGAAAGGGGGGATGACTATAATTCAAAATGAGAAGAATGAGTAAATACCAACTAGGACAGTCACGGGGTGGAGAGTTTGCATAGATTATAGGAAGTTGAACAATGCCACTCGTAAAGATCACTTTCCACTTCCCTTTATTGATCAGATGTTAGAGAGGTTAGCCGGACATTCTTACTATTGCTTTCTGGATGGGTATTCAGGGTATAACCAAATTGCTATAGCCCCAGAGGATCAGGGAAAATGTACGTTTACTTGCCCATATGGTACATTTGCTTATAGACGTATGACTTTTGGGTTATGTAATGCCCCGGCTACTTTTCAACGATGCATGATGGCCATTTTCTCTGACTTTATAGAGCACACAATGGAAATCTTTATGGATGACTTTTCTGTGTTTGGTTCTTCTTTCGATTCGTGTTTGCATAATCTTGCTCAGGTTTTGCAGAGATGTGAAGAAACTAACCTCGTTCTAAATTGGGAGAAGTGTCACTTCATGGTAAAGGAAGGGATAGTGTTGGGCCACAAGGTTTCAGAGAAAGGCATTGAGGTGGATAGGGCCAAGATTGATGTGATCGCAAAATTGCCTCCACCTACTAATATAAAGGGAGTGAGAAGTTTCCTTGGTCATGCCGATTTCTATCGCCAGTTTATCAAGGATTTTTCAAAGATTACCTTACCTTTATGCAAGTTACTACAAAAAGATGCTGAATTCGTGTTCGATAATGATTGTTTACTTGCATTTGACAGGTTGAAGAAGGAACTTACCTCGGCACCAATTATGGTTGCACCGGATTAGACTCTACCGTTTGAGCTAATGTGCGATGCGAGCGATTTGGCCATTGGAGCTGTTCTTGGCCAACGAAGGGAGAAACCTTTACACGTTATCGCATATTCTAGCAAAACGTTAAATGATGCACAATTAAATTATGCTACTACTGAGAAAGAATTATTAGCTATTGTGCATGCTTTTGACAAGTTTCGTTCCTACTTGATAGGGTCGAAGACGATCGTCTACACGGACCACGCAGCAATCAAGTATCTCCTTTCGAAGAAGGATTCAAAGCCTCGGTTGATTAGATGGATTTTATTGCTTCAGGAGTTTGATCTTGAAATTCGTGATAAGAAAGGAACGGAGAACTTGGTTGCCGATCATTTCTCAAGGTTAGAAGTTGGGGAAAAAGAGGGTGAGTATGAGGAGGAGATTACTGAGAATTTCCCTGACGAGGAGTTGTTTGCATCTAATGTGATAGTTCCTTGGTACGCGGACATTGTGAATCACATGGTGTGCAAAGCTTTACCACCGGGCATAAATTTCCATCAGAAACAGAGGTTCTTGTCAGAAGCGAAGCGTTATTATTGGGAAGAGGCATATTTATACAAACATTGCACGGATGGGTTAGTAAGGAGGTGTGTCCTGGAGGTTGAAGTAGATGAAGTGTTAGATAGATGTCATGCGAGCTTATATGGAGGACACTCGAGTGGGCGGAAGACAGCAGCTAAGGTGTTACAGTCAGGATTTTGGTGGCCAACGTTGTTTAAGGATGCCTACAGATTTGCCAAGGAGTGTGACTCTTGTCATAGAACCGGGAACATCAGTAAAAGGGATGAGATGCCAATGAAGTATATTTTGGAAGTTGAACTGTTTGACGTTTGGGGAATTGATTTCATGGGACCCTTCCAACCGTCGAATGGGAATCAATATATCTTGGTGGCGGTGGATTACGTATCCAAGTGGGCTGACGCCGTGGCAACTCCGACCAATGACTCGAAGGTGGTGATTAAGTTCTTGTAAAAGAACATTTTCAATAGGTTCGGAGTTCCACGGCCGTTAAACAGTGATAGAGGTACGTACTTTTGCAACAAGCCCATGGAAACATTGTTGAAGAAATACGGGGTCCAACATTGAGTAACGACGGCGTATCATCCCCAAGCAAGTGGGCAGGCTGAGGTCACGAATAGGGAGTTGAAGTGGATTTTAGAGAAGATAGTGAGCCCCTCTAGGAAAGATTGGTCATCAAAGTTGGATGACGCGTTATGGGCTTACAGGACTGCATTTAAGACACCCATAGGAACTTCCCCGTATCAGCTGGTATATGGTAAAGCGTGTCACCTCCCCGTCGAGATCGAGTATAAGTCATACTGGGCCATTAAGGCTATAAATTTTGATCTCACGAGAGCCGGAGAGAAAATGATACTTGACTTGCAAGAGTTGGAGGAACTGAGGTTAGAGGCTTATGAAAATGCCCGGATTTATAAGGAGAGAACGAAGAAGTGGCACGATAAGCATATTCGGGTTAAGGAGTTTGTCGAGGTTCAATTGGTGTTGTTGTACAATTCTAGATTGAAACTCTTTCCCGAAAAACTTAAGTCAAGGTGGTCCGGCCCGTTCAGAGTCGTAAGAGTTTTGGCGAACGGAGCGGTGGAGATAAGAAATGAAGGCTCGCCACCCTTTGTGGTGAATGGACAAAGACTCAAGCCATATCTCGCCGGAGACCGAATTGGAGAACACGTTTCGTGTGTGTTGACGGTTCCAGCGCCTTAGGCCGGAGTCACAAAGTCAAGCTAACGACTATAACTTAGAACTATTCTTCTCTCCCTTTTTCCTTCTCTTTTCTTCCCTTTCTTTAGTTAGTTAAGCTTGTGATTGATGTTATCTTTTGTTTCATGTTTCAGGTACTTTGGTTCGTTTAGAGTGGATGGATTAGGAAGCTCATGGACGGTATTCGGCGTTGAGGTTCATTTATGGTTTCTAATTTCGAATGGGTGCATGAAATTTGTGTGTGTTTTTCTTGAAGATAGAATGCTATGTAATTGACTTGGTGTAGTAAGGTCTTACTTTGCAGAATTTGAGCTAATAGGTGTGAATTTAGCGGATGAAAACACCAAGGAACGTTTTGTGCGAAGTTTTGTGCCGAAACTCTAAGTTGGGGGGAGACACGGGTGTGACTTCCAAAAGGAGTAAGCCGCGACACCTGTGACACCCCGCTCGTCCGACGTATAAGGTACGTTACTTTTCAACCTTTTAATGTGTTTAATTATGTGATTTTGTGTTTTGCGTGGCCCTATTTTGAAATCTTTAAGAGTTTAGGGGCCTCTTTGTAATTCTCTCTTCTAGGGGTTATTTGGTCATTTCTCGTTCGATCGAGAGTTCGACCCTTTTGACCCCTCTTTTGCGTTCGGGGCAGCGAAATGAGTCCGTAGACTCTAAGTTTGCCCAATTCTGACTTCGTTAGCCCGTTCTTCCGACCGTTTTCGTGTACGAGGACCCGAGTTATATACCCCGAATCCTCGTTGTGCGTGCCATAACTTCAGTTTCAGCCTTCATCGTCTTCTCTCCCGTGATATACACTGTTCACACACACTAGAGGTGTGATTTCACACACATCACAAAACTTGCTCGTTTCTCGACGGATTTCAACGAACCAATAGTCCATTTCGATTATCTCGACGAGCCCGTCACGATGGTATAAGAATCTCGACCAACCGACGATCGACGGCAATGGGATCGGCGAATTTCAGACACAGCGGCGGCTAGGCGGAACCCCCGCCACTTCGCCGCCCTTTCGGGGCGATTTTCGACAAGATTCCGGCGACACGCGCCACCCCCCCTGAAAGAAGACCTCCCGGCGCAACCAGGCACGTTGGCGGCGCGGCCATCCCGGCTGCGATGGCACCGCACGCGCCGCCCGAAGCTCTCGGCGGCGATCACTGTAGAGGCGAGTTTGGCCGCTTTCCGGTGACTTTTTCCGACAGGGCTTGATGGTTTCCGAACGTTTTCGACCTCCTGAACCCATTTCCGGCATCAGATTGGGGCGAATCACGGCTTAGGTGGCGGTTCCGGCGATGACAGCGGTGGCGCAGCTTCGAGGCGGCGGTTCGGCCTTTTCCCGGCCGGTTTTGGTGATGACTCCTTTACAAAAGTTGCCCCTGTTGACGAGTCCAAGCTATTCGTGGTGGTGACGGCCAGAGAACCGGCCGGCTGCGGCGGACCGGTGGCGGACCGGGCCTGGACCGGCGGTCCGATTTTCCGGTGACTTTTTCCAGGTTTTGGCTAGGGACTCTCGTAGAGCTCATTATGGGGTTTCCAACGGTATGTCTGTATTTTATTTTCGTTTAGCGGTTTGTATTTAATTTCAGTTTTCGTATTAGGTTTTGGTTCGGTTTTTCGTCAACGAAGTCCGGCGTGTTTGCTAATTTCTGAAATTGATTGAGGGCTTTTGTCTAGTAGGCCGAGGCGCTCGTTTCTGTCCTTCCGGGGATTTCTCCGACCACCGGAGGCGGTGTTCCGGTGGCGACCGGTGGCTGTTCGGCCGGCCGCAGTGGCGGCATTCCGGCAACTTTCGGACAATAGGTTCCTTTCGTCGTGGTGAGTCCAACGCCACTTCTCGTTCGTCAATCGGATGTCCGGTTGATTTTATATGAATTTTTGAAGCTATTGTATTTTATTCGTTAATTGATTTTAATTGTGCAATTCGATCCCGTATGTGCTATAAATTGAAATTATGAGTTGTATGATACGTGGAAGTATGCTATGATGTATGAATATTTGATTCGTGATTTATCGAATTTATTTGTCTCGTTTGACGCCCATCTATTTGAGAATAATTATTGTTTGAGGGGGTGTTAGTGTAATTTTGGAAACTAAATTGATTATGAAATTTTATAAAACATAAGAAATGAATTATGAAAAGATACGTTGTTTTTAATTTGAATAAATTGATCAAGTATGCCAATTGTTATTATATCGTGAAATATGCCAATGTGTAATTTATATATTTATTGTTATGTAATTCATGTTAATTTCGTGAGACTTTGTGCATAATATGATTTGAATTCTTAATATCTTAATTTATTTTACGTAATTAGTATTATGATTCCATAAGTTATGCATCGTCTAATGTGTAAAATGATTGCGATTTGATATGAATGACTTGATTTGGATAAATGTGAACTAATTGTGCATCATTTGTATGCGTGAGCATGGCCGTACGTCTTTGTGGTTATGTTTGGAGTCTGAGTCTTGTGTTCTGTGTGTGTTCAGTTGTTCAGGGGTTTTCCAGGGAGTGTTTGTCAGCTGTTTGGGTTCCAGTGGGACTCCTTGGCTTGTGTTGGCCATTCTCGTCGGTGTAAGGTGAGGTTTTAGGATTTTTGCTTTAGTTAAAGCGACCTACAACCCTATATCCTCGTTTTCAAGCCCGCATGCGAATATATATACTATATATATATTAAATATGTGTCTTACGATATGTTATGAATTTTGTTAATTCGATTTGATATGAATCCTTCTGAAATTATACGTATGGGCGTATATAAGCTTAAAATGGTTTTGCAACGAGGTTATGCTCCAAACCGTGTATTTGCAAGCGAACTATGAGTCTCCTTCAGCTTATTATGAATTTGGAAGACACGGAGAGGTACATGTATAGCATATGCCGAGTTGCACGGTAAGGTATGTTTCTTACGATATGTTTCTTAAGTATGAATCGTATGTTTCTAGGTTTCGCGAGTTAGGTATGTTTCTTTATGAGTCTTATGAATCCTTTTGAATCTTATGAATCCCTGGGCCCCAGAGGTGCGGGTAAGGGAGACCCGGTGCGGCTGTTGGGGTCACCGGTTATCACCCCTGTGCACACACTCCTTTGAAGTATCTACGCGCGACTCTAAGGGAGATGGAGAAGGCGTGGTGCTTTGAGCCTTCGGTTGAGGCCGGAGAAGGTATGTTGTGGGCTCGCTACCCCACGTATATTGAGTTGCACGATGTGGGCCCGTAACCCACGTGCAGACTTCCGGAGAAAGGTTAGAATACGGGAATATGAACTTATGAATTTATGAATCCTATGAATTTTCTGAATTTATGTTTCCTTATGAATCTTTCGAGTTTTTTGTTTAAGGAGTAAGGTTGGAGACCCGTACTCGCCGGGTATTTGAGTTCTTTTGTTATGTTGATTATGAAACGGGATGGGAGATTTTGATTCAATAAGAGGCTTATACGAGTAAATTCCGAATTTATGAATTTATGAATCCATTTGAATATTTATGAATCCATTTGAATATTTATGAATCGATTTGAATATATATGAATCCATATGCGTTTCTGAATCTGCGTATCCCTATGAGTTTTCAAACTTAAGAAGATATGAATATATGTAAAAATATGAGTTCTTTTGGGAAAATGGCTTAGGTATGTAAAACCCTATTCCCGGTTCATAGTCTTTTGTTTGATACGTGCTTTGCTCTGTATGTATATATGTGTTGGTGTGTGTTCAGCCCCCTCGCTCAGTCAGTGGACTGACCCTCGCCCCACCTATGTTTTAGTTTGCAGGTTCAAGTTGTTGGAGTTCGAGCTAGGCGGCTTTGAGTCTGGTCTGTCGAGTCTGTGTCGGTCCGTTTGATTTTGTTAAGTATTTTGTTCTGATTTATTTATGAAAATTATGTATATAGTATGTTCTGTACAAGATGATACTTATGCTCTGATTATATGAATTTTCGGGACAGGTTAGGATAGGTTCGTGGAATTAGTTGAACCCGTTTATTTATGTTTGTTGATTAAAGTTTTGTTAGCTCATATTTTGCATCGCTTCCGCATTTAGGTTTTTGCATATTTGTCTTGGCAGGGTTTAGGAACCGCCTAGCTTAGGTTGGATTTTTCGTTTGTCACCCGTTCGCTGTGACTTGGTACGTGTGCGGACTCTCCATTTCGTGTCACGTGTCGGGTCATAGTGCGGTGGTGTGGTGCCCACCGCTTGGGGTGCTACATCTTAAGTGGTATCAGAGCTACTAGGTTCAGAACCGGTGCTCTGGAGTCGTGTCGTGTCAGTTTAGGTCGTACGGCATAGGAATACTTGTGCATTGCATTTGTCTGACGCGAAAATTTGACTTCTCTATATGAATTTGTCTGAGCTTATGTGATTGTGTGCACACTATGATTACGATTTTTGCAAAAATTATCATTGTTATGCTTTAAATTTTAGTAAATTACTTGTTGCATCTGCATTAATTAGGTGCTCTTAATTGCTTTCATTACTTGACATACCCACGTACTAACCCTCATGCATAGATAATTGTCCAATTTGTGAATTGTAGGGTGACATCTCGGCGACGAATTGCAATTGATCATGACAACACTCCCCGCTTCTACAAAATTATGAAGGAAGATTTGAAACTTCCGTTTTCTGACTACTTGGATGAGAAGCAAATGGACCTTTACAAGAATTTATAACAAGGAATCAATGCTACTGCTATGAAAACGGGTATTATGCATACATGGCACGTGCATCATGCATTGGAGTAAATTTTAATTATTTTGGACATTTGTTCTACGTGCTCGACTGCTTTCCTTGCTGGATATGAGTGCACGCCATTCACATCCCTAACCCCACATGCATTAGCTCTATGGTTATATTTAGGTGACTTCCTTACCTGTTCCAACGAGGATCGATTTTAGTGGAAGCAACATTGGGATTCGAACAGGGGTTGACCAGATGATATATGATCAAGCTAACATAGTCAGGGTAGTGAGTGGATAAAAGAAGATACCCGAATATGAGAGAGACAAGAGATCCTTTAACTATCAGGGTGCCCTCAGGGTAGGTACATATTATTTGGAGGTGCTCGGGAGTACATGTTTTATAGGAAAGCCAGAATTTCTAACTCTGGATGGCGTGAAGTGACAATGAAGAGATCAAAGCATTTGTACCATTCAGAGAATTCCAAGCAGGAAATCAGGTTACTGTTATAAAGACACCTACTAGAGTAGTTGCACTTACACAAAGGAAAAAGGGGAAAGTTGTGCAAGCTGTGGAATTTTGTGCCGAGGTCATTGAAGAGCAACTTCACCAAATATTGAGGATAAGAATATCAGTCACGACGACGGTGTACTAAGCAAGATTGTGTAAAGATTCTTCATTTATCTCTCCACGATTGTCTTGAGAGATTTTACCGTTAAAGAATGGTGATTTCTGATTACCGAGGATTCTATTGGGATTACAAGAGATTACACGGATCACTATACTCCGAGAATCAAGTGAGACGATCCAAGATCAGTTGAGTACCCGAGAATCTGAAGGAATACTAAAGAATGCAAGTTTGAACGGGAAGTTGGAACTATGGCCAGTTAAGGAGTTGATTAACCTTTCAAGTTAAAGAAATTGCCAACCTCGACTCCAATACTACGGTGAACGGTACATTGAGCATTCATGGCATTTGCACCCATGCATTTAATAAGTAATTGTATTTTATTTTATTTTTCTTGACTATTGTGACAACGTGGAATGCGTGTTGCTGCCTTGATTTTTTTTTTATAACGCAGCTAATTGATTTAATTTCCATAACTTAAAATTTATTATTGTTGTGAATTCTTGTAAACTGAATGGATTGCATGCTTGCGTGGATTGTTTGTACTTCAGTGGTTATACTTTCCTTAATGTCTCACTAAACCTTCATGCCCATACATACATATTATAATTTTATCTTACAGTGATCCCATCACGATATCCCCCTTGAGTTGAGCATGGATGATGAGTCTATACTCTAGGGACACCAATATCAAACGTGTAAAGGTACACTACACATGCATCCCATGTTTTGCATCAAGTGTTATTTTGATGTGTGTACTTTGAATGTTAAGTGAGTGATCTTGTATGCTAGAGAGTTGTTGAGATCTCTCTATTTGCGTGTTAGGGAGATGTGGGATTCTCCCTATTTATAAGATAGAAAGATGTTGGATTCTTTCTGAATTTTTGTGAGCAAGAGATGCTGGATTCTCTTGGAGTTAGATGTTTGAGAGATGCTGGATTCTCTCGAATTTTGGGGTTTGAGAAATGCTGGATTTTCTCAAACTAGAATGTTTGGAAGATGTGGAAGTCTGCCAGACTTAGGTTGAGAGACGGGGCTCTCTCGATTACGTGGTTGAGAGACGGGGTTCTCTCAATTCTGTGCCTGAGGGACGGGGTTCTCTCTTTTGATGTGCCGGGAGACGGGGCTCTCTCTCTCTCTTGCGTGCTGAGAGATGGGATTCTCTCTTGTTTGTCGCGGCTGAGTTTCGCTTGGCCTGATGTTGGTTTGCCATCGACGAGGAAGCGACGATATCGGTTTTTGGGTGCAGTGGACTAGTGGCAATCGAACAAGTTTGAAGCGACCAACGGTCAAGCGTTTGAACAAACCTCTGTGACTATGGAACTCTACAGGGAGTTGATGCAATCAGTGGGAGTAAACTTCACAGCCAGGGCTATGACTCTACATGATTTCAGGAGATGGATTGAAATATTTCAGTTTGAAGCTTTACGACTCAGTAATAGGACCTGAGGACAGGTCCTTTTGAAGGAGGGGAGATTGTGACTGTAGCGCCCCTATACACTACAACCCCGCACCAAAGTATCTCCCGAGTGGATGTGAGGCCTAGCACCCGAGAAACACTCCGGCGAACGGACAGTGCTATACAATATCAGAGTATTGGAACACTGCAGCGGAAATTTTATAATTTAAAAACATTTAAAACTATGATAGGGGAATGCAATAAATAAGCCAGTAATGGCATAGTATAGATATCAAAAGTAGTGACCATGCCGTAATAGATAATTACAAGCTCGGAAGCATAACTTATTCTAAAGAACCTTGACTATTATGCTAATGAGAAGACACACTAGGCTTCAAGATACCTTCTAGTAAGCGTCCGATAAACCTGAAACCATGAGTTGTAAAGTGCGAGGGTTAGTCAAAGTGACTAAGTGAGGGGGTAGTTGGAACTACATATATATGTATAGGTATATTTGAAAAAGTGTTTGACTATAAAAGTTAGAGTTTGATACTGTTAATAAAATAATAGATTAATAGTACTATACCGGAAATCAATAAAATAATAATCAATACAAATATTTGGTTCATATTTATTTTGAGAAAAAGGGGAATAAGGGGACTGGGTATCAGATTCTTGAAAATATGAACCGTACGATATTAAAGTATTAATGCCCTGCAAGTAGGCGTTCTCCATCCTTTACTCCTTAAACAGAATGAAATCAGAAATAACAGAATCAATCCAGCCTTCTTCCTCCATGATCTGTCAGGAGCAACCCCTCGAGATCCAGATACAGACAGAGGGAGGGGACGCACCTTTCCCGTCACTTAATGTGGAATAACTAACCTCCAGTTAAACCAACATTAAGATCAGATTTGGCGGCAGGTATAGTAATAGACGATGGCCCTTGCCACCCGGCTATTAGTTCTACCGTACCACCGGGCCCAACAGATACAGATACAGATACAGATCTTGCATTTTAAATACAGAATAGAGTTACATTATATCAATACTCGCCAAAATGGACTTGAGTATGATATGTTTGTAACTTATACTGAAACAAGGATTTTGTTTTATATAATAGGATAATAGATATCCTTATATCAGATACTTCCCCAGGAAGGGGATAATACTATAATTAAGGAAAAATAAGACTGATCCCTTATTGGGATAAATAATAAAATATTTTATATGTAGACTCATGATCCCAGTTGAAAACATTTTAACCTCACCTGCTATGATACGGAATCAAGTAAAGTATTCGGGGTTCCACTGTCCAGACCTAGTTCCTGAAAGTAGTGAACTACTACGGACTTAGAGAACTAGGTTCTTTCTATACTAATGCGACACATGAATGAGTACAATTAAGGCATGTTGTAATAGTAAGGTACAGGAAATTCGGTAATCTAGAATTGAAATATTATTGTAAAGCATACCGATACCAAAGTCACACAACCGAATTAACCAAGAAATTCCTATTCAAATCATAAATCCAAATTTAAGGTTTATTTTTAATAAAAGTGAACTCGATTTTGAAAATGTTATTTAATCCCCGATTTTAAAATCGTTAGATAAAATCCTTTCATAAAAACCCAAATTTTATGTCATATTAATTCTTAAAATTACTACATGAGATTATTGGTCAAAATTCATATTTAAAGTCAAAAGTCAAGGTTACTATTGAAAAACAGTTACTTTTTAAACATAGGGGATTAAATACTTTTAAACATAAAATCAAACACACACTTACACACACTAGCACACGGTACACACATATTTCAAGAATATCAAGAACATGTTTTTCATCATGTTTGAACATTCATAAGATGTTCTAGGCATTCTTGATCAAATTCATAGTCATAACATAAGATTAAAGAATAAATGAGCATAATATATAAACTTTTCATGAAATATGATTCATAAATAAATTCCTAAACATGAATTTATTCATATCTTCAAGTATTCATAAAATGTTCTACACATGCTTGATTATATTCATATTCATAACATAAGATTTGAAGCATAATATAGCAAAATATATAAATTCTCTATGAAAAATAATTCTAAATAAATTATTCTAGGCATGAATTTAATCAAACAAGATCATAATCATTTAAATACATACTCACATTATATCATATCATAATTCATGCATTTAATTAAATAAAATTCCATAATGTGCACACATTGTATTTAACTAACAATTATGCACATATTTCATAAAATAAAATTCCTAAAGCATAATTTAATTAATCCTAGACATGCTACTATTATTATTATACTAAGAACATAATATAAAGCATGAAATAATAGAAGAAAACATACCTTAGAGAGAGAGAGAGAGGAAATGGCGTGAGGTTGGGGAGAGAAGAGAGTGATTTTGTGTGTTGATTTGTGAGTTATAAATGAGGCTTGAGGGGGTATTTATAGGTAGTCATGAGGGGTCTCTAAGCAATAAATAAAAGTTTAAGGGAGATGTGGATGTCTCCTAATTCATACAAATGCTTGGTGATTAATTTGGAGATGTGGTTAAATTACATTATGAACAAATGCTAGGTAATTAGTTAGGAAATTTGGAGAAATTATGCTCATTTGTTTAATCCTTCTAGAAGACCATGTGGTCATGGATGATGTCACCTTGAATAAAAATAAATGTAAAATGATATAAAATTTATTCAAGAGTCGAGAGGTAAAAGCTTGAAGTAGTGAATTAATGAAAGAATGAGTGAAAAACGAGCTTCGTTTTGATTATAAATGTGGAATATTTAGACTTTTTGTTTATAAATTATGAACACTAAAGTTGATGAAAATCATGAGAAAATTATATAAACGAAGCCATGATAAAGTTTAAAGTTGGGAAAAATCACTATAATGTAGAGAAAAATTCAAGAATCGTTTTAAGTATAATTTCGACTTTTGAATAAAAGCTAATTGTTTAAAATGAAATGATGATTTTTAAAAAGGAAAATATTTATAAAAGATGTTATGGTGAAATCGAATTTTTGGGAAGTGCATGAAAATTCATAAAATAATTTAAGGGTCGTTTTGGTTATAATATTGAATATCAAAAAGTAGATGAATAAGGATTTATTGATGATCGAATCATAAGCTAGGGTTTTCGCCGGTTTTTGATACTACGGGATTTAGGATGGGAATTATGGTTCACGGAGAGTATCACGATCCTCGAAATAATGTGAGGATTCTTTTGGTTACAATATTGGGTAGTGAAAGTGTTTCGGGAGACGTAGGAATATTTTTGAGCTATAGGGGTATTTTTGTAATTTCTAACCTAAAACTGTAGAAATGGGTTGTGAAGCATATGAAAGGGTTTTAGGTGCTAGAAGGGAATGAATACTAGAATTCTAGGATTTTATGAAAAGAGTTTCAAGGTACGAGTTAAATAGAGGAAATAATTAAATATACGATCATTTAATTAAAGTGTAACACATAAAAGCACATAAGTCACATAAAATGTAATGCATGAAGGGAATAAATAAGGACCGAGATTATAAGTGCTTCTTGAATAACCCCTTTACTTTACCTTTTCCAACTCGGCCCAGGTTAGGGCTGTTACAATACACCCCCCTTAAAAAGAATCTGTCCTCAGATTCTCATTTTGTCATAAAATAATTTTGTTAATATCTTTCATCCTTTTCTAGGATGATCTCGTATTTTGTCATTAATAACTTCATAGACTAGGGGGTAGTAATGATTACTAGCCCAGAAAGGAAGTGTTTATATATATATCATAATGACCTAAATCCCCAGAAGAGGCACTCAGAAAATAAATAAGCACATAATTGTAATGCAATGAATGAATGCATGACGCCAGGGTCATAGGACCTTAACTGGCGTGTGAAGAACATGTACCGTACCCCTCACATTACTTGAAGGTTTGGGATGCACATCTCCGTCCATAGCGTTGGCCCTACCTTTTCCTAATGGATTTCTTGAAGTTCCTACAATAGTTTTTCCTCTCCTTGGTTGCCCTTGTTTGGCTTTCTTTGGGCATTCACGGATCTGGTGTTCATCACTACCACATCGCAAACATAAGCCGGCCTTTTTCCAGCAATTCTCTTCAGTATGTCGCGGCCCATGACAGAAGTCACAAATGGTTTCATCTTGGACCTTTAGGGGTACTTGCGAGGATTGTTGTTGGGTATGCCTAGGTTTCTTCTTTTGCATATGAGCAATTTGGCTGGCAACTCGTTTCTCTTCTTGTGGTAGTTTATCGTTACTTGGGTCTTGATGTTTTGAATTCAGGCGAATACTCTTGTGTGTTGCCTCAGTGTTTAGGGCTTTATCCACAGCCCGGGTATATCCCTCAATATCAAAAGGAGCTAATGCCCATCGTAGGTCCGGTTTCAGTCCATCAACAAATCTCTTTGTTTTGCGACGCTCGTCCCTCAAGATGTGTGGTGCATATTGTATTAACCTAACAAACTTGGCCTCGTATTCGGCTACTGACATATACCCTTGTACTAAATTCATGAACTCGGCCTCTCGAGTATCCCTGAGTATCCCTGGTTACTTGAGGAATGTACTTATGCTGAAATTCCCTTACAAACTCAATCCAATTACTTTGAACTCCGGTATCCAACCATCTCTGCTTGACATGCTTCCACCAACTTAATGCCGCCTCTTCCAATAAGAAGGTTGCATATTGTACTCGTTTTGAATCCTCGGGGTAAATATCCATTGCCTCATATATCTTTTCAAGGCTTGCAATCCAATTTTCTGCCTTAAGGTCATTGGGTTCCCCGAAGAACTTTGGTGGATTCAACTGAAGGAACTTTTCCAAAGTTCTTTCATTTCCATGATTAGGTACTGACACATACGTTTGCATAAACTGTCTAAAGGCCTCCGCTATATCTAGTGCTCCTAAGGAAGTTGTTGTGGCTGATGGTGTCTGATTGTGTGGGGTCCTTGGTGGTGACATTATGATGCTAGAATCACAATCGCATTGGAAAATATAATGCATGGAGGTTAAATAATGATTCACAGATTGACACAAAGTAATAAATTCAAATATAACACTGAAGTTATGAACACATAATATGTACAAGGAATGCATGATGCACTAACGGCCCTACTGGTATCTTGAAGCAATTCCTAGGACTCGAGATATGAACATGCAGAAGAGCAACAATAAAGTATTTTAAAGTGTTGCATTTTTGAAAGACTTAAACATTTTCAAGAAAGAGCACCTAGGGTACTAGAGTAACCCGGTTGCTCTGATACCACTTTAGTTGTAGCGCCCCTATACACTACAACCCCGCACCAAAGTATCTCCCGAGTGGATGTGAGGCCTAGCACCCGAGAAACACTCCGGCGAACGGACAGTGCTATACAATATCAGAGTATTGGAACACTGCAGCGGAAATTTTATAATTTAAAAACATTTAAAACTATGATAGGGGAATGCAATAAATAAGCCAGTAATGACATAGTATAGATATCAAAAGTAGTGACCATGCCGTAATAGATAATTACAAGCTCGGAAGCATAACTTATTCTAAAGAACCTTGACTATTATGCTAATGAGAAGACACACTAGGCTTCAAGATACCTTCTAGTAAGCGTCCGATAAACCTGAAACCATGAGTTGTAAAGTGCGAGGGTTAGTCAAAGTGACTAAGTGAGGGGGTAGTTGGAACTACATATATATGTATAGGTATATTTGAAAAAGTGTTTGACTATAAAAGTTAGAGTTTGATACTGTTAATAAAATAATAGATTAATAGTACTATACCGGAAATCAATAAAATAATAATCAATACAAATATTTGGTTCATATTTATTTTGAGAAAAAGGGGAATAAGGGGACTGGGTATCAGATTCTTGAAAATATGAACCGTACGATATTAAAGTATTAATGCCCTGCAAGTAGGCGTTCTCCATCCTTTACTCCTTAAACAGAATGAAATCAGAAATAACAGAATCAATCCAACCTTCTTCCTCCATGATCTGGCGGGAGCAACCCCTCGAGATCCAGATACAGACAGAGGGAGGGACGTACCTTTCCCGTCACTTAATGTGGAATAACTAACCTCCAGTTAAACCAACATTAAGATCAGATTTGGCAGCAGGTATAGTAATAGACGATGGCCCTTGCCACCCGGCTATTAGTTCTACCGTACCACCGGGCCCAACAGATACAGATACAGATACAGATCTTGCATTTTAAATACAGAATAGAGTTACATTATATCAATACTCGCCAAAATGGACTTGAGTATGATATGTTTGTAACTTATACTGAAACAAGGATTTTGTTTTATATAATAGGATAATAGATATCCTTATATCAGATACTTCCCCAGGAAGGGGATAATACTATAATTAAGGAAAAATAAGACTGATCCCTTATTGGGATAAATAATAAAATATTTTATATGTAGACTCATGATCCCAGTTGAAAACATTTTAACCTCACCTGCTATGATACGGAATCAAGTAAAGTATTCGGGGTTCCACTGTCCAGACCTAGTTCCTGAAAGTAGTGAACTACTACGGACTTAGAGAACTAGGTTCTTTCTATACTAATGCGACACATGAATGAGTACAATTAAGGCATGTTGTAATAGTAAGGTACAGGAAATTCGGTAATCTAGAATTGAAATATTATTGTAAAGCATACCGATACCAAAGTCACACAACCGAATTAACCAAGAAATTCCTATTCAAATCATAAATCCAAATTTAAGGTTTATTTTTAATAAAAGTGAACTCGATTTTGAAAATGTTATTTAATCCCCGATTTTAAAATCGTTAGATAAAATCCTTTCATAAAAACCCAAATTTTATGTCATATTAATTCTTAAAATTACTACATGAGATTATTGGTCAAAATTCATATTTAAAGTCAAAAGTCAAGGTTACTATTGAAAAACAGTTACTTTTTAAACATAGGGGATTAAATACTTTTAAACATAAAATCAAACACACACTTACACACACTAGCACACGGTACACACATATTTCAAGAATATCAAGAACATGTTTTTCATCATGTTTGAACATTCATAAGATGTTCTAGGCATTCTTGATCAAATTCATAGTCATAACATAAGATTAAAGAATAAATGAGCATAATATATAAACTTTTCATGAAATATGATTCATAAATAAATTCCTAAACATGAATTTATTCATATCTTCAAGTATTCATAAAATGTTCTACACATGCTTGATTATATTCATATTCATAACATAAGATTTGAAGCATAATATAGCAAAATATATAAATTCTCTATGAAAAATAATTCTAAATAAATTATTCTAGGCATGAATTTAATCAAACAAGATCATAATCATTTAAATACATACTCACATTATATCATATCATAATTCATGCATTTAATTAAATAAAATTCCATAATGTGCACACATTGTATTTAACTAACAATTATGCACATATTTTATAAAATAAAATTCCTAAAGCATAATTTAATTAATCCTAGACATGCTACTATTATTATTATACTAAGAACATAATATAAAGCATGAAATAATAGAAGAAAACATACCTTAGAGAGAGAGAGAGAGGAAATGGCGTGAGGTTGGGGAGAGAAGAGAGTGATTTTGTGTGTTGATTTGTGAGTTATAAATGAGGCTTGAGGGGGTATTTATAGGTAGTCATGAGGGGTCTCTAAGCAATAAATAAAAGTTTAAGGGAGATGTGGATGTCTCCTAATTCATACAAATGCTTGGTGATTAATTTGGAGATGTGGTTAAATTACATTATGAACAAATGCTAGGTAATTAGTTAGGAAATGTGGAGAAATTATGCTCATTTGTTTAATCCTTCTAGAAGACCATGTGGTCATGGATGATGTCATCTTGAATAAAAATAAATGTAAAATGATATAAAATTTATTCTAGAGTCGAGAGGTAAAAGCTTGAAGTAGTGAATTAATGAAAGAATGAGTGAAAAACGAGCTTCGTTTTGATTATAAATGTGGAATATTTAGACTTTTTGTTTATAAATTATGAACACTAAAGTTGATGAAAATCATGAGAAAATTATATAAACGAAGCCATGATAAAGTTTAAAGTTGGGAAAAATCACTATAATGTAGAGAAAAATTCAAGAATCGTTTTAAGTATAATTTCGACTTTTGAATAAAAGCTAATTGTTTAAAATGAAATGATGATTTTTAAAAAGGAAAATATTTATAAAAGATGTTATGGTGAAATCGAATTTTTGGGAAGTGCATGAAAATTCATAAAATAATTTAAGGGTCGTTTTGGTTATAATATTGAATATCAAAAAGTAGATGAATAAGGATTTATTGATGATCGAATCATAAGCTAGGGTTTTCGCCGGTTTTTGATACTACGGGACTTAGGATGGGAATTATGGTTCACGGAGAGTATCACGATCCTCGAAATAATGTGAGGATTCTTTTGGTTACAATATTGGGTAGTGAAAGTGTTTCGGGAGACGTAGGAATATTTTTGAGCTTTAGGGGTATTTTTGTAATTTCTAACCTAAAACTGTAGAAATGGGTTGTGAAGCATATGAAAGGGTTTTAGGTGCTAGAAGGGAATGAATACTAGAATTCTAGGATTTTATGAAAAGAGTTTCAAGGTACGAGTTAAATAGAAGAAATAATTAAATCTACGATCATTTAATTAAAGTGTAACACATAAAAGCACATAAGTCACATAAAATGTAATGCATGAAGGGAGTAAATAAGGACCGAGATTATAAGTGCTTCTTGAATAACCCCTTTACTTTACCTTTTCCAACTCGGCCCAAGTTAGGGCTGTTACAGTGACACCCCGCTCGTCCGACGTATAAGGTACGTTACTTTTCAACCTTTTTATGTGTTTAATTATGTGATTTTGTGTTTTGCGTGGCCCTATTTTGAACTCTTTAAGAGTTTAGGGGCCCCTTTGTAATTCTCTCTTCCAGGGGTTATTTGGTCATTTCTCGTTCGATCGAGAGTTCGACCCTTTTGACCCCTCTTTTGCGTTCGGGGCAGCGAAATGAGTCTGTAGACTCTAAGTTTGCCCAATTCTGACTTCGTTAGCCCGTTCTTCCGACCGTTTTCGTGTACGAGGACCCGAGTTATATACCCCGAATCCTCGTTGTGCGTGCCATAACTTCAGCTTCAGCCTTCATCGTCTTCTCTCCCACGATATACACTGTTCACACACACTAGAGGTGTGATTTCACACACATCACCAAACTTGCTAGTTTCTCGACGGATTTCAACGAACCAATAGTCCATTTCGATTATCTCGACGAGCCCATCACGATGGTACAAGAATCTTGGCCAACCGACGACCGACGGCGACGGGATCGGCGAATTTCAGACACAGCGGCGGCTAGGCGGAACCCCCGCCACTTCGCCGCCCTTTCGCGGTGATTTCCGGCAAGATTCCGGCGACACGCGCCACCCCCCTAAAAGAAGACCTCCCGGCGCAACCAGGCACGTTGGCGGCGAGGCCATCCCTGTAACGCCCCCGTTTTTCAGTTTAAATAATGTGGCGTATTTGTTTATAAATTGCGCGATTTAATTATTTAATTATATGATTACTTGTTCATAAGTGTTTTTATTTGATTTAAACTATAAACTATTAATATTTAATTTAATTCATTTTAATTCTACTTTGATATTTAGTGTTAAATTCTCGATTAAGGTTTTGTGTTATCTTAACTATTTCGGTAATTCTGTTAATTAAGTTCAACATGTTATTAGCTGGTTATAATTTGATTAAAATGGAATTTAAGTTTTAGTAACTAAATTTTAACGTTATGAATTCGTTCTTGCGCATGAGTGTTCTATTTGTGCTTCGTTCTTCTATGTAATGATATCGGATTGGTATGGAAATTTAATATGTCATAAATATATGTGTTATAAACATGCCTATATGCTCGGTTTGTGTTTTCGGATTCATTTGACGTGTTTATGAATTTAATTTTGATTGTGGAACCAAATCGGGGGCTAACGAGCAATTAGCGCACCCTTGGTTCCGTGCGTGATATCTTGAGCTCGGGAATTCGGATTCGAATTTCGTCAACTCCGTTGCCTTCGTATCGACGATCCGGAGACAATGGAACAAGTCTCATACCTTTTTGAGATCATTAAGACCTCCGAAATCCAACCGTAACGGGCGACTCGTGCAAGAAGAGCTCCTTTTGGTTGACTAGTCTTCATGGTGGGACCCTATAACACCCCTTAACCTAACCATAACTTAACCATGACTTATCTACCTTGAGTTAAGCCCTTTCTCTCCTCTTTAGCTCTGAAAACCGAACCACATATCTCCATTTCCAGCTGCAACTAAAACGAGAGAGGGAAGAAGAGGAGAAGAGAGAAACCCTTGGCCATTTTTGTGGTTTTGGAGCTCAAACCACCACCCTTCTCTCCCAAATCTTCAAGGTATGAATATTTATGTCTTATATACTCTATTATACTTGATTTCATCTTCTTACAACATGATTTGGATCAGACTTGATTAGGGTTTGAATTATGAGTTTTATATGAACTTTTAGGGATTTTTGCTCTTGTGACCTATTTGCTTGTGTAGCTGATTTCCTTGCTTGTAAATGAGTATATGAGCTTGTTTCTTGGCTTATTTCTTTCCTAACTGATAGTATATGATGTTATGAGGATTTCATCTCTTGCTCCTTTTATAAAATTTTGAGATATGGAGCTCCAAACTTGATGATCTAATTGATTCCCCTGTTTTCGAACTGCTGTGTGAAATATTGTGTTGATGATTGATCAAATGGTCTCCATTTCGTGTGAAATTGCTTGGAGTTGATGTACACTCATTGTTATATATGTTAGCATTCATGTTTCAAGTATTTGGATCCATTTGAAGCCTCAAAACCGAAATACATGGCCTATTTTTATGCATGCTCCATGACAGATTTGTTGCTGTTGCCTATGTGTGGTTGTTGGTCACCCTAATGTGCTTTAAATTGTGCCATTTTGCATATATATGATGTATATTAGTTGTTTAGTATGTTAGCATGCATTCCCCAAAGTTTCAGATCCAAATTCAACCCCTAAGTACTTGATCAAGGCATGATGGAATCATTAGGGCTCATATGTGCGATTTTGGCGACCCAGTTTTGTTGCATGGATTCGATGATCTTAACGTGTGATTTAGCCTTTGCACTCTAAATTAAAAATGTTCATAACATGCCAAATATGTTGTATATTAAGTTTCAGAGAATTTGGAGTTCATTTGGTATGTTTTTGGATTGAGTTTGTAAGGAATCAGTTTTGCCGGTTTAACTTTGTGAACGGTTTTAGTTCTGTACCGTGACACCCCCGTGTCTCATTTACTCATAAGAGTGAGACACGGGCGTGTCACACCTTCTGGGCAGCTCTGTACTGAGCCACGCCCGTGGCTCAGTTTGGCTAAGGAAGGTGACACCCCCGTGTCCCTTCCCCTGTGCAGTCCGTGTTGCTTCCTTTTCGGTTTTTGATTTGTTCCACCTCCTTAATGGCTTTATCTACTTTTGTGTTGAACTATGAACTTGTTTTACTATATGTTAGGAGTAATATGGTGTAATTTCATGGCTTTTGGATGTGTTATAGGCTTGCTTTTACGTAATGCCGTTTATGTGTGTTTATATGTCGTTTATGAATCGCATAACTTATTTTCCATATCATATGATTTCTTCTTGTTTTCAAACCTTGGAAATATGCTATCTTATATAATATGAGGTATATAGTAGCTTGTTGGAAGAGCTTGAACATGTTCTATGCTCCTATTTGAGTTCTTGAAATAAATTGATTGGGAATATGAATTGAATGATAATGAATGAATGAGTGAATGACTTGGATATATGAGTTAAATGCCTTAATAACGCACATGAATATTTCATGACTTAATATGATCTTTATGCCTTCATATCATGCTTGAGCATTGCCGTGCGTCATATATGGTTCAATTAGAGTCTTGAGTCTCACGAACACGTCTTGTGGTCTTTTGTACAGTTTGTCTCCAGGGTGGAGAGCTTTTGATCGTTCAGGCACTTGGTGCTCGATCCTTGTAACTTCACGGTTCAGGTGAGGGTGGTTTTCGTTTTAGCTATGTAACAAACCCTACAACCCTTATGTGAAAAGCTTTGGCCAAAACCTTATGATTATATATATATTTGGTTTTCAAATGAAGTTATCGAGTAAATTCTTCTGAATTATACGTATGAGCGTATAGGAGCTTAAAAATGGTTTTGTAATGAGGCTATGCTCCAAACCGTGTGTCTTCATGCTAGCTACGGAATAGGATGACACGGAGAGGTACGTATATAGCATATGCCGAATTACACGGTAAGGTATTTATGAATTATGTTATGTACTTATGAATTATGATATGTATTTATGAATTATGTTATGTACTTATGAATTGATATGTTTTGGCGAGATTATGTAAATATGATATGTTCACGGGCCCCGGGACTTAGTATATGTGGCTAACCGAGGAAGCAAGGGCTGACGGGGATCCCATATACTAGTCCCAACCAAACTACGGTGATACCGGCCCTCGCTAGGAGGTTTAGTGGGGAATGGGAGCTGAGTGCCCTTGGGGGAGTCATGAAACCCCATTGGCCTATGATTGAGGTGGTCGGGTCTTGCAAGCCCGTCCACCACCCGGAGGAAGAAGGTTGGTTAGGATTTATGCCTCTTCTTATGTATATGTTTTGATAGAATTATGCACCGTGCGCGAATGCCGCGACACGGATTGCCCAAACGCATATGTTTATGTTATGATTTATGGTCTGTGTGTATTATGATATATTGCATGATCGCCTAATCAATATATTACTGATATTTATGTACACGGTCGGAGTTTGGATGGAGGTTGTGCACGCTCACTCGCCGAGCCTTATATTTATGTATGATTTATGAATGGAATGAATTTAATATGAATTAGTCGTAAAAGTCGAGCATTGTTTATCTATTTTCTTGTCCTTTTTGGGAACTAAATTCAAATAAAACCTTGCTCGGGATTTATGACTTGCATGTGCATGTTGTATATATATGTATCGCTCCTGCTCACTCAGTCTTCTAGAGACTGACCCCTCTCCCTCCCCAACACTTTAGTGTGCAGGTTTGGCTTTGGAGTTTCGAGCTAGGCGGAGGTGTCTGGAGTCTTTAAGTGGGTCGAGTTAGGCTAGGAGAGTCTCTGCATTCTCATCAGTATTGGAATTATGTATAATTCATTTCAGTTATATCATGAAATTGGATACCTATGTATTTATTATGAAATTGGCTTTACTGGGTTTTGCTATGATTTAAAAGAGGCCTGAAGAGCCCAAATTCCGTTTATGGCTTGTATGATTGAACTTTGGCTTCGCTATGCAATATATTTTGTTGATTGGTTATCATTGCAGGGTCTAGTTCCGCCTAGCTTAGGAGGTTTTTGTGTTTGTCTCCCGTTCGCTAGCGTTTGATACGGGTGCGGATTTACTATTTCGTTACTCGTGTTGAGCCTTAGTGCGGGGGATGTGGCGCCTCACGTGCGGGGTGCTACATCCTTAAGTGGTATCAGAGCCCGGTTGCAAAACCGGTGTTCTTGAGTCGTGTCGGAGTCAGTTTAAGTCGAACGGCATAGGGACTATGTGATATTATGTGCATTGCATCGATCTTGAATATGGAACTTGGTTTCTTTAAGAATTTCGTTGAATTACTTGTTGCATTTTTTATGGATTCTTGTCTTTCGTATTGAATATGTGTCATAAGCATGCACTAATCGCATGCATCTACTCTTGAAGTAAGTTATGATTTATAGGTTATGGAGATAATATCAAACCACGGCCAAGTTCTATGACAAAGAAGATCGATTGCAAACCTTCTGAGACATGGAAGATGGGCAGGATACTCCGGGGAAGAATGTGGAGAATGCTAGATGCGCGGCTTCATAGACTGAGTTACAATTAACGGGTAGGATTCTGAATGGGAGGTTTGACTTTGGCGATGCGATGGCAGAGGGATATCTGGTGAAATTGGAATAGGAGTTAATCATGGGATTGTTGGGACTTAAAAGACTAAATTATGAGAATCTGCTACTCGGAGTGTTTTAATTGGATTCAGCAAGATCTTTCAACCTAAAGGATGAAGTGAACGAACCTTGAAGATATTTTGATCCCGGATTGGATCGTTCAAGAGGTCTCAGTAATTAGTAGAGACTAAGATAAAATGGGTTCGGTAGGAGCTGTGTATCTGGGGTCGACAAGAAGGATCTATGATTAAGCCTAGTGAATTGAAATCAAGTCTATCGAAGTTAAGACCGGGAAGAGTTGGACTTGGGTGCTCTGGATTTCGATCGTGATGGTAAACTTATAAACAATAGTCACGGTAATCTTAAGCAAGGTGTTGAGTGGGAGATGAGCTTGTTTTTCCAAGACCAAGCTGAATTGTCATGTTGTGAAGTTGAAATGGAAGATATGAAGCAACAAATGGAAACGGTAAAGAAAGACAACCACTCCTTGAAAGGAAATCATGCGGTCAAATGTAAGCAGGGGGAGGTGAATTGAACTTCCGAAAGGGTAAGCGCGGGATTCTTGATTGAGACGACGATTGGAAGTAAAGGTCGAATTTAGAGAATAGATTGGATGCTAACTCCTTGGAAGTGAAAGATACAAGTTGATTTATAAAGATGCATGGGAATCTCGAAGACCGTGGGAAAGGCAAGGAATAATTACCAAGTCAAAGTAACCGCGGGACTTGGAGTAGCAAGGAAAAGCTGTCGAGCTAACTACTCACCCCATTGGTGACAGGTTCCAAAGCATTCATAGCACGTGCATCATATTTTGCATTAATTATTTATTCTCTTGATCTTATGTTATCCGTACATTTCTAATTGGTTTTGTTGCGCTAAGGTATTGTATAATTGCTTGATGTAAACGTGACACATGCATGGTCATTTTAACCCAACATGCATTTTAGTGTTTACTTGATAGGAAGTCCTTCCGCCTCAGCTATCAAGTATCAGTACAACTGAGCCGCATCTGAGTTATGAGGAAGGTGAATTTGGGAAATAAAGAACTTTAGGTAAGGGATAGGTTAGTGGAAAGGACCCCCGAAGGAAAGTCAGATTAGATTCATCTTTCGGGTGTTCGGATCGAATAAGAATAGGGAAGAGAGATTGAGGGAGTTCGATATGAAAGAGCAAAATTTTTAAGGGGGAGAGCACGACCGAGAGATAAAATGGAGGATGGAAGTAGTGCTCGAATAAATATGTCAATAACAACAACGGGGATGCAAATTAAGGAGAATCTGGATATCCTAATGGTGGCCATTGGAAAGGAATAAGAGGACGGTAATTGTTAAGTTGTTAAGAGAGAAGTGACAATGCCAAATTCGGGGGAAGATTTTTCGAGATAAAGAAGAAAGTTTACTGAACGACTCTAGGGCCTGGAAGTCCAAATTGGGAGTAATGAAATTATATGGGAGTTTCTGTGACCTCCTAAGATGGAATTAACTAAAGGAAAATTGGATCAATCTATTATATGAGGGGATGTTGTCGGCCAAGATTTATTTAGTAGAAGTATTAAGGGATCCGAGACAACATTATTAAGTTATCGGTTCTATCAAAGGTGATCCAGAAGGAAATCCACGAAGAAACCAAACCGGAAAAGATGAGCATTGGAGGATTTACATCAAACGACAAGAATCATCAAGAACATTCTATCTTCAATACAAGAAATGTGGGGCCTGATGCCGAATGTAACCTTAAGGGGTTAAAGGGAATGAATGGATAACATGCACAGAAGACGAAAAAGGATTCGTGTTAAGGTAGATCCTATTGACAGATACCTCAAGGTAGGGATTGGATAGTCAAGGTGGTCAGGGGTAGTTATTCTCGAGGGTATTTTAAACTTTGATATGAGTAAGATAGTAGCCTATGGGTCTAACTTCGAGATAGATGATCTAAGGGTATTCGGGAGGCCAAGCGTGGTTAATTAAAAAGAGTTGGTTGGGCGAATGAGGATTGAGGGAAATGGTGAAAACTGGAAGCAGTACAAGTCAAAAAGGGATCTAAGAATAATCCAAAAAGAATTCATCAATTGCTTCACCGAGGAACCTTGAAGAGGTTCAAGACAAGTTGGGCACTGAGTTACTTTCAGGACAGATCATACCTTGGACAACGACAACTCACAAATCGGAATTTTGCAACTACGGTGAACGGTACTTATAGCATTCATGATACATGCATCCATGCAAATTTAACTTTTATAATTCTTATGTTAGGTGTTTTGATCTGTACTGTGTTGAATTACTTGGAATAATTGGTAATCAATATGGATGATATTTATTACTTGCTTTGGGTGCTTTACGTGATTTCAAATTTGGTTTTGCGTGAGTTGCTTGGGAGTATTGGAGACTCCCTTGCTTTATTTTCGGTTAAGAGACGGGGATTCTCTTATTTTTGTTTGAGAGACGGGGTACTCTCTTTGCTTGCGAGAGACGGGGTTCTCTCATTGTTGTTGGAGAGACGGGGTTCTCTCATTGCTGCTCGAGAGACGGGGCTCTCTCCTTGTTGTTTGTGAGAGACGGGGAATCTCTCATTGTTCGATTTCAAGCGTGTTTTGAATCCGAGGACGGATTCTTTTTAAGGGGGAGAGATTGTAACGCCCCCGTTTTTCAGTTTAAATAATGTGGCGTATTTGTTTATAAATTGGGCGATTTAATTATTTAATTATATGATTACTTGTTCATAAGTGTTTTTATTTGATTTAAACTATAAACTATTAATATTTAATTTAATTCATTTTAATTCTACTTTGATATTTAGTGTTAAATTCTCGATTAAGGTTTTGTGTTATCTTAACTATTTCGGTAATTCTGTTAATTAAGTTCAACATGTTATTAGCTGGTTATAATTTGATTAAAATGGAATTTAAGTTTTAGTAACCAAATTTTAACGTTATGAATTCGTTCTTGCGCATGAGTGTTCTATTTGTGCTTCGTTCTTCTATGTAATGATATCGGATTGGTATGGAAATTTAATATGTCGTAAATATGTGTGTTATGAACATGCCTATATGCTCGGTTTGTGTTTTCGGATTCATTTGACGTGTTTATGAATTTAATTTTGATTGTGGAACCAAATCGGGGGCTAACGAGCAATTAGCGCACCCTTGGTTCCGTGCGTGATATCTTGAGCTCGGGAATTCGGATTCGAATTCCGTCAACTTCGTTGCCTTAGTATCGATGATCCGGAGACAATGGAACAAGCCTCATACCTTTTTGAGATCATTAAGACCTCCGAAATCCAACCGTAACGGGCGACTCGTGCAAGAAGAGCTCCTTTTGGTTGACTAGTCTTCATGGTGGGACCCTATAACACCCCTTAACCTAACCATACCTTAACCATGACTTATCTACCTTGAGTTAAGCCCTTTATCTCCTCTTTAGCTCTGAAAACCGAACCACATATATCCATTTCCAGCTGCAACTAAAACAAGAGAGGGAAGAAGAGGAGAAGAGAGAAACCCTTGGCCATTTTTGTGGTTTTGGAGCTCAAACCACCACCCTTCTCTCCCAAATCTTCAAGGTATGAATATTTATGTCTTATATACTCTATTATACTTGATTTCATCTTCTTACAACATGATTTGGATCAGACTTGATTAGGGTTTGAATTATGAGTTTTATATGAACTTTTAGGGATTTTTGCTCTTGTGACCTATTTGCTTGTGTAGCTGATTTCCTTGCTTGTAAATGAGTATATGAGCTTGTTTCTTGGCTTATTTCTTTCCTAACTGATAGTATATGATGTTATGAGGATTTCATCTCTTGCTCCTTTTATAAAATTTTGAGATATGGAGCTCCAAACTTGATGATCTAATTGATTCCCCTGTTTTCGAACTGCTGTGTGAAATATTGTGTTGATGATTGATCAAATGGTCTCCATTTCGTGTGAAATTGCTTGGACTTGATGTACACTCATTTTTATATATGTTAGCATTCATGTTTCAAGTATTTGGATCCATTTGAAGCCTCAGAACCGAAATACATGGCCTATTTTTATGCATGCTCCATGACAGATTTGTTGCTGTTGCCTATGTGTGGTTGTTGGTCACCCTAATGTGCTTTAAATTGTGCCATTTTGCATATATATGATGTATATTAGTTGTTTAGTATGTTAGCATGCATTCCCCAAAGTTTCAGATCCAAATTCAACCCCTAAGTACTTGATCAAGGCATGATGGAATCATTAGGGCTCATATGTGCGATTTTGGCGACCCAGTTTTGTTGCATGGATTCGATGATCTTAATGTGTGATTTAGCCTTTGCACTCTAAATTAAAAATGTTCATAACATGCCAAATATGTTTTATATTAAGTTTCAGAGAATTTGGAGTTCATTTGGTATGTTTTTGGATTGAGTTTGTAAGGAATCAGTTTTGGGGGTTTAACTTTGTGAACGGTTTTAGTTCTGTACCGTGACACCCCCGTGTCTCATTTACTCATAAGAGTGAGACACGGGCGTGTCACACCTTCTGGGCAGCTCTGTACTGAGCCACGCCCGTGGCTCAGTTTGGCTAAGGAAGGTGACACCCCCGTGTCCCTTCCCCTGTGCAGTCCGTGTTGCTTCCTTTTCGGTTTTTGATTTGTTCCACCTCCTTAATGGCTTTATCTCCTTTTGTGTTGAACTATGAACTTGTTTTAATATATGTTAGGAGTAATATGGTGTAATTTCATGGCTTTTGGATGTGTTATAGGCTTGCTTTTACGTAATGCCGTTTATGTGTGTTTATATGTCGTTTATGAATCGCATAACTTATTTTCCATATCATATGATTTCTTCTTGTTTTCAAACCTTGGAAATATGCTATCTTATATAATATGAGGTATATAGTAGCTTGTTGGAAGAGCTTGAACATGTTCTATGCTCCTATTTGAGTTCTTGAAATAAATTGATTGGGAATATGAATTGAATGATAATGAATGAATGAGTGAATGACTTGGATATATGAGTTAAATGCCTTAATAACGCACATGAATATTTCATGACTTAATATGATCTTTATGCCTTCATATCATGCTTGAGCATTGCCGTGCGTCATATATGGTTCAATTAGAGTCTTGAGTCTCACGAACACGTCTTGTGGTCTTTTGTACAGTTTGTCTCCAGGGTGGAGAGCTTTTGATCGTTCAGGCACTTGGTGCTCGATCCTTGTAACTTCACGGTTCAGGTGAGGGTGGTTTTCGTTTTAGCTATGTAACAAACCCTACAACCCTTATGTGAAAAGCTTTGGCCAAAACCTTATGATTATATATATATTTGGTTTTCAAATGAAGTTATCGAGTAAATTCTTCTGAATTATACGTATGAGCGTATAGGAGCTTAAAAATGGTTTTGTAATGAGGCTATGCTCCAAACCGTGTGTCTTCATGCTAGCTACGGAATAGGATGACACGGAGAGGTACGTATATAGCATATGCCGAATTACACGGTAAGGTATTTATGAATTATGTTATGTACTTATGAATTATGATATGTATTTATGAATTATGTTATGTACTTATGAATTGATATGTTTTGGCGAGATTATGCAAATATGATATGTTCACGGGCCCCGGGACTTAGTATATGTGGCTAACCGAGGAAGCAAGGGCTGACGGGGATCCCATATACTAGTCCCAACCAAACTACGGTGATACCGGCCCTCGCTAGGAGGTTTAGCGGGGAATGGGAGCTGAGTGCCCTTGGGGGAGTCATGAAACCCCATTGGCCTATGATTGAGGTGGTCGGGTCTTGCAAGCCCGTCCACCACCCGGAGGAAGAAGGTTGGTTAGGATTTATGCCTCTTCTTATGTATATGTTTTGATAGAATTATGCACCGTGCGGGAATGCCGGGACACGGATTGCCCAAACGCATATGTTTATGTTATGATTTATGGTCTGTGTGTATTATGATATATTGCATGATCGCCTAATCAATATATTACTGATATTTATGTACACGGTCGGAGTTTGGATGGAGGTTGTGCACGCTCACTCGCCGAGCCTTATATTTATGTATGATTTATGAATGGAATGAATTTAATATGAATTAGTCGTAAAAGTCGAGCATTGTTTATCTATTTTCTTGTCCTTTTTGGGAACTAAATTCAAATAAAACCTTGCTCGGGATTTATGACTTGCATGTGCATGTTGTATATATATGTATCGCTCCTGCTCACTCAGTCTTCTAGAGACTGACCCCTCTCCCTCCCCAACACTTTAGTGTGCAGGTTTGGCTTTGGAGTTTCGAGCTAGGCGGAGGTGTCTGGAGTCTTTAAGTGGGTCGAGTTAGGCTAGGAGAGTCTCTGCATTCTCATCAGTATTGGAATTATGTATAATTCATTTCAGTTATATCATGAAATTGGATACCTATGTATTTATTATGAAATTGGCTTTACTGGGTTTTGCTATGATTTAAAAGAGGCCTGAAGAGCCCAAATTCCGTTTATGGCTTGTATGATTGAACTTTGGCTTCGCTATGCAATATATTTTGTTGATTGGTTATCATTGCAGGGTCTAGTTCCGCCTAGCTTAGGAGGTTTTTATGTTTGTCTCCCGTTCGCTAGCGTTTGATACGGGTGCGGATTTACTATTTCGTTACTCGTGTTGAGCCTTAGTGCGGGGGATTTGGCGCCTCACGTGCGGGGTGCTACAATCCCGGCCGCGACGGCGCCGCACGCGCCGCCCGAAGCTCTCGGCGGCGATCACTGTAGAGGTGAGTTTGGCCGATTTCCGGTGACTTTTTCCGACAGGGCTTTATGGTTTCCGAACGTTTTCGACCTCCTGAACCCATTTCCGGCATCAGATTGGGGCGAATCGCGGCGTAGGTGGCGGTTCCGGCGATGACAACGGTGGCGCAGCTTCGAGGCGGCGGTTCGGCCTTTTCCCGGCCGGTTTTGGTGATGACTCCTTTACAAAAGTTGCCCCTGTTGACGAGTCCAAGCTATTCGTAGTGGTGATGGCCAGAGAACCGACCGGCTGTGGCGGACCGGGCCTGGACCGGCGGTCCGATTTTCCAGTGACTTTTTCCGGGTTTTGGCTGGGGACTTTCGTAGAGCTCATTACGGGCTTTCCAACGGTATGTCCGGATTTTATTTTCGTTTAGCGGTTTGTATTTAATTTCAGTTTTCGTATTGGGATTTTGGTTCGGTTTTTCGTCAACGAAGTCCGGCGTGTTTGCTAATTTCTGAAATTGATTGAGGGCTTTTGTCTAGTAGGCCGAGTCGCTCGTTTCTGTCCTTCCGGGGATTTTTTCGACCACCGGAGGCGGTGTTCCGGTGGCTGTTCTGCCGGCCGCGGTGGCGGCATTCCGGCGACTTTCGGACAGTAGGTTCCTTTCGTCGTGGTGAGTCCAACACCACTTTCCGTTCGTCAATCGGATGTCCGGTTGATTTTATATGAATTTTTGAAGCTATTGTATTTTATTCGTTAATTGATTTTAATTGTCCAATTCGATCCCGTATGTGCTATAAATTGAAATTATGAGTTGTATGATACGTGGAAGTATGCTATGATGTATGAATATTTGATTCGTGATTTATCGAATTTATTTGTCTCGTTTTACGCCCATCTATTTGAGAATAATTATTGTTTGAGGGGGTGTTAGTGTAATTTTGGAAACTAAATTGATTATGAAATTTTATAAAACATAAGAAATGAATTATGAAAAGATATGTTGTATTTAATTTGAATAAATTGATCAAGTATGCCAATTGTTATTATATTGTGAAATATGCCAATGTGTAATTTATATATTTATTGTTATGTAATTCATGTTAATTTCGTGAGACTTTGTGCATAATATGATTTGAATTCTTAATATCTTAATTTATTTTATGTAATTAGTATTATGATTCCATAAGTTATGCATCGTCTAATGTGTAAAATGATTGCGATTTGATATGAATGACTTGATTTGGATAAATGTGAACTAATTGTGCATCATTTGTATGCGTGAGCATCGCCGTGCGTCTTTGTGGTTATGTTTGGAGTCTGAGTCTTGTGTTCTGTGTGTGTTCAGTTGTTCATGTTAGGAATAGTGCCCTAGAAAGCCGATTGCATATCCGCTTTGTACTTTTCCTTATTGTAATCACAGACAATCTTTGAATGAAATAACGAATTGAGGCAGCACTTCTTTATATGCTCTTGTTTGGTATGCGTTTACTTTAGCTGTGCATGTATGAGAACTCCCCTAATCCTGATGACTTTAGGACTCTACCATTTAGGTGAAATGGTTCATGAAACGAGCCCTATATCACATAAGTCATGATTAGTAAAATACTCAAAGCCGATGAGTCCTACAGACAGTGGGAGTGTCAACCTGACTCCTCTAAGGCTTGCTTGTGGGATCACGCCCTTAAGAAGGACCACCTTGTTTCATGGAGGTGCAAAGGGTATAGTTGATACGTGCGTGATACATGAGGGTGCTTACTTTAATAAGTAAGTTCACTGAGGTGCCCCGTGTGAGAACATTCCTAAATGGGAAAGGAAGTTTCTATTTCAGGAAATGGAAACTTCCAGATTAGGAAATATCTCACGAGTCATTGATGTGATTAATTGATCCTTAGACTTGAGGTTCCTTGTCACTTTATGAGTTAACTCTGTAGTCTTAGGTATAAGCTTTAAAGGGTGTCGCCTTAGACAACTGATTCAAGGCTTATGCTGGGGCTGCACAAGTGATTTATGAAAGTGAATGAGAATCAAGAAAGGACCTACACTTGCATCTGCAAGGTGATCTCTTATTGTGTAAGTCATTCATATGCCATATGGAGTCCTTGGCCAAGGCAGTAGATCAAGACATCAAGAAAAGGGTTTCTTGGATTGAGATCAAATGGATATAAAATGCACTTAGCTTTAAGACCGGATTATTAGGGTTCTGATTATTCCCTTGCCCTAGATCTTGGTTGAGAGATAGTAAGTAGGAGGATTGTATCTCACATGAATCAATGACTTAAAGGTTCTGTCGAATCCGAACATTCCAATTCAGCTAGGGGTTAAACACCTGTTGTTAGACTATGGTCGTTTAATCTGTGGACTAATTAATTAATTAGTGAATTAATTAATTAGGGTCACTGCTAATTGAATTGAGAACCTAGAGGGTCACACACAACAACTTGGTTACATGAGTTGAGGCTTGAAAATGATTAAACGAGTTAATCGGGCCAAGAGGGTTCCACAAGTGTGAAATCACACGTGTGGCTCACGTGAGTGACACGTGTCACTGTGACACGTGTCACACACGTGTGGATATATATATATATATATATATATATATATATATATATATATATTAAATAATTAAATGTGTTAATTATTTAATAGACTTTGGTTTAATTTTGAATTAAAAAGAAAGTCTTATTTTGGAGAAAAATAATCTAGTTAATTAATTATGAATTAATTAATTAGATAAAAATAAGTTATTTATTTTATAATAAATAAAGTATAAAATTATCCAAAAATAGTTTGGATATTTTTAGCTCTCTTAAAAGTTGACTTGAATTAGAATTCAAAGTCAAAGTTGGAAATTACTTGAAGATCAAGTAATAGGAGAGAGAGGAACCGAATCCTTGCCCGACAAGGATTAGGATCGGCGCCCCTCTCCCTTTCCTATATATAGGGGAGCTCATGCTCCCCTTTAGAGCTAATTGACAATTCTTTTGGTTCATGTGTTGAACACCTTTCTTTCTCCAAGATTAAATTAAACCCTAGGTTAAGCCTAAACACTAACTAGAGAACTAGCATCCTTACTAGTTAGATTGTGATCAAGTTGGTGGACTTTCTCTAGAGACTTCAAGTTAGAAGTTTAAAGATTCGAGCTTTACCAAGGAGAGGGGATCAAGCCGCGAGAAGAGCGTTCTTGGGTGGCTTGAAACGCTTCAAGAAAGAACAAAAGAAAAGTAAGTTTTCTATCTTTACGAATTTGGTTACACGATTGCGAGTTCAAGATCCTTTTGTTGGGAAATTTTTTTAAATTCCGCTGCTTTCTGATTCGTGTTTTCCAACAAGTGGTATCAGAGCCACCTCGTTAATCGTGTTTCTGATTCGTCTCAATTATTCTGAATTTGGTAGAAATTCTTAGGCTTGATGCGATTGAGTATTTGTAATTGTTTTAGAAAGCCTGAATTGCGAAACTGTAATTTTTTCCTGAAAGTTTCTGAAAATTGGATTTTGCAAAATTTAATTTTTGGGAACAATTTTAGATTTGAAACTGTATAAACTGTTATTGGATTTCTTGGATTGGTTTTGCTTTTGAACGAAAACACGAAACGAAAACCGGATCACGACGAACACGCGAAACCCCGCGCGCGAAGGCGTCGCGCGCGCGGGCTTCGCTCGCCACCGCCCGCCTGTCCTAGGCGTGCACAGGGCATCCGCCCAGCACCTCCCGCACGCCTGTGCGGGAGCCTTCCGGGCGCGCCTAGGCGCGCCCGCCCAGGGCGGCCGAGAATGGCCGCCCATCGCCCACCGTCGCCCGACAGGGCGCGCGCGTGCCAGGCGCTAGGCATGCGCGCGCAGTGCGCGCACTCGCCCGGCCTTGGCCGGGCGCTGTGTGCGCCTGCCATGCGCGTCCGCGCTCGCTTGTGACGCGTGCGCCCCGTTTCGCGTATGGGCCCCGTTTTCCTGATCCAATTTTTCGTATTTCGTCCAATCCAGTCCCAATTTTTATTTTAATTTTAAAATTTTATTTTTTGAATATTTATTTTAATTTTGAATAAAACTTAAAATTGGGATTTTTTAAGAAATTGAAACGGTTTATATTTTGGGAAAATACAATCTTTGATAAAATTATTAATTTTCAGAAATTAATTGGAATTTTATTTGTTTTGGTAATTTGGGATTTATTGAAAACTTTTATAAATAAGACTCGCATCAAGTCGTGTTTTAAGTCATTAGGACTTGAAACGAGAATTTTAATTTATTGGCTAAATTTAAATTCTCGCAAGAGCATGTTAGGTGATCATGGGTTTAGATCTATGTATGGTTTTAATTTATGCACATGGATGGTTTAAATTGGGGTTGGAGCCCTATAGTTGCGTTTTTCAATTGAGGTTGGAGCCTCACTTATGTGCGTACTGTTATGTGATTTATTATGTGGCTTTCCATATTACTGTTTTTGAGGCCGGGGTATGCCCCGTGTAATTGTCTAAGGCCAATATGAAGATTGAGCCTTATTACTTTATGTCTTTTTCCTTTTATTGTAATTTGAGAGTAGAGATAGGTGGTGAGGTTTTATTTTCATTTTGGAGACAATGCACCCATGGAGTAAGATGGACCACATTCAAGTAACAAGGAGGCCATAAGTGAAGACCCCTCAAAATGTTAGGGAGGGGAATCTCAATTGTTAAATGTAATAGAGATAGGGCTCGTATTTTGTTACCGCTTTCCCTTATGTGATTTAAACTGTTTATGTGGCATGTATGTTAGAACTTGTGATTGTGGAGTGGCTCCCACATATCACGCATAAGATAGGTAGAACCCATGATCATTACATGTTAGTATCATGCTAGGACATGTTATCTGTTTATGTGCTTGTTTGATATGCATTTAAGTGTACTTGCATTAATCAAGACTAATAAAATTGGATAACATATATGTTGGTGAGGTCGAACCGGACAACTCTCCGGTTGATTCGAAAATTCCCATTAAATATTAAGCTAATTTCGAACAAATAGGTGTTTAATTCGAGATGCAAGTTTTGAATTAAATTCCTAGCATTCCATCAATAGGTTTTAAGTTTAGTAAGTAAAGCTAGTTATTGTCCGCGAGTCGTGGGATAGCTAGTGGAGCTTATTAGTTCTTAGTTACCTAATTAATCATTTTAAATGATCAATATTTCGTGGTCAATTTTAGCAAGGGCGATGTCCGCGAGTCGTGGGTCGTTCGAACTAAGTTTTGGTCATGATCTTATGATTGATGGGTCTAGCATAACGCCTAAGTAATTATGGATGTCGCACGAGTCGTGGGTCCATATTGAAAGATAGGTGATGCAAAAACAATTACTAAGAGTTCTAAAGGTGTTAGAATTGGTAAGTTGTACCTACCTAGGGTTCTTACTAAGAATGTCCGCGAGTCGTGGGTTCGAGGTAAAATGCCTAGAATCTTAGTACCCATTGGGAAACGTGTTCCTCTTAGATCTTTGGGAATTATAGATCTTTGAAAAACAGTGGGAGCTACAATAGATTAAAGACCTTATCTTTTGTATATCGTTATAATTCAGCATGCTCACTAGTTCTCTGTTTTACCATTTAGGTCGTAGATTCTGTGATTCTCTACGTGTTTTGAAATGGCAACCAAAAACCCTCTTGTATCGATCCTCGAGTCAAACAAGTTGACTGGTCCCAACTATTCTGATTGGCTGAGGAATCTAAAAATCATTTTAGATTCTGAGAAGAGAACTTATGTTCTCTTCGAAGGGGAGCCTAGTCCCGAAGGGGAGGCTCCCACTCGGGCCGAGCGGGACGCGATTCAGAAGTGGAAGGATGATAATCTCCAAGCCCGTTGCCTTATGTTGGCTAACATGTCTCCGGACTTGCAAAGGCAACATGAGGCCATGGAATTTGCTTGGGAGATTTACGACCACTTAGAGCAACTTTACCGCCCTCATGAACGTGTTACAAGGTATAACACTTCAAAAGAATTGTTCCACTTGAGAATGAGGGAAGCTTCAAGTGTCCATGAATATGGACTCAAGTTTCTTGCCCTTACTGAGAAACTTGCTTCCATGGACATGCCGCTGAAAGATGAGCTTTCAGTGGATTTGTTGCTAGCTTCGCTCCCACCATCATTCAACCCATTTGTCCTTAACTTCAACATGAATCATGCTGGTGCTACTGTAGCTGAGCTGATTAGTCAGCTTGTGACTGCTGAAAGCACGATCAAGAAGGACAATAAGGTTTTGATAGTGAATGCTCCATCTTCCTCTTCTGGGCCTTCTAAAGGTAAGGGCAAGAAATCCCAAAAGAAGAAGAAGAAACCCCTTAGGCCCACTGGTGGCATTTCGAAGGGGAAGGCCCAAAAGAAGAAGCGTGATCAGAAAGAGGATGTTTGCTTCCATTGTTGCAAAGCGGGACATTGGAGGAGAAACTGCCCAGAGTACAAGGCTACTCTAAAGAAAGGTATCTTTCTCGTTGAAGTAAATCTTTCTATTAATTCTAGTTCTTGGGTACTTGATACCGGTTGTGGAACTCATATCTGTAATGATGTACAGATGCTAAGTGAAGTCCAACAACTTAAAGAAGGAGAATGTGTCTTGAAGATCGGCGATGGCTCAAACGTTGAAGCTCGAGCTTTAGGCACAATTAGATTAGATTTAGGTAGTTTTGAGTTAGTATTAAATAAAGTCCTTTATGTACCGAGCATTATTCGTAATATAATTTCAGTTCCAATATTAGATTGCGAAGGTTATGAAACTTATATTAAGAATGGTAAATACTTTATCAAACGGAATAACTCTTCCGTTCACATCGGTACTCTAAGTAATGGACTTTACCTAACTCAAAATATCAATATTATGAATATACAACGAGAAACAAAGCGTAAGAGAGATGACAAAGTTTCAGCTCCCTTATGGCACGCTAGATTAGGACACATTTCCAAGAACAGAATTAGCAAGATAAACACTTTAGGATCATTCTCTGAAAATGATCTTAAGGAGTTAACTTCTTGCGAATCCTGTCTCAAAGGAAAGATGTGCAAAGTTCCTTTTAAAGGAACTGTGGAACGTGCCACTGAGATTTTGGATTTGATCCATACTGATGTTTGTGGACCGCTTAGTGTAAGCACTAGAAGCAATCATCAGTATTTCATAACCTTTACTGATGACTTTAGTCGGTATGGTTATGTATACTTAATGAAGTATAAATCTGAAGCTTTTGAGAAATTCTTAGAATTTCAAAAGGAGGTTGAGAACCAAACTGGTCACAAGATCAAAGCACTTCGATCTGATCGAGGAGGCGAGTATCTTAGTGAAGAATTCCTTAATCATCTCAAAGATAATGGGATTATCTCTCAGTGGACTCTTCCGGGAACTCCTCAGCTTAATGGAGTTTCTGAGAGAAGGAATCGAACCCTACTTGATATGGTTCGTTCCATGATGAGTTTCACTGACTTACCACCTTCTTTCTGGGGTTATGCCCTAGAAAGTGCAGCAAAGATTCTGAATCTAGTTCCCTCTAAGTCAGTCCCCAAAACGCCCTATGAAATGTGGCATGGTAAAATCCCTAGTTATTCTTACTTAAGAATTTGGGGTTGTCCTGCTTACGTGAAGAGGACAGTGGGAGATAAGTTAGAATCTCGTTCTAACTTATGCTACTTTGTAGGTTATCCTAAGGAATCCATAGGATACTATTTCTATGATCAATCTGAACAAAAGGTGTTTGTTTCCAGAAATGCTACTTTTCTGGAGGAACCGTTCCTTAAAGAAAAGAAAGGCAAGATCATAGAATTAGAAGAAGTACAAGGTGACCCCAAACCACCCACTGAAGAAACGTCCCACTATGATCAACCACAACCAATCACGAATTTCGATACACACGAAAACCCTCCTCTAAGGCGTTCTGAACGCACTCCTAGACAGCCGGAGAGATGGTATGGATTCTTCCATGAAATCTCTCAAAAGGATAATGATCCTTTGATATATGAGGAGGCACTTTCAGATTCTGATTCTGAACAGTGGATAGAAGCCATGAAATCCGAAATGGACTCTATGAACTCCAACCAAGTTTGGACCTTGGTAGATTTGCCTGATGGGGTCAAACCCATAGGTTGCAAATGGATCTTTAAGAGAAAGCTTGGAGTTGATGGAAGCATTGCAGCCTACAAAGCAAGACTGGTTGCAAAAGGATTCACTCAAAGACCCGGCGTGGACTTTGACGAAACCTTTTCACCAGTTGCAATGCAAAAGTCCATTCGAATCATGTTTGCCATTGCTGCATATTATGACTATGAGATATGGCAAATGGATGTGAAAACTGCCTTTCTCAATGGTGACATTGACAAAGACATTTATATGGAGCAACCCATAGGTTTCACATTCAGTGGGAGTGAGCAAAAGGTTTGCAAACTCCAAAGATCAATCTATGGATTGAAACAGGCTTCTAGGAATTGGAACATTCGATTTGATGAATCGGTCAAAGCGTTTGGCTTCATTCAAATTTCGAATGAATCATGTGTGTATAGAAAGGAATTGGAGACCTCAGTGCAATTCTTAGTACTTTATGTTGATGACATCCTTCTCATTGGGAATTCGAAGGATGACATGAAAGTGACTAAGTTATGGTTATCGAACCAATTCGAGATGAAAGATCTTGATGATGCGTCCTATATCCTTGGAGCAGTGAGTTGGAAGAGTTCCAAGCAGTGAGTTAGAAGAGTTCCAAGCAAACAACCACTGCAGATTCGACCACTGAGGCCGAATACTTAGCTGCAAATGATGCAGCTAAGGAAGGTGTTTGGATTAGAAACTTCATTCAAGAGTTGAATGTTGTTCCTAGCATGAAAGTCCCCATTACCGTGTTTTGTGACAACACTGGGGCGGTTGCTCAAGCAAGAGAACCAAGATCTCACCAACGGACCAAGCACATTATGAGGAAGTATCACCTAATCTGTGATATTATCAAAAGAGGAGATGTGCTAATTGAGAGGGTCACATCAGCAGAGAACATGGCAGATCCACTTACTAAACCCCTTAGTCGAGAAGCTTTCCAAGGTCATCTTCAGAAGATGGGACTTAGAGTAGCTTTAGAATGGCTTTGACGGGCAAGTGGGAGATTGTTAGGAATAGTGCCCTAGAAAGCCGATTGCATATCCGCTTTGTACTTTTCCTTATTGTAATCACAGACAATCTTTGAATGAAATAACGAATTGAGGCAACACTTCTTTATATGCTCTTGTTTGATATGCGTTTACTTTAGCTGTGCATGTATGAGAACTCCCCTAATCTTGATGACTTTAGGACTCTACCATTTAGGTGAAATGGTTCATGAAACGAGCCCTATATCACATAAGTCATGATTAGTAAAATACTCCAAGCCGATGAGTCCTACAGACAGTGGGAGTGTCAACCTGACTCCTCTAAGGCTTGCTTGTGGGATCACGCCCTTAAGAAGGACCACCTTGTTTCATGGAGGTGCAAAGTGTATAGTTGATACGTGCATGATACATGAGGGTCCTTACTTTAATAAGTAAGTTCACTGAGGTGCCCCGTGTGAGAACATTCCTAAATGGGAAAGGAAGTTTCTATTTCAGGAAATGGAAACTTCCAGATTAGGAAATATCTCACGAGTCATTGATGTGATTAATTGATCCTTAGACTTGAGGTTCCTTGTCACTTTATGAGTTAACTCTGTAGTCTTAGGTATAAGCTTTAAAGGGTGTCGCCTTAGACAACTGATTCAAGGCTTATGCTGGGGCTGCACAAGTGATTCATGAAAGTGAATGAGAATCAAGAAAGGACCTACACTTGCATCTGCAAGGTGATCTCTTATTGTGTAAGTCATTCATATGCCATATGGAGTCCTTGGCCAAGGCAGTAGATCAAGACATCAAGAAAAGGGTTTCTTGGATTGAGATCAAATGGATATAAAATGCACTTAGCTTTAAGACCGGATTATTAGGGTTCTGATTATTCCCTTGCCCTAGATCTTGGTTGAGAGATAGTAAGTAGGAGGATTGTATCTCACATGAATCAATGACTTAAAGGTTATGTCGAATCCGAACATTCCAATTCAGTTAGGGGTTAAACACCTGTTGTTAGACTATGGTCGTTTAATCTGTGGACTAATTAATTAATTAGTGAATTAATTAATTAGGGTCACTGCTAATTGAATTGAGAACCTAGAGGGTCACACACAACAACTTGGTTACATGAGTTGAGGCTTGAAAATGATTAAACGAGTTAATCGGGCCAAGAGGGTTCCACACGTGTGAAATCACACGTGTGGCTCACGTGAGTGACACGTGTCACTGTGACACGTGTCACACAGGTGTGGATATATATATATATATATATATTAAATAATTAAATGTGTTAATTATTTAATAGACTTTGGTTTAATTTTGAATTAAAAAGAAAGTCTTATTTTGGAGAAAAATAATCTAGTTAATTAATTATGAATTAATTAATTAGATAAAAATAAGTTATTTATTTTATAATAAATAAAGTATAAAATTATCCAAAAATAGTTTGGATATTTTTAGCTCTCTTAAAAGTTGACTTGAATTAGAATTCAAAGTCAAAGTTGGAAATTACTTGAAGATCAAGTAATAGGAGAGAGAGGAACCGAATCCTTGCCCAACAAGGATTAGGATCGGCGCCCCTCTCCCTTTCCTATATATAGGGGAGCTCATGCTCCCCTTTAGAGCTAATTGACAATTCTTTTGGTTCATGTGTTGAACACCTTTCTTTTTCCAAGATTAAATTAAACCCTAGGTTAAGCCTAAACACTAACTAGAGAACTAGCATCCTTACTAGTTAGATTGTGATCAAGTTGGTGGACTTTCTCTAGAGACTTCAAGTTAGAAGTTTGAAGATTCGAGCTTTACCAAGGAGAGGGGATCAAGCCGCGAGAAGAGCGTTCTTGGGTGGCTTGAAACGCTTCAAGAAAGAACAAAAGAAAAGTAAGTTTTCTATCTTTACGAATTTGGTTACACGATTGCGAGTTCAAGATCCTTTTGTTGGGAAATTTTTTTAAATTCTGCTGCTTTCTGATTCGTGTTTTCCAACAATTCAGGGGTTTTCCAGGGAGTGTTTGTCAGCTGTTTGGGTTCCAGTGGGACTCCTTGGCTTGTGTTGGCCATTCTCGTCGGTGTAAGGTGAGGTTTTAGGATTTTTGCTTTAGTTAAAGCGACCTACAACCCTATATGCTCGTTTTCAAGCCCGCATGCGAATATATATACTATATGTATATTAAATATGTGTCTTACGATATGTTATGAATTTTGTTAATTCGATTTGATATGAATCCTTCTGAAATTATACGTATGGGCGTATATAAGCTTAAAATGGTTTTGCAACGAGGCTATGCTCCAAACCGTGTATTTGCAAGCGAACTATGAGTCTCCTTCAACTTATTATGAATTTGGAAGGCACGGAGAGGTACGTGTATAGCATATGCCGAGTTGCACGGTAAGGTATGTTTCTTACGATATGTTTCTTAAGTATGAATCGTATGTTTCTAGGTTTCGCGAGTTAGGTATGTTTCTTTATGAGTCTTATGAATCCTTTTGAATCTTATGAATCCCTGGGCCCCGGAGGTGTGGGTAAGGGAGACCCGGTGCGGCTGTTGGGGTCGCCGGTTATCACCCCTGTGCACACGCTCCTTTGAAGTATCTACGCGCGACTCTAAGGGAGATGGAGAAGGCGTGGTGCTTTGAGCCTTCGGTTGAGACCGGAGAAGGTACGTTGTGGGCTCGCTACCCCACGTATATTGAGTTACACGATGTGGGCCCGTAACCCGCGTGCAGACTTCCGGAGAAAGGTTGGAATACGCGAATATGAACTTATGAATTTACGAGTCCTATGAATTTTCTGAATTTATGTTTCCTTATGAATCTTTTGAGTTTTTTTTTTAAGGAGTAAGTTGGAGACCCGTACTCGTCGGGTATTTGAGTTCTTTTGTTATGTTGATTATGAAACGGGATGGGAGATTTTGATTCAATAAGAGGCTTATACGAGTAAATTCTGAATTTATGAATTTATGAATCCATTTGAATATTTATGGCTCCATTTGAATATTTATGAATCGATTTGAATATATATGAATCCATATGCGTTTCTGAATCTACGTATCCCTATGAGTTTTCAAACTTAAGAAGATATGAATATATGTATAAATATGAGTTCTTTTGGAAAATGGCTTTGGTATGTAAAACCCTATTCCCGGTTCATAGTCTTTTGTTTGATATGTGCTTTGCTCTGTATGTATATATGTGTTGGTGTGTGTTCAGCCCCCTCGCTCAGTCAGTGGACTGACCCTCGCCCCACCTATGTTTTAGTTTGCGGGTTCAAGTTGTTGGAGTTCGAGCTAGGCGGCTTTGAGTCTGGTCTGTCGAGTCTGTGTCGGTCCGTTTGATTTTGTTAAGTATTTTGTTCTGATTTATTTATGAAAATTATGTATATAGTATGTTCTGTACAAGATGATACTTATGCTCTGATTATATGAATTTTCGGGACAGGTTAGGACAGGTTCGTGGAATTAGTTGAACCCGTTTATTTATGTTTGTTGATTAAAGTTTTGTTAGCTCATATTTTGCATCGCTTCCGCATTTAGGTTTTTGCATATTTGTCTTGGCAGGGTTTAGGAACCACCTAGCTTAGGTTGGATTTTTCGTTTGTCACCCGTTCGCTGTGACTTGGTACGTGTGCGGACTCTCCATTTCGTGCCACGTGTCGGGTCATAGTGCGGGGGTGTGGTGCCCACCGCTTGGGGTGCTACAACACCCCCGTGTCTCAGTACAGAAGTGCCAGCCGAGAGATGACACGGGTGTGTCAAGTTTCACAAGCAAAATCGACACCCCCATGTCGGAGAACAGAATTCGCCAGGTAAAGGATGACAACCCCGTGTCATCCATACAACATACTTATTAGATGAAATAAAACGGGGGTTCCTCACCTTTTTCTTGTCATTTAACATAAAAATCCTCCCCTTCTCTTCTCCCATCTCTCTTCTTCCCCCATTCCCACACGGCACAAGCACCACCACCATTGTTTCTTAGGTCATAATCTGGCAAAACAACACACACATTACACTTTACATCCTATATTAGTCGGGTAAGTCTTCTCTTCTCTTGGGTGCTTTAATTTTTTGGATTTAAGTGGGAAGGGTTAGAACCTAGTTCTATGAAGCATGCTATGGTGTATATTCTTTGAAATTCTTGACTCTATTTCAAGTTTTGGCATGATTAGAATTAGGAATTGGCATAAATTTGCAAATTTTTGGCCTTTTAGAAGATGAACCCTAATTTCTTATTGAAGCATGTTTGATATAATTTCTATGAATTCTTGCTCCTTAGTCGAGTTTCGTCCATGCTAGAGTTAGGTGTTTGCATTGTAGTGGAAAATTTAGCCCTTGCTCTTATACATTGTCAAGCATTTTGCAAATTTTGGGGGGATTTGTTGTGGGCAATTATTTGCAAGTTTGTTGATGAAATTGAGGTCCTTTGGTTCTTTAATGGAATTGGGTAGTGTGGAAGGCTAAGTTTAGGTATTGGGTGAGGAAATGTTGTGCTTTATTTGATGAAATCCTAGACTTCTTACTTGTGCTTACAAGATGTTCGATAAAATGCCCCATTGAACTTGAATTGATTTTTGTTGTTGATTTGGGGGTATTTTTGTGCAGGAATTATGGGACGCAACAAGAGACCCGCCCCCTTGCAACTCACCTCATCTTCGGGCCCCACCGGCCACCAACCACGGGACTCCGTGAATGTCACATTGGAAGGGCTTGGGAACCCTTACAACCGGAATACTACGCGCAACATTATGCCCACCAAGTTCCCGCACATCGCTACACTCCGTAGGTTAGGGGTTTGGGAAGAGATATTGGCTTTATTTAACAACATAGGGTGGAAGACATTTATGACGGTTCCGGCCAACACCTATCCGGAGTCGACGACAGCATTCTTCACCACTATTACTTGGGATCAGGCCGCCACCGAACTCAAATTCACGTTGGATGGGGAGAATGCCCTATCATTGAATGATGGCGACATTCGTGACGCCTTAGGGTTTCCTTGTTGCGATATGTCAGTTTTGCCCAATTGGTCTACGGAGGAAAGAGAGGCGGTATGGAGATCATTCCCTCTAAAAGCTGGTGCCCCGGCTTACAACCCGTGGAATACTAAGGCCACCTGGATTGATAGTTTGGTTTGGCGCATGGTGCATAGATTCCTAGCTGTGGGAATTTGTACTAAGCACGAGAGCGATGGAAATGTCAACGGGTTTGAGTTAGCCATTATGTATTTCATGAAGGAGGGGGTGCAGTTTGATGCCACGTACGAATTTATGTACAAGCTGAAGGAGGTGGCTGGTCGGGCATCTGGAACCATAGGCCATGGACCCTATGTGATGAAGCTGGCCAAGGAAGTAGGGTGGCAACCAGAAGATGTTGAGCCTTTGTCCGACTTTCCCTATGTTGAAGAGCAGACGTTTATCAAGATGGATCTCTTCATCTGATGGCCTACCGGGAGCTTGAAGGACAGGGTTTTACCCTGGTATCCGGAGAGGGAAAGGAACCGTTTTGATCGGATGTACAGGTGGGGTGTGGCAAAGTATGATGACCTCACTCTCGATCAGTAGAGGAGGCTTGTGCAGATTCCGGACCGAGAGGATGCCGGGCGAGGAGCACCGATGCCAATGGCCCAAGATGACGATGAGAAGATTCCCGCTTACATACGGGAGTATATGGCGTCTCAGAATGCGCGGATGGACAGCTTTGTAGAGCATGTGGACTAAAGGCTTGATGCCTTGCAGCTTCACATTGATGGAAAGTTCGATAATCTCCACGCATATCTTGCCTCGCAGTTTGGAGGTGCCGGACAGAGTAGCTCAAGCCAGCCCCCACACTTCCCGCCGCCATTTCCATGATTGGTTTCTTTTCTAGCTTCCTGTCTTTTTGCTTTGGTCTGTATAATGCTATATTTAACCACTCTAACCTAATTATTCGTATTGTGCTAGCTATTAATATGGTTATAGTAGGTACTGGACGACAAGGATTCTTGTTAAATGCATGTTGATTATCATTTGCTTCGCTTAACTTATGATTCGTGTTTTAGTCGTCTAAATGCAGGTTAGGCTTGATGAATAGCTTGTTGCCGGCTTCTTCGCTGTGTTGAGGGAGTTTTCTTTTTGCCTTCCTTCTTTTTCTTTTACGCATGAGGACATTGCATGTTTTAAGTTTGGGGGAGAGGGGTAAAAAAGTTAGGTAGATTCATTGTTGACATTATATACTTGTTATTGTGATATCCTTGAGAATGAAGAGTTGATTGTTGAAAATAGGCCAAAATTTTTTATTTTTCGATGAGGTTTGATTTTTGGAATTCTTGCGAAAGTGAGTTAGGCTAGTCGAATGCATGAATTTAGGTGTGAGTATTAATACTCTGGTATGATGGGATATCCTCATTTTCGTGTACATTTGAATAGGGTCATGTACTTAGTTTAGAATGCTGAGTTAGTAATTCTTGAAGAATACTGAGAAGTAGATTAGGATGTATTGTAGTCCTATTGAGGCGAAATTCTGAATTGACAAAGAATTAGGGAGATGACGTAGGCATTTATGTCGGAGGTAGCCTCGCTATTGAGCCATTTTCACTAAATAACGAAATCCTGTTGACCCCGTTAAGCCTAAGTGTTGTGCCATTAAATTTTTGTAGCCACATTATAAGCCACAGGCACAGCACTATAAACCTACCCCAGAGTCACACTTTGCTCACTCGTATGAATCGATTGTAGATGTTGCTAAATTCCTGATGAAGAGCCAAAAGTAGAAATAGGATATAATCTTAGGATGCTGAAAGAAAAGAAGAATTCGAAAGGAAGTAGTAAAAGAACGAGTTTTAAAAGCAGAAACTAGAAAAAAAAAAAAAGGATAAAAGAACGATGAAAAAAGTGATTGAGTAGATTTGAAATAGAGAAATCTCTTAGATTGTCTGCATGTGATAAACTTAGACACAAGGTCTAAGTTTGGGGGAGATTGATGGGGAAAGACAAAGATGGCGATCGAGGAGATTTGAATTGGTGAGCCGGGTGTGTTGAGTCACTACTAAACTAAAAAGTCCATAACCTTAACCCCTAGCCCACATTACAAGCTTCGAAAGACCTTTCGGTCCTTAATTTTGAGTCAATTCCATTAGTGGAGATAGGAACGAAGAATGTTTTCCGAAGTCTATCATTGGTATTCAAAAAGGAATCATTAGTTTGGTGTTCTAACCTTTGTACATTATTTTGTTCGAATTTACACACTACACGAGGATATTCTATTTTATACCAGTGTGTTGATTTTTATGCTTGATAGTAATGTGTTTGATAGGCTAGACTTGCTTAAGTGGAATTCTGAGAATTGCCTTGTTGAGAGATTGATTTTGAGGTTGGTTTGATGCAATTTTCTCGATTGCTCGAGGACGAGCAATATGCAAGTTTGGGGGAGTTTGATGTATAGGGTTTTTGCATGGATTTGTAGGGCAATTTGAGTTAGATTTGTATCATTTTAAGAGCTTGTAATGTGATTTATGCTCCCTTTAGGTACATTTTACCTTGGAGTCGAAGAAACGAAAGTAGAAGCAAAACCATACAAAAATGGGCGAAAAGCGAGAAATTCTAGGGGACACGCCCGTGCCCCTTGGAAGAGTAAACTGAGACACCCCCGTGTCTCAGTACAGGAGATGATCAATGGATTTCAGAAGGTGACACGCCCGTGTCACCAATATAGAGCAAACCGAGACACCCCGGTGTCTCGGTACAGAGAGGACCAGACAGTTTTGCACCCCCGTGTCATGCTGAAGAAGAAAGGTTGACACCCCCGTGTCAAGAAGAAAGCGCGAATACGATTTTTATAGTTGACACGGGCGTGTCATATTTTTGTACATTGGCACTGCAACCCCGTTTCACGTTGCGGAGCTGGGTTAGGAATTCTATTTAAGCACGGTTTTGAGGTGGATTTTGGGAGCTTTTGGATAGATACCTTCCCAGAAGTTCAAGAGGACGTTTAGGCGGAAGAGACACGACGACCTAGAGTTGAAGATTCAATCCAATCACAAGACTTTATCAATTTGGTTTTATTTATTGCTTTTCTATTAAAACTAATTCCTCAATCCTTAGTTTTTGTTAATTGAAATTTAGTATAGTTAGTTTAATTATTCTAGATTCGTTTTGATAATTAAGTTAGAATTTCCAGAATTATTAGTTTCGTTTTGATGTTTATGTTAGACATGAATGTTTTGAGTGCAATTCCTTTGATTTTAATGAGTTTTGAGTCTATTATGAGGAGCTAATCCCCTAGGGTTAGGGGGTAAGGATTATGCATCTAAGGTGTTTGAATTAATGCTTGAGTTATATTGTATGATTCTTTGTTAGGAAAATGGCTTAAATAGAATGTGAGTGGACTGGCCATCCATTAACATATCGTAAATTATCCGATAATCGAGAGATTGAGGATAACTGAGATTGTTTTCCAAAACTTAGACTTCTTGGGCTTAAAGAAATTTAACCCTAATCTCTACAACACGTATTTAGAATTCCATGGCAAGCCGTTAGATTTTAAATACACTAATCTTGTTTTAATCGATTAATCCGGTTACTAAGTGATTGTGAGAACAACACTTGGCTTGATTAATTAGACATCTAGGCTTTGAAAGAAGCTAGGTATAAATTTGTGATTAGGTTGAAGAATCATACATACTTACATGAGCATTGATTTAAGCACTGAAGGACATATGAGTTACTCCCCGACCTACTTTAGCTAAGTGATTTATTCTAGGTTTTATTCGTTAGTTTGTGTGGTTAATTAGTTATTACTTAGTTTAATTTTGTCATAGTAGTATAGTACAACTCTGTCGATCTTTGTTCGATCTCTAAATTAGAAGTAGTCATAAAAGTGGTTGTTGATTTCCCTTCCCTGTGGATACGATACCTTAAGTGTTTCAACCGAATTTAGAACTTACACTTGGGTTCAAGATTTGTCTATCAGCGACTTCGCCATCTTCATCGCCAGCGCCGACTCCCTGAACAGCTGCCGCTGAGCCGCGATTCCATCCCTCATCGTGCTTCTTCTCCCGGGGTTCCCACCAATCTGGGTACCCTATAATTTCGAAGCATCCTTTCATCAAGTGACCCCTTTTTCCACACTTGTCGCACACCAGGTCCGATTTGTTCCGGGAGCTTGACGCCGGCCGTGGTTTAGGTGGATCTGGCCGTTGCGTGGCTCTGTGAGTTTTCTGTCTCATTCTCGTTCCTTATCCCAGGGTTGTTAATCCGACCCCCACACCCGATAATGTGCCCGCTTCGGTGAAGGTTGCCGATGGGCCAAGAATGGCTTTCCGGGCGGCTTCTCGGCGGACGATGGCGTATGCGGCATCAACTGAGGGTAAGATTGCTTCTTTTAGAATATCCCTCGTAATAGCATCAAATTCTGAGTTCAAGCCTGAGAGGAATTTAAATAGGCGATGTTCTTCTTGGATTTGATTGAACTTGGTGATATCATTGGGATATTCCATCGGATTGGGTCTCCATCTGTCGATTTCTGCCCAAATACTCTTGCTAATACTGAAATATTCCTCAAGTGATGTTTGCTCTTGACGGATTCGGTCTGCTTTGGTCATGAGATCGAATATCTGTAGGCTATCTTCTCCGGATTGATATGTTGTTGATAGCCCTTTCCACAAATCTCGTGTGGTTGGGTAGTGGATGAACTGGGTTACGAGGTTTGGCTCGATTGCTTGTGTAATCCAACTAAACACTTGAAGATCCTTTTGTTTCCAGGCCTGATATGCCTCATCCTTTTCAGTTGGTGGTGCGGGGTGGCCGGTTAAGTGGTTGAGCCGCCCTCGCGCCCCAATCGGGATCTCGAGCATTCTTGCCCATAAGGTGTAGTTGTTATTGTTTAATTTAATGTCTATCGTAACTGGACTTTCGGAGGTTGATTGTGCGGTTTGTGGTTTATGTTGTTGTAGGAGTTTGGCTATCTGTTCGGAAAGGATGGTTGCCGCCTCGGACAACGCTGGTGACGAGGTTTCTTCCTCACCGCCCGTTGTTCTGGTTTAGGTAGATGATGATGCTAATCACAGATCCTTAGGATTGTGTGGCTCTGATACCATGTTGAAAGATAAAGATATAGGAGAAAAGAGAACTCTATTCCATTGTTTTATTCATCGTACCAGACTATTACAAGGACAATGAATATAAAGGCAAAAGATCCAAAATCAAAGGAGAAATAATATCCCGTAATATAAGGTAAGAATCCTTTCCTAAAATACCAAAGTCAAGTCAACACGTTGTGGGTTAGCTACCCCTCGTACATAATTAAGTAGGTGGAAAGGGTTTGACTCCCGATCACCATGTTGTTGGGGTTGGATTGATTTATGATTTACGCTTTCAGGTTATATTTGAGGAGTTTGGGATAGTCCGTTCTCGCCGGGCTTATGTTTATGTTATGTTCGATAGATTATGGGTCGAGATAGGTTCTCCTTTATATTATATGTTATCTTTGGAAAAGGATTTGGTATGTAAAACCCTAGTCTCGATTCATGGTTATCACCTTTGTTATATGCTCTCCTTTATATGTATTTAGGTGTGGGTGTGCGTTTCGCCCCCTTACTCAGTCGAGTTGTTGACTGACCCCTCTCTTTTCCCACCTTCAGTGCAGGTTGTCTCGAGCTAGGCGGGGAAGTACGTGTCTTCGTCGTGTACTTATTTGTTTAGGTCGAGTTGCATACATTCTCTATTTTGAATCTCTATGTACCTATGTAATTTTGAATCATGACTTGTGTACTTTGAAGAATGATGAACTTTTGATGTATATACTTGATCCTTTGGGCCGTGAGGCCATGTATATATGTATATGATGTGCGTTTATATTTGAGCTCTTTGGATCCTGTTCATTGCTTCCGCGTATTTATATATTTGTTTTGCGCGCTCTGTTCAAGTTTTAGCCCCACTTAGCCTAGTGTGTGCGTGTAGGTTCCCGTTCGCTTAGACTTGGGCTCATGTATGGAAATTCATTTCATATGTGGGTTCAGGTTTGGGTGCGGGGGATGTGGTGGCCCACCGTTCCGGGCGCTACAAGCTGACAACCGAGGAATATTCCTCGGAGATGGTTGAACGACAAAAACATAAGTTATTTATCTCGCAAATTGATATCATATCATACATGATTTGTGTGCTCGGATCCTTGAAATAAAAACAAGTTATGCTCGGTTTTGTGGCAGACGATATTAGTGTATGATGAGATATTTTCTGCTCGATTTTATTACGAGATAAATGTGTGTAAATAAAATTGTGATAAGACTTGTTTTGCTTTGGATCCCGATCGACAAGGGAAAGCACTTACTTCGGATCCCAATTGGCTAGGTCAAACACTTACTTCGGATCCCGAACAGTTAGGGCAAGTAATGCTTCGGATCCCAATCGCTAGGGCAAGTAATACTTCGGATCTCGACACTTGAATGCATGTATTTGTTTGGATACCGACCTATAGGGCAAGTATTTGTTTTGGAACCCGACCCCGTTAGGGCAACCATCAGAGATCGTGGTTTGATATGTGTCGAACAAGAAAATTGGAAACTTTGATTGATAAGAAATCTAAAAAATTCGAGCAGAAATATGATATCTCAAATTGTTTTACCTGAAAAAGTTGTAATATTGTTGATCGATTTTAAGCTTATGATATATAATTTTAAACTTTTGCTTTTTGTGGACAGATGAACCGTATAGATTATCGCGAACACACGAATAAGAGGCGACACAAACAGGAGGGGAATGTTGGTCGGAGCATGAAAAAGGAAACATGGAGGGATTATTTGGGATGCACCTTCTATTAATTCCCTCTGTTCTACGAACATTGCAGACTTGGGGAGGGAGTAGTGTTGGGGCCATACCCACATAGCCCAAGGTTCAGCCCAACGTATGGATAAGGCCGGGAGCCCAAATCACTAAACATAGGCGAACAGAAGAGTTTGCCAGAGAATAGGCGAACAGAGAAGTTCGCTAGAGGACAAACGAACAGAGGAGTTCGCTAGAGCATAAGCTAACAGAACGAATCAGCTTGCAAATATAGCGAACTGTGCGGAGATGGTGGATAAGAAGGAGATCTGGAGAAGTGTTGTCCAAGAAACAATAACTAAGGAAGATATCGAATAATCTGGTGAGATCGTAACAAATCTGATAGAGGATCTGAGATTGTATCAAGAAAAGGTAACGTGCATAACTAATGAATCAGCTTGCAAATATAGCGAGCTGTGCGGAGATCATGGAGAAGAAGGAGATCTGGAATCTGATAGAGGATCTCAGATTGTATCAAGAAAAGGTAACGTGTATAACTAATGAATCAGCTTGCAAATATAGTGAGCTGTGCGGAGATCGTGGTGAAGAAGGAGATCTGGAGAAGTGTTATGCAAGAAACAATAATTGAGGAAGATATCGGATAATCTGGTGAGATCGTAACAAATCTGATAGAGGATCTCAGATTGTATCAAGAAAAGGTAACGTGCATAACTAAAACCCTATGTCCCGATATTCTATAAATACAGCCTTTGAGATATAACAAACCAGAAGCTTTTGGTTTGATCTCTTGATTAGTCTCTCTAAAACCCTAGCTTACTTCGGTAAGGTCCTTGAGGAAAGAGGGATTAATCTTTAATGGTTTGGGTATATATATATATATATTTATTTATATATACCATTTGGGATGAGGGGGAGGCGAGTTTATTTTAAAAAACATGGGGTTTTTTAAATCAGTTTTTTTTTTACAGGGTTTTTTATGATATTTTCAATTAACACAGCGTTTTATGGGTTGTTAACTCTGCGATTTTTTGTTGAAAATTTTCAGTTTTTTAAGTACGAAAAACCCTGTGTTATTCATAATTGGCAATCTGAACCCCGTATTTTAAAAATTAGCATAAAAAATCCTATATTATAATTTATGGAGGTTCTATTGTAAATGTGTTTAATTCTATAAAGTTTTATATTAAATGTCTTTAATTATGTAATATTATCTTCTAGTTCAAAAAATTCCATTATAATCATGGAGGCTCTATTTTAAATGTTTTAAGATTTTTGTTTTGTAAAATATCTTTTAAGGTCGTCAATAGTGATATCTAGCTTGTTTTTTTCGTATAATTAATTGAACAATAAATGTAGATATTCTCCCCCTACTGATGACTAGAGAAAAATTTTATATTTAGAATGTATTGTAATTCGAGTTCATGATCATTTGTCCCTAATTTATGCATTTGTTCATTTGTATTTTGAAGTTGTTCATATAATAATTTTATTGTATTAGCTAGAGACTGTATTTGTGTAGATAATATTTCTACAAATTTTTGCATTTTCTTATTTTAAACTCATTTATTTTGGTATATATAGACTCATTTAAGCCGTCAGGTTTTTTTATGCATGTTTTTATAAACATAGGGTTTTTTGTGCTAAAATTTTAATTAAAAGAAGAAAATTTTGGCACGTGTAAAACACTCAGTGCGTTCAGGGTTTGTGGTGCATATTTTGGAAAATACAAGGTTTTTAGGCTAATTTTTGAAACACGAGGTTTAGCTTGCCAATTGTGAATAACACAGGTTTTTCCGTGCATTTATTTGGGGGAAAAATGTTAAAGAAATTCTTTTATCGGAGTAAAATAATTTTTTTTCTAATACCAATTATTTGTGAAATTGTTTATGAAAATAATCTAGACATTAGTGCTATAAGTTGAAGCGTGAAGCTGATCATCAGATACTTCTAGCAGGCTTTGTAGCACCCGGGACGATAGGCGCCACATCCCCCGGACTACAAGTCTAGTCCACACGTGAAACGGATAATCCAAGCATGAACCGGACTCATAGCGAACGGGAGACCAAAATAAAAGATATCCTAGCTAGGCGGAATCTAACCCTGTACCAAATAAATCAAGAATACCTAGTATGTAAAGCGGAAGCAATAACGTATAATTCAAAATCTTCAACAATAGTTACACGCCCAACAATTCCAATACATAATTTAAATCCACCAAGCATCCTAACAATAATCATAATTGGCACACAGGCCCAATACATAACGGAAATACAATTAAATCATAAAAGAATTTAAAATGTGACTCGAGTGTACAAGTGACTCGACAAGAGATTAAAACTTGACTTCCGCCTAGCAAAACCTGCAAGCAACTGAAAGGTGGGAAAGAGGGGTCAGTCTCTAGAAGACTGGGTGAGCAGGAGCTATACATATATAGAGAAACATGCGCATGCAAGTCATAACTCCCGAGTAAGGTTTTATTTAGAGTTAGTTCCCAAAAGGGCAAGATAATAACTGAGCAATGCTCGAATTTTACGACTAATCATATTGAATTCAATAGGTTCATAATTCATACAAAATCAATAAGGCTCGGCGAGTGAGCGTGCATCACCTCCAACCAAACTCCGACCGTGTACGACAAATATCTTTAATACAATGAATACGTGATCATGCAGTATATTATAATACACACAAATCATATAACATAGTCGTTGGGGCAATCCGTGTCCCGGCCTTCCCGCACGGTGCATAACAATCATAACATACTCATAATCATAAACTAAGTTCCAACCCTCTTTCTCCGGGTGGTGGACGGGTTAGCAAGACCCGACCACCTCATACATAGGCAATGGGGTTTCATGACTCCCCCAAGGGCACTCAGCTCCCATTCCCCACTAAACCTCCTAGCGAGGGCCGGTATCACCGTAAATGTGGTGGGACTAGTACAAGGGATCACCGTCGGCCCTTGCCTCCCCGGATAGCCACATGTACTAAGTCCCTGGGCCCGTGAACATATCATACATACATAATCTCGCCAAAAATCATTTGATTCATAAGAAGCATAACATATTTCATAATCCTTGTGAAAATATTTACTCGATAAATTCATTTGAAAACCATACATAAATATACCTTAGGTTTTTGGCCAAAACTTATCACATTAGGTTGTAGGGTTTAATACATATCTAGAACGAAAGCACCCTCACCTGGAATACCACGAGATAAAGCATAATTAATGTGGGTGCCTATTCAACTTGGAAGTCTCCGCCCTGGAAACCAACTGTACAAGAGAAGGAACAATGTGTACTCGTGAGAATTGACCCAATATGAAACCACATAGACGCACGATAATCCTCATGAAGTGGTATGATATGTTATGAGATGATATAATAGAGAATAAATCCTAAAATGTTATGGAGTGGTGCATACATGATCAATCATTCAATTCATAATACAAGACAATACATATTAATAATGCATATAAATCAATTAGAAGCTATTGATCACATAGAGAATGCGATTAAGAATTGCAATCATGTACGCATGACTCATGTCCTTATCAATTTTTCATAGCAAAAGCCATCCCCATAATACAACATATCGATAACACTTTATAATACATGTTAGCTATATTTAAGAATCATTTTTAAGGTGAAGGGAATCCATTAAGCACATAAAGGAAACAACAATTGCAAAGGAGAGCATATTAAAGCACTTAAACGTTCACACATTAAATTGATAGCATAAAATCCATAATCATTTCAAATTATATCATATATCCTCAATTAATCAAGCATACAATTCATATAGTTCACATATGGGAGCCAAGAGGGTGAAAGGAACGTAAGAAGGGAGGTTTAGGCAAAGCTCGGTAAAAGTTGACAATAATCGAAATTGCACAAGCTGTAGGAAAATGGGAATATCTTGAGTTCTAGAAATTGGATTAAGTTTTTCTTATTTGGTATGAAACTAGACACATAGAGCTTTCCAAGGATATATGGCACAAACCATGGTTCAAAACGAGGTGAAAATGGCGTAGGCCCGAAGTTGGATGAAAGCAGTTTTCCGGTAAAGTGGCGACACCAAAAATAATTGATCATATCTCACAAATGGGAAAATATATTGAAGTTATTCGTATTGGAGAATATTCTAGACTTCAAGAGGTTTCCGTCAGTTCACAAATCAGGTCATTTGGAGTTCGGACGAGGGAGTTGCGGCCGTGACAAAATTGCAGCAAAAATCAGTCGCGGCCGTGATTGAAAATTAGCTAAGTTTCGAATTGTTGGTTGCGACCGTGACCAAAAATGGTCACAAAATGGTCGTGGGCGCGACGCCCAATTCCAGCAGCTGCGTTTGGCGACGGGAAAACAGGGTAGACACGAAAAATGGCTTCAAGAATGCCAAAGGAGCTCCCAAATCAACCAAAATCAAACAACAACAACTAAATACAACATATATCCACATATCACTCATAAATTCATCAATTAATCCATCAAATTACATAAATCCACATATATATATATATATATATATATATATATATAAATATATATACACACATATACCTTGAAAGAAGATGGAAAGAAAAATGGTGGGAAGAAGATTGAGAGCTTACATCTTGAGATGGAGGGAAGAAATTGGAGCTTGATTCTTGCCTTTCTCTTGCTTGAGATTGGATCAATGAAGAATGATGGAAGAGAAAGGGTTTGGAAAGCTTGTGTGTGTTGGGAGAAATTGAAGAAAGAAGAATGAGAGAAGGGGGGGGGGGGGGGGGGGGATATCGTGCCTTAAGGGAAAAAGAGGAGGGATATTGCACTTTGGTCCCTTAAAAATTTTAAGTATTCAATTAGGATCCCGAGATTTAATAGGAGAACAATCGGGGTCCAAATCAAAATTCGATTGAGTCCAAGGATTTCATATAAGTTCAAATAAGTTCATAATCGAAATAAAACATTAATTAGCTAGTATAAAAGTAACAAATAAATAAAACTAACACTTTCAATTAAATCATATAAGTCATATACGTCACATAATGACAATTAATTGACGAAATTATTAAATTGAATAATTACTTAGCAATTAAAGCATAAATAAAATCATATAACACTCATTCTAACCCACTCGTGACGTCATACCTGTACGGCCGAAAAGTCGGGGCGTTACAACCTCTCCCCCTTAAGAGGACCTGGTCCCCAGGTCCATTGTCTCAAGATCTAGACTCCAAGCAACTCTCCTGTGTTCATCCCATGCGGGTTAGCAACTCCCCGTCAGGAATTAGTTCAGAAAAAGGTCTTCAAGAAACAAGGGGTCTTCAATTGCTGTTAAGTCACGACCTATAACTCACCGAAGCCTACGCACTCGAAATCTAAGTAGCAAGTAATGAAAGAACCCCGTCTTTCGAACAACAAGGAGAGAACCCCATCCCTCACAAGAAACAACGAGAGAACCCCGTCTCTCAAACAATAACGAGAGAACCCCGTCTCTTAACAACAACACAACAACCCAAGAAAAAGATAAATAAACAACCACGCATACACCACACAAGAAACAGGTACAAAATATAAAATATATCAAGTATCAATCATACAAAAGTAGTTAATACAACAAACAATCCAAGCACATAACGTTATAAAATTATTCGAACTAAAATTGCATGTATGCATATGCCATGGATGCTTGATGTACCGTTCACCGATGTTCGAGAATCTTCCATCGTAGTGATCCGACCCAACACTTGATGCAATGTTGAAGGTTTCTCTAGCCAAAGTGTCATGCCCTCGGAAATCCGATGTGTTTGCACTTCAGTGACTACTCGATCTCTATCTTTTGATCTATTGCCTTATTCTTACCAATTCACCACGATCCAACATTCCACTCTTGAAAGTGCACTTACCTTAATCTAATTAACTTGTTCTTCACCACGACTCATTTTTGACTTGTTCAGTTGCTTAAGCTAGTCATTTGATAACTCAAAATTCCAATTATTCCCATTATAATAGCATTCCCGACTCGTCATGGAAAATGACTCACGAGCCGGTAATCGATCTTATTCATGTTATACCTTTCTCCCTAAATTTACACTCCTAATGCTTAATTGAACGAGCTCTCACTTACATCTCCAATTACGATAATCCGATCAAATTCCCTTATCCACAATTCTCCTCTCCAATTCTTAGAATTCTTAAGGCTTGAAACATGTTGCTCAACACTATCCTTGCAACCGGAGTTACCATCAATTGTTCTTTACCACATCTTGTTGTATCTGTTCCCAAGCCTTCCCTAATTCTATCTCTACCTCTTACAAGACTTATCCCTTCCGTTATTATTCTGGGAACTTCATTCACCTTGGTTTGAAATTTAATAGAGTACTAAATCTTGTATTATTCCTTGAATACTCATTTCCGACCATTGAAACTTTTACTCTTTCCAAAATCATTCTTACACTTTTCAACCAATCTTGAAAGTCATCAAGTTACAACTCTTACCTTTTTGTTACTTCAATTGAAAGAAATCCCTCTGAGCCAATTCATGAATTTAAAGTTATTTCCCGGCCGGCTCTCCCCCTTAAGAATGCCTATTCTTATCCATTAGCTCGTAACATTGCTTCTTACATTAAAGATTCCCGACTTCTTCAACTCGGGTTCCTTGATATAAATGGTTTCAATCTCACGAACTATTCGTAACTTTTCCTCACGTTTACTTTGAAGCGACCGGTAGGAGTAGTGACCTTTTTTTTTTTTTTTCCATTCCAATTCCCAGATACTTCTCCCAACCTCTTAATTGTTCTTTCCCTTTTTCCACACTTCGCAATCCAATTATTCTCTTTTCCTTATCATGATTTGATTGTGTCTTGGTTGGAGTAATGCTTGATAAGTAAAGTGGGGAGAGTTCCTATCAATAAAGCACCTAAAATGCATGTGGGGTTAAGATGCCGATGCACATATCACCCATACAACCAATTTAAAAATGCAACATGTTGAAGCACTTATATCAATTAAAGATGCTACGTATTGGAGCAATTATCAAGTAGAAATGCACGCATACATATAAATAAAGGAGAGTAAATAATTTAATACGATGTATGATGCACGTGCCATGAATGCAATACATCTGTCACCGTAGTGGTAAGCTTTAGCCCGAGAACTTGTTCTTCATGTCCTTAATTACGGGTTTGGTTTGAGCTTATTGATAATCTCTCGTTTTTCCCACGGTCTTCAAAATCTTCATAAGTTTTCCTTGTATCAATTTATGTGTCTCCATAGCCCGAGATTGCAATTTCTTTAAACCAAAGTCTTCTACAACCGTAGAATCGGTATCTCGAATTATTCCCAAGTATCGATTTCCAAAAATTATCTGAATCTTCACCTTGATTATGACCTTGATCAACGTTCTCTTGACTTATTTTTATGAGTTCAAATTGGTGTAATGAACTCATCCTCCACTTGCTTAAACTTGACTTCACCATTTCCTCTAAAAGCTCTTTGCCTTTCTTGATCGTTTCCATTTTCTATTCCATATCTTCCAATTCAACCTCACAATACGACAATTCATATTGGATCTGGAAGGTAAACTCCTATCCGGCTGAAGATAAAACCGTTAGCATTCTCCCATAGGTTTGCATTCACCGTGTTGGTTCGATTTTCTTTAACTCTTCTCAAATCTAGCTTCTTCTCGAACTCGGCTTCTGAAACTTGATTTATTCAGAAGTTCTGCTTTGCCGATTCGCCTCGCTCCAACCTTGAAGATTTTCCACAGTCGAGCAACTTTATAACTTTGCAAAATTTCTCCATCCCGAGCCAAATTTAATGAATTTAATAGTTAAGTAAAATATCTTGGGCGTCCTCTTTAAAATTCCGAGAGTGGAACGGTTTCTAGTTTTCTTCCAACTAACACTAGTCTCATTCCAAAACCTGAAGTATCTCGACATGTTTCTTTTCTCCAACTTACTTCTTATTTGAAAATTGTAAGGTTTCCTTTTTCCATAATTAAGCTCCTCGGTCCTTAGTTTCAATTCGGATCATTTCTTTTAACTAAAGGTTTTCTTCTTTAGTCTTCTAAACCCGAATGTTGAACCTTTAGTACCTTCAAATTTCCTTTTGCCTCCTTCTTAAATTAAACGAATCGCACGCCCGGTTGATCGACTCCCTTTCACGGTATAGAGAGGTATGTGTTTATTTCGTGCATATAAACATCACACTTTCGTACTATTGCTTCCTCCACTCCAAAATTTCACCCAAAATTTAATTCCTTCTTGAACTCGAACTCTCAACCTATGCCCCAATCGTAAAAATCACCAAATAACCCAAAGCCTTTTAAATTCATAGGCTCTTCTTCAAATCGCCCACACTTGAAGGAGGAACTTGTGCTAAGTGGTTGTAATCGTAGGGATTGGCCGTGGTTTGATATTATAGTGATATCCTACAATTCACAACTCAACTCAAATATAATGCATGCCAGTTAGTAAATGTATATGGCACATAATTAGCATCCAAAGCACGCCTTAATGCAAAATACAACACTTAAATTAACAAAATTTGAGTTAAACATATTTAATAATATATTTCCATATCAAATTTCAATAATAATGCTAGTGATCAATGCGGTGCACATGTTGACACATTGTTCCTAAGCCGTTCGACCTAAACTGACACGACACGACTCCAGAGCACTGGTTCTGAACCTGGTGGCTCTGATACCACTTAAAGATGTAGCACCCGGGACGATAGGCTCCACATCCCCCGCACTACAAGTCTAGTCCACACGTGAAACGGATAATCCAAGCATGAACCGGACTCATAGCGAACAGGAGACCAAAATAAAAGATATCCTAGCTAGGCGGAATCTAACCCTGTACCAAATAAATCAAGAATACCTAGTATATAAAGCGGAAGCAATAACGTATAATTCAAAATCTTCAACAATAGTTACACGCCCAACAATTCCAATACATAATTTAAATCCACCAAGCATCCTAACAATAATCATAACTGGCACACAGGCCCAATACATAACGGAAATACAATTAAATCATAAAAGAATTTAAAATGTGACTCGAGTGTACAAGTGACTCGACAAGAGATTAAAACTTGACTTCCGCCTAGCAAAACCTGCAAGCAACTGAAAGGTGGGAAAGAGGGGTGGTCAGTCTCTAGAAGACTGGGTGAGCAGGAGCTATACATATATAGAGAAACATACGCATGCAAGTCATAACTCCCGAGTAAGGTTTTATTTAGAGTTAGTTCCCAAAAAGGGCAAGATAATAACTAAGCAATGCTCGGATTTTACGACTAATCATATTGAATTCATTAGGTTCATAATTCATACAAAATCAATAAGGCTCGGCGAGTGAGCGTGCATCACCTCCAACCAAACTCCGACCGTGTACGACAAATATCATTAATACATTGAATACGTGATCATGCAGTATATTATAATACACACAAATCATATAACATAGTCGTTTGGGCAATCCCTGTCCCGGCCTTCCCGCACGGTGCATAACAATCATAACATACTCATAATCATAAACTACGTTCCAACCTTCTTCCTCCAGGTGGTGGACGGGTTAGCAAGACCCGACCACCTCATACATAGGCCAATGGGGTTTCATGACTCCCCCAAGGGCACTCAGCTCCCATTCCCCGCTAAACCTCCTAGCGAGGGCCGGTATCACCGTAAATGTGGTGGGACTAGTACAAGGGATCATCGTCGGCCCTTGCCTCCCCGGATAGCCACATGTACTAAGTCCCTGGGCCCGTGAACATATCATACATACATAATCTCGCCAAAAATCATTTGATTCATAAGAAACATAATATATTTCATAATCCTTGTGAAAATATTTACTCAATAAATTCATTTGAAAACCATACATAAATATACCTTAGGTTTTTGGCCAAAACTTATCACATTAGGTTGTAGGGTTTAATGCATATCTAGAACGAAAACACCCTCACCTGGAATACCACGAGACAAAGCATAATTAATGTGGGTGCCTATTCAACTTGGACGTGTTAGGAATAGTGCCCTAGAAAGCCGATTGCATATCCGCTTTGTACTTTTCCTTATTGTAATCACAGACAATCTTTGAATGAAATAACGAATTGAGGCAACACTTCTTTATATGCTCTTGTTTGGTATGCGTTTACTTTAGCTGTGCATGTATGAGAACTCCCCTAATCCTGATGACTTTAGGACTCTACCATTTAGGTGAAATGGTTCATGAAACGAGCCATATATCACATAAGTCATGATTAGTAAAATACTCCAAGCCGATGAGTCCTACAGACAGTGGGAGTGTCAACCTGACTCCTCTAAGGCTTGCTTGTGGGATCACGCCCTTAAGAAGGACCACCTTGTTTCATGGAGGTGCAAAGTGTATAGTTGATACGTGCGTGATACATGAGGGTGCTTACTTTAATAAGTAAGTTCACTGAGGTGCCCCGTGTGAGAACATTCCTAAATGGGAAAGGAAGTTTCTATTTCAGGAAATGGAAACTTCCAGATTAGGAAATATCTCACGAGTCATTTATGTGATTAATTGATCCTTAGACTTGAGGTTCCTTGTCACTTTATGAGTTAACTCTGTAGTCTTAGGTATAAGCTTTAAAGGGTGTCGCCTTAGACAACTGATTCAAGGCTTATGCTGGGGCTGCACAAGTGATTCATGAAAGTGAATGAGAATCAAGAAAGGACCTACACTTGCATCTGCAAGGTGATCTCTTATTGTGTAAGTCATTCATATGCCATATGGAGTCCTTGGCCAAGGCAGTAGATCAAGACATCAAGAAAAGGGTTTCTTGGATTGAGATCAAATGGATATGAAATGCACTTAGCTTTAAGACCGGATTATTAGGGTTCTGATTATTCCCTTGCCCTAGATCTTGGTTGAGAGATAGTAAGTAGGAGGATTGTATCTCACATGAATCAATGACTTAAAGGTTCTGTCGAATCCGAAAATTCCAATTCAGCTAGGGGTTAAACACCTGTTGCTAGACTATGGTCGTTTAATCTGTGGACTGATTAATTAATTAGTGAATTAATTAATTAGGGTCACTGCTAATTGAATTGAGAACCTAGAGGGTCACACACAACAACTTGGTTACATGAGTTGAGGCTTTAAAATGATTAAACGAGTTAATCGGGCCAAGAGGGTTCCGCACGTGTGAAATCACACGTGTGGCTCACGTGAGTGACACGTGTCACTGTGACACGTGTCACACACGTGTGGATATATATATATATATATATATATATATATATATTAAATAATTAAATGTGTTAATTATTTAATAGACTTTGGTTTAATTTTGAATTAAAAAGAAAGTCTTATTTTGGAGAAAAATAATCTAGTTAATTAATTATGAATTAATTAATTAGATAAAAATAAGTTATTTATTTTATAATAAATAAAGTATAAAATTATCCAAAAATAGTTTGGATATTTTTAGCTCTCTTAAAAGTTGACTTGAATTAGAATTCAAAGTCAAAGTTGGAAATTACTTGAAGATCAAGTAATAGGAGAGAGAGGAACCGAATCCTTGCCCAACAAGGATTAGGATCGGCGCCCCTCTCCCTTTCCTATATATAGGGGAGCTCATGCTCCCCTTTAGAGCTAATTGACAATTCTTTTGGTTCATGTGTTGAACACCTTTCTTTCTGCAAGATTAAATTAAACCCTAGGTTAAGCCTAAACACTAACTAGAGAACTAGCATCCTTACTAGTTAGATTGTGATCAAGTTGGTGGACTTTTTCTAGAGACTTCAAGTTAGAAGTTTGAAGATTCGAGCTTTACCAAGGAGAGGGGATCAAGCCGCGAGAAGAGCGTTCTTGGGTGGCTTGAAACGCTTCAAGAAAGAACAAAAGAAAAGTAAGTTTTCTATCTTTACGAATTTGGTTACACGATTGCGAGTTCAAGATCCTTTTGTTGGGAAATTTTTTTTAAATTCCGCTGCTTTCTGATTCGTGTTTTCCAACAAGTGGTGTCAGAGCCACCTCGTTAATCGTGTTTCTGATTCGTCTCAATTATTCTGAATTTGGTAGAAATTCTTAGGCTTGATGCGGTTGAGTATTTGTAATTGTTTTAGAAAGCCTGAATTACGAAACTGTAATTTTTTCCTGAAAGTTTCTGAAAATTGGTTTTTGCAAAATTTAATTTTTGAGAACAATTTTAGATTTGAAACTGTATAAACTGTTATTGGATTTCTTGGATTGGTTTTGCTTTTGAACGAAAACACGAAACGAAAACCGGATCACGACGAACACGCGAAACCCCGCGCCGAAGGCGTCGCGCGCGCGGGCTTCGCGCGCCACCGCCCGCCTGTCCTAGGCGTGCGCAGGGCATCCGCCCAGCACCTCCCGCACGCCTGTGCGGGAGCCTTCCGGGCGCGCCTAGGCGCGGCCGCCCATCGCCCACCGTCGCCCGACAGGGCCCGTTTCGCGTATGGGCCCCGTTTTCCTGATCCGATTTTTCATATTTCGTGCAATCCAGTCCCAATTTTTATTTTAATTTTAAAATTTTATTTTTTGAATATTTATTTTAATTTTGAATAAAACTTAAAATTGGGATTTTTTAAGAAATTGAAACAGTTTATATTTTGGGAAAATACAATCTTTGATAAAATTATTAATTTTCAGAAATTAATTGGAATTTTATTTGTTTTGGTAATTTGGGATTTATTGAAAACTTTTATAAATAAGACTCGCATCAAGTCGTGTTTTAAGTCATTAGGACTTGAAACGAGAATTTTAGTTTATTGGCTAAATTTAAATTCTCGCAAGAGCATGTTAGGTGATCATGGGTTTAGATCTATGTATGGTTTTAATTTATGCACATGGATGGTTTAAATTGGGGTTGGAGCCCTATAGTTGCGTTTTTCAATTGAGGTTGGAGCCTCACTTATGTGCGTACTGTTATGTGATTTATTATGTGGCTTTCCATATTACTGTTTTTGAGGCCGGGGTATGCCCCGTGTAATTGTCTAAGGCCAATATGAAGATTGAGCCTTATTACTTTATGTCTTTTTCTTTTTATTGTAATTTGAGAGTAGAGATAGGTGGTGAGGTTTTATTGTCATTTTGGAGACAATGCACCCATGGAGTAAGATGGACCACATTCAAGTAACAAGGAGGCCATAAGTGAAGACCCCTCAAAATGTTAGGGAGGGGAATCTCAATTGTTAAATGTAATAGAGATAGGGCTCGTATTTTGTTACCGCTTTCCCTTATGTGATTTAAACTGTTTATGTGGCATGTATGTTAGAACTTGTGATTGTGGAGTGGCTCCCACATATCACGCATAAGATAGGTAGAACCCATGATCATTACATGTTAGTATCATGCTAGGACATGTTATCTGTTTATGTGCTTGTTTGATATGCATTTAAGTGTACTTGCATTAATCAAGACTAATAAAATTGGATAACATATATGTTGGTGAGGTCGAACCGGACAACTCTCCGGTTGATTCGAAAATTCCCATTAAATATTAAGCTAATTTCGAACAAATAGGTGTTTAATTCGAGATGCAAGTTTTGAATTAAATTCCTAGCATTCCATCAATAGGTTTTAAGTTTAGTAAGTAAAGCTAGTTATTGTCCGCGAGTCGTGGGATAGCTAGTGGAGCTTATTAGTTCTTAGTTACCTAATTAATCATTTTAAATGATCAATATTTCATGGTCAATTTTAGCAAGGGCGATGTCCGCGAGTCGTGGGTCGTTCGAACTAAGTTTTGGTCATGATCTTATGATTGATGGGTCTAGCTTAACGCCTAAGTAAATATGGATGTCGCACGAGTCGTGGGTCCATATTGAAAGATAGGTGATGCAAAAACAATTACTAAGAGTTCTAAAGGTGTTAGAATTGGTAAGTTGTACCTACCTAGGGTTCTTACTAAGAATGTCCGCGAGTCGTGGGTTCGAGGTAAAATGCCTAGGATCTTAGTACCCATTGGGAAACGTGTTCCTCATAGATCTTTGGGAATTATAGATCTTTGAAAAACAGTGGGAGCGACAATAGATTAAAGACCTTATCTTTTGTATATCGTTATAATTCAGCATGCTCACTAGTTCTCTGTTTTACCATTTAGGTCGTAGATTCTGTGATTCTCTACGTGTTTTGAAATGGCAACCAAAAACCCTCTTGTATCGATCCTCGAGTCAAACAAGTTGACTGGTCCCAACTATTCTGATTGGCTGAGGAATCTAAAAATCATTTTAGATTCTGAGAAGAGAACTTATGTTCTCTTCGAAGGGGAGCCTAGTCCCGAAGGGGAGGCTCCCACTCGGGCCGAGCGGGACGCGATTCAGAAGTGGAAGGATGATAATCTCCAAGCCCGTTGCCTTATGTTGGCTAACATGTCTCCGGACTTGCAAAGGCAACATGAGGCCATGGAATTTGCTTGGGAGATTTACGACCACTTAGAGCAACTTTACCGCCCTCATGAACGTGTTACAAGGTATAACACTTCAAAGGAATTGTTCCACTTGAGAATGAGGGAAGGTTCAAGTGTCCATGAATATGGACTCAAGTTTCTTACCCTTACTGAGAAACTTGCTTCCATGGACATGCCGCTGAAAGATGAGCTTTCAGTGGATTTGTTGCTAGCTTCGCTCCCACCATCATTCAACCCATTTGTCCTTAGCTTCAACATGAATCATGCTGGTGCTACTGTAGCTGAGCTGATTAGTCAGCTTGTGACTGCTGAAAGCACGATCAAGAAGGACAATAAGGTTTTGATGGTGAATGCTCCATCTTCCTCTTCTGGACCTTCTAAAGGTAAGGGCAAGAAAGCCCAAAGGAAGAAGAAGAAACCCCTTAGGCCCACTGGTGGCGTTTCAAAGGGGAAGGCCCAAAAGAAGAAGCGTGGTCAGAAAGAGGATGTTTGCTTCCATTGTGGCAAAGCGGGACATTGGAGGAGAAACTGCCCAGAGTACAAGGCTACTCTAAAGAAAGGTATCTTTCTCGTTGAAGTAAATCTTTCTATTAATTCTAGTTCTTGGGTACTTGATACCGGTTGTGGAACTCATATCTGTAATGATGTACAGATGCTAAGTGAGGTCCAACAACTCAAAGAAGGAGAATGTGACTTGAAGATCGGTGATGGCTCAAACGTTGAAGCTCGAGCTTTAGGCACAATTAGATTAGATTTAGGTAGTTTTGAGTTAGTATTAAATAAAGTCCTTTATGTACCGAGCATTATTCGTAATATAATTTCAGTTCCAATATTAGATTGCGAAGGTTATGAAACTTATATTAAGAATGGTAAATACTTTATCAAACGGAACAACTCTTCCGTTCACATCGGTACTCTAAGTAATGGACTTTACCTAACTCAAAATATCAATATTATGAATATACAACGAGAAACAAAGCGTAAGAGAGATGACAAAGTTTCAGCTCCCTTATGGCACGCTAGATTAGGACACATTTCCAAGAACAGAATTAGCAAGATAAACACTTTAGGATCATTCTCTGAAAATGATCTTAAGGAGTTAACTTCTTGCGAATCCTGTCTCAAAGGAAAAATGTCCAAAGTCCCTTTTAAAGGAACTGTGGAACGTGCCACTAAGGTTTTGGATTTGATCCATACTGATGTTTGTGGACCGCTTAGTGTAAGCACTAGAAACAATCATCAGTATTTCATAACCTTTACTGATGACTTTAGTCGGTATGGTTATGTATACTTAATGAAGTATAATTCTGAAGCTTTTGAGAAATTCTTAGAATTTCAAAAGGAGGTTGAGAACCAAACTGGTCACAAGATCAAAGCACTTCGATCTGATCGAGGAGGCGAGTATCTTAGTGAAGAATTCCTTAATCATCTCAAAGATAATGGGATTATCTCTCAGTGGACTCCTCCGGGAACTCCTCAGCTTAATGGAGTTTCTGAGAGAAGGAATCGAACCCTACTTGATATGGTTCGTTCCATGATGAGTTTCACTGACTTACCACCTTCTTTCTGGGGTTATGCCCTAGAAAGTGCAGCAAAGATTCTGAATCTAGTTCCCTCTAAGTCAGTCCCCAAAACGCCCTATGAAATGTGGCATGGTAAAATCCCTAGTTATTCTTACTTAAGAATTTGGGGTTGTCCTGCTTACGTGAAGAGGACAGTGGGAGATAAGTTAGAATCTCGTTCTAACTTATGCTACTTTGTAGGTTATCCTAAGGAATCCATAGGATACTATTTCTATGATCAATCTGAACAAAAGGTGTTTGTTTCCAGAAATGCTACTTTTCTGGAGGAACCGTTCCTTAAAGAAAAGAAAGGCAAGATCATAGAATTAGAAGAAGTACAAGGTGACCCCAAACCACCCACTGAAGAAACGTCCCACTCTGATCAACCACAACCAATCACGAATTTCGATACACATGAAAACCCTCCTCTAAGGCGTTCTGAACGCACTCCTAGACAGCCGGAGAGATGGTATGGATTCTTCCATGAAATCTCTCAAAAGGATAATGATCCTTTGACATATGAGGAGGCACTTTCAGATTCTGACTCTGAACAGTGGATAGAAGCCATGAAATCCGAAATGGACTCTATGAACTCCAACCAAGTTTGGACCTTGGTAGATTTGCCTGATGGGGTCAAACCCATAGGTTGCAAATGGATCTTTAAGAGAAAGCTTGGAGTTGATGGAAGCATTGCAGCCTACAAAGCAAGACTGGTTGCAAAAGGATTCACTCAAAGACCCGGCGTGGACTTTGATGAAACCTTTTCACCAGTTGCAATGCAAAAGTCCATTCGAATCATGCTTGCCATTGCTGCATATTATGACTATGAGATATGGCAAATGGATGTGAAAACTGCCTTTCTCAATGGTGACATTGACAAAGACATTTATATGGAGCAACCCATAGGTTTCACATTCAGTGGGAGTGAGCAAAAGGTTTGCAAACTCCAAAGATCAATCTATGGATTGAAACAGGCTTCTAGGAATTGGAACATTCGATTTGATGAATCGGTCAAAGCGTTTGGCTTCATTCAAATTTCGAATGAATCATGTGTGTATAGAAAGGAATTGGAGACCTCAGTGCAATTCTTAGTACTTTATGTTGATGACATCCTTCTCATTGGGAATTCGAAGGATGACATGAAAGTGACTAAGTTATGGTTATCGAACCAATTCGAGATGAAAGATCTTGGTGATGCGTCCTATATCCTTCGAATTAAAATCTATAGAGATAGATCTAGAAGGTTAATCGGACTATCACAGTCGATGTACATTGACAAAATATTGAAGAGATTCAATATGGAGTCAGCAAAGGTTAAGAACCTTCCTATGAGTGTAGGAACATGTCTTTCAAAGAAGATGTGTCCTAAGACTAACCTTGAGAAGGAGAGAATGACTCATACACCTTATGCGTCAGCAATAGGTAGCATAATGTATGCAATGTTATGTACTCGATCGGATGTGGCTTATGCACTTAGTGTAACAAGTCGTTTCCAATCTGACCCTGGAGATGGTCACTGGGCTGCCGTGAAGAATATTCTTAAGTACTTGAAAAGTACTAAAGATTTATTCTTAGTTTACGGAGGTCAGAAAGATCTTACTGTTGAAGGATACTGCGATGCAAACTTTGCATCAGACTTAGATGATTTTAAGTCAATGTCAGGATACATTTTCTGCCTAAACGGCGGAGCAGTGAGTTGGAAGAGTTCCAAGCAAACAACCACTGCAGATTCGACCACTGAGGCCGAATACTTAGCTGCAAATGATGCAACTAAGGAAGGTGTTTGGATTAGAAACTTCATTCAAGAGTTGAATGTTGTTCCTAGCATGAAAGACCCCATTACTGTGTTTTGTGACAACACTGGGGCGGTTGCTCAAGCAAGAGAACCAAGATCTCACCAACAGACCAAGCACATTATGAGGAAGTATCACCTAATCCGTGATATTATCAAAAGAGGAGATGTGCTAATTGAAAGGGTCACATCAGCAGAGAACATGGCAGATCCACTTACTAAACCCCTTAGTCGAGAAGCTTTCCAAGGTCATCTTCAGAAGATGGGACTTAGAGTAGCTTTAGAATGGCTTTGACGGGCAAGTGGGAGATTGTTAGGAATAGTGCCCTAGAAAGCCGATTGCATATCCGCTTTGTACTTTTCCTTATTGTAATCACAGACAATCTTTGAATGAAATAACGAATTGAGGCAACACTTCTTTATATGCTCTTGTTTGGTATGCGTTTACTTTAGTTGTGCATGTATGAGAACTCCCCTAATCCTGATGACTTTAGGACTCTACCATTTAGGTGAAATGGTTCATGAAACGAGCCCTACATCACATAAGTCATGATTAGTAAAATACTCCAAGCCGATGAGTCCTACAGACAGTGGGAGTGTCAACCTGACTCCTCTAAGGCTTGCTTGTGGGATCACGCCCTTAAGAAGGACCACCTTGTTTCATGGAGGTGCAAAGTGTATAGTTGATACGTGCGTGATACATAAGGGTGCTTACTTTAATAAGTAAGTTCACTGAGGTGCCCCGTGTGAGAACATTCCTAAATGGGAAAGGAAGTTTCTATTTCAGGAAATGGAAACTTCCAGATTAGGAAATATCTCACGAGTCATTGATGTGAATAATTGATCCTTAGACTTGAGGTTCCTTGTCACTTTATGAGTTAACTCTGTAGTCTTAGGTATAAGCTTTAAAGGGTGTCGCCTTAGACAACTGATTCAAGGCTTATGCTGGGGCTGCACAAGTGATTCATGAAAGTGAATGAGAATCAAGAAAGGACCTACACTTGCATCTGCAAGGTGGTCTCTTATTGTGTAAGTCATTCATATGCCATATGGAGTCCTTGGCCAAGGCAGTAGATCAAGACATCAAGAAAAGGGTTTCTTGGATTGAGATCAAATGGATATGAAATGCACTTAGCTTTAAGACCGGATTATTAGGGTTCTGATTATTCCCTTGCCCTAGATCTTGGTTGAGAGATAGTAAGTAGGAGGATTGTATCTCACATGAATCAATGACTTAAAGGTTCTGTCGAATCCGAACATTCCAATTCAGCTAGGGGTTAAACTCCTATTGCTAGACTATGGTCGTTTAATCTGTGGACTGATTAATTAATTAGTGAATTAATTAATTAGGGTCACTGCTAATTGAATTGAGAACCTAGAGGGTCACACACAACAACTTGGTTACATGAGTTGAGGCTTTAAAATGATTAAACGAGTTAATCGGGCCAAGAGGGTTCCACACGTGTGAAATCACACGTGTGGCTCACGTGAGTGACACGTGTCACTGTGACACGTGTCACACACGTGTGTATATATATATTATAAATAATTAATTAGTTAATTATTTAATAGACTTTGGTTTAATTTTGAATTAAAAAGAAAGTCTAATTTTGGAGAAAATAATCTAGTTAATTAATTATGAATTAATTAATTAGATAAAAATAAGTTATTTATTTTATAATAAATAAAGTATAAAATTATCCAAAAATAGTTTGGATATTTTTAGCTCTCTTAAAAGTTGACTTGAATTAGAATTCAAAGTCAAAGTTGGAAAATACTTGATGATCAAGTAATAGGAGAGAGAGGAACCGAATCCTTGCCCAACAAGGATTTGGATCAGCACTCCCCTCTTATATATAGAGGAGCTCGAGCTCCCCTTTAGAGCTAATTGACAATTTTTTTGGTTCATGTGTTGAACACCTTCCTTTCTCCAAGATTAAATTAAACCCTAGGTTAAGCCTAAACACTAACTAGAGAACTAGCATCCTTACTAGTTAGATTGTGATCAAGTTGGTGGACTTTCTCTAGAGACTTCAAGTTAGAAGTTTGAAGATTCGAGCTTTACCAAGGAGAGGGGATCAAGCCGCGAGAAGAGCGTTCTTGGGTGGCTTGAAACGCTTCAAGAAAGAACAAAAGAAAAGTAAGTTTTCTATCTTTACGAATTTGGTTACACGATTGCGAGTTCAAGATCCTTTTGTTGGGAAATTTTTTTAAATTCCGCTGCTTTCTGATTCGTGTTTTCCAACAGCATGTGCATGTTTCTATATGATATGTATCGCTCCAGCTCACTCAGTCTTCTAGAGACTGACCCCTTCTTCCCCCTTTTTCCAGTTTCTTTTGCAGGCGTCGGTTACTAGGCGGAGTTAGAGTGTCTAGTCATTGTTCTAGTCTCACTCATTTACACTCACTGCACATTATATTGTCTCTAAGTACTGTATTGATTTATTATTGTTGGCCGGTGTGCCCTTATTGAATTGATATTGATTCGGGACAGGTTAGGACAGGTGTACTGATTAGTGGAACCCGTATTTATATTCGTATTGGATTTCATTTATTTCATGGATATTACATAAATGATTTCCTTGCTTCCGCATTTTGGTTTTTTGTTGATTGTCCCAGGGTTAGCTTCCGCCTAGTCAGGACTGTTCTTTTGATTGTCACCCGTTCGCTGTGAGTCCGATTCATGTGTGGGCTGCCTATTTCATATGTGGATTAGACTCATAGTGCGGGGGATGTGGTGCCTATCGTCCTGGGTGCTACATCAAAGCATAAACATAATCCTGTACAAAACATGCTATATACATAATTACAAACGGATGCAGATCAGAGATTCACAACTTAATCAAATAGATACAGGATGTAACGCCCCGACTTTTCGGACGTAAAGGTACGACGTATGTGTTTACCAATTTACGCGAATTAATTGTTTTTACGTGTTTTATATTTAATTTTATTAAATTTTTATTATTTTATTTTATTATATTTTATTATTAATTTTAAATATATTTCGTATTATATATATATGTTTAATTATTTTTTTATTAATTTAATGATTATGCTAATTAAGTGTTATGTTAATTAATCATGCTTTAATTAATTAATCACGTGACTTTAATTATGTTTATAAATTAATTTGATTCATTTAATTAATATATTTATGTATGGATAATTTTTATTGAATTATGCATGGAGTTTTAATGAAATATGCATGAATTTTAATGTATTATTGCATGAATTGCATGAAATGTGTATGTTGGTTATTGGTGCTTCGTTCTTATATGAAATGATCTCGAATTGCTATGAATTTGTAGTATGTCGTAAATATATGTGTTATGAACATGCTTTTATGCTCGGTTTATGTTTTCGAATTTATTTGGTATGTTAACGAATTTAATTTGAATCGAGGAACCAAATCGGGGGCTAACGAGCACTTAGCGTACCCTTGGTTCGAATTTAATATCTTGAGCTCGGGAACTCGGATTCGAGTTCCGTCAACTCCGCTGAAATCGTAACGAAAATTCGAGTTTAGTAAACTTAGCCTTATATTTTTCCTAAGTCATTTGAACCTCCGAAATTCAACCGAAAAACAAAACGGAGACCAATTTGACCTTGCTGTACAAAATTGGCCATATCTTATCCAAACTTTAACCAAATTAACCATGGTTTGATTCTTTTGAACCCTAACTCAACCACCTATCCCAACATATCATGCCCTAACCAAGATGACCCTCACACAATCCCCAAACATCAGCCAAAGCTACTGCTTTTCAGTCCAGTCCCGTAACCCTTCCTTCCTTAGAGATTTTGGAGCTCAAATCTCATCCAAACTTCTTCCAATCAACAAGGTAAGTTTAGGATTGTAATATATGTTCATTTCTGTTCATTTCCATCCTTTCATTCACGAATTAGAGCATGGTTTCATCATTTCTGGGCTGTTTTCCGAAAATGGAGAATTTTGGGCATTTTCTTGATCTCATTCGATTCTTGTTGGTTTTGATTGATTCCAAGCTTGAGAATGATTGTTTTGACATCCTCATATCATTTATGGTCATTGATTTCATGGTGGTTGAGATATTTATGAGATATCATTTATGACATTTTGAGAAAATCCACTTGAATGTCACGTATGCCTTCTCCTCTTGGTTGAACTGTTTTGGAACTGATTTATGTGTTGAAATTATGTTGTTTTGCTGCACATTTGATGGCCTTAAGGACCTGAACTGAGTCGGATTAACTGAGAGCAAGCATACCCTGTTTTTCGCGAGTGATTGTCCTGTTTTTCAAGCTGAATTGTTGCTGTCAAACTGCTGTAATTCCTTCTTCTTTTGCTGTCAAATTTCATGGCCTTATAGCATGTGTTCTTGTTGAGTTCTTGCTGCATTTTATACCTTGTTGCGTTGCTTATGTTGCCTGCATTTCCTGCGTACATGGCTGCCCTTTTTTCTGCGCCAGTTTAGTGTCAAAACAGGGACGTTTCTGGTGCGTGACACGGGGGTGTCGTTTCTACCCGTTCCAGCGAGGAACGGGGGTGCAGTCTTGGCTTGAATTGCTGTACCAAGACACGGGGGTGTCTCGATCTGGGCTTAGGAGGTGACACGGGGGTGTCACCCCGTTTCTCTTGAACTGTTTTGCCTGTGTTTTTTCTGTGTTGCTGTATATATATATATATATATTTATGTTGTATTTGTGTGCTGTGTGTATGCTACTGTTGCTGCTTCTAATTCATGCAGAGAGGTGGTGTGTGTATGCATGGCTTTTACCCTATTTGCATGCATGTATACTAATTATATATAGATATATTTGTGTATGCATGGCTTGTGTGCATGGCTGTATAAATATATATATGCATGGTAAGTTTGTGTATGTACGTGCATGCATGTGTGAGTTTATATATATATTTATATATTATATGTATTGTAACACCCCGACTCACAGTCGGTACAGGTAAATTATGTGATTTAATATTAATTGCGTTCTAGATTAATTGTATACGACTTATATGAATTATTTGAACTTATATGAATTTATGTGAATTAATTTTGTATATGAATTACTTGTTTAATTGAGTTGGCCTTATTTGAACCTGTATTTGTTGAACCGAACCAACTTGAACCGGGAACCTTGAACCGAACCCGTGAACCGACCGGTCCAGCCTTAAAGGCTGAACCATTTTCTCCTCCTTCATTTTACGTTCAACAACAGCAGCAACTCTAGAGCCAAGGAAGAAAACCCAAGTTGATCATCCAACCTTCCCAAGCCAAGATCTTCCCCGTTTCCTCGTCTTCTCTCAAACTTGAGTATGTTTTGGAATCCCCTCGTCGTGCTTGTCATTTCTATGGTTTAATTTCTGAGTTGGGGTTGAGTTTTATATGCCTTAGCCTCCCTACGTGAATAGTAAGGGTTTGGCTAAAACTTGGATATGTGCTCTTTGCTTGTTATTTTTGATCTTTAGCTTCATAAATGAGTTGTATAGGTTGTAAATGTTGTATTTATTGCTTAGTTTCTCTTGGTAGTTGAGCATTTATGATTGAGCATGATTTTGGCTTGTTTATTGCATCCTTTGATCATGACCTTTAATTCCGTTTTTCTTGAATTATTTGAGTGTTTATATGTTAAGCATGATTTAGGTGAATTGTTTGTGCAATTTGAGAGGTTGTGGCAACTTTAAGGTTTGGGATTTTGGCCATTTTGGCAAAATTTGGAGCTTCCCCTGTTTTCTGTAATGTGATTCTGTTCCAGCTTTTCGAACCAGGCCGGAACGGCCGTTCCCGCCCCAGTTATAAACTGGGAACGGCCCTTCCCAGGCCATTTTACTGTTCCTGTCGTGAGTGGGAACGGCCGTTCCCATGGCAAAAAAATCTTTCTTTTAGCTACTGAGTCAAATCCACGGCGGTGGATTTTTCCCTTTGGAAAAATCCGCGGGGGTGGATTTGAGTCAGTAGGTCTGGAAAAATCCGCGGGGGTGGATTTTCCCCTTTGGAAAAATCCGTGGGGGTGGATTCTGTCCGCGGGGAGTTCGGGATTTTCTGGGAACGGCCCTTCCCGTCCCCAGTACAAACTGGGAACGGCCGTTCCCATCCTCCAGAAACTTTTAGCGAAGGCAGGAACGGTCGTTCCCTACAGTGAAAGGGTCGTTCCCACCTTTCCCGAGACCTGGAAGCTGCCACTGCTTCTCTTTACCTTAATTATGCAATTTTATGACTTTAATTGCTTTTCTTTCGCCTGTTAATTGTTATAACTCGAATGTCGTTGCTAATAAATTGTGAATAATTATGTTATGCTATAGTTTGTGAATTATATGACTTAATTGTGACATTTTATATGTGAACATGAATCATGCATTTTGCCGAGCGTCCTATTTGGTTCATATAGAGTCTAAGTCTTGGGCTTTCGTGTTTTCTTTTCAGAGGTGGTTCCAGTTGACGAGCCCGAGGCGTAGGTTGTTCACGTCTGCTCGCTTTTTGTCACGCACAAGGTGAGGTTTAGGACTTTTATTAGTTAAGTGACCTAAAGCCTTATGTGATGTTTTCAAGCCGCGCATGTGACTATACATTATATATATATAAATACGTATGTGCTGATTAGAATATGTTTATGACCTTGTGAACATTCTGGTTTTTGGAAAAGATATTAAATAAGCCTATGTAAGCTAAGTTTTGGAAAAGGCTTTACAATTCTGTTAGCGAGATTGCCATGAAAGATTTGGCATTTGTTATGATTTGTATGTGTGGATCCAAGGAGCTACGGGTAAGGAACCCTCGGGACGGTTAGGGCCGTCGAGGTTCGGCCTGTGCGTAGTCTCCATCCGATATATCACACGCGACTCCGGGAGCTAGGGAAGGTGTGATATTTCGATGCCTTCGGCGTAAAAACCGGGGAGGGCACGATGTGGGTTCGCTACCCCTCGTGAGTCTGTATATGTATGGATGGTTAGGGCCGCCGGTGGCTCTTCCATCAATGGAGTAGAGGTTGATGTGTATGATTTCTGTTTTGTTTGTTCTAAGGAGTAAAGGTTGGAAGCTCGTTCTCGCCGAGCATTATATTATGTTGTGTTATGTCAGGAAGTATGAATCGGGATAGTGTTTATGAAATGTTTTAAAGTATGTGTAATTGTTTTGGAAAGTTTTAGTTTGTAAAACCTATTCCGGTTCATAATTTCACCCTTTGCTTTGTGCTCTGCTTTATATATATATAGGGTGTGGGTGTGCCTTAGCCCCTCACTCAGTCAGTTGACTGACCCTCGTTTACTCTTTTAGTTGCAGGTTTTGGGAGCGTGAGCTAGGCGGAGAAGTGTGTCTTCTTTATGCACTTGTCGGTCTAGGTCTCGTTAGGTGCATCTTCATATTTGCACTTTATTATTCTGTATCTGTATAGGTGACTTGTAAATACTATTTTACTCGAGCCGTGATGGCTTTTGTACGGGTTGTAGTGTTGGTACCTATATGTAAATACTACATGGATAGGTGTGGGTTGGTACCTATGTATATATGTGATGATCGTTGCTTGATGCTTTTATTTATTCGCTTCCGCATACTCTGATTTGGTGTTGTTTAGCTCCGCCTAGCCTAGAGGGTGTGTTTGGTCTCCCGTTCGCTATGATTCGGATTCGGGTACGGACATTCCATTTCGTATTCGGGTTTGGATTATGGTGCGGGGGATGTGGCCCTACGTGTGGGTGCTACATGTATTATATGTTATCATATAATTGTTATATATTTATTATATTATATATGTTTATTATATACTATATATATTTATTATATATATTTTGAATATTAATTGATTTCTATTTCGCGTATTTAATTTGCCGACTATTGATTGAACGTTTTATTTATTTTATTCCTAAATGTGAATATGAATATTATGTGTCATGATTATTAAATGAATTCTTGGATTAATTGATATGCATTATGAATGTTATGAATTTATGAATTTATGAAATTGAATGAAATATATGAACGAATGATTTGATTATATGTTTTAAATTTCTTAATAGTGCACATGAACATTTTCATGAAATAACATGATCATTTATGCATTCATGTCATATTCACTTCATTGTCGAGCGTCATATGTGGTCATTGAGTCTCATACCTTTTCTTTTGCACAGATTCGGGTTTGGTCGGAGACGAGGGCGAGCCTTGAGACGCTTGTGCCTTTCTTTTGCTTTGGAAAAGGTGGGTTTTTCTTCTACTAGTTAAAACAACCATATATATCCCTTATGTGCAAGGTTTTAAGCCAAAATAGTATATTTATATATATCGAGTCATTTTGGGTAAATGATTTCAAACGTATGACCCCGTTTATTTATGAAACCCTACCTTATGTTTGGCGAGATATTTATGATTTATGATTACACGGGCCCCGGGACTTAGTATATGTGGCTAACCGAGGAAGCAAGGGCTGACGGGGATCCCATATACTAGTCCCAACCAACTACGGCGAAACGGACCTCGTCAAGGAGTTTTGACGAGGAAACGCTAACCGGGCTTTGAGGAATCATGAACCTCATAGCCACATTGATATGATTAGATGGTCGAGCCTTGCAAACTCGTCCACCACCCGGAGGAAGAAGGAGTATATGAATGATTATGATCATGTTATTTATGAGCACAAAAGATTTATGTATGATAATGAATGATTGAATAATTGATTATGATTACACGAGGAGTAGGTTGGAGATTGTGCACGCCCACTCGTCGGGCCATAAACCCTTATGAACAATTATGAATGAATATGAACGTCGTAATCCCGTTGATGTTTTCTTTTGTTCTTACCATTTGGGAAACTCTTATCAAACTTCACACGGGATTAGGGCTTGCATGTATGTGTTTAATTTATGCGATATTATATCTTATGCCCCATTTTATACCCACCAGTCTCTTTTAGACTGAACCCGGTTGTTTTCAGTTGTTTTGTGCAGGTATAGGAGTGCTAGGCGGGAATACAAGTCATCTAGGTCTTGCATTTATGTTTAGCACTTCTTTTCAGTCTCATATTTTCATACTCTTATTGCTTTTGTATTTGATCATAGTATAGCTTGGAGCGTTATGATTTTTGTAGGCCGTGAGCGCCGTTGAATATTAGAATGATTTTGTATATCTATTTTTGGAGCTTGGTGGCTCATTGTATATATGCTATGTCTTTCTTGCTTCCGCGTTTTACCTTAACTCTGATTTTATGTTTCTTGAGTTGATTGGTTTAAGGGTTAGTCCCGCCTAGCATAGCGTGTGTGTTGTGCCCCCGTTCGCCGTGGATTTGGCACGTGTATGGACTTCCATTTCATATACGGGTCGGGTCTCGGTGCGGGGGATGTGGTACCTTACGCTCGGGTGCTACACAGGATCAAAAGATATGGACTCAACAGACAAGACACAAAGCCGCCTAGCTCGAACTGCAAGAACCTGAACCTGCAGACTGAAAACATAGGTGGGGCGAGGGTCAGTCCACTGTGTAAGGGCCCGATTTTTCCATTCAGGTGTTATGTGATATTATATGTTACTCTATAATTTTATAACATTATATGTATTATGTTTTCATAAACTTATATGAAATTAGTATTAATGTGAAATTGATATGAATTAATTGATAATGTGATTAATTGCTCATATACGACTTTAATTGTTCTTTATCTAAATATGAGGACTTAATTGCATAAATCCTTTGGAGTTACTTGATCCTATTCCATGAGACAATACTTGCTTGCATACACTCATATATTAGAAGGACTTATTTGCGAAGATTGATGACTCATGCATATATTGCAAGACTTTGGATATATCACTTTATCTCTTCCATTTCATTTCATAGTTTCATCAAAATTACACATACACACACACTTATATACGGTTGAAACACCAAGAGGAGAAGGAGGAATTTCATCTCATATTTCAAGCTAGGATTCAAGGAAGATTGCATGCTTTGAAGATTCATCATCATCATACCATCATCTCATCCATTTTCTCTTCATATTAAGGTATAAATGGAGATTTTGTTTGAATTCTTAAGTCATATGTGATGTAGGGTTTAATGTTTATGTGATGATTCCTCGGTTATAAATGTTTAGAAGCATGCTTATGATCATTAGCCTTGAAAGATTGCATGAGAACTTTGATTTATTTGAAGGTTGGAAGCATGTATTAATATGGGGTTTTATTGATTAATTCTTGAGGGATTGATGCATGTTTCATGATTTATTGGATGTATAAGTGAGGTATGATATGTAATTGATGAATCCAAGTATTTGTTTTGGAGTGAATATGAGTTGGTGGTTGGTTTTGTGGTGTTTTGTCTCGGAAATCCCCTGTTTTCCCCTGTTTTGCTTCTGCTGCGTAACGGGTCGCGACCGCGACTGAAAATAGACCAAAATTGGTCGCGCCCGCGACCCCATTTTAGCCAAGTTTCGAGATTTTGAAAATTGGAGGAAAATTCGGCCAAAAATACTTGGTCGCGCCCGCGACCCCTCCAGAAACTGCATTTTGTCCAACTTCAAACCAACGCCATTTTTACCTCGGTTTGAATTAGAAAACGTGCCATATAGCGTTGGAAAGCATATCCAATAAACAAAACTCAATTCCCATTTCTAGAATTAAAGATATTCCAGTTTTCCCTCAACATGTACATTTCCTAAAATTGTCCATTTTTGCCAAACTTCACCAAAACCTTTCATATTGCATTATTTTCACTTCTTTGGCTCCCGTATGTGACTTATATGAGTTATAAACTTGGTTTAGTGATAATTATTTGCCTACTTGACATTCCTTGATTGTTATTGCATGATATATTGATTAGGGCATTGCCGTGCGTCTTAAATGGTTCATGCGAGTCGAGTCTTACGTACACTTGTCCTTGTTACACATATCACATTCCCAGAGACGAGGAGCACGCACCATAGTTATATCATTGTTTTGATCGTCACAGGTGAGGTTTAATTTCTAGTTATATAGAACTCGTATGACCTTTACATGATTTTTGACCAAAGGTATTTATATTTATAAGTTCATGAAATCACTTATTATTTCAAGCATGTTAGTGTTCACTAATCAAGCATGCCATGTTCATGAAAGCAAGTACGTGTGTTCTCCTGGCCAAGCTCTCCTTAGTGAGGGCGCTGGGCTGGTCTTCGGGCTGGCGGTTGTCCGTCCAACCACAGGAAGAACAATACCTTATCTTGTACGTGCGTTCTCTTGGCTAGGTCCTCCTTAGTGAGGGCGCTGGGCTGGTCTTCGGGCTGGTGGTTGTCCGTCCAACCACAGGAAGAACAAAGCCCTATCATGTACCTGTGTTCTCCTGGTCAGGTTCTCCTTAGTGAGGGCGCTGGGCTAGTCTCAGGGCTGGTGGTTGTCCGTCCAACCATAGGAGGAACAAACCCTATCGTGTTACAAGAAAACCATGTATTGATTGCATGATTTCCATTCCATGAATGTGCTAATTGATTACACTATCGCACGATTGCACGATAATTGAATTGCATGATCACCTAATGATTAACAAGCAAACAAGCATGTTCATGTTCAATTTGAATTAGGTTAGAGACCGGCCTCACTCGCCGGAGCCATGTATCGATTGCATGAAAAGAGCAAGTATTTAATATTGATAGTTGTATTCTCGGGCGAAGCTATATTATTATTGAACTTGTATATTTATCTTTTATAAATCTTTACCCGAGAATATGACTTGCATGTTATTTGCGCTAATATTTATTTAAACCCCTCACTCAGTCTGTAGTAGACTGACACCTCACACTTTTCAGGTATTTTCAGTGGCGTGCTAGGCGGGAGTCCGAGTCGTGTCCAGTTGTCGAGATGAGTCTAGCATTGTATTTTTATGTTATGGGCAGTTATGGATCAATTAGGTTGTTGTGACGGATATGTTGGAAATGATAATGTATTGATATAACGTTAGAAGTTAACTCTTTTGGGAGATTTGATATGTGCTAATGAAATTATTATGCTTCCGCTTTAAATTCCTAGATTTGGACTTGAATGATTTGAGGGTTAGTCCCGCCTAGCTAGTGAGTTTTTTTTTTTTTATTGTCACTGTTCGCCATGAGTCCGGTTCATATATGAACTACCCATTTCATGTGTGAGCTAGACTTATGGTGCGGGGGTGTGGCATCTCGGCATTCCGGGTGTTACATGTTAGGTGGTATCAGAGCCCGGCTGCAAAACCGAGGTTCTAGTGTCGTGTCTTGTGAGTCTAGGTCGTACAGCATAGGAAATTATCTTTCAACTTGAGAGTCTTGCATTTTATTTGCAATTATCTGATTACTTGAACCTTGAATTACTTGAATTATTTGATAACTTGAGCATTGTATTGATTCTTGCCCATAATTGTTGATTAATTGGTTTTAACTTGCTTGAATTTTATATTACCAATGTGTTTATTTTAAGTTTGTTGAATTATTTGTTGCACTTTGCATTAAATCCATGACTCTGGTACCAACTATGTGGCATAAGCATGTATTAACCTCATGCATTTATTTTGAGATGGTTGTGAGTTCAGGTTATGAAGAGGATATTAAACCACGGCAAATCTTTATGACAACTATAACCACAATTCACCACAAGTTCTTTCTCTAGTATGGAAGGGTAAGGGAATGCACCGGGAAACTTCACACAAGAATTCAAGAGCCGTGGTTCTCTCCAATGGATTATGGTTCGATTGACAAGGTCCGAAATAGACGAATTAATTTTAGGAGCAAAGGAAGAAAATCTCGAAAGTGTTTTAAGATTCGAGGTCTCAATCAACAAGGAGGCCTCGAGGGTACTAGGGACTTAAGGTTCGGATTGGAAAGCAAGTTGAGGATTTCCCACTAGTTGGAACCGAAAATCAAGTTGTGGGATGACTTACAAGCTCTACGGAAGTGGAAGAAGATTCAAAGAGGTGGAGTTGGGGTGTAATGATTTTATTTATAAGATCCACATGTATGCCACGCTATGAAGACTTCTCAACCGGATTTTTGTAGGAACCTTCACCCATGAGAAAAGTGAACAAGTCTCGAAGATGCTTAGGTTGGGAGTTCCAAGACCAAGAAGTGATGTTTATAACCTGCAAAATAAACACGTGAGATTATATTATTAAAGAAGTTGGTTAAGTGGGGACAAGGGGTTCATTTAACGCAAGAGAGAGAAGAATAGAACATGGAGGTAACCAATGTAGCTCTACCGGGAATCGAGATACTATGGATTTTGGGTAAAGAAAGAAGTCGGATAAGTGGAACTTAAAGAGAAGGATAGAGATAGTGGTTTCAAGTTCATAGAAAGTTAAGATATTCATGATTCCATCTTTGGTTCGATTGATTTGATTTTTGGATCCAAGATGAATTACTACGTGGAGAGGTTAAATTGGGATATATGAAGCAACAAATGGAAACGGTGAAAGAAGGTAACGAGCTTATAGAGGGAAACTACGTGCTTGAGTGTAAGCAATTGGAGGAAGGCGAGTTATCAATTTCACGTAATTAGAAGCATTGGAGTTCAAGAATCATAATTTTGATTACCAAGTTATACGAGTTGAGATAAGGAAACTTCGAACAAGAAGATATTTAAGACAAAGGGTCGAGCAACACTTAGAATTAATAATTTGGAAGGAATACTCGGGGAAAGGAATCGAGTTCAAGAAATTTCGATCTTGAGCCATGGAAATGTATAAGTGGATACATGGGAAGCTTAGAAGATTAGAAGACCGTGGGTAAACAAGAAGCAGTTAACCAACTCGAGAGAAGTCATAATTGAAGCAATGCGGAATAAGTGTCGGGTCAAAGCTTACCACAACTACGGTGAAAGGTTCAACGCATTCATAACACTTGCATCCTACATTGTTTGAAATTATTTAAATTCCTTTCTTTATGTGCATATCGTTAATGGATATAATTGTTACAACGTGTTGCATCTTTAACTGCTTACAAGTGTTATGTGCATCAGCATCTTAACTCAACATGCATTTTAAGTGTTTTCTTGATAGAAACTCTTCCCACCTCATTTATCAAGCATTATGTTCACCAAGACATAGCCGAGTTATGACAAGGAATTAATGGGATTGAAAAAAAATAAACGAGGAAGAGCGATTTAGAGGTCGGAGAAGTAGCCGAGGGTTAGATTGGTAGAAGTGGGTTGTTATCCCTATCAATCGTCTCAAAAGTAACGTGAGAAAATTTTCGGACAAGTGGTGAGATTGGAACCGCTTATATCAAGGAAGCGGAGTGAAGGAGTCGAGAATTTTTAAAGTGAGAGGCGATGTTATTAGCCAACGAATAAGAATAGGCATTCTTAAAGGGGAGAGTTGACCGGAAAATGACTTTGAAGTTATGGATTACTTCCCCTTGAAGTAACAAAGTTGCAAGAGTTACCAACAACGGGATTTCTTGAAGATGGTAAAGGGGAAGAAGTGGAAAGTTCTGATGCTTGATGATTTTTCAAGGTTGGGTTGAATGGTAGGAATAATTTCGGAAAGAATAAGAGCGTCAATAGCCGAAAATGAGTATTCAATAAATAATGGAAGATTTGGTACTCGATTAATTTCAAACCAAGGTGAATGAAGTTTGAGGATAGTAACGGAAAGGATAGGTCTTTCAAGAGGTAAAGATGGAATCATGAAATGCTCGGGAATAGACACAACAAGACCCGCAGGATAATTGATGGTAACTTCGGTTGCAGGATCAATACCGTTAGTATTCTTCTGGGATCCATACAAATTCAATTTTTCAAGGTTGCAAGGATAGTGTCGTGCAAATTGTTTCAAGCCTTAAGAAATTCTTGGAATTGGAGAGGAGAATATTGGATAAGGAAACTTGATCGGATCATCATAATTGGGATGAAAGTGAGAGTCCGTTCAGTTGAGCATTGGAAGTGTAGGATTTAGGGAGAAAGGCACACATTCAAGAATTAAATTTCCGGATCGTGATGCTAGATAAGGTAAAGGATTTGGTCACGGGTTGAAGGCCGAGTAACCACGAAGATATTTATGTCCACATTGGGCCTTTCGGGATATGATAGTACGCTCAGAAGATAGATCGTGGAAGTAGGACTGAATTGTCATTTAAGTATTGGATGTCAAGGATTGTAATGTCCGACGCGTTGGGAAGAGGAATCTCCAACATCAAAACAAGTGTTGAACGGATCACAATCATGGAAAATTCCCTAACAATGGTGAACGGTACACTTAATCATGCATATCATATGCATCATGAATTTTATTGTAGTTGTATTTGACTTCTTGTTAATTGCAATTTGGTGGTATATGAGTGTTAGTTATGTGATTAACGTGATGCTACTTGCTCTATGTGACATTTATGTAAGTGTTTCTACATTTTGTTTTCTTGATTCGTTGTTTTGGTGTGTGTTGAGAGACGGGGTCCTCTCATTTCTTGTTGAGAGACGGGGTGCTCTCTTTTCATGATAGAGGGATGGGGTTCTCTCTCTACATGCTTGAGAGACGGGGTTCTCTCTTTACTTGTTTGAGAAACGGGGTTTTCTCATTGCTTGTGCAAGAGAAGGGGCTCTCTTATTGCTTGTACATCATTTTGAAACTCGACAGTGGACCTGGGGACCAGGTCCTTTTAAGGGGGGGAGACTTGTAACGGCCCGATTTTTCCATTCAGGTGTTATGTGATATTTTATGTTACTCTATAATTTTATAACATTATATGTATTATGTTTTCATAAACTTATATGAAATTAGTATTAATGTGAAATTTATATGAATTAATTGATAATGTGATTAATTGCTCATATATGACTTTAATTGTTCTTTATCTAAATATGAGGACTTAATTGCATAAATCCTTTGGAGTTACTTGATCCTATTCCATGAGACAATACTTGCTTGCATACACTCATATATTAGAAAGACTTATTTGCGAAGATTGATGACTAATGCATATATTGCAAGACTTTGGATATATCACTTTATCTCTTCCATTTCATTTCATAGTTTCATCAAAATTACACATACACACACACTTATATACGGTTGAAACACCAAGAGGAGAAGGAGGAATTTCATCTCATATTTCAAGCTAGGATTCAAGGAAGATTGCATGCTTTGAAGATTCATCATCATCATACCATCATCTCATCCATTTTCTCTTCATATTAAGGTATAAATGGAGATTTTGTTTGAATTCTTAAGTCATATGTGATGTAGGGTTTAATGTTTATGTGATGATTCCTTGGTTATAAATGTTTAGAAGCATGCTTATGATCATTAGCCTTGAAAGATTGCATGAGAACTTTGATTTATTTGAAGGTTGGAAGCATGTATTAATATGGGGTTTTATTGATTAATTCTTGAGGGATTGATGCATGTTTCATGATTTATTGGATGTATAAGTGAGGTATGATATGTAATTGATGAATCCAAGTATTTGTTTTGGAGTGAATATGAGTTGGTGGTTGGTTTTGTGGTGTTTTGTCTCGGAAATCCCCTGTTTTCCCCTGTTTTGCTTCTGCTGCGTAATGGGTCGCGACCGCGACTGAAAATAGACCAAAATTGGTCGCGCCCTCGACCCCATTTTAGCCAAGTTTCGAGATTTTGAAAATTGGAGGAAAATTCGGCCAAAAATACTTGGTCGCGCCCGCGACCCCTCCAGAAACTGCATTTTGTCCAACTTCAAACCAACGCCATTTTCACCTCGGTTTGAATTAGAAAACGTGCCATATAGCGTTGGAAAGCATATCCAATAAACAAAACTCAATTCCCATTTCTAGAATTAAAGATATTCCAGTTTTCCCTCAACATGTACATTTCCTAAAATTGTCCATTTTTGCCAAACTTCACCAAAACCTTTCATATTGCATTATTTTCACTTCTTTGGCTCCGGTATGTGACTTATATGAGTTATAAACTTGGTTTAGTGATAATTATTTGCCTACTTGACATTCCTTGATTGTTATTGCATGATATATTGATTAGGGCATTGTCGTGCGTCTTAAATGGTTCATGCGAGTCGAGTCTTACGTACACTTGTCCTTGTTACACAGATCACATTCCCAGAGACGAGGAGCACGCACCATAGTTATATCATTGTTTTGATCGTCACAGGTGAGGTTTAATTTCTAGTTATATAGAACCCGTATAACCTTTACATGATTTTTGACCAAAGGTATTTATATTTATAAGTTCAAGAAATCACTTATTATTTCAAGCATGTTAGTGTTCACTAATCAAGCATGCCATGTTCATGAAAGCAAGTACGTGTGTTCTCCTAGCCAAGCTCTCCTTAGTGAGGGCGCTGGGCTGGTCTTCGGGCTGGCGGTTGTCCGTCCAACCACAGGAAGAACAATACCTTATCTTGTACGTGCGTTCTCTTGGCCAGGTCCTCCTTAGTGATGGCGCTGGGCTGGTCTTCGGGCTGGTGGTTGTCCGTCCAACCACAGGAAGGACAAAGCCCTATCATGTACCTGTGTTCTCCTGGTCAGGTTCTCCTTAGTGAGGGCGCTGGGCTAGTCTCAGGGCTGGTGGTTGTCCGTCCAACCACAGGAGGAACAAACCCTATCGTGTTACAAGCAAGCCATGTATTGATTGCATGATTTCCATTCCATGAATGTGCTAATTGATTACACTATTGCACGATTGCACGATAATTGAATTGCATGATCACCTAATGATTAACAAGCAAACAATCATGTTCATGTTCAATTGGAATTAGGTTAGAGACCGGCCTCACTCGCCGGAGCCATGTATCGATTGCATGAAAAGAACAAGTATTTAATATTGCTAGTTGTATTCTCGGGCGAAGCTATATTATTATTGAACTTGTATATTTATCTTTTATAAATCTTTACCCGAGAATATGACTTGCATGTTATTTGCGCTAATATTTATTTAAACCCCTCACTCAGTCTGTGGTAGACTGACACCTCACACTTTTCAGGTACTTTCAGTGGCGTGTTAGGAGGGAGTCCGAGTCGTGTCCAGTTGTCGAGATGAGTCTAGCATTGCATTTTTATGTTATGGGCAGTTATGGATCAATTAGGTTGTTGTGATGGATATGTTGGAAATGATAATGTATTGATATAAAGTTAGAAGTTAACTCTTTTGGGAGATTTGATATGTGCTAATGAAATTATTATACTTCCGCTTTAAATTCCTAGATTTGGACTTGAATGGTTTGAGGGTTAGTCCCGCCTAGCTAGTGAGTTTTTTTTTTTTTTATTGTCACCGTTCGCCATGAGTCCGGTTCATATATGGACTACCCATTTCATGTGTGAGCTAGACTTATGGTGCGGGGGTGTGGCATCTCGGCGTTCCGGGTGTTACACACTCACTGAGTGAGGGGGCTGAACTCACACACGCTACACACAATAAGGAGCAGAGCACGTATCAAAAGAAAGATTATGAACCGGGAGTAGGGTTTTGCATACCCCCGCCACCGGCCGCCACCGGAACACCGGCTCCGGTGGTCGGAAAAATCCCCGGAAGGACAGAAACGTACGCCTCGGCCTGCTTGACAAAAGCCCTCAACCAATTTCAGAAAATACCAAACACGCCGGACTTCGTTGACAAAAAACCGAACTTAAATCCTAGTAGAAAAACTGAAATTAAATACAAACTGCTAAGCAAAAACAAAATCTGGACATACAGTTGGAAAGCCCGTAACGAGGCCTTCGAAAGCCCCTAGCCAAAATGCTGTAAAAGTCACCGGAAAACCGGACCGCCGGTCCAGAGCCGGTCCGCCGCCGCCGGCCGGTTCTTGGGCCGCCACCTACACGAACAACTCGATCTCGTCCAGTTAGACTTCTCAGAAGGAACCGTCGCCAAAAGATTACCGAAAAAGCTTCAAACCGCTGCCCAAAAACCCGCCGTTGCGCCACTCGCCGGTTCAGCCATCTCCGGCCATCATTTGCTCAAACCGACCCCGGAATTGGGCTCACCACGTCGAAAACGTCCGGAAAAGGTACCCCCTCGCCGGAGAAGATCGCCGGAGACCGCCAAACGCCGTCGCTACAGTAACGCGCCACCCCCGCGCGAACTTCAGCCGGCGCGTGCGCCGCCGTCCGGCCACCGTTGGCCACGCCGCTGGAACTGGAATTGCACCGGGAGGTCCTCTAACAGGTGGGGTGGCGCGTGTCGTTGCATGGTCGCCGGAAACCGCTGCAAGAAGGCGACGAAGTGGCGGGTGTTCATTCCGCCGCCGCTGCTTTGCCGTAGTGCCACCACCGCTGATTTTCAGGTTCCGATTCTTGTACCATCGTGTCGGGCTAGTCGAGATGATAAATTTCCACTACTCAAACGTCGAATTCAGTCGAGAAACGAGCGAGAACGGACATGTGTGTGTTTTCACACCTCCACTGCATGAATAGTGCCGGATCGCGGGAGGAAGACGTTGGGACTGGAGCTGAAGTTCTGGCATGCAAAACGAGGATCCGGGGTATACATCTCGGGTCCTCTTATGCGAAAACGGGCAGAAGAACGGGCTAACGAAGTCAGAATGGGGCAAACTTAGAGTCTACGGACTCGTTTCGATGCCCCGAACACAAAGAAGGGGTCAAAAAGGTCGAACTCTCGATCGAATGAGAAATGACTGAATAACCCCTAAAAGAGAAAATTGCAAACAAGCCCCTAAACTCTAAAAGAGTTTAAAATAGGGTCACGCAAAATATAAAATCACATAATTAAACACATTAAAAGGTTGAAACGTGACGTACCTTATAAATCGGACGAGCGGGATGTCACAGTTCACATATGAATAATTAAGTAATTTACACATTAAGTATGTAATTAAGGTTCAAACAAAACATAAACGAAAGTATTGAAAATTACACAAACATCCCTTGAAAATTCCATTTTGCGACGTTAATGGGGGTTAACAGATTAGGGCAAAAAGGGGGTAATGGGGGTTAACGGCAACAGGAGCGGTTAACGGGAGTTAACGATTTTTAGGCAAAAAGGGGGTAATGGGCGTTAATAGCGACGGGCCTTCAAATTTCGGGTAGGAAGGGGAGTAACGGGCGTTACCTCCTTTAATTCAAAAGTTGTTAACAGGAGTTAACAGCGCCAGGCAAAAACCCCTGTTTTCTCTTCTTCTTCCCCGCGACAAACATACACAACACACACCCCTGTTCAAACTCTATAATCAACAACCAACACTCCAAGGCAACCAATGATCACATAATCAAGGCAAATTCAATATACAATTATGTATGATCAAGAATTCAAGAAAAGAAAGGAAAAGGAATGATCAAGAAATTCATCTTCAAGCTTAAGAGACAAGTTCATTAATGGTGGATCATGAATGCTTCAACTACCAGCTAATACATCACCATAAATGCAAATAAGAGATCAAGACAATCATATTCATACTTGAAATCAACCAAATACCTCAAGAATTGAAAGAGATCAACATATAAGCTCATAACCTAACTATTCATTTATCTCTTCCAAAAACCCATGAAAGCATGCTCAAAATTGGGGATGAATGGATCCAAATGACTCATAATGAATATTTATTACAACCCTAAGGTTACCTTCTGGATTGATGGAGGTTTGGAGGAGATTTGAGCTTGAATCTCCAAGGTTTGGCTTGAGCTACGGGAAAACTGGAAAGCAGAGGAAAAATGCCTGAATTTCTCTAAGTGAGAGGCCTTGGTTCGGTTAGGTAGGATAATGGCAGGTTAGGTGGTTCAGTTAGGGTTCCATAGGCTTAAACCATAGTTAATTTGGTCAAGAGGTGAAAGAGTTATGGCTCATTTAGTAAAATGTGGCAGTTTTGGCTTCCGTTGCGTGTTTCGATTGAATTTCGGAGGTCCAAATAGCTTTGGAAAGATATAAGGCTAATTCCATCAAACTCGAATTTTCGATGCAAGTTCAACGAAGTTGATGAAACTGGAATCCGAGTTTCCTAGCTCAAGTTATCACGTAAGGAACCAATGGTACGTTAATTGCTCATTAGCCCCCGTTTTGGATTCCACAATCAAAATAAATTCCAAAACTCAATCAAACGAATAAGAAAATGTGAAACGAGCATAAAAACATATTCACAACACATATAAGTCCAACATATTAAATTTGCATGAAGTTTCGAATTCAATTCACGTAGAAATGGCAAGCAAACAATTCATTCAAGCGCAAATAGTTCAAAATTCATATAAATTCAAATTCAATTATTTTCAAATAATTAAATATCTCACTAATTTAATATAATATGAAATAAAAAAATTAATAACGAAATTAAAATAAATTAAATATGCACGTAATTATCACATAATTCATACCTGAACGATTTGGAAAAAATCGGGGCGTTACAATTTCATACTCCAAACTTAGCCGAAAGTCTGCTCAAACCGAGCCCCTCTTTGGAGAACAAGAAAACACTATTCATCTTCTTCCTTGAGAGCTCATTACACCTCTATCTCTTCCCATATTCGAAAGGTAAGCTTGGAATTGTGTTATTTATCTTCTCCTCTTTGTTTGGACACCTTAATTGCTGAATTTGGTGGAGAATTGATCATGATATGAAGAATATAGTGAATAGTAAGGGTTTGGTATAATTTGATGAATTTGGGTGATATCTTGTGGGACTTCTTGGAAGTTTTGCATCCTAATTGATCTTAAGGCATCATAGATTAATTGTATGGAAGGATTTTGCATGAGAATCAAGGAATCATTGGCTTTCATTTAAGGGTTTTGAAGTTTTCTTGGAAGAAATGAACATAAATGTATCTCTTGCCATTGATCATGTGTACCTTCATGTTTGGCTTGATTATTGGCATAAATGCACGAATTCTTGCTTTATTATCATTCCATTATGTGTTAACTTGAAGATAGCATGCTTTACTTGGAGATTTGAGGGAGTTTTTGGCTTGAAAATCGTATTTTCCCCTGCTGTCGCCAGTGGTCGCGGCCGCGATCGCGACCAGTTTATTTTTGGTCGTGACTGCGACCACTTCTTCTTCTTGTCTCTTGGTCACGACCGCGACCATTTTTAGTTCATTTTTAATCGCGGCCGCGACCCTGTTTTGCCCCAGTTTCGACTTGTAGTTGTGTGTTGTGTAATTTTCGCTTCGTTTGCATTTTTCGTGGACTTCTTTCTCCTTTTTCACTTCTTATACATTATATACTTGATGAATTATGTGTTAAATGAATTGTTATGAATTTATTACATGAATTCTGTATTTTATACGTAATATATGACCTAACTTGCTCTAGAAGTCTTGGTACGTGCGCGCATGCATGAGTACTTCTTTTATTTAATTCGTATGACTTCTATTTGCTACTTTTGTGATATGTATGAGTTGTATACGTGTTATATTTGTTGTAAGATAGGAATTTGTGATTTATTTAAATGCTCGTTATTGATTTATGCTCTCACGTGCACTTATGGGACCTAAGTGCTTCTTAAAATGCATGAGTGAGCCGTACTTCGTTTACTTATTTAATATGCTAATCTCTTGCTTCTTGTATGACTTGAAAGATATGTTAACATGTTAGGTTATGTATTACTTTCATAATATTGCATTTATAGATCCATTTAATATGAAATTTTCGGTGATATTATACGCGTATATGACAAGATATGCTCCATTTGTTCTCCTACGTGCATGCATGGATGAAAACTTCGTTCATTCACCTGGTATGATATCTCTTTAATCCTTTTATGATATGAATGCATTGTCAAGGTGTTTTATGATATGTTATACTTGATGTATGAAATTTAAGGATTCATTTGATGTGAATTACACGAGTTATAATTTAATATGATCTAATGTGACTTGGATGCTCTCTAGCTTGCATGCATGAATTGTTGCCCTAATTGCTTCTTTAATATGATAACTTCCTGCTTCGGTTATAACTTAATTGCATTGTAAACATGTGTTATGATTATTGTAGAAAGCTTATGGCTCGATTTGATACAAAATATGAAAGCTATGAAACACATGAATATGAAACCACCATGTATTGAACGTTTTGAATGAATTACTTGATTATAAGACCTCATCACATGATTCATGCTTCTTATGCATCTCATATCATGTGCATAACATGTCGTGCGTCTATGTGGTTTCATATTGAGTCAATTCTCACGAGCACACATTGTTCCTTCTCTTGTACAGTTCGTTTCTAGGGCGGAGACTTCCGAATTAAATAGGCACCCCGTATTACTCATGCTTTATGTCTCGTGGTATTCCAGGTGAGGGTGTTTTCGTTTTAGTTACATATTAAACCCTACAACCTTATGTGACAAGTTTGGCCAAAAACCTAATGTATATCTATATATGGTTTTCAAATGAGGTTATCGAGTAAACATTTTCACAAGGAGTATGATAAATATTATGTTTCTTATGAATTAAATGTTTTGGCGAGATTATGTTATGTTCACGGGCCCAGGAACTTAGTACATGCGGCTATCCGGGGAGGCAAGGGCCGACGGTGATCACATATGCTAATTCCAACTATGTTTTACGACGAATACCGATCTTGTTAGGAGTTTTGATGAGAAAAGGCTAGTCGGGCTTTTGGGGCCTCATGAACCCCATTAGCCATTATGCATGAGGTGGTCGGGTCTTGCAAACCCCGTCCACCACCCGGAGGAAGAAGGTTGGAACTTATTTTATGATTATGATTATGTTATGATTGTTATGCACCGTGCGGGAAGTCCGGGATACGGATTGCCCAAACGACTATGTCTTATGTTATGTTTTATGGCTTGCATGTATTATAATGTATTGTGTGATCGCATATTCAATATAATAATGATATTTGTCGTACACGATCGGAGTTTGGTTGGAGATTATGCACGCTCACTCGTCGAGCCTTATTGATTATGTATGAATTATGAACTTAATGAATTTAGTATGATTAGTCGTAAAGTCCAAGCATTGCTTAGTTATTCTCTTGCCCTCTTGGGAACTAACATTAAATAAAACTTTGCTCGGGATTTATGACTTGCATGTGCATGTTTTTATATATGTATCGCTCCTGCTCACTCAGTCTTCTAGAGACTGACCCCTCTTTCCCACCTTTCAGTTCTTGTAGGTTTGGCTAGGCGGAGGTCATGTTTTAATTCTCTTGTCGAGTCACACTTGTACACTTGAGTCACATTGTACATTGTTATGATTAATTGTATCTCTTTATGTATTCGGGCCTGTGTGCCATTTATAATTCTTGATTATGGATTCGGGACAGGTTGCATGCCTAGTTGAACCCGTTGTTAGGATGCATGGTGGATTTATCTTATGAATTTGAATTTTTGGGCGTGTAGCCATTGTTGAAAATTATGAATTATACGTTATTGCTTCCGCATTGCACTTTTGGCTATTATGATTTATTTGGTACAGGGTTAGATTCCGCCTAGTTAGGATATCTTTTATTTTGTCTCCCATTCGCTATGAGTCCGGTTCATGCTTGGATTATCCATTTCACGTGTGGACTAGACTTGTAGTGCGGGGGATGTGGCGCTTATCGTCCCGGGTGCTACATAAGATGTAGCGCCCCAAGCGGTGGGGCACCACATCCCCGTACTATGACCCAACACGTGTACAAAATGGGAAGTCCGTACACGCACTAAGTCATAGCAAACGGGTGACAGACGAAAACCAACCGAAGTTAGGTGGTAACTAACCCTGTACGAATGAAAGAATGCAAAGCATGGCAGCGGAAGCAATGCGAAAAACTAACTTTTAAAAACTTTTACGCACCAAGTATACAACGCAGTACATACATCAGAATTAAATACACGGGTTCAACTAATTCAACAAACTTGTCCTATCGTGTCCCGAAGAATCATATAATCAAAACGGGTTCATCTAATCCGAGCACCTGTCCTAACCTGTCCCGAATTCCATACATTCAATTCATAAATACGACCTGCACATAACATAGCTTATACAAAATGGACAAATGTAATTCGAAATAAAACACTTAACAAACTCAGACAAACTGACACAGACTCGACAGACGCTAACAGCCGCCTAGCTCCAACGAACCCCAAAGAAAAACGTGCAAACTAAAACATAAAAGGGGAGGGGTCAGTCTAAAGACTGAGCAAGGGGTTAACACACGCACGCTATACATATATATAGAGCACAGCACAAAGTAGAAACAATATTCGTGAACCCGGGGCTAGTTTTTGCACGCTAAAACATTTTCCCGTGATAGTATACATATAGGGAGGCTTAAAACCAAACCAAAAAAAAAAGCTTAACTCAAACGTTTCTTAAAGTATAAACTCAGATTCATGCAGACTTAGCACACATATCGGAACATAACTTATTAGGTCAATGGCAAATCCAATTTTATCTTAACTTAAGAGTCTTACCTCGTTTCACGAACTTATAACCATCAAACATAACGAAACTCGGCGGGTACGAGTACACAACCAACCAACTCCTTCATAACACACAAAGACTTAAGCACACGAAATCAAAATACACATACCTCCACTTACACCGGTTGATGGGTGGGTTGTACATACCCAAACCATCCGCGCTTATACGTCCGGGTCGTGAGTTTCATGACACTCACGCCCAAGGACTCCATCCCCCACTAACCTCCTAGTGGGTTCCGGGTTGATCCTATAAAATGGAGAAGTGCACAGGGGTTGTAACCGGTGACCCCATGGCCAACTCGGGTCTCCCTTACCCACAACTCCGGGGCCCATCACACTTACACTTATAAACACACGAAAATCGGAAGTTTAAACCCGCTAGACTCACACTTATACATAGCACATGCATATCGTACGTACATATCACACCGACCTCAAAATCATAACAAAATCAAAGCTAAGCGTACATAGGCTTATACATAGCTTCATACTTTCAAACTTATGGCAAAGCCAACAAATACGTATCTCACACATATCTACATATACATAGAGGCTTATAAGTCACATGCATTCGAAAATCGGCACATTTCGTTAGGGTATAACTATATCCTAACCTCACCTGGTACCAAACAAAGCTGCAGACAAAGCAAACGGTTCACCCCGGAACCTACACGACTCACTTGTCACCATCCCGGGTGCACCTGAACCAAACTGGACACAAACAAAAGACTCAGACTCAAGACTAAACCACAAAGACACACGACGATGCTCAAGATGAATATTGGTATGCATAAGTGTCCATGTTGTGTTTCTAATGTGGTGTCGTGATCAATTTAAGCATATCAATACTCAACAAGGTCACATTTATAAGCAATACTTCCAAACATACATATAAATTAAATTCACGTAATCACATGGCCTATCATACTCATGAAACACGTCGAGAGGCATTCATACGCACAATTAATTAAAATAGAAGAAATCGAAACGAAATATAAATTACATTATTTTATATTAATCCAATCCAATCCATTCTTCGTATAATCAAATTATATTTGTTCGGATAAATTATTTCTCACCTAATCAAGTTTCTAGTTTAATCATACATATAAGCTTAATTCAATTCATTTGTTGCATAACGGTTTCATATTCAATTTATGCAATTTAACTTTAATAACGAAAGTTTCAAATTTAAGCATCCAAGGCATAAAATTCGTCTTTTACTTAATCAAAATTAGCATAATCATTTTCAAATAATAAGGTTCAATTAATTCAAGTTATACAAATTTATATTCTCCTAAAATTACATAAACACTCCTTGTACAATAATTATATTCAAACTGTAGGCATGAAACGAGGCTAATATCAACAACAAATCATAAATTCATTTATTCCATAATTCATTACATATTTTCAGATTCCATACAACACATATTTCTCAATTTACTAAGCATACATGGACGAATTACAAATTAGAGCAATTAACAATTAATTCGTAAAAACTTCAGAAATTCAAAACAAATCAATCGGACACCTGATTGATGAATGGAAAGTGGCGTTGAACTCACCACGACGAAAGGTACTCGCTGTTCAAAGGGCGTCGGAACGCCGCCGCCGGAACCTGCCGGACCGCCACGTGCAGCAGCCAGACCACCACCTCCGGTGGTCGGAAAATTCCCCGAAAGCACAGAAACGTGTGCCACGGCCTGCCCGACAAAAGCCTTCAAACAATTTCAGAAAATACCAAACACACCGGATTTTGTTGACCAAAAACCGAACTAAATCCCAAGGATGAAAACTGAAATTAAACGTAAACCGTAAAACGAAAACGAAATCCGAAAGTACCGTTGGAAAGCCCATATCGAGGCCTTCGAAAGCCCCTAGCCAAACGCCGGAAAAGTAGCCGGAAAAAATGGGCTGCTGGTTCACAGCCAGTCCACCACCGGTCCGCCGCCAATGGCAGGTTCTTGGGCCGCCACCTACATGAAAAGTTCGGCCTCGTCATGCTGAGTAATTCTTGTGAAGGGTCCGATGTCAAAAACCCGCCGAAAAAGGTCGAACCACTTTCGCCTTCAACCTCGCGACTGCCATGCCGGAAAACACCATCTCCACCGCGAATCTGATAAAAAGGAGGTCGAAAATGGAACCAGGGCCCCGAAAAACCTGGGAAACCGCCTAGGGTCACCGGAAAAGACCACCGGAGGCAGCGGAATCACGCCGCTACAGTAGCTCCGCCGCCCGCCGTCCGCTTTGGGTGGCGCGTGCGCCCTCCTCGCCGCCCTGATGGCGGTGCCGCCTACTCAAAAAGTTGTGCCGGGAAGTCCTCTAGCCATCCTTGGGGCGCGTGTCTCAAATGGGTAGCCGAAAACCACCGCGGGATGCAGGCGAAGTGGAGGCTCCGCCACTCCCCTCCAGCCGCGACTGAAAATCCGCCATATCTCCACCACCTCTCGTCGTTTGGCCACGAATCTGGTATCATTGTAACGGGCTCGTCGAGATCTTCGAAAAACACTATGGGTTCGTCGAATTCCATCGAGAAAAGGCCGAGTTATGGTCGAGTGTGTGTGTTAAGGTGTAGTGTGAGAGAGAGAGAGAGAGAAGAGAGGCGGGAGAGAAGAGAGAGAGAGAGAAACGAGGGTTCGGGTGTTTTATCCCGGGTCCTAGGCGTGAAACGAACGGTAGAAGGGGCAAACGATGTCAGAATTGGGCAAACTCAGAGTCTACGGATTCGTCTCGATGCCCCGAACTCGTTGAAGGGATCAAAATGGTCAAAATCTCGATCAAACGAGCAGTTACCGAAAACCCCTTAAAAAGAGAAAATTACAAAGGGGCCCCTAAACTCTAAAAGAGTTCAAAATAGGGCCACGTAAAACACAAAATCACATAATTAAACACAAAAAAAGGTTGTGTAACGCCCCGAATTTTAGACAGTCAGGTACGCTCGACACGTGTGAGTTTCGAGCGTTAGGATCTTATTTTATTATTTTATTTATTCAAGTTACAAGTGTTATGTTAATTTTATAAATTGTGATTTAACATGATTACATGAATTAAATGTCCAATTTGAAGTAATTGCCAAAATTGTCCTTAAGTGTTCATTTCCTTTTCTTTAAGGACTTGATTGCATGAAATATTAGGGGACTAAAGTGATCATTTCCCAAACTTGATACACTCAATTGCATGACTTATGGAGTTAGAGGATTTAATCATAATTATCACATATTTCCCCAAATATATCACGTTATATGCATCTCTCTCTCAATCATCTTCATTTTCATACCAAGCATCCCATGTTTGCTTTCTCTCCACCGAACCACCATCCTTCAAGAAAGGAAATGGAGAAATCATTATCTTCAAGCTAGAATTTGTTAGGGAAATTCATGATTCAAGCTTAAGCATCCAGGATCATCCATCTTTCTTCCTTCAAGTTCATGTAAGTGAGGATTATGTGATTTCTTGAATTTATGTATGAAGCTAGGGTTTATAATTCAAGCTTGATAATTCATGATTTAATGTTAGAAGCATGATTAGGAGCCTTAGGCTTGAATTCCAAGTATGATTCTTGAAGAATATGAGATTATGGAATAAATTATATATATGCTCAAGTTGGTGATTATGAGGATTAAAGCATGATTTATATGTTTTGATGGCATATTAAGGTATATTGAGCATGTATACATGCATATTTCCAGAATTCTTGCATGTTGGGATGATTTTGGAAAGATTGGGGATGCTTGGTTTTGTCCCGAGAGCATCCCCTGTTTTGTTCTGTTCTCTGTTCTTCCTGCGTAACGGGAACGGCCCTTCCCGTTCCCTTTGTAAGTAGGGAACGGCCGTTCCCATTGTTTGAATGATATGCTTGGCGGCGAGGGCGGGAACGACCGTTCCCATTTTGGCTTGCAAGCCGGAACGGCCGTTCCCATCTTCGGGGAGCCCGACAGCGGGAACGGCCCTTCCCACTTTGAACTGGAACCTGGAACGGCCGTTCCCAGCTCTCTGGTAGTGCAGAAATATTCTGCACAAAATTACAATTTTGGCCCCTCGTTCCAATGGCCTGTTTGATCCCGAATTGCTATTATATGATTGATTATATGTCGAAACAACATGTTATCATGCTACATTGTGTATTGCTCGATGTCTCGTGTATGATCGCGCCGTGCGTCATTATATGGAATAATATGTTTGAATTATAATCTCATGCACGTACATTGTCCCGTTTCGTGTTCAGTTACTCTCCAGGGCGGAGATTGGGGATCATGAGCACGTTCACGCATTCACGAGTCGTGTGTCGCCTGTCAGGTGAGGTTTAATTTCTAGTTACATAGAACCCGTATATCCCTTATGTGATATTTCGGCCAAAAGGTATTTATATTGATAATTTCCATAAACTATTGACCACGATTTATAGCTACATTTATCAAGTCATATATTATTTCACGCAAGTCATGTTTCAAGCAAGCAAGCCATGATTGTCCATGTTCATGATTTCAAGCATGTTTAGGCGAGTAGCATGATTGTTCACGATGGGCCCGAGGGTAGTGACTAGAGCCAACCGGGAAAGCAAGGGCTGACGGGTAACTCTGGTGCTATCCTCACCACATTTGGGGTCACCCCTGAATCCACTAGGAGGTTAGTGGAGGAAGGAGCTCCGGGCTTAGGGATTCATGTACCCTCTGCTCACCATGTCGTGGATGGTGAAGGCTAGCTACCTTCCCATCATTGGAGGGAGAAGGAGACTGGGGACGAGTCCGGCACCACGGATGCGCCTCGGGTTATTTCATGATTGTTACTCCATGAATATGTTACCTGATTACACTATTGCACGATAGCACGATAATTGATTGCATGATCACCTCTTGATTAATAAACAAGCAAGCATGTCCATGTTCATTTGGAGTAAGGTTGGAGACCGCCCTCACTCGCCGGGGCCATGTATTGATTGATTGCATGATAAGGAACAAGTATTTAATATTGACAGTTGTATCCTCGGGCGAAGCTATGTTTTTATTGAACTTGTATAATTATCTTTTATAAACCTTTACCCGAGAATATAACTTGCATGTTATCTGCGCTAATATATATGTAAACCCCTCACTCGGTCTTCACAGACTGACGCCTCCACCTTTCAGGTATTGCAGGTGCACGCTAGGCGGGAGTGAGTCGAGTCGGGTCCAGTTCATGTAGTCGTGTCATCCGTGGTTCGTGCATTTAATTATTATTATTATTATTAGTGTTAATTCTGGAATTGTAGTTATTGTTATTTTATAATGGAAGATGATAATGTATTGATATGATAGTCTAGATTATGCACTACTTGATAAATGAGATATGTCATGATTGAACTGAAGGAAATAATTGCCATTGTTGAAGTATGCTTCCGCTTTGTCATGTCGCATGTTTAAGTTTCCCGCCTAGCTTGTCGTGTATTGCATTGTCACCCGTTCGCTATAGGTTGGTTCATGTACGGATTGGCCGTTTCGTATGTGGATTGACCTATAGTGCGGGGGTGTGGCACCTCCACGTGTACCGGGGTGCTACAGGTTGAAACATGGCGTACCTTATACGTCGAACGAACGGGATGTTACAGCAACTATGGAGCTAATGGTGTCCTCAACTCTCTTCATTCTAAATTCAGCACGCCCATCATCCAATTCTCATTCTGCTCCACAAAAGTCTGTCCAACCTCCTCATTCACATTCTGCTCCCCAGCAGTCTCCAATCTCCAAAACATCTCCTGCCTTCTTTTCTTTATCGTCTACAACCTCCTCCACCACTTTCTCTTGCATAGCAGTCAATATAACGACAACATCTTTATCTCCCTTCTCCTCATTCTTCTCACCTTCATCAGCTTTGTCACTTTCCTTGTCGCTCTCCTTCTCCTCTTCAACCTTTTCATCATTCTCACTCTCCAATTGAGTCTCCACCCCCACAGTCCCATTATCCGCAGCCTTGTCACTTTCCTCCTCACTCTCCTTCTCCTCTTCAACCTTTTCAACATCCTCACTCTCACTCTCTTGTTCACTCTCCACCCCAACAATCACATTATCCTCACTGTCTCCAACATGCCCTTCTTCTTCATTCTCCTCTGCAGTACTCTCTTCATCTTCAGAATCCCCCACCTGTACTCCCTTCTTTAACAATTGTCTCAACAACTTTAAATCTCTTCTCTGATTCGCAACAACTTCCCTCAACAAAGCTATAGTGCCCAACTCAACATTATTCTTTGTGGTGGGAGGTTCAAACAATTGCAACTCCCTCGATTGAGTTGCAACGATGTCCACAAGCTTCAAACGAAATAAAAATGAAGGATGTTAGTAATATACACAAACTAACTAAAAGAAAATGTTAAATGAGTTACCTCGATCATCTCGATGCCATCCAGTATATCATTGGCTCTATCTAAGTTGCTGGGAAAATTGGTGGCCTGTGATTGCCATCTAAAAAATCGAGGAAACACCCGCACCGAGCTAGGACAGCCATACGTAGGAAAATGCTCATAAAACCATGCCTGTTACATTAATCATAATACATATTCAATTAATTAACGTAACTATACACATAATAGACAACAACATATACTAAATTTTGAAATTGTATAAATACCATCAAACCAGCCACGAAACTGTTGACGTAGCCTGAATTTTTGCTCAGATAATGCGTGATGGCTCCCACCAAAAACCTATAAGCAGCCACACCCCATGCAAACTGTAACACCCCCAGAGCGAAGGGGGCCACATCCCCAGCACTAAGGCCCAACACGAGTAACGAAATGGAAGTCCGCACCCGTATCAGACCATAGCGAACGGGAGACACACAAAACTCACACCCACGCTAGGCGGCCTAGACCCTCAAGAACTGCAAGAGTTAAAATCAGAGTAGCGGAAGCAATTAAAGCAATTCTCAAGCTAAACATATCTCCCAAGATCACATATGCATTTCAAAAGCGGGGAAAGGCAAGCTTTCAAGGTAGTTCCTATACAGAAGATACAATGCCATCAAGGCCCAAAAGCGAAAGTGTAATCATAAGTACATAATCCAAAATACAACAATAAGAGTAGAAGTAATCCACTACGATGCATGAAGACCCAAGCTAAACCACAAGTAAACCCAAAAGACACTTGCCGCCTAGCTTGACTCGGAAGAACCTGCAAACTCAGAAGAAAGGAAAAAGGGGAAAACAACAACGAGGGTTAGTCCTAGCGACTAGCGAGGGGGCTAACTCATGCACCCGATATATATATATAGCAAAGCACTTAATCAAATGGAAAGATCCTTGAACCGAGAGTGGTTTTTTTTCTGCAAGCCAAATTAATTCCCGTGATATAGATATATATAAGTTAAAGGGAAGGGAAAAGGGCAAAACAAGACTCCAAGTTTTAGGTGAATTAAGAATCCGATCTCGTTCCGTAGATCATACAAAGCTTAAACCAACTCGGCGAGTACGAGTCACACACATCCCCAGCTTCCAAATACGAAGAACAAAGCAAAGCAAAACAAATCAGAATCCATCCCCAACACCGGTTGATAGAAGGGTTGATCGGCCCTAACTATCCACATACACAGACGAGACAAGGTTTAATTACTTCCTTGAAACCTTCGGCGGTTGCCTCCGCCGGCTCAAGAGAAACACCCTTCCTCAAACTCCCAAGGTTGGGTGAAACTCTCAAATGGAGGTGTTGATGGAAGAGCTCGGCGACCCCTCGGCCGTCCCGAGATTACCATACCACACTCCGGGGCCCAAACAGATAACGAAAGTCACACAAACAAATCTTAAAGCTTATCTTTCAAAGCTATATCTCGCTTACACACACACACACACTCTTGCACCAAACTAAACTTTTCAAATGAAAGGAAAATAACTTATATACTTATACAAAACGTTTTCAAACTCTTATAACAGATGGGGCAAATCCCGCAACATAAGTATCATACACTTATTTACCATATACTATACGTATTCACATGCGAGGTTTCAAATCAAATAGGGTCGTAGGTCGAGTAACTAAAAGAACAAAACCTCACCTTGGCAACGAACGTAGCGGAGTCAAAAGAGGAAACCGGGCACCTACGGAGCAAGCTCGTCCTCAACAGGAAGAACCTCTGAACAAGGCAAACAACAAGGAACACTCGTAGACTCAATATGAACCACATTGACGCTCGGTACATGCGTATGTATGCTTATGATGCCAATGATATGAAATGAATCCACCTCTAGGTCATTTAAGAGCATTCAAAGCATAATCAAACATATATCATAAACGAGGCAAGAATAAACAACAAGAAACAACGGAAAGGAAACAAAACGAACGAAACTAGAGTTCCTAGGAGACACGCCCGTGTCCCCCGGGAAGGCAAGCTGAGACACCCCCGTGTCTCAGTACAGAAACTAAACAACAGAAACCTGGAGGTGACACGCCCGTGTCACCAAGAAAAGGCAAGCCGAGACACCCCCGTGTCTCGGTACAGAAAAGCGAAAACGAAATCAAAAGGTGACACGCCCGTGTCACCAACAAAGGGCAAACCGTGACACCCCCGTGTCACGGTACAGAAAAAAGCAGGCTGCTCAACAGTAACTCAGCAAACCCAAAACAAAACCCAACCCCCCAAACTCCAACTACCAAGCAAGTAAAAGAAATAAATGTTAAGAACCAAGTCCTTGGAGCATACTATCAACATCAAATCTCAAGGAAACAAGAAAGGAGCAAGAATCAAACCAAATTCTTCCAACACTTACTATTCACATGCTTGCCAAATCTCAACAATCAACCATGGAATTGAACTCAAAAACACATAAAAGAGAGAAGAGTAAGTGTAGATGACAACCATGAACTTACCTTTCAATTTGGAGAAGTTTTGATGAAGATTTGAGCTCAAAATCATAAGGTTGGCCAAAAGGCTTCTTCTTCTTCCTTGCTTCCTTGTACCGATCAGTTTTGGGAGAGAGAGAAGAGGATTGGCTCGGTTTCAAGGGGATTTGGGGCTGAAATGGTTAGCTAACTCAAGTGTATTCCAAGGTTAAGGGCTTGGTTGGGTTAAGGTGGGGTCCACAACTCAAAGCTAGGTCAAAAGGTGGCTCTCAAGCGCAAGGGCTCGTTACGGGTGAAATTCGGAGGTCTTAATGAGCTTAGAAAAATGTGAGGTTTGTCCCATCGAACCCGAATCGTCGAAACGAGTTCAATGGAGGTGACAGAATTCGAATCCGAATTCCCGAGCTCAAGATACACGTCTCGGAACCCAAGGTGCGCTAAGTGCTCTTTAGCCTCCTTTAGGTCCCGTCTCCAAAACGAACCCAAAAAGGCAACCAAAACAAATACCAAAACATATAACGAGCAAATAAACGAGTTCATAAGGCATATTATCAACACATAACGCGAATTCACAAAAATCAGAATTAATTACGAATCTAAAACGAGCAAAATATAAGGTGAAGGAAAGTTAAACGCTCAAGTTAAACAAGTCTATACCAAAGCAATTAAGTTCAAATAACTTCAAATGATCCACGTTGACAATTAATATCACATAATCACTTAAAGAACTAACTAAATAGCGCACATAAGAGGTTACCTGAAAAGTCTGATCAGTCGGGATGTTACAACCCTCCCTCCTTCAAAAGGACCTGTCCTCAGGTCCGAGGCGAGGTCTTGAAAAGATCCGGATACAACTGTTTCATCTTATCCTCGGTCTCCCAAGTAGCTTCTTCGGATTCTTGATCACGCCACAAGACTTTCACAAGAGGGATCTGTCTATTCCTCAACTCTTGCATCTTTCGATCCAACACCTGAACTGGATACTTCTTAAAAGTCAAATCCGGCTCTAACTGAACTTTCTCAACTGGAAGAATAGAAGACTCGTCGGGGTAATATTTCCGAAGCTGCGAGACATGGAACACATTGTGAATCCCGGTCAAACTCGGCGGTAAATCAAGTTTGTAAGCTACTTCCCCAACTCGATCAAGGATCTCAAAGGGGCCTAAGTAGCGAGGGTTAAGCTTCCCGCCTTTACCAATCCGAGCATACCCTTTTCTAGGAGATGCCTTTAAAAAGACCCTATCTCCTTTCTCGAACTCTAAGGGTCGTCTTCTTCTATCTGCATAACTCTTTTGCCGATCTTGAGCCACTTTCAACCTCTGTTTAATCACTTTCACCCTCTCGATGGTATCCTGAATTTCCTTAGGCTTCTTAGCTCTCTCGAGCTTTCCATCTTTGGTCCACCTCCATTCATCAATATCCCAAAAGAGAGGGGATCTAAATTTCCTTCCATATAACGCCTCATACGGTGCCATCCCAATAGAAGACTGAAAGCTGTTGTTGTAGGCATATTCAATCAAATCCAACTGTTCATCCCACGAATCCTGATAATCTAAGGCACAAGCACGAAGCATGTCCTCAAGATACCTTATTAGCCTTTCTGACTGGCCATCCGTCTGTGGGTGAAATGCAGTACTGAAGTGGAGCTTCGTCCCCAAACACTTCTGTAATTCCTGCCAAAAACTGGATGTGAACCGAGGATCTCTATCTGAAACAATGCTGACCGGGGTACCATGCAATCTAACAATCTCCTTCCGATATAACCGGGCCAACTTAGGAACCTTATCAGACGTCTTCACCTTAAGAAAATGTGCCGACTTCGTCAACCGATCAATAATCACCCAAATTCCATCGGAACCTCCTTTGGTCCTTGGCAAGCCGGACACGAAGTCCATTGTCACTTGCTCCCACTTCCACTCGGGTATTGGAAGTGGTTGGGGAGTTCCTCCCGGTTTCTGGTGTTCTGCTTTCACCACTTGGCATGTTTGACATCTCCTAACATAGTTAGCGACGTCTCTCTTCATGCCGTTCCACCAATAAGAAGTCCTTAAATCCTTGTACATTTTGGTGGTACCGGGATGTACTGCATACGCTGACTTGTGGGCTTCATCAAGTACCAACTGCTTAAAATCTTCCGGAACACAAACCCGAGCCTTCAACCTGAACAATCCTGAATCATCAAATCCAAACTCGGTTTCAGGATCAATCCTTGACTTCGCTATCAATTTCTGAATCTCTGGATCCACAGATTGAGCTTCTATCAATCTCTGCTTTAAAACCGGCTGAACCGAAATATTAGCCAATCGAGCCTCTGAAACCAGAACCACTGAACCCTGTCTACTAGAACCTGCTTCCAAACCTGAAACATTCACTTTCCTACTCAAAGCATCCGCCACCACATTGGCTTTACCCGGATGGTACTGAATCTTACAATCATAATCCTCGAGTGTCTCCATCCATCTCCTCTGTCTTACGTTCAAATCCTTCTGGGTAAACAGATACTTAAGACTCTGGTGGTCGGTGAACACTTCGAAAGTGATTCCATAAAGGTAATGCCGCCATTTCATCAAAGCAAACACCACTGCGGCGAGTTCCAAGTCATGAGTGGGATAGTTCTTCTCATGATCCTTTAACTTCCTTGAGGCGTAGGCTACAACCTTACCATTCTGCATTAGCACACAACCGAGACCTTCCTTCGAAGCATCGGTGTAAACTGAGTAGCCTTCCGAACCTTCGGGTAGGGTTAAAACCGGTGCAGTAGTCAACCTCTCCTTAAGGGTTTGGAAACTCTTCTCACACGCCTCATCCCACTCAAACTTCACCTCTTTCTTAGTTAACCGGGTCAACGGGGAAGCAATCTTCGAGAAATCTTTCACAAAGCGCCTATAATATCCTGCCAACCCGAGAAAACTTCTCACTTCCAAGGCATTCTTCGGTGGTTTCCAAAGCATCACCGTTTCGATCTTCGCCGGATCCACTTCTATACCATTCCCTGAAATGAAGTGACCCAAAAAGGAAACTCGGTCCAACCAGAACTCGCACTTACTGAACTTGGCGAACAATCTGTGCTCCCGAAGTGTAGACAAGATAATGCTCAAATGCCGCGCGTGCTCTTCTCCGGACCTCGAATACACCAGAATATCATCTATAAAGATGACCACGAATTTATCGAGGTAAGGCCGGAATATTCGGTGCATCATATCCATAAACGCGGCTGGGGCATTGGTCAGACCAAAAGGCATGACCACAAACTCAAAATGCCCATATCTCGTGTTGAAACCCGTCTTCGGTATATCTCCCTCCCGGATACGCAACTGGTAATACCCTTGCCTTAAGTCCAACTTGGAATAAACCCTCGAACCTTGCAGGAGGTCGAACAACTCTTCAATGTGAGGGAGCGGGTATTTGTTCTTAACCGTTAACCGGTTCAGCTCACGGTAGTCAATACACATTCGCAAAGTCCCATCTTTCTTCTTTACAAATAGGACCGGAGCACCCCACGGAGAAGTGCTCGGGCGAATGTAACCACACTCTAAGAGCTCGTCCAATTGCATCTTCAACTCCTTCAACTCGGCTGGAGCCATCCTATAGGGAGATTTCGCATACGGTTCTGCTCCGGGATAGAGATCTATCACAAACTCGACGTCCCGATCCGGAGGTAAAGATCCCAAGTTCTCCGGAAACACATCGGGAAATTCCTTCACGATCTCCGTCTCTTCGAGCTTGGCCTGATCCTTTGGCTTATTCAAAAGGTAGGCCACATAACCCGTCGCACCGTCCCGAAACAGTCTACTTGCTTCCATGAAGGAAATAAACGGGCAGGTCTTCAACCTCTGACCCGCAAAGACCGTAGAACCCAAAGTCACCCTCTTAGCAAAACAATCCATCATGGCTCGATAACGGTACAACCAGTCCATTCCCTGAATTACCCCATACTTCTTGATAGGCATCTTGATCAGATCTGCCGGATACTCATGATCTTCCACAACCACCGGACAACCTCGGTAAACACAATTCGTAGACAAAGTAGCACCAAGGGGAGAAGAAACAATAAAGGAATCATTTAGGCAAGCAACAGGCAAGGGAAGAGTAGAAGCAAGCCGGGAAGCAATAAATGAATGTGTTGCTCCCGGATCAAACAATGCATGCAATGGAATGCCATGAATGTAGATAGTACCTTCAACAACGGCATTGACATCCACCTCTACATTCTCTTCCTCGCCCTCCAAAGCATAGGCTCTCGCTTGGATCGGTGCTCTCGGAGGCATCACATTCAACGGCGGAGGAACTCGAGGCTGAGGTGCTCTCACTTGAGGACAAGTACTGATCATATGGCGGGCTCTCCACATTTATAACATCTTCTCAATTTCTTCCGGCAATTCTCCTCGGTGTGGTTGGGACCCTTGCAATAACTACACTGAATCGGGGCCGGTAAAGCTAGTGCCGTCGGTACCAGAGGTCGAGCTTTCTTGACTGAAGTAGTAGGACCTTGGGGTTTGAAGACCGGAGGCCCACTATAGGATACAGGCCTCTTCCCCAAATTAGAGCTCGAACCTTGGCCCGAAGAGTAAGTCGGCCTCAATCTCTTGTTATTGGCTTCCACCTTAATTGCCTTCCTCATAGCCTTCTCCCATGTATTCACTGTAGCCGCCTTAAGAGCATCCTGGACTTCATATCTTAAACCATGAATAAAGTTCCGAGCCTTCTGAGTATCATCATTGGTGATGTGTGGAGCATACGGTGCAAGTCTCTCAAATTCCATGATATACTCTTCAACCGATCGATTCCCTTGTCTCAGTTCTGTAAATTGTTGCAATCTTCTCTCACGAGCACTTGATGGAACATACTTATGGCGAAACTCTCTCACGAAGCTTTCCCAATCAAACTCTTCTCCATTCCTCTCCAATCGAGCTCTCATAGCTTTGAGCCAATTGGATGCGGGACCTTGAACAAACCGGGCCGTACAAACAGCTTTCTCATGCGAAGGAGCGGGGCAAATTTCCCAAATTCCCGCAACTTCCGACAACCACTCCTCGGCTTGGATGTTATCTCCTCCATACCACTTCGGCGGATTGTTGTTTCTGAACTCCTTAAAGGCCGGAGTTACTTGCCCACCTTGTCCTTCCCATGGTGGATTATTCCTTTGGTTCTGCTGAAGCTGGTTCAGAAGGGCCTGCACAATATTCTCAGCATTCATCGGAGGAGGTGGAGGTGCTTGTGGAGGGGGTTGATTAAGATCAGGAGTCTGTTCCCTATCTGCTCTCCTTCTTGGAGGCATCCTGAAAATGCACAAATCAAGAAGATATCGATGCATGGAGTTCAGTTCATGATCATGAAGTCAATTATCACAAATTTAAGCAAATAAGTCACGTAGAGATGTAGATGAATGCAAATAGTCACATACTCCTATACCGAACGACCTAGACAGACTCAACACGACTCCAGAGCTCTGGTTTTGCAACCGAGAGCTCTGATACCACGCCAGGATGTAACACCCCCAGAGCGAAGGGTGCCACATCCCCCGCACTAAGGCCCAACACGAGTAACGAAATGGAAGTCCGCACCCGTATCAGACCATAGCGAACGGGAGACACACAAAACTCACACCCACGCTAGGCGGCCTAGACCCTCAAGAACTGCAAGAGTTAAAATCAGAGTAGCGGAAGCAATTAAAGCAATTCTCAAGCTAAACATATCTCCCAAGATCACATATGCATTTCAAAAGCGGGGAAAGGCAAGCTTTCAAGGTAGTTCCTATACAGAAGATACAATGCCATCAAGGCCCAAAAGCGAAAGTGTAATCATAAGTACATAATCCAAAATACAACAATAAGAGTAGAAGTAATCCACTACGATGCATGAAGACCCAAGCTAAACCACAAGTAAACCCAAAAGACACTTGCCGCCTAGCTTGACTCGGAAGAACCTGCAAACTCAGAAGAAAGGAAAAAGGGGAAAACAACAACGAGGGTTAGTCCTAGCGACTAGCGAGGGGGCTAACTCACGCACCCGATATATATATATAGCAAAGCACTTAATCAAATGGAAAGATCCTTGAACCGAGAGTGGTTTTTTTTTTTGCAAGCCAAATTAATTCCCGTGATATAGATATATATAAGTTAAAGGGAAGGGAAAAGGGAAAAACAAGACTCCAAGTTTTAGGTGAATTAAGAATCCGCTCTCGTTCCGTAGATCATACAAAGCTTAAACCAACTCGGCGAGTACGAGTCACACACATCCCCAGCTTCCAAATACGAAGAACAAAGCAAAGCAAAACAAATCAGAATCCATCCCCAACACCGGTTGATAGAAGGGTTGATCGGCCCTAACTATCCACATACACAGACGAGACAAGGTTTAATTACTTCCTTGAAACCTTCGGCGGTTGCCTCCGCCGGCTCAAGAGAAACACCCTTCCTCAAGCTCCCAAGGTTGGGTGAAACTCTCAAATGGAGGTGTTGATGGAAGAGCTCGGCAACCCCTCGGCCGTCCCGAGATTACCATACCACACTCCGGGGCCCAAACAGATAACGAAAGTCACACAAACAAATCTTAAAGCTTATCTTTCAAAGCTATATCTCGCTTACACACACACACACACTCTTGCACCAAACTAAACTTTTCAAATGAAAGGAAAATAACTTATATACTTATACAAAACGTTTTCAAACTCTTATAACAGATGGGGCAAATCCCGCAACATAAGTATCATACACTTATTTACCATATACTATACGTATTCACATGCGAGGTTTCAAATCAAATAGGGTCGTAGGTCGAGTAACTAAAAGAACAAAACCTCACCTTGGCAACGAACGTAGCGGAGTCAAAAGAGGAAACCGGGCACCTACGGAGCAAGCTCGTCCTCAACAGGAAGAACCTCTGAACAAGGCAAACAACAAGGAACACTCTTAGACTCAATATGACGCTCGGTACATGCGTATGTATGCTTATGATGCCAATGATATGAAATGAATCCACCTCTAGGTCATTTAAGAGCATTCAAAGCATAATCAAACATATATCATAAACGAGGCAAGAATAAACAACAAGAAACAACGGAAAGGAAACAAAACGAACGAAACTAGAGTTCCTAGGAGACACGCCCGTGTCCCCCGGGAAGGCAAGCTGAGACACCCCCGTGTCTCAGTACAGAAACTAAACAACAGAAACCTGGAGGTGACACGCCCGTGTCACCAAGAAAAGGCAAGCCGAGACACCCCCGTGTCTCGGTACAGAAAAGCGAAAACGAAATCAAAAGGTGACACGCCCGTGTCACCAACAAAGGGCAAACCGTGACACCCCCGTGTCACGGTACAGAAAAACGCAGGCTGCTCAACAGTAACTCAGCAAACCCAAAACAAAACCCAACCCCCCAAACTCCAACTACCAAGCAAGTAAAAGAAATAAATGTTAAGAACCAAGTCCTTGGAGCATACTATCAACATTAAATCTCAAGGAAACAAGAAAGGAGCAAGAATCAAACCAAATTCTTCCAACACTTACTATTCACATGCTTGCCAAATCTCAACAATCAGCCATGGAATTGAACTCAAAAACACATAAAAGAGAGAAGAGTAAGTGTAGATGACAACCATGAACTTACCTTTCAATTTGGAGAAGTTTTGATGAAGATTTGAGCTCAAAATCATAAGGTTGGCCAAAAGGCTTCTTCTTCTTCCTTGCTTCCTTGTGCCGATCAGTTTTGGGAGAGAGAGAAGAGGATTGGCTCGGTTTCAAGGGGATTTGGGGCTGAAATGGTTAGCTAACTCAAGTGTATTCCAAGGTTAAGGGCTTGGTTGGGTTAAGGTGGGGTCCACAACTCAAAGCTAGGTCAAAAGGTGGCTCTCAAGCGCAAGGGCTCGTTACGGGTGAAATTCGGAGGTCTTAATGAGCTTAGAAAAATGCGAGGTTTGTCCCATCGAACCCGAATCGTCGAAACGAGTTCAATGGAGATGACGGAATTCGAATCCGAATTCCCGAGCTCAAGATACACGTCTCGGAACCCAAGGTGCGCTAAGTGCTCTTTAGCCTCCTTTAGGTCCCGTCTCCAAAACGAACCCAAAAAGGCAACCAAAACAAATACCAAAACATATAACGAGCAAATAAACGAGTTCATAAGGCATATTATCAACACATAACGCGAATTCACAAAAATCAGAATTAATTACGAATCTAAAACGAGCAAAATACAAGGTGAAGGAAAGTTAAACGCTCAAGTTAAACAAGTCTATACCAAAGCAATTAAGTTCAAATAACTTCAAATGATCCACGTTGACAATTAATATCACATAATCACTTAAAGAACTAACTAAATAGCGCACATAAGAGGTTACCTGAAAAGTCTGATCAGTCGGGATGTTACACAAACTCCCCAATGGAAGACAGGTCATCCACATAGCAAACAAGTGCTCTAGGCACACCAAATGAGCTCACAGGGAACAATAACGTCGAGAATACAAATAGTATATACATCCGGCAAAAATCTTGCACATCAGACTTATTTGTACTCAGGACCAAATTCCTCATAATGGCTGCAATGTTATCCTTCGTGCATAGTCGAGGATCGTTATCAAAAAATTCTTCAAATGTCGAGGATGGCAACTTGGAGTGTAAATCAACATTCAAACCATAATGTTGCAGCCCATTAACGATACAGAATTCTGCAGAGGTGAAGGGAACAATGATATCTTTGCCAACAGAAACAGAACAGGTTTGCACGTCAAATCGGGATAACAATAGCTTGATTCTAGAGTTGGATGTATATGCAAACGGCATGTTCAAGAAACAACCAAATGGACATCTAGAAATGGCTTCATGGTGTACGGGCTGCATTAAAATCCGAATATGTTCCATTTCTTTACAGAATGCCACCGGGGAACAACGAGTTTGAAGGCTAGCCATTTCTGCAAAAGATAACATCATGGGGTTAAAAACAAATTCGTGTACAAAAAAGACCAAATAGTGTATCTAAACCCAGGAATATAGTACTAGAGCAGAAGAGGGCAAAAAAATACTTGGTTTTCAAATTCAAACAACCCACAAACAAATAAGGCCATTACGTTCAAGGAACTTCCAAACCATAAATTCATTCAACTAAATGCCAATTTCGTGTACAAAATTGGTGTAATAAGGTACCTAAAAACTGAGATATCATATTCAAACATAATATGGGGAAATAAAGCTAGGGCTTTTAGAATCAAACAACCTCCACACAAAATTGAGAATTTCGCTTCAATCAACCCCCAACCAAAGCTGGGCATTCAAATTCAAACAACACCCAACCAATTCCGTGTAAAAAAAAGGGATAATAGCGTACCTAATACTAGATATCTCTTATTGGGAGCAAAGATGGGAAAAAAGGCAAAAAAAATGGGGCCAAATACCTGTATTTTTTCGTGGTCTTCGTCCTCGTCGGCGGTTGAAGCCCCCTCTCGTCAATTTTATAACTCAACGACGGAAACCCTAGTAGCTGAGCTCGGCGGCGAACTTAACTCGGCGACGGAACTCCCTGAACAGTGGAACTCTCTGACCTTCGTAGCTGAAACCCACTCCTCCGGTAACCACCCACCGTCGATTTTTGGCTCAGCAATCACCTCCTCATCGATTTTTCTCTCTTCCCTCCCTCAATGACGATAGTTTTTTTTTTTTTTATTTTTGATTTTACATTAATGAGACTGATGTGTTTGGGAGGAAAAGTCATACTCTTCAGAGGGGCAAGTAGGTAAAATCACCCAAAATAGGGAGGGAAGTAAAATTGATAAACTTAATTAGGGAGTTAATATGAGCGAAATTACAAATGGGGAGTAATGTCAAAATAAACATGCCATGTAGGTAGTTATTCCACATTTCCCGCACAAAATACTATAAAAATATTTTTATGTCAACACTTTAATCTTTAATCTTAAGAAGCACATACAAAAGAGGGAAAGAATCTCCCAACAGATATTTATTCTCTCCCTGTCCCCACACCCGCAATGGATATTTGTCTGTAGGTAGTAGCTAAGAAGATATTAGTTAGGCTAACTTCAAGTCTTGAGCTTTAGGGCTTTTGAGAATTATCTTCCCTGTGTCGAGAAATGGACGCCGCGCAAGAAGCCCAGAACCGGGAGGCCTTCCGGCAGGCGGTGGTTAACACCCTGGAACGCCGTCTGTTTTACATCCCTTCTTTCAAGATCTACCGCGGTGTCGCCGGGCTTTACGATTATGGTCCGCCCGGTTGCGCCGTCAAGTCTAACGTCCTCGCCTTCTGGCGTCAGGTCTGCGCAATTCAAACCCATTTTGTTGGTTTTAGTACTGGCAACAATTTGGTTTGGACTTCTTTTTGTTTTTGTTTTTGTTCAGTTCTGAGTGGTGCTAATCGCTGGAAATGTTGTTAGTTGCTCTGTCTATTTGTTTTCGATGGTATTGCTGGAATTTGTTTATGAATTGGGGTTTGGTTTGGGTAGTTTCAACTAGAATTAAGGTATTTGTTTCTTATGTAAGTGTTCTGATTTGAGTTAGTTTTGTACGCGCTACGAAGAGCTTTATATGTAAAAGCATGAATTTTGCAGATATTTTTCGATGGATAGTTACACTGAGAAACATTGAGGTTTAGACTAATTACACAAACTTCCTTTAAAATTTGAGAAATTTCAAAATCTACTCTTGTTAAAGATTTTACATTGCGTATGAATTATGATGGCTTTATCTCTAAGTTTTTATTTATGATATTCTATTTTGCCCTCGACAGTTTCGGGTGAATGTTTAACTTCAAATTCATGACAATAATAACATGTGTTAGATCAAACCTCAGGCCGAAGTTTTCTTTGAGTTGTTAATTTGGCGGTTGTTACTCCTAATTGGCGAAGTCAGTTGGACACCGACACGAGTGTTGATTTGTTACGAGTTTAGACAATGGGCTTTGGTGAATCAGTAAAGGTGTACATACTGTGTTATATTGATACTCGTATGTGTTCATACTGAAATTAATTGATTGTACCACATGATTCCAGTGCATTTGCTTTATTTAAATTCTTTCCTGTATCTTGTTCATGTGTGTTCAATGCATTTCATTTTTTCTCTTTGGGTTCTGCTGTTCCCATCTACACACTTGATAATATTAACAAAAAATCAATCTTTTTCAGCATTTTGTCCTCGAAGAAAACATGCTGGAAGTTGATTGCCCTTGTGTTACCCCCGAGGTTGTGCTTAAGGCATCAGGTCATGTTGATAAATTCACCGACCTCATGGTAAAGGATGAAAAGACTGGAACATGTTATCGAGCAGACCACTTGCTGAAGGATCACTGCAAAGACAAGCTTGAGAAAGACCCTAATCTTAATGCTGACAAGGCAGCAGAACTGAGGCATGTCCTTGCTGTTTTGGATGACCTCTCTGCTGAAGAGCTCGGTGCTAAAATAAAAGAGTATGGGATTACTGCTCCAGATACAAAGAACACTCTCTCAGATCCATATCCGTTCAATCTTATGTTTCAGACATCAATTGGCCCATCAGGCTTGGCTCCTGGGTGAGGATGTGTTGTTAGTGCTTGATTTTTATTTTATCCTTTTCAATTTTCGATATATTCTTGAAATTTGATTGGCTGCAGGTACATGCGTCCTGAGACAGCTCAAGGTATTTTTGTGAACTTTAAGGACTTATACTACTACAATGGCAACAAGCTTCCTTTTGCTGCTGCACAGATTGGTCAAGCTTTTCGAAATGAGGTCTCATTCATGTCCATGTCATATTAGGATAAATGAAGAGATTTCTGACAAATGAGTTCTATTAGAGCATTATCTTGTTTTCATAATATGTTGCTCAATGTGAAGACCGGACAAATTCTTGTGTTTGCTTTGTAGATCTCTCCAAGGCAAGGTCTTTTAAGAGTGCGTGAATTTACTCTGGCAGAGATTGAACACTTTGTGGATCCTGATGACAAGTCTCATCCTAAATTTTCTGAGGTTTCAAATTTGGAATTTTTGATGTTCCCAAGAGAAGATCAGGTGTCTGGACAAGCAGCAAGGAGAATACCCATTGGAGAAGCCGTTACTCAGGTTTGGTGATTGGATGCCTCATCATCTGGTTTCCTTTGTGGGATTTTATCTCTATGTTAACGGCTTTTTGGAAACTCTTGTGTGGCACAGGGTATTGTAAATAACGAAACATTGGGTTATTTCATAGGGCGAGTGTTCTTGTTCTTGACCCAACTCGGTATTGACAGAAACCGTTTGCGATTCCGACAACATCTGGCAAATGAGATGGCACATTATGCTGCTGACTGTTGGGATGCTGAAATTGAATGCTCATATGGCTGGATTGAGTGTGTTGGTATTGCTGATAGATCAGCATATGATTTACGTGCTCATACTGTAAGTGTTGTCAATTGGTATTCTTGTTTGGTGCATGTGTAATTTGCTTAAAAGGGAAAAGATGCATTGATGTTTTCGATAAAAGCATCTTTTAGTTCCTACCAGTACAAATCCACCACAACTACTTAAAAAGTGAGGATAATTATACTAATATACCCAAGAGGTTAGGCCTAATTACCCAAACTTCCCCTAAGTTTGACAAATTACAAATATTTCCCCTATCAAACATTTTTATGTTTGATCAGTGAATTTTGATGATGTGATTTTAATACCAATTTTCCCGTTGGCATTTAATGGTCAATGTTTGACTTTAACTACATAACTATAAAAGCATGTGTTAGGCCAACCTCAGGGTATGTTGGAAGAAGTTTTTTTAATTTCTAAAACCTTTGAGGAAGTTAGGGGAAGTTTTTCTAATTAGGATGCAATGTCATTATCCAAAAAAAATTAATTCAAGATACGAACTAAAAGATTTGATATCCATTGCATCATTAAATTATCCAAGTGAGTTCCTTTTTAAGTGACAGTGGAAAAGTTTTGTGGATTCGCTATGATTTATCGCATGAGAGATCACATAAATGTTTTATATAACAGATGTTATCTTTTCTTAAATTATCCAAGTGAGTTCCTTTTAAGCGACAGTGGAAAAGTTTTGTTGATTCACTATGATTTATCACATTAGAGATCAAATAAATGTTTTGTATAACAGATGTGATATTTTCTTGATTCCTTTTTTGCAGGATAAAAGTGGAACACCCCTTGTGGCACATGAAAAATTTTCAGAACCTAGAGAAGTGGAGGTCTAGTCCTTTTCATAGTCAACTTCTTCCACACATATAGTCATGGGTTTTTTCTTTCATACGATTTTCATGGCTTTTATGACATGCTTAAGGCTTAAGACCTTACTAACTACTGTTTGGTCTTCTCAGAAACTTGTCATAACTCCAGTCAAGAAAGAGTTGGGTCTTGCTTTCAAGGGTAGCCAAAAGATGGTGGTTGAAGCTTTAGAGGTATACTAATTTTATAATCTCCTCATCAGTACCTTTTTGAATTTTAAGAGTTTCATAACTTTCAACGGATTAAATTTAGGGATAATTACACCGACATACCTTGAGGTTCAGCCTATTGCACAAGCTTCCCCCGATACTTGAGAAATTACAAAAACTTACCCAGTCGAAAGTTAACATTACACGTCTTAGGTCATCTATAATTTTTTTTATAATACCCTATTTTGGCCTTGACAGTCGATGATCAATACCCTATTTTGGCCTTGACGAGTTATTGATCGATACTTGAATTTATAGTCATGACAATAATAGTATGTGGGCCAAAGCTTAAGGGGTGTGAAAGGGAAGTTATTCTCAAACCTTAGGGGAAGTCTGTGTAATTAGAACAAGCCTCAGGCATGCCAGTTTAATTGTTTCTTATATTTTATGTACTTTCAAACTTGGGTTACTTTTATAGGCTATGGAAGAAGAGGAAGCAATGGAGATGAAAGCAACTCTGGAATCCAAGGGAGAGGCAGAGTTTCAAGTCTGTACACTCGACAAGGTCGTGACCATAAAGAGTAATATGGTTTCCATCTCCAAAGAGGTGAAAAAGGAACACCAAAGGGTTTTCACACCGTCTGTGATCGAACCATCTTTTGGCATTGGAAGGATAATATACTGTCTTTATGAGCATTGTTTTTATACAAGAGCTAGCAAAGATGGGGATGAACAATTAAATGTCTTCCGCTTCCCAGCTCTAGTAGCTCCAATCAAATGCACTGTATTTCCACTGGTTCAGAATCAGCAATATGAGGAAGTTGCAAGGAAGATTGCCAGGTCATTGACTGCTGCCGGGATCTCCTATAAGATCGATATTACAGGTATGCACCCTGGAAAATTTCATATACCTTGTGAAATAACTGGGTTCTAACACATATCTGTATTTTGTTTCTTTGTTGATTTGTGCGATCTACTGAGAGGGTGTTTGGCGGAGCTTTTAAGCTCTTTAGAACAAAATATGAGGTTTTTCAGAGCTAGTAAGTTCCTCCAAAATGTGGACTTTTTCTCTTTAAGTTTGGTGACTTGCTGAAACATGCCCGGACGCTAACTGACATTAGAAAACCTTAACAAAACACCCACTTACCCTATTTCCCGCATTATTTCATTTAAATTATGTAACTTTGACAAATTTATCCCAAAGGAAAAAATAGAATTTCAAAGTAAATTTACGACGATAGTTATTAAATTATGTTCATGTACTACAAAATCTCTCATAAGGGATGTTTCTATAATTTTCCAAACCTTGGGAAAGTTTGTGTAACTTGGTCGTACCTCAGGGTATGCCTTCTTAATTATCTCTACTTGAAATTCTCTTGAAGTGAAAACATTTATGGAACTGAAAAGGAAATCAAGCAGAAGAATATAACTCAGTTCCGAGATTTTGTTGTCCTTGTTCATAGTTGCTACTGCAACTCCGTTTACAATGTGATCAACAATTCATTTAGCAGAAGCTAATATATGTGTTTAAATGATGCAGGTACCTCAATAGGAAAGAGATATGCAAGAACTGACGAACTCGGAGTTCCATTTGCGATAACAGTCGATTCAACATCGTCGGTGACGGTCAGAGAAAGGGACAGCAAACAGCAGATTCGTGTTTATGTTGAAGAAGTGGCAGCTGTGATCAAGGAGGTGACCGATGGTGTTGGAACGTGGGGTGATGTACTCTGGAGATATCCCACTCATTCCTCTTGACGACAACAAAACTACATATCCGGTTATGGTAATTACTGCACACTCTGATTAAGAACTTCGATCGAACTTTATTTATATATTTAATCGAGAAATTATATACCTCTACGATTCGACTGTGTGTTTTTGTATACCTGCATTTGATGTTGCTGTATTCATGAATATTTTACTGCTTTCCTTGTAACATTATGTTTGATTCAAGGATTTTGTTGAGGAGAATATCATATACTTATAAAGAAAAAGGAATAAAAAATTCAACTTTCAGAAATTGCTAATTTTATCAAGCAAGGAAAACACATGAAAATAGAACTAAATATACGGGGAATTCCCGAAAACTCCCCAAATTATAAGTCCAATTCCTTTTAACTCCCCATTTTCAAAAATGATGTATTAAAATTCAAGAATCGCGTATCTAAAACCCCAAATGATGTATTTGAAATATAAGGAAAAAATCACGTATCTAAATTCCAGAATCGCGTATCTAAATCCCAAAATTACGTATCTAAATACCAGAATCGCGTATCTAAAACTCCAAATGATGTATTTGAAAATGGGGAGCTAAAAGAAAGTTTTCAAACCCATGGGGAGTTTTCAAACATTTCCCCCCAAATATATAAGTAATTTATTTGTTTTGGGTACAAAATTACAGAAGTGAATTTCATGCGACAATATAGCAAACATTTACCAATTTGAACTGCCATTGTTCTTACTAACCAAACGCTAGAAATATTTTAATTCTTAACGTTATTAAGGATTCTTGGGAGAATTCATGTACGGCTTTACTATATAGTGATAATGATGCATAATGCTGCCAAACCAATGCTGTCTTCGAAGTAATTACACATATCGGCATATATTGGATATTTTTAAAAATATTATTTTATTATATCGATTGTATGGGACAATCATGTTAGATATGGTGTCCGAGTGTTCGACACTACTCACGTGAGAAATTCAAAAAAAAAATTCATGTCGTCATATTTGCATAGTATTATGTTCATATCGTCTTATCTGTATTCATGCATCATAGGTGCACATATATTCGATTAGTATGTGTTCGATTAGTATGAAATCAGTCAAGTGATTACACATATCGAAACAATCAAGTAACTACATATACTCACACGCTTGTGTTAGATCAACATAAAATTAGTGATTCGATTACACATATCCACGAGCATGTGCTAGACCAGGAAGAACCTAAACAGAATAATTCATCACAGCAAATACAAAGAAAGTTCAGTTTCCTCACACTATTCAAACTAAAACATGAAAGCCATCAAATCACAAATCACACAATACCCTAATCTATGCTAATCTCCCAACTCACAGCAAACTACCCTAGATACAAACTAGAAGGGCAAGTGATCGGCGGGGGGACCGCCAGTGATGGAGCTGGAGGTGGCAGCACTACTCCTCTCGGCGTGGCAGAGTTGGCGGAGCTTGGTGGGCACGTACCATATGGAGAGACGAGGATGGGCATTGAAAATGGCATCAATGTCCCATCCTTGTCTCGATGCTATGGCCACCAAAGGCTTGTAACATGCTTGCCTCCACGCCCCGACATTCTCTCCTCTCTCCTTGAAAGCCCTCCTCAGAGCATTGGAGGTGTCCTCATCGAGGCAGTGCAAAGCATAGCAGTGGACATAGTGGCGCATTTTGGGCTTGTTGATGTAGTTCGCTCCGGCTTTCTTCGCATACCGGAAAACTTGGTTCGTCACCTGTATTTGACGAGGAAGAAATAGTCTTGCCTTAAGAGTTCTAGTTCTAATTAAAACAAATACTAAATGATTTATGGGGGAGAAGATGAAGATGGAAATTTGATGTATAAAAACTATGTTTAAGTCCATATGACTTGTGCATGAATTGTTTTATCTCCTCTCTTTAAGTTCCCTAACTAAGTACATTAGTTTTATTCCAAGATAGATTATTGTTAGTTCCCAATTACTCTCAAATGGGACCCGGAATCACAAATGTTTTAACCGTTGAACTTTGTAGTAACCATGCATATTAAACTTTTATAAATTCTGGTTTTTATTTATTATCCAGATTTTTTTTTATACACGCACACCCAAGCGGGAAAAATATAACATTAAGGGGAGAACTTGTTTTTTTTTTTTTAACAAACGAACGCTCAAGTAGGATTCGAACTCAAAACATTGTCCTGGAGAATGAACCTATTAGACACTTGGATCAATCCCTCTTACCAAACTTGTTAGAACAAGAATTAGAAAGATACATGGCTTCTCTTAGAGAAATGACAAGGATTATTGAACTCTTAAATTGACAATTATGACTTTAATTACTCCATATGCAACTGATGCTGTCATGCTGATGATTAATTTTTGTGAAGAATACTTTGAACTGTTCATGAATACAAGAATTGGTGTAAACAACGATTCAATCCTAAAATATAAAGCAATACTATGCACCCGACCCCCTACCACTCATAATCTATAGGTTAATCTAATCGGTTCAATACAAGTCGTGAACCCATCTCCGTAGATTTTCACTAAATGATTTAACTTTTAGTATGCATAGATGTAAAAAGAACCTAAAATAAATAGGAAAACAAAAATGTAGTTCTCAAGAATGTAGGGAGGAGACAACCCAACTCAATTTTATAGGTTATAAAGAATTTTTTAACCCTTATAAAAAGAATTTAATCTAATTTATAAATATTAAAAATTTATGATTTTCCCTTCAAATTATTAAAAAAACAAATGGAATAAATATTTTGAACATCTTGTAATCGAGATTTTTGGATTTCCATCCTAAACCATAAAAAGTCGATGTTTGCATCATCAACTATTGTTTTTTAACAGATTGCAACCTGATTCCAATGGATGTATGACACGTACACGAAATTTATTCCACGTGTCACACGATGAATAAAATCAGGTTGTAATTTGTTAAAAAACAATAGTTGAATATGCAAATGTTGATATTTTATAGTTTAGGATGAAAATTTTAAAAATTATGATAGTACATGATATTCAAAATATTTATTCCAAAAAAATTCACACACAGTATTATTTTGAATCTGATCCGCTCGATACAAATCCTGACTCCTTTCCAATTTTTTAACTTTTAGCTCAACGACTGCACAGTAACGGAGTGGGATTCCAACACAGTATTCAATTGAACAGTGAAATTGGAATTAGATAAAGAGGACAGAAATCAGAGAAACCTTTTGAATTTAAGGAAGGGTGATAAATGGGATAAGATGTTTGGTAGCTGTCCCAAATCCAATCCCATGGAGGAATTTCATATATATTACGTAGGAGTAGTCTGAGGACATAGCTAGGATGCAAGGGCAGAGGCAGACACAACAGATGTCACTTTGTCTCATGTGCAATGATTCTTGTTTTTCTTTTTATTAATGTTGTTTTAGCATAGAGAGACTGAGAGGCTCAGATTATCGTACGCGATCTATCGACTGTTCATGGCGACAGCTCACTAAGGATTTAGGCCCTCTTTCCTCTGCCCATTACCACGAGTACGGATTGCTCAGTCATATGTAATGTAATCTAATGTAATGAGATCAAATCATGTATGTATTGCACACAAAAGATGAAATAGTTTATTTCAGACGTGTCCACAACCTAATCTAATAGGATTGTAACGGATAAACCAAAGTAAATCTCAATTTGTTTCTCTGAGAAACGGTTCGGTATTTAATGCGTATAAGGAGTCATCATATTGGATAAAACTCGTATTTAGTGCTCATAAGAAGTCATCATATTGGATAAAACTCTCACACTGGCACTACCAAAACTCGAATCTAAGATTTTACACTCAATTACCTTCCTAAAAATCAGTTGAGGTACCCGTCCTGGTAAACCATGCATGTCTTTGATTCATGTTAATCTTGTGCACAGGAAAAAGGATTTTTCGTTATATGGGATCTGGTAGTGAATTAACTAAGTTTTAAGGATGATTACAAGTGTTAATCGAAGTGTGAAATTATAAAAAGTATTTGTTAATAAGTATAATGTTCGGCTTTAACTCATTTTAAAAATTAGCTTCTAATACATAGTTTATTAATTATTAAAAATAGAACAAATTTAATTATAAGTATTTTGGAATTCGAACAAAAATTACGAAAAGTATTTTGGTATTGAATTAATTAAGTTGTAGGGATGATTACGAATGTCCCGTGTTTAATCAAATTGTGAAATTATAAAAAGTATGGTAAATAAAAATGTGTTATGCTTAATTCACCTTAAAAATTAGCTTATAAGGTTAGGGTTATTTAGACCTTATAAAATAGTACAGATTTAATAATTATTAGATGTGAGATAAATTTACGGGTATTTGAAATTTTGAACAAAAATTACGAAAAGTACCTTAAAAAATTATGAGGGACAGTACACTATTTAAAATATTTTATGTAATTTCTCATCTATAAAATCTTTTTGGTAGTTTGAATTAACTTTAGGGTATTCCGATTATCCCTATTCCAGTAGCTTATTTTATATAAAACTAAGTCATAGGGAAAACTAGGGCAAAAAAGTAATAATGATGACAACTAGGTCTAGGGCAATAAAAAAACTATATTATTAGGCATGTTATGGTGATTCTTCTTCTTTTTATCATTATTATTATTATTATTGATCTGGGTATATATAATATTAAAGATATCGAAAACATAAAATTATGATGGCTATATTCACTTATTCTATAAAAATTTGAAAAACTAATAGCCTTCACTAATTTTATTCTTTATCTTGATTATGCTATGTTCAATATACCAAGCTTCTTTCATATGCAACCTTAAACCGTTCAATTTAATATGCTAATTTCATTTCATTCTAAGTTTTAATTCATAAATTACTAACCTTTGTGGGGCATTTCTCTCCTTTCTCCTTGGCAATGTTTTGAACTTGGATCAAGAACTCCCGGCATTGTTCATATAGATGGAAGAGATAATCAAGGCCGTTCTTTTTCCCACGCGCAACCTCTCCCGGTTCCGTCACGATGAACGGGTGCTCCCTCTGCCGCTCCCCTCCACCGCACTTCTCATCATCATCCCCTCCAGTCTCATCATCATCATCATCGTCGTCATCGTCCTCCTCCATTGAAGCCATTCTCGACCGCCCTTTGTAATTCTTCCTCCGCCTCTGCGGCTTCCTACCGCCTGCCGCCACCACCATCTCCCACACCGCTCCACCACCGCTCCCCGCTGCCTCCTTCTCCTGCTGCACCGGTTCCTCTGATAACCCTACTTCCGAAAACATGTGTAGAAATGAGCCACAACTTAGAAAGCTTAGAAATGAGCCGCAACTTAGAAAACCCAAGAGATGACATTATCTTATGGAGAAAAATGCAATTTTTGGTCCCATAATTTTAAATAAATGCCATGTTGGTCCCATAATTTTAAATAAATGCCAAATTTTCAATAATTTTCCTAGCACACACTATAAAAATATAATATAAATTATGTATAACCCGTTAGATATGTAATTGTTATTTAAAATGTTTATACACTAGTACACAACATTGTTATATGTAGGAGAATTTTTCTTTTTCTTTCTTTCTTTCTTTCTTTTTTTTTTTTTTTTGGGCATTTTCTGATAGTTTATACACAAAAACATGTGTAAAAATGAGTCGGAAATGTAGAAATAAAAAATTGTGAGGATTTTTTTGAAAAAAAAAAAAAAAGAGTTGCCATATTTGCAAATCAAATATGCAACAGTAGTGCATTTGTTTATATTCATTTTGCCACTATTGTTTATATGGTCCCATGCTTTATTTCATGCATGCAAATTCTGATTACGTAGGCCAACATTTTGGATTATTGGAATTTGGAACTTTGGTATAAAATCTAGCAGAAAAAATATATAGAGCCTTCATATATAACTCTTGTAAGAAATGTTACAAGACCATAAATATAATTCCAAATATGGTGATTTTTCAACTTATTCTTATGAATATTCCGGAAAATTATATGATCGTAAAAATCGAATTAATCTTGTAATATATACGCACAAAAATTTAAAGGAAATAATTTATATAGCTGTTGTATCCGGATACTAACCTTCTTGGGACAGTGCGTCAAGGGCATGAGTGGTGTCTGCAGCCAGGAGGTGGCGCCGCCGTGCCTCCTCCTCATCAAGGCGGCGGCGCTCCGCCCTGACGGCGGCTTTGATGCCGTATCTCTCACCGACGAGTAACTCCCACCTGAAAATCTGGCAAAGGCTGTTCATCATTTCGTCAAGTTCTTCATCCCTCATGTCCAAAAGCGTGTTCACGGTGAATCCAAGTTCAGCGATTTTAGCAGCAGTGAAGTATCTTATCCCATAAGCTTGAAAAAGCTCCTCCAAGCCACAGAGCTCTCTCGGCCTCATGGAGTAGGCTTGCGGCGGCGGTGGGGGCGGCGGAGGCGGCGCCACCGCGTCCAGCAGCGGCCTGTTTTGTGGCGGAAGAGAAACCCTAGGGTCCCACTTGAACAAACTGGCGGAGAAAGCATCAGGATCCATTTTTCTCCAGCTTTGAAGAGCTCTAGAAATATGAAAGAAGAAGTTTAGCTAATGGCTTTTCTCTTTTGACCCTTGGAGGGATGGGGTGGGTGCTTTTAAAGTGTGTAAAGTCTTTTTTATTTTGCCCAAAAGATTTAGGGTTGAGGCATGGCAGTCCAAGGTCCCTCGTCGAGTGTTCACACATGACTTACATAGACTACAAGTACACTAGTAGACGCAGAAATTTTATTTAGGGGAGTCGACCAAATTATAATATTAAAGAAAAATTTCATAAAATTTCTTTTAGGTGTAGTGTTAATTATTAATAATTTATTATAATGATCCTCACTAATATTAATTTTATTCCCATAAAATTATATATACATATATCTATATAATAAAAAAATTTTTTTTTTGAGGGAGGTCAATTATACCCCTCAATACAATGTGGCTCCGCCTCTGAGTACAAGTGACCTATAAAATTTCAAAACTACTTTTACATACATAAACATAGTGTTCCGAAGTTAGGAAATGCTCGACTGTTGGTAACTTCCTAATTATCGAAGAACGATTTTCCTAATGCTAAGGTTAGGCTCCGCTCCTGGGATTTGGATCCCCTTTATATATATATATATATATATATATATATATATATATATATATATATCATGTGTATTTATAGATGTTTGAGATTAATAGAGAAAAAAAATAGAAAAGAATTCAAAAGTTTTCTTTTCTAAATTTAACTGTTTACCAATATGCTTAGTGTGTGTGAAATGAAACAGAAAATAAAATACATGATTAAAACAAGAATCCAAAACCCACTTGTGGCCCCTTGTATTGCACCATGACATATTCCAATCAGCGATATTATATCAGCTCGAACCGTTTCATGTCTCACTTGGCAAATTAAGACTATGGTCTTTTTATATTGCTTGTACTTCCCAAAAAACCCTTGCAAATAATTTTCTTTATTTTTACTTCAAGATTTTCTCCTTATTGTAAAAAAACAAACCCCGGCATTTGAATAACAGAATGTGAATGCACTAGGTTTTGTTTTCTTTTTGCATGCGTTGTTACTGTACCAATGCGCAGTTCACTGTGGCATTGGCTCCCTCTGGAGGGTTTCAGTGCATTGTTGAAAGCTGTAACTTCATGGTTTGAGCTCATCTTACAATATTGTCCTTGCTACAATGATTCAATTCATACAGACGGGATTTAATATAATGGGAGCAAAATTAAAATATCAAAAATGGAAGAGGCAAAAATATAAATATTTTAAAATGTCAAAAATGCAAATTTGGTTCTATAAGTTTGTAATTTTGGCAATTTAGTCATGTGTGTTTCAAAATTTTTATGTCTCATTAATTCGTAAATTTGTTATACTTCCTACTTCAACTTTAAGGAAAAAAAAATTGTTGTGATGACCTTACGGTCACTAATAAGGTTGTTATAGATCACCAACTGATGTAAGGTAATAATTTGTTACTATCCTAATTTAATTAAAAATTTTATTTATGAGTTTTTTTATATGCAACTGCTATTAATAAGAAGAATTTTATATTTTATTGGCCGATTTGATTTGAAAGTATAACTAATGGGATTAAAGGGAAAAGAGAGAAAGGGACTAATTTGTTTTGGTAGCTATAACACTACCAAAAAAGTATAGTTTTGTGACCATCGATTTGTCACTAAAATAATAAAAATCGGTTACTAAATATGTAATATTGGAATAGATTTGATTCATTAATTAATCCAACAAAGTTAAGTCTAGTTTTAAATTTTATTAAAATAATGTGTAATGTTGGAACATTGTCGATCCAATTCAAGAATTGATTCAAACATTGATCTTGGCGAATTATGAATTTTAAATCAATCCTCATGTGAATTATTTTTAGATGAATACATTTATATTAAGTATTTTTAGTATTTTTCTTTAATATTAAAAACTAATAATAATAAACTCAAAATTAAATTATTTATATCTATTGATATTTTATTTGAAATATAATCAGTGACCGATATTCATAAAATTAGTGACCCAATATGTCACATTTAAAAATTATGTGACCAATCTATGATCTATGATCGATAAAAATCGATCTCAAATTTCAATGACTGATTAATGATAGCCGATAGGTAAAATTTATGTCACAGAACCAATGACTGACTTGGTGCTTAGTTATATTTTGGGATCATAAAATCAGCGACCAATATATTCGTTAATATTTGGATTAAAAAAATAATCGATCAAGTGTTGTTTTGTGATTGAATTTTATGGCCACTGATCGATCACCAATAATTATACATACAAAATATCAGTTACTGATCGATCGATCACTTATCAGTGACCAATAATACAATTACATAAAATCGATAGAAAACAACCTGCATTTCTGGCTAGTAGTGCTAGGCTAAAGAATAAGGACTTTCATTAATTAACAATAGTCACCATTTGTCTAGTAGTGAGCTTAAAATTTCTATTTTAAATTTGTGTTTCAACTCAAAAGGAAAGGTGTCCTTATAACAGTATTCCACGTTTTTCCCTCTATGTGAGAGCTCATCCCGATGGCACTTTCACACGGGCATGGAGGAAGGGTGTTAACTGTTAAGTTTCGCCTTCTAGCCATCAGTTGCCAGATTAGTCTTCGGGCTTTCCTTACTTGCCTTTATTGAGAAGATATTTGGACATCCATCGCTGCCGTGATGACGTGGTTGAGTGTTCATTCGATCCACCACCCGGGGCCAAGCTTTTATAATTTCCTTCATGCAATTTTTTGTAAGGTAATGCCAAATACATTATACTAATTGCCATTTTCTTTTTCATTATATCTTGCCAAATTAATTCATCTTTGGACCACAGTTTTAAGTATAAAGGGTAAAAATCTATAATGTACGGATACTTTTAAAAATATTATTTTGTCTTATCGTATTGTGTCGAACACTCGTATTGAACACTGTATCCGACACTCCTCACATGAAAGAACTAAAAAAAAAATAATAAAAATTATATCATCATATCTATATTGTGTCGTGTCCATATCTATCCATTATAAATAAAAACTCACTCATCTACAAAAATACAACTAAACCGTGAAATGATTGTCATAGGCGGAAAGTGATAGTTAAAAGGTTGTACAATCTATCTAGGATAAAGAACAATTGTACAACTTTTGTCATCACATGCATCTTTTGGCTAGAAAATTATGATTAACTATTGAATTTATTAAATCAAAATTAAATGTAAAGAGTTTTATTGTCGGTTTTGTATTTTATGAAGATCTATCTGTATTTATATACGATGCAGTTACTTAACTTCAGCTGAAATATGAAAAAAAATGTACTTTCCTAGGAAAAGGAAAAACAAATTAAGTTAGTGGGAAGATTTTAATTTAAACTCATCTCGACCCAGCCGATCAATTATGTGATAAGTGCTATGCATATATTTTTTTATTTCAAGAAAACCATTGTTGATTCTGATAGAGATTAAAAACCCGTGATCTATCTTTTTACAGATATAAATACTTACTACTTATGATACACAAACACTTCTAAAAATATTATTTTGTTATATCGTGTCGTGTCAAATACTCATATCGGACACCGTGTCCGACACACTTCACGTGAAAAATTTTAAAAAAAATCCTTATCGTCGTATCCGTGTCGTGTCGTATCCATATCGTCGCGTACGTATCCATGCATCATAGCTTACTGCTAAGATATCTACTTGTCTCGACAAGTATTATACTTGCTCCATGTATCATTCCACTCGTTTAATCTAGTTAAGTTTGAGGTTAGAATTACCCAAGAAAGTCTACTTCTACTTTAAAAAATCGAAAATATATTTCGCCCCCACTCCAAAAGCAAACTACATTAAAGCTACTTAATGCTAGCTTCTAATTATGTAACCTAATGATGAAATTACCCTTATAGAATATACGAATACAACCATCTATACGTAATACATAATATCAGCACAGTGAATCCTTAGCTGTATATGTGAAGGTTTGAAAAAGGGGGTTTGCAAGAGGGGGTCGGGGGCCGGGGCCGGGGCCGGTTTGTTAAATAGATAGGGAGACATTTAAGAATTACTATTCCTTGGCAACGTGAAAGCAGGCCAAAGTACGACCAAAGTCAGATTGTTATCAGCCAAAGGTAGTGACAGAAAACCCTAACCCTTTGCTTCTGAAATTCTGATGTAGAAACTATTAAGGCTGTTTCTTTTCGTACCTTTTCCCATTAAGAAGGCTCCTTTTCACCCCTTAGATTCTGCTGAAAACCTTCATCACCTTTCATAATTATCACATCTTTTCCAATTTATTTAATTTTTTTGTGCTATGTATATATTATTTATATGTCGTTTACTGCGTGCATGGATGCATAAATATGTATGTGTGGGTGTGGGTCGGGTACGTCCTGTCCACTCAATTCAATGTGTGGTTTTAAATAAGGCTGGAATTCGTGACTTTGAAATCCCTAAACGACGAATTTTGCATGGCAAATTCCAATGTACTGTGGAAAACATAAGTAAAAACTAAAAAGTTATGGTGGGTCGACGTCAATTATAATAAAAATATATTTAGTTTTGAGTTTTATGGATTTGGAGAACCAAGTACAATCCTTAAAAAAAAAAAGGTAATACTTTAGTTTTAGAGTTCAAAAGTTAATATGAAAAATAATGTAGTTTGCCTAATTCACCCCAAAAATTAGACATTGAGGGAAAGGTTGTCAAGTTATTATGAATTGAAAGCCATATTTTTGAAGTTTGAATATGGAATATTTGACGGTACGATAAAATTGAATGATATAGAGAAGATTAACATGGCCCCTGCGCAAGGATGACAAGCATAATATAGCACCCTATACGTCAAGGCACTACATCCCCCGCACTATAGCCCGGTCCACATACGAAATGGATAATCCGTACATAAACCCAACATATAGCGAACGGGTGACAAGACAAGAGACAAGCTAGCTAGGTGGGACTAGACCCCAATTCATTAAATTCCAATACATGAAAATTCAAAAGCGGAAGCATAACCCTGTCATTTCATCATATATATCAAATATCCAAAAGTTCAACCTATTCTATTTTACATATCAATATATTATCATCTCCAACAGATCATACATGCATAAGTCTCCAAAAGATAGCTAGAACTATAACATGATAAGTCCGGAAATATCAATAACATGAAAATGCAATGCTAGACTCAGCTAAACAAAAGACACAACTCGGACTCCCGTCTAGCACACGACCGTGAGTACCTGAAAAGTGAGGGTGTCAGTCTACCGAAGACTGAGTGAGGGGCATAAGATATATATATATAAACACAAGTAACATGCAAGTTATAACATCGGGTAAAGATTTGGAAATGGAAATAATATAAGTTCAAGAATAAACTATTCTTCGCCCGAGATTACAACTATCAAGCTTAATATTTCATTTAATCAATTTCATTCAATAGGTGGCCCGGCGAGTGAGGGCAAGTCTCCAGCCTTTACACCAATCGTGAACAATACATGCTTGCTTTATTAATTAACGTGTGATCATGCAATTCAATTAGTGCGATCAAGTAGCAATTTCATGATCCTTCTTCCTCCGGGTGATGGTGGGTTTGCAAGGCCCAACCATCCATGACATGGTGTACGTCGGGAACATGACTCTCACGCACGGGATTCTTCCACCGCCAAACTTCCTGGTGGCTTTCGAGATGATCCCAAAATGGTGAGGATAGTGCAAGTGTTACCCGTCAGCCCTTGCTTTCCCGGTTGGCTCAATACACTACCCTCGGGCCCAAAGTGCAATCATGGTACTCGCCAAAACATGCTTGAATCATGATCAATCCCTTGCTTGAAATAATTTATAAATTGGATAAACGTTTATAAATATAATAGGTTTTGGCCGAAAACTCCACATAAAGGTTATAAGGGTTCTATGTAACTAGAACAAAACCTAACCTTGGTGACAAAATATAACAAGGATATACTCTAAGGTGCCTGATCTTCGTCCACGGCCTCGTGATCTGTGTAATCAAGACGTGTATACGTGAGACTTGACTCAAAATAGACCAAATATGACGAACGGCGAAAATGCAACGAGATGACGAGCAATGTACAATGTAGCATGAAAACATCTTGTTTTGATATGTAATCAATCATATAATAACAATTTGGGATCAATAAAAGCATTGGAATTGAAATCCAAAATCTCAATTTTATGCAGTAGGTTTTGTTCTGTCGCAAGCCTGGGAACGGCCGTTCCGGGTCCCAGTTCAAAATGGGAAGGGTCGTTCCCATGCCCTTCCGAAAACGTCCCTGCGTTTTTCAAAATTAAAAAGGCGTTTTTGCTGGGAACAGCCCTTCCGGCTCACAGGCCAAAATGGGAACGGCCGTTCCCATGTTCGCTCGCCAGCTTTGGTTCAAAAGCATGGGAACGACCGTTCCCATAATGCACTTGAAGCGGGAAGGGCCGTTCCCATGCTTCTGCAACTTGAAAAAAAAAAAACAGAGCAGAAGCAGGGGAAGGCTTCGGGACAACACAAAACCACACAAAACATCAAGTTTCACTCACCAAATTGCAAGAATTCTGGGAAACAAGATGCATACATGTTCAAAGTATCATAAAACACAAAATAAACCATCAAACCATGCTTGATCATCAAGATTTTCCATTTTCAAGCTCATATAAGAATTCATCACCTAAGCTCAAATCTTCCAAGAATTCATGTATCAATCCAATTCAAATTCACATATTCATGCATCAAACAATAATTACTCCATATAATCCATGAATTCTCAAACCCTAGCTTCCATGAAAATCCTCAAAGATCACATACTCATGCATACACCCACCTTGTATAAAATAAATGGAGGTAGAAGATGATTGAGCTTCAAAGCTTGAATTTTCTTGGAAAAACTTGGATGAAAACCAACAAAATCCTTTCTTCTCCTTTGATGGTTTGGTTCGGTGAGAGAGGGAAGCAAATTTGGATGAAAATCATAAAGATGAAATGGAATGGAAGAGCATGGAATATATTACGTGATTCATCTATATTTGAAATTGATGAAATGTATCAAATTACAATTTAGTCCCTCAAAGGTTCAAGTCATGCAATTAAGGATGAGGGTTTGGCAATTTAATCAATCAAGTCCAAGAAATGTTTATGCAATCTAATCCTTGAATTTTAAATAATGATATATGATTCATATAATTATGATGAAATGTGAGAAAATAATAATTTAAACAATTAAAAATAAATTCCTAACGCTCACAAACTCACACGTGGCGTGCTTACCTTCTCGTCTGGAACTTGGGCGTTACAACTCTCCCCCCGTTAAAAGAATCTGGTCCCCAGATCCTCTACTCTTGAGGAAATAACTCTGGATGGAACCATTTCATTTTATCTTCAGTTTCCCATGTGGCTTTTTCCGTTCCGTCACTTCTCCATAAAACTTTAACCATGGGAATGCTTCGGTTTCTCAAATCCTGAAACTTCCTATCCAAGATCTTAATCGGCTTTTGAACAAATGTCAAGTTCGGTTTCAATTCTACTTCTTCGACGGGGAAGATTGTGGTTTCATCGGGGCAGTATTTCCTTAATTGAGACACATGGAATACATTATGAATCCCCGTGAGATTTGGTGGTAGGTCCAGTCGATAGGCTACTTCACCAATTCTTTCAAGAACTTCGAACGGACCCAAATATCGAGGATTAAGTTTTCCTCCTTTTCGATCCTAGCAAAACCTTTCCTTGGTGACACTTTCAAGAAAACCCTATCACCAACTTCAAATTCAAGATCTCTTCGGCGGCTATCGGCATAGCTTTTCTGTCTATCTTGTGCCTCTTTCATTCTTTGTTGTATCAATTGAACTTTTTCAATTATAGCTTGAACGGCCTTAGAAGGTTTTTTCAACTTTTCACCTTTCTTTATACCTTCTTGTTTTGACCATTTCCATTCTTCCAAGTTGCAAAACAACGGAGATCGACACTTTCTACCATAAAGAAATTCATAGGGAGCCATACCGATTGAAGCTTGGTAACTGTTATTATATGAAAATTCAATCAAGGGAAGTTGTTCTTGCCACAAAGTTTGAAAATCCATCGCGCAGGCCCGAAGTAGATCTTCCAAATATCTTATTAATCTTTCTGACTGGCCATCTGTTTGCGGGTGGAATGATGTACTAAACTTGAGTTTTGTTCCCAACATTCCTTGTAATTCTTGCCACAATTTAGATGTAAATCTCGGATCTCTATCTGAAACTATACTGACCGGGATCCCATGAAGTCGAATAATTTCTCTGTTGTATATTGCAGCTAACTTGGGGATTTTATAGGACATCCGGACTGGTAGAAAGTGTGTAGATTTTGTCAAACAGTCCACAATTACCCAAATACCATCAAATCCGCCTTTTACCTTTGGTAACCCGGATACAAAATCCATCGTTACTTGTTCCCACTTCCATTCGGGAATAGGTAACGGCTGCAGAAGTCCCGCGGGTTTCTGATGCTCAACTTTTACTTTCTGATAGGTCAAACAACGCTTCACATACTCGGCGACGTCTTTCTTTAATCCTTTCCACCAATAATATTGTTTCAAGTCCTTATACATTTTATTTCCTCCCGGGTGGATTGAATAAGCTGACTTGTGAGCTTCCTCAAGCAAGACCCGTTTCAATTCTTCAGGCACAATCACTCTATTTTTAAACCGAAGCAACCCAGTTTCATCAAACCCAAAAGGACTTTCCAGATCATTTCTTGTCTTACTTACTAATTTCTGTACCTCCAGATCCTTATTCTGAGCTTCAAACAATTGACACTTCAATTCCGGCTGAATGGTAATATTAGAAACCCGAGCCTTTAAAATAATCGGGGCAACTCCATCACTTTTATTTACTTCCAAATTTGATACACTCGCCTTCCTGCTAAGTGCATCGGCGACCACATTGGCTTTCCCAGGATGATATTTAATAGTGCAATCATAATCTTCTAGTTTCTCCATCCAACGCCGTTACCTCATATTCAAATCTTTCTGCGTGAATAAACATTGGAGGCTTTTGTGGTCGGTGAAAATCTCAAAAGATATCCCGTATAAATAATATCTCCACTTCCCGAGTGCAAAAATCACGGCTGCGAGCTCCAAGTCGTGTGTAGGATAATTTTTCTCATAATCTTTCAACTTTCGGGAAGCATAAGCAATCACCTTTCCCTTCTGAGTCAACACGCAACCTAGACCTTCCTTGGATGCATCAGTATAAACCGCATACTCCTCGGAGCCTTCCGGAAGAGTTAACACCGGAGCTGAGACTAACTTTTCTTTCAAAAAGTTGAAACTTTGATCACACTTTTCATCCCACACAAACTTGACATCTTTCTTTGTCAATCGGGTTAACGGGGCAGCAATCTTGGAAAAATCCTGAACAAACCTTCTGTAATACCCAGCCAATCCTAAGAAGCTTCTAACTTCCGAGGCATTCTTTGGTTTCTCCCATTTTAATACGACCTCAATTTTCGAATGATCGACTTCCAAACCTTTTCCCGAAATAACATGTCCCAGAAAGGAAACCCGATCAATCCAAAATTCACATTATTGAACGTTGCAAACAACTGATGTTTCTTTAAGGTCTGAAGAACGAGTCTGAGATGTCTTGCATGCTCTTCGGCAGACTTGGAGAATACCAAAATATCATCAATGAAAATTACAACGAATTTATCGAGGAAAGGGCTGAAAATCCGGTGCATCATGTCCATGAAAGCTGCAGGAGCATTAGTTAAACCAAACGGCATGACCACGAACTCATAATGCCCGTACCGCGTATTGAATCCCGTCTTGGGAATATCCTCTGCTCGGATTCGCAGCTGATAATACCCCTGTCTTAAGTCGAGTTTTGAATAGACTTTAGATCCCTGAAGTATATCAAATAATTCCTCGATATGTGGAAGGGGATACTTGTTCTTGATAGTCATCCGATTCAGCTCCCGATAATCAATACACGTTCTTAAAGTCCCGTCCATTTTCTTTACAAATAAAACCGGTGCACCCCAGGGCGAAGAACTCGGCCTAATATACCCAACTTCCAATAATGCATCAAGCTGGGCCTTTAATTCCTTTAATTCTGCTGGAGCCATCCGGTATGGAGTCTTGGAGTAAGGCTCTGAATTCGGATATAAATCAATCACGAACTCGATCTCTCAGTTAGGAGGTAAGGAATCCAATTTTTTTGGAAAGACCTCGGGAAAATCCTTTACCACTTCTGTTTCTTCCAACTTTACCTGATCCTTGGGTTTATTTAAAATATAAGGAATGAATCCCGTAGCTCCGTCCTGAACTAACTTCCGAGCCTCAGAGAAGGAAAGTAGCGGTACCGTCTTTGAACTCAAACCTGTAATAATCTCTGAACCCAACTGTACTTTCTTTGCCCGGGAATCCACTGTAGCACAATGCCTGTATAACCAATCCATCCCCAGAATAGACCCATACCTCTCCATCAGCATTTCAATAAAATCTGTCAGAAATTCTCGACCCTCAATCTTCACTGGAACATCCCTGTACACCCGATCCGTCTCACTACTACTACCGAAAGGAGAACTAACCAAATAGCTCACAGAAGAGCATATAGTAGGCAAAGAAAAAGTAATAACAATAGAATGCGCAAGAAAGGAGTGTGTAGCTCCTGAATCAAATACGGTATGGATGTTCATGCCATGTATGCATATAGTACCTTTCACAACTGCAGCGGGATCAACGTTTGCATCCTGCTCCTCGCCAGCTAAAGCATAGGCCCGAGCCCTCACAAGTGGTCTCTGACCCCCAGGTGGTGGATCCTGACGATCCGGACAACCATCTACTCGATGCTCGTTGCTCCCACAGATCAAACATAACCCTAACCGGCGTCTGCAACTCTCATAAGTATGAGTAGGTAGCCCACAGTATCTGCAACCCGGTTTTTGAGGTGGCGGTGGTAAAGCAGGTGCACGTGGAACCTTCTGAACTGGTCCTGCCGGCTTGAATTTTTTCCTAGGCCCTTTCTGTGCTGGTGGTGCAGAATAAGAGATAGGCCTCTTCCCGGAGCTAGAACCCTGTCTTGATCCCGAACCGGAAGCCTGTCCAACGCGAGGAATAGGCCTTCGTGCATTAACTGAATCTTCCACTTTCAAAGCCTTAGTAGTAGCTTTGGCCCAGGTGCTCGTATTTATTGCTTCCAATGCAACCTGTATGTCCGGCCTAAGTCCCTACAGGAACAACATTGCCTTGTGAAAATCATTACTCGCTATATTGGGTGCATGGCGAGATAATCTCTCAAACTATGCAATGTACTCAGCAACTGATCTCCTTCCTTGCTTCAGTTCAGTGAATTCCTTCAGCCTGCGAGTGCGAGAAGCTGGTGGAATGAATTTGTTCTTGAACTCACTGACAAATACCTCCCAAGTAATAACGTCCCCAGCAACCTCTAATACAATCTGAGTACTCTCCCACCAGGAATAAGCCTCGCCCTGAATCAGAGTGATAGTGCAACGAGCTTTCTCCTGGGAATCACACGAAATAAGCTGCCAGATCCTCTCTACTTCCTTAAGCCACATCTCTGCTTGAATATCGTTGCCTTTATAGAACTTAGGGGGATGCTGATTCTGAAACTCCCAGAGTATGGTAGCAATAGGGTTCTCTGGTGGTACTGGTGGCGCAGGTGGTGCTGGAGGCACATAATCCCTAAGTCTCTGATCAATCAAACCAACAACCGCATTCATGAAGTCCTGTGGCTGAGCAGGAGAGGGTGGAGGTGGAGGAGCACGAGGAGCATGCTCATGACGGTGTCCCCTATTCTCTGGGGAATGCTCACGACGAGGTCTACCTCGAGGCATCCTGAAATCAAATCACTACACATGCATGGTTGATTAATAAATGCAAATAAGTGCAAATAACTGCATAATGCCAACAAATCACATAATTCAAAGAATTCAAGTAATCCAATTAATTCAAGAATTCAAGTAAATCACCTAGTTCCAATAAATGCAAGACTCTCAAGTAACAATTAGTCCTATGCCGTACGACCTAGACTCACAAGACACGACACTAGAACCTCGGTTTGGCAATCGGGCTCTGATACCATCTTCAGATGTAGCACCCTATACGTTAAGGCACTACATCCCCCGCCCTATAGCCCGGTCCACATACGAAATGGATAATCCGTACATAAACCCAACATATAGCGAACGGGTGACAAGACAAGAGACAAGCTAGCTAGGTGGGACTAGACCCCAATTCATTAAATTCCAATACATGAAAATTCAAAAGCGGAAGCATAACCCTGTCATTTCATCATATATATCAAATATCCAAAAGTTCAACCTATTCTATTTTACATATCAATATATTATCATCTCCAACATATCATACATGCATAAGTCTCCAAAAGATAGCCAGAACTATAACATGATAAGTCCGAAAATATCAATAACATGAAAATGCAATGCTAAACTCAGCTGAACAAAAGTCACAACTCGGACTCCCGTCTAGCACACGACCGTGAGTACCTGAAAAGTGAGGGTGTCAGTCTACCGAAGACTAAGTGAGGGGCATAAGATATATATAAACACAAGTAACATGAAAGTTATAGCCTCGGGTAAAGATTTGGAAATGGAAATAATATAAGTTCAAGAATAAACTATTCTTCGCCCGAGATTACAACTATCAAGTTTAATATTTCATTTAATCGATTTCATTCAATAGGTGGCCCGGCGAGTGAGGGCAAGTCTCCAGCCTTTACACCAATCGTGAACAATACATGCTTGCTTTATTAATTAACGTGTGATCATGCAATTCAATTAGTGCGATCAAGTAGCAATTTCATGACCCTTCTTCCTCCGGGTGATAGTGGGTTTGCAAGGCCCAACCATCCATGACATGGTGTACGTCGGGAACATGATGTTAGGAATAGTGCCCTAGAAAGCCGATTTCATATCCGCTTTGTACTTTTCCTTATTGTAATCACAGACAATCTTTGAATGAGATAACGAATTGAGGCAACACTTCTTTATATGCTCTTGTTTGGTATGCGTTTACTTTAGCTGTGCATGTATGAGAACTCCCCTAATCCTGATGACTTTAGGACTCTACCATTTAGGTGAAATAGTTCATGAAACGAGCCCTATATCACATAAGTCATGATTAGTAAAATACTCCAAGCCGATGAGTCCTACAGACAGTGGGAGTGTCAACCTGACTCCTCTAAGGCTTGCTTGTGGGATCACGCCCTTAAGAAGGACCACCTTGTTTCATGGAGGTGCAAAGTGTAGCACCCGAGCGTAAGGTACCACATCCCCCGCACTGAGACCCGACCCGTATATGAAATGGAAGTCCATACACGTGCCGAATCCACGGCGAACGGGGACACAACACACACGCTATGCTAGGCGGGACTAACCCTTGAACCAATCAGTGCAAGAATCATAAAATCAGAGTTAAATAAAATTCGCGGAAGCAAGAACTACATAGCATATATACAATGAGCTAACAAGCTCCAAAAATCAATATACAAGAGCATTCAAATATGCACGGCACTCACGGCCTACAAAATCATAACGCTCCAATCTATACTAGAATCAAATACAAAAGTAGCAACAAGGGTATGAATATGATACTGAAAAGAAGTGCTAAACATAAATGCAAGACCTAGACGACTTGTATTCCCGCCTAGCACTCCTATACCTGCACAAAACAGCTGAAAACAACCGGGTTCAGTCTAAAAGAGACTGGTGGGTATAAAAACGGGGCATAAGATATATAATATTGCATAAATTAAACACATACATGCAAGCCCTAATCCCGTGTGAAGTTTAAAAGGAATTTACCAAGTGGTTAAAACAAAGAAGACATCAACGGGATTACGACGTTCATTTTCATTCATAAATGTTCATAAGGGTTATGGCCCGGCGAGTGGGCGTGCACAATCTCCAACCTTCTCCTCGTGTAATCATATCATAATTAGTGGTTAGCATACATATCTTTCGTGCACATACATAAATGATCATAATCATACATATACACCTTCTTCCTCCGGGTGGTGGACAAGTTAGCTAGACCTGACCACCGAATAAATCCTAGGCCAATGGGGGTACATGAATCCCCCAAGGGCACTCAGCTCCCATTCCTCGCTAAACCTCCTAGCGAGGGCCGGTATCACCGTAGTTTGGTTGGAACTAGTATATGGGATCCCCGTCAGCCCTTGCTTCCTCGGTTAGCCACATATACTAAGTCCCGGGGCCCGATCAGTAATAAATAATAAATGTGTCTCGCCAAACATAAGGTAGAGTTTCATAATTAAAAGGGGTCATACGTTTGAAATGATTTACCCAAAATGACTCGATTGACATAAATATATTATTTTGGCTTAAAACTTTGCACATAAGGGATTTATAGGGTTGTTTTAACTAATAGAAGAAAAACCCACCTTTACCAAGGCAAAATAAAGGCACAAGCGCCTCAATGCTCGTCCTCGCCTCCGACAAAACCCGAATCTGTGCAAAAGAAAAGGTATGAGACTCAATGACCACATATGACGCTCGGCAATGAAGTGAATATGACGTGAATGCATAAATGATCGTGTTATATCATAAAAATGTTCATGTGCACGATTAAGGAATTTTAAATCATATAATCATTTATTCGTTCATATATTTCATTCAAATTCATAAATTCATAATATTCATAAACTCATAATTCATAATTCATATCAATTAATCTAACATTCAATTAATAAGCATATCACATATAATATTCATATTCACATATAGGAATAAATAAATAAAACGTTCAAACAATAATCAGTAGAATAAATACGCGAAATGGAAATCAATTAATTTCAATAATTAAATTAAATTCAAATAATATTTAGAATATATAATAAATATACATAATATATAATAAACATACATATTATATAATATAATATAACATATATACACATTACATATATATATATATATACCTCACGTACACACTCACACACACATGCATGCATATATACTATATATTTCATATATATAATTAAACCCATGCATGAAATATACTACAGTATATTATACAATATATATATATATATATATATATATATATATATATATATATATATATATATATATATATATATATATCATACACATGCATGCAAATACACACTCACACGTACACAGCCATGCATGCATTCATTCACACACTCACACAAGAAATGCATGCAATTAGAAATATATATTCCATATATTACACATGCAATACTTACAAAATCAACAACCATGCATGCACACAACACCAATTAATCAGCAGCCAAGCATGCAACACGCACACACTCTGCACATTAATACAGCAGCAGCAGCGGAGAAGACGCAGCAACAGTTCAGAGAAAATGGGGTGACACCCCCGTGTCACCCTCCAAACCTAGGCCGAGACACGCCCGTGTCTCGGTACAGAAATCCCAGACCCAACTGCACCCCCGTGTCTCGCCAGAAGAGAGGAAAGAGACACGCCCGTTACACGCAGCAGCAGCAGTCTCTGTTTTACAAAAACTGACGCAGAAACAGGGCATCCTTGAAGGCGATAAAACAGGCAGGGAAAGACTACAAAGCAAGGCATAAAATGCTGCAAGAAACTCAGCTAATCCCACACCAAATAGCCATGAAAGAGACAGCAAAAAGGAAGAAGGAAGTCGGCAGTAAATGACAGCAACTCCTCACGCCAAAAACAGGGCAAAGTTGCGGGAAAAACAGGGCAAGCTAGCTCTCAACTCAAGCGACACAGATCAGGTCCAAAAAGCCAACAAATACGCAGCAAAACATCATATATTCAACAAGTAATTCAGTTCCAAAAGTGATCAATCAAAGCATGGAATCATACGTGACCTTCCCGTGGAATTTCTGAAAATTTCATAAATGATATCTCATATATATCTCAACAAACATGAAGGCAATGATCATAATTGATATGAGGATGTTAAAACAATTAATCTCAGGCTTGGAATCAATCAAAATCATTGAGAAACGAAGAAGATCAAGAATTTGCCCAAAATCTCTAATTTTCGGTAAAATGGCCCAGAAATGATTAAACCATGCTCAAACTTGTGAATGGAAGGATGAAAATGATCAGAATTAATCATACAATACAACCCTTAACTTACCTTGATGATTGGTTGAAGTTTGAAGAAGATTTGAGCTCCAAAATCTTCAAGGGATGAAGGGTTACGGGTCTGGAGAGAAAACAGTAGCTTTGGCTGATGTTTGGGGATGGTGTGATGATAATCTCGGTCAAGGCTTGAAATATCTAGATAGGTGGTTGAGTTAGGGTTAAAAGGAATCAAACCATGGTTAATTTGGTTGTGGTTTGGATGAGATATGGCTCAATTAGTGCAACAAGGTCAAGTTGGTCTCCGTTTGGTTTTTCGGTTGGATTTCGGAGTTTCAAATGATTTAGGAAAATTATAAGGCTAAGTTTACTAAACTCGAATTTTCGTTACGAGTTCAGCGGAGTTGACGGAACTCGAATCCGAGTTCCCGAGCTCAAGATATTAAATTCGGAACCAAGGGTACGCTAAGTGCTCGTTAGCTCCCGTTTTGGTTCCTCAATTAAAATTTAATTCGTTAACATAACAAATGAATTCAAAAACATAATTTGAGCATAAAATCATGTTCATAACACATATACGTACAACATATTACAAATTTGCGGCAATTTGATATCATTTCATAAGAGAACGAAGCACAAAATAAACAACATGCATATTCCAAACAATCCATGCATAAATATATTAATTTGCATGCATAAATTTATAAAATTCCCATGCAATTCATGCAAATTTTCATGCAAAACCGAAATGAAATCATGCAGAAATAATTTTCATGCATAATTATATATATAGTACGTATAAATATATATATATATGAATAATCAATTAATTAATTAAAACATGATTAATTAACATAACATATAATTAGTATAATCATTAAGCTAATAATAAAATAATTAAACATATATATATATATATAATACGAAACATATATATATAGAATTAATAATATTAAAATAAAATAATATAATAAAATAATAACAATTATAATAAAAATTAAATATAAAACACGTAAAACAATTAATTCGCGCAATTAGGTAAACACATACGCTCTACCTTTACGTCCGAAAAATCGGGGCGTTACACAAAGTGTATAGTTGATACGTGCGTGATACATGAGGGTGCTTACTTTAATAAGTAAGTTCACTGAGGTGCCCCGTGTGAGAACATTCCTAAATGGGAAAGGAAGTTTCTATTTCAGGAAATGGAAACTTCCAGATTAGGAAATATCTCACGAGTCATTGATGTGATTAATTGATCCTTAGACTTGAGGTTCCTTGTCACTTTATGAGTTAACTCTGTAGTCTTAGGTATAAGCTTTAAAGGGTGTCGCCTTAGACAACTGATTCAAGGCTTATGCTGGGGCTGCATAAGTGATTCATGAAAGTGAATGAGAATCAAGAAAGGACCTACACTTGCATCTGCAAGGTGATCTCTTATTGTGTAAGTCATTCATATGCCATATGGAGTCCTTGGCCAAGGCAGTAGATCAAGACATCAAGAAAAGGGTTTCTTGGATTGAGATCAAATGGATATGAAATGCACTTAGCTTTAAGACCGGATTATTAGGGTTCTGATTATTCCCTTGCCCTAGATCTTGGTTGAGAGATAGTAAGTAGGAGGATTGTATCTCACATGAATCAATGACTTAAAGGTTCTGTCGAATCCGAACATTCCAATTCAGCTAGGGGTTAAACACCTGTTGCTAGACTATGGTCGTTTAATCTGTGGACTGATTAATTAATTAGTGAATTAATTAATTAGGGTCACTGCTAATTGAATTGAGAACCTAGAGGGTCACACACAACAACTTGGTTACATGAGCTGAGGCTTGAAAATGATTAAACGAGTTAATCGGGCCTAAAGGGTTCCACACGTGTGAAATCACACGTGTGGGTCACGTGAGGAGCACGTGTCCTTGGGACACGTGCCTCACACGTGTGTATGTATATATATGATATATATTAAATAATTAAATGTGTTAATTATTTAATAGACTTTGGTTTAATTTTGAATTAAAAGGAAAGTCTTATTTTGGAGAAAAATAATCTAGTTAATTAATTATGAATTAATTAATTAGATAAAATAAGTTATTTATTTTAAATAAATAAAGTATAAAATTATCCAAAAATAGTTTGGATATTTTTAGCTCTCTTGAAAGTTGATTTGAATTAGAATTCAAAGTCAAAGTCAAATTACTTGATGATCAAGTAATAGGAGAGAGAGAGACCAAAATCCTAGCCCATAAAGGACTAGGAATTTTCGGCCACTTCCCTCCTATATATAGGGGAGCTCGAGCTCCCCTTAGAGCTAATTGACAATTCTTGGTTCATGTGTTGAACACCTTCCTTTCTCCAAGATAAAATAAAACCCTAGGTTAAGCCTAAACACTAACTAGAGAACTAGCATCCTTACTAGTTAGATTGTGATCAAGTTGGTGGAATTTCTCTAGAGACTTCAAGTTAGAAGTTTGAAGATTCGAGCTTTACCAAGGAGAGGGGATCAAGCCGCGAGAAGTGCATTCTTGGGTGGCTTGAAACGCTTCAAGAAAGAACAAAAGAAAAGTAAGTTTTCTATCCTTACGAATTTGGATACACGATTGCGAGTTCAAGATCCTTTTGTTGGGAAATTTTTTTAAATTCCGCTGCTTTCTGATTCGTGTTTTCCAACACATGACTCCCACGCACGGGATTTCTTCCACCGCCAAACCTCTTGGTGGCTTTCGAGATGATCCCAAAATGGTGAGGATAGTGCAAGTGTTACCCGTCAGCCCTTGCTTTCCCGGTTGGCTCAATACACTACCCTCAGGCCCAAAGTGCAATCATGGTACTCGCCAAAACATGCTTGAATCATGATCAATCATGGCTTGCTTGAAATCATTTATAATTTGGACAAACGTTTATAAATAGAATAGGTTTTGGCCGAAAACTCCACATAAAGGTTATAAGTGTTCTATGTAACTAGAACAAAACCTCACCTCAGTGACAAAATATAACAAGGATATACTCTAAGGTGCCTGATCTTCATCCACGGCCTCGTGATCTGTGTAATCAAGACGTGTATACGTGAGACTTGACTCAAAATGGACCAAATATGATGAACAACGAAAATGCAACGAGATGAAGAGCAATGTACAATGTAGCGTGAAAACATCTTGTTTTGACATGTAATCAATCATATAATAACAATTTGGGATCAATAAAAGCATTGGAATTGAAATCCAAAATCTCAATTTTATGCAGTAGGTTTTGTTCTGTCTCAGGCCTGGGAACGGCCGTTCTGGGTCCCAATTCAAAATGGGAAGGGCCGTTCCCATGCCCTTCCGAAAACGTCCCTGCATTTTTCAAAATTAAAAAGGCGCTTTTGCTGGGAACGGCCCTTCCGGCTCACAGGCCAAAATGGGAACGGCCGTTCCCATGTTCGCTCGCCAGCTTTGATTCAAAAGCATGGGAACGACCGTTCCCATAATGCACTGAAGCGGGAAGGGCCGTTCCCATGCTTCTGCAACTTGAAAAAAAACAGAGCAGAAGCAGGGGAAGGCTTCGGGACAACACAAAACCACACAAAACATCAAGTTTCTCTCACCAAATTGCAAGAATTCTGGGAAACAAGATGTATACATGTTCAAAGTATCATAAAACACAAAATAAACCATCAAACCATGCTTGATCATCAAGATTTTCCATTTTCAAGATCATATAAGAATTCACCACCTAAGCTCAAATCTTCCAAGAATTTATGTATCAATCCAAATCAAATTCACATATTCATGCATCAAACAATAATTACTCCATATAATCCATGAATTCTCAAACCCTAGCTTCCATGAAAATCCTCAAAGATCACATACTCATGCATACACCCACCTTGTATAAAATAAATGGAGGTAGAAGATGATTGAGCTTCAAAGCTTGAATTTTCTTGGAAAAACTTGGATGAAAACCAACAAAATCCTTTATTCTCCTTTGATGGTTTGGTTCGATGAGAGAGGGAAGCAAATTTGGATGAAAATGATGAAGATGAAATGGAATGGACGAGCATGGAATATATTACGTGATTCATCTATTTTTAAAATTGATGAAATGTATCAAATTGCAATTTAGTCCCTCGAAGGTTCAAGTCATGCAATTAAGGATGAGGGTTTGGCAAGTTAATCAATCAAGTCCAAGAAATGTTTATGCAATCTAATACTTGAAATTTAAATAATGATATATGATTCATATAATTATGATGAAATGTGAGAAAATAACAATTTAAACAATTAAAAATAAATTCCTAACGCTCACAAACTCACAAGTGGCGTGCTTAACTGCTCGTCCGAAACCGGGGCGTTACACATAAATTAAGAAATGGTCCAAATTTTTTGTTTTTCTTTTGGTTCGAATCGCTCTGGCCACTTGGGGGTACGTGTGTTTAAAAAAAATACTTACGATAATTTTTGCCAACAGGAGTTGGCCAAATGGTTTGAGGGTTCTTTCTTGAAGGTAATAACCAGTGTTCGAATCCTTCTGGCCACTTGGGGTGTGTGTCTTTAAAAAAAAAAAAATTGGCTCCCAAATTAAATTGGATAATTACGAGTGGTATCCCATTTTTGGATATAATTACACTTACATCCTACCTGAAAAAGTTTAATTATACTACCTTACAAATATGTCTTTTTTTACGTAATTAATATATTTTATATGAGAGTTATATATAATTAATGCATTATTCATGTAGCTACGTGTAACTAAGTTTTTTTGAGTAGAGTATAACTACAATTATATCTAAATATGGAGTACTAGTTGTAACTACTCCATTTAAATTGAAACCAGAGGTAATTGACCTATTAAGATTAATTTAATACAAAGTAACTAAGTAAATTTAAACAATGCCATAAGGGGTTTTTTCATCCTCTGTTTGCACTTTGCAGGATATGCCAGGATAATTTTAAGTGTTTTTTGAAAAAAAAGAAGTTAATTATAAGTTCTTGTAAATGTAATACTATTTTCATAAATATATAGATTAAAAATAATTAATAATGAAATTACTTAACATATTTGGCCAAGAAAAATGTAAAATTGGGATACTAGTTAACCTTTAGTTGAAATTTTTGTTTTAGCAATAATTCGATAAGTTTCATTCCGGTTAAAATTTTGCAATCGACCTTAATAGAACTCAAATTTTCGTGCTTAGTTTAACTTGTTTAGTTTAATTTTATTTTTTTTAACACACATCCCTATAATAAGAGGAATTCAAATTCAAAGTCATTGCCCTAAAAAAATAATTCTTAATTATTGGGCCAACCATTGTTAGCGTCTAGGTAGTTTAACCTTAATACAAGTTGTTAGGAGCTTCTTGAAGTTGGTTAATTACAAAATCCATATCTATATCTATATATATTATAAAAGCACGAGTTGGGTTTTTGATTTCTTACAAAATACGAATTGCCTAAAATATCCTCACAATAATTACGTCAATAACTGTTAGTCAAGGATAATAATGTAAATACATGTTATAAATTATTAATTTAATTATATTTTAAAAGTATTTATCAACTTAAAATAGAACTCTTGGTAGAATTAAAATTTCTCCAACTTACCCAAAAAAGGTATATAGTTCAACAATGATTGTTTTAATATTTATATATTAATTAATTGTATTCAAATTTTACGATATAAGTTGTCTACTTTTAAATTTTAAGGTTTATAATTTAAAATGTTATAATAAGATATATCTAATGAATTGGAAAACAATAAATTGATTCACTTTATAAATTTTAATAAATTTTTTTAATTATGTAAAATAAAATATTATTTAAATTGAATGAGTTATATAAGATAACTTTCAATAAATCAATCATAATGTAAGTCTAATGATGTAAGTCCATAGTTCTAATTATCTAAGTCCATAAACTTTCATAAATTATAATCATATTATAGTTTTATAAACTTATCTTGTAGCACCCTAACCCCAAGGCACTACATCCCCCGCACTATAGCCTCGATCCACATACGAAATGGATAATCCGTACATAAACCAAAACTATAGCGAACGGGTGACAATCAAATAAACGAGCTAGGCGGGACACTCCCCAACATAAATAATCAAAACCATGAGATCAAAAGCGGAAGCAATTCAATTAATAAGTATAGGTACCATATTTACCAAAGTATATATAATAGATACCAACATTAACTATCAATACATTATCATCTCTTATATAATATACAGGTCCAACTAACCAAAACGTGATAACAATGATTATAACAAGCTATAACCAAAAGTTATGTACATGAGAAGTACGATGCTAGACTCAAGAAAATGCAAGACCTGACCGGACTCTCGCCTAGCACGACCGAGTACCTGAAAAATGAAGTATCAGTCTACCGAAGACTGAGTGAGGGGCAATAATTATATATAACACATGTCACATGCAAGTCATAGCCTCGGGTGAAGACTTGGAAAAGAAATAAATATAAAGTTCAAGAATATAATGTTCTTTATCCTACAACTATCCAAATTTACATGTTAATTTGATCATTTCACGAAACATGTGGCCCCGGTGAGTAAGGGCAAATCTCCAACCTTTCAACCAATCGTGAACAATATGTACTTGCATGATTAATTCAATATGTGATCATACATTTCATTTAGTGCTCAATTAAACATAATCATGATTAAAACATGCAATAACCCGAGGGCAATCCGTGGTGCCGGATCCGTCCCCAGTCTCCTTCTTCCTCCGGGTGATAGTGGGTTTGCAAGGCCCAACTATCCACGACATGGTGTACGTAGGGAACATGACTCCCTATGCACGGAACTCCTTCCACCACTAATCTCCTAGTGGCTTCGGGGGTGATCCCAATGAGGTGAGAATAATTCAAGAGTTACCCGTCAGCCCTTGCTTTCCCGGTTGGCTCAAGAACTACCCTCGGGCCTAAGTGCAATCGTGACTCGTCAAAACATGCTTGAAATCGTGAACAATCATGGCTTGCTTGCTTGAAAATGTTTATATTTTAGAAAACGTTTATAAATATAATAGATTTTGGCCGAAAATGTCACATAAGGGTTGTAAGGTTCTAAATACCTAAAATAAAACCTCACCTTTGCTTACAAAACTAAACAAGGATATGCTCTAAGGAGCCTGCTCCTCGTCCATGACCTCGTGACCTGTGCAAACACGACGTGTATACATGAGACATGACTCAAAATGGACCAAATATAACGAATGGCGAAAATGCAACGAGATGACGAGCAATGAACAATGTGGCATGAAAATATCTTGTTTTGACATATATTCAATCATATAATAGCAATTTGGGATCAAAGAATCCATTGGATCATCATGCCAAAAATTGAATTTTATGCAATAGGTTTTCTTCTGCCAGCCAAGGTGGGAACGGCCGTTCCGGCTTCCCTTTGAAAATGGGAAGGGCTGTTCCCGTGTCGCATTAAAATGTGCCAGCGTTTTAAATTTTGAAAATGCGCTTTAGCTGGGAAGGCCCTTCCGACATGCAGGCCAAAATGGGAACGGCCGTTCCCAGGTTCGCCAGCCCTTTTTAATTGAAAAGAGTGGGAACGACCGTTCCCATAATGCCTTGAGGCGGGAATGGCCGTTCCCAGTTTCTACAACTGGAAAAACAGAGCAAAAACAGGGGATGGCTACGGGAAACATTAACAAAGCACCAAAGTCTCAAGTTTTAATCACTAAACCCATAATTTCTGGCAATATGCAGGCATACAAGTTCAAGATATGAAATTATATCAATTAAACACCTCAAACATGAGATATCATCAAGATTTCCAAGTTTCAAGTTCAACCTCATATCAATATATATGATCAAATTTATCAAGAATTCATGCTCTAAATCAAGGAAGAATCCTATATTCATGCATCACACATCAAGTAATCCATATAATCCATGAGTCCTCAAACCCTAGCTATTACATACTTGATCAAAATCATCAAACCATGCACACACCCACCTTGAAATGGAAAGAAATGAAGAAGAAAGATGATGAAGATGATTAAGCTTCAAAGCTTCAAAGATTTCTTGAAATTTTTGATGATCAAGATGAAATTCTCTTCTTTCCTTTTCCTTCTTGAAACCGAGAGTGAAGGGAGCAAATATGTTGGTAATTTTGGGATCAAAATGAGCTTGGAAGCTTGAGGATGAATTATACCGTGATTCATCCTCTTTGAAATATGTGAAATGCTCAATTTGCCAATCAATCCTCCAAGAAATCAAGTCATGCAATTAAGGATATATAGTTTTGAAATATGATGAATTAGGTCCTTGAAAGTTTATGCAATTAAGTCCCAAAATTTAAAGAAATAAACATATAGGGACAATTTGGTAATTTGAAGCACTCTCGGTTATTGTTTCACGTAATAATTATTTTCCATGACTTGAAATAATTTTTCCAATGATATGATTTCATATATTTCATATAAATAATGTATCATTAATTTTATAAAATTATGAGATGTCACGTAGGAAAATAGGAATTTAAAAGAATTAAAATAAATCCTACGCTCTAAAACTCACACGTGGCGTGCTTACCTGTTCATCCGGAATCGGGGTGTTACATATCTAATTAACAAAACAATATAATTGAGTGATTTGCATAAAATATTTTTCAATAAATTCTCGTGTAATATTTTTTAATTAATTATAATTATTTAAATCTAACTAATTATATAATCTTCTTTAGTTTATATCATAAAATATAAATTATTATTATTATTATTATTATTATTATTATTATTATTATTATTATTATTATTATTATTATTATTATTATTTATATATTATAAAAGCACGAGTTGGGTTTATGGTTTCTTACAAAATACAGATCGCCTAAACTATCCTCACAAGAATTACGTCAATAACTGTTAGTCAAGGACAATAATGTAAATACATGTTATAAATTATTAATTTAATTATATTTAAGAAGTATTTATCAACTTAAAGTAGAACTCTTGGTAGAATTAAAATTTCTCCAACTTACCCAAAAAAGATATATAGTTCAACAATGATTGTTTTAATATTTATATATTAATTAATTGTATTCAAATTTTACGATATAAGTTGTCTACTTTTAAATTTTGAGGTTTATAATTTAAAATGTTATAATAAGATATATCTAACAAATTGGAAAACCATAAATTGATTCATATTATAAATTTTAATAAATTTTTGTAATTATGTAAAATAAAATATTATTTAAATTGAATGAGTTATATAAGATAACTTTCAATAAATCAATCATAATGTAAATCTAATGATATAAGTCCACAGTCCTAATTATTTAAGTTCATAAACTTTCATAAATTATAATCATATTATAGTTTTATAAACTTATCTAATTAACAAAATAATATAATTGAGTGTTTGCATAAAATATTTTTCAATAAATCCTAATGTAATATTTTTAATTAATTATAATTATTTAAATCTAACTAATTATATAATCTTCTTTTAGTTTATATCATAAAATATAAATTAAATAGGTATGAATAACATTTTTGATTTCTTACGACTTAATTTACCACAAGTTAGAATTGCAGGTCATCACACAAAGTTATTTTAAATTAAGAATTCTAAGGAGACTCAATGTGTGTGCATATATATAAAAATAAGTTATAATCTAATTTTATAAATAATTTTTATAGTATTCGATTAAACATTCCTTGAATTTTTTATATAAATATATTCTTTTAATTATTTCTACTACATGCATAAAATTAATTATAAAAAAAATTAACATAAATCTGAAATAAAACTCATTACAGAAATACAAATAAGAAAATTGAATGTAAGATCAAATGGCAAAGAGAATATTGAAAAGAGATAAAGAATATATAGTTAAAAAAAAAAGAATTACTTGGTTTTAATGTATATACATATGCATACCAAAATTAAGGACAATTGTGAAATATCTTTACAAATATATTTATAAAGGACATGACAAAGTGAGAATTAATATCGCATATAATGGCAAACAAAATTTCGAAGATTAGATTAAAATTTTCAAGATGTTAGATTGGGTGTCAGCTCAAGAAACGATATGGAGAAATTTTAAATTTAATTTGAATGAGATTGATCCAATAGTTATCAATTTAGATCTATATTTTCCAAAGTAGCAATACACAACTTATTGGTTGAATCAAAACTTGAAGGACATTTTGAATTGGGATCATTGCTCCAAAACAATGGTTTTTGAACAGTTTTCAATGTGCTCAAAAAGCCAAAAAAAAAAAATAAAAAAAAAAATATATATATATATATATATATATATATATATATATATATATATATATATATATATATATAAAGAATTTCCAGGACATTATGCATGAGACAAAACAAGGTAAATATTCAAAAGATTTGGAGAAGAAATTGATTGCAGAGTATAACAAAATATTGTAACAAAAAGAAATTATTTGATTTTAAGAGTTGAGAATTTCCAATTCAGGGATAAACAGACATGTTTTTTTCATCTCCCAACCATAACAAGAAGAAGGAGGAACCAGATGAATGCTCTTACAATAGGCAATGAATGTGCAACCAATAATGATCAACTGGAGCCACACACTTGGGAGTACTACACCAAACTATTCACTTGGGAGTACTACACCAAACAAATTATTATACACTTTAAACCTTTTTTTATATAATAATTTAATTTCAAATATTTTTATTGCTTATTTATTTGAATATTTTTCTACTTTGACTTTCTACTTATTGTACATGATTTAAAAGAGAGATTTCGTATAAATATTTTTGTATGTGTAACTTTTTAAAATTAAAATGGTTCATTAAAAATGTTATTATATTCATTTAATCAAACGTGCAACGCACGTTCATTTCACTAGTATATTATAAAAGTACGAGTTGGGTTTTTGATTTTTTAAAACTTTATGATCCTCCAAAATACCCTCATTGTAAGACTTTCAATAAAATACAATCAAATAATTTTGTAAATTACAAATTTGATGCATAAATATTCTTTTAGGATATTTCATTCTAATCAAACTCTCAATCTAATTCTAATCAAAATATAACTGCATAAGTCTTTCTTTAATTATAAAACACTATAATTATAATTCTATAAGCTTTTGAATAAGTTAATCCTAATATTAATCTAACTATCTCGACTAAACTAATAAATCTCCAATTTTTTACCATGAAATAAAATCAAGTCTCGTATATTATAAAAGCACAAGTTGAGTTTTTGATTTCTTACAAAATATAGATCGCCCAAAATATCCTCATAATAATCAGGTCAATAATTATTAGTCAAGGATAATGATCTAATACATGTTACAAAATTTTTAATTTAATTATATTTAAAACGCACTTATTAAATCAAAATAGAGCTCTTGGTTGAATTAAAAATTCTCTAACTTACCCAAAAAAGATATATAATTCAATAAAGATTGTTTTACTATTAATATATTAATTAAATATATTCAAATTTTATAATATAAGTTATCTATATTTTAATTTTAATGCCTATAATTTAAAATGTTATAATAAGATATATCTAAAAATGAATTGGAAAACAACAAATTGATTCACTTTATAAATTTTAATAAAATTTTGAAATTGTGTAACACAAAATATTATTTAAATTGAACGAGTTACATAAGATAACTTTCAATAAATCAATCTTAATGTAAATCTAATTATATAAGTCCATAGTTCTAATTATTTAAGTTCATAAATTTTTTTAAATTAATATCATATTATAATTCTATTAACTTATCTAATTAACAAAATAATTTACTTGAATAATTTACATAAAATATTTTTCAATAAATTAATTAATCATAATGTAATAATTTTTAATTAACCAATACTAATATGGTAATATAATTGTAATTATTTAAATCTAACTTCCCCTATAATGTTCCTTTAGTTTATATAATAAAATATAAATTAATTTTATAAGGAGACTCAATGTGTGTGCATATAAAAAATAAGATATAATCTAATTTTATAAATAATTTTTATAGTATTCGATTAAACATTTCTTGAATTCTAATATAAATTTACTCTTTTAATTATTTCTACTACATACATAAAATTAATTATAAAAAAAATAACATAAATCTGAAATAATAATCATTAGAGAAATACAAATAAGAAAATGAAATACAAGAACTAATAGCAAAGATAATATAAAAAAGAGATAAAGAATAGTTAGTTAAAAGAAAGAATTACTTGATTTTGATGTACCCACACATACCAAAATTAAGGACAACTGTAAAATATCTTTACAAATATATTTATAAAGGACATGACAATGTGAGAATTAATATCTCGTACAATGGTAAACAAAATTTTGAAGATTAGATTAAAAATTTCAAGATGTTAGATTAGGGGTCAGCTCAAGAAAAGATATGGAGAATTTTTAGGTTTAATTTGAATGAGATTGATCCAACAATTATCAATTTAAATCTATATTTTTCAAAGGAGTTATATACATCATGAACCCTGTGTTATGTGAAAAGAGCATAAAAAACCCTTTGTTTTAAAAATTAATGTAGAAGACCCTATGTAATAGATTTATTGCTCCACCGCCCCCTAACCATAAAACATCACCATTCTGACATGATTTGTCCATTTTATCCTTCTATATTAAATTTTACTTTTTTTTTCTTTAATTATTTAATTTTTTCTCCTTCTCCTATCTTCTTCCCCAACCCCCCACCCAACCCAATCATGGCCACCGGCCACACCACCACGGTCACTCATTCACCTTGAACATCTCCACCACCATCGACACCGTCTATAGCCGCACCGCCGCCACCGACTTCACAAAGCATTGTCGCAGTCATAGATCTAGATCCTGGGCAACGAAATACACACAAACGCAAGCATATATACGGATCTGGAACTCCGATTTCATGCCTCTCTCCCTTTAACGCCCCACCCACTGCGACTCACCGACGAAGAAAACAAAAATCAGATCGCCAAAGTTTCTTTGCCTTAATTTTCTGGTTTCGCCATTAGTTGTGGGCGTAATCTGCTAATTAAAGTCTGAAGTTGAAAGAGAAAAACCTCAAATCATTTTTTTTTCGTTTTTCTTTCTAATTGATTTTCTACTGTTCTTGTTGGATTGTTGAATTTCACAAAGGCTCTGGTTTCTAATTGAGTTTCTGTTGTTGTTGCTGGATTGTTGAATTCCGCCGGTGGTGCCGGTGGCCTGGACGACGGTGAAGCTAGTGGTTGTGGTGGTGCCCATATACATATATACGTACTGTATATAAATATATACATTGTACCCAAAAAAAAATTATATAGATATATAGTATATTTATATATATGTACGTATACAATATATATATAATTTAGTAAATATAATATAAGGCTAAAATAGTAATTTGATACAAAAAAGTAAGAAAAAATGTTATTTCAGTTGTAGTTTCGGCAAGTGAACTACACTCTCTGACCTGAGGGTTTTCTATACAATTATTTTGAAAACACAAGGTTTTCTGAGTGACATTTCATATCATAGGGTTTTTTTATGTCAATTAGCCCTAACACAGGGGTGATCCGTTCAAAAAACCCTTTTTCAAAGTAGCATTAATACACGAATTATTGGCCGAATAACAACTTGAAGGACATTTTGACTTGGGATCATTACTCCAAAACATTGGTCCTTGAACAGTTTTCAATGTGCTTGAAAAGTAAAAAAAAAAAAAAAAAAATACAAAGAATTTTCAGAGCATTATGCATGAGACAAACAAGGAAAATATTCAAAAGATTTTGAGAAAGAATTGATGACAGGATATAACAAACTATTGCAACAAGAAGAGATTATTTGGTTTTAAGAGTCAAGAATTAATTGGCTCCAATTCAGGGATAAACATGCATGTTTCTTTCATCTCTCAACCATAACGAGAAGAATGAGGAACCAGATGAATACTCTCAAAATAGTCAATGAATGGGCAACTAATAATGATCAACTGAAGCCACATACTTGGGAGTACTACACCAAACTATTCAGTGGAGATACCATTGAAGAGGCGATGAGTTGTAACAACCTAGATTCCAGGGCCAAGAAGAAATAGGTAAGTAAAGGGTTAGAAGAACACCTCAACCCATCATGCATTGCATTTTATGTGAACTAAGTGCTTTTATGCTTCGATTTTTAACAATATCTTATTATGAGACTCATATCACTATTCAATCACCGAGCTTAAATCTTCACATATTCCTCATGAAACCTTAGAAGATTAGATTTCACATTTTTCGAATTCATATTCTAGCTTTTGTTATCCCAAAACACAATTTGAAAATTGTTAGTCAAAAATTCCCATAAGGTCCCTAGTTACTATACACTCTTTAATGTAGAAATTTTCCGAGACACTTTTACCTATCAAATATAAGGGTCAAATGAATCCTTGAAAAATTTTATGAATTATGGTACCATTCTCGAACCATAATTCTCATTGTAACTCTCATAGTAACCAAAATCGGCCGGAAAACCCTAGTTTAGCCCTAATTTAGGTATTTTCGAATTTGAACACTTTTCCTATCCAATATTATAACCAAAACGATCCTTGAATTATTTTATGAATTTCAAGACCTTTTTAAAGTCCTATTTCAAATCCTAGCCCATTCTATAAATTTTTCTTAATTTTCCTAAAGTACTATTCCCGCCATAAAAACTAACTTTTAAACCGTACGATGTTTGGTATCCAATATTCTACTCAAAATAATCCTTGAATTATTTTATGAATCATGACCATATTATTGGAAATTAAATCTCATCCTAGCTTTGTTTTATGTATTTTGTCATATTTTTCAAAATTTCGAACGTTTACTACTTTAACTTGAGACGTTGAAACGTTAAGTGTTTATATTCATCAGAAAGCTCTTTCGATTCTCTTTCTTTTGCAATTTTTTCCACTTTAAACTATAACCTAGAGATTCATGAAAGTTTTAAGTATTATTTTCTACCTATTTTTGAATTAATTTATTGATGATGTATTTATGATATAATTATGTATACATATGCACTTACATCACATATACACCTAAGTATACACCTTAATACTCTATAATTATACACCTAGCTACCCTAAGAGCCTTAGTCACTACCTAAAAAATTAGAAATACCCCTTAAGTCCCCAAATCCATACCTATCAATAGCCATCTCATTTCATTTCCAAAACTACACAAACATGACTCACATCTCTCTCTATATTCATGAGCTACCTCTCTCTCTCTACAAGGTGATTTATTTTATTTTATTATTTTATGCTTTATATAATGTGCTTAGTATAATATAGTTATAGCATGCTTAGATTTAATTAAATTGTGCCTTTAGGAATTTTATTTTATGAAATATATGCATAATTGTTAGTTTTATGTGCAATGTGCCTACATTTATGAATTTTATTTAATTAAATTCATGATTTATGATATGATATAATGTGATTATGTGTTTAAATATTCATGATCTTACTTGATTAAATTTATGCTTAGAATAATTTATTTAGATTTATTTTTATGATTAAAAAGTTGCATAAAGTGCTACATTTAGGTTTAATCACATGTTATGAATATGAAATTGGTTAGGGGTGATCATGAACTTATATGAACACATTAATAAGTCTAATAAGATGCTCTTAATGTTCTTGAATTAATTTAAGTGCACGTGTGATAGTGTGTGTGTCTAATTTTATGTTATAAAGTGTGTAATTTTAAGAAAATTGAATAGTAACTGTTTGCAATAGTAACTTTGACTTTTTGGTCAACATTATACTTAAATAATTCAGAAATAATTTTAAAATAATTATAAATTGAGTTTTGAGAATTTTAAAGAAAGATTTTATCCGAATTTTCCAAAAATCGGTAAATTTTTAAAAGTTTTCTAAATCATAACCTACATTGTTAACTTAAACCTTCAATTTCAGTTCAAATCTTATAATTAAGATCATAATGTGATTAATAAATATTTAATTAGTTAAAGACTTCATAATACCTAATTGATTAAAGAAATTCACTTAAACGGTTAAAATTAGGGTTTACCGGATATTCCTAAATGTGTTGCACTTTATGTACCTTATGTGCTTATTTGATTAAAATAATAAGAACCTAGTCCTAAGTCTGTAGTAGCTATTACTTTCAGGCGACAATAGGACTGAAGAGTGGAATCCACATAATTTCACTTGAATCTCGGTACTAGGTGAGGGTTAAAACATTTTCAATTGGAATTATGCCCATATCTATGTATCTATATAAAATAACTTTCAAACCTACCTTATTTGATTTAATACCTACACACATTATTACATTATAATATCCCTCTTTTAGAGGACAAATTCTTTTATGTCGGAATCGGGATCTTATTCGGACATTATATATTTTAGTCCTATTATTACTAAGAATTGATTCCTGACAATGCAAGTACTATTAATTGTTACAAATATGGTAGCCGTATCGAGAAATTACCCGAAAGGTATAGGGCCGAGGGTATAGTTAGTGATACTGTAGCACCCCGCACGGGAGGCACCACATCCCCCGCACTATGGCTCAACACGAGTAACGAAATGGTAAATCCGCACCCGTATCAAACCATAGCGAACGGGAGACAAACAGAAAACCCTCCTAAGCTAGGCGGAACTTAGACCCTGCAATGATAACCAGTTGATGAAATATAATGCAACGCAAAGCCAAAGTTCAAACATACAAACCATAACCTGAATTGGGCTCTTCAGGCCTCTTTTAATCAATAGAAAAACCCAATAAAAGCAATTCAATAACAATTACATAAATATTCAAGTTCATGATACTATAGAATCGAATCATGCATAATTCCAATACATATGTGAATGCAGAGACTCTCCTAACCTAACTTGACCAACTTAGAGACTCCAAACACCTCCGCCTAGCTCGAAACTCCAAAGTCAAACCTACACACTGAAAGGTTGGGGAGGGAGAGGGTCAGTCTCTAGAAGACTGAGTGAGCAGGAGCGATACATATATATATATATAAAACATGCACATGCAAGTCATAAATCCCGAGCAAGGTTTTATTTGAAATTAGTTCCCAAAAGGGCAAGAGAATGACCAAGCAGTACCCGGATTTTACGACTAATCATATTAATTCATTACATTCATAAATCATACATATACATAAGGCTCGGCGAGTGAGCGTGCACAATCTCCAACCAAACTCCGACCGTGTACGACAAATATCATTAATATGCTGATTAGGCGATCATGCAATATATCGTAATACATGCAGATCATATATCATAAATCATATTCGTTTGGGCAATCCGTGTCCCGGTCTTCCCGCACGGTGCATAACAATCATAACATAACATAATCATAATCATAAAACAGTTCCAACCTTCTTCCTCCGGGTGGTGGAAGGGTTAGCAAGACCCGACCACCTCATACATAGGCCAATGGGGTTTCATGACTCCCCCAAGGGCACTCAGCTCCCATTCCCCGCTAAACCTCCTAGCGAGGGCCGGTATCACCGTAGTTTGGTTGGGACTAGTATATGGGATCCCCGTCAGCCCTTGCTTCCTCGGTTAGCCACACATACTAAGTCCCGGGACCCGTACAATCATAAATCATAAATCATAAATGTGTCTCGCCAAACATATCAATTCATAAGAGACATAACATAACTCATAAATCATTTGAAAAGGGTTTACTCGATCAATATTTACTCGGTATGTTCATTTGAAAACCATATATAACTATATTAGGTTTTTGGCCAAAGCTTGTCACATACGGTCGTAGGGTTTTATACATAACTAGAACGAAAACACCCTCACCTGAAACAAGACAATACAAGGATACGAGTAACCGAGTGCCTGAAGGATCAAGATCTCTCCACCCTGGAGATAAACTGTACAAAAGACAACGTAACGTGTTCAAGAGACTCAAGACTCTAAATGAACCAACTATGACGCACGGCATGCAATGAACATGATATAAGTGCATAAGAAATAATATTATGTAAAGAACATGTTCATGTGCACTATTAACGTCTTTAAATCATATAGACTAGCCATTCATTTGATATTATAAACGTTCATATACATTCAAGTTCCATCTTTCCATATCCCTCATAATTCATAGCAATATCTAACAAAATCTTGGAACCATAGTCACATTATACCTTTCAACATGTTTACATTGAGTATGATAAATAGAAAGGCAAAGAGCATCACCTAAGACATCAAAAGAATGCAAAAAGGTACTTAATATTCCATATAGAAGCACTCAAACCACGCCATAGCAATTCACCAAAAGCATGCTTTAAACCTCATCCAAATGCTATGAAATTAAACCATAATATTCCTAACACATAAAAAAACAAGTTCATAGTTCAACACAAAAGGAGATAAAGTCATTAAAGAGGTGAAACAAATCAAAAACCGAAAAGGAAGCAACAAGGACCGCGCAAGGGAAGGGACACGGGGGTGTCACCAACCCTAGCTAAACTGAGCCACGACCGTGGCTCAGTACAGACATGCCCAGAAGGTGTGACACGCCCGTGTCTCACATTTTAGTGTAAATGAGACACGGGGGTGTCACGGTACAGAACCAAAACGCACACAAGACTTTACCGGCAAAACTGATCCCATACAAAATCAATCCAAAAGCATACCAAATCAACTCCAAATGCTATGAAACTTAATATATAACATATTTAGCATGTTAGGAGAAATTTTCATTTAGCATGATCAAGTACTTAGGGGTTGAATTTGGATCTGAAACCTTGGGGAATGCATGCTAACATACTAAAAAACTAATATACATCATATATATGCAAAATGGCACGAATTAAAGCACATTAGAATGACCAACAAGTCACAAAACGCAACAGCAGCAGGTCTGTCATAGATCATGCATAAGAACAGGCCATGTATTTCGGTTTTGAGGCTTAAAATGGATCCAAATACTTGAAACATGAATGCTAACATATAGAGCAATGAGTGTACATCAACTCCATGCAATTTCACACGAAATGGAGACCATTTGATCAAGCAACAACACATAAATTCACACCGCAGTCCCAAAACAGAGAAGGTAGTTTTGAACATCAAGTTTGAAGCTCCATATCTCATAATTTTATCAAAGGGTCAAGAGATAAAATCCTCCTAGCATCATATACTATCAGTTAGGAAAGAAATAGGCCAAGAAACAAGCTCATATAACCATGTATAAGCAAGAAAATCAGCTACACAAGTAAATAGGTCACAAGAACAAAAATCCCTAAAATTTCATATCAAACTCATCCCTCAAGCCCTAACCAAATCTGATCCAATTCAAGTTGTAAGTAGATGAAATCAAGCATAAAAGAGTAGAGGAGACATAAATATTCATACCTTGAAGATTGGAAGAAGAAGGGAGGTGATTTGAGCTCAAAATCACAAGAATAGCCAAGGGTTTTTCTTCCTTTTTCTCTCTTCCTCTATCTCGATCAGTTGCAGCAGCAAGGGGAGATATTTGGCTCGGTTTTTGCTTCTAAAAGGGGAAGAAAGGGCTTAACTCAAGGTACAAAAGTCATGGTTAAACTTTGGTTAGGTTAGAGGAGTGTTAAGGGTCCCACCATGAAGACTAGTCAACAAAAGGAGCTCTTCTTGCACGAGTTGCTCGTTACGGTTGGATTTCGGAGGTCTTAATGATTTCAAAAAGATATGAGGCTTGTTCCATTGTATCCGAATCGTCGATACGAAGGCAACGGAGGTGACGGAATTCGAATCCAAATTCCTGATCTCAAGATATCACGTACGGAACCAAGGGTGCGCTAGTTGCTCGTTAGCCCCCGATTTGGTTCCACAATTCAAAATAAATTCGTTAACACGTCAAATGAGTCCAAAAACATAAACCGAGCATATAGACATGTTCACAACACACATATTTACGACATACTAAATTTCCACGACATTTCGATATCATTTCATATGAGAACGAAGCACAAATAGAACACTCATGCGCATGAATGAATTCATAACTTTATAAATTAATTACTAAAACTTAAATTCCATTTTAAATAAATTAAAGCCAACTAATAACATGTTGAAATTAATTAACAGAATTTCAGAAATAGTTAAGGTAACATGAAACCTTGATTAAGAAATTAAACACTAAGTATCAAATTAAAATAAAATGAATTACATTAAAACAACAACAGTCTATAGTTTAAAACAAATATAACACATTTAAAAACAATTAATCATATAATTAAATAATTAAATTGTACAATTTATAAACAAAACGACACATTAGTTAAAACGAAAACCGGGGCGTTACAATCTCTCCCCCTTAAAAAGAATCCGTCCTCGGATTCACAACACGCCTAAAAACAATTAATGAGAGATTCCCCGTCTCTCACAAACAACAAGGAGAGAGCCCTGTCTCTCGAGCATCGATGAGAGAACCCCGTCTCTCCCACAATAATAATGAGAGAACCCCGTCTCTCGCAAGCAAAGAGAGTACCCCGTCTCTCGAACAAAAATAAGAGAATCCCCGTCTCTTACAAACAACGAGAGCACCCCGACTCTCAACCAAAAATAAGAGCAAGGAAGTCTCCAATACTCCCAAGCAACACACGTAAAAACCAAAATTAAAATCACGTAAATGCCCACATTGATTATCAATTACTCTAAGTAATTTAACACGATAAAAAAAAATCAGAACACATAACAAAGAAATTATTTGAATTAAATTTGCATGGATGCATGTATCATGGATGCTATAAGTACCGTTCACCGTAGTTGCAAAATTTAAAGTTGTGAGTTGTCGTTGTCCAGTGCATGATCTGTCCTGAAGATAAGCTTAGTGTTCAGCTTGTCTTGAACCTCTTCAGGGTACCCCGGTAAAGCAATTGATGAATCCTCTAAGAATTATACTCTTAGACCCCTTCTAACTTTTATTGCTACTCAACTTCTTCAATCCTTCCTTAACCTCTATTATTTTCTTTCAGTCAGACTAACTCTTCCAAGTAATCCAATTGACATTCAACTTTACGTTTAGAATATTTGTTCCGATGTCCAGTCCATATCTTCCATCCTTATCCATATCGGTGCTTAACATATCCCCGAGGATAACCACTCTGGGCAACCTTGATGATTCAATCCCGATCTTACAATGTTTATTCTCACGGTCTCTCTCAACACAAATCTTTTCCCACCTTCCGTTCCTATTGTCCGTTCATTCCCTTTGACCCCCTCAATGTTATATTCGGTAATTGGCCCCATATTTCTTGAATCGAAGACAAAATGTTCTTAATGATTCCTGAAGCTTGATGTAATCTTCCAATTATCATCCTTTTCTATTTGGTCCCTTCTTAAGTTTCCTTCTGGATCACCTTTGATATAACCGATAACCTAATAATATTGTCTCGGACCCCTTCATACTTTATTGAATAAATCTTGATCGACACCATCCCCTCATATAATAGCTTGATTCAATTTTCCCCTGTTAATTCTAACTTAGGAGGTCACAGAAACTCCCGTTTAATTTCATTACCCCCAAATCGGAATTCCAGACATAGAAATGTCCAATAAACCCTTTTTCTTTATATCTCGAAAAATCTTCCCCCAAATTTGGCATCGTAACTTCTCTCTTAACAACTTAACCCTTACAGTCATCTTATTCATTTCCAATGATCACCATTAGGATTTCCAGATCCTCTTTAATTTGCATCCCCATTGTCACTACTACCATATTTCTTCGAGCACCACTTCCATCCTCCAATTTATCTCTCAATCGTGCTCTCCCCTTTAAAACTTTTGCCCTTAGATGTAAAACTCCATTAATCCTTCTCTCATTGAAATTCTCGAGAAGCCACTTCTATTATTTCCTTTCCCTTAACTCAGATATGGTTCGAGCGAAGATATACTTGACAATTGAGGTGCCACAGCTTCCTATCAAGTAAACACTAAAATGCATATCGGGTAAAGATGTCAATGCATGTGTCACGTTTACATCAAGCGTTATGCAACACATTAGAGCAACGAAATCAAATAGAACTGTACGCACGAACATAAATAAAGAAGAATAAATAACTTATGCTAAGCATGATGCACGTGCTATGAATGTTTTGGAACCTGTCACCAATGAGGTAAGTTATTAACTCGGTAGCTTTCCTCGTTCTTCCGATCCCAAGGTCACTTGACTTGGTAATTATTCCTTGCCTTTCCCCACGGTCTTCGAGATTTCCATGCATCTTTGTAAATCAACTTGTATCTTCCACCTCCAAGGAGTTAACATCCAACTTTTTTCTAAATTCGCCCTTTTACTTCTAATCGTCACCTCGATCAAGAATCCCGCACTTATCCTTTGTGAGTTCAATTCACCTCCAATTACTTATACTTGAGAGCATGATTTCCTTGCAAGGTGTGTTTGCCGTTCTTTACCGTTTCCATTTGTTGCTCAATATCTTCCATTTCAACTTCACAACATGACAATTCAGCTTGGTTTTGGAAAAACGAACTCATATCCCAATCAACACCTTGATCAAGATTCCCGTGACTATTGTTTATGAGTTTCCCATCACGATCGAAATCCAAAGCACCCAAGTCCAACTCTTCCCGGTCTTAACTTCGACAGACTTGATTTCAATTCACTAGGCTTAGTCAGAAATCCTTCCTTGTCGACCCCAGGTGCACAACTCCTACCGGACCCATTTTATCTTAGTTTCTCCTAATTATTGATACCTCTTCAACGCTCCAATCCGGAATCAAAATATCTTCAAAGTTTGTTCACTTCATTCTTTAGGTTGAACGATCTCGTTGAATCCAATTAAAGCACTCCAAGTAGGGGATTCGCATAAGTTGATCTTCTGAGTCACAACCATCCCTTGATTAACTCCTATTCCGATTTCACCAAATGTCCCTCTGCCATCGCATCTCTAGATTCAATCTTCCCATTCCGAATCCTAATCCTTGAACTGTAGCTCCATCTGGAAAGCCTCACATCTCCAATTCTCTACATTCTTCCCGGAGTATACTGCCCATCTTCCATATCTCAGAAAAGCTTGCAATCGATCATCTTTGTTGTAGAACCTGGCCGTGGTTTGATATTATCTCCATAACCTATAAATCATAGCTTACTTCAAGAGTATATGCATGCGATTAGTGCATGCTCATGACACATTTTCAACAATTAATGCAAGGATCCTTATGTAAATGCAACAGATAGTCCAACAAAATTCAAAAAGGAAAGCCAAATTCATGTTCAAGATCGATGCAATGCACACATTGTCATACAGTCCCTAAGTCGTACGACCTAGACTGACTCACACACGACACGAGAACACCGGTTTTGCAACCGGGCTCTGATACCACTTAAGGATGTAGCACCCCGCACGGGAGGCACCACATCCCCCGCACTATGGCTCAACACGAGTAACGAAATGGTAAATCCGCACCCGTATCAAACCATAGCGAACGGGAGACAAACAGAAAACCCTCCTAAGCTAGGCGGAACTTAGACCCTGCAATGATAACCAGTTGATGAAATATAATGCAACGCAAAGCCAAAGTTCAAACATACAAACCATAACCTGAATTGGGCTCTTCAGGCCTCTTTTAATCAATAGAAAAACCCATTAAAAGCAATTCAATAACAATTACATAAATATTCAAGTTCATGATACTATAGAATCGAATCATGCATAATTCCAATACATATGTGAATGCAGAGACTCTCCTAACCTAACTTGACCAACTTAGAGACTCCAAACACCTCCGCCTAGCTCGAAACTCCAAAGTCAAACCTGCACACTGAAAGGTTGGGGAGGGAGAGGGTCAGTCTCTAGAAGACTGAGTGAGCAGGAGCAATACATATATATATATATATATATATATATATAAAACATGCACATGCAAGTCATAAATCCCGAGCAAGGTTTTATTTGAAATTAGTTCCCAAAAGGGCAAGAGAATGACCAAGCAGTACCCGGATTTTACGACTAATCATATTAATTCATTACATTCATAAATCATACATATACATAAGGCTCGGCGAGTGAGCATGCACAATCTCCAACCAAACTCCGACCGTGTACGACAAATATCATTAATATGCTGATTAGGCGATCATGCAATATATCGTAATACATGCAGATCATATATCATAAATCATATTCGTTTGGGCAATCCGTGTCCCGGTCTTCCCGCACGGTGCATAACAATCATAACATAACATAATCATAATCGTGAAACAGTTCCAACCTTCTTCCTCCGGGTGGTGGAAGGGTTAGCAAGACCCGACCACCTCATACATAGGCCAATGGGGTTTCATGACTCCCCCAAGGGCACTCAGCTCCCATTCCCCGCTAAACCTCCTAGCGAGGGCCGGTATCACCGTAGTTTGGTTGGGACTAGTAAATGGGATCCCCGTCAGCCCTTGCTTCCTCGGTTAGCCACACATACTAAGTCCCGGGGCCCGTACAATCATAAATCATAAATCATAAATGTGTCTCGCCAAACATATCAATTCATAAGAGACATAACATAATTCATAAATCATTTGAAAAGGGTTTACTCGATCAATATTTACTCGGTACGTTCATTTGAAAACCATATATAACTATATTAGGTTTTTGGCCAAAGCTTGTCACATACGGTCGTAGGGTTTTATACATAACTAGAACGAAAACACCCTCAGCTGAAACAAGACGATACAAGGATACGAGTAACCGAGTGCCTGAAGGATCAAGATCTCTCCACCCTGGAGATAAACTGTACAAAAGACAACGTAACGTGTTCGTGAGACTCAAGACTCTAAATGAACCAACTATGACGCACGACATGCAATGAACATGATATAAGTGCATAAGAAATAATATTATGTAAAGAACATGTTCATGTGCACTATTAATGTCTTTAAATCATATAGACTAGCCATTCATTTGATATTATAAACGTTCATATACATTCAAGTTCCATCTTTCCATATCCTTCATAATTCATAGCAATATCTAACAAAATCTTGGAACCATAGTCACATTATACCTTTCAACATGTTTACATTGAGTATGATAAATAGAAAGGCAAAGAGCATCACCTAAGACATCAAAAGAATGCAAGAAGGCACTTAATATTCCATATAGAAGCACTCAAACCACGTCATAGCAATTCACCAAAAGCACGCTTTAAACCTCATCCAAATGCTATGAAATTAAACCATAATATTCCTAACACATAACAAAACAAGTTCATAGTTCAACACAAAAGGAGATAAAGTCATTAAAGAGGTGAAACAAATCAAAAACCGAAAAGGAAGCAACAAGGACCGCGCAAGGGAAGGGACACGGGGGTGTCACCAACCCTAGCTAAACTGAGCCACGACCGTGGCTCAGTACAGACATGCCCAGAAGGTTTGACACGCCCGTGTCTCACATTTTAGTGTAAATGAGACACGGGGGTGTCACGGTACAGAACCAAAACGCACACAAGACTTTACTGGTAAAACTGATCCCATACAAAATCAATCCAAAAGCATACCAAATCAACTCCAAATGCTATGAAACTTAATATACAACATATTTAGCATGTTAGGAGAATTTTTCATTTAGAGTGAAAAGGCTAAATCACACATTAAGGGCATCTGAATCATGCAGCAAAACTGGGTCACCAAAATCGTACATAAGAGCCCTATTGTTTCAATCAAGCCATGATCAAGTACTTAGGGGTTGAATTTGGATCTGAAACCTTGGGGAATGCATGCTAACATACTAAAAAACTAATATACATCATATATACGCAAAATGACAAGAATTAAAGCACATTAGAATGACCAACAAGTCACAAAACGCAACAGCAGCAGGTCTGTCATAGATCATGCATAAGAACAGGCCATGTATTTCGGTTTTGAGGCTTAAAATGGATCCAAATACTTGAAACATGAATGCTAACATATAGAGAAATGAGTTTACATCAACTCCATGCAATTTCACACGAAATGGAGACCATTTGATCAAGCAACAACACATAAATTCACACCGCAGTCCCAAAATAGAGAAGGTAGTTTTGAACATCAAGTTTGAAGCTCCATATCTCATAATTTTATCAAAGGGTCAAGAGATAAAATCCTCCTAACATCATATACTATCAGTTAGGAAAGAAATAGGCGAAGAAACAAGCTCATATAACCATGTATAAGCAAGAAAATCAGCTACACAAGTAAATAGGTCACAAGAACAAAAATCCCTAAAAGTTCATATCAAACTCATCCCTCAAACCCTAACCAAATCTGATCCAATTCAAGTTTTAAGTAGATGAAATCAAGCATAAAAGAGTAGAGGAGACATAAATATTCATACCTTGAAGATTGAAAGAAGAAGGGAGGTGATTTGAGCTCAAAATCACAAGAATGGCCAAGGGTTTTTCTTCCTTTTTCTCTCTTCCTCTATCTCGGTCAGTTGCAGCAGCAAGGGGAGATATTTGGCTCAGTTTTTGCTGCTAAAAGGGGCAAAAAGGGCTTAAGTCAAGGTACAAAAGTCATGGTTAAACTTTGGTTAGGTTAGAGGAGTGTTAAGGGTCCCACCATGAAGACTAGTCAACAAAAGGAGCTCTTCTTGCACGAGTTGCTCGTTACGGTTGGATTTCGGAGGTCTTAATGATTTTAAAAAGATATGAGGCTTGTTCCATTATCTCCGAATCATCGATACGAAGGCAACGGAGGTGACAGAATTCAAATCCGAATTCCCGAGCTCAAGATATCACGTACGGAACCAAGGGTGCGCTAATTGCTCGTTAGCCCCCGATTTGGTTCCACAATTCAAAATAAATTCGTTAACACGTCAAATGAGTCCGAAAACATAAACTGAGCATATAGACATGTTCATAACACACATATTTACGACATACTAAATTTCCACGACATTTCGATATCATTTCATATGAGAACGAAGCACAAATAGAACACTCATGCGCATGAATGAATTCATAACGTTATAAATTAATTACTAAAACTTAAATTCCATTTTAAATAAATTAAAGCCAACTAATAACATGTTGAAATTAATTAACAGAATTTCAAAAATAGTTAAGGTAACATGAAACCTTGATTAAGAAATTAAACACTAAGTATCAAATTAAAATAAAATGAATTACATTAAAACAACAACAGTCTATAGTTTAAAACAAATATAACACATTTAAAAACAATTAATCATATAATTAAATAATTAAATTGCACAATTTATAACAAACGACACATTAGTTAAAACGAAAAACTGGGGCGTTACAGATACGGACCGCCACCAACTCTTAGTAGTGGTTTAGCTGGAGGTTAGTTACTCCACGCCAAGAGATAAAGGGACACAACCTCCCGGGAAAATAACTTTCCAATTATTACATAGAGTCTCTAGGGTTTGATCCCCTATTGACACCAAGGAGTACCGGAGGTATTATTGTCACGCCCCAATTTCCAAACGTTCAGGTACGCACGTCACACGTGTGATTTTTGAGAGTTGGGTTTTATTTTAATTCTTTTGCCAATTAAATTCCTACATTTTATGATAAATGATATGAATTATATTTTAATGTGTCTATGTGAAAATATGTGAAATACTTGTTAACTTGAGAATTATTTTACATATTGAATTCATTTGTTACATGAATTAAGTGCCCAACTTGTTCTAATTGCTTAATTGTCCTTATTTGACATTTATTTAAATTAGTGGACCAAATTGCATGAAAATATTCGTGGACTAAAGTGATCATTTTCAAAACTTGTTATACCCAATTGCATAACTTATAAACTTGGAGGATTTAATTACAATTTCATATATTTCACCAAAATCAATGAGATGAGTTACGTTATATTTCTTCCAAGATCTATGATCATTTCATTTCATGCCAAAAATACACCTTTAGCTTCCTTGCTCCACCGAACCCAAACCTTCATGGAAGGGAGAGGGATTTCATCATCTCAAGCCAGTATTTTGGGAGAAATTAGGAACTTTGAAGCTCAATCATCATGTCACTCCATCTTTTGTCTTCCTTCTTTGATTCAAGGTATATGTGTGGATATATATATGAATTCTTGAATTTATTACTTGAAGCTAGGGTTATGATTCTTATGGAATAACTTGTTTATGTGATGTTAGAAGCATGATTCAAGCTTTAGACTTGAATTTCATGCAAAAATCTTGAGAAGTATGGAATTATATGATGAATTCTTAGTTGAGTAGATGATGATGATTCTTGATGGTTAATGAATAATATAAGTGTTTATATTGGTCTTATTGCATCTCAAGTATGTATACATGTTTCCTTTCATGAATTATAGCATTTGGGAGTGGATTATGGGTGTTTGGTGAAGATTTGTTGATGGTTCGTGCATCTCCTGTTTCTGTTGCTCTGTTCTGTATCTTCTGCATAACGGGAACGACCCTTCCCGTTCCCTTTGTATTTGGGGAACGGTCGTTCCCATCTTTGAAATGTGTGTGTATCGGTGAGAACGGGAACGATCGTTCCCACTTTGGCTTACAGCTGGGAACGACCATTCCCATTTTCGGGGAGCAGCTTCGGGGAGCTGGGAACGGCCCTTCCCATTTTGAACTAAGGGCAGGAACGGCCGTTCCCAGGCCCCTGGAGAGGCAGAAACATTCTGCATAAATATGAGATTTCCAATTCCATTCCTTTACCTTTATTTGATCCCAATGTGCCATTATATGATCAATTACATGTAATTATATGATTGTAACATGCTACATTTGATAATACATGTCATCTTGTTGCATGATTAAGCCGTGCGTCCTATTTGGTAACATTCTTGAGTTATTATCTCACGAGTACACAATGTCCCGTTTCTTGTCCAGTTCTTCTCCAGGGCGGAGATTGTGATCAACTGAGCACGTTCATGCATCCCTGAGTCGTCGTGTCGCCTGTCAGGTGAGGTTTAATTTCTAGTTATATAGAACCTCTACAACCCTTACGTGAGATTTCAGCCAAAAGGTATTTATATCTATAATTTTCCATGAAATTAATCATGATTTCAAGCAAGCCATGTTTCTTGAAAGCAAGCCATGTTCATGAAAAGCAAGCCATGTATCGTGCATGTTTTGGTGAGTAAGCATGATTGTTCACTTTGGGCCCGAGGGTTAGTGCATGAGCTAACCGGGAAAGCATAGGGCTGACGGGTAACTCTGCACTTCCCTCATCATTTGGGATCACCCCTAAATCCACCAGGAGGTTTGGTGGAGGAAGGAGTTCCGTGCGTGGGAGTCATGTTCCTGACGTACACTATGTCGTGGATGGTGAAGGCTAGCTACCTTCCCATCATTGGAGGGAGAAGGAGACTGGGATTGGGTCCGGCACCACAGGCTGTCCTCGGGCTATTGCATGGATTTCCTTCATTGATTGTATTGACTGAATACACTATCGCACTGCTACACTGTAACTGAATTGCATGATCACCTGTTAATGAATAAAGCAAGCATGTATTGTTCACTATTGGTGTAAGGTTGGAGAATTCGCCCTCACTCGCCGGGCCACGCATTACATGAACTGAATTCAATGAAATGTTAAACCTGATAGTTGTATTCTCGGGCGATGTTCACTTTATTATTGATTATGTATTATTTACTTATCTAAAACTTCACCCGAGGATATAACTTGCATGTTATGTGCGCTAATATTTATTTATACCCCTCACTCAGTCTTCATAGACTGACGCCTCCACCTTTCAAGTTTGCGCAGGTACATGCTAGGCGGGAGTCGAGTCAAGTCTAGTGTTGGTAGTCGAGTCATGCACGGTTCATTTATTTATTGTTGCATACGATTTATTGTTATTGTTAGTTATTATGTATTTTAGAAATGATAATGTATTGATAGTGAAAATAACATGCTTTCGTGGTTTGAATTGATATTGAACATATTATGCTTCCGCTTTATTTTGACGCATGATGAATTAATTATGTGGTTTGGGGTTAGTCCCGCCTAGCGAGTTGTCATTTATTTTTATTGTCTCCCGTTCGCTATAGTTTAGTTCATGTATGGGTTGTCCTTCTCATATGTGGATTGAGCTATATTGCGGGGATGTGGCATCTTTGCGCTTCGGGTGCTACATCTTAGGTGGTATCGGAGCCCAGTTGTAAAATCGAGGTTCTAGTGTCGTGTCGTGTCAAGTCTAGGTCGTGCGGCATAGAAATTAATTGTCAAATTGAGAGTCTTACATTTTAATTGAAATTATTTGGCTACTTGAATTCTTTGAACTACTTGATTTACTTGAAAACTCGAGCGTTTCATCGACTTTTGCTATTAATTGTTAAGTAATTGACTTTATATTGCTTGAAATTTGGTATGTTCAACGTGGGTTATTTTCAATTTTATGGGGCTAGTGGTTACATTTTGCATCAAACTCCTGTTGTGGGTAACAATTACGTGACATGAGCATGCCTTACCCACATGCATTTCTTTTCAAAAGAAGTTGTGAGTTACAGGTTATGGAAAGGATATCAAACCACGGCCAATCTCTACAATGCCTCGGCATACTACAAGTTCTTTTCTTCAACTTGGGAAGGAAGCAATCCGGAGCAGAAGAATTAAACAACCAGTTACGGGAAGCCAAGATACCAGGGATTCTATATTCGGGTAAATTGAGCCTATTTTTTTGAACCAAACTGAATTGTCGTGTTGCAAGGCTGAATTGGAAAATATGGAGCAGCGAATGGAAATAATAAAGAAAGGCAAGACGACAACTAGGGTGACTACCGGGGCCACCGTTGGAGATTAATTCCTTGAAAAATACCGAGATATCAACGACATGAGCGTAGGAGCAAATGGGATGCAAGAAGTACAACCTTGGATCATAAAGCCACAAAAAGGTACTACCAAGAAATTTCTGGACCAAGGAGTGAGTTATGGTGAAGATCTGGGAACCCTTAAGACATTGATGATTAGAAAGGAATAGGGTTCAAGATATTCAAAAATCGAGCTATGGAAATGTAGGAGTCGAGGCCGATGAATTTTGAAGATTTAGAAGACCGTGGGCAAACAAGAAATAATCAACAACACGAGAAAAGTTTATGATACAACAATCCAGGAAGAGTACCGGGATAAAATTTACCCCTACTACGGTGACAGGTTCAGCATCATATGTTGCTTTAATTTAACTTGCTTCTTATTTATGTATGTTACCATAATTGTTGTCCGAGGTTACATGAGTGACTTGTTAAGCACTTTGTTTAAATTATTCAAGTTTCTTTATTCCATACACATCTTTGAGTAATATAGTTACTTCAATGTGTTTCTTTTAAAATCATTTATACGTGTGATATGTGCATTGACATTTTAACCGGTATGCATTCTTTAGTGTTTATTGTTAATAGGTTTTCCCTATTCTTTGCTCCAACCATCGCCTCAATCCATTTATATCAACTTGAGTTTCAAGAAGAATATCTCTTAGTGATCAGGGTGTTATGTTGTAATTGGGTCATTTGATTTTCCTCGTAGTCCAAAGATATTTTGAGAATTTGCGATTAGCTGATATCTATGATTTTGGTCTTTCCTGGAGTTTGTGCCGGCATTTGAGGAACTCATCATCAGTGCATTGTCATGTTTTCTTCACTCAGAGGGGAAATAGAGAGGAACTCGAGTTCAAGTGTGTTAAAAAAAAAAAAAGTTACGGAATCTAAACAAGCAGAAAAAGCTTGCAAGTGGGAAAGAACAGCACAAGTTTAAGTACTCAGGAAATAATTCTATTCAATTTCTTTTATTTTCTTAAGGGGGAGAGTCGGCCGGGAAACCAATTAAAGCCGGAAGTTAAACCTCACTCGGGAGAGTTGGAACTTTAAGAAAACCGATTTCTCCTGGAGTCCTCTATCAGAACCACATGAAAGAAGTTCTCGACAATTTAAACCTTTTCTCCCTTTTACCCGAAGAAAAGTCCCATCATCAACAGTACCTTTGCTTTATTACTGTTCTCAGAATGTGGGTTCTTTTGTTTTATAATCTTCGCGTAGTCTTGGGATATCAGCCGGCTCAGTAAATAGAAAAGGATTCAACTTGGTTAATATTCGGGTCAACTCCAACAAGAGTTTTCTTATGAAGTCGTTACTTATACCCTAGAAATGTTTGTCCATGCGAACCGCCCCTCCGTGCGTGCTGCCTCCATCGCCTCTCGCCGTGAAATCAATGCTTTCTTTATGAAAACACATCTGAGAAGATTGAAGCCCTGAGAATTACAGATCGAAACTTGATCCTCTCTTTCGAGATATTTTGTAGAGGTGTTGGATGTGTCATCAAATTTTAGGGATCAAAAGGAAGACATTTCATTAGAATCTGAGTCATTTGGTTCCATACGAGTGGGTTGGCCGAATTACTCTCGTGGATAAAGAATTTGCTTGGGACAAGCCAGTTTTTTACGCTTGGATACACAACCACTTCCTAACAAGAAGCAACGGTTACTTTCAATTTCACAACCAGAAAGTGAATATGGGAATCAACCTAAAAATGGTTCACCGGGAAAATCTAAGGTTGAAACGGGAATAAAATGCGGCAATTGATGATGATCTATGGATTTTGTTAGAAAGGAACACCAGGGCTGAGGAAACTGTCGAGAATTGAAGTTTTGAACCGGGATGACATAAAGAATGGGATAATTTGGGAAATTACGGAAGTGGGTGGTTAACAGACGAGGAGGTAAGAGAACAGTGATGGAAACTTCGGTTCCAAGGTTATATACACCGAGTATTTAAGGCATGATAGCACAATGAGGAGAAATCTCAACCAAAGAATCAAGTATTCAGCCGAATTGTTACAATACAAGAACTTCAATCCCCGATGAACGGTACACTTAATCATGTATATCACGTGCATCATTATTTTCTTATTGCTATATGTGATCCTTGTTCATCGTTAATTATTTTTATATGAACAACAATTTGACGTAACTGATACCTTTTACCTGCTCTTTACGTGATAATTGTGAAACATTTATTTAATTGTTCGCTTGAATTTTATTTTATTATTGTGTGAGAGACGGGGATTCTCTCAATATTGTTAGAGGGACGGGGTTCTCTCGTTGCTTGTCAAGAGACGGGGCGCTCTTGTTGTTGCTTGAGAGACGGGGCACTCTCACTACCACTTGTTACTTGTTTAAACCTGTTCTAGTGGAAGGATTAGATTTTCTTTTGAGTGTTTAGGATCCGGGACGTTGAGGGTCGTGATTTGATGGCATAAAAGGAGCCTTGTGGATTGAAGTCCTCTTTCGAACTAATCCCTGACGGGGAATGGCCAACCCGCGTGGGATGAACTCGGAAGGGTGAATCCGAGGACGGATTCTCTTAAGGGGGAGAGAATTGTAACGCTCCAATTTCCAGACGTTCAGGTACGCATGTCACACGTGTGATTTTTTAGAGTTAGGATTTATTTTAATTCTTTTGCCAATTAAATTCCTACATTTTATGATAAATGATATGAATTATATTTTAATATGTCTACGTGAAAATATGTGAAATACATGTTAACTTGAGAATTATTTTACATATTGATTTCATTTGTTACATGAATTAAGTGCCCAACTTGTTCTAATTGCTTAATTGACATTTATTTAAATTAGTGGACCAAATTGCATGAAAATATTCATGGACTAAAGTGATCATTTTCCAAACTTGTTTTACCCAATTGCATAACTTACAAACTTGGAGGATTTAATTACAATTTCATATATTCCACCAAAATCAATGAGATGAGTTACGTTATATTTCTTCCAACATCTACGATCATTTCATTTCATGCCAAAAATACACCTTTAGCTTCCTTGCTCCACCGAACCCAAACCTTCATGGAAGGGAGAGGGATTTCATCATCTCAAGCTAGTATTTTGGGAGTAATTAGGAACTTTGAAGCTCAATCATCATGTCACTCCATCTTTTGTCTTACTTCTTTGATTCAAGGTCTATGTGTGGATATATATATGAATTCTTGAATTTATTACTTGAAGCTAGGGTTACGATTCTTATGGAATAACTTGTTTATGTGATGCTAGAAGCATGATTCTAAGCTTTAGACTTGAATTTCATGCATAAATCTTGAGAAGTATGGAATTATATGATGAATTCATAGTTGAGTAGATGATGATGATTCTTGATGGTTAATGAATAATATAAGTGTTTATATTGGTCTTATTGCATGTCAAGTATATATACATGTTTCCTTTCATGAATTATAGCATTTGGGAGTGGAATATAGGCGTTTGGTGAAGATTTGTTGATGGTTCGTGCATCCCCTGTTTCTGTTGCTCTGTTCTATATCTTCTGCTTAATGGGAACGACCCTTCCCGTTCCCTTTGTATTTGGGGAACGGCCGTTCCCATCTTCGAAATGTGTGTATGCCGGCGAGAAAGGGAACCACCTTTCCCACTTTGGCTTACAGCCGGGAATGGCCATTCCCATTTTCGGGGAGCAGCTTCGGGGAGCTGGGAAAGGCCCTTCCCATTTTGAACTAAGGGCCGGAACGGCCGTTCCCAGGCCCCTGGGGAGGCAGGCAGAAACATTTTGCATAAACATGAGATTTCCAATTCCATTCCTTTACCTTTATTTGATCCCAATATGTCATTATATGATCAATTACATGTAATTATATGATTGTAACATGCTACATTTTATAATACATGCCATCACGTTGCATGATTAAGCCGTGCGTCCTATTTGGTAACATTCTTGAGTTATTGTCTCACGAGTACACAATGTCCCATTTCTTCTCCCGCTTTTCGGTGATAATACAAAAATATCAAGTCGGTTCTTCTCCAGGGCGGAGATTGTGATCAACTGAGCACGTTCATTCATCCCTAAGTCATCGTCTCGCCTGTCAGGTGAGGTTTAATTTCTAGTTATGTAGAACCTATACAACCCTTACGTGAGATTTCTGCCAAAAGGTATTTATATCTACAATTTTCCTTGCAATTAATCATGATTTCAACCAAGCCATGTTTCTTGAAAGCAAGCCATGTTCATGAAAAGCAAGCCATGTATCGTGCATGTTTTGACGAGTAAGCATGATTGCTCCCTTTGGGCCAGAGGGTTAGTGTATGAGCCAACCGGGAAAGCTTAGGGTTGACGGGTAACTCTGCACTCCCCTCATCATGTGTGATCACCCCTGAATCCACCAGGAGGTTTGGTGGAGGAAGGAGTTCCGTGCGTGGGAGTCATGTTCCTGACGTACACCATGTCGTGGATGGTGAAGGCTAGCTACCTTCCCATCATTGGAGGGAGAAGGAGACTGGGGTCGGGTCCGGTACCACGAGGTGTCCTCGGGTTATTGCATGGATTTGATTCATTGATTGTATTGACTGAATACACTATCGCACTGCTACACTGTAACTGAATTGCATGATCACCTGTTAATGAATAAAGTAAGCATGTATTGTTCACTATTGGTGTAAGGTTGGAGAATTCGCCCTCACTCGCCGGGCCACGCATTACATGAACTGAATTCAATGAAATGTTAAACCTGATAGTTGTATTCTCGGGCGATGTTCACTTTATTATTGATTATGTATTATTTACTTATCTAAAACTTCACCCGAGGATATAACTTGCATGTTATGTGCGCTAATATTTATTTATACCCCTCACTCAGTCTTCATAGACTGACGCCTCCACCTTTCAAGTTTACGCAGGTACATGCTAGGCGGGAGTCGAATCAAGTCTAGTCTTGGTAGTCGAGTCATGCACGGTTCATTTATTTATTGTTGCATACGATTTATTGTTATTGTTAGTTATCATGTATTTTAGAGATGATAATGTATTGATAGTGAAAATAACATGCTTTCGTGGTTTGAATTGATATTGAACATATTATGCTTCCGCTTTATTTTGACGCATGATGAATTAATTATGTGGTTTGGGGTTAGTCCCGCCTAGCGAGTTGTCATTTATTTTTATTGTCTCTCGTTTGCTATAGTTTAGTTCATGTATGGGTTGTCCTTCTCATATGTGGATTGAGCTATAGTGCGGAGATGTGGCATCTTTGCGCTTCGGGTGCTACATCTTAGGTGGTATCAGAGCCCGGTTGCAAAATCGAGGTTCTAGTGTCGTGTCGTGTCAAGTAGGTCGTGCGATATAGGAATTAATTGTCAAATTGAGAGTCTTGCATTTTAATTGAAATTATGTGGCTACTTGAATTCTTTGAACTACTTGATTTACTTGAAAACTTGAGCGTTTCATCGACTTTTGCTATTAATTGTTAAGTAATTGACTTTATATTGCTTGAAATTTGGTTTGTTCAACGTGGGTTATTTTCAATTTTATGGGGCTAGTGGTTACATTTTGCATCAAACTCCTGTTGTGGGTAACAATTACGTGACATGAGCATGCCTTACCCACATGCATTTATTTTCAAAAGAAGTTGTGAGTTACAGGTTATGGAAAGGATATCAAACCACGGCCAATCTCTACAATGCCTCGGCATACTACAAGTTCTTTTCTTCAACTTGGGAAGGAAACAATCCGGAGCAGAAGAATTAAACAACCAGTTACGGGAAGCCAAGATACCAGGGATTCCATATTCGGGTAAATTGAGCCTATTTTTTCGAACCAAACTGAATTGTCGTGTTGCAAGGCTGAATTGGAAGATATGGAGCAGCGAATGGAAATAATAAAGAAAGGCAAGACGATAACTAGGGTGACTACCGGGATCACCGTTGGAGATTAATTCCTTGAGAAATACCGAGATATCAACGGCATGAGCGTAGGAGCAAATGGGATGCAAGAAGTACAACCTCGGATCATAAAGCCACAAAAAGGTACTACCAAGAAATTTCTGGACCAAGTAGTCAGTTATGCTGAAGATCTAGGAACCCTTCAGACATTGATGATTAGAAAGGAATAGGGTTCAAGAAATTCAAAAATCAAGCCATAGAAATGTAGTAGTCGAGGCCGGTGAATTTTGAAGATTTAGAAGACCGTGGGTAAACAAGAAATAATCAACAACACGAGACAAGTTTATGATACAACAATCTAGGAAGAGTGTCGGGATAAAATTTACCCCTACTAAGGTGACAGGTTCAATGCATTCATAAACACGTGCATCATATGTTGCTTTAATTTAACTTGCTTCTTATTTATGTATGTTACCAAAATTGTTGTCCGAGGTTACATTATTGACTTGTTAAGCAACATGTTTAAATTATTCAAGTTTCTTTATTACATACACATCTTTGAGTAATATAGTTACTCCAATGTGTTGCTTTTAAGATCATTTATACGTGTGATATGTGTATTAACATTTTAATCGGCATGCATTCTTTAGTGTTTATTGTTAATAGGTTTCCCCTATTCTTTGCTCGAACCATTGCCTCAATCCATTTGTATCAACTTGAGTTTAAAGAAGAATATCTCTTAGTCATCAGGGTGTTATGTTGTAATTGGGTCATTTGATTTTCCTCGAAGTCCAAAGATATTCTGAGAATTCGCGATTAGCTGATATCCATGATATTGGTCTTTCCTGGAGTCTGTGCCGGCATTTGAGGAACTCATCATCAGTGCATTATCATGTTTTCTTCACTCAGAGCGGGAAATAGTGAGGAACTCGAGTTCAAGTGGGTTAAAAAAAAAATGTTACGGAATCTGAACAACCAGAAAAGCTTGCAAGTGGGAAAGAACAACATAAGTTTAAGTACTCAGGAAATAATTCTATTCAATTACTTTTATTTTCTTAAGGCGGAGAGCCGGCCGGGAAACCATTTAAAGCCGGAAGTTAAACCTCACTCGGGAGAGTTGGAACTTTAAGAAAACCGATTTCTCCTGGAGTCCTCAATCAGAACCATGTGAAAGAAGTTCTCGACAATTTAAACCTTTTCTCCCTCTTACCCGAAGATAAGTCCCATCATCAACAGTATCTTTGCTTTATTAATGTTCTCAAAATATGGGTTCTTTTGTTTTATAATCTTCGCGTAGTCTTGGGATATCAGCTGGCTCAGTAAATAGAAAAGGATTCAACTTGGTTAATATTCGGGTCAACCCCGATAAGAGTTTTCTTATGAAGTCGTTACTTATACCCTAGAAATGTTTGTCCATGCGAACCGCCCCTCCGTGCGTGCTGCCTCCGTCGCCTCTCGCCGTGAAATCAATGCTTTTTTTCATGAAAACACATCTGAGAAGATTGAAGCCCTGAGAATTAAAGATCAAAAATTGATCCTCTCTTTCGAGATATTTTGTAGAGGTGTTGGATGTGTCATCAAATTTCAGGGATCAAAAGAAAGACATTTCATTAGGATCTGAGTCCTTTGGTTCCGTAGGAGTGGGCTGGCCAAATTACTCTCGCGAATGATATGGTAAAACCTGTTCTTTCTATTTTCCAAATAAAGAATTTGCTTGGGATAAGCCAGTCTTTTACGCTTGGATACACAACCACTTCCTAACAAGAAGCAACGGTTACCTTCAATTTCACAACCATAAAGTGAATATGAGAATCAGCCTAAAAATGGTTCACTGGGAAAATCTAAGGTTGAAACGGGAATAAAATGCGACAATTGATGATGATCTACGAATTTTCTTAGAAAGGAACACCAGGGCTGAGGAAACTTTCGACAATTGAAGTTTTGAACCGGGATGACATAAAGAATGGGATAATTTGGGAAATTACAGAAGTGGGTGGTTAACAGACGAGGAGGTAAGAGAACAGTGATGGAAACTTCGGTTCCAAGGTTATATACACCGAGTATTTAAGGCATGATAGCACAATGAGGAGAAATCTCAACCAAAGAATCAAGTATTCAGCCGAATTGTTACAATACAAGAACTTCAATCCCCGGTGAACGGTACACTTAATCATGCATATCACGTGCATCATTATTTTCTTATTACTATATGTGATCCTTGTTCATCGTTAATTGTTTTTATATGAACAACAATTTGACGTAACTGATACCTTTTACCTGCTCTTTACGTGATAATTGTGAAACATTTATTTAATTGTTCGCTTGAATTTTATTTTATTGTTGTGTGAGAGACGGGGATTCTCTCAATATTGTTAAAGGCACAGGGTTCTCTACACTTGTTGTTGCTTGAGAGACGGGGCACTCTCATTACCACTTGTTACTTGTTTAAACCTGTTATAGTGGAAGGATTAGATTTTCTTTTGAGTGTTTAGGATCCGGGATGTTCAGGGTCGTGATTTGATGGCATAAAAGGAACCGTGTGGATTGAAGACCTCTTTCAAACTAATCCCTGACGGGGAATGGCCAACCCGCGTGGGATGAACTCAGAAGGGTGAATCCGAGGATGGATTCTCTTAAGGGGAAGAGAATTGTAATGCCCCAATTTCCAGACGTTCAGGTACGCACGTCACACATGTGATTTTTGGGAGTTAGGATTTATTTTAATTCTTTTGCCAATTAAATTCCTACATGTTATGATAAATGATATGAATTATATTTTAATGTGTCTACGTGAAAATATGTGAAATACTTGTTAACTTGAGAATTATTTTACATATTGAATTCATTTGTTACATGAATTAAGTGCCCAACTTGTTCTAATTGCTTAATTGTCCTTATTTGACATTTATTTAAATTAGTGGACCAAATTGCATGAAAACATTCGTGGACTAAAGTGATCATTTTCCAAACTTGTTATACCCAATTGCATAACTTACAAACTTGGAGGATTTAATTACAATTTCATATATTTCACCAAAATCAATTAGATGAGTTACGTTATATTTCTTCCAACATCTATGATCATTTCATTTCATGCCAAAAATACACCTTTCGCTTCCTTGCTCCACCGAACCCAAACCTTCATGGAAGGGAGAGGGATTTCATCATCTTAAGCTAGTATTTTGGGATAAATTAGGATCTTTGAAGCTCAATCATCATGTCACTCCATCTTTTGTCTTCCTTCTTTGATTCAAGGTATATGTGTGGATATATATATGAATTCTTGAATTTAATACTTGAAGCTAGGGTTAAGATTCTTATGGAATAACTTGTTTATGTGATGCTAGAAGTATGATTCTAAGCTTTAGACTTGAATTTCATGCATAAATCTTGAGAAGTATGGAATTATATGATGAATTCATAGTTGAGTAGATGATGATGATTCTTGATGGTTAATTAATAATATAAGTGTTTATATTGGTCTTATTGCATCTCAAGTATGTATACATGTTTCCTTTTATGAATTATAGCATTTGGGAGTGGATTATGGGTGTTTGGTGAAGATTTGTTGATTGTTCGTGCATCCTCTGTTTCTGCTGCTCTGTTCTGTATCTTCTGCGTAACAGGAACGGTCCTTCCTGTTCCCTTTGTATTTGGGGAACGGTCGTTCCCATCTTTGAAATGTGTTTATGCCGATGAGAACGAAAACGACCGTTCCCACTTTGGCTTACAGCCGGGAACGGCCATTCCCAATTTCGGGGAGCAGCTTCGGGGAGCTGGGAACGGCCCTTCCCTTTTTGAACTAATGGCTGAAACGGCCATTCCCAGGCCCCTGGGGAGGCAGAAACATTCTGCATAAATATGAGATTTTCAATTCCATTCCTTTACCTTTATTTGATCCCAATATGCCATTATATGATCAATTGCATGTAATAATATGATTGAAACATGCTACATTTGATAATACATGCCATCTCGTTGCATGATTAAGCCATGCGTCCTATTTGGTAACATTCTTGAGTTATTATCTCACGAGTACACAATGTCCCGTTTCTTATACAGTTCTTCTCCAGGGCGGAGATTGTGATCAACTGAGCACGTTCATGCATCCCTGAGTCGTCGTGTCGCCTGTCAGGTGAGTTTAATTTCTAGTTATATAGAACCTATACAACCCTTACGTGAGATTTCAGCCAAAAGGTATTTATATCTATAATTTTCCATGAAATTAATCATGATTTCAATCAAGCCATGTTTCTTGAAAGCAAGCCATGTTCATGAAAAGCAAGCCATGTATCGTGCATGTTTTGGCGAGTAAGCATGATTGTTCACTTTGGGCCCGAGGGCTAGTGTATGAGCCAACCGGGAAAGCATAGGGTTGACGGGTAACTCTACACTCCCCTCATCATTTGGGATCATCCCTGAATCCACCAAGAGGTTTGGTGGAGGAAGGAGTTCCGTGCGTGGGAGTCACACCATGTCGTGGATGGTGAAGGCTAGCTACATTCCCATCATTGGAGGGAGAAGGAGACTTGGGTCGTGTCCGGCACCACGGGTTGTCCTCGGGTTATTGCATGGATTTCATTCATTGATTGTATTGACTGAATACACTATTGCACTGCTACACTGTAACTGAATTGCATGATCACCTATTAATGAATAAAGCAAGCATGTATTGTTCACTATTGGTGTAAGGTTGGAGAATTCGCCCTCACTCGCCGGGCCACGTATTGCATGAACTGAATTCAATGAAATGTTAAACCTGATAGTTGTATTCTCGGGCGATGTTCACTTTATTATTGATTATGTATTATTTACTTATCTAAAACTTCACCCGAGGATATAACTTGCATGTTATGTGCGCTAATATTTATGTATACCCCTCACTCAGTCTTCATAGACTGACGCCTCCACCTTTCAAGTTTGCGCAGGTACATGCTAGGCGGGAGTTGAGTCAAGTCTAGTCTTGGTAGTCGAGTCATGCCCGGTTCATTTATTTATTGTTGCATACGATTTATTGTTATTGTTAGTTATTATGTATTTTAGAGATGATAATGTATTGATAGTGAAAATAGGATGCTTTCGTGGTTTGAATTGATATTGAACATATTATGCTTCCGCTTTATTTTGACGCATGATGAATTAATTATGTGGTTTGGGGTTAGTCCCGCCTAGCGAGTTGTCATTTATTTTTATTGTCTCCCGTTCGCTATAGTTTAGTTCATGTATGGGTTGTCCATCTCATATGTGGATTGAGCTATAGTGCGGGGATGTGGCATCTTTGCGCTTCGGGTGCTACAATTATCATACTTGGTTTTATTAAAGTATCGGTACCATGTACAGTGCCGTTACTGTTTTACCAAATTTTAAGGAGTATGGTTGGAGAGGCCTTACTTGTGGGCAATACAACTCTTTTATGAAGCGGTTCATACTTCCATAAATAATTTCCGTTCACCCTTATCCCTATTCTCAACTTATTATGAACCGTATTATATTTGTTGTATCCTATTGCTATTATTTTAGATTAAAAACTTCTTGATCCTATATATATATATATATATACTTATATAAGTATATCTACAAGCTATTACATACCTTCACTTAGTCACTTTGACTAACCCCTCGCCTATTTTAAAATGCATGGTTTCAGGAATCAAGAGAACGAAAACTAGAGGAATCTTGAAGTATTAAGGTGGCATGCCTAGTAGGTCAGAATTGATTCTAAGGTCAGATAGTTCTGAGTATGTTTATATCCCAGGAATCCAAACGTCCCGCTGAATCGTCTAAGCCAACTCCAGGAAAGAAACAAGTGCAATCCTAGCCCAGACCTCAACAGGCACCACCAAAACCTCAAGAAGAGATTATTTGTGAGTACTGCCAGAGGCGATACCATACTGACAAGGATTGTCTAAAGAAAGCCGGTACATGTGTGTGGTGTGGAAACCCTGACCATCAATTTCCAAACTGTCCAAAAGGACCACGACAATGGAGTAGAGGAAAGGCTCCAGAAAGGACCTCTGGGAAAGAAGTGGTTAATGGTCGCGCTTATGTGGTAGAAAGCGAAATGGGACTAGATCCAGACCCTACCAATGTTGTTGAGGGTACTGTACACATTCTAAACACGCCAGTTATTGCTTTATATGATCCTGACGCCAAGCATTCATTGCATCAATTATCAGCACATTTAAATTTTTTCACTTGGAAGAATTACCTTATGTGTTTAAAGTAAGTTCTATTTTGGAAACTTGCCTTATTATGGACAGAGGATATAAACACTACCTAAAGTTATTATGAAACATGAGTAGACTTTGAGGACCACTATAAGAAAATCTGCGAATTCCGACGGCCAGTCCCATCGGAATTCTGAATTCCGACGGGATTCCGTAGAAATTCTGACGGGAATGAGTCCGTGGGAAAACCCTCCCTCGGAATCAAAATTCCGAGGGAAAACCGACGAAATTCCGAGGGAAAATAAAATTCAATTTTTTAAACAAAATAAAATATTTCCGATGGGATTCCGAGGGAAATCTCGTCGGATTTATTAAAAATAATCAAAGTAAAAAAAATAAATTACACTATTCTGAAGGGAATCCCCTCGGAATCCCATCGGATTTATTAAAATAAAAATATAAAATTAAAAAATTCCGACGAGGTTTCCCTCGGAATCCCATTGGATTTATTAAAATTTAAAAAAATTAAACAATTCCGACGGAATTTCCGTCGAAATTATTAAAAAATATATTAAAAAAAAATTATGTTACAACCATTCAAAAGTATTTATTCAAAACCAATTCATCAAATAAACTTACAAATACACACACTAATCCATACAAAAATTATCTATTCATCATCTATTCCAAAGGTGTTACTGGAATATGAATTGAAGAGCTCATTGACAACATTTACTCCTGAAACGAAGACAAGAAAAAGATTCTTAGAAATAGGATTGTAAAAGCTGATCAAAGTATAAGGATCAAGTATTCATACAAGGTTAATAAAGATCACAACTTGCACATATACATAGCTAAACAAAGTTTATAAAAGTTCCATGTAATTACATATAGACCACTTATTGAATTCCAAGTATTTAAAGAGACCTACATAATTCGGGTTAACGAGACACAAGCTAATTCAAGTATTCATACATATTATTACATACAAAGTATAAATACAAGTTTTGAAAATTGGAAAGATACAAAGGAAAGGCACGAAAACAGATTAGGAAAACTCCACAACAAAATTTATCAAGTATTCATATATGCATGGTTGTGCAGAAATATTTTACGCAGACACATCGTAGAAAAACGACCATAACTCCTTACTTAGAACGAATTTTAACAAACCGTAAAATTCCTAAGAAACTATACACGTATATCTTTCAAACGGTATAAGTCTCAATTTTTAGATGTCTCTGTAAAAATACATATTTTAGTGTGAAATTGACCAAAAAAAAATATATATCAATGCAGACACATTTCAAAGAGAAATATTTTTACCATATCAAACGAAGTCGGATTAAGCTGAAATTTTACACATACTCTCAATACGTGAAGGAATAACTCTATAAAACAGTTTTACAAAATACAAAGATTTACCCCCTCTGCTGTAGCTGTTATTGCAGATTAGAAACAGTGGAGAGCTGTAACATTTTGAATTTTTCTCGGGTATCAAACGGACTCGGATGAACGTAAAATTTTGCAGACACAAACCTTGATATATTAGGAACATGTAGTTAAAACAGTTTTGAAAATGGATTTCGTATGAACTCAGAATTTGCGTCTGAAGTCACTGCATACAAACCATCAGTTTTTGTGCTATGCATTCCCTAACTATAAGCATGCAAGAACTTAGCCAAAACCATCAAAACTCATGCAAAAACATACCTATAACATCCCTTAAACTTTAAATTAAAGACACACGCAATAATTCATGATTTAATCCATCAAGAGCCATCAAAATCATGCAAAATGTCATGCTAAACTAAAACATGCTTAAAATTTCATATATTTGATTTGCTATCAGGCTTTACATCTATCTAAATCCTCAAATTATACCAAGATAACAGCAACAATGGAATAAGTACCTGACACAGATCTGCCAGCACATTCTTTCTTTAACAAGGTCTCCTCCTCAAAATGTTCCCTTACCTCTACTAAATTACTACGTGTGTTGCTTTGAGTTATGAGCTTAATGTTCTACAACTCTTTAAGCGTGAATTTGTTTGAATAAAAGAACTTGGCCTATTACAAGAGTTAAAAAAAAAAACATAAAACAGAAATGCAATGAGCTAATATGATAACAAACCAGTTATGGACTTAAGGGCCTATACCTGTCCATATAATCCTTTTTCAATTTAAGCCAGTTATGGGTGTTAGGAATAGTGCCCTAGAAAGCCGATTGTATATCCGCTTTGTGCTTTTCCTTATTGTAATCACAGACAATCTTTGAATAAAATAACGAATTGAGGCAACACTTCTTTATATGCTCTTGTTTGGTATGCGTTTACTTTAGCTGTGCATGTATGAGAACTCCCCTAATCCTGATGACTTTAGGACTCTACCATTTAGGTGAAATGGTTCATGAAACGAGCCCTATATCACATAAGTCATGATTAGTAAAATACTCCAAGCCGATGAGTCCTACAGACAGTGGGAGTGTCAACCTGACTCCTCTAAGGCTTGCTTGTGGGATCACGCCCTTAAGAAGGACCACCTTGTTTCATGGAGGTGCAAAGTGTATAGTTGATACGTGCGTGATACATGAGGGTGCTTACTTTAATAAGTAAGTTCACTGAGGTGCCCCGTGTGAGAACATTCCTAAATGGGAAAGGAAGTTTCTATTTCAGGAAATGGAAACTTCCAGATTAGGAAATATCTCACGAGTCATTGATGTGATTAATTGATCCTTAGACTTGAGGTTCCTTGTCACTTTATGAGTTAACTCTGTAGTCTTAGGCATAAGCTTTAAAGGGTGTCGCCTTAGACAACTGATTCAAGGCTTATGCTGGGACTGCACAAGTGACTCATGAAAGTGAATGAGAATCAAGAAAGGACCTACACTTGCATTTGCAAGGTGATCTCTTATTGTGTAAGTCATTCATATGCCATATGGAGTCCTTGGCCAAGGCAGTAGATCAAGACATCAAGAAAAGGGTTTCTTGGATTGAGATCAAATGGATATGAAATGCACTTAGCTTTAAGACCGGATTATTAGGGTTCTGATTATTCCCTTGCCCTAGATCTTGGTTGAGAGATAGTAAGTAGGAGGATTGTATCTCACATGATTCAATGACTTAAAGGTTCTGTCGAATCCGAACATTCCAATTCAGCTAGGGGTTAAACACCTGTTGCTAGACTATGGTCGTTTAATCTGTGGACTGATTAATTAATTAGTGAATTAATTAATTGGGGTCACTGCTAATTGAATTGAGAACCTAGAGGGTCACACACAACAACTTGGTTACATGAGTTGAGGCTTGAAAATGATTAAACGAGTTAATCGGACCAAGAGGGTTCCACACGTGTGAATTCACACGTGTGGCTCGCGTGAGTGACACGTGTCACTGTGACACGTGTCACACACGTGTGATAATATATATGTAAAATAATTAATTGGTTAATTATTTAATAGACTTTGGTTTAATTTTGAATTAAAAGGAAAGTCTAATTTTGGAGAAAATAATCTAGTTAATTAATTATGAATTAATTAATTAGATAAAATAAGTTATTTATTTTATAATAAATAAAGTATAAAATTATCCAAAAATAGTTTGGATATTTTTAAGCTCTCTTAAAAGTTGACTAGAAATAGAATTCAAAGTCAAAGTTGGAAAATACTTGATCATCAAGTAATAGGAGAGAGAGGAACCAAATCCTAGTCCAATAAGGACTAGGTTCGGCCGTCCCTCCCCTTTCCTATATATAGGGGAGCTCATGCTCCCCTTTAGAGCTAATAGACAATTCTTGGTTCATGTGTTGAACACCTTCCTTTCTCCAAGATTAAATTAAACCCTAGGTTAAGCCTAAACACTAACTAGAGAACTAGCATCCTTACTAGTTAGATTGTGATCAAGTTGGTGGACTTTCTCTAGAGACTTCAAGTTAGAAGTTTGAAGATTCGAGCTTTACCAAAGGAGAGGGGATCAAGCCGCGTGAAGAGCGTTCTTGGGTGGCTTGAAACGCTTCAAGAAAGAATAAAAGAAAAGTAAGTTTTCTATCTTTACGAATTTGGTTACACGATTGCGAGTTCAAGGTCCTTTTGTTGGGAAAATTTTTTAAATTCCGCTGCTTTCTGATTCGTATTTTCCAACAAGTGGTATCAGAGCCACCTCGTTAATCGTGTTTCTGATTCGTCTCAATTATACTGAATTTGGTAGAAATTCTTAGGCTTGATGCGATTGAGTATTTGTAATTGTTTTAGAAAGCCTGAATTACGAAACTGTATTTTTTCCTGAAAGTTTCTGAAAATTGGTTTTTATAAAATTTAATTTTGAAAAACAATTTTAGATTTGAAACTGTATAAACTGTTTTTGGATTTCTTGGATTGGTTTTGCTTTTGAACGAAAACACGAAACGAAAGCCCGGAACACGATGAACACGCGAAACCCCGCGCGCGAAGGAGTCGCGCGCGCGGGCTTCGCGCACCACCCTCCCGCAACCGCGCGGGAGGCCCTCCCGCATGCCGTCCGCCCGTCGCCGCCCAGGCCTGGCCGGGACAGACCGGCCAGCCTTCCAGCTCCTCCCGCACGCCTGTGCGGGAGCCTTCCGGGCGCGCCTAGGCGCGCCCGCCCAGGGCGGCCGAGACTGGCCGCCCACCGCCTAGCACAGCACGCGCGCGCGAGGCGCGCGGTATGCGCGCGCAGTGCGCGCACTCGCCTGGCCTTGGCCGGGCGCTGTGCGCGCCTGCCGTGCGCGTCCGCGCGCGCTTGCGACGCTGTGCCTCGTTTCGCGCACGGGCCCCGTTTTCGTGATCCGGCCCCTTTCGTGTTTCGTGCAATCCAGTCCCAATTTTATTTTAATTTTAAAATTTTATTTTTGAATATTTATTTTAATTTTTGAATTAAAACTTAAAATTGGGATTTTTGAGAAATTGAAACGGTTTACATTTTGGGAAATTACATCTTGATAAAATTATTAATTTTCAGAAATTAATTGGAATTTTATTTGTTTTGGTAATTTGGGATTTATTGAAAACTTTTATAAATAAGACTCGCATCAAGTCGTGTTTTAAGCTATTAGAGCTTAAAGCGAGAATTTTAATTTATTGGTTAAATTTAAATTCTTGCAAAAGCATGTTAGGTGATCATGGGTTTAGATCTATGTATGGTTTTAATTTATGCACATGGATGGTTTAAATTGGGGTTGGAGCCCTATAGTTGCGTTTTTCAATTGAGGATGGAGCCTCACTTATGTGCGTACTGTTATGTGATTTATTATGTGGCTTTCCATATTACTGTTTTTGAGGCCGGGGTATGCCCCGTGTAATTGTCTAAGGCCAATATGAAGATTGAGCCTTATTACTTTATGTCTTTTTCTTTTTATTGTAATTTGAGAGTAGAGATAGGTGGTGAGGTTTTTATTTTCATTTTGGAGACAATGCACCCATGGAGTAAGATGGACCACATTCAAGTAACAAGGAGGCCATAAGTGAAGACCCCTCAAAATGTTAGGGAGGGGAATCTCAATTGTTAAATGTAATAGAGATAGGGCTCGTATTTTGTTACCGCTTTCCCTTATGTGATTTGAACTGTTTATGTGGCATGTATGTTAGAACTTGTGATTGTGGAGTGGCTCCCACATATCACGCATAAGATAGGTAGAACCCATGATCATTACATGTTAGTATCATGCTAGGACATGTTATCTGTTTATGTGCTTGTTTGAAATGCATTTAAGTGTACTTGCATTAATCAAGACTAATAAAATTGGATAACATATATGTTGGTGAGGTCGAACCGGACAACTCTCCGGTTGATTCGAAAATTCCCATTAAATATTAAGCTAATTTCGAACAAATAGGTGTTTAATTCGAGATGCAAGTTTTGAATTAAATTCCTAGCATTCCATCAATAGGTTTTAAGTTTAGTAAGTAAAGCTAGTTGTTGTCCGCGAGTCGTGGGATAGCTAGTGGAGCTTATTAGTTCTTAGTTACCTAATTGATCATTTTTGATCAATATTTCGTGGTCAATTTTAGCAAGGGCGATGTCCGCGAGTCGTGGGTCGTTCGAACTAAGTTTTGGTCATGATCTTATGATTGATGGGTCTAGCTTAACGCCTAAGTAAATATGGATGTCGCACGAGTCGTGGGTCCATATTGAAAGATAGGTGATGCAAAAACAATTACTAAGAGTTCTAAAGGTGTTAGAATTGGTAAGTTGTACCTACCTAGGGTTCTTGCTAAGAATGTCCGCGAGTCGTGGGTTCGAGGTAAAATGCCTAGGATCTTAGTACCCATTGGGAAACGTGTTCCTCTTAGATCTTTGGGAATTCTAGATCTTTGAAAAACAGTGGGAGCTACAATAGATTAAAGACCTTATCTTTTGTATATCGTTATAATTCAGCATGCTCACTAGTTCTCTGTTTTACCATTTAGGTCGTAGATTCTGTGATTCTCTACGTGTTTTGAAATGGCAACCAAAAACCCTCTTGTATCGATCCTCGAGTCAAACAAGTTGACTGGTCCCAACTATTCTGATTGGCTGAGGAATCTAAAAATCATTTTAGATTCTGAGAAGAGAACTTATGTTCTCTTCGAAGGGGAGCCTACTCCTGAAGGGGAGGCTCCCACTCGGGCCGAGCGGGACGCGATTCAGAAGTGGAAGGATGATAATCTCCAAGCCCGTTGCCTTATGTTGGCTAACATGTCTCCGGACTTGCAAAGACAACATGAGGCCATGGAATTTGCTTGGGAGATTTACGACCACTTAGAGCAACTTTACCGCCCTCATGAACGTGTTACAAGGTATAACACTTCAAAGGAATTATTCCACTTGAGAATGAGGGAAGGTTCAAGTGTCCATGAATATGGACTCAAGTTTCTTGCCCTTACTGAGAAACTTGCTTCCATGGACATGCCACTGAAAGATGAACTTTCAGTGGATTTGTTGCTAGCTTCGCTCCCACCATCATTCAACCCATTTGTCCTTAACTTCAACATGAATCATGCTGGTGCTACTGTAGCTGAGCTGATTAGTCAGCTTGTGACTGCTGAAAGCACGATCAAGAAGGACAATAAGGTTTTGATGGTGAATGCTCCATCTTCCTCTTCTGGGCCTTCTAAAGGTAAGGGCAAGAAAGCCCAAAAGAAGAAGAAGAAACCCCTTAGGCCCACTGGTGGCATTTCGAAGGGGAAGGCCCAAAAGAAGAAGCGTGATCAGAAAGAGGATGTTTGCTTCCATTGTGGCAAAGCGGGACATTGGAGGAGAAACTGCCCAGAGTACAAGGCTACTCTAAAGAAAGGTATCTTTCTCGTTGAAGTAAATCTTTCTATTAATTCTAGTTCTTGGGTACTTGATACCGGTTGTGGAACTCATATCTGTAATGATGTACAGATGCTAAGTGAAGTCCAACAACTCAAAGAAGGAGAGTGTGTCTTGAAGATCGGCGATGGCTCAAACGTTGAAGCTCGAGCTTTAGGCACAATTAGATTAGATTTAGGTAGTTTTGAGTTAGTATTGAATAAAGTCCTTTATGTACCGAGCATTATTCGTAATATAATTTCAGTTCCAATATTAGATTGCGAAGGTTATGAAACTTATATTAAGAATGGTAAATACTTTATCAAACGGAACAACTCTTCCGTTCATATCGGTACTCTAAGTAATGGACTTTACCTAACTCAAAATATCAATATTATGAATATACAACGAGAAACAAAGCGTAAGAGAGATGACAAAGTTTCAGCTCCCTTATGGCACGCTAGATTAGGACACATTTCCAAGAACAGAATTAGCAAGATAAACACTTTAGGATCATTCTCTGAAAATGATCTCAAAGAGTTAACTTCTTGCGAATCCTGTCTCAAAGGAAAAATGTCCAAAGTTCCTTTTAAAGGAACTGTGGAACGTGCCACTAAGGTTCTGGATTTGATCCATACTGATGTTTGTGGACCGCTTAGTGTAAGCACGAGAAACAATCATCAGTATTTCATAACCTTCACTGACGACTTTAGTCGGTATGGTTATGTATACTTAATGAAGTATAAATCTGAAGCTTTTGAGAAATTCTTAGAATTTCAAAAGGTGGTTGAGAACCAAACTGGTCACAAGATCAAAGCACTTCGATCTGATCGAGGAGGCGAATATCTTAGTGAAGAATTCCTTAATCATCTCAAGGATAATGGGATTATCTCTCAGTGGACTCCTCCGGGAACTCCTCAGCTTAATGGAGTTTCTGAGAGAAGGAATCGAACCCTACTTGATATGGTTCGTTCCATGATGAGTTTCACTGACTTACCACCTTCTTTCTGGGGTTATGCCCTAGAAAGTGCAGCAAAGATTTTGAATCTTGTTCCCTCTAAGTCAGTCCCTAAAACGCCCTATGAAATGTGGCATGGTAAAATCCCTAGTTATTCTTACTTAAGAATTTGGGGTTGTCCTGCTTACGTGAAGAGGACAGTGGGAGATAAGTTAGAATCTCGTTCTAACTTATGCTACTTTGTAGGCTATCCTAAGGAATCCATAGGATACTACTTCTATGATCAATCTGAACAAAAGGTGTTTGTTTCCAGAAATGCCACTTTTCTTGAGGAACCGTTCCTTAAAGAAAAGAAAGGCAAGATCATAGAATTAGAAGAAGTACAAAGTGACCCCATACCACCCACTGAAGAAACGTCCCACTCTGATCAACTGCAACCAATCACGAATTTCGATACACATTTGAATCCTCCTCTAAGGCGTTCTGAACGTACTCCTAGACAGCCGGAGAGATGGTATGGATTCTTCCATGAAGTCTCTCAAAAGGATAATGATCCTTTGACATATGAGGAGGCACTGTCAGATTCTGACTCTGAACAGTGGATAGAAGCCATGAAATCCGAAATGGATTCCATGAACTCCAACCAAGTTTGGACCTTGGTAGATTTGCCTGATGGGGTCAAACCCATAGGTTGCAAATGGATCTTTAAGAGAAAGCTTGGAGTTGATGGAAGCATTGCAGCCTACAAAGCAAGACTGGTTGCAAAAGGATTCACTCAAAGACCCGGAGTGGACTTTGACGAAACCTTTTCACCAGTTGCAATGCAAAAGTCCATTCGAATCATGCTTGCCATTGCTGCATATTATGACTATGAGATATGGCAAATGGATGTGAAAACTGCCTTTCTCAATGGTGACATTGACAAAGACATTTATATGGAGCAACCCAGAGGTTTCACATTCAGTGGGAGTGAGCAAAAGGTTTGCAAACTCCAAAGATCAATCTATGGATTGAAACAGGCTTCTAGGAATTGGAACATTCGATTTGATGAATCAGTCAAAGCGTTTGGCTTTATTCAAATTTCGAATGAGTCCTGTGTGTATAGAAAGGAATTGGAGACCTCAGTGCAATTCTTAGTACTTTATGTTGATGACATCCTTCTTATTGGGAATTCGAAGGATGACATGAAAGTGACTAAGTTATGGTTATCGAACCAATTCGAGATGAAAGATCTTGGTGATGCGTCCTATATCCTTGGAATTAAAATCTATAGAGATAGATCTAGAAGGTTAATAGGACTATCACAGTCGATGTACATTGACAAAGTATTGAAGAGATTCAATATGGAGTCAGCAAAGGTTAAGAACCTTCCTATGAGTGTAGGAACATGTCTTTCAAAGAAGATGTGTCCTAAGACTAACCTTGAGAAGGAAAGAATGACTCATACACCTTATGCATCAGCAATAGGTAGCATAATGTATGCAATGTTATGTACTCGACCGGATGTGGCTTATGCACTTAGTGTGACAAGTCGTTTCCAATCTGACCCTGGAGATGGTCACTGGGCTGCCGTGAAGAATATTCTTAAGTACTTGAAAAGTACTAAAGATTTATTCTTAGTTTACGGAGGTCAGAAAGATCTTACTGTCGAAGGATACTGCGATGCAAGCTTTGCATCTGACTTAGATGATTTTAAGTCAATGTCAGGATACATTTTCTGCCTAAACGGCGAAGCAGTGAGTTGGAAGAGTTCCAAGCAAACAACCACTGCTGATTCGACCACTGAGGCCGAATACTTAGCTGCAAATGATGCAGCTAAGGAAGGTGTTTGGATTAGAAACTTCATTCAAGAGTTGAATGTTGTTCCTAGCATGAAAGACCCCATTACTGTGTTTTGTGACAACACTGGGGCGGTTGCTCAAGCAAGAGAACCAAGATCTCACCAACGGACCAAGCACATTATGAGGAAGTATCACCTAATCCGTGATATTATCAAAAGAGGAGATGTGCAAATTGAGAGGGTCACATCAGCAGAGAACGTGGCAGATCCACTTACTAAACCCCTTAGTCGAGAAGCTTTCCAAGGTCATCTTCAGAAGATGGGACTTAGAGTAGCTTTAGAATGGCTTTGACGGGCAAGTGGGAGATTGTTAGGAATAGTGCCCTAGAAAGCCGATTGTATATCCGCTTTGTGCTTTTCCTTATTGTAATCACAGACAATCTTTGAATAAAATAACGAATTGAGGCAACACTTCTTTATATGCTCTTGTTTGGTATGCGTTTACTTTAGCTGTGCATGTATGAGAACTCCCCTAATCCTGATGACTTTAGGACTCTACCATTTAGGTGAAATGGTTCATGAAACGAGCCCTATATCACATAAGTCATGATTAGTAAAATACTCCAAGCCGATGAGTCCTACAGACAGTGGGAGTGTCAACCTGACTCCTCTAAGGCTTGCTTGTGGGATCACGCCCTTAAGAAGGACCACCTTGTTTCATGGAGGTGCAAAGTGTATAGTTGATACGTGCGTGATACATGAGGGTGCTTACTTTAATAAGTAAGTTCACTGAGGTGCCCCGTGTGAGAACATTCCTAAATGGGAAAGGAAGTTTCTATTTCAGGAAATGGAAACTTCCAGATTAGGAAATATCTCACGAGTCATTGATGTGATTAATTGATCCTTAGACTTGAGGTTCCTTGTCACTTTATGAGTTAACTCTGTAGTCTTAGGCATAAGCTTTAAAGGGTGTCGCCTTAGACAACTGATTCAAGGCTTATGCTGGGACTGCACAAGTGACTCATGAAAGTGAATGAGAATCAAGAAAGGACCTACACTTGCATTTGCAAGGTGATCTCTTATTGTGTAAGTCATTCATATGCCATATGGAGTCCTTGGCCAAGGCAGTAGATCAAGACATCAAGAAAAGGGTTTCTTGGATTGAGATCAAATGGATATGAAATGCACTTAGCTTTAAGACCGGATTATTAGGGTTCTGATTATTCCCTTGCCCTAGATCTTGGTTGAGAGATAGTAAGTAGGAGGATTGTATCTCACATGATTCAATGACTTAAAGGTTCTGTCGAATCCGAACATTCCAATTCAGCTAGGGGTTAAACACCTGTTGCTAGACTATGGTCGTTTAATCTGTGGACTGATTAATTAATTAGTGAATTAATTAATTGGGGTCACTGCTAATTGAATTGAGAACCTAGAGGGTCACACACAACAACTTGGTTACATGAGTTGAGGCTTGAAAATGATTAAACGAGTTAATCGGACCAAGAGGGTTCCACACGTGTGAATTCACACGTGTGGCTCGCGTGAGTGACACGTGTCACTGTGACACGTGTCACACACGTGTGATAATATATATGTAAAATAATTAATTGGTTAATTATTTAATAGACTTTGGTTTAATTTTGAATTAAAAGGAAAGTCTAATTTTGGAGAAAATAATCTAGTTAATTAATTATGAATTAATTAATTAGATAAAATAAGTTATTTATTTTATAATAAATAAAGTATAAAATTATCCAAAAATAGTTTGGATATTTTTAAGCTCTCTTAAAAGTTGACTAGAAATAGAATTCAAAGTCAAAGTTGGAAAATACTTGATCATCAAGTAATAGGAGAGAGAGGAACCAAATCCTAGTCCAATAAGGACTAGGTTCGGCCGTCCCTCCCCTTTCCTATATATAGGGGAGCTCATGCTCCCCTTTAGAGCTAATAGACAATTCTTGGTTCATGTGTTGAACACCTTCCTTTCTCCAAGATTAAATTAAACCCTAGGTTAAGCCTAAACACTAACTAGAGAACTAGCATCCTTACTAGTTAGATTGTGATCAAGTTGGTGGACTTTCTCTAGAGACTTCAAGTTAGAAGTTTGAAGATTCGAGCTTTACCAAAGGAGAGGGGATCAAGCCGCGTGAAGAGCGTTCTTGGGTGGCTTGAAACGCTTCAAGAAAGAATAAAAGAAAAGTAAGTTTTCTATCTTTACGAATTTGGTTACACGATTGCGAGTTCAAGGTCCTTTTGTTGGGAAAATTTTTTAAATTCCGCTGCTTTCTGATTCGTATTTTCCAACAATGGGACCGTAAATTGTATACTTACTAGTAAAGGAAAAACAAAATCATTAACCGATAAGTTGATTCTAGAGGCTTCAGCTTCTGTGCATACAACTTCTTGAAACCATCAATAATCGAAGTGACCGAGCTGAAAGATACCTAATAGAATAATTGAGGGAGCGTTATTCAAGGAACCAAAAGAAACTTAATAAAGAATGTGTGAGACGGTTAGCTCATTGGAAAAAGAAGTGAAGGGAAAGGGGCAATAAACATTCATAACTAAAAGTACCAATCACGTGGAATCTAAGTAATTGGAATTATTACTTTGGCGCCTGTTGGTTATGTAAAACATGGTCATGGAGCTAAGATCAGCTACTATCAGATAGAATCCATTGAAGTGGTCCGCCTCTTCCACCAACTTCTCTACAAATTCTCTAGGGCTTTTAACACTCTGAATGGGAGAGAGCTAAAAACCACGAATATCCTAGCTACCACTACCATAGTAAAGCTCAAAAAAAAAAAAAAAAAAAAACTAACAAGCAATAAATGATGTAATTGCCCAAAAGAAGCAATAAAAGACATATTATGTAAATAAAAGACATATTCTGTAAAGACGGTGTAGTTGGCCTATGGTAAACAGTAAAAATGAAATATTTGGAGACTAGATCATATTAGAGAAGAGTGGAAGCAGCATACCGATTGTGGTATTCGTCTCTGTTAAGCAATCGGAGGAGTGCTGAGGTTGAGGGTGAGGCGAAGAGGAGGAGGCCTGAGGTGGGCTGAGATGGAGCAAGGCTGACGGAGGTGACGACCGGCAGCGGTGGGCGTAAGGCTGGCAGAGGCAAGGGCAGACAACGACAAGAGGCACAGAGGTGCTAGCAACGTGAGAGAAAATTAGGAGTGAGATTTGGGCGTGAAATGAAATTTTGCCCTAGATTTAGCTGAGTATAACTTGTTTCTCAATGGGTTATTTAAAAAATAATTTAAGATTTGCACAAGAAATCATTTATCCTGACTGGCACAAAGGGGTTCTGAGTTCCGCGACTCCTGGGTTCGATCCCTATTCAGCACACTTTATATTATAATGACCTTTTGTGATTTTATATTTTAAAATCCGATGTGATTCTGAGGGGAATCCCATCAGAATTATTTAATTTTATTTTTATATTATATATTTTAAACATTTCGATGGGATTTCCCTCAGAATCCCGTCGAAATTATTTAATTTCTATTATTCATATTTTTCCCTTAATCTTCATTTTTATTTTTAAATTTTATATTTAAAAAAGCCGACAGGATTTCCCTCGGAATCCCGTAGGAATTATATTTTATATTTTAAAAATACCGACCGTCAGAATTATTTAATTTAAAAAAATCGAAGCCCGTCGAAATTGCATCGGTAATTCCGACGGGTGTTTCCCTCGGAATTGTTCGTCGGAATTTGTAGGATTTCTGGTAGTGGACAGATTCTCTTTAAGGGGGAAGGAATGTAACAGCCCGGATTTCGGGACCAAGAAGAAATAGGTAAGTAAAGGGTTAGAAAATAACCTCAATCCATCATGTATTGCATTTTATGTGAACTATGTGCATTTATGTTTTGATTTTTGTCAATATCTTATTATGAGACACATATCACTATTCATTCACCGAGCCTAAGTCTTCACATATTCCTCATGGAATCTTAGGAAGTTAGATTCCATATTTTTCGGATTAATATCCTAGCTTTTGTTATTCCGAAATACACTTTGAAAATTGTTAGCCAAAAAATTCCCATTAGGTCCCTAGTTACTATTCACTCCTTAATGTAGAAATTCTCCGGGACACTTTTACCTATCAAATATTGGGTTCAAATGAATCCTTGTGAAATTTTATGGATTATGATACCATTTTCGAACCTTAATTCTCATTGTAACTCCCGTAGTAACCAAAACCGGCTAGAAAACCCTAGTTTAGCCCTAATTTAGATATTGCCGAATTTGAACATTTTCCCTATTCAATATTATAACCAAAACAAACCTTAAGTTATTTTATGAATTTTAAGACCTTTTCCAAACCCTTGTTCAAATCGAATCTCATTTTATAAATATTTCCTATTTTTCCTAAAGTACTATTCCAGCCGTAAAAACTAACTTTTAAACCATACAACGTTTGGTATCCAATGTTATACTCAAAAAAATCCTTAAACTATTTTATGAATCATGAACACCTTCTCGAAAATTAATTCTCATCCTTGCTTCGTTTTGTATATTCTCTCTTATTTTTCAAATTTCTAAATGCTTACTACTTTAATTTTATATGTTTAAACGTTAAGTATTTATAATCATCGGAAAACTCTTTCAATTCTCTTTCTTTTGATTTTACTCCTTTCAAACTAAAGTCTAGATATTCTACAATATTTTTATTATTATTTTCACCTTATTTTAGATTTATTTTATTATGATGTATTTATAGGATCATACATGTATACATATGCTCTTACATCATTATACACCTAGCAATACGCCTAAGTACCCTATAATTATACACCTAGCTACCCTACGAGCCATAGTCACTACCTAACAAATTAGAAATGCCCCTTAAGTCCCCAAATCCATACCTATAAATAACTATGACAATTCATTTCTTTCCAAAACTACACAAATCACTCACATCTCTCTCTGTATTCACGAGTTATCTTTCTCTCTCTACAAGGCGACAATAGGACTGAAGAGTAGAATCCGCACAATTTCACTTGAATCTCGGTACTAGGTGAGGGTTACAACATTTTCAACTGGAACCATGTAACGCCCCCGTTTTTCAGTTTAAATAATGTGGCGTATTTGTTTATAAATTGCGCGATTCAATTATTTAATTATATGATTACTTGTTCATAAGTGTTTTTATTTGATTTAAACTATAAACTATTAATATTTAATTTAATTCATTTTATTTCTACTTTGATATTTAGTGTTAAATTCTCAATTAAGGTTTTGTGTTACCTTAACTATTTCGGTAATTTCGTTAATTAATTTCAACATGTTATTAGTTGGTTTTAATTTAATTAATATGGAATTTAAGTTTTAGTAAATCATTTATAACAATATGAATTCGTTCATGGCATGAGCGTTCTATTTGTGTTTAGTTCATATATGTAATGATATCGGATTGGTATGGAAATTTAGTATGTCGTATATATGTGTGTTGCGAACATGCCTGTATGCTCGGTTTGTGTTTTCGGATTCATTTGACGTGTTTATGAATTTAATTTTGATTGTGGAACCAAATCGGGGGCTAACGAGCAATTAGCGCACCCTTGGTTCCGTGCGTGATATCTTGAGCTCGGGAATTCGGATTCGAATTCCGTCAACTCCGTTGCCTTCGTATCGACAATCCGGAGACAATGGAACAAGCCTCATACCTTTTTGAGATCATTAAGACCTCCGAAATCCAACCGTAACGGGCGACTCGTGCAAGAAGAGCTCCTTTTGGTTGACTAGTCTTCATGGTGGGACCCCATAACACCTCTTAACCTAACCATACCCTAACCATGACTTATCTACCTTGGGTTAAGCCCTTTCTCTCCTCTTTAGCTCTGAAAACCGAACCACATATCTCCATTTCCAGCTGCAACTAAAACGAGAGAGGGAAGAAGAGGAGAAGAGAGAAACCCTTGGCCATTTTTGTGGTTTTGGAGCTCAAACCACCACCCTTCTCTCCCAAATCTTCAAGGTATGAATATTTATGTCTTCTCTACTCTATTATACTTGATTTCATCTACTTACATCATGATTTGGGTCAGATTTGGTTAGGGTTTGAGGGATGAGTTTTATATGAACTTTTAGGGATTTTTGCTCTTGTGACCTATTTGCTTGTGTAGCTGATTTCCTTGCTTGTAAGTAAGTATATGAGCTTGTTTCTTGGCTTATTTCTTTCCTAACTGATAGTATATGATGTTATAAGGATTTCATCTCTTGCTCCTTTTATAAAATTTTGAGATATGGAACTCCAAACTTGATGATCTAATTGATTCCCCTGTTTTCGAACTGCTGTGTGAAATATTGTGTTGATGCTTGATCAAATGGTCTCCATTTCGTGTGAAATTGCTTGGAGTTGATGTACACTCATTGTTATATATGTTAGCATTCATGTTTCAAGTATTTGGATCCATTTGAAGCCTCAAAACCGAAATACATGGCCTGTTTTTATGCATGCTCCATGACAGATTTGTTGCTGTTGCCTATGTGTGGTTGTTGGTCACCCTAATGTGCTTTAAATTGTGCCATTTTGCATATATATGATGTATATTAGTTGTTTAGTATGTTAGCATGCATTCCCCAAAGTTTCAGATCCAAATTCAACCCCTAAGTACTTGATCAAGGCATGATGGAATCATTAGGGCTCATATGTGCGATTTTGGCGACCCAGTTTTGTTGCATGGATTCGATGATCTTAACGTGTGATTTAGCCTTTGCACTCTAAATGAAAAATGTTCATAACATGCCAAATATGTTTTATACCAAGTTTCATAGCATTTGGAGTTGGTTTGGTATGCTTTTAGATTGAGTTTGTAAGGGATCAGTTTTGCCGGTTTAACTTTGTGAACGGTTTTAGTTCTGTACCGTGACACCCCCGTGTCTCATTTACTCATAAGAGTGAGACACGGGCGTGTCACACCTTCTGGGCAGCTCTGTACTGAGCCACGCCTGTGGCTCAGTTTGGCTAAGGAAGGTGACAGCCCCGTGTCCCTTCCCCTGTGCAGTCCGTGTTGCTTCCTTTTCGGTTTTTGATTCGTTTCACCTCTTGAATGACTTTATCTCCTTTTGTGTTGAACTATGAACTTGTTTTACTATGTGTTAGGAGTATTGTGGTTTAATTTCATGGCATTTGGATGTGTTATAGGCATGCTTTTTCTTAATGCCGTTTATGTGTGTTTATATGTCGTTTATGAATCGCATCACTTATTTTCTATATCATATGACTTATTCTTGTTGTCAAACCTTGGAAATATGCTATCTTATGTAATATGAAGTATGTGGTAGCATTATGGAAGAGCTTGAATATGTTCTATGCTCCTATTTGAATTCTTGAATTATTGGATTGGAAATATGAATTGAATGATAATGAATGAATGATTGAATGACGTGGATATATGAGTTAAACGCCTTAATAATGCACATGAACATTTTCATGACATGATTTTATGTGTGTGGTCTTTTGTACAGTTTGTCTCCAGGGTGGAGAGCTTTTGATCGTTCAAGCACTTGGTGCTCGATCCTTGTAACTTCACGGTTCAGGTGAGGGTGGTTTTTGTTTTAGCTACGTATTAAACCCTACACCCCTTATGTGAAAAGCTTTGGCCAAAACCTTATGATTATATATATATATGGTTTTCAAATGAAGTTATCGAGTAAATTCTTCTGAATTATACGTATGAGCGTATATAAGCTTAAAAATGGTTTTGTAATGAGGCTATGCTCCAAACCGTGTGTCTTCATGCTAGCTATGGATTAGGATGACACGGAGAGGTACGTATATAGCATATGCCGAGTTACACGGTAAGGTATGATTTCTTATAATATGTATCATATGTATGTATTGATATGTTTTGGCGAGATTATGCAAATATGATATGTTCACGGGCCCAGGGACTTAGTATATGTGGCTAACCGAGGAAGCAAGGGCTGACGGGGATCCCATATACTAGTTCCAACCAAATTTACGACGATACGGACCTCGTTAGGAGTTTTGACGAGGAAACGCAGGTCGGGCTTTTGAGGATTCATGTACCTCACTAGCCATTATGTATGTTCCGGTGGCCGGGTCTTGCAAGCCCGTCCACCACCCGGAGGAAGAAGGTTGGTTATGATATGATTATGCACCGTGCGGGAATGCCGGGATCCGGATCGCCCAAACGAATATGTTTATGATATGATTTATGGTCTGTGTGTATTATGATATATTGCATGATCGCCTAATCAATATATTATTGATATTTGTCGTACACGGTCGAAGTTTGGTTGGAGATTGTGCACGCTCACTCGCCGAGCCTTATATTTATGTATGATTTATGAATGTAATGAATTTAATATGAATTAGTCATAAAATCCGAGCATTGATTAATCATTCTCTCGCCCTTTTTGGGAACTAATCGCAAACAAAACCTTGCTCGGGATTTATGACTTGCATGTGCATGTTTTATATATATATCGCTCCTGCTCACTCAGTCTTCTAGAGACTGACCCTCTCCCTCCCCAACACTTTAGTGTGCAGGTTTGGCTTTGGAGTTTCGAGCTAGGCGGAGGTCTGGAGTCTTTAAGTGGGTCGAGTTAGGCTAGGAGAGTCTCTGCATTCTCATCTGTATTGGAATTATGTATAATTCATTTCAGTTATATCATGAAATTGGATACCTATGTATTTATTATGAAATTGGCCTTACTGGGTTTTGCTATGATTTAAAAGAGGCCTGAAGAGCCCAAATTCCGTTTATGGCTTGTATGATTGAACTTTGGCTTCGCTATGCAATATATTTTGTTGATTGGTTATCATTGCAGGGTCTAGTTCCGCCTAGCTTAGGAGGTTTTTTTGTGTTTGTCTCCCGTTCGCTAGGGTTTGATACGGGTGCGGATTTACTATTTCGTTACTCGTGTTGAGCCTTAGTGCGGGGGATGTGGCGCCTCACGTGCGGGGTGCTACATCCTTAAGTGGTATCAGAGCCCGGTTGCAAAACCGGTGTTCTCGTGTCGTGTGTGAGTCAGTCTAGGTCGTACGGCTTAGGGACTATATGGCAATGTGTGCATTGCATTGATCTTGAACATGAATTTGGCTTTCCTTTTGAATTTGGCTAGACTATCTGTTGCATTTACATAAGGATCCTTGCATTAATTGTTGAAAATGTGTCATGAGCATGCACTAATCGCATGCATCTACTCTTGAAGTAAGCTATTATTTATAGGTTATGGAGATAATATCAAACCACGGCCAAGTTCGACGATAAAGAAGATCGATTGCAAACTTTTCTGAGACATGGAAGATGGGCAGGATACTCTGGGAAGAATGTAGAGAATTAGAGATGTGAGACTTCCCAAATGGAGCTAGAGTCAAGGATGAGGATTCGGAATGGGAAGATTGAATCTAGAGATGCGATGGCAGAGAGACATTTGGTGAAATCGGAATAGGAGTTAATCATGGGATTGTTGGGACTCAAAAGACTAAATTATGAGAATCTGCTACTTGGAGTGTTTTAATTGGATTCAGCAAGATCTGTCAACCTAAAGAATGAAGTGAACGAGCCTTGAAGATATTTTGATCCCGGATGAGATCGTTGAAGAGGTCTCAATAATTAGGAGAGACTAAGATAAAATGGGTCCGGTAGGAGCTGTGTACCTGGGCTCGACAAGAAGGATTTCTGATTAAGCCTAGTGAATTGGAATTAAGTCTATCGAAGTTAAGACCGGGAAGAGTTGGACTTGGGTGCTTTGGATTTCGATCGTGATGGGAAACTCATAAACAATAGTCACGGTAATCTTGAGCAAGGTGTTTAGTGGGAGATGAGCTTGTTTTTCCAAGACCAAGCTGAATTGCCATGTTGTGAAGTAAAATGGAAGATATGAAGCAACAAATGGAAATGGTAAAGAAAGGAAATCATGCGCTCAAATGTAAGCAATTGGAGGTGAATTGAATTCACAAAGGATAGGCACGGGATTTTTGATTAAGGTGACGATTAGAAGTAAAGGTCGAATTGCGAGGAGAAGGGTGGATGCTAACTCAGTGGACGTGAAAGAATTAGGGATCAAGAAATTGCAATCTCGGACAGTGGAGGATACACGTTGATTTACAAAGATGCATGGGAATCTCGAAGACCGTGGGAAAGACAAGGAATAATTGCCAGGTCAAGTGACCTTGGGATCGGAAGAACGAGGAAAGCTACCGAGCTAATAACTTCCCACATCGGTGATAGGTTCCAAAGCATTCATAGCACGTGCATCATATTCTACATTAATTATTTATTCTTTTAACCTTATTTTATCCGTGCATTTCTAATTGGTTTCGTTGCGCTAAGGTATTGTATAATTGCTTGATGTAAACGTGACACATGCATGGTCATTTTAACCCAACATGCATTTTAGTGTTTACTTGATAGGAAATCCTTCCGCCTCAGCTATCAAGTATCAGTACAATTGAGCCGCATCTGAGTTATGAGGAAGGTGAATTTGGGAAATAAAGAACTTTAGGTAAGGGATAGGTTAGTGGAAAGGACCCCCGAAGGAAAGTCAGATTAGATTCATCTTTGGGGTGTTCGGATCGAATAAGAATAGGGAAGAAAGATTGAGGGAGTTCGATATGAAAGAGCAAAATTTTAAGGGGGAGAGCACGACCGAGAGATAAAATGGAGGATGGAAGTAGTGCTCGAATAAATATGTCAATAGCAACAACGGGGATGCAAATTAAGGAGAATCCGGAAATCCTAATGGTGGCCATTGGAAATGAATAAGAGGACGGTAATGGTTAAGTTGTTAAGAGAGAAGTGACGATGCCAAATTCGGGGAAAGATTTTTCGAGATATAAAGAAGAAAGTTTACTAAACGACTCTATGCCTGGAATTCCGAATTTGGGAGTGATGAAATTATATGGGAGTTTCTGTGACCTCCTAAGATGGAATTAACTAAAGGAAAATTGGATCAATCTATTAGATGAGGTGATGTTGTCGACCAAGATTTATTTAGTAGAAGTATTAAGGGATCCGAGACAACATTATTAAGTTATCGGTTCTATCAAAGGTGATCCGGAAGGAAATCCACGAAGAAACCAAACCGGAGAAGATGATCATTGGAGGATTTACATCGAACTTCAAGAGTCATCAAGAACACTCTATCTTCGATTCAAGAAATATGGAGCTAGATGCCAAATATAACCTGAAGGGGTCAAAGGGAATGAATGGATTTGTTAAGGTAGATCCTAATGACGAATACCCCAAGGTAGGGATCGAATCGTCAAGATTGTCAGGAGTAGTTATCCTTGAGGGTATTTTAAACTTTGGTTTGAGTAAGATAGAAGCTATAGGTCTAACTTCGAGACAGATGATCTAAAGGTATTCGGGAGGCCAAGCGTGGTTAATTAAAAAGAATTGGATGGTCGAACGAAGATTGTGGGAAATGGTGAAGACTGGAAATAGTACAAGTCAGAACGGATCCAAGAGTATGATCCTTAAAGGATTTATCAATAGCTTCACCGAGGAACCTTGAAGAGGTTCAAGACAAGCTGACCACTGAGCTATCTTCAGGATGGATCCTACACTGGACAACGACAACTCTCAGTTCTAAACTTTGAAACTTCGGTGAACGGTACTTATAGCATTCATGATACATGCATCCATGCAATTTTAACTTATATAATTTTTATGTTAGGTGCTTTAATCTTGTATTGTGTTAAATTACTTGGAGTAATTGGATATCAATGTGGGCGACATTTGTTACTTGCTTTGGGTGCCTTACGTGATTTTAAATTTGGTTTTGCGTGAGTTGCTTGGGAGTATTGGAGACTTCCTTGCTTTATTTTCGGTTAAGAGACGGGGATTCTCTTATTTTTGTTTGAGAGACGGGGTACTCTCTTTGCTTGCGAGAGACGGGGTTCTCTCATTGATGTTGGAGAGACGGGGTTCTCTCATTGCTGCTTGAGAGACGGGGCTCTCTCCTTGTTGTTTGTGAGAGACGGGGAATCTCTCATTGTTTGATTTCAAGCGTGTTTTGAATCCGAGGACGGATTCTTTTTAAGGGGGAGAGATTGTAACGCCCCCGTTTTTCAGTTTAAATAATATGGCGTATTTGTTTATAAATTGCGCGATTCAATTATTTAATTATATGATTACTTGTTCATAAGTGTTTTTATTTGATTTAAACTATAAACTATTAATATTTAATTTAATTCATTTTATTTCTACTTTGATATTTAGTGTTAAATTCTCAATTAAGGTTTTGTGTTACCTTAACTATTTCGGTAATTTCGTTAATTAATTTCAACATGTTATTAGTTGTTTTTAATTTAATTAATATGGAATTTAAGTTTTAGTAAATCATTTATAACAATATGAATTCGTTCATGGCATGAGCGTTCTATTTGTGTTTAGTTCATATATGTAATGATATCGGATTGGTATGGAAATTTAGTATGTCGTATATATGTGTGTTGCGAACATGCCTGTATGCTCGGTTTGTGTTTTCGGATTCATTTGACGTGTTTATGAATTTAATTTTGATTGTGGAACCAAATCGGGGGCTAACGAGCAATTAGCGCACCCTTGGTTCCGTGCGTGATATCTTGAGCTCGGGAATTCGGATTCGAATTCCGTCAACTCCGTTGCCTTCGTATCGACGATCCGGAGACAATGGAACAAGCCTCATACCTTTTTGAGATCATTAAGACCTCCGAAATCCAACCGTAACGGGCGACTCGTGCAAGAAGAGCTCCTTTTGGTTGACTAGTCTTCATGGTGGGACCCCATAACACCTCTTAACCTAACCATACCCTAACCATGACTTATCTACCTTGGGTTAAGCCCTTTCTCTCCTCTTTAGCTCTGAAAACCGAACCACATATCTCCATTTCCAGCTGCAACTAAAACGAGAGAGGGAAGAAGAGTAGAAGAGAGAAACCCTTGGCCATTTTTGTGGTTTTGGAGCTCAAACCACCACCCTTCTCTCCCAAATCTTCAAGGTATGAATATTTATGTCTTCTCTACTCTATTATGCTTGATTTCATCTACTTACATCATGATTTGGGTCAGATTTGGTTAGGGTTTGAGGGATGAGTTTTATATGAACTTTTAGGGATTTTTGCTCTTGTGACCTATTTGCTTGTGTAGCTGATTTCCTTGCTTGTAAGTAAGTATATGAGCTTGTTTCTTGGCTTATTTCTTTCCTAACTGATAGTATATGATGTTATAAGGATTTCATCTCTTGCTCCTTTTATAAAATTTTGAGATATGGAACTCCAAACTTGATGATCTAATTGATTCCCCTGTTTTCGAACTGCTGTGTGAAATATTGTGTTGATGCTTGATCAAATGGTCTCCATTTCGTGTGAAATTGCTTGGAGTTGATGTACACTCATTTTTATATATTTTAGCATTCATGTTTCAAGTATTTGGATCCATTTGAAGCCTCAAAACCGAAATACATGGCCTGTTTTTATGCATGCTCCATGACAGATTTGTTGCTGTTGCCTATGTGTGGTTGTTGGTCACCCTAATGTGCTTTAAATTGTGCCATTTTGCATATATATGATGTATATTAGTTGTTTAGTATGTTAGCATGCATTCCCAAAAGTTTCAGATCCAAATTCAACCCCTAAGTACTTGATCAAGGCATGATGGAATCATTAGGGCTCATATGTGCGATTTTGGCGACCCAGTTTTGTTGCATGGATTCGATGATCTTAACGTGTGATTTAGCCTTTGCACTCTAAATGAAAAATGTTCATAACATGCCAAATATGTTGTATACCAAGTTTCATAGCATTTGGAGTTGGTTTGGTATGCTTTTAGATTGAGTTTGTAAGGGATCAGTTTTGCCGGTTTAACTTTGTGAACGGTTTTAGTTCTGTACCGTGACACCCCCGTGTCTCATTTACTCATAAGAGTGAGACACGGGCGTGTCACACCTTCTGGGCAGCTCTGTACTGAGCCACGCCTGTGGCTCAGTTTGGCTAAGGAAGGTGACACCCCCGTGTCCCTTCCCCTGTGCAGTCCGTGTTGCTTCCTTTTCGGTTTTTGATTCGTTTCACCTCTTGAATGACTTTATCTCCTTTTGTGTTGAACTATGAACTTGTTTTACTATGTGTTAGGAGTATTGTGGTTTAATTTCATGGCATTTGGATGTGTTATAGGCATGCTTTTTCTTAATGCCGTTTATGTGTGTTTATATGTCGTTTATGAATCGCATCACTTATTTTCTATATCATATGACTTATTCTTGTTGTCAAACCTTGGAAATATGCTATCTTATATAATATGAAGTATGTGGTAGCATTATGGAAGAGCTTGAATATGTTCTATGCTCCTATTTGGATTCTTGAATTATTGGATTGGAAATATGAATTGAATGATAATGAATGAATGATTGAATGACGTGGATATATGAGTTAAACGCCTTAATAATGCACATGAACATTTTCATGACATGATTTTATGTGTGAGCATTGCCGTGCGTCGTATATGGTTCATTAAGAGTCTTGAGTCTCACAAACACGTCTTGTGGTCTTTTGTACAGTTTGTCTCCAGGGTGGAGAGCTTTTGATCGTTCAAGCACTTGGTGCTCGATCCTTGTAACTTCACGGTTCAGGTGAGGGTGGTTTTTGTTTTAGCTACGTATTAAACCCTACAACCCTTATGTGAAAAGCTTTGGCCAAAACCTTATGATTATATATATATATGGTTTTCAAATGAAGTTATCGAGTAAATTCTTCTGAATTATACGTATGAGCGTATATAAGCTTAAAAATGGTTTTGTAATGAGGCTATGCTCCAAACCGTGTGTCTTCATGCTAGCTATGGATTAGGATGACACGGAGAGGTACGTATATAGCATATGCCGAGTTACACGGTAAGGTATGATTTCTTATAATATGTATCATATGTATGTATTGATATGTTTTGGCGAGATTATGCAAATATGATATGTTCACGGGCCCAGGGACTTAGTATATGTGGCTAACCGAGGAAGCAAGGGCTGACGGGGATCCCATATACTAGTTCCAACCAAATTTACGACGATACGGACCTCGTTAGGAGTTTTGACGAGGAAACGCAGGTCGGGCTTTTGAGGATTCATGTACCTCACTAGCCATTATGTATGTTCCGGTGGCCGGGTCTTGCAAGCCCGTCCACCACCCGGAGGAAGAAGGTTGGTTATGATATGATTATGCACCGTGCGGGAATGTCGGGATCCGGATCGCCCAAACGAATATGTTTATGATATGATTTATGGTCTGTGTGTATTATGATATATTGCATGATCGCCTAATCAATATATTATTGATATTTGTCGTACACGGTCGAAGTTTGGTTGGAGATTGTGCACGCTCACTCGCCGAGCCTTATATTTATGTATGATTTATGAATGTAATGAATTTAATATGAATTAGTCATAAAATCCGAGCATTGATTAATCATTCTCTCGCCCTTTTTGGGAACTAATCGCAAACAAAACCTTGCTCGGGATTTATGACTTGCATGTGCATGTTTTATATATATATCGCTCCTGCTCACTCAGTCTTCTAGAGACTGACCCTCTCCCTCCCCAACACTTTAGTGTGCAGGTTTGGCTTTGGAGTTTCGAGCTAGGCGGAGGTCTGGAGTCTTTAAGTGGGTCGAGTTAGGCTAGGAGAGTCTCTGCATTCTCATATGTATTGGAATTATGTATAATTCATTTCAGTTATATCATGAAATTGGATACCTATGTATTTATTATGAAATTGGCCTTACTGGGTTTTGCTATGATTTAAAAGAGGCCTGAAGAGCCCAAATTCCGTTTATGGCTTGTATGATTGAACTTTGGCTTCGCTATGCAATATATTTTGTTGATTGGTTATCATTGCAGGGTCTAGTTCCGCCTAGCTTAGGAGGTTTTTTTGTGTTTGTCTCCCGTTCGCTAGGGTTTGATACGGGTGCGGATTTACTATTTCGTTACTCGTGTTGAGCCTTAGTGCGGGGGATGTGGCGCCTCACGTGCGGGGTGCTACAAACCATGCCTATATCTATGTATCTATATAAAATGGTTTTCAAACCTACTTATTATTTGATTTACTACCTATACACATTATTACATTATAATATCCCAACTCTAAGAGGAAAATACTTTTATGTTGGAATCAGGATATTATCCGGACATTATATACTTTAGTCCTATTATTACTAACAACTGATTCCTAACAATGCAAGTAAAATATTTTATCCTTCTTATTATGGGTCCCGGCGGTACGCGTAGAAGTAACTAACTCGGAAGGTATCGGGTCGAGGGTTGTTTTTATACGGACCGCCACATATATATCCTTGGTAGTAGTTTAACTGAAGGTTAGTTACTCTACGCCAAGTGATCGGGAGATGTATGACCTCCCCGGGAGTGGTATGAGCTCCCAATTATCATTATTGCCAATAGTGGTAGCTGTAGCACCCCAAACGGTGGGCACCACATCCCCCGCACTAGAGCCCAACACGTGTAATGAAATGACGAGTTCGTACACACACCAAGCACTAGCGAACGGGTGACAAACAAAAGCCACACCTAATCTAGGCGGTCTAGACCCTCAAATGGAGCGCGCATAAAATAATTCAAACAAGGGCAGAAGCATATACAAACAAACATAGGCATAAATTAAAATTATACATTGCTTAGAACAAATTACATACAAACTGACAAGCCGGGCTAAAACTTACCAAATACAAACTTCAAATTACAAAGGTTCAAAGTACGGAATGTAGTACATGTTCTAGACAAAATGCAGACTCGATCAACCCAACCAGGACTCAAAAGACAGTAAACCGCCTAGCCCGAACCAACAGACCGGTACCTGTAAACTAAAAACATAAAGAGGGAGGGGTCAGTCACACTGACTGAGTGAGGGGGCTACACTCATGTAACGCCCCAATTTTCCAGTTATACAGGTACGCACGACACGTGTGAGTTTTCCCGAGAGTTAGAATTTATTTTAATTCTTTTGTTTATTAAATTTCTACATTTCATGAAAATTATATGAATTATATTTCAAAGTGTTTACGTGAATTAGTGGCCAAACGTGATTTAATTGCTTAATTGTCCTTAAATGCTCATTCATTTTAATTCAAAGATCAAATCGCATGATTATTTCTTGGACCTAATTGATCTTTTCCCAAACTTTTCACCCTTAATTGCATGAGCTTATGTAGTTGAAGGACTTAATTGCAAATTGAGATATTTCATCAAAATTTAAGAGATAAATCACGTATTCTTCTCCATCATTCCATACACGTCATACCAACTTTGCTTTCTCCATCTCTCTCTCTCTCGATCCATGACCCCTAAAAGAGGAAGAAGATATTTAATGAAATTCAAGCTAGTTTTCCGGGAAATTTACAAGCTTTGAAGATATTTCAACCTCATCATCTTCTCATATTTTCTTCAAAGGTAGAGATGGAAGCATATATGATTTCTTGAAATTTATATATGAAGCTAGGGTTCATGATTTAAGCTTGATAATTTATGTATTTGTTGTTAGAAGCATGATTCTAGGCTTTCGACATGAATTGGTGCATAAATTCTTGGAAATTATGGAATTTTGTGATGAGTTCATATATGAGTTAAAGTTGATGATTATGATGATTAAGGAATGAATTATGTGTTTATATTGGTTTTTATTACACTTTAAGCATGTATATATATTCCCTTTCATGAATTATAACATTTGGAATTGTGGCATGAGTGTTTTGTGGAGATTTGGGTGTAGTTCGTGCATCCCCTATTTCGTCCCCTGCTTCTGCATGGCGGGAACAGCCCTTCCCCATCCCACTTCATTTATGGGAACGGTCGTTCCCACCCTTTTGAAAAGGACAGCCCGCGTAACTAGGAACGACCCTTCCCGTTTTGGCTTGCAGCCGGAACGGCCGTTCCCATTTTCGAGGAGCAGCTTCGGGGAACTGGGAATGGTCCTTCCTGTTTTGAACTAAGGACCGGAATGGTCGTTCCCAAGCCTCTGGAGAGACAGAAACTTTCTGCATAAAACTTGAATTTCCATTTCCATTCCTATGCCCTTAAATGATTCATACATGCTAATATATGATCAATACCATGCAATAATATCATTGTAACATGCTACATTGATAAACGCGTGTCATCTCGTTAGATGATTATGTCATGCGTCATATTTGGTACCATTATTGAGTCATGTCTCACGAGTGCACTAATGTTTCCGTTTCTTATCCAGTTCTTCTCCAGGGCGGAGATTATTGATCGTGAGCACGTTCATGCATCCATGAGTCGTCGTGTCGCCTATCAGGTGAGGTTTAATTGCTAATTATATAGAACCCGTATAACCCTTATATGAAGTTTTGGGCCAAAAAGGTATATATATTTATCTATAATCATTTCTAAACTTTCAAGTAATTAGCAAGTAAGTCATGGTCATGCAAAGCAATGCATGTACCGTGATTGAATCGTTCAAGTAATTGCAAGCAAGTCAGGCCCATGCAAAGCAATGCATGTAACGTGATTAGCGTCATGATCATGCAAAGCAATGTATGTATCGTGATTAGACCGTGATTGTGTATTGACGAGTAGCATGATAGCACTTTGGGCCCGAGGGTTAGTGTATGAGCCAACCGGGAAAGCATAGGGCTGACGGGTAACTCTGCACTCCCCTCATCTTTGGGATGACCCCTGAATCCACCAGGAGGTTTAGTGGAGGAAGGAATCCCCGTACGTGGGAGTCATGAACCTGACATACGTAGCATGGATGGTTTGGGCCTTGCAAAACCACCATCACCCGGAGTAAAGGAGTCATGTAATTGATACGTGTGCACTATAATTGAATTACATGATCACATGATAATTAAACAAGCATGTAATGTTCACTATTGGTGTAAGGTTAGAGAATTGCCCTTACTCACCAGGGCCACTGATTAAAAGCATGAAAGTGATTAAAGTATTTAATATTGATAGTTATAATCTCGGGCAAAGTGAATTTTACTTTGAACTTATATTACTTTTAGTTATAAAACCTTACCCGAGGTTAAAACTTGCATGTTATCTGCGCTAATATTTATTTATGCCCCTCACTCAGTCTTCAATAGACTGACGCCTCCACCTTTCAGGTCCTTGCAGGTGCGTGCTAGGCGGGAATCGAGTCGAGTCTAGTCTTTACATTCGAGTCAAGTACGGTGCATTTTATTTATTGTTGCATAGGAATTATTGTTAATGATATTTGTGATGTATTTTAGGAGATGATAATGTATTGATATGTGAGATTAGAATACGGTTTACTTGATAAATGATCAATAATATATCATGCTTCCGCTTTATTTCTTATGCATTGATGGTAATTGATTGAGGGTTAGTCCCGCCTAGCTAGCTTGACTCTTTTATTTGTCACCTGTTCGCTATAGGTTGGTTCATGTACGGATTATCTATTTCATATGTGGATCGACCTATAGTGCGGGGGTATGGCATCTCTACGAAAAGGGGTGCTACATCTGAAGTGGTATCAGACCCGATTGCAAAACCGAGGTTCTAGTGTCGTGTCATGTCAAGTCTAGATCGAACGGCGTAGGAATTATTTGGTAAATTGTACATTGCATCCATTTATGTCATTAATTGCTCACTAAGTGACCTTATGTGACTTAGAAATTTACATGACCAACGTGTCTACTTGAACTTGTTGAAATTAATTGTGACATTTTGCATTCTAAATTGTTTATATGTGTGACATGTGCATTAATATTCTAATTGGCTTGCATAATTTAGTATTTATTGTTAGCAACCATCAATCCAGCCCTGCCGAATTGAGGAAGTTTGAACAACTAGACGTCTGAGAGACGGCCATGAAAATAAATTAACGAATCAAGCAGTTAACCGAACTACCACAACGAAAGAATCCTAATCAACGGTGAACGGTACACATAAACATGCATACCACGTGCATCATATATTTTATTATTGCCGTTTATAATTCCTTGTTAATCGTTAGTTGCTTCTATATAAACGATAAGTTGACGTAATTGCTATTGTATGCCTACTTCCTTACGTGCTACTTGTGTAAATGTATCCCACTGTTCGGCTGAATTTTGTTTCGTGTGCGCGAGAGACGGGGATTCTCTCAGGGTTGGCCAAGAGACAGGGCTCTCTTGTTACTTGCTCGAGAGATGGGGTTCTCTCGTCGTTTGTTTGAGAGATGGGGTACTCTCAATATTACCTGCTACTTGTGAACTTGTTCTAGGGGAAGGTTAGATTTTCGTTCGAGTGTTTAGGTTCCGGTAAAATGAGGGTCATGACTTAATGGCACCGAAAGAACCTTGTTGATTGAAGGCCTTTTCCGAACTAATCCCTGACGGGGAGTAGCTAACCCGCGTGGGATGAACATGGGAGAGTGAATCCGAGGACGGATCCTCTTAAGGGGGAGAGAATTGTAATCCCCCAATTTTCCAGTTATTCAGGTACGCACGACACGTGTGAGTTTTCCCGAGAGTTAGAATTTATTTTAATTCTTTTGTTTATTAAATTTCTACATTTCATGAAAATTATATGAATTATATTTCAAAGAGTTTACGTGAATTAGTGGCCAAACATGATTTAATTGCTTAATTGTCCTTAAACGCTCATTCATTTTAATTCAAGGATCAAATCGCATGATTATTTCTTGGACCTAATTGATCTTTTCCCAAACTTTTCACCCTTAATTGCATGAGCTTATGTAGTTGAAGGACTTAATTGCAAATTGAGATATTTCATCAAAATTTAAGAGATGAATCACGTATTCTTCTCCATCATTCCATACACGTCATACCAACTTTGCTTTCTCCATCTCTCTCTCTCTCCATCCCTGAACCCTAAAAGAGGAAGAAGAGATTTCATGAAATTCAAGCTAGTTTTCCGGGAAATTTACAAGCTTTGAAGCTATTTCACCTTCATCATCTTCTCATATTTTCTTCAAAGGTAGAGATGGAAGCATATATGATTTCTTGAAATTTATATATGAAGCTAGGGTTCATGATTTAAGCTAGATAATTTGTGTATTTGTTGTTAGAAGCATGATTTTAGGCTTTCAACATGAATTGGTGCATGAATTATTGGAAATTATGGAATTTTGTGATGAGTTCATATATGAGTTAAAGTTGATGATTATGATGATTAAGGAATGAATTATGTGTTTATATTAGTTTTTATTACACTTTAAGCATGTATATATATTCTCTTTCATGAATTATAACATTTGGGATTGAAGCATGAGTGTTTTGTGGAGATTTGGTTGTGGTTCGTGCATCCCCTGTTTCGTCCCTTGCTTCTGCATAGCGGGAACGGCCCTTCCCGTCCCAGTTCATTTCTGGGAACAGTTGTTCCTACCCTTTTGAAAAGGACAGCCCGGAACGGCCCTTCCCATTTTGGCTTGCAGACGAAACGACCGTTCCCATTTTCGGGGAGTAGCTTCGGGGAACTGGGAATGGCCCTTCCCGTTTTGAACTAAGGGCTGGAACTACAGTTCCTAGGCCTCTGGAGAGACAGAAACTTTCTGCATAAAACTTGAATTTCCATTTCCCTTCCTATACCCTTAAATGATCCAAACATGCTAATATATGATCAATATCATGCAATAATATGATTGTAACATGCTACATTGATCAACGCATGTCATCTCGTTATATGATTATGCCGTGCGTCATATTTGGTACCATTATTGAGTCATGTCTCACGAGTGCACAAATGTTTCCGTTTCTTATCCAGTTCTTCTCCAGGGCGGAGATTATTGATCGTGAGCACGTTCATGCATCCATGAGTCGTCGTGTCGCCTGTCAGGTGAGGTTTAATTGCTAATTATATAGAACCCGTATAACCCTTATGTGATGTTTTGGGCCAAAAAGGTATATATATTTATCTATAATCATTTCTAAACTTTCAAGTGATTAGCAAGCAAGTCATGGTCATGCAAAGCAATGGATGTATCGTGATTGAATCGTTCAAGTAATTGCAAGCAAGTCAGGCTTATGCAAAGCAATGCATGTAGCGTGATTAGCGTCATGATCATGCAAAGCAATGCATGTATCGTGATTAGACCGTGATTGTGTATTGACGATTAGCATGATAGCACTTTGGGCCTGAGGGTTAGTGTATGAGCCAACCGGGAAAGCATAGGGTTGACGGGTAACTCTGCACTCCCCTCATCTTTGGGATGACCCCTGAATCCACCAGGATGTTTGGTGGAGGAAGGAATCCCATACGTGGGAGTTATGAATCTGACGTACGTAGCATGGATGGTTAGGGCCTTGCAAACCCACCATCACCCGGAGTAAAGGAGTCATTTAATTGATACGTGTGCACTATAATTGAATTGCATGATCACATGATAATTAAACAAGCATGTAATGTTCACTATTGGTGTAAGGTTGGAGAATTGCCCTTACTCACCAGGGCCACTGATTGAAAGCATGAAAGTGATTAAAGTGTTTAATATTGATAGTTGTAGTCTCGGGCAAAGTGAATTATACTTTGAACTTATATTACTTTTAGTTATAAAACCTTACCCGAGGTTATAACTTGCATGTTATCTGCGCTAATATTTATTTATGCCCCTCACTCAGTCTTCCATAGACTGATGCCTCCACCTTTCAGGTCCTTGCAGGTGCGTGCTAGGCGGGCTTCTGCTTTATTTCTTATGCATTTATGGTAATTGATTGAGGGTTAGTCCTGCCTGGCTAGCTTAACTCTTTTATTTGTCACCCTTTCGCTATAGGTTGGTTCATGTACGGATTACCCATTTCATATGTGGATCGACATATAGTGCGGGGGTGTGGCATCTCTATGAAAAGGGGTGCTACAACTCGCATGCGTACATACTTATACAGAGCATAGTACATATCATAGAGGGGAGTTCATGAACCGGGGCATAGTTTTTGCATTCTAAAATATTTTCTCACGTGATACTAGATATAAGGAGTAGAAGAGTTAGGCCGAAGGCCAAAACAACCAAATTTTAATAATTGAGAATCCACTCCCGTTTCACGAACAATTTCTTAACAATTAACTTAACGGAAACAAACATAAGAAAACTTTCATACAAAGGGGAAATGTGCATAGGGCAGTATCCGTCCCGGATTCCCTATCCCACATCACGATAATTATGCATAGGAGTAAAGCCCAACATCCTGAGTCTCCCTTACCCATAATTACTGAGCCCCAATCATAATCATAATCAGAGTCAGAATCAGAATCAGAATCAAAGTCTTACCGTATTTAGTGACATACCTCATTCGAATCTGTATTCGTATTCACATCCACATCATATTCATATTCCAAACATATCATATACATAGCATATTCGTAATCACAACATATCCATAATTCTAACATACACCTATTCCTAGCATAATCACATCCTAACTAGCTCTTAGTTACAACCTAATCATACCATAATTATGTTCATAATTCTAGCATATTCACATCCTAGAATATTCATGTCCTAACATATTCACATTCTAACATATCCAGATTCATAATCAGAGCGTAGTCATACCTTATTCGTAACATAAACAAAACATAACTCTAACAAATCGTAGCATATTCTTAACCCAATGTCCATATCATATTCATATCTTGCATAACATATTCTATAAGTCACATAATTCACGTCAAATAAATTCATAAATTTCATGCAACGAACATAACACATTATACAATATGTTAATAATGCAAACATATCATAAAACGAGTAAAGAAGTATCAAACAAGGCTTATAAACGAAGTTCCACTTCATGCATACGTATGGGAGCATATAAGGCATTTCATGTCATATATCACGTAAATATACATCGAAATTACGTTATAAATTCATAATAAAACATGTAACATGATATATACCATGTTAACATCATATATTAATCATATACGAGCAAGAAAAGCCATGCAAAACACGAACAAAACGAGAAATAAACAATCTACGCAGCAGCAGGTCGAAACTCCATGAAATCTAAAAACAGCCTAAAAAGGGGTCGCGGCCGCGACCACCACCTCCTCCAACCTTTTCCACTGTTCCAACTTGAAACTGAACCAAAATCTGGTTGCGAGCGCGACCGAAAAACACATATCTGCAGTCGCTGGGCGACCGAGTGTTGCAGGCTCGAAAATGGCATCTCCAGCCCTTGTTTTGTCGTCTCCAAGCTCAGCAACCGCAGCAGCACGTTAGGGCAACAAAAGGGAAAGAAAAAGGTAGCTAAAGATCAGCTAAAAACTCCCTAAAACACAACAAATCCAGACGCCAAGACAAGGAAAGCAAATCAAGCACATATCTTCAAGTTCAAGAAAAAAATCCATAATTGGTGGTTCGATTTTCAGCAAGTTTCTAGGAAATTCATGCACATAATTTTATAAAAGAAGGTCTAAGGATCACATACATAGCTTGAAGTCAAGAAATGGCTCAAAGAATTGCAAGAATTCATCCAAAAAAGCAAATGCCCTAACTATTCATGCTCATCAATATATCATGCTTAAATCTCCATGAAAATGAACAAAATGGGACTTAAAAGAAATCTAGTAACATGTAGAATACAAAAATATACTTACCTCTCGGATTAGATGAGAAATGGAGGTCGAACGAGCAAGAAATCGGAAGTTGTGAATAGTGCATGCTCTCTTCTCTCTTTTCTCACCTTAGTTACGGCTTGCTGCTGCTTTCTCTCCGCTCCCTTAGGTTGAACAAAATGAGGGCATAATTTGATGAAAGAGGATTAAGTTAGGGTCATTTAGGCTCAAATTTAGGTTAATTTGGTTAAGAAACGAATTAGTTATGACAAAAACCATAAAGGGTGGCAGTCAGGCGCGAAGGTCATGATTTGGACATTTCGGCGGTTCAAATGGGCTTAGAAAAATATAGGGCCAGGTTCTCTAGCTTCCAATCATTTTTACGAGTCCAACACATCTTTCGAAATTTGAATCCGAATTCCTAACACCAGGTTACGCCTTCCAGAACCCAAGGTGCGCTAAAACGAGTTAGGCCCTCGAGTGCCTCAAAATTAAAACGGTTTAAGAACCGTATCAAACAAAAAAAAAATAAAAAACAAGCATGAAAATAAGTTTATAAATCATATAATTTATGCATGGCAAGTTATCACAAAAACCGGGGTTGAAAAGAGGTTAAACGAATTAAAAACGAGTTGAAAATGTTCAAAAACGTTTAAAAAGTTAAGCATATAGCATGTTATAATTATTCAAATATTCAAATAATTCATATAATTGCATACTTAATTAAATAAATACGTACTTAGCATACTCGTGACGTCATACCTGGAAGGTCGAAGAGTCGGGATGTTACAGTAGCTCCCTACGGTACTGGAGTAAGGGAGGTATTATCATATTGGTTTTATTAAAGTATCGGTGCTTCGATCAGAGCCCGGTACTGTTTTATCAACTATTTAAGGAGTACGGTTAGAGAGGCCTAGCTTGCGGGCAATACAAACTCTTTTATTAAATGGTTCATACTTTTATAAATACTTCCCGTATACTCTTACCCCTATTTTAAACATATTATGAACCGGATTATATTTGCTTATACTATTGCTATTATTTTAAATCAAGATCTTCTTGGTCCTATATATCTATATACGTATATACCTATATCTATAAACTAATATCCCTTCACTTAGTCACTTTGACTAACCTCTCGTCTGGTTTCAAATGGATGATTTCAGTTAGCGATGAAACGACACCTAGAGGTATCTTGAAGCAGTAGGGTGTCGAGCATATTAGGTCAGGGCTAATTTAAGGGCACTTAGTTCTGAGTATGTGCATATTATGAATAAGCTGTCCTTACGCTTTACCTTAGCATACTACTATATCATACTCCCTTTATGTGCACTATTTTGACTTAGTTCTGAGTATGTACATATTACGAATAAGTTGTCCTTACGCTTTACCTTAGCATGCTACTATATCTTACTCCCTTTATGTGCACTATTTCGATCAATAATAATAAGTTCTTATTATTCAAATATACGGCATGTTATAATTATTCGATCAAAAATCGGGGTTGAAAAGAGGTTAAACGAATTAAAAACGAGTTGAAAAGGTTCGAAAATGTTTAAAAACTTAAACATACGGCATGTTATAATTATTCAAATATTCAAATAATTGCATACTTAATTAAATAAATATGCACTTAGCACACTCGTGACGTCATACCTGGAAGGTCGAAGAGTCGGGATGTTACAGTTGCTCCCCACGGTACTGGAGTAAGAGAGGTATTATCATATTGGTTTTATTAAGATCAGAGCCCGATACTATTTTATCAACTATTTAAGGAGCACAGTTGGAGAGGCCTAGCTTGCGGGTAATACAAACTCTTTTATTAAATGGTTCATACTTTTATAAATACCTCATGTATACTCTTACCCCTATTTTAAACATATTATGAACCGGATTATATTTGCTTATACTATTGCTATTATTTCAAATCAAGATCTTCTTGGTCCTATATATCTATATACGTATATACCTATATCTATAAACTAATATCCCTTCACTTAGTCACTTTGACTAACCTCTCGTTTGGTTTCAAATGGATGATTTCAGTTAGCGATGGAATGACACCTAGAGGTATCTTGAAGCAGTAGGGTGTCGAGCATATTAGGTCAGGGCTAATTTAAAGGCACTTAGTTCTGAGTATGTACATATTACGAATAAGCTGTCCTTACGCTTTACCTTAGCATGCTACTATATCACACTCCCTTTATGTGCACTATTTCGACTTAGTTCTGAGTATGTACATATTACGAATAAGCCATCCTTAAGTTTTACCTTAGCATGTTACTATATTATACTCCCTTTATGTGCACTATTTCGATCGATAATAATAAGTTCTTAGTCTTCATGCGTACTACCATCCCTATTTATTTGCAAAGTTTTAAATTTCTCTATCTTCCGCTGTGTTATGTCTTGCGCTCTATTTAAGTACCATTTAAACCGTTCGTCGTAGTATTTCCTTGGTGTTAGGTCAAACCTCCACTTGGTAAGTATTACGGTGTAGGGGTTGTAGTGCTAGGGGAGGCGCAACATGAGTCTTGGTATTAGCTTGCACCAACGAACCCTAATGTGTTAGCAGAAAAATAACTTGGCAAGAATGACCTCAGATGGGAAAATCTTGAGGGTAGTAAAGAGCATGCACCTTTATATAGCGCTGGGAGTAAATGATTTCGAAACATACTTTTTTCAAAATTATTAGGATATAGTAGGAGACTCGATGGTGAAATTCATCAATGGTTGTATGGAAAGAGAATCAATTCACAGGAAGGATTATCGGTTGTTTATTTGCCTAATTTCAAAAAATAATGCTCTAGAAAAAGAAAAAAAAGAAGATTTTTGGCCCATCATGTTGTGTAAGGTATTGCTAAAAAATGGTCACCAAGATGATTATACTTCGTTTAATTAAGCCGTATATCAAAGAAATTGTGGGATCGAACCAGAATAGTTTCATTCTTGGCCGAGGCACCATTACAATATGTTGATGCTTAAAGAAGTGTTATGAATGCTACATCACTCCAATGATAAAAAAAAAAAAAAAAAGGTTCATGGTAATGAAATTGAATCTTGAAAAGGCGTACGACAAAACCCGGTAGAATTTTTTGAGAAAAACTTTAATTTCTTTAAATTCTCAAAGAAAGTCATCAATTTGGTTATGAGCAGAATGTAGAGGATACAATTGGAAATTCTAATAGAATGGTGAACCGATGGAGGTTGTACAGATGTGTGGCATTAGATATGGCAATCACTCTCGCCTTATTTGTTTGTACTTTACATGGAACAACTTACGTATATAATTGAGGAGATCATTTCAACCGGATCTGGAAGCCAATTACGGTAGGACAAAAAAGCCCTCACATCTCACACTTGGTTTTTTTGGACAACTTAATATTGGAAGGTAAAGCTACCGTGGATGGAGCAAAGTGCATTCAAAGTGTGGTTGAGGCGTTTTGCAAGGCGTTGAGCCTTAAATTAAACTTCAGCAAATCACATGTGTTGTTCGCACCTTATGTGTCAAATGATTTAAAATAGTAGGTTAGTAGAATTCTGGGCATGGAAAGTATAGACAACTTAAAGAACTATTTGGGGGTGTAGATGAACTTTAGTTGAAACTATAATGGACATTTTCGATTGTGATTAAAAGAGTCAAAAAAAGACTCTTGGGATAGAAGCCAAAACAACAAACCTTTTCAGACGAATGCCACTTATTCAGTCCATCACGATCTCGATCTCCATCTATCACATGCACACAAATTGGTTCCTCAATCACGTGTGCGATAAACTTAATCGACTCAAGCACAACTTTCTTTAGGCGATAGAGTTTTGCTTTCTCATTGCAATTCGAAGAGTAAAAGTTATCAATTGAAAATTATATGAGGTAGCTAATTTAATTAAGAAATTACAATCCGAAGTATAAATAGAAAGAAAAATAGAAATACTCATTAAATCAAACTACAATTATGGAGAAGGAGATGGAGATTTGGGAAAGGGGGTAATATTGAAAATAATTATATGCCAAACCCACAGTTTTGAGAGAAATATTTAGTTTAGGGTAATTATACTAAAATTGGTGAATGTTCGGGACATACCCATTGGGTCTTCAATGGAACCAAACCAATGATGCACGGATACGGACACGCCGACACGGATACAACACAATACGGATACAGCGACATAAATTTTTTCTTGATTTTTCCACATGAAAAGTGTGCAACACGAGTGTCCGACACGACACAACACGACAAAATGATATTTTTACAAGTGTCCGTATATCATAGAACCAAACCTAAGATCAACTCGCCTGGGGAGTAGGCTGGTCAGTTCTCTATCAGGTGGCCAACTGAGGAAGCGGTGCGAGGCGAACCGGTGAGAGTAAAACCAAGAGAGGTTAGTACATATGGGATTCCATGAAATATCTAGCAAGTCATAATTAAGCTTGAAGATAAGAACGAATCTAGGTTAAGAAAAGAACGAGTAACTGAGACCAAGAGGAGTCTGATATCTATAAATAAGGGACGAGGTATCACTAAAGGCATAAGCAAGAATAAGAGAAAAAATAAGAGAAAAGAGTGATTAAGAAGAAACCAAGAGTGATAATGATATATCAAAACTACAATTTCTCAAGATTATAGAGAAAAAAAAAACAATATTTCCAATTTAGATAATGGAATCGAGGTCAAAATTATAGAACAACATAAGGTGCAAAAGTCATAGTTTTGAAAGTGAATATAACTGTTATATTTTGAATGACAACAAAAAGATTCTTCAAAACTTTATAAAGAAAATTAAAAATAAATCACAAATTATATTAAAGAAAATCAAACAATAGAAGGAATAAAGTATATATAGTTAATGTAGCATTTTATATGATCTTTTAAGTTTTTTCTATATATTTTATGTATGTCTTTCTATTTTATTAACTATATTTGAAAGTTATAAACTATTACTTATGCTTAAAAGGCTAGAATTATTTGGACAAATTATTATACACTTCAAAAAAATTTTATATAATAATACAATTTTAAATATTTATATTGTTTATTTATTTGAATGTTTCTCTACTTTGAATTTTTACTTATAATTTGAAAGAGAGATTTCATATAAATATCTTCGTATGTGTAGCTTTTTAAAGCAAAACAGTTCATCAAAAATGTTATTATATTGATTTAATCAAATTAGATATTTTTAATATTTTAATTTGTTCAATAAACATAATAGCTAAACTTATTTAAATAAAATTAAATAATAAACGTGCAATGCACGTTCATTTCACTAGTTAATAAAAACATGAGAGTGAGAATAAACTTAATACTAAAGTTATTATTTAAAAAATCAACTAAAAACCATTTATTAGCCCAATTTCATATTTTCCCCACGTTTGATCTATGCATGCCTTTACTATGTATTTGAAAAAGATTAAAATGAGATGAATGATTAATTGGAAAAGGTCATAATTACTTGACAAAAGCATGCAAATTTATTAAGCTGGAAAAAGGGTACCTTATTTTTTATTTTTTTTTTGGTCAAAGGAAAAAAGGTACTGATCCGACTCAAATCTAGTCGATTCGAGTTGTCGAATTGGGTGGCAGGTTTGGGTCGGTCAGTTAAGAATTTGTATACGTGGGCTCTTTATCGATCTGAAAACACTAACACACGTAAGCTTGAAGGCCAAATTAGGGGACTTGGGGTTGGACCCAAGTTTGGCTCTCCAACGCTCAAGTCAGTATTGGGATCTTAGAGAAAGAAATAAATGTAAGGAATAAGAAATAAATGTTCTTAAAGGCTTACCAACTACTGTTCAAGAGAGCCATATTTATAGTCATGGGCAATTAACACAATAGTGCATGTACAGCGACTATGCATTAATTACGCCGTAGACGATCGACCTGTTGGTCGGATGCCAGAACTGGACATGCGGGGATCGAACGTACTTTCTTTCCTCATTCGGTATAGACAGGTACAATAGGGCATTGAATGCACTGTAGTACGTTTGCCCTGAGGAATGAGAGAGTTGAACGTGTCCTGACAAAGACGCTTGAGGGCATCTTGGTGTCTGGTGACCTACGGTGTCGATCTTCGAATCTAAGTGTTGGCCTTTACACAAAATGATAAGGCTCAGATCGGTCTATGTGCACCGAGATCGAGATCAGACTGGATCGATTAGGCCCGTCGGCCAATGTTAGGGGATTAACTGATACTCGGGGATCGACGTGTCGATCCAAGGCAGAGATCGTGCCACGTGTGGCCCATGCGGAAGTTCTCGAGTTGACTGAAGTGGTGTAGCATCCACGTGGCTCCATTAAGGGCATGCCACGGGGCCCAATCGCTTTATGCCATATCAGAGGCCCCCCAAATTACCAGCGTGAATTTTCGCGGAGGTAATTTTCATCGACCTGGCATCGGGTAGGGGAATCGTTGCGTTGTTGGATCCGATCCGCCGCCTCATTAATGTGACACCCCGACTTTCAGGCCGTACAGGTATGACGTATGTGTGCACTTTAAATTCTTTAATTATGCATTTACATGTTTAATACTTATTCTTTTAATTCTTTGAATTCATATTTGAACCTATATGTTCGTTTTGTTGGTATTTGCTCCATTTTTTACCGTTTTCAATTCTGATTTTTCTGCTTATTTGATACGCATGACTTATAAAGGTTATAAATGTGTGAATATGTTTGTTTTATGCTTTTGAGTCAACTTTATGAGTTTTTGAACTGTTTGTTTCGTTTGGAACCTAAAGGGGGCTAAAACGTTTTTAGCGCACCTTGGGTTTCGAGGTGCGTATCTAGAGCTTGGGAACTTGAATCCAAATTTTGTCACTTTCGTTGACCTCGTTTCGATAATTCAGAGTCAATGGACTAAGCCTTATATTTTTTCAAGACCATTTGATACTCTGAAACTTGACCGAAAACTCACCTCGCGCCTATATCTATATGACCACCTTGGAGTAATTTGCAAATAAGTCCTTCAATTTTCAACCTTTTTGCATGAAACTTGGTCCCACCATCCACCAACTCAATATTCTATTACACATTGCTTCCTTCATCTTGGTTCACTAAGGAAAAAGGAGAGAAATTTGCTGAACTTTGGAGAAAGCCATTTCCATTTTCGCCACTATTCACCAAGAGAGATTTTGTGAGCTCTAATCTACATTTTTCTCCATCATCTTCAAGGGGTGAGTATATATTTGATATCTACATCCATATGTGATCATTTTCATCCATAAATTTCAGATTTTAACTTAGGTTTGATATAGTTTTGAGGTATGATATGAATAGTGAGGGTTTATGTATATATATGAGATCTCTTGCCTTCCTTGGAGTTTTTCTTGAACTAATGCTTGAAACTTGATCACTTGAGCTTCATTTATGATTATATGGATCCAATTTTTTTGGTAGTGGAGGAGGTTAAAAGATGTCATTAATGTTTTTAAGCTTGAAGACATGAATATGCAACCATATGCTTCCATTCTTGCTTCCTTTCCTTGATGCTCGATTTATGGCTTGATATTTGATGGAAGTAAATGTTATTTGTTGTATTTTTCTTACCTTGAGCATGCCTGTGACACCCCGCCTCTTCGGCATTCCAGGTACGGCGTCACGAGTGAGTTTAATTCTGTAATTTATGTGAATTATGTGATTAGCATGCTTATGTGTCAACGTGAGATTTATTTTATTACGTGTGCTTTAGAATTTAATTAATTGTACTTGGACTCAAGTGTCCAATAATTGTAAATTAGGATACCTAATTTTAATTAGGGTGTTTTGGCCCTCGTGGCTATTTGAGCTCGGGAATTCGAATTCGAATTTCGACCCCGCCATTTAATTCGTTTCGATGATTTGGATTTAATGGATTTAACTTTTTAATTTTCTAAAGCCACTTGATAACCCAACCGTTTTAGAATCCGATCCGTTTGGACCGGATACCGTTTGACCCTAACCGTTTTGCCCGACCCGTTTCTTGACTAATAAAACGGGCCAAGCCTTCCTCCTCCCTCACTTTTCACGTGAAACACACAAGGAAGAGAGAAGAGAAAATTTCTTCCCCCTTTTGGCCAAAAAGCTTCCGAACTCGAGTTTGTGAGATCCAACGTTCGATCAACGACCCAAGGTAAGATTTGTGACCCTTTCATTACGTTCTTCGATTTAATATCCCTTTCGAACCTTGGATATATGTTATTGTCAATTTGGGGAAGATGATGAATAGTACTAGGTTCGGGTTTTGGGTGTTTGGGCTCATTTCGGGAGTTCTTATGTGCAAATATGTGACCTACGTGTTATATATGCTTTGTGGTATGAATTTCGTGTGATTTGGTGTTACATGGGTTCGTGTGAGCTTGGGGTTTGTTCCCATTTCCTCCATTGTTACTATTCAAGCATTTTTCTCACAGATGGTATGCAAACGCCCGTTTCGTGGCCTAGTTCATTTCCCAAACGCCTGTTTGGGCACCCCCTATTTTCACCCGAGAGCTTTCACACGCCCGTTTATGCTTTCAGTTCAATTTGCAAACGCCCGTTTCTCCCTCATATGAGATCCAATTGACCTGATTTTTAAACCATTAGAAACCTCTTGAAGTCTAGAACAACCTGAAATTGGAATCAATTCAATATATTTTCTAGTTTGTGAGATATAATCGATTCATTTTGGTGTCACCATTTTTTCGAAACTCTGGGATCACCCAACTTCGAGCCTACGCCATTTCCTCCTCACTTTGAACTAGAATTCGAGCCATATACCATTTTAAAGGTCTATTTGTATAGTTTCATACCCTAGAAACAAAACTCAATTCCCACTTCTCAAACTCAAGATATTCCAGTTTTCCTACGACCTACGCGTTTTGGAAAATTTCCAACTTTTGCCCAATTTCGCTCAAAACCACTTTTCGTGTTCTTCTTCCACTTTTCTTGTACCTTTCCGACCCCGAGCTTGTTCCTAAGTTGTTATAACATGTTTATGTGTTGATATTTGTTCTATTTATGCATGAATTGGTTAGTATGCATTCATGCTTACCTTGTTTGCTCTTGATTGTATTAATTGGATACTTAAGTGTTTCCTAAGCATGATTATAACTTCATTACATTGTGAGACGCATACGTTTGCATGAATTTGATTTGTATATGAACTTTGCCTACCTACTTCCATTCTTTAAATGCGTAAACATAAACCGTGCATCAATGTGGTTCATTTGGAGTCTAAGCTTTGTGTTTTGACTTCCGTTGGTTCAGGTGAACCCAGGGTGGTGTTTCATGGTTCGTTCTGATTCCGGGGTGAATCGTTTGTCCGGTTTTGGTTCCTTCGGTGTAAGGTGAGGTTTAGGTTTGTTTCTTTTAGTTAATGCGACCTACAACCCTATATGCTTGTTTTCAAGCCCGCATGCGAATATATACTATATGTATATTAAATATGTGTTTTATGTATGAATAGTACGTTTCCTTGGTTTGCGAGTTAGGTATGCTTCCTATGAATCCTTTTGAATCCTTTTGAATCTATTTGAATCCCTGGGCCCCGGAGGTATGGGTAAGGGAGACCCGGTGCGGCTGTTGGGGTCACCGGTTATCACCCCTGTGCACACGCTCCTTTGAAGTACCTACGCGCGACTCTGAGGGAGATGGAGAAGGCGTGGTGCTTTGAGCCTTCGGCTGAGGCCAGAGAAGGTACGTTGTAGGCTCGTGACCCCACGTATATTGAGTTGCACTATGTGGGCCCGTAACCTGCGTGCAGACTTCCGAAGAAGGTTGGAATACGGGAATTTGAATCTATGAATCCTGTGAATTTTATGAGTTTATGCTTCCTTTTGAATCTTTTGAGTCTTTTGTTTAAGGAGTAAGGTTGGAAACCCGTACTCGCCGGGTATTTGAATTCTTTTATTTTGGTGATTATGAAACGGGATAGGAGATTTCGCTTTTAATAAGAGATTTATACGATTAAGTTCTGAATTTATGAATTTATGAATCAATTTGAATATATATGAATCCATGTGAGTTTGATTATGTGAATCGGTCTGAATCTATTTGAATCCCTATGAGTTTTATATGAATCCATATGTGTTTTTGAATTTAAGAATCCTTACGGGTTTTCACACTTAAGAGGTTATGAATATATGTATAAATATGAGTTCTTTTGGAAAATAGCTTTGGTGTGTAAAACCCTATTCCCGGTTCATAGTCTTTTGTTTGATACGTGCTTTACTCTATATGTATATATGTGTTGGTGTGCGTTAGCCCCCTCACTCAGTCGAGTTGTAGAATGACCCTCTCCCTCCCCAATCTTTTAGTGTGCAGGTCTGCTTTGGAGTTTGGAGCTAGCAGAGTTGAGTCAAGTCTTTTGAGTTGGTCGGTCTGAGTTAGTTTAGTCTGCATTTGCATTTGTATTATTTGAATTCGGATCAATATGTAAGATTTGTATACGTATACGTATGCTTGTGCTATTGTTATTTGAATTGCCCTTACCGGGTTTTGTTATGCCCTTAAAAGAGGCCTGAGGAGCCCAAGTCTGCATGTGAGCCTTGTGTTTAATTTCTGTAGGCCTGTGGCCAATGCTTGTGCTTGATCTTTAGTCTTCCGCGGTACTCTACTTTGTTGGTTGGTCTTGCTTAACAGGGTCTACGTTCCGCCTAGCTTAGGTGTTTGTTTTGTTTGTCTCCCGTTCGCTACGGTTTGATCCGGGTGCGGACTCTCCATTTCGTTGCTCGGGTTGGACCGTAGTGCGGGGGATGTGATGCCTCACGTGCGGGGTGCTACAATGCCATACTTGTTGGTTGTGGATTGGAGTTGATTTGCAGGGCTGGAGCAGGGGTTCGATGAGTTTTTTTGGGCTGGATTCAGGGGTGACCGGCATCACCCCGTTTTGAGTGTTTGGGGGTAATGGGCGTTACCCCCTTGTGTGCAAGCCTGCCTTGAGTAACGGGGGTCACCCCCTTTGAACTGAATTTTGGTGACCCCCTTCAACACCCCTTGTTTTATTGTTGCCTCCCTTGATGGGAGTCACTCCTTTTGCTCTTAAAAGGAGTGACACTCGTTACCCCTTACCCCTTGCATGCGTATGCATTTTGTCCTTGTTTCGTTACTTTGTTTTCTCATTTCTTTGCCTCGTTTATGACTTATATGTATTGTTTACATGGTATATTATGTGTTTTATGCATTCTATTAAAGTTATGGCTTTGGTTGATATGATTTGAACAAGTTATGATTCGATATGTCTTAAGTGGTACGTTTATGCACTTCATATGCATTCATAAGCATTGTCGGGTGTCTAATTGGTTTATGATGGAGTCTAAGTCTCGGGTATTGTGTTCTCTTATTTCAGAGCCTCTTCCGGACGTCGTCGAGCCCGAGGTTTAGGTGTCGGTTGGCTTGTTTTGGCCCGGTTTCCTCTCTAGTTTTGCTAAGGTGAGTTTTAGGACCTTTTCTTTTAGATAAGTGACCTATGGCCTAATGTGATGATTTCTCACCCACAAGTGATTATATTATATAATTACTTACGAGATACGTGCCATATGATATGTTTATGACCTTATCTTATGAATAAAACGTTTTGAACTACAAGTATGAGCATATATAAGCTTGAAATGTTTTGCAACGAGGCTATGCTCCAAACCGTGTGTTGTCACGCAAGCTAGAATCTATCTCAACACCTTATTGTTAAGGAAGACATGGAGAGGTACGTATAGCATATGCCGAGTTGCAAGGTAAGGTATGTTCAATAAGGTACGTAAGTTATATTTAATTATATAGCGAGGTAAGTAAGTTTAATGAAATAATTGGTTATTACTAGGCCCTGGAGACGTGGGTAAGGACGCCCGGGATGGCAAGGGCCATCGGGTTAAGCCTATGAACGGTCTCCATTTGAAGTACTTACTCGCGACTCTTGGAGGTTGAGGAGGTATGGTGCTTCAAGCACATTGCGGGTTAACTACCCATATGCATTGGTAATTAGGTGGAGAGGGTTTGACTCCCGAAACACCGTTGTTGTTGGGGATGGATACGTTTTATGTATTTATATTTTCTTAGTTTTCTTTCTATTGCTAAGGAGTAAGGGTTGGATGCTTGTACTCGCTGAGCTTTTATTTGATTCATTGATTATGAAACGGGATAGGAGTTCTTTAAAACTTCAGTATGTTTTGTTTTGATTATGAAATGTATAAATTTGTTCCGAAAATGGTTTGGTGTACAAAACCCTACCTCGGTTCATAATCTTTTAATTAATATGTGTTATGCTCTATATTTATATAGTGTGTGGGTGTGCATTAGCCCCCCTCACTCAGTCGAGTTGTGACTGACCCCTCTCTTTTCCCTCCTTTAGTTGCAGGTCTGCTCGAGCTAAGCGGGGAGTGCGTGGTCGTGTTGTATTAGCTAGTTTGGGTCGAGTCAGCATTTCATACTTATGACTTGAATATGTATTATTTTGTATTTGGGTGAAGTTTGATCACTCGATGTAAATATTTGTGTTATTTTGGGTCGTACGACCATTGTATATGTCTTTTACTAAGTTTTATTGGTTTTTTATTCGTTGCATCCGCCCTTTGTATATCTGTTTTGTGTGTTCTGGCAGTGTTTAGCCCCGTTTAGCCGTGTGTGTGTGTGTAGATCCCCGTTCGCTTAGACTTGGATTCATGTATGTACTTCCATTTCATATGTGGGTCCGGGTCTAGGTGCGGGGGCTGTGGTGGCTCATTGCTCCGGGCATCACAATTAATGAGGTGCGTCTTTTGAGAAAAACGATCCATAAATAGCAATGATGGCTCCGTTTTGTATTTCGAGGAATTACTTTTTCATCCTCTATAAATAGGCGCCACCTCTCTTCTCATTTCTTACTTTCCAGTAACTAGTGATCGAGCTACCTGGCACCCTAACAGCTTTTCGGATCGAAAGTCTCACTAGCACTTCGATGTAAGGTAATTTCGAGATCTTTTCCCAATTTCTTTAAGTATTCAACATGGCCCAAACATCAACCGGAATGGGGGGCAGTACCGGGGATGATGCAAACCCCCCTTTTACCCCCTCACCGGATTGATCAGGGAGGTCAAGCGAAGTCCCTCCACTTCCTGATATGGACTTCGGATCTATGCTTGATTTGTCCGATGAGGTTAGAGCACAACAGTTCATGGAGAATCGAGGGGGTAGGCCTCGATCTTGAAGCGTAAGCTCAATCTAGCGGACGAGGATGAGGGGGAAGTCCAAAGGGTAAAGGAGGTAGTGGAGGTTGCCCCTCCTAAGGAGAAATCGAAGCACATATATAGGACCTTGACCTAGGTTACCGAGCGTACTTCAAATATTACTGAAGATGAGTTTAGGAAGGTCCGTAACTGGCTATCGGGTATGCCGGAGGGGTTCAGAGTTCGACTCCCAGAGGAAGGAAAGACAGTGGGGGCCCCATGGTTCGGAATTCCTTTGGTCTGTACTATGCGTCGATGAAGCATGGCTTTAGATTTTCCTTCAGTCCGATGCTATCAAGCTTCTTCGAGCTATTCAATTTGTGTCCCGCTCAGCTAGTACCGAACTCAATTGTCTTAATGCAAAGCGTGATTAGCATAATAAAGTGTCTCGGGTTCGAGCCCAGGATCGAGGACCTTGGGGAGTTCTTCACCCTCAACAACTCTGTCAAATCCGGCCCTGGGTACTTCTATCTGTAAGCTAGAGTGGGTCGAAAGCTTGTCGAAATCCCGACCTCTTCCAACGGAGTTAACAAGAAGAAAAAAAAAATTTATCGATTGCCCGATGTCGCTCCCCTTCGGCACTATTTAGTCCTCAAGCGAGCCCCAGAGGCTCCCCAAACGCAAGGGAGAGTGGTTACGCAAGGGCGTAGATCTCCTGGTCAACTTGAGGCCCCTCGATCCCCGTGTACCTGATAAAGACCAGTCTTCTGATCGAGACGGGTCTGGTTCCGGGGACAAGGTTATGAAACTTTAGCTTCGGTAATCCTCCCTCTCCGACCTGACCCTGCCCGATCGGGGAGGCCTTGACTTTATTTTCTAATTTTTTATACTTGTCTCGTTCGATCTCCGACGTCGTTACTAATCGATGTCGTTTACCTTTTGCAGGTTTGCATATACTGATAATGAGTCATGCAAGGAGATTTCAAGCGACCATGAATCTGAACAAGGAGGACCCCCTTCCTCGAGCTACGGTGGAAGAGATCTACACGGCGATTGCGGCCATCAACTTAATCGTTGCCTGAGGCTTAGGTTTTGGCGTAACGATCTTGCAACGCTGGCCCCCCTTCTCCTCGACCCCGAAGCCCAGACTCAGCCCACTGATGAATGATCTGGCGATCAACCCCACACGGTCAACGAGCCCGATGCCGAGTTTCCAGAGCAAGTAATTAATTTGGATCATCTAGATATATGTGCCGACCCCAACATCAACCCTTATGATATAGTTCTTCCCCAGGAAGCTCAGCACGGGATTGGGAAGCGCATGCGCAAGAGAAAGAACAGAGGGCCAGATGTGACCATCAACATCGATGCCGATTCTGACGACTCCGACCTCGAGGGAAAGATGCTTAATTTTCATAAGACCAGCCCTCCACGGTGGCCTTCCGGGCTCGAGAGAGTGAAAGAAGATGGGTCAGTGAGGAACCTGGCCGTTGGCAAGCCCGATATCGACCTGCTGGGGGGGGGGCGTTTTTCAATACCGGGTGCATGATCGATGAGCAGAAAGTGCTCTTTCAGGAACAACCCAACAACCAGCGGTACCACTTCAGCAAGGCTCTCTTCAGTGTAAGTGTTTGTGCATCATTTGGCTTTAGTGTTTTATTGCTTCGACATCGACCCAACTTTGGCTTCGGTTTGCACGAAATCCTTCCCATCGCCATCAACACCTTCCAACGATCTGAGACCTTCGAGACCGAAATGGTGAAGTACAAAAAGAAGTAAGGGCCGCGAAGGGGATGTTGAGGTCGGTGGATGAGGGCAAGGTTGCTGAGCTTGAAAAGAAGATAGTAGAGCTAAGGGATGAGAAGAGCATGCAAGACGAAGAGGATCAAAAAAAGGCTACAGAACTGAGGAGCACCCTAGAGCAGAGCGATGCCCTCACCCGGAATCATGGCACAGAGTTGGGGTGGATCGAGACCCAGAAGCAGTAGGAGGTTAAGCGGGCCAAGGAAGCCTGTCGAGAGGATGGGAAGAAAGATGCTCTAGCGGAAGCTCAGGCCAAGATCGATTCGATGGTGGAATCGTTCAGAAAGCCAAAAACTGAGATTGAGAGGTACACGGTTCGGGAGTTCATTGAGGGGCCTACTTTCGAGGAGGCCAATGCCTTAATGGGGGTCGTCGATATGGCAGCTAGGTTTGACCTGGCCTTCAAATAGATAAAAGCAAAAGGCTGCATCCCAGTGGAGTTCAACACCGCTTCAATAGGCGTTCACCTTCCCGACCCCAACCCTGATCCTCTCGAGGAAGACCCGAAGCAGCCTGTGCAGATCAACTGGATCCACCACAAGTATGGCTTCGCCATCGACCTCGCGTACTCCAAGAGAGATAAGAGGGACCCTCTCTACGAACTCCCGCGCCCTGTCGACATCGAGGGTTTCCTTCCACCGACGCGGTTGGGACGGGGAAAGGCTCCAATGACCTCAGGACCTCCAACTAGTAGTTCATTTCAAGCTCCACCATCATAAGTTGTAAATTTCCTTTAGCATTTCCAGAATAATTAATTCGACCCACCGGCTGGGGTGTAGCCGGGTGAATACTTATTTTGTTATGTTACTTGAATATTACCAAGGCATCGGGCTACATCGAGGGTGAGCCCCTTGTCCTTGTGCTTTTAATGATGACCCAATGCCGTTGGTAGGGTCGATCTTTCATCTGCCAATGGATGTAATAGTCTTCCATTTTTGTACTTGTGATTTTGCTAAATTTACAAATTGTTGTATGTATGCCTTGGCATGATGCGATTATACTTGGTCGTTTTAGCGTATGATTGTTATTTTATTCGCATTTAGGTCGGTGGGTGATTCGACCTCGTTGGAATGTCTTAATAGCTTCGCTTGGTGTTTTGACTCTTTTTTTTTAAATCAATCTTAGCGTGTGATTTAAAATGTCTAATTAACATTTTCACTCTCATCGGATCGATTCACGATCTCATTGGACTTGAAGATCGTGGTTGTTATTTTAGTTCTCATTGGATCGATTCGCGATCTCATTGGACTTGATGTGAGCAAGAATAACTAGCGACTGGTGGGGCTCATTCCCCCTCCGGAGCATGATCGTAGATCGAATGCTATTAAATAAAACAGTATACTGAAAAATGGGTCGATTTAGGCGGGAATTCGACCTCGTAAAGTGTATTTCATATTGTCAACTATGTAACAATTTGATCTCGAAATCGGGCTTTGCTGGCTCCAATCCGGTTACAACTTTGGGTATTTAAATATAGAACTTCTTCAGGTTGTGAGCGTTCCATGCTCTGGGTAGGGGGTCACCAGCCATATCTTAGAGTCGATAAGCCATGTTATTGTCGATCTCAGTTATTTGATAAGGCCCTTCTCAGTTGGGTTCGAGCTTGCCTACGTGTTTCAGGACGTTGACCTTTTATAATACTAGGTCCCTGACATGGAATGATCTGGGCCTGACCTGCTTGTTGTATGACCGGGCAACCGCTGCCTTGTATTGTTTGATTTTTTGGTAGGCACGTTCTCTATCTTCTTCAAGTAGGTCGAGGTCATCAACTCGATTCTCGTTGGTCCTATCGAGCTGATACTGAGTGACGCGTACTGTTTCGTTCAATAGCTCTGAAGGGATCACGGCTTTCGACCCGTACACCAAAGAGTAGGGAGTTTGGCCTGTGGCGGTTCGGGGGGTGGTCCGGTAGGCTTATAGAACGCCGTCGAGCTCGTCCGCCCACGTGCCCAGCTTGGCGTCGAGGTGGGTCCTTAAGTTTTGAATGATTATTTTGTTGGTCACCTCTGCTTGGCTATTTTCCTGAGGATGGCTAACTGTCATGAATCTAAGGTCGATCCCGAGGTCTCGACAATAGTGTTTAGTGTTCTCACTTCGAAATTGAGGTCCATTATCACAAATGAGAACCCTCGGAACCCCAAAGTAGCAGATTATATTCTTCCAGAGAAAATTTCTTATCACTGCATAAGTTATCTTTGGGAATGCTTCGGCCTCAACCCACTTTGAGAAATATTCGACGGCTACTATCGCGAACTAGCCCTTTTTCGAGGCGCAACGGGAAATGGGCCGATGATGTCGAGACCCCACTGATCAAAGGGCCAGGAGACGTCTATTGCTATCATGGTCGTCGGATGCGTGTGTATGAGGTTGTCGTGCTTCTAACACTTGGGGCACTTCCTGGAATGAAGTTTTGCATCTCGAACCAGGGTTGGCCAAAAGTAGCCGCTTCTTAGTACCTTGCGGGCAAAGGCTCGGCCCCCCGAGTGATTTTCGTAGCTTCCTTCGTGTATTTCTTCCAACACATCTTTGGCTTGATCCGGTCGAAGACACCCCAAGGGCAGTCCTGTGAAGGATTTCTTGAATAACCTACCCTTGCAATCGAGAATATACAGTAGGGATCGGTATTTCATTCGCCTAGCCTCGGTTCGGTTCTGTGGCAGGGTTCTGTTCTTCGGGTATGTGATGATACCGCCCATCCAGCTGGGCTCGGGAGGGTCGACGGTGGCTACTTCGATCTTGCCCTCGTTGATGGCTCGGCCCCCCGAGACCAAGTAGGAGATCGTCCAGTTTTGCATTCCTTGAAGGCAGCTTGCTAGCTTAGACAGGGCGTCCGCTCGACCATTCTCCTCGTGAGGGACCTGTTCGATCTTGAACTCCCGGAACTTCGAGGCTAATTCCTTAACCATTTTGAGATATGCGGCCATCGATTCCTCCCTGGCTTCATAGGTGTCGTTCACTTAGCCCGCGACGAGCTGGGAGTCAGTAACGACCACTAATTTTTCGACCCAATGCTCATATGCATATTTCAGACCGGTAACTAGTGCTTCATACTCTGCCTCATTGTTCGTGGCCCTAAAATCGAGGCGGATGGCAAGATCGAATTGTGTGCCATCGAAACTGACCAGAGATACCCCAACTCCTCCCCCTTTATAGGTCAATGAGCCATCGACGTACATGGTCCAGCACAGGGGGGTAGAGGTAACTTTTGCTTGAGTTATGTTCTTTTTTACCAAGAAGTCAGCTATAACCTGAGCCTGTTCGGCAGCTCGGGGTTGGAAAGTGATGTCGTGCTGACTCAGCTTAACCTCCCACTTCATCATTCAACCCGAGACGGCGGGTTTAGACAAGACCTACCTAAGCGGCAAGTCGGTCAAAACAATTATCGGGTGCGCTTGGAAATATCGCCGTAGTTTTCGGGCGGCGTACGTCAATGTGAAGACAAACTTCTCGACCTCGAGATAGTTTCGCTCCGCTCCGTGTAAGATTTTGCTCAAGTAATACCCGGGTATGTGCTTTCGATCCCGAATGGCGACAAGGACCGAACTGAAAGTTTCGTTGGAGAGAGATAGATAAAGGTACAAGGTCTCCCCTTCATTGGGCTTGGCCAACAGCAGTGGAGACGACAGGTACTCTTTAAGTTGTTCAAAGGCTCTATCGCACTCTTCATTCCCCTCGAACTTCTTTAAATTTCTCAAAATCTTGAAAAAATGGAGGATCCGCTCGGACGATCGAGATATGAACCGATTGTTGGAAAACACGAATCAGAAAGCAGCGGAATTTAAAAAAAATTTCCCAACAAAAAGATCTAGGACTCGCAATCGTGTAACCAAATTCGTAAAGATAGAAAACTAACTTTTCTTTTGTTCTTTCTTGAAGCGTTTCAAGCCACCCAAGAATGCTCTTCTCGCGGCTTGATCCCCTCTCCTTGGTAAAGCTCGAATCTTCAAACTTCTAACTTGAAGTCTCTAGAGAAAGTCCACCAACTTGATCACAATCTAACTAGTAAGGATGCTAGTTCTCTAGTTAGTGTTTAGGCTTAACCTAGAGTTTATTTAATCTTGGAGAAAGGAAGGTGTTCAACACATGAACCAAAAGAATTGTCAATTAGCTCTAAAGGGGAGCATGAGCTCCCCTATATATAGGAAAAGGGAGAGGGGCGCCGATCCTAATCCTTGTTGGGCAAGGATTTGGTTCCTCTCTCTCCTATTACTTGATCATCAAGTATTTTCCAACTTTGACTTTGAATTCTAATTCAAGTCAACTTTTAAGAGAGCTAAAAATATCCAAACTATTTTTGGATAATTTTATACTTTATTTATTATAAAATAAATAACTTATTTTTATCTAATTAATTAATTCATAATTAATTAACTAGATTATTTTCTCCAAAATTAGACTTTCTTTTTAATTCAAAATTAAACCAAAGTCTATTAAATAATTAACAAATTAATTATTTAATACATATATATATATAATATATATATTCACACGTGTGTGACACGTGTCACAGTGACACGTGTCACTCACGTGAGCCACACGTGTGATTTCACACGTGTGGAACCCTCTTAGTCCGATTAACTCGTTTAATCATTTTCAAGCCTCAACTCATGTAACCAAGTTGTTGTGTGTAGGGATGCAAACGAGCCGAGCCGAGCCGAGCCTTGGCCTTTTTTTCTGGCTCGAGCTCGGCTCGACCAAGGCTCGAGGCTCGGCTCGGCTCGGCTCGAGCCAAATGAAAATATATTATTTTTAATTAAAAATTAGTTTTTTTAAAATAATTTAATATATTTTTATATATAATAATATATATTTATTAAATATATATACATATATATTATAAATATATTAATTTTTTATTAATTTTATATAAAAATCAATAAAAATATATATAATATTATATAAAAATAAAAATATTTATATATATAAAAATAAAAATATTATTTTTTAATTAAATATATTAGCTCGCGAGCCACGAGCCTAACTAAAAGGGGCTTGAGTTCGGGCTTGGCTCGAGCTTGCTCGCCAGGCTCGCGAGCCGGCTCGGCTCGTTTGCATCCCTAGTTGTGTGTGACCCTCTAGGTTCTCAATTCAATTAGCAGTGACCCTAATTAATTAATTTACTAATTAATTAATCAGTCCACAGATTAAACGACCATAGTCTAGCAACAGGTGTTTAACCCCTAGCTGAATTGGAATGTTCGGATTCGACAGAACCTTTAAGTCATTGATTCATGTGAGATACAATCCTCCTACTTACTATCTCTCAACCAAGATCTAGGGTAAGGGAATAATTAGAACCCTAATAATCCGGTCTTAAAGCTAAGTGCATTTCATATCCATTTGATCTCAATCCAAGAAACCCTTTTCTTGATGTCTTGATCTACTGCCTTGGCCAAGGACTCCATATGGCATATGAATGACTTACACAATAAGAGATCACCTTGCAAATGCAAGTGTAAGTCCTTTCTTGATTCTCATTCACTTTCATGAATCACTTGTGCAGCCCCAGCATAAGCCTTGAATCAGTTGTCTAAGGCGACACCCTTTAAAGCTTATACCTAAGACTACAGAGTTAACTCATAAAGTGACAAGGAACCTCAAGTCTTAAGGATCAATTAATCACATCAATGACTCGTGAGATATTTCCTAATCTGGAAGTTTCCATTTCCTGAAATAGAAACTTCCTTTCCCATTCAGGAATGTTCTCACACGGGGCACCTCAGTGAACTTACTTATTAAAGTAAGCACCCTCATGTATCACGCACGTATCAACTATACACTTTGCACCTCCATGAAACAAGGTGGTCCTTCTTAAGGGCGTGATCCCACAAGCAAGCCTTAGAGGAGTCAGGTTGACACTCCCACTGTCTGTAGGACTCATCGGCTTGGAGTATTTTACTAATCATGACTTATGTGATATAGGGCTCGTTTCATGAACCATTTCACCTAAATGGTAGAGTCCTAAAGTCATCAGGATTAGGGGAGTTCTCATACATGCACAACTAAAGTAAACGCATACCAAACAAGAGCATATAAAGAAGTGTTGCCTCAATTCGTTATTTTATTCAAAGATTATTTGTGATTACAATAAGGAAAAGCACAAAGCGGATATACAATCGGCTTTTAGGTCACTATTCCTAACAATCTCCCACTTGCCCGTCAAAGCCATTCTAAAGCTACTCTAAGTCCCATCTTCTGAAGATGACCTTGGAAAGCTTCTCGACTAAGGGGTTTAGTAAGTGGATCTGCCACGTTCTCTGTTGATGTGACCCTCTCAATTTGCACATCTCCTCTTTTGATAATATCACGGATTAGGTGATACTTCCTCATAATGTGCTTGGTCCGTTGGTGAGATCTTGGTTCTCTTGCTTGAGCAACCGCCCCAGTGTTGTCACAAAACACAGTAATGGGGTCTTTCATGCTAGGAACAACATTCAACTCTTGAATGAAGTTTCTAATCCAAACACCTTCCTTAGCTGCATCATTTGCAGCTAAGTATTCGGCCTCAGTGGTCGAATCTGCAGTGGTTGTTTGCTTGGAACTCTTCCAACTCACTGCTCCGCCGTTTAGGCAGAAAATGTATCCTGACATTGACTTAAAACCATCTAAGTCAGATGCAAAGCTTGCATCGCAGTATCCTTCGACAGTAAGATCTTTCTGACCTCCGTAAACTAAGAATAAATCTTTAGTACTTTTCAAGTACTTAAGAATATTCTTCACGGCAGCCCAGTGACCATCTCCAGGGTCAGATTGGAAACGACTTGTCACACTAAGTGCATAAGCCACATCCGGTCGAGTACATAACATTGCATACATTATGCTACCTATTGCTGATGCATAAGGTGTATGAGCCATTCTATCCTTCTTAAGGTTAGTCTTAGGACACATCTTCTTTGAAAGACATGTTCCTACACTCATAGGAAGGTTCTTAACCTTTGCTGACTCCATATTGAATCTCTTCAATACTTTGTCAATGTACATCGACTGTGATAGTCCTATTAACCTTCTAGATCTATCTCTATAGATTTTAATTCCAAGGATATAGGAGGCATCACCAAGATCTTTCATCTCGAATTGGTTCGATAACCGTAACTTAGTCACTTTCATGTCATCCTTCGAATTCCCAATAAGAAGGATGTCATCAACATAAAGTACTAAGAATTGCACTGAGGTCTCCAATTCCTTTCTATACACACATGATTCATTCGAAATTTGAATGAAGCCAAACGCTTTGACTGATTCATCAAATCGAATGTTCCAATTCCTAGAAGCCTGTTTCAATCCATAGATTGATCTTTGGAGTTTGCAAACCTTTTGCTCACTCCCACTGAATGTGAAACCTATGGGTTGCTCCATATAAATGTCTTTGTCAATGTCACCATTGAGAAAGGCAGTTTTCACATCCATTTGCCATATCTCATAGTCATAATATGCAGCAATAGCAAGCATGATTCGAATGGACATTTGCATTGCAACTGGTGAAAAGGTTTCATCAAAGTCCACGCCGGGTCTTTGAGTGAATCCTTTTGCAACCAGTCTTGCTTTGTAGGCTGCAATGCTTCCATCAACTCCAAGCTTTCTCTTAAAGATCCATTTGCAACCTATGGGTTTGACCCCATCAGGCAAATCTACCAAGGTCCAAACTTGGTTGGAGTTCATGGAGTCCATTTCGGATTTCATGGCTTCTATCCACTGTTCAGAGTCAGAATCTGAAAGTGCCTCCTCATATGTTAAAGGATCATTATCCTTTTGAGAGATTTCATGGAAGAATCCATACCATCTCTCCGGCTGTCTAGGAGTGCGTTCAGAATGCCTTAGAGGAGGGTTTTCGTGTGTATCGAAATTCGTGATTGGTTGTAGTTGATCAGTAGGGGACGTCTCTTCAGTGGGTGGCGTGGGGTTACTATGTACTTCTTCTAATTCTATGATCTTTCCTTTCTTTTCTTTAAGGAACGGTTCCTCAAGAAAAGTGGCATTTCTGGAAACAAACACCTTTTGCTCAGATTGATCATAGAAGTAGTATCCTATGGATTCCTTAGGATAACCTACAAAGTAGCATAAGTTAGAACGAGATTCTAACTTATCTCCCACTGTCCTCTTCACGTAAGCAGGACAACCCCAAATTCTTAAGTAAGAGTAACTAGGGATTTTACCATGCCACATTTCATAGGGCGTTATGGGGACTGACTTAGAGGGAACTAGATTCAGAATCTTTGCTGCACTTTCTAGGGCATAACCCCAGAAAGAAGGTGGTAAGTCAGTGAAACTCATCATGGAACGAACCATATCAAGTAGGGTTCGATTCCTTCTCTCAGAAACTCCATTAAGCTGAGGAGTTCCCGGAGGAGTCCACTGAGAGATAATCCCATTATCTTTGAGATGATTAAGGAATTCTTCACTAAGATACTCGCCTCCTCGATCAGATCGAAGTGCTTTGATCTTGTGACCAGTTTGGTTCTCAACCTCCTTTTGAAATTCTAAGAATTTCTCAAAAGCTTCAGATTTATACTTTATTAAGTATACATAACCATACCGACTAAAGTCATCAGTAAAGGTTATGAAATACTGATGATTGCTTCTAGTGCTTACACTAAGCGGTCCACAAACATCAGTATGGATCAAATCCAAAACCTCAGTGGCACGTTCCACAGTTCCTTTAAAAGGGACTTTGGACATTTTTCCTTTGAGACAGGATTCGCAAGAAGTTAACTCCTTGAGATCATTTTCAGAGAATGATCCTAAAGTGTTTATCTTGCTAATTCTGTTCTTGGAAATGTGTCCTAATCTAGCGTGCCATAAGGGAGCTGAAACTTTGTCATCTCTCTTACGCTTTGTTTCTCGTTGTATATTCATAATATTGATATTTTGAGTTAGGTAAAGTCCATTACTTAGAGTACCGATATGAACGGAAGAGTTGTTCCGTTTGATAAAGTATTTACCATTCTTAATATAAGTTTCATAACCTTCACAATCTAATATTGGAACTGAAATTATATTACGAATAATGCTCGGTACATAAAGGACATTATTTAATACTAACTCAAAACTACCTAAATCTAATCTAATTGTGCCTAAAGCTCGAGCTTCAACGTTTGAGCCATCGCCGATCTTCAAGACACATTCTCCTTCTTTGAGTTGTTGGACTTCACTTAGCATCTGTACATCATTACAGATATGAGTTCCACAACCGGTATCAAGTACCCAAGAACTAGAATTAATAGAAAGATTTACTTCAACGAGAAAGTTACCTTTCTTTAGAGTAGCCTTGTACTCTGGGCAGTTTCTCCTCCAATGTCCCGCTTTGCCACAATGGAAGCAAACATCCTCTTTCTGATCACGCTTCTTCTTTTGGGCCTTCCCCTTCGAAATACCACCAGTGGGCCTAAGGGGTTTCTTCTTCTTCTTTTGGGCTTTCTTGCCCTTACCTTTAGAAGGCCCAGAAGAGGAAGATGGAGCATTCACCATCAAAACCTTATTGTCCTTCTTGATCGTGCTTTCAGCAGTCACAAGCTGACTAATCAGCTCAGCTACAGTAGCACCAGCATGATTCATGTTGAAGTTAAGGACAAATGGGTTGAATGATGGTGGGAGCGAAGCTAGCAACAAATCCACTGAAAGCTCATCTTTCAGTGGCATGTCCATGGAAGCAAGTTTCTCAGTAAGGGCAAGAAACTTGAGTCCATATTCATGGACACTTGAACCTTCCCTCATTCTCAAGTGGAACAATTCCTTTGATGTGTTATACCTTGTAACACGTTCATGAGGGCGGTAAAGTTGCTCTAAGTGGTCGTAAATCTCCCAAGCAAATTCCATGGCCTCATGTTGTCTTTGCAAGTCCGGAGACATGTTGGCCAACATAAGGCAACGGGCTTGGAGATTATCATCCTTCCACTTCTGAATCGCATCCCGCTCGGCCCGAGTGGGAGCCTCCCCTTCGGGACTGGGCTCCCCTTCGAAGAGAACATAAGTTCTCTTCTCAGAATCTAAAATGATTTTCAGATTCCTCAGCCAATCAGAATAGTTGGGACCAGTCAACTTGTTTGACTCGAGGATCGATACAAGAGGGTTTTTGGTTGCCATTTCAAAACACGTAGAGAATCACAGAATCTACGACCTAAATGGTAAAACAGAGAACTAGTGAGCATGTTGAATTATAACGATATACAAAAGATAAGGTCTTTAATCTAATGTAGCTCCCACTGTTTTTCAAAGATCTATAATTCCCAAAGATCTAAGAGGAACACGTTTCCCAATGGGTACTAAGATCCTAGGCATTTTACCTCAAACCCACGACTCGTGGACATTCTAAGTAAGAACCCTAGGTAGGTACAACTTACCAATTCTAACACCTTTAGAACTCCTAGTAATTGGTTTTTGCATCACCTATCTTTCAATATGGACCCACGACTCGTGCGACATCCATATTTACTTAGGCGTTAAGCTAAACCTATCAATCATAAGATCATGACCAAAACTTAGTTCGAACGACCCACGACTCGCGGACATCGCCCTTGCTAAAATCGATCATGAAATATTGATCATTTAAAATGATCAATTAGGTAACTAAGAACTAATAAGCTCCACTAGCTATCCCATGACTCGCGGACAATACCCAGCTTCACTTACTAAACTTAAAACCTATTGATGGAATGCTAGGAATTTAATTCAAAATTTGCATCTCGAATTAAACACCTATTTGTTCGAAATTAGCTTAATATTTAAGGGGAATTTTCGAATCAACCGGAGAGTTGTCCGGTTCGACCTCACCAACATATATGTTATCCAATTTTATTAGTCTTGATTAATGCAAGTACACTTAAATGCATATCAAACAAGCACATAAACAGATAACATGTCCTAGCATGATACTAACATGTAATGATCATGGGTTCTACCTATCTTATGCGTGATATGTGGGAGCCACTCCACAATCACAAGTTCTAACATACATGCCACATAAACAGTTCAAATCACATAAGGGAAAGCGGTAACAAAATACGAGCCCTATCTCTATTACATTTGACAATTGAGATTCCCCTCCCTAACATTTTGAGGGGTCTTCACTTATGGCCTCCTTGTTACTTGAATGTGGTCCCTCTTACTCCTTGGGTGCATTGTCTCCAAAATGAAAATAAAACCTCACCACCTATCTCTACTCTCAAATTACAATAAAAAGAAAAAGACATAAAGTAATAAGGCTCAATCTTCATATTGGCCTTAGACAATTACACGGGGCATACCCCGGCCTCAAAAACAGTAATATGGAAAGCCACATAATAAATCACATAACAGTACGCACATAAGTGAGGCTCCAACCTCAATTGAAAAACGCAACTATAGGGCTCCAACCCCAATTTAAACCATCCATGTGCATAAATTAAAACCATACATAGATCTAAACCCATGATCACCTAACATGCTTTTGCAAGAATTTAAATTTAACCAATAAATTAAAATTCTCGTTTCAAGTCCTAATGACTTAAAACACGACTTAGATGCAATTCTTGTTCAAGAGCCTTTTCAATAAAACCCGAAAAACAACAAACCAATAAAATTCCAATTAATTTCCAAAATTAATAATTTTATTCTTTCATTATTTTCAGAAAATAAAATTCATAATTTTCCCAAAATCCAAATCGCTTTAATTTCTCAAAAATCCCAATTTAATCAAAATTTTAAAATAATTTTATTTTAGCAAAACTGATTTTAAAAGATAAAATTAAAATAAAATTAAATCGGGATTTTACGGACCGAAAAACATGAAACACGAGGATTGGCCCGAAAACATCCGCCCAAAGGAGGGCATCGCCGCGCAGCATCAGGCGCGCGCGCGCGCGCCAGCTGTGCGCACAGCGTGCGGCAATTGCCGCCCGCGTGCGCTCGCTGGGCGCGCGCCTCGTGCGCTTGTCGCGCGCAGCAATGCCCGCCCGATGGCGGGCGGTCTCGGCCAGGGCGTCCCGCTCTGTTGCGGGACGGTGTGGGCGGCTGTCCCGAGCGGTTGCGGGACAGGCGAGCAGTCGCGCCTAGGCGCGGGCGGGAGGGCCTCCCGTGCAGATGCGGGAGGGCTGGGCGGCGGTGTTGGGGCTTGGGCGTGCGACGTGCTAGCACGCCCAGCCCCGTTCTTTTCGTGTCCCGTTTCGCATTTTTGGGTTTCTCCAAAACCCGGTTCAATCCAAAATTAAAAAATTCAATTTAAACATATTGCAATCAAAACGGTTTTCAAAATCACAATTTAAGAAAACAGTTTCAGAAATTCAGGAAAAATTACAGTTTCTTATTTCAGGCTTTCTAAAAGAACTCATGAATACCTAATTCGCATCTAAGCCTAAGAATTTCTACAAAATTCAGAATAATTGAGACGAATCAGAAACACGATTAACGAGGTGGCTTTGATACCACTTGTTGGAAAACACGAATCAGAAAGCAGCGGAATTTAAAAAAAATTTCCCAACAAAAAGATCTAGGACTCGCAATCGTGTAACCAAATTCGTAAAGATAGAAAACTAACTTTTCTTTTGTTCTTTCTTGAAGCGTTTCAAGCCACCCAAGAATGCTCTTCTCGCGGCTTGATCCCCTCTCCTTGGTAAAGCTCGAATCTTCAAACTTCTAACTTGAAGTCTCTAGAGAAAGTCCACCAACTTGATCACAATCTAACTAGTAAGGATGCTAGTTCTCTAGTTAGTGTTTAGGCTTAACCTAGGGTTTATTTAATCTTGGAGAAAGGAAGGTGTTCAACACATGAACCAAAAGAATTGTCAATTAGCTCTAAAGGGGAGCATGAGCTCCCCTATATATAGGAAAAGGGAGAGGGGCGCCGATCCTAATCCTTGTTGGGCAAGGATTTGGTTCCTCTCTCTCCTATTACTTGATCATCAAGTATTTTCCAACTTTGACTTTGAATTCTAATTCAAGTCAACTTTTAAGAGAGCTAAAAATATCCAAACTATTTTTGGATAATTTTATACTTTATTTATTATAAAATAAATAACTTATTTTTATCTAATTAATTAATTCATAATTAATTAACTAGATTATTTTCTCCAAAATTAGACTTTCTTTTTAATTCAAAATTAAACCAAAGTCTATTAAATAATTAACAAATTAATTATTTAATACATATATATATATAATATATATATTCACATGTGTGTGACACGTGTCACAGTGACACGTGTCACTCACGTGAGCCACACGTGTGATTTCACACGTGTGGAACCCTCTTGGTCCGATTAACTCGTTTAATCATTTTCAAACCTCAACTCATGTAACCAAGTTGTTGTGTGTGACCCTCTAGGTTCTCAATTCAATTAGCAGTGACCCTAATTAATTAATTCACTAATTAATTAATCAGTCCACAGATTAAACGACCATAGTCTAGCAACAGGTGTTTAACCCCTAGCTGAATTGGAATGTTCGGATTCGACAGAACCTTTAAGTCATTGATTCATGTGAGATACAATCCTCCTACTTACTATCTCTCAACCAAGATCTAGGGTAAGGGAATAATTAGAACCCTAATAATCCGGTCTTAAAGCTAAGTGCATTTCATATCCATTTGATCTCAATCCAAGAAACCCTTTTCTTGATGTCTTGATCTACTGCCTTGGCCAAGGACTCCATATGGCATATGAATGACTTACACAATAAGAGATCACCTTGCAAATGCAAGTGTAGGTCCTTTCTTGATTCTCATTCACTTTCATGAATCACTTGTGCAGCCCCAGCATAAGCCTTGAATCAGTTGTCTAAGGCGACACCCTTTAAAGCTTATACCTAAGACTACAGAGTTAACTCATAAAGTGACAAGGAACCTCAAGTCTTAAGGATCAATTAATCACATCAATGACTCGTGAGATATTTCCTAATCTAGAAGTTTCCATTTCCTAAAATAGAAACTTCCTTTCCCATTCAGGAATGTTCTCACACGGGGCACCTCAGTGAACTTACTTATTAAAGTAAGCACCCTCATGTATCACGCACGTATCAACTATACACTTTGCACCTCCATGAAACAAGGTGGTCCTTCTTAAGGGCGTGATCCCACAAGCAAGCCTTAGAGGAGTCAGGTTGACACTCCCACTGTCTGTAGGACTCATCGGCTTGGAGTATTTTACTAATCATGACTTATGTGATATAGGGCTCGTTTCATGAACCATTTCACCTAAATGGTAGAGTCCTAAAGTCATCAGGATTAGGGGAGTTCTCATACATGCACAGCTAAAGTAAACGCATACCAAACAAGAGCATATAAAGAAGTGTTGCCTCAATTCGTTATTTTATTCAAAGATTGTCTGTGATTACAATAAGGAAAAGCACAAAGCGGATATACAATCGGCTTTTAGGGCACTATTCCTAACAACGATTGAGGGAAATGATCCGACCGACTAAAGACTGAACTTGGTTAACGAACTGGGGTCGAGGTATGATCTGAATGACTTTGATCTTGGCCTGTAACGCCCCGGTTCTGGATGAATAGGTAAGCACGCCACGTGTGAGTTGTGAGCGTAGGATTTATTTATTTATTCTTTAATTTCACAATATTCTTACGTGGCATTTCACATTTTATAAAATTTATGAAACATCATTTATGTGAATTATTTGATTTCGTATCATTGAAAATATTATTTCGCAACGCAGAAAATATTTCTTGCATGAAACATTTACCGAGAGCGTTCCAAATTACCAAATTGTCCCTAGTTAAATAATTCTTAAAATTCTAGGGACTTAATTGCCAAATCCTTTAAGGACTTAATTGATCACTTTTCAAAACCTCATATACTTCATTGCATAACTTGAATCTTTGGGGGATTAATTGGCAATTAGCATAATTCACAAAAATGAATGTTGGTGAATCACGTAATAAGCATTCCATGATCTTCCTTGATCAATTATCACCAAATCTCCCAACACCTCCACCTTCTTGCTCTCGGTTTCTTCAAGGAAAAATAAGAAAGAGAGTTTTCATTCTTTTCATCAAGAATCTTCAAGATATATTGCTAGAATTGAAGCTTGAGCATCATCTTCATCCATTTTCTTCATTTCTTGAACTTCGAAGGTGAGAGTTGCATGAATTCATGGTTCTTGATTATATTTGAAGGAGCTAGGGTTTGAGGATTATGTGTTAGATGAATTAATTCTAGTTGGAAGTATGATTAGGTGAATATTTGTTGAAGTGTGGCATGATTTATTCATGGAATCATTGAGAATTTGAGCTTGAATGATCAAGATGATCTTGAGCTAGAAATCTTGGAAACCTTGATGATGTTGCATAGTTTAAGTGGTTAAGTGTCAGGTTATCATTTCTTGAGCATTTTTGCATCATATTACCAGAAAAATCATAGCTTTGTTGATTGAAATGGAATTTTGGTGGCTTCGTTGTGCATTTCCGTGAGCTCCCCTGTTTTTCCTCTGTTTCTGTAAGTTGCAGAAACAAGGAACGGCCGTTCCCAGCCTCAAGGCATTGTGGGAACGGGCGTTCCCCTCTTTTAAACTAAAAATAGGCGGCCGACCAGGGGAACGGCCGTTCCCATTTTGGCCTTGGTGCCGGAATGGCCGTTCCCAGCTAGGCGCATTTTTGAAACTGGAAACGTTGGTGCGATTTTGGGGCTTACGGGAACGACCGTTCCCATTTTTCAAAGGGGTCCGGAACGGCCGTTCCCACCTGGAATGCAGAACAAAAGTTTCTGCATAAAATTACGAAAATAGCCCCTCGATCCGACGACTTCTTTGACCCCGAATTTCTATTATATGTGCTAATATGTACTGAAACAACATGTTATCATGCCACATTGCATTGTCCTCGTCATCTCGATACATTTCCACCGTTCGTCATATTTGGTCCAATTTAGGTCATGTCTCACGTATACACGTCGTGTTTACACAGGTCACGAGGTTGTGGATGAGGAGCAGGCTCCGTAGAGCATATCCTCATTGTATTTTTTAAGAAAAGGTGAGGTTTTACTTTAGGTTTATAGAACCCTACCACCGTTATGTGTTCTTTCGGCCCAAAACGTATTATAAATATAAACGTTTTCCAAAATATAAATGTTTCAAGCATGCAAGCAATGATTGTCATGATTTTCAAGCAAGTTTGGCGAGTACATGATTGCACGTGGGCCCGAGGGTAATTCTTGAGCCAACCGGGAAAGCAAGGGCTGACGGGTAACTCCTGAATTATCCTCACATTGTTGGGATCACCCCCGAAGCCACTAGGAGATTAGTGGTGGAAGGAGTTCCGTGTCTAGGGAGTCATGTTCCCTACACACACCATGTCGTGGATAGTTGAGCCTTGCAAACTCACTATCACCCGGAGGAAGAAGGAGACTGGGGATTAATCCGGCATGTCGGGTTATCCTCGGGTTATTGCATGATTCCAAGCATGAAATTGTCTATGTGAGCACTAAATTAAAATGCATGACCATGTATTGAATTGATAAAGCAAGCACGTATTGTTCACGATTGGTGTAAAGGTTGGAGAACCGCCCCTGCTCGCCGGGGTCACATGTTCATGAAATGATCAAGTTAAAATGTTAAAGTGACTAGTTGTAATCTCGGGCAAAGATCAAGTTTCATGAACTATATATTTATTTCTTTACCAAGTCTTCACCCGAGGCTACAACTTGCATGTGATGTGTGTTATATAAAACTATTGCCCCTCACTCAGTCTTCGGTAGACTGATACTTCACTTTTCAGGTACTTGAGCGCTTGGTCGTGCTAGGCGGGTGTCCGATCGAGTTTTGCATTCTCACGGGTCTAGTATTGTACCTTCATGTATAGCACTTTTGGACATCTCAAGATATGGTCGTTGTTATTACATTTTGGATACCTGAGTATGTATATTATTAAGAGATGATAATGTATTGATAGTTAAGTTGGTACCTATACGTATCTATTGGATGGATATGGTATCTATACGTATGATTGATTTATTGCTTCCGTTTTTGAATTCATGTTTGCTTTATTTATGTTGGGGAGTGTCCCGCCTAGCTCGTCATTTTTATTGTCACCCGTTCGCTATAGTTTTGGTTTATGTATGGATTTTCCATTTCATACGTGGATCGAGGCTATAGTGCGGGGGATGTAGTGCCCTGGGGGTTAGGGTGCTACATCTACAGGTGGTATCAGAGCCCGGTTGCAAAACCGAGGTTCTCGAGTCGTGTCAAGTCAGTCTAGGTCGCACGGCATAGGATTATTTGTTACTTGAGAGTCTACATCTAATTGAATTGTTTGATTTACTTGAATCCTTGCATTACTTGAGATATTTGCTCGTCTTTGAAAGTGTGCTTATTGGTATTCTTGAATTATATGCACACATTTGCATTTATTAATCCAACCACGCGTGTGTAGTGATCTGATCTCAGGATGGATCGTGATAGACATCACCGTGACCGATCTCCGAGACACAGCCATCATCATCGCCGTCACCATCGCCATGAGAGATCACCACCTCCTCCTCCACCTGCTCAGGCACAGCCCCAGGATTTCATGAACGCCGTTGTTGGGCTGATTGATCAGAGACTACAGGACAGGGTTCCTCCACCACCACCAGCGCCAGTAGCACCCCAGGAGAACCCTATTTCTGCCATTTTGCGCGAGTTCCAGAACCAGCGTCCCACGAAGTTCTATAAGGGAGACGATATTCAGGCGGAGATGTGGCTAAAGGAGATTGAGAGGATCTGGCAGCTTATTCCTTGTGATACTCAGGAGAAGGCTCGCTGTACACTCACTTTAATCCAGGGCGAGGCCTATTCTTGGTGGGAGAGCACACAGATCGTATTGGAGGCAGTCGGGACAGAGATTACGTGGGAGGTCTTTGTACGGGAGTTTAGGAACAAGTTTATTCCTCCAGCTTCTCGTACTCGCAGGTTGAGGGAATTTACTGAGTTAAAGCAAGGAGGAAGGTCCGTGGGGCAGTATATCGCCGAGTTCGAGAGACTTTCTCGCTATGCACCCAACATAGCGAATGATGATTTCCACAAGGCGATGCAGTTCGTCCAGGGACTCAGACCAGACATCCAGGATGCCCTGAAAGCAACCAATACGAGCACCTGGGCTAAAGCTACCGCAAAGGCTCTAAAGGTTGAGGATTCTAATATTGCTAGGAGGGCTACTCAGCGTACTGGACAGGCTTCAGGCTTGAGAGCGGGTCAGGGATCAAGCTCAGGAAAGAGGCCGATGATTTACTCTGCACCTCCAACACAGAAGGATTCGGGGAAGAAGTTTAAGGCTACAGGACCGTCACAGAAGGGTCCGAGAGCTCCAGTACCACCACAGCTACCTCAGAAATTGGGCTGCAGATTCTGTGGACTGACTACACATCATTATGATAACTGCAGACGACGTTTAGGGCTATGTTTGATCTGTGGGAGCGACGAGCACTTAGTGGATGGCTGTCCGGATCGACGGGATCCCCCACCTGCAGGTCCGAGGCCACTTGTGAGAGCTCGAGCCTATGCATTAGCTGGAGAGGAGCAGGATGCTGAGATCGACCCCGCCGCGGTAGTTGAAGGTATTATTTGCATCCATGGCACGAACATCCATACATTATTTGATCCAGGAGCTACACACTCCTTTCTTGTGCATTCTATTGCTATTACTCTACCTTTGCCTGCTATGTGTACTTCTGTGCGCTACTTAGTTAGTACTCCTTTCGGTAGTAGGCGAGAGACGGATCAGGTTTACAGGGATGTTCCAGTGGTGATTGAAGGCCGGGAATTTCTGACAGATTTTATTGTTATGCCAATGGAGAGATACGGGTCTATTCTAGGGATGGATTGGTTATACAGGCATTATGCTATCGTGGATTGTCGGGCTAAGAAGGTGCAGTTGGGTTCAGGGGTTATCACGGGCTGTACTTCGAAGACCGTACCCCTACTTTCGTTCTCAGAGGCTCAGAAATTAGTCAGAGATGGGGCTACAGGGTTCATTGCTTATATTTTGAACAAGCCAATGGATCAGGTGAAATTGGAAGACACCGAAGTGGTAAAGGAATTTCCAGAAGTATTTCCAGAGAAGTTGGATTCTTTGCCTCCTGAACGAGAGATCGAGTTTGTGATTGATCTTTATCCGAGTGCCGAGCCGTATTCCAAGACTCCATACCGGATGGCTCCAGCCGAATTGAAAGAGTTAAAAGTTCAGCTTGAGGCACTATTGGAAGTTGGATACATCCGACTAAGTTCTTCGCCTTGGGGAGCACCGGTGTTATTTGTAAAGAAAAAGGACGGAACTTTGAGAATGTGCATCGACTACCGGGAGTTGAACCGGATGACTATTAAGAATAAGTATCCCCTTCCACATATCGAGGAGTTATTCGATATACTTCAGGGTTCCAAAGTCTACTCAAAATTGGATTTGAGACAGGGATACTATCAGCTGCGAATCCGAGCAGAGGATATTCCTAAGACGGGATTCAATACTCGGTACGGGCACTACGAGTTCGTGGTTATGCCATTTGGATTAACTAATGCCCCTGCAGCTTTCATGGATATGATGCACCAGATTTTCAGGCCTTTCCTCGACAAGTTTGTGGTGATTTTCATCGATGATATTCTGGTATTCTCAAAATCAGCTGAGGAGCACGCGAGGCATCTTAAGCTTGTTCTTCAGACCTTAAAGGAGCATCAGTTATTCGCTAAATTCAGTAAGTGTGAATTTTGGATCGATCGGGTTTCCTTTTTGGGACATGTAATTTCAGGAAAAGGTTTGGAAGTCGATCCCTTGAAAATCGAGGCCGTGCTCAAGTGGGAGAAACCAAAGAATGCCTCGGAGGTTAGAAGCTTCTTGGGATTGGCCGGATATTATAGAAGGTTCGTTCAGGATTTTTCTAAGATTGCTGCACCGTTAACCCGATTGACAAAGAAAGATGTCAAGTTTGTCTGGGACGAGAAGTGTGATCAAAGCTTCAACTTTTTAAGAGAAAAATTAGTCTCAGCTCCGGTGTTAGCACTTCCCGAGGGTTCAGAGGAATATGCAGTGTACACAGATGCTTCTAAAGAGGGCTTAGGTTGTGTTCTGACTCAGAATGGAAAAGTGATCGCTTATGCTTCTCGAAAGCTAAAGGAATATGAAAGGAATTATCCTACACACGACCTAGAGCTAGCAGCCGTGATTTTTGCTCTCGGGAAATGGAGACATTATCTTTACGGGACTTCCTTTGAGATTTTCACTGACCACAAAAGCCTCCAGTATTTATTCACACAGAAAGATTTAAATATGAGACAACGGCGTTGGATGGAAAAGTTAGAAGATTATGATTGTACAATCAAATATCATCCCGGGAAAGCTAATGTGATCGTCGATGCACTTAGCAGGAAGGCGAGTGTATCGAGTTTGGAAATAAAGGAAAGTGAGGAAGTTGCTCCAATTGTGTTAAAGGCTCGAGTTTCCAATATCACAATTCAGTCAGAATTGAAGTATCAGCTATTTGAGGCTCAGAATAAGGATCCGGAGGTACAGAAGCTAATAAGTAAGGCTAGAGCTTATCAGGAGAGTCCGTTTGGGTTCGATGAGACAGGTTTGCTTCGATTTAAAAACAGAGTGGTAGTACCTGAAGAATTGAAATGGGTTCTACTCGAAGAAGCTCACAAGTCAGCCTATTCGATCCACCCAGGAAGAAACAAAATGTATAAGGATTTGAAGCAATACTATTGGTGGAACGGGATGAAAAGAGACGTGGCTGAGTATGTGAAACATTGCCTGACTTGTCAGAAAGTGAAAGCTGAGCACCAAAAGCCCGCGGGACTTCTACAACCGTTACCTATTCCTGAATGGAAGTGGGAACAAGTAACAGTGGACTTTGTTTCCGGATTACCGAAGGTTAAAGGCGGGTTTGATGGTATTTGGGTAATCGTGGATAGATTTACCAAGTCTGCTCACTTTCTACCGGTCCGGATGTCTTATAAGATCCCAAAGTTGGCTGAAATCTATAACAGAGAGATTATCCGACTTCATGGCATTCCGGTAAGCATAGTTTCAGACCGAGACCCGAGGTTTACATCCAAGTTGTGGCAAGAATTACAGGCCGTTTTGGGAACGAAACTCAAGTTCAGTACAACATTTCACCCGCAAACAGACGGCCAAACAGAAAGATTAATCAGGTATTTGGAAGATCTTCTTCGGGCGTGCGCGATTGATTTTCAGAATTCATGGGCAGAACAGCTTCCTTTGATCGAATTTGCTTATAATAACAGCTTTCAGGCTTCAGTCGGGATGGCTCCGTATGAACTTCTTTATGGAAGAAAGTGCCGATCTCCGTTGTTCTTCGACTTGGAAGAGTGGAAATGGTCGAAACAAGAGGGAGTAAAGAAAGGTGAAAGATTTGAAAAGCCTTCCAAGGTCGTTCAGGATATGATTGGAAAAGTTCAAGTGATTCAACAATGGATGAAAGCCGCGCAAGATAGGCAAAAGAGCTATGCCGATACGCGCCGAAGAGATCTAGAATTTGAAGTTGGTGACCGGGTATTCTTGAAGGTGTCACCAAGGAATGGTTTCACCCGGATCGGGAAAGGAGGGAAACTTAATCCTCGCTACTTAGGTCCTTTCGAGATTCTTGAAAGAATAGGCGAGGTAGCCTATCGACTGGACCTACCACCGAGTCTTACGGGGATTCACAACGTGTTTCATGTTTCTCAATTAAGGAAATATTACCCTGATGAGACTACGATTCTCCCCGTGGAAGAAGTTGAGCTGGAACCGAATTTAACATTTGTTCAGAGGCCGGTTAGAATCTTGGATCGAAAATTTCAAGAGTTGAGAAACCGGAGAATTCCCATGGTTAAGGTTTTGTGGAGAAGCGATAAAACCGAAGAAGCTACGTGGGAAACAGAAGATAAAATGAAATGGTTCCACCCGGAGTTGTTCACGCAAGACTAGAGAATCTGGGGACCAGATTCTTTTAAGGGGGGGAGAGTTGTAACGCCCCGGTTCCGGATGAACAGGTAAGCACGCCACGTGTGAGTTGTGAACGTAGGATTTATTTATTTATTCTTTAATTTCACAATATTCTTACGTGGCATTTCACATTTTATAAAATTCATGAAACATCATTTATGTGAATTATTTGATTTCGTATCATTGAAAATATTATTTCGCAACACGGAAAATATTTCTTGCATGAAACATTTACCTAGAGCGTTCCAAATTACCAAATTATCCCTAGTTAAATAATTCTTAAAATTCTAGGGACTTAATTGCCAAATCCTTTAAGGACTTAATTGATCACTTTTCAAAACCTCATATACTTCATTGCATAACTTGAATCTTTGGGGGATTAATTGGCAATTAGCATAATTCACAAAAATCAATGTTGGTGAATCACGTAATAAGCATTCCATGATCTTCCTTGATCAATTATCACCAAATCTCCCAACACCTCCACCTTCTTGCTCTCGGTTTCTTCAAGGAAAAATAAGGAAGAGAGTTTTCATTCTTTTCATCAAGAATCTTCAAGATATATTGCTAGAATTGAAGCTTGAGCATCATCTTCATCCATTTTCTTCATTTCTTGAACTTCGAAGGTGAGAGTTGCATGAATTCATGGTTCTTGATTATATTTGAAGGAGCTAGGGTTTGAGGATTATGTGTTAGATGGATTAATTCTAGTTGGAAGTATGATTAGGTGAATATTTGTTGAAGTATGGCATGATTTATTCATGGAATCATTGAGAATTTGAGCTTGAATGATCAAGATGATCTTGAGCTAGAAATCTTGGAAATCTTGATGATGTTGCATAGTTTAAGTGGTTAAGTGTTAGGTTATCATTTCTTGAGCATTTATGCATCATATTACCAGAAAAATCATAGCTTTGTTGATTGAAATGGAATTTTGGTGGCTTTGTTGGGCATTTCCGTGAGCTTCCCCTATTTTTCCTCTGTTTCTGTAAGTTGCAAAAACAGGGAACGGCCGTTCCCAGCCTCAAAGCATTGTGGGAACGGGCGTTCCCCTCTTTTAAACTAAAAATAGGCGGCCGACCAGGGGAACGGCCGTTCCCATTTAGACCTTGGTGCCAGAAGGGCCGTTCCCATTTTGGCCTTGGTGCCGGAAGGGCCGTTCCCAGCTAGGCGCATTTTTGAAATTGAAAACGTTGGTGCGATTTTGGGGCTTACGGGAACGACCGTTCCCATTTTTCAAAGGGGTCCGGAGCGGCCGTTCCCACCTATAATGCAGAACAAAAGTTTCTGCATAAAATTACGAAAATAGCCCCTCGATCCGACGACTTCTTTGACCCCGAATTTCTATTATATGTGCTAATATGTACTGAAACAACATGTTATCATGCCACATTGTATTTTCCTCGTCATCTCGATACATTTCCGACGTTCATCATATTTGGTCCAATTTAGGTCATGTCTCACGTATACACGTCGTGTTTGCACAGGTCACGAGGTTGTGGACGAGGAGCAGGCTCCGTAGAGCATATCCTCATTGTATTTTTTAAGAAAAGGTGAGGTTTTACTTTAGGTATATAGAACCCTACCACCGTTATGTGTTCTTTCGGCCCAAAACGTATTATAAATATAAACGTTTTCCAAAATATAAATGTTTCAAGCATGCAAGCAATGATTGTCATGATTTTCAAGCAAGTTTGGCGAGTACATGATTGCACGTGGGCCCGAGGGTAATTCTTGAGCCAACCGGGAAAGCAAGGGCTGACGGGTAACTCCTGAATTATCCTCACATTGTTGGGATCACCCCCGAAGCCACTAGGAGATTAGTGGTGGAAGGAGTTCCGTGTCTAGGGAGTCATGTTCCCTACACACACCATGTCGTGGATAGTTGAGCCTTGCAAACTCACTATCACCCGGAGGAAGAAGGAGACTGGGGATTAATCCGGCATGTCGGGTTATCCTCGGGTTATTGCATGATTCCAAGCATGAAATTGTCTATGTGAGCACTAAATTAAAATGCATGACCATGTATTGAATTGATAAAGCAAGCACGTATTGTTCACGATTGGTGTAAAGGTTGGAGAACCGCCCCTGCTCGCCGGGGTCACATGTTCATGAAATGATCAAGTTAAAATGTTAAAGTGACTAGTTGTAATCTCGGGCAAAGATCAAGTTTCATGAACTATATATTTATTTCTTTACCAAGTCTTCACCCGAGGCTACAACTTGCATGTGATGTGTGTTATATAAAACTATTGCCCCTCACTCAGTCTTCGGTAGACTGATACTTCACTTTTTAGGTACTTGAGCGCTTGGTCGTGCTAGGCGGGTGTTCGGTCGAGTTTTGCATTCTCACGGGTCTAGTATTGTACCTTCTTGTATAGCACTTTTGGACATCTCATGATATGGTCGTTGTTATTACATTTTGGATACCTGAGTATGTATATTATTAAGAGATGATAATGTATTGATAGTTAAGTTGGTACCTATACGTATCTATTGGATGGATATGGTATCTATACGTATGATTGATTTATTGCTTCCGTTTTTGAATTCATGTTTGCTTTATTTATGTTGGGGAGTGTCCCGCCTAGCTCGTCATTTTTATTGTCACCCGTTCGCTATAGTTTTGGTTTATGTATGGATTTTCCATTTCAGACGTGGATCGAGGCTATAGTGCGGGGGATGTAGTGCCCTGGGGGTTAGGGTGCTACATCTACAGGTGGTATCAGAGCCCGGTTGCAAAACCGAGGTTCTCGAGTCATGTCAAGTCAGTCTAGGTCGCACGGCATAGGATTATTTGTTACTTGAGAGTCTACATCTAATTGAATTGTTTGATTTACTTGAATCCTTGCATTACTTGAGATATTTGCTCGTCTTTGAAAGTGTGCTTATTGGTATTCTTGAATTATATGCACACATTTGCATTTATTAATCCAACCACGCATGTGTAGTGATCTGATCTCAAGATGGATCGTGATAGACATCACCGTGACCGATCTCCGAGACACAGGCATCATCATCGCCGGCACCATCGCCGTGAGAGATCACCACCTCCTCCTCCACCTGCTCAGGCACAGCCCCAGGATTTCATGAACGCCGTTGTTGGGCCGATTGATCAGAGACTACAGGACAGGGTTCCTCCACCACCACCAGCGCCAGTAGCACCCCAGGAGAACCCTATTTCTGCCATTTTGCGCGAGTTCCAGAACCAGCGTCCCCCGAAGTTCTATAAGGGAGACGATATTCAGGCGGAGATGTGGCTAAAGGAGATTGAGAGGATCTGGCAGCTTATTCCTTGTGATACTCAGGAGAAGGCTCGCTGTACACTCACTTTAATCCAGGGCGAGGCCTATTCTTGGTGGGAGAGCACACAGATCGTATTGGAGGCAGCCGGGACAGAGATTACGTGGGAGGTCTTTGTACGGGAGTTTAGGAACAAGTTTATTCCTCCAGCTTCTCGTACTCGCAGGTTGAGGGAATTTACTGAGTTAAACCAAGGAGGAAGGTCCGTGGGGCAGTATATCACCGAGTTCAAGAGACTTTCTCGCTATGCACCCAACATAGCGAATGATGATTTCCACAAGGCGATGCAGTTCATCCAGGGACTCAGACCAGACATCCAGGATGCCCTGAAAGCAACCAATACGAGCACCTGGGCTAAAGCTACCGCAAAGGCTCTAAAGGTTGAGGATTCTGATATTGCTAGGAGGGCTACTCAGCGTACTGGACAGGCTTCAGGCTTGAGAGTGGGTCAGGGATCAAGCTCAGGAAAGAGGCCAATGATTTACTCTGCACCTCCAGCACAGAAGGATTCGGGGAAGAAGTTTAAGGCTACAGGACCGTCACAGAAGGGTCCGAGAGCTCCAGTACCACCACAGCCACCTCAGAAACTGGGCTGCAGATTCTGTGGACTGACTACACATCATTATGATAACTGCAGACGACGTTTAGGGCTATGTTTGATCTGTGGGAGCGACGAGCACTTAGTGGATGGCTGTCCGGATCGACGGGATCCCCCACCTGCAGGTCCGAGGCCACTTGTGAGAGCTCGAGCCTATGCATTAGCTAGAGAGGAGCAGGATGCTGAGATCGACCCCGCCGCGGTAGTTGAAGGTATTATTTGCATCCATGGCACGAACATCCATACATTATTTGATCCAGGAGCTACACACTCCTTTCTTGTGCATTCTATTGCTATTACTCTACCTTTGCCTGCTATGTGTACTTCTGTGCGCTACTTAGTTAGTACTCCTTTCGGTAGTAGGCGAGAGACGGATCAGGTTTACAGGGATGTTCCAGTGGTGATCGAAGGCCGGGAATTTTTGACAGATTTTATTGTTATGCCAATGGAGAGATACGGGTCTATTCTAGGGATGGATTGGCTATACAGGCATTATGCTATCGTGGATTGTCGGGCTAAGAAGGTGCAGTTGGGTTCAGGGGTTATCACGGGCGGTACTTCGAAGACCGTACCCCTACTTTCGTTCTCAGAGGCTCAGAAATTAGTCAGAGATGGGGCTACAGGGTTCATTGCTTATATTTTGAACAAGCCAAAGGATCAGGTGAAATTGGAAGACACCGAAGTGGTAAAGGAATTTCCCGAAGTATTTCCAGAGAAGTTGGATTCTTTGCCTCCTGAACGAGAGATCGAGTTTGTGATTGATCTTTATCCGAGTGCCGAGCCGTATTCCAAGACTCCGTACCGGATGGCTCCAGCCGAATTGAAAGAGTTAAAAGTTCAGCTTGAGGCACTATTGGAAGTTGGATACATCCGACCGAGTTCTTCGCCTTGGGGAGCACCGGTGTTATTTGTAAAGAAAAAGGACGGAACTTTGAGAATTTGCATCGACTACCGGGAGTTGAACCGGATGACTATTAAGAATAAGTATCCCCTTCCACATATCGAGGAGTTATTCGATATACTTCAGGGTTCCAAAGTCCACTCAAAATTGGATTTGAGACAGGGATACTATCAGCTGCGAATCCGAGCAGAGGATATTCCTAAGACGGGATTCAATACTCGGTACGGGCACTACGAGTTCGTGGTTATGCCATTTGGATTAACTAATGCCCCTGCAGCTTTCATGGTTATGATGCACCGGATTTTCAGGCCTTTCCTCGACAAGTTTGTGGTGATTTTCATCGATGATATTCTGGTATTCTCAAAATGAGCTGAGGAGCACACGAGGCATCTTAAGCTTGTTCTTCAGACCTTAAAGGAGCATCAGTTATTCGCTAAATTCAGTAAGTGTGAATTTTGGATCGATCGGGTTTCCTTTTTGGGACATGTAATTTCAGGAAAAGGTTTGGAAGTCGATCCCTCGAAAATCGAGGCCGTGCTCAAGTGGGAGAAACCAAAGAATGCCTCGGAGGTTAGAAGCTTCTTGGGATTGGCCGGATATTATAGAAGGTTCGTTCAGGATTTTTCTAAGATTGCTGCACCGTTAACCCGATTGACAAAGAAAGATGTCAAGTTTGTCTGGGACGAGAAGTGTGATCAAAGCTTCAACTTTTTAAGAGAAAAATTAGTCTCAGCTCCGGTGTTAGCACTTCCCGAGGGTTCAGAGGAATATGCAGTGTACACAGATGCTTCTAAAGAGGGCTTAGGTTGTGTTCTGACTCAGAATGGAAAAGTGATCGCTTATGCTTCTCGAAAGCTAAAGGAATATGAAAGGAATTATCCTACACACGACCTAGAGCTAGCAGCCGTGATTTTTGCTCTCGGGAAATGGAGACATTATCTTTACGGGACTTCCTTTGAGATTTTCACTGACCACAAAAGCCTCCAGTATTTATTCACACAGAAAGATTTAAATATGAGGCAACGGCGTTGGATGGAAAAGTTAGAAGATTATGATTGTACAATCAAATATCATCCCGGGAAAGCTAATGTGATCGCCGATGCACTTAGCAGGAAGGCGAGTGTATCGAGTTTGGAAATAAAGGAAAGTGAGGAAGTTGCTCCAATTGTGTTAAAGGCTCGAGTTTCCAATATCACAATTCAGTCAGAATTGAAGTATCAGCTATTTGAGGCTCAGAATAAGGATCCGGAGGTACAGAAGCTAATAAGTAAGGCTAGAGCTTATCAGGAGAGTCCATTTGGGTTCGATGAGACAGGTTTGCTTCGATTTAAAAACAGAGTGGTAGTACCTGAAGAATTGAAATGGGTTCTACTCGAAGAAGCTCACAAGTCAGCCTATTCGATCCACCCAGGAGGAAACAAAATGTATAAGGATTTGAGGCAATACTATTGGTGGAACGGGATGAAAAGAGACGTAGCTGAGTATGTGAAACATTGCCTGACTTGTCAGAAAGTGAAAGCTGAGCACCAAAAGCCCGCGGGACTTCTACAACCGTTACCTATTCCGGAATGGAAGTGGGAACAAGTAACAGTGGACTTTGTTTCCAGATTACCGAAGGTTAAAGGCGGGTTTGATGGTATTTGGGTAATCGTGGATAGATTTACCAAGTCTGCTCACTTTCTACCGGTCCGGATGTCTTATAAGATCCCAAAGTTGGCTGAAATCTATAACAGAGAGATTATCCGACTTCATGGCATTCCGGTAAGCATAGTTTCAGACCGAGACCCGAGGTTTACATCCAAGTTGTGGCAAGAATTACAGGTCGTTTTGGGAACGAAACTCAAGTTCAGTACAACATTTCACCCGCAAACAGACGGCCAAACAGAAAGATTAATCAGGTATTTGGAAGATCTTCTTCGGGCGTGCGCGATTGATTTTCAGAATTCATGGGCAGAACAGCTTCCTTTGATCGAATTTGCTTATAATAACAGCTTTCAGGCTTCAGTCGGGATGGCTCCGTATGAACTTCTTTATGGAAGAAAGTGCCGATCTCCGTTGTTCTTCGACTTGGAAGAGTGGAAATGGTCGAAACAAGAGGGAGTAAAGAAAGGTGAAAGATTTGAAAAGCCTTCCAAGGTCGTTCAGGATATGATTGGAAAAGTTCAAGTGATTCAACAACGGATGAAAGCCGCGCGAGATAGGCAAAAGAGCTATGCCGATACGCGCCGAAGAGATCTAGAATTTGAAGTTGGTGACCGGGTATTCTTGAAGGTGTCACCAAGGAAAGGTTTCACCCGGATCAGGAAAGGAGGGAAACTTAATCCTCGCTACTTAGGTCCTTTCGAGATTCTTGAAAGAATAGGCGAGGTAGCCTATCGACTGGACTTACCACCGAGTCTTACGGGGATTCACAACGTGTTTCATGTTTCTCAGTTAAGGAAATATTACCCCGATGAGACTACGATTCTCCCCGTGGAAGAAGTTGAGCTGGAACCGAATTTAACATTTGTTCGGAGGCCGGTTAAAATCTTGGATCGGAAATTTCAAGAGTTGAGAAACCGGAGAATTCCCATGGTTAAGGTTTTGTGGAGAAGCGATAAAACCGAAGAAGCTACGTGGGAAACAGAAGATAAAATGAAACGGTTCCACCCGGAGTTGTTCACGCAAGACTAGAGAATCTGGGGACCAGATTCTTTTAAGGGAGGGGAGAGTTGTAACGCCCCGGTTCCGGATGAACAGGTAAGCACGCCACGTGTGAGTTTTGAGCGTAGGATTTATTTATTTATTCTTTAATTTCACAATATTCTTACGTGGCATTTCACATTTTATAAAATTCATGAAACATCATTTATGTGAATTATTTGATTTCGTATCATTGAAAATATTATTTCGCAACACGGAAAATATTTCTTGCATGAAACATTTACCTAGAGCGTTCCAAATTACCAAATTATCCCTAGTTAAATAATTCTTAAAATTCTAGGGACTTAATTGCCAAATCCTTTAAGGACTTAATTGATCACTTTTCAAAACCTCATATACTTCATTGCATAACTTGAATCTTTGGGGGATTAATTGGCAATTAGCATAATTCACAAAAATCAATGTTGGTGAATCACGTAATAAGCATTCCATGATCTTCCTTGATCAATTATCACCAAATCTCCCAACACCTCCACCTTCTTGCTCTCGGTTTCTTCAAGGAAAAATAAGGAAGAGAGTTTTCATTCTTTTCATCAAGAATCTTCAAGATATATTGCTAGAATTGAAGCTTGAGCATTATGTTCATCCATTTTCTTCATTTCTTGAACTTCGAAGGTGAGAGTTGCATGAATTCATGGTTCTTGATTATATTTGAAGGAGCTAGGGTTTGAGGATTATGTGTTAGATGGATTAATTCTAGTTGGAAGTATGATTAGGTGAATATTTGTTGAAGTATGGCATGATTTATTCATGGAATCATTGAGAATTTGAGCTTGAATGATCAAGATGATCTTGAGCTAGAAATCTTGGAAATCTTGATGATGTTGCATAGTTTAAGTGGTTAAGTGTTAGGTTATCATTTCTTGAGCATTTATGCATCATATTACCAGAAAAATCATAGCTTTGTTGATTGAAATGGAATTTTGGTGGCTTTGTTGGGCATTTCCGTGAGCTTCCCCTGTTTTTCCTCTGTTTCTGTAAGTTGCAAAAACAGGGAACGGCCGTTCCCAGCCTCAAAGCATTGTGGGAACGGGCATTCCCCTCTTTTAAACTAAAAATAGGAGGCCGACCAGGGGAACGGCCGTTCCCATTTTGGCCTTGGTGCCGGAAGGGCCGTTCCCATTTTGGCCTTGGTGCCGGAAGGGCCGTTCCCAGCTAGGCGCATTTTTGAAATTGAAAACGTTGGTGTGATTTTGGGGCTTACGGGAACGACCGTTCCCATTTTTCAAAGGGGTCCGGAGCGGCCGTTCCCAACTGGAATGCAGAACAAAAGTTTCTGCATAAAATTACGAAAATAGCCCCTCAATCCGACGACTTCTTTGACCCCAAATTTCTATTATATGTGCTAATATGTACTGAAACAACATGTTATCATGCCACATTGTATTTTCCTCGTCATCTCGATACATTTCCGCCGTTCGTCATATTTGGTCCAATTTAGGTCATGTCTCACGTATACACGTCGTGTTTGCACAGGTCACGAGGTTGTGGACGAGGAGCAGGCTCCGTAGAGCATATCCTCATTGTATTTTTTAAGAAAAGGTGAGGTTTTACTTTAGGTATATAGAACCCTACCACCGTTATGTGTTCTTTCGGCCCAAAACGTATTATAAATATAAATGTTTTCCAAAATATAAATGTTTCAAGCATGCAAGCAATGATTGTCATGATTTTCAAGCAAGTTTGGTGAGTACATGATTGCACGTGGGCCCAAGGGTAATTCTTGTGCTAACCGGGAAAGCAAGGGCTGACGGGTAACTCCTGAATTATCCTCACATTGTTGGGATCACCCCCGAAGCCACTAGGAGATTAGTGGTGGAAGGAGTTCCGTGTCTAGGGAGTCATGTTCCCTACACACACCATGTCGTGGATAGTTGAGCCTTGCAAACTCACTATCACCCGGAGGAAGAAGGAGACTGGGGATTAATCCGGCATGTCGGGTTATCCTCGGGTTATTGCATGATTCCAAGCATGAAATTGTCTATGTGAGCACTAAATTAAAATGCATGACCATGTATTGAATTGATAAAGCAAGCACGTATTGTTCACGATTGGTGTAAAGGTTGGAGAACCGCCCCTGCTCGCCGGGGTCACATGTTCATGAAATGATCAAGTTAAAATGTTAAAGTGACTAGTTGTAATCTCGGGCAAAGATCAAGTTTCATGAACTATATATTTATTTCTTTACCAAGTCTTCACCCGAGGCTACAACTTGCATGTGATGTGTGTTATATAAAACTATTGCCCCTCACTCAGTCTTCGGTAGACTGATACTTCACTTTTCAGGTACTTGAGCGCTTGGTCGTGCTAGGCGGGTGTCCGGTCGAGTTTTGCATTCTCACGGGTCTAGTATTGTACCTTCATGTATAGCACTTTTGGTCATCTCATGATATGGTCGTTGTTATTACATTTTGGATACCTGAGTATGTATATTATGAAGAGATGATAATGTATTGATAGTTAAGTTGGTACCTATACGTATCTATTGGATGGATATGGTATCTATACGTATGATTGATTTATTGCTTCCGTTTTTGAATTCATGTTTGCTTTATTTATGTTGGGGAGTGTCCCGCCTAACTCCTCATTTTTATTGTCACCCGTTCGCTATAGTTTTGGTTTATGTATGGATTTTCCATTTCATACGTGGATCGAGGCTATAGTGCGGGGGATGTAGTGCCCTGGGGGTTAGGGTGCTACATGGCCGGGTTAGCCTCGATCCCCCGTTGGTTTACCATATAACCCAGGAACTTTCCACCTTCGACCCCGAACGTACACTTATCCGGGTTGAACTTCATACCGTATTGCCTGAGAATTTCGAATGCTCATCGTAAGTGATCGAGGAGCTCGTAAGCCCATTTACTTTTCACAACCATATCGTTCAAATAGACCTCCATCGTTTTTCTGATCTCGCTTTTGAACATCAGGTTCACCAATCTTTGGTAAGTGACTCCTGTGTTCTTAAGTCCGAACGGCATCACCTCGAAACGGTAGATGCCTTTTACGACTATGGAGGTGGTATGTGGGTTGTCCTCGAGATCCATGGAGATTTGATATTACCCTTGAAAGGCGTCCATCATACTCAGCATCTCGCACCCAGCTGTCGAATCGATGAGCTGGTCGATGTGGGGAAGCGGATACGGGTCCTTCGGGCATGCCTTGTTGAGATCGATAAAATCGTTGCACATCCTCCATTTTTCTCCTTTTTTTGTAAGAGGACCACATTGCACAGCCAATCGACGTACTGGGCTGGGGGTGATATAGCTTTCGTCGTGGAGCTTATTGACTTCACCCTCGATAATCTCATTCCTCTCTTTGATTTGGATTGTTAGCTTTTGCTTGATGGGTTTGTAGGTTGGATCGATCCCAAGGCAATAGCAAATCACCTTCGGGTCGATCCCAGTCATATCTTTAGTAGTCCAGGCGAAGACGTCAACGTTCTCCCAGAGGAACTCGATCATCATGATTCCAAGCTGGGGGTGCATGTTTGTCCCGATCTTTGTTGACTTGCTGCTATCACCCGGTACAAGTATCTCCTTCAGCGATTGTAACAGCCCTAACCTGGGCCGAGTTGGAAAAGGTAAAGTAAAGGGGTTATTCAAGAAGCACTTATAATCTCGGTCCTTATTTATTCTCTTCATGCATTACATTCTATGTGACTTATGTGCTTCTATGTGTTACACTTTAATTAAATGATCGTAGATTTAATTATTTCCTTTATTTAACTCGTACCTTGAAACTCTTCTCATAAAATCCTAGAATTCTAGTATTCATTCCCTTTTAGCACCTAAAACCCTTTCATATGCTTCAAAACCCATTCCTACAGTTTTAGGGTGGAAATTACGAAAATACCCCTACGGCTCAAAAATATTCCTACGTTCCCCGAAACACTTTCACTACCCAATATTGTAACCAAAAGAATCCTCACATTATTTCGAGGATCGTGATACCCTCCGTGAACCATAATTCCCATCCTAACTCCCGTAGCGGCAAAAGCCCTAGCTTATAATTCGATCATAAATAAATCCTTGCTCATCTACTTTTTGATATTCAATATTATAACCAAAACGATCCTCAAATTATTTTATGAATTTTAATGCATTTACCAAAAACTCGATTTCACCATAGCATATTTTATAAATATTTTCCTTTCTAAAAATCACCATTTTATTTAGCTTTTATTCAAGAGTCGAAATTATACTTAAAACGATCCTTGAATTTTTCTCTACAATATAGTGATTTTTCCAAACTCTAAACCTTATCATAGCTTCGTTTATATAATTTTCCTATGATTTTCATCATCTTTATTATTCATAACTTATGAACGAAAAGTCCAAATATTTCACAATTATAATCAAAACGAAGCCCGTTTTTCACTCGATCTTTCATTAATTCACTACTTCAAGATTTTACCTCTCGACTCTTGAATAAATTTTACATTTATTTTTATTTCAAGACGACATCATCCATGACCTCATGCTCTTCTAGAAGGATTAATTAAATGAACATAATTTCTCCACATTTCCTAACTAATTACCTAGCATTTGTTCATAATATAATTTAACCACATCTCCTAATTAATCACCAAGCATTTGTATGAGTTAGGAGACATCCACATCTTCCATAAACTTTCATTTATTGCTTAGAGACCCCTCATGACTACCTATAAATACCCCCTCAAGCCTCATTTATAACTCACAAATCAACACACAAAAATCACTCTTTTCTCTCCATTCCTCACGCCATTCCCACTCTCCCTCTCTAAGGTATGTTTTTCTTCTATTATTTCATGCTTTATATTATGTTCTTAGTATAATAATAATAGTAGCATGTCTAGGATTAATTAAATTAGGCTTTAGGAATTTTATTTTATGAAATATGTGCATAATTGTTCAATGTGTGCACATTATGGAATTTTATTTAATTAAATGCATGAATTATGATATGATATAATGTGAGTATGTATTTAAATGATTATGATCTTGTTTGATTAAATTCATGCCTAGAATAATTTATTTAGAATTATTTTTCATAGAAAGTTTATATATTTTGCTATATTATGCTTCAAATCTTATGTTATGAATATGAATATAATCAAGCATGTGTAGAACATTTTATGAATACTTGAAGATATGAATAAATTCATGTTTAGGAATTTATTTATGAATCATATTTCATGAAAAGTTTATATATTATGCTCATTTATTCTTTAATCTTATGTTATGACTATGAATTTGATCAAGAATGCCTAGAACATCTTATGAATGTTCAAACATGATGAAAAACATGTTCTTGATGTTCTTGAAATATGTGTGTACCGTGTGCTAGTGTGTGTAAGTGTGTGTTTGATTTTATGTTTAAAAGTATTTAATCCCCTATGTTTAAATAGTAACCGTTTTTCAATAGTAACTTTGACTTTTGACTTTAAATATGAATTCTGACCAATAATATCATGTAGTAATTTCAAGAATTAATATAAAATAAAATTTGGTTTTATTTAAGAAAGGACTTTTGTCTAACGATTTCAAAATCGGGGATTGAATAACATTTTCAAAATCGGGGATTGAATAACGTTTTCAAAATCGGGTTCACCTTTATTAAAAATAAACCTTAATTTGGATTTATAAATTGAATAAGAATTTCTTGGTTAATTCGGTTGTATGACTTTGGTATCAGTGTGTTTTATAATAATATTTCAATTCTAGATTACCGAATTTCCTGTACCTTACTGTTACTCCTTGTTACAATATGCCTTAATTGTACTCATTCATGTGTCGCATTAGTATAGAAAGAACCTAGTTCTCTAAGTCCGTAGTAGTTCACTACTTTCAGGAACTAGATCTGGACAGTGGAACCCCGAATACCTTACTTGATTCTGTATCGTAGCAGGTGAGGTTAAAATATTTTCAACTGGGATCATGAGTCTACATATAAAATATTTTATTATTTATCCTAATAAGGATTCAGTCTTATTTTCCCTAATTATAGTATTATCCCCTTTCTGGGAAATATCTGATATAAGGATATCTATTATCCTATTATATAAAACAAAATCCTTGTTTCAGTATAAGTTACAAACATATCATACTCAAGTCCATCTTGGTGAGTATTGATATGATGTAACTCAATTCTGTATCCAAAATGCAAGATCTGTATCTGTATCTGTATCTTATCTGTTGGGCCCGGTGGTACGGTAGAACTAATAGCCGGGTGGCAAGGGTCATCGTCTATTACTATACCTGCCGCCAAATCTGATCTTAATGTTGGTTTAACTGGAGGTTAGTTATTCCACATTAAGTGACGGGAAAGGTACGTCCCTCCCTCTGTCTGTATCTGGATCTCGAGGGGTTGCTCCCGACAGATCATGGAGGAAGAAGGCTGGATTGATTCTGTTATTTCTGATTTCATTCTATTTAAGGAGTAAAGGATGGAGAACGCCTACTTGCAGGGCATTAATACTTTATTGTCGTATGGTTCATATTTTCAAGAATCTGATACCCAGTCCCCTTATTCCCCTTTTCTCAAAATAAATATGAACCAAATATTTGTATTAATTATTATTTTATTGATTTCCGGTATAGTACTATTAATATATTATTTTATTAATGGTATCAAACTCCAACTTTTTTAGTCAAACACTTTTCAAATATACCTATACGTATATATGTAGTTCCAACTGCCCCCTCACTTAGTCACTTTGACTAACCCTCGCACTTTACAACTCATGGTTTCAGGTTTAACGGGCGCTTACTAGAAGGTATCTTGAAGCCTAGTGTGTCTTCTCGTTAGCATAATAGTCAAGGTTATTTAGAATAAGTTATGCTTCTGAGCTTGTAATTATCTATTACGGCATGGTCACTACTTTTGATACCTATACTACGCCATTACTGGCTTATTTATTGCATTCCCCTATCATAGTTTTGAAAGTTTTTAAATTATAAGATTTCCGCTGCAGTGTTTAATACTCTGATATTGTATAGCACTGTCCGTTCGCCAGAGTGTTTCTCGGGTGCTAGGCCTCACATCCACTCGGGAGATACTTTGGTGCGGGGTTGTAGTGTATAGGGGCGCTACAACTAAAGTGGTATCAGAGCAACCGGGTTACTCTAGTACCCTAGGTGCTCTTTCTTGAAAAATTTAAGTTTTTCAAAAATACGACACTTTAAAATACTTTATTGTTACTCTTCTGCATGTTCATATCTCGAGTCCTAGGAATTGCTTCAAGATACCCGTAGGGCCGTTAGTGCATCATGCTTATTCCGTGTACATATTATGCGTTCATAACTTCAGTGTTATATTTGAATTTATTACCTTGTGTCAATCTGTGAATCTGTGAATCATTATTTAACCTCCATGCATTATATTTTCCAATGCAATTGTGATTCTAGCATCATAATGTCACCACCAAGGACTCCACAAACACCATCAGCCACAACAACTCCTATAGGAGCACTAGATATAGCAGAGGCCTTTAGACAGTTTATGCAGACATACGTGCCAGTACCTAGTCATGGAAATGAAAGAACCTTGGAAAAGTTTCTTCAGTTGAATCCACCAAAGTTCTTCGGGGAACCCAATGACCTTAAGGCAGAAAATTGGATTGCAAGCCTTGAAAAGATATATGAGGCAATGGATATTTACCCCGAAGATCCAAAACGAGTACAATATGCAACCTTCTTATTGGAAGAGGCGGCATTAAGTTGGTGGAAGCATGTCAAGCAGAGATGGTTGGATACCGGAGTTCAAAGTAATTGGATTGAGTTTGTAAGGGAATTTCAGCATAAGTACATTCCTCAAGTAACCAGGGATGCTCGAGAGGCCGAGTTCATGAACTTAGTACAAGGGTATATGTCAGTAGCTGAATACGAGGCCAAGTTTGTTAGGTTAATACAATATGCACCACACATCTTGAGTGACGAGCGTCGCAAAACAAAGAGGTTTGTTGATGGACTGAAACCGGACCTACGATGGGCATTAGCTCCTTTTGATATGGAGGGATATACCCGGGCTGTGGATAAAGCCCTAAACACTGAGGCAACACACAAGAGTATTCGCCTGAATTCAAAACATCAAGACCCAACTAACGATAAACTACCACAAGGAGAGAAACGAGTTGCCAGCCAAATTGCTCATATACAAAAGAAGAAACCTAGGCATGCCCAACAACAATCCTCGCAAGTTCCCCTAAAGGTCCAAGATGAAACCATTTGTGACTTCTGTCATGGGCCGCGGCATACTGAAGAAAATTGTTGGAAAAAGGCCGGCTTATGTTTACGATGTGGTAGTGATGAACACCAGATCCGTGAATGCCCAAAGAAAGCCAAGCAAGGGCAACCAAGGAGAGGAAAAATTATTGTCGGAACTTCAAGAAATCCATTAGGAAAAGGCAGGGCCTATGCTGTGGACGGAGATGTGCATCCTAAACCTTCAAGTAATGTGAAGGGTACGGTACATGTTCTTTACACGCCAGTTAAGGTCCTATGACCCTGGCGTCATGCATTCATTCATTGCATTACAATTATGTGCTTATTTATTTTCTGAGTGCCTTTTCTAGGGATTTAGGTCATTATGATATATATATATAAACACTTCTCTTCTGGGCTAGTAATCATTCCTACCCCCTAGTTTATGAAGTAATTAACGACAAAATATGAGATCATCCTAGAAAAGGATGAAAAATACTATCAAAATTATTTTATGACAAAATGAGAATCTGAGGACAGATTCTTTTTAAGGGGGGTGGATTGTAACAGCCCTAACCTGGGCCGAGTTGGAAAAGGTAAAGTAAAGGGGTTATTCAAGAAGCACTTATAATCTCGGTCCTTATTTATTCTCTTCATGCATTACATTCTATGTGACTTATGTGCTTCTATGTGTTACACTTTAATTAAATGATCGTAGATTTAATTATTTCCTTTATTTAACTCGTACCTTGAAACTCTTCTCATAAAATCCTAGAATTCTAGTATTCATTCCCTTTTAGCACCTAAAACCCTTTCATATGCTTCAAAACCCATTCCTACAGTTTTAGGGTGGAAATTACGAAAATACCCCTACGGCTCAAAAATATTCCTACGTTCCCCGAAACACTTTCACTACCCAATATTGTAACCAAAAGAATCCTCACATTATTTCGAGGATCGTGATACCCTCCGTGAACCATAATTCCCATCCTAACTCCCGTAGCGGCAAAAACCCTAGCTTATGATTCGATCATAAATAAATCCTTGCTCATCTACTTTTTGATATTCAATATTATAACCAAAACGATCCTCAAATTATTTTATGAATTTTAATGCATTTACCAAAAACTCGATTTCACCATAGCATATTTTATAAATATTTTCCTTTCTAAAAATCACCATTTTATTTAGCTTTTATTCAAGAGTCGAAATTATACTTAAAACGATCCTTGAATTTTTCTCTACAATATAGTGATTTTTCCAAACTCTAAACCTTATCATAGCTTCGTTTATATAATTTTCCTATGATTTTCATCATCTTTATTATTCATAACTTATGAACGAAAAGTCCAAATATTTCACAATTATAATCAAAACGAAGCCCGTTTTTCACTCGATCTTTCATTAATTCACTACTTCAAGATTTTACCTCTCGACTCTTGAATAAATTTTACATTTATTTTTATTTCAAGACGACATCATCCATGACCTCATGCTCTTCTAGAAGGATTAATTAAATGAACATAATTTCTCCACATTTCCTAACTAATTACCTAGCATTTGTTCATAATATAATTTAACCACATCTCCTAATTAATCACCAAGCATTTGTATGAGTTAGGAGACATCCACATCTTCCATAAACTTTCATTTATTGCTTAGAGACCCCTCATGACTACCTATAAATACCCCCTCAAGCCTCATTTATAACTCACAAATCAACATACAAAAATCACTCTTTTCTCTCCATTCCTCACGCCATTCCCACTCTCCCTCTCTAAGGTATGTTTTTCTTCTATTATTTCATGCTTTATATTATGTTCTTAGTATAATAATAATAGTAGCATGTCTAGGATTAATTAAATTAGGCTTTAGGAATTTTATTTTATGAAATATGTGCATAATTGTTCAATGTGTGCACATTATGGAATTTTATTTAATTAAATGCATGAATTATGATATGATATAATGTGAGTATGTATTTAAATGATTATGATCTTGTTTGATTAAATTCATGCCTAGAATAATTTATTTAGAATTATTTTTCATAGAAAGTTTATATATTTTGCTATATTATGCTTCAAATCTTATGTTATGAATATGAATATAATCAAGCATGTGTAGAACATTTTATGAATACTTGAAGATATGAATAAATTCATGTTTAGGAATTTATTTATGAATCATATTTCATGAAAAGTTTATACATTATGCTCATTTATTCTTTAATCTTATGTTATGACTATGAATTTGATCAAGAATGCCTAGAACATCTTATGAATGTTCAAACATGATGAAAAACATGTTCTTGATGTTCTTGAAATATGTGTGTACCGTGTGCTAGTGTGTGTAAGTGTGTGTTTGATTTTATGTTTAAAAGTATTTAATCCCCTATGTTTAAATAGTAACTGTTTTTCAATAGTAACTTTGACTTTTGACTTTAAATATGAATTCTGACCAATAATATCATGTAGTAATTTCAAGAATTAATATAAAATAAAATTTGGTTTTATTTAAGAAAGGACTTTTGTCTAACGATTTCAAAATCGGGGATTGAATAACGTTTTCAAAATCGGGGATTGAATAACGTTTTCAAAATCGGGTTCACCTTTATTAAAAATAAACCTTAATTTGGATTTATAAATTGAATAAGAATTTCTTGGTTAATTCGGTTGTATGACTTTGGTATCAGTGTGTTTTATAATAATATTTCAATTCTAGATTACCGAATTTCCTGTACCTTACTGTTACTCCTTGTTACAATATGCCTTAATTGTACTCATTCATGTGTCGCATTAGTATAGAAAGAACCTAGTTCTCTAAGTCCGTAGTAGTTCACTACTTTCAGGAACTAGATCTGGACAGTGGAACCCCGGATACCTTACTTGATTCTGTATCGTAGCAGGTGAGGTTAAAATATTTTCAACTGGGATCATGAGTCTACATATAAAATATTTTATTATTTATCCTAATAAGGATTCAGTCTTATTTTCCCTAATTATAGTATTATCCCCTTTCTGGGAAATATCTGATATAAGGATATCTATTATCCTATTATATAAAACAAAATCCTTGTTTCAGTATAAGTTACAAACATATCATACTCAAGTCCATCTTGGTGAGTATTGATATGATGTAACTCAATTCTGTATCCAAAATGCAAGATCTGTATTTGTATCTGTATCTTATCTGTTGGGCCCGGTGGTACGGTAGAACTAATAGCCGGGTGGCAAGGGCCATCGTCTATTACTATACCTGCCGCCAAATCTGATCTTAATGTTGGTTTAACTGGAGGTTAGTTATTCCACATTAAGTGACGGGAAAGGTACGTCCCTCCCTCTGTCTGTATCTGGATCTCGAGGGGTTGCTCCCGACAGATCATGGAGGAAGAAGGCTGGATTGATTTTGTTATTTCTGATTTCATTCTATTTAAGGAGTAAAGGATGGAGAACGCCTACTTGCAGGGCATTAATACTTTATTGTCGTATGGTTCATATTTTCAAGAATCTGATACCCAGTCCCCTTATTCCCCTTTTCTCAAAATAAATATGAACCAAATATTTGTATTAATTATTATTTTATTGATTTCCGGTATAGTACTATTAATATATTATTTTATTAATGGTATCAAACTCCAACTTTTTTAGTCAAACACTTTTCAAATATACCTATACGTATATATGTAGTTCCAACTACCCCCTCACTTAGTCACTTTGACTAACCCTCGCACTTTACAACTCATGGTTTCAGGTTTAACGGGCGCTTACTAGAAGGTATCTTGAAGCCTAGTGTGTCTTCTCGTTAGCATAATAGTCAAGGTTATTTAGAATAAGTTATGCTTCTGAGCTTGTAATTATCTATTACGGCATGGTCACTACTTTTGATACCTATACTACGCCATTACTGGCTTATTTATTGCATTCCCCTATCATAGTTTTGAAAGTTTTTAAATTATAAGATTTCCGCTGCAGTGTTTAATACTCTGATATTGTATAGCACTGTCCGTTCGCCAGAGTGTTTCTCGGGTGCTAGGCCTCACATCCACTCGGGAGATACTTTGATGCGGGGTTGTAGTGTATAGGGGCGCTACAGCGATTCAGAGGGTTCGATCCGTTCATTGGCCTTTCTTTTCCGAGCCACCTGTGAGCCCTTGATCTCTCCTTTCGTTGCTGGGAGATCGATTTCCCCATCTGCATAGTTCTGGAGATCAAGACATTCATTCACTTACTTCTCTTTGGGTTCCTTAAAAGTGATTGGATAACACACCCAACTGTCTAGAATTTCGCACTCCACTTCTCCGACCCCGCTGGGCGTTGGCATCTTTAACTTCTGATGGTAAGTGGAGATTATGGCTCGGAATTGTATAAGGCCTGGTCGGCCAAAAATCATGTTGTAAGCTAGGGGCATGTTAACGATTACGTATTCAACCTCTATGGTAACTCGCCGCGGCAATGTTCCCATCGAGGTGAGTAGCCGGATGCGCCCAATCGGGACGACCTGTGACCCGCTGAAGCCAGACAGGGGCGTTCGGATCGGATCGAGTTTTAAGTTATGCAATTTCTTTCTTTCGAGAGTAGAGGAAAGGATAATGTTCGTGCTGCTTCCATTATCGACAAGGCATTTGGTTACATTAAAGTTAACCACGCCTAAGGTCACCACCATCGGACAACTAGGCGTTTCGCCCTCCCGATGTGGGCCTGGGTGGCTGTCACTCTTGGTAAAGCTAACCTCCTGCCCCTCCGACTCCCTACCCTGACCGATCTGGAGGACTTCCTCGTGGGGTCCGTTGTACTCTCGAGCTGCTTTCCTGGTATTCCTCCTCCAAGCTATTGGGATTAGTGCCCTGAAAATCCAATTTCTTTGTAAATACATCGTATTTTTTTGGATTAATAAAACTAAAATTATTGCAAGTTATGAGTATATTAACATAATTAATAACGTGTGATGATATTCTTATATGAAATGTGTTTCATAGGAAAGGACTTTGGATATCGAAATCACGTGTTATTAAAGTTCTAGTCGGTAAGATAAGAATAAGTTCTTATCGAGACTATAATGTGTTATATAAGATGATTAGTCTTTCGTCATAGGGAAATGGAGTTTCCAGTTATAACACGTTGATGATTTTCAATAGATTTGGAAACATCGAACTGGACCACTAAGATAGTTCATTTTAAACTACTATCTAAAATGCAAATATTATGGAGCATTGAACTCTTAATCTTGGTAGTATTTCAACTTTAGGCATGTAGTGTTAATCATTGTAACTTGCACATAAGTGAGGTCTCGATATCGAATGACCGAAACCATTGTACGTTCAGTGATCACATGAAATGTGCTAAAGAGAAATATTGATCGAGGAATTTGTGGCTTTGCTGGAAAGTTAAAAGATATTCCTGAAATAGATTTGCAAAGTTCGAATTAAAACTTTGGCCAAACTACTTCGTATGATGCGTCACTGAAGTTGTATGTTGAATGTGTTTCACGTACAAGAGATTTGAACTTAAGGCGAATCAGGAAATTTTAGATTAGAAGTGAAAAATAAATGATGGTAGTATTAATTTATTTTTCATGGATATCTACATGGAGGAGTAAAATGCAAAATTATTCTAGATCGAGAAATTCGTGAATAATTTAACTAATTTTAGAGTGCAACTGTGACGGCCGAACGCGGGTCATCCACATCCCCCGCACCTAGACTCGGACTCACGCATGAAATGGAAGTCCATACATGAGCCCTAGTCTAAGCGAACGAGGACCTAAACACACCTACTAGGCTAAGTGGGGCTAAACCGGAGACCAGAGTGCGCAAAAGAATCAGCAGAAAAGCGGAAGCAACCAAGATCAACATTCATTAATAACAGCATTAATATTCACATTGCCACACCGGGCCAAAAGAATAATATACAAGATCAAGAATCCCAAAATATCAAACAAGAGTTCATAAAACTCCGAAACACAAAAGTATGAAATGCAGACTCAACCTAGACCAGCTAGTACGACACCAGACGCACTTCCCCGCCTAGCTCGAGCAACCCTGCACTAAAGGTGGGAAAATGAGAGGGTCAGTCCAAACACTTGACTGAGTGAGGGGGCTAACGCACACCCACACACTATATAAGTATAACAAAGCAAGTAACAAAGGCGATGTCTATGAACCGGGCTAGGGTTTTGCAAGCCAAAATCTTTAAAAGAATACGTATGTATACAAAGAAATCCCATCCCGATTCATAATCCATCTAGCATAAATAGAAACAAAGATCCGGCGAGTACGAATCATCCCTAACTCCTCAGAATATCATAAAACATATCAGAATCATAAATCAATCCTTCCCCATCCAATGGCAATCGGGAATCAAACCCAATTCGCCTACTTAACATATGCACGGGGGTTGCGATCCCACAACGTGCTCGAGGATCCATGCCTTATCAACCTCCTGGAATCGCGCGTGTCACCACGAATGGGAATCATGCACAGGTATAACCCGACGGCCCTTGCCGTTCCGGGGCTCCTTACCCACAATTCCCGGGGCCCAACATACTTACCGGAACCAAATCCCATATTTCAGGGCTTACCTCGCACCAAACATAATAAAAATGTACCAAAACTTAAGCTTACTTACGCTTATACGTATATCTTTTCCATAAAGTTTGTAAAAGTTCTCATAAAGCCATAATCGTATCTTAAACAGTCATACACAAAAGAATATATAAGATATATATATATTCGCATGCGGGATTAAAATCATCACATTTCGGCCATAGGTCAATAACTAATACAGAAAGATCCTAAACCTCACCTTGAAACAAAAGAACCGGTAGCAAAAAGGGGAAATGGGCACAGGAGTAATACTCGTCGCTCCGAGGCTCCTTACCCACATCCCGATGATCATGCACAACAATGGAGTTTGAAGGTTTTAGGCTTCCTTTCTCTTCTTTTTCTGGTAGGTCACGATTTGGGGGAGGAAAAATGAGGAAAAGCGGCTGATTTGGTATATGAGAGAGAAAGAGAAAGTCAACAAGTAGGGCTATGGGTCCCACATAGGTATTTTAGGTGTGTTTCTTGTACGTATAAGTATTCGGGTAGGTATTTCGGTCCAAAAAGAATACGGAGGGCTCAAGACCAACACAAAAGCATATAATCAAGTTCTCGAATCATATTAGACACGTAAACACGCTCAAGAATCGAAAATCACAAAACACGTAACAACGAGCAACAAGGAATTCACGTTTCACATACGTTCACATAATTCACGTAATTCACTTAATTTCAAATAATACAAGTAATTTAGATAAGAAAGGAATAAGAAAAGAGGTTAAACAAATAAATAAATCACATAATTAATAATTAAAACGCGCACATAATGCGTACCTCTTCGTCCGGCGGATCGGGGTGTCACAGCAACAATATTTATTTAGTGGAATTAAATATTATTAAACGGTAATTAATTATTATCATGAGATAATAATATATTAATCCGTTTGGAGCTAAAATTAATTAGTCCTGCACGTCCCCCTGCAAGCCCCAATCGAAAACCCGAAGATAAAACATTAAAAGGAATGAAAGAAATAAATTTTCAAAGTGTTTGAAAATAGCCAAGGGATTTATTTTAAGAAAATAAATCAAGTTCCAAAGAGTTGGAAATGCCCAGAATTTAATTTTGAGAAAATAAAATTTTCATCGAAAAAAATATATATATTATTTTTTTTTTATGAAGGTCAGCTGCCAAGTGGCACTGACTGGGCGCCACGCGTGCGACACGTGGACGGCCCAGATTGAGCCACGTCAGCGTGTGCTAGCGGTCCGGATCAAGTTGACCACGTAATCAACGGGCCGAGGCAACGGGTCACGGGTCGGGCCAAGGAATAGGCTCGAACCGGACTGGACACATGCATCACCAGGACTGGCCACATGTCGAACCGGGTTCGGCCGGACCGATTCAAGGGTTTGGAGCCCTAGCCGAGAGTGCTTGATAGGCGGCACGTGTGGGCGTGTGCAAGCTCCGATTGGGGCGTTCTCAGTGGCGTTGGACTCGTGGTGATGAGAGCTTCGACGTAGTCACCTTGGAATTCGTGTACAAGTTGTGCATGCAAGTGGGAGGTGAAATTACTATTTTACCCTCGGTTTTTCCCCTATAAATAGGGGCCTTGGCATTTCATTTTTTCCATCCAGCTTTGGGAGAGGTTTTGGCTGAGCTCTCGGCTTTGAAACCATATCTCATTCTCCTAGTTAATTCCGATTTATTTTGAGATTAATTTTAATTAGGTGTTTATATATAAACGCATAATTTCAGGAGAATAAACCCTGAAAAGGGTTTTCTAGTTTAAAGTTTTATTTTCTCTAAGTATTTAGAGAAATACTTTCGGAGCCCACACTCCGAGGGTGTCCCTGGGGTTATTACAGGGAAGCTCTGCCGGTTTCACGAGGAGATCGGGAATCGGGTTCTCGGGAGGCGAATTCCGGGTGCAGTAGCTATCTTCGGTGAAAGGTATTTTTATATTGTTTTTATTTAAGCATGATGAATTAGGTGCTCTTAAGTGTTAATTGCATGCTTTATTTATCTGCTTTGTGATTTAAAATTTATTATCAATTGCATGTATATACTTGAGTAGTTTCGGCTAGTCTTCCGTTGTTTGTATTTAAATATTTTAGAAATATTTTGATGCCTATATATTAGGAAAGTTTTTTAAAGTACGGTCCCGGAACAGTACCATTTCGGGTCCCTGTACCAGCAACTGGTATCAGAGCCGTGCTCTAGATATATACATGCATTGATATGATGCATGCGATGCATAATTTTAAATCTGCTACTGTGCACGTAAATTCTATCAAAGGAGGCTGGTTTTTAAGTGGGACCGTTTGTGACCCCTCCAGTGTTTCCTGGGAATTTGCATGGAATGGTAATTTTCTGGGAATCGATTTCAATAATATTCCTGGTTAATTGCCGAATCAGTAAATATGATTTAAATTATGTGAGAATTTATAACATATTTACTTAAAGTGCCATTTAATTTTAAGCATGATAATTATATGATAATTATTTGCAAGCATGATTAATTGTTTTATTTTATGGCATGATCATGATAATATGAGATATTATGTTATTTTCAATTATGCATATTTTATATGATGTGATTAGATAAATAATGTTTAATAGAGATTGAACGAGATGCATAATTGGATTAATATTTTTCGGCCTAATTAATAAAGAGTTATTAAATAGACTTAAAAATATTATTAGGGTTATAAATGCGATTTATTAATCCAAGTGGGAGCATATTAATTAGATTAATCACTTCCGATTATAAGACGCCAAATAGATTATGTGATAATCAAAGATAATCCACAACTTTAAAAAAAATTCAAGTGGGAGCAAGATGAAAAAAGTTGGATTCTCACGGCCTCTATTACCCGTCTATAGTATAGTGTATACGTACTACTCCCTTCGGCGGGTACGTGTTCGCGGTATACAAGATTGGACTTCTTCGGATATAATGAAATACGAGGAAAGTCAGCACGACCACGCTTCCGTGGAGTGTCTTGACCTACTAGTATGAGTTTCTAGGTAATGGTGTACACTTGACTGAGTGATCTATTAACCTCCCTTCGGAGCTCTGCTACACTCACTTAGAGACCCAAGGTTGACGGGGTGGATTAACATAGTTTGGTAAGAGTTGTTTGGATAACATGTTAATTAAGAATAGTTCTTGCTTTTCTAAGTAGTTTTCGACCTCGCTTCCGGGGAGCTAACTGCGGTTAATTAAGTCATCATTGCGTAAACCAAAATGCTTTTGTGGATTTCATTTAATGGTTAGATGCTAAAGAAGTGATATACAGATGCATAACTTGCGCGTATTTTAAATATTTCAGTTTTAAAACAATGACGTCCGTTAGCCCGCTTCAATCGATTATTAAGGAAAATAGGCTTGAAGGTTCAAACTATGCTGATTGGAAAATGAATCTTCATATCGTGTTTGGACATGAGGGTTTGAAATATGTGCTCACTGAACCTTTTGAATTCAAGGTTATTTTTCTTGTTCACTTATATGCACTAAATTGTTTTAAAGGTTAGGTCACGGATTTGAGTCTCATCGGGATAATTGGGAACCAACAATGATTCTTTAAAAAAAAGAAAAAAGAGAAAAAAGAAAATTGTTTAAAAGATTACTTTTATTGTATTTTACAGTGCTTAATTGAAGATCCATTACATAGGAAGACAAAGTGAATTTACTCCATTAAATAATTACTGCCAAAGCTTTTTATAATTAATAAATATATACTAAAATTATATTTATCAAGGCTAATAAAATTGGAGATTTATTACAAAATTTGGGGTCGAAACGAAGCAATTATATTATTTATACGAGAGAAATATAGTGTAATTTATTAGGAGAAATTGCAAATTACTATATCGATTCGGTAAATTTAACGTTTTTGGTATATTTATTTTTCCTGCGATAAAATAGGATTTATCTTTAAAATCAAGCAGTTAAATTTAACGTCGGAATTTACACATGACGAACTAAGAGTTTGCCACATGTAAAATCGGATTGGTTTTCGGCGGGCAGAATTGTATTCCATTAAAAAAATGAATTAAATTACATGATTTTTAAGATACGGTCCTATTTTGTCGTCAGGAAATGAAATATGTCAAAAACACTAAATTGGTTGAATTGGAATACCAAATTTACAAGTTTTCCATTTTAATTTATTTCTTGAATCCAAGTTTATTTTGTTCATTTATAAACTACATTTAATTTAATATATAGATAGGAAGACAAAGTGAATTTACCCTATTATATAATTATGCCAAAGCTTATCACAAGGTAAGTTGCAGCGTTAGCATATCTGAAGCTTTGTACTTTTACGCTGAAGCACTTCTGCTGGAATTCTCTCTACCACCAACGCATTTAAACACTGCAAATATTACAGTTCTTGGTTTACATTGTAAGCCTGCAATAAATAATTAAATATGCATGGACGCTGCAGAGTTTACACTCTTTTTTTCTGTTAGATTGCAGAGTTTTGCACTTATTATCAGAGCTAACAACCCCTAACCCCCTGTGTTATTCGAAATGGTCGCATAAAACCCCGATAAAAAAAAACTGCTTCAAAAAACCCTGTGATTTTTAAACCACGCACACCGCCCCTTAATTCCCTTTGGTCAACGAAATAACGAGAAAACCCAATATTACCCTTATGATATATGTGTGTGTATATATATATACTATAATAATTAATTTAATATATATAAAATAAATTTATAAAAAACACTTAATATATATATATATAATTAATATAAATAATTATATATATATATATATATATATATATATAATCCGATTTACTAAAAATATTAATAAATTGATAAATATATATATATATAATTATCATAAAATTTTAATATATGTATACATTATACACTATTATAATAATTAATATATATATTTGTAAATATATTTTGGTTATATATAATAATAATAATAATAATAATAATAATAATAATAATAATAATAATTATATATATATATATATATATATATTATACTAATTATAATAATTAATTTAATATATATAAAATAAATTTATAAAAAACACTTTATATATATATATATAATTAATAGAAATAATTATATATATATAATCAGATTTACTAAAAATATTAATAAATTGATAAATATATATATAATTATCATAAAATTTTAATATATGTATACATTATACACTATTATAATAATTAATATATATTTGTAAATATATTTTGGTTATATATATGCATTATATATACATATAATAATAATAATAATAATAATAATAATAATAATAATAATAATAATAATAATAAACTCATATTAATATATATATATACATAATATATAGAAATATATATACATATATATCATGTCTTCTTCACCTCAGAGTTGCAGACCCGCCGCCTCCACCTCCAGTGGCCAACGCCACCGCCTCCGCCGCCGTCCAACGCCGCCTCTGCCGCCATCCAACGCCGCCGCCACTCTGTCTCTCTACCTCCACCGCCGATCAACGACACCGCCGCTGCCTCTTCTTCTCCACATCTACACTGCCCAACAACGACACCGCCGCTGCCTCTCCTTCTCTCCACCTCCACCGCCCAACAGATCCGCCGCCGCCTCTCTTCTCTCCTCCTCCATCGCCCCAGATCTCCACCGAACATGGCCCAACACCGCCTCTCCTTCTCTCCTCCTCCACCGAACATGGCCCAACGCCCCGTCTCCTTCTCTCCACCTCCACCGTCCAACAGATCCGCCGCCGCCTGATTGACTGGTTTAGGGACGGGGATGTATATATACATATATTTTATGTTATATATATATATATAAAACATATTATATAATATATAATATATTTTATATATATATAGTGGAGGGGTAAAATAGTCATTTCATTTGAAAAAGTAAAAAAAATCGCAATCCGAGTCGCAGTTAACGCGTGTGAGATACACGAAGGTTTTCTGTGCATACTCTAAATAACATAAGGTTTTTTAAAGTACTTTTTTTTTGTCGGGGTTTGTATTGCTACTTTCGTATTACACAGGGGAGTTGGCTGACATTTACCCCTTATTATCATTGCAAAAATCAACGTACATAATTAATTAAGATACATAACAAGGGAAAGCAAAGCATTGCATCAAAATGAAATATATTATAAGACTATAAATTGAATAGAGTAAAGCAGTCGCGGAGCCATTTAAGGCCAAGGGAGGGCTCTTTCCGCCACCCCCCGCCCCACTCCACTCCACTCCACTCATCTCCTCAAATTTAATTTTTAAAATACACACTGACATATATATATAAATGTTATTGAAAATAAATAAATTAATATTTTTAAAAGTATACAATTAATATATTAGATATAATTCGTGAAAACTTTGTTATGACCCGTCACTTTATGAAAAAATTAATTGTATTGCGTTTTTATGTAAAAAAAAATTAGTGTAATGTATCATATAATATTAGAGAGATAAAAATATCATATCACGTCGGTAATTCTAATCAAAGCCTAACTCTGTCAAATTAATATCGCAAAAAACTCTAATTTTCAATACATATTATTTTAATAAAATATTGTGAATTCGAATATTAATTTCGAATATAAAAGACTTAATAGTTTTTTTTTTTTTTATTTAACTGTTTATATTTTAACTTACCTAGCTATAATTTACCAAAAGAATTAATTACTACACTCTTGATAGTAGTTACTATAATCCCGAAATTAATTTTAGTTTTTTTTTTTTTAAATAAGGGACCATATTAGTATCTGTACGTGAAGACTTTAGTTTTGAAAAAAAATGGTGGGAGCAAATTGAAAGGAATACGAATCGTCAAAAACAATTATAATATATAAATTGTAGTGTCAAATTATTATTATTTTTTTAATATATTGAGACCTAGGAATTTTCAGTCCCGGCTAATAAAAATTCCTGGATCCGTCCCTGGAGTAAAGAAAACTTATTTCGAGCTAATCTTGAGGTTAGAAACGGGTTTTTGCAAATTAGGTGGTACGATTAATTATTTTATGGCTATGTCCTTAGAAATTGTTGTTTCTTTTTCTGTTTTACCCTAAATTCAATAGTCATAACTCAGTTCCGGGATAGCAATGGATTTTTTGTTTCACTCGCTTACATATACTAAACGTTTTGGTAGGTGACTTATTTTTTATATTAACCGTTTAACAAAAAAAAAAAAATATATATATATATATATATATATATATATGGTGGATTGGTAATTGAAATAGAAGATTTATATAAACCTAAAACATGAGATCCCATGCAGTTCACAATGGGTTGTGGTTTAATCAGTAAGAATGTTGCATGCATAAGAGTTAAGAAGTGAACTGATAATTAATTTGATTTAGTAAAAATAATTGGCAAATGATTTCGATATCGCTATGATTTAGGGATGACACAAAGAGAACGAATATAATAAGATAGAGAGATATGATCCGATATAAAAGATTATTTAAGTTAATAGTGTACAATGGGAAGATAACATTTCAAAAGTCATAATTAATTTTTTTTTTTTTTTTTAGTGACAAGAATTTTTATTTTGACATAATACGGGAGTATAAGTCCTTATAAGTTTTATAAATAATAATAAGCTAGTTAAAAAGATTTTGTCATTCCAACTTTGTCCCTTTACAATCTTGACAAACTTTTGTTTGTCAGTATTTGTATTTGTAACATATTATCATTTAAATTTATTTTAGTGGTTTTGGTTTAAAATTTTTGAAGTATATGTTTTAAACATGCAACGTGACATGTTTTTTAACCAAAACTATTAAAAAAAATAAATTTAGATGATGGAATGTTATAAATATAAATATTAAATGATAATATGAACGGGAAATTCCCGAAAAATCCCCAAATGAGAACTCAAATTTGCTTTAACTCCCCCATTTTTAAAAAAGTTCCTATTTGCTCCCTACATGACAGGCCAAATTTGCTTTAACTCCCCATGGTTGTATTAAAACTCAAGAATCTCGTACCCGAACCCCGAAATCACGTACTTAAATGCCCAAATGATGTATTTGGGGGCAAATACATCATTTGGGCATTTAAGTACGTGATTTCGGGGTTCGGGTACGAGATTCTTGAGTTTTAATACAACCATGGGGAGTTAAAGCAAATTTGGCCTGTCATCTAGGGAGTAAAGAGGAATTTTTTTAAAAATGGAGAGTTAAAGCAAATTTTTTCAACTTTTAGATACTTTTAAAAAAAGACCCCTAATATGAACATGTATATTTGTTGAGATAATAAATTATAAAAAAAGATAAAATTCGTATCTTTTTTTTCCAATAATATTGATATAATTTAGAAGAAGAAAGAAGTGTATATAATGGTCAACAAGAGCATTAATAAAAGTGTCTAATCAACAAGTGACACATCATAATCGAAGACAGCGTACGATAGGTGAAAAGAGTTGTCAACATGGAACCATGTCTCTGTCAATACCTACAGCACGCCCCTAAGGCCTAAACCGTGTAAATTGTTAGCCCTTCAATTCAATTCCATTTCTTCTTTATCATTTCACGTGGAATTATGGTTTTTTTTTTTAGGGAGTGTAAGTAATACGGGAAACGTGGGATAAATCCTCATTTGAGTATCATTACTTAACTCCCTATTTGGATAAAATATCGTATGATTTTAATATAATGTAGTACTTAAAATATCTCTCAAAATATGTTGTATAATTTTCACGAAATGTAGTACTAAAAAGTTTTAATGCCGTATTTATATCCTATTATGTAATATAATTTTATGGGGAGTTAAGTAAAAATATTCCAAACTAATGGGGAGTTATTTCAAACTGCCCCAAACTAATAGTTAGGCTTAATAAAATAATTATATCATAATTGTTCAGCAAATGTATTTCTTTTTCAGTCCAATGAAACTTTTTTAGAGGATTGAGTTGGGCTTATAAGACTGAAAATCAATTAGAATTTTAAGCCCAACAAGTTTAAAAATAGTTGGTCGTATTGATGTAGCATTACCAAGAAAAAAATTTAAAAGAACAATATGTTTGATTGATTCTTACATTTCTGTGTTGTTGGAATTGAAATTGAGTTAATGTAACGCCCCGTGTCTTCGTTCTAGGTACGCTCGCCATACGTGTACGTTTGAGTGTTAGAATTGTTGGCATGCTTTAGGATTTTGTGTCTAATTGATTTATGTGATTAATTTCCTCATTGTCTATGTGATTATTTTAATTGTAATTTCATTTTAATTCCATTTCATTACATTTCATCCCTAACATATGCATAATTCATATATTCATCTCATAACATATTATATATATCTATATCTATATCTATATACTTAAAACTAATTTCATAAGATTAACATTTCAATTACTTCATGCATTTTCATGAACCATATATATATATAACTTACCTACACTAATACACTCACATGCAATATATAGGTATATATTAATGAGCACTAAGTTGATTATTGTAACGCCGGACTTTTCAGTCGTACAGGTATGACGTATGTGTTTATCAATTTGCACGAATTAATTGTTTATACTTGTTTTATATCTAATTTTATTATAATTGTTAATATTTTATTTTATTTTATTTCTTATTATTCCATTTCGTTAATTTAGTATTTTAATTTAAATAATTAAGTGTTAATGTTAAGTAATCATGTTTAATTATATTAATTATGTCTTTCATTATATTATTTGAACCGTTGACTTTTATTTTAATTAAAATGGAATTTTAATTTTATTATTTAATTTATAATGTTATGAATTTGTTAATGTTTTGCGCATGAGTGATTTATTTGTGATTCGTTCTTATATGATTTGATAAAGAAAATTCGTGAAAATTGAGTATGTTGTAGATTTATGTGTTATGAACATGTGTGTATGCTCGTTTCTTGTTTTCGATCTCGTTTGACGTGGTAACGAATTTATTTTGATCTTGGAATCCAAAACGGGGGCTAACGAGCAATTAGCGCACCTTTGGTTCCGTATGTGATATCTTGAGCTCGGGAACTCGGATTCGAGTTCCGTCAACTTCGTTGAACTCGTATCGAAGATTCGGGTTTAATGATCTTAGATTCATATTTTTCCAAAATCGTTTGAACCTCCGAAATCCAACCGAAAAAAGAAACGGCTCCAAAACTGCCACATTTTACTAAAATAGCCATAACTTTTTCAAACCTTAACCAAATTGACCTTGGTTGGAGTCCTTGTAACCCTAGTTCAGCCCACTATCATTCCATACTTCTCCCAACCGAACCCGCCCTCACAAAAGCAAGAATTTCAGCCACAAACCCCTGTTTTTCCAGTTTTCCCGTCACTTTGTCATTTTAGGAGATTTTGGAGCTCAAATCTCTTCCAACCTTCATCCAATCCACAAGGTGAGTTTAGGGTTGTGTTATACATTCATTTGTGGTCATTTTGATCCATGCATCCCTAATTTTGAGCTTATATTGATGAAGTTTTGAGGAAATGGGGAATAGTTAGGTTGAATGGAGTTATGTTGAATTCTTGAATTCCTATGAGTTATATCTTGTTTTGATGCCTTATATGTGATCCTTTCCCCTCATTTATTGTTGAGTATACTTGTATTAGTTGGTGGTTAAGAGTTTGGTGAGTTGCCATTAATGGAGGTTGTGAATTTTCAAGCTTTTCTCCTTCTTTCTTCCTCGTTGTGTTGTTATGTTGTTGTCGGTTTGTTTTGGGAAGTTTTAGTTCATCTTTTCCTTGAGTTGTTGTGAGCTTGTGCTGCTGTTGTTGTCCCATTTTTCCTTCCCCTCAACTGTTGTTGCTGCTGCTATGGAGGTTCGGAACAGGGGAGTCTGAACTGCTGCAAATTTGGGAGATTCACGGGGTAACGCCCGTTACCCCGATTCCTTGTGCATTTGGTAACTCCCGTTACCATGGAGTGAGGATCACCTGTGGTTCTTAACGCCCGTTACCTATTTTCTTCTTGCTCAAATCAACGCCCGTTACCTTCTTCTTCTTCAGCTTGTTCTGTGCGTGTGTGATGCTCTGTTTTCTGCCTAGAACTGCTGCATTCTTCTTTTGTTGCTAATTAACTGCTGTAATGAGTGTATATATATAAATATATGAAGAGTGTTTGTGCATGGTTAATTATATCTTTGCGCATGCACGAGGTGTGTGTGTGTGGACGTGTAATGCATATATATATATATATGTGTGTATATAATATATTTCATGTTATGCATGCATGAGACGTGTGCATGATATATATATAAATATGTATTTTGTGTGTAGTGTATTGCATGCATGAGTTTAATTATATAATGCATGCATTAGTGGTGTGTGTGCGTGTGTGTATATATATATATATATATATATTATATATGTATTATATGTTAGGAATATATCTATATATTATATATATTTTGTTATGATATTAAATGTTATTTAATTGCATGATTTATTATATATATATTATGTATTATTTATTTTATTTAAATTATAGAATTTAATTGTTATCTATTTCGCGTTATTTAATTTTCGTTCATGACTTGAATGCCTCTATTTGCCTATTTTCTAATTGTAAACGTGAAATAGTACGTGTTATGATTTTTATATGAAATTCTTGGATTTATTTGGTATGAAATATGAAATTCATGACTTGAATGAATATGAAGCTTCTAATATCGAATAAATGATTTGTCTCCATATGATTTAAATGCATTAATAGTGCACATGAACGTGTTCATGACATAATATCATCTTTTATGCATTCATATCATGTTCATTACATTACCGAGCGTCTTATATGGTCATTAGAGTTACACTTCGCTTTCTTTTGCATAGATCCGGGTCTAGTTGGAGACAAGGACAAGCAGAAGCAGTGAGGCTCTTCTTGCTATTTCTTTTGTCTTTCAGGTGGGTTCCTCTTCTATTTAGATAAACGAGCCTATATATATTCCCAATGTGAAAGGTTTTAAGCCAAATTATTATATACCTATATCGAGTCTTTCAAAGAGTCTATGATTTTAATGTTAAGCATTTTCTTTATTTAAACACCCTACCTAAATGTCGAGTATTGATTGATTGCACTAATTGGGGCCCGAGACTTAGTGTACGTGGCTAACCGGGGAAGCACGGGCTGACGGTGAACCCGTACACTAGTTTCACCAAACTACAGAGTCCGAAATTCACTATGAGATTAGTGAGGAAAGGAAGCTGAGTGCCTTTGGGGAACTCATGAAACCCCTCTGGCCAATGATTGAGGTGGTCGGGCTTTGCAAACCCGTCCACCGCCCGGAGGAAGAAGGGGATTATATGAATGATTATGAATGATCGAATGATTATAATTGATCGATTGATTGAGCACGAAAGAATGTATGCATGAAAACTTAAATTAACACTTTAATGGTTACACGAGGTGGAGGTTGGAGACTTAGCCTTCTCGTTGGGCTCACAAATAACCTATTGATTGAAAATGAGAGTTATAATCCCGTTTGATGACTTTTGTTTGCCCACTTGGGAAATTACTCTAAAACCTCTCTCAGGATTATAACATGCATGAATGTGATTTAATTCCGTATTAATTATCTATTATACTTGTTTTTAATACCTACTAGTCTCCTTTAGACTGAACCCGGTTTGTTTTCAGTTGTGTTGCGCAGGTGAGTGGAGCTAGGTGGGAATTCAAGTCGGTGTGTGTCTCGCATTTGTTTCTAGCTTCTCTTTTGGGTCTCACATGCACTCATTTTATATTTATGACTCTTATGTATTAACTATGAATTGAGCGTACATATTTGAGCCGTGACGGCATGTTAGCATTGTAAATATTCTATTTTGGAGCTTGAATGCTCAATATATATATATATATATATTTATATCTTGATCGTGTGTTGCTTCCGCTATTGCATACTTTATTTCATTTAGTTTTGGTATTGTTTGGTTTAAGGGTTAGCCCGCCTAGCTTAGTGTGTGTGTAGTGTCCCCGTTCGCCGTGATTTAGCTCGTGTATGGATTATCCGTTTCATATGCAGGTCGAGTCTCGGTGCGGGTGTGACGCCCCGTCCGATAAATCGTACAGGTATGCGCCACGAGAGAGTTTACCTTATGCACCTATGTGATTTAATTCCCTTTTTATGTGTTTAGATCCAACTTTGATTGAAAGTGTGACTTAATTGACTAAAATCCAAAATGGTAAAATATGAATTCTTGCATGACAACTTAAGAATGGAACTTGGTTGAATTTAAATTAGTTGTTGGAGTTGGATTTAAATAGGACTTGGACCTATTTGTGTGTTTGGGCCTAACATGAGTTAGGTGAGTTTTGGGTCGTTCGGGACCTATATGAGCTCGGGAATTCGAATTCGAATTCTGACACCGCCATTGTGTTTGTTTCAATGATTCGAGTCCAATGTAATTTATTTCACAATTTTTGGATACCGTTTGGACCTTTATCCCTTTTATTGACCGGTTCACTGGAACCGAGAGTTACTTAAACCGGTTTTCTTATCTTGACCTAAAACTATCAGCCACTACATAACCTAGATCCCCTTTTCATTTCATTTCAAACCACACAAATTAGCCTCAAGGAGAATCATGGAGAAACTTCAAGAGAAGATCAAGACTTGAACCATCTTTCATTCTAAGAGCTCATACTCTTTGATTCCTAATTCCTTCACAAGACAAGGTAAGCTTTGGATCTATTTTGATGAGTATTTCATTTCTATTCTTGGATTGGAGCATGAAATTTGTTAGTATGAACTTGATTGATGAGATCTTGAATTCCTTAAGCAAGCCTTGATGATTTGAATGCTCCTTATATGTCTTAGTTGCTGGAAATTCGTGTATGGAAGACTAGGGATTCATATCTTCATGTTTAAGCTTGAAATTCATGAAAATGGGTGTTTGAGATTTTGGGTAAAAACCTTCCTAAACTTGAATTAATTGATGTTTTGATGCTAAGCATGATTTATATGATGTTATACTTGAATTTCATAATGTTTTATGGTAGATTTCGTGTTGATTTGATGATTTTTGATGTTCCCCTTCTTCTTCCCGAAACTGTCCAGTTTCTGTTCCAGATCTATGGCCGGAACGGCCGTTCCCGTTTGTGCTTTAAGCCCGGAACGACCCTTCCAGGCTAGGGTTGGTTTTTGGTGGCCGAACATGGGAACGACCGTTCCCATGTGTGCTTGGACTGGGAATGGCCGTTCCCAGTCTCGCTAGGCCTTAGCATGGGAAGGACCGTTCCCATGCTATGTTGTGCATGGGAATGGCATTTCCCATGCGGCTGTGACCCTTTCTACTTACTTTTTCGTACGTAATTGGTTCGTTTGAGTTGCTACTTGACTTGTATGATCCGATATGACTTGGAATGCATCTCTGCACCTTTATACTTCCTTACTTGCATGATTTACTTGAATATTTGAATTATCCCTTGTGACCAATTTGATAAACATCATTCCATTTTGCATGTCATTCATACTTTGTACGCCGTGCGTCTTACTTGGTTCATGTAGAGTCTAAGTTTGGGCTTTTGTATGTCTTGTCACAGAGTTTAGTGGTGCAGGTGAGCCCGAAGTTTAGAGTGTTTGGCCCTTCACACTCTCATACTCCACTACTACGAGGTGAGGTTTAGGATTTTGTATAGTTATGTGACTTATGGCCTTTACATGCTGATTTCTACCCTTGCATGCGAGTATACCCTAATATAAATACGTATGTGTTGGATATGATATGTTTATGATTTTGCGTGCGTCCTGCGTGGGTGGAGGTCATGAGGCTTAAAGTTCCATCGCGTAGGAATAAAAATACATAAACCAGTTTTTGAGGCATATGTAAGCTATTTTGGAAAAACAGTTGTGTTTTGATTATGTAGCAAGATTGCCATGAAAGATTAGCGTATGTTCTATTCTGTTCTATTTTGTTGTGGATCCTAGGAGCTGCGGGTAATGGGTCCCCCGGTACGATTAGGACCGTCGGGGTATTCATCCATTCCGTAGTTCCATTTGAGATATCTTCACGTAACCCGTGCGGTAGGGAAGGTGTGGTATCTTGAGCCTTCGGCTAAGGCCGGGGAGGACTCTTGTGGGTTCACTACCCCTTGAGGGTGAGTCTATTTTAGACGGTTTATTATAGATGGTTTGGGGACAGCACATCTCCTCCATCACTGGTGTAGCGGATGGATTTATTTTGATTTATGTTCTGAGGACTAAAGGTTGGAAGCTCGTACTCGCCAAGCATGTGATCTATTCTGTTATGGAGTTATGAATCGGGATAGAGTCTTTCTTGAAAATGGTTTCTAAACTTATATATCTATCTTTTGGGTACTTTTTGGAAATATCTTTGGTATCAACACCTATCCCCGGTTCATGAGTCCATCCTTTTATTCTGTGCTATGCTCTTTATATATATATTGTGGGTGTGCGTTAGCCCCCTCACTCGGTCAAGTTGACTGACCCCTCATTTAAACTTTTAGTTGCAGGTTTGTTGGCATTTGCTAGGCGGGAGTGAGTCCTTTGAGTTGCACTTCGTCGATCTAGCCTTTGTAGTTGCATTTGTCTTTCATACACTTTACTTATGTCATGACTTGTAGACTTGAGATTATACTTTATCTTTCTGTAGCCCTACGTGGCATTCATATTCGGCCCTTTGTGGCACTTGATGATTATTACGGTATGTTGATCGGATATTCGGGATTAGGTATCTATGCTAGTTGAACCTGTCACTTGTTTTGAATGTTGATTTAAATGCTTCCGCTATCTTATTTTGAAGGTTTGTTTTACTTCCGCACTCTGAGTTTGTCGAGTTAGATCCGCCTAGCATAGCGTGTGCGTTTGTCTCCCGTTCGCTCTGATTCGGATTCGGGCATGGACTTCCATTTCATGACCGGGTCTGGGTCTCAGTTGCGGGGGATGTGGCATCCTCCGTTTGGGGTGTTACATCCTTAAGTGGTATCAAAGCTCTAGGTTGCAAAACCGAGCTCTAGTGTCGTGTCGAGTCTGTCTAGTTGGTACGGCATAGGACAATGTGATTATATGACTCATTTACTTGAATACTTGTTTATTTCTAATACTTGTATACATAAACACGTACTAATCCACATGCATCAATATTGCTTGAATTTTTGAATTTCAGGATGCCTCCTAGACGCCGTGATCGAGAGGTTTCACCAGATGCGCCTCATCCGCCTCCGCCACCACCACTGAATCTGGAGAACATTGTTCCGGCACTTTTCAATCAGTTGCAACAGAATCAGAGACCACAGGCACCACCCGTTGATGGTCAGGATGGTACTATCTCAGCTGTGTATAGGGAGTTTCGGAACAACAACCCTCCTAAGTGGTTTATAGGAGATGACATCCAGGCTGAGGAGTGGTTAACGGAGATCAGAGGTATTTGGGAGAATTGCCCAGGGAGTTCTCAGGATAAGGCTGCTTGTACTGCTCGATTCATTTAGGGGCAGCCAGCTAACTGGCTCAAGGGAGTTCGATCCAGACTTGAGAGGAGTGGTATGAAGTTCACTTGGGAGACTTTCATGCATGAGTTCCACGAGAAGTTTATACCTCATAGTGCACGAGAGCGCAGACTTCAGGAGTTCTCTGAGCTGAAGCAGGGATCCAGATTTGTTGAGGACTACATTCTAGAGTTCGAGAGACTTGATCCCTATGCTACCCACATCACTGATGTTGATTCACACAGAGCCCCGTCACTTCCTTCATGGGCTTCGAGAGGATATTCAGAGAGCTCTTAAGGCTGTCAATGTTAGCACTTGGGATAAGGTTACTAAGAGGGCTATTCAGGTCGAGGCTCAGAGACAGAGGTTGAGGCCCCCATCCTTCTCTTCGGGGCATGGTTTGGGTTCTGGATCGGGCAAGAAGCCCGCTACTCATGTTTCTACTACTTCTACAACAGCTTTCTATCCACAGGGCTTCATTAACAAGAAGCCCCGTCACACTGCTCCTACAGGGCCACCAGCATTACCGGTACCGGCTCCAGTTCATTGCTCTCACTGTCAGGGCTCTCATCCATCGGAGAGGTGTTGGAGGTATTTGGGTAGATGTTTGGGGTGTGGTTCGGCTGAGCACATGAGGGATGCTTGTCCGAAGAGGAGGCCGGCAGTTCAGGCTCGTGCTTATGCTCTGGATGGTGAGAAGGAGGCAGCAGAGATTGATCAGAATGCTGTGGTGGAAGGTACAATACATATTCATGGCATATCATTACATGCATTGTTTGATCCTGGGGCTACTCATTCTTTTATTGCCTGGGATATTGTTGCCTCTTTGCCTTTGCTTGCTGAGATATCTGCGCATGTGTTTGTGGTGAGTTCTCCCTTGGGGGGGAGCTTGGTGACGGACAGAGTGTTTCATGAGTGTCCGGTGAGTTTTGAGGGTCGGGTTTTTCCTGCTGATTTGATTGTGATGCCGATGGGGAGGTTTAAGGTGATTCTTGGGATGGTGTTAGTGTTAGGAATAGTGCCCTAGAAAGCCGATTAGTCATAATCCGTTTTGGGACTTTCCTGGTATCACGGACAATCTTTGAATAATATACGATTGATTAATATCATAGGCAAACACTTCTTTATATGCTCTTGTTTGGTATATGTTTACTTTAGCTGTGCATGTATGAGAACTCCCCTAATCCTGATGACTTTAGGACTCTACCATTTAGGTGAAATGGTTCATGAAATGAGCCCTATATCACATAAGTCATGATTAGTAAAATACTCCAAGCCGATGAGTCCTACAGACAGTGAGAGTGTCAACCTGACTCCTCTAACGCTTGCTTGTGGGATCACGCCCTTAAGAAGGACCACCTTGTTTCATGGAGGTGCAAAGTGTATAGTTGATACGTGCGTGATACATGAGGGTGCTTACTTCAATAAGTAAGTTCACTGAGGTGCCCCGTGTGAGAAGATTCTTAAATGGGAAAGGAAGTTTCTATTTCAGGAAATGGAAACTTCCAGATTAGGAAATATCTCACGAGTCATTGATGTGATTAATTGATCCTTAGACTTGAGGTTCCATGTCACTTTATGAGTTAACTCTGTAGTCTTTGGTATAAGCTTTAAAGGGTGTCGCCTTAGACAACTGATTCAAGGCTTATGCTGGGGCTGCACAAGTGACTCATGGAAGTGAATGAGAATCAAGAAAGGACCTACACTTGCATATGCAAGGTGATCTCTTACTGTGTAAGTCATTCATATGCCATATGGAGTCCTTGGCCAAGGCAGTAGATCAAGACATCAAGAAAAAGGTTTCTTGGATTGAGATCAAATGGATATGAAATGCACTTAGCTTTAAGACCGGATTATTAGGGTTATAATTATTCCCTTACCCTAGATCTTGGTTGAGAGATAGTAAGTAGGAGGATTGTATCTCACATGAATCAATGACTTAAAGGTTCTATCGAATCCGAACATTCCAATTCAGCTAGGGGTTAAACACCTGTTGCTAGACTATGGTCGTTTAATCTGTGGACTGATTAATTAATTAGTGAATTAATTAATTAGGGTCACTGCTAATTGAATTGAGAACCTAGAGGGTCACACACAACAACTTGGTTACATGAGTTGAGGCTTGAAAATGATTAAACGAGTTAATCGGGCCTAGAGGGTTCCACACGTGTGAAATCACACGTGTGGGTCACGTGAGGAGCACGTGTCCTTGGGACACGTGCCTCACACGTGTATATGTATATATATGATATATATTAAATAATTAAATGTGTTAATTATTTAATAGACTTTGGTTTAATTTTGAATTAAAAGGAAAGTCTTATTTTGGAGAAAAATAATCTAGTTAATTAATTATGAATTAATTAATTAGATAAAATAAGTTATTTATTTTAAATAAATAAAGTATAAAATTATCCAAAAATAGTTTGGATATTTTTAGCTCTCTTGAAAGTTGATTTGAATTAGAATTCAAAGTCAAAGTCAAATTACTTGATGATCAAGTAATAGGAGAGAGAGAGACCAAAATCCTAGCCCATAAAAGACTAGGAATTTTCGGTCCTCCCCTCTTATAAATAGGGGAGCTCGACCTCCCCTTAGAGCTAATCGAGAATTCTTTTGGTTCATGTGTTGAACACCATCCTTTCTCCAAGATAAACGAAACCCTAGGTTAAGCCTAAACACTAACTAGAGAACTAGCATCCTTACTAGTTAGATTGTAGCCAAGTTGGTGGACTATCTCTAGAGAGCTTCAAGTTAGAAGTTTTGAAGATTCGAGCTTTACCAAAAAGTGGGGATCAAGCAAAACGATCAGAAGGGATGATGAAACGATTCTGAACCCGACATAAAACGAATGAAAAAAACGAACCAAAGAAGATGGCGAAAACCGTTCGTCCATATCCTGAAGGATGAATTTTTTCACGAGGGTTTTATGGCTGGCAGATTTCTACTTTCGCAAAACTGGTTTTCGAAGGGAGTTTCAATCATCTCTTTCTTGTTTCATGTTTCTTTCTTTATGTTATATTGTTAAGAACTTCCATAACATGATTTGAATCTAGGTTGGTTGGATTGTTGTCCCTACAATGGATTCTAAAGTAGAAAGAGACTTTCGAGGAACGGGTTGCCATTACCGCATGAAGCGCGTTTGAGGGCGGCTCAAAACGTGTCAAGAAAGCTACTACCCAAGTGAGTTTCTTGATCTCTACGAATTTGGATACACGATTGCGAGTCCAAGATCCTTTTGTTGGGAATTTTTTTTTTAAATTCCGCTGCTTTCTGATTCGTGTTTTCCAAGAAGTGGTATCAGAGCCGCCTCGTTAATCGTGTTTCTGATTCGTCTCAATTATTCTGAATTTGGTAGAAATTCTTAGGCTTGATGCGATTGAGTATTTGTAATTGTTTTAGAAAGCCTGAATTACGAAATTGTATTTTTTCCTGAAAGTTTCTGAAAATTGGTTTTTGCAAAATTTAATTTTGAAAACTATTTTAGATTTGAAACTGTACAAACTGTTTTTGGATTTCTTGGATTGGTTTTGCTTTTGAACGAAAACATGAAACAAAACCCGGATTACAACAACACGCGAAACCCCGCGCGCGGAGGAGTCGCGCGCGCGGGCTTCGCGCAGCACCGCCCGCCTGTCCTAGGCGCGTGCAGGCCGTGCGCCCACTTCCTCCCGCAACCGCGCGGGAGGCGTTCCGGGCGTGCCTGCCCACACCCGCCCGCAAGTTTCCGACAGGAGCTGCGCGCACGCCGCGCGCTATGCGCGCCTGCTGTGCGCCCGCGCGCGCGTTTGCGACGTGCAGCCCCTTTTCGCGTACGGGGCCCCCGTTTTTCGTGATCCGTATTTTCGTGTTTCGTGCAATCCAGTCCCAATTTTTATTTTAATTTTAAAATTTTATTTTTGAATATTTATTTTAGTTTTTGAATAAAACTTAAAATTGGGATTTTTTGAGAAATTGAAACGGTTTATATTTTGGGAAAATACAACCTTTGATAAAATTATTAATTTTCAGAAATTAATTGGAATTTTATTTGTTTTGGTAATTTGGGATTTATTGAAAACTTTTATAAACAAGAGTCGCATCAAGTCGTGTTTTAAGTCATTAGGACTTGAAACGAGAATTTTAATTTATTGGCTAAATTTAAATTCTCGCAAAAGCATGTTAGGTGATCATAGGTTTAGATCTATGTATGGTTTTAATTTATGCACATGGATGGTTTAAATTGGGGTTGGAGCCCTATAGTTGCGTTTTTCAATTGAGGTTGGAGCCTCACTTATGTGCGTACTGTTATGTGATTTATTATGTGGCTTTCCATATTACTGTTTTTGAGGCCGGGGTATGCCCCGTGTAATTGTCTAAGGCCAATATGAAGATTGAGCCTTATTACTTTATGTCTTTTTCCTTTTATTGTAATTTGAGAGTAGAGATAGGTGGTGAGGTTTTATTTTCATTTTGGAGACAATGCACCCAAGGAGTAAGATGGACCACATTCAAGTAACAAGGAGGCCATAAGTGAAGACCTCTCAAAATGTTAGGGAGGGGAATCTCAATTGTAAAATGTAATAGAGATAGGGCTCGTATTTTGTTACCGCTTTCCCTTATGTGATTTAAACTGTTTATGTGGCATGCATGTTAGAACTTGTGATTGTGGAGTGGCTCCCACATATCACGCATAAGATAGGTAGAACCCATGATCATTATATGTTAGTATCATGCTAGGACATGTTATCTGTTTATGTGCTTGTTTGAAATGCATTTAAGTTGTACTTGCATTAATCAAGACTAATTAAATTGGATAACATATACGTTGGTGAGGTCGAACCGAACAACTCTTCGGTTGATTCGAAAATTCCCATTAAATATTAAGCTCATTTCGAATAATAGGTATTTAATTCGAGATGCAAATTTTGAATTAAATTCCTAGCATTCCATCAATAGGTTTTAAGTTTAGTAAGTAAAGCTAGTTATTGTCCGCGAGTCGTGGGATAGCTAGTGGAGCTTATTAGTTCTTAGTTACCTAATTGATCATTTTAAATGATCAATATTTAGTGGTTAATTTTGGCAAGGGCGATGTCCGCGAGTCGTGGGTCGTTCGAACTAAGTTTTGATGATGATCTTATGATTGATGGGTCTAGCTTAACGCCTAAGTAAATATGGATGTCGCACGAGTCGTGGGTCCATATTGAAAGATAGGTGATGCAAAAACAATTACTAAGAGTTCTAAAGGTGTTAGAATTGGTAAGTTGTACCTACCTAGGATTTTACTTAGAATGTCCGCGAGTCGTGGGTTCGAGGTAAAATGCTTAGGATCTTAGTACCCATTGGGAAACGCGTTCCTCTTAGATCTTTGGGAATTATAGATCTTTGAAAAACAGTGGGAGTTACATTAGATTAAAGACCTTATCTTTTGTATATCGTTATAATTCAGCATGCTCACATTTTCTCTGCTTAGCATTTAGGTTGTAGTTCTGTGATTCTCTACAATATGAAATGCAAACCCATTTGTATCCATCCTTAAGTCAAAAGAGTTGACTAAGTCCTAACTAACTCTGATTGGCTTCGGACCCTAAAATTCGTTTTATATTCCGAATAAGAGAAAGGCGTTCTCTAAAGGGCGAAGTTTTCAATTGTGAAAATTCGACCCGGGCTAAAAGAGAAGCAATCTGAGGTGAATGGATTTTTTCCAAACCACTTAAGAGCAATTGAACCACCTCATAAAAATGTTACAAGGTATAACATTATGGAATTATTCAATATTCCAAATGAGGAAACAAGTGCACACGAACAAGGTCTAAAGATCTTATTTGAAGATCTTATGGTCTCGATCATCAACCGAGAAAAGAGTTCTCTATGCACTGATTGCTTACATCGCTTCCACCATCATTCAAACCCTTTATGCTCAACTAGAATGATGCTAATGTAGCATAGTTAATCATTTAGTTGATAATGGTTGAGAGTATCCTTAAGAAGGAACAAAAGGTTGTGATGGTTAATTCTTCTTCTAGACTCACTAAGTTAAAGGCTTGAAGGCCTAAAGAAGAAGAAACCCTTAAGAGCCCAATGGAGGGGCATGTAAGGGGTACGCCCAAAAGACACTAGAGATCAAATTGGACGTTTGCTTCTAAGGTAGCAAATAAGGACTTTGAAAGGGAACTGCAAAGAGTATGAGTACTCTGAAATGTTACCTCGTTTAGTAATTCTACTAGGAATAGAATTCACTAGTCTTGAGTCAATTCTGCATAATCCGTTGTGCAAAGACTCAAGGCACTAATGTTCTGAACATACAACGAGATAACAAAAGTAAGTGAGATGACAAAGCTTCGAATTACTTTGGAACATTGAGATATAAAAGGATTAGCAAGTCAGACACCTTAAGATCATTCTATGAAAATGAACCTATAGAGTTGACTTCCTGTGAATCCTATCTCAAAGGGAAAACGTTCCCGGAACATTGTTTAGGTGAAACATGGAACGTTCCAAAATTATAGTGGATTTCGATCCATGCTGATGAGTGTAAGATGCTTAATGTAAGCACTAGATACAATCGTCAGTTTAATCATTATGAATTAATGTACTTGTTAAAGTACAAATTCGAAACTTATATGAAATTCTTAGAATTTCAAAAGGAGGTTAGGAACCGAAGTAGTCATAAGTTATAGGCAAATCGATATGATCGAGATAGCCAATATCTTATCAACTAATTCCTTAGTCATCTTAGAAATAATAGGATTATCTCTCAGTAAACTAATTCGAGAACACCTTAGTGTTTCCGAATGAGGGAATGAAACCTTATAGGATATGGTCCATTCCATAGCAAACTTTACTGACTTATAATCATTCTAGGAATAAACTCCCAGAATATGCAGTTAGAGATTTTGAATTTTGCACCTTCCAAAACCAGTCCTTTAGATGCACTATGCAATGTGGCACACTAAATTCCCTAATTATTCTTGTCCAAGAATTTAGCGGAATCCTCTTAAGTAAAGAGGATAGTGGGAGATAGGCTTGAAATGAGTTCAAGTTTATACAAACAATATTGGATATCATTTCTGCGATTCCCTTAGACAAAGGTTGTTTGTCTCAAGGAATGTATCTTTCTTAAGGAATCGTTCCTATAGAAGAAGAAAGACAAGCAAGCAGACCTCAAAGAAATTTGAGAATAAATATCAACGCCACATATAGAAGAAACGAGCCCATCTGATAAAACTTAGCCAAATTTTTGAGCATGTACACGTGTGAAACCCTTCTCTTAAGACGTGTTTAGAACGCGTTCCTAGATAGCCAAGGAATTACTTGAAGAGGAGACGCTGTCAGATTTGGAATCTGAGTAGTGTAAGCAAGCCTTGAAATCTAATATGGATTCCATATACTCGAACCAAGTTTTGACCTTGGTTGATCCACCTGATAGGATCAAGCTCGTGCAGCTTCGAGTGAATGAAAGCATTACAACCTTCTTGACGGTTGAAATGCAAAAGTCCATTTGGATTATGTTTATCACATCCTCATATTCTGACTATGAGATATGATAAATGAATATGAGAACTATCTTGTTCAATATGAGATTGAAAGAGACTGAAATAAGGTATTTCTATAAATCTCATATTCAGTGGGAGTATGCATAAGGTATACAAATCCCTAAAGTCAATCTGTGGATTGATAAAGGCTTCTAGGAGTTAGACAATTTGATTCCATAGGATAGTCAAATCGTTTGACACAGATGGAAGTCGAATAAGTCTCAAAAGTGTACATATGATAGTTACTGATGTAAGAGTCAATTTTGGTTCTTTAGAAGACGATGTCCTTCTCATTAGGAATGTCAAGGATAATGTGAAAGTTACCAATTCTTGTTTAAGAAACAATTTGACATGAAAGATCTTAGTGATTATCCTAAATTCTCGACATTGAGATCTATAGAAGATAGATCTAAGAGCATAAATGGATTATCACAAAACGAGTACATAACCATAATACTAAAAGGAGTTTAGTATGGACAATGGAACATCTCTTTTGAAGAGTATGTGTCCTAACATAACTTTAAAAGGTTAGAATGTCCAAAATCCCTTTAAGTGAAAGGGTGCATAATGTATGAAATGTTATGTACTAGACTTGATATGGCGCAACATTAAGCGTAGTGGGTCGAATCTAATATGACCTCAGAGAAGGTCATTAGATTTCTGTAAAGAATGTCCTCAGAGTACTTGAGAAGAAATGAGGATATGTATTAGTTTATAGAACCCAAAAGATCTTGTTGTTAGAAGGATATTTGATGTAACCGTTCATCAAACATAGATGATTATGAAATCATTGAAAGGATACAACTTCTACCAGAATGGTAATGCAATGTGTTGGAAAAGGGTTCCAAGGACGGACATTGCAAAACTCGACTATCGTAGTTGAGAACTTAGTCGTATTATATAACGCTAAGTTAAGTGTTTGGGTAAGAAACTCCATCTAACTTGTTAGATGAAGTTCCTAGCATGAAAACAACTCCTTTATCATATTGTATGATAAAATGGATGGTTGCTCAAGTAAGAGAACCAAGACCTCACCAAGAGACTGAACACGTGATTACGAATCACTTTATAAGGAAAAGGTGTTTCCTAAGAGATGTGTAAACAGGAGGGTCACATCAGCAGAGAATATAGCAGATCCACTTTGGAAACGCCCAAAGTCAATAGGCTCTCAAAGTGCATCTTGAGCAGATGGGACTTAGAGTACCTAAATGGCTTTTACGGGCAAGTGGGAGATTGTTAGGAATAGTGCCCTAGAAAGCCGATTAGTCATAATCCGTTTTGGGACTTTCCTGGTATCACGGACAATCTTTGAATAATATACGATTGATTAATATCATAGGCAAACACTTCTTTATATGCTCTTGTTTGGTATACGTTTACTTTAGCTGTGCATGTATGAGAACTCCCCTAATCCTGATGACTTTAGGACTCTACCATATAGGTGAAATGGTTCATGAAATGAGCCCTATATCACATAAGTCATGATTAGTAAAATACTCCAAGCCGATGAGTCCTACAGACAGTGGGAGTGTCAACCTGACTCCTCTAACGCTTGCTTGTGGGATCACGCCCTTAAGAAGGACCACCTTGTTTCATGGAGGTGCAAAGTGTATAGTTGATACGTGCGTGATACATGAGGGTGCTTACTTCAATAAGTAAGTTCACTGAGGTGCCCCGTGTGAGAAGATTCCTAAATGGGAAAGGAAGTTTCTATTTCAGGAAATGGAAACTTCCAGATTAGGAAATATCTCACGAGTTATTGATGTGATTAATTGATCCTTAGACTTGAGGTTCCATGTCACTTTATGAGTTAACTCTGTAGTCTTTGGTATAAGCTTTAAAGGGTGTCGCCTTAGACAACTGATTCAAGGCTTATGCTGGGGCTGCACAAGTGACTCATGGAAGTGAATGAGAATCAAGAAAGGACCTACACTTGCATATGCAAGGTGATCTCTTACTGTGTAAGTCATTCATATGCCATATGGAGTCCTTGGCCAAGGCAGTAGATCAAGACATCAAGAAAAGGGTTTCTTGGATTGAGATCAAATGGATATGAAATGCACTTAGCTTTAAGACCGGATTATTAGGGTTCTAATTATTCCCTTACCCTAGATCTTGGTTGAGAGATAGTAAGTAGGAGGATTGTATCTCACATGAATCAATGACTTAAAGGTTTTATCGAATCCAAACATTCCAATTCAGCTAGGGGTTAAACACCTGTTGCTAGACTATGGTCGTTTAATCTGTGGACTGATTAATTAATTAGTGAATTAATTAATTAGGGTCACTGCTAATTGAATTGAGAACCTAGAGGGTCACACACAACAACTTGGTTACATGAGTTGAGGCTTGAAAATGATTAAATGAGTTAATCGGGCCTAGAGGGTTCCACACGTGTGAAATCACATGTGTGGGTCACGTGAGGAGCACGTGTCCTTGGGACACGTGCCTCACACGTGTATATGTATATATATGATATATATTAAATAATTAAATGTGTTAATTATTTAATAGACTTCGGTTTAATTTTGAATTAAAAGGAAAGTCTTATTTTGGAGAAAAATAATCTAGTTAATTAATTATGAATTAATTAATTAGATAAAATAAGTTATTTATTTTAAATAAATAAAGTATAAAATTATCCAAAAATAGTTTGGATATTTTTAGCTCTCTTGAAAGTTGATTTGAATTAGAATTCAAAGTCAAAGTCAAATTACTTGATGATCAAGTAATAGGAGAGAGAGAGACCAAAATCCTAGCCCATAAAGGACTAGGAATTTTCGGTCCTCCCCTCTTATAAATAGGGGAGCTCGACCTCCCCTTAGAGCTAATCGAGAATTCTTTTGGTTCATGTGTTGAACACCATCCTTTCTCCAAGATAAACGAAACCCTAGGTTAAGCCTAAACACTAACTAGAGAACTAGCATCCTTACTAGTTAGATTGTAGCCAAGTTGGTGGACTATCTCTAGAGAGCTTCAAGTTAGAAGTTTTGAAGATTCGAGCTTTACCAAAAAGTGGGGATCAAGCAAAACGATCAGAAGGGATGATGAAACGATTCTGAACCCGATATGAAACGAATTAAAAAAACGAACCAAAGAAGATGGCGAAAACCGTTCGTCCATATCCTGAACGATGAATTTTTTCACGAGGGTTTTATGGCTGGCAGATTTCTACTTTCGCAAAACTGGTTTTCGAAGGGAGTTTCAATCATCTCTTTCTTGTTTCATGTTTCTTTCTTTATGTTATATTGTTAAGAACTTCCATAACATGATTTGAATCTAGGTTGGTTGGATTGTTGTCCCTACAATGGATTCTGAAGTAGAAAGAGACTTTCGAGGAACGGGTTGCCATTACCGCATGAAGCGCGTTTGAGGCCGGCTCAAAACGTGTCAAGAAAGCTACTACCCAAGTGAGTTTCTTGATCTCTACGAATTTGGATACACGATTGCGAGTCCAAGATCCTTTTGTTGGGAAATTTTTTTTTAAATTCCGCTGCTTTCTGATTCGTGTTTTCCAAGAAGTGGTATCAGAGCCACCTCGTTAATCGTGTTTCTGATTCGTCTCAATTATTCTGAATTTGGTAGAAATTCTTAGGCTTGATGCGATTGAGTATTTGTAATTGTTTTAGAAAGCCTGAATTACGAAACTGTATTTTTTCCTGAAAGTTTCTGAAAATTGGTTTTTGCAAAATTTAATTTTGAAAACTATTTTAGATTTGAAACTGTACAAACTGTTTTTGGATTTCTTGGATTGGTTTTGCTTTTGAACGAAAACACGAAACAAAACCCGGATTACGACAACACGCGAAACCCCGCGCGCGAAGGAGTCGCGCGCGCGGGCTTCGCGCAGCCCCGCCCGCCTGTCCTAGGCGCGCGCAGGCCGTGCGCCCACTCCCTCCCGCAACCGCGCGGGAGGCGTTCCGGGCGCGCCTGCCCACACCCGCCCGCAAGTTTCCGACAAGAGCTGCGCGCACGCCGCGCGCTATGCGCGCCTGCTGTGCGCTCGCGCGCGCGCTTGCGACATGCAGCCCCTTTTCGCGTACGGGGCCCCCGTTTTTCGTGATCCGTATTTTCGTGTTTCGTGCAATCCAGTCCCAATTTTTATTTTAATTTTAAAATTTTATTTTTGAATATTTATTTTAATTTTTGAATAAAACTTAAAATTGGGATTTTTTGAGAAATTGAAACGGTTTATATTTTGGGAAAATACAACCTTTGATAAAATTATTAATTTTCAGAAATTAATTGGAATTTTATCTGTTTTGGTAATTTGGGATTTATTGAAAACTTTTATAAACAAGACTCGCATCAAGTCGTGTTTTAAGTCATTAGGACTTGAAACGAGAATTTTAATTTATTGGCTAAATTTAAATTCTCGCAAAAGCATGTTAGGTGATCATGGGTTTAGATCTATGTATGGTTTTAATTTATGCACATGGATGGTTTAAATTGGGGTTGGAGCCCTATAGTTGCGTTTTTCAATTGAGGTTGGAGCCTCACTTATGTGCGTACTGTTATGTGATTTATTATGTGGCTTTCCATATTACTGTTTTTGAGGCCGGGGTATGCCCCGTGTAATTGTCTAAGGCCAATATGAAGATTGAGCCTTATTACTTTATGTCTTTTTCCTTTTATTGTAATTTGAGAGTGGAGATAGGTGGTGAGGTTTTATTTTCATTTTGGAGACAATGCACCCAAGGAGTAAGATGGACCACATTCAAGTAACAAGGAGGCCATAAGTGAAGACCCCTCAAAATGTTAGGGAGGGGAATCTCAATTGTAAAATGTAATAGAGATAGGGCTCGTATTTTGTTACCGCTTTCCCTTATGTGATTTAAACTGTTTATGTGGCATGCATGTTAGAACTTGTGATTGTGGAGTGGCTCCCACATATCACGCATAAGATAGGTAGAACCCATGATCATTATATGTTAGTATCATGCTAGGACATGTTATCTGTTTATGTGCTTGTTTGAAATGCATTTAAGTTGTACTTGCATTAATCAAGACTAATTAAATTGGATAACATATACGTTGGTGAGGTCGAACCGAACAACTCTTCGGTTGATTCGAAAATTCCCATTAAATATTAAGCTCATTTCGAATAATAGGTATTTAATTCGAGATGCAAATTTTGAATTAAATTCCTAGCATTCCATCAATAGGTTTTAAGTTTAGTAAGTAAAGCTAGTTATTGTCCGCGAGTCGTGGGATAGCTAGTGGAGCTTATTAGTTCTTAGTTACCTAATTGATCATTTTAAATGATCAATATTTCGTGGTTAATTTTGGCAAGGGCGATGTCCGCGAGTCGTGGGTCGTTCGAACTAAGTTTTGATGATGATCTTATGATTGATGGGTCTAGCTTAACGCCTAAGTAAATATGGATGTCGCACGAGTCGTGGGTCCATATTGAAAGATAGGTGATGCAAAAACAATTACTAAGAGTTCTAAAGGTGTTAGAATTGGTAAGTTGTACCTACCTAGGATTTTACTTAGAATGTCCGCGAGTCGTGGGTTCGAGGTAAAATGCTTAGGATCTTAGTACCCATTGGGAAACGCGTTCCTCTTAGATCTTTGGGAATTATAGATCTTTGAAAAACAGTGGGAGCTACATTAGATTAAAGACCTTATCTTTTGTATATCGTTATAATTCAGCATGCTCACATTTTCTCTGCTTAGCATTTAGGTTGTAGTTCTGTGATTCTCTACAATATGAAATGCAAACCCATTTGTATCCATCCTTAAGTCAAAAGAGTTGACTAAGTCCTAACTAACTCTGATTGGCTTCGGACCCTAAAATTCGTTTTATATTCCGAATAAGAGAAAGGCGTTCTCTAAAGGGCGAAGTTTTCAATTGTGAAAATTCGACCCGGGCTAAAAGAGAAGCAATCTGAGGTGAATGGATTTTTTCCAAACCACTTAAGAGCAATTGAACCACCTCATAAAAATGTTACAAGGTATAACATTATGGAATTATTCAATATTCCAAATGAGGAAACAAGTGCACACGAACAAGGTCTAAAGATCTTATTTGAAGATCTTATGGTCTCGATCATCAACCGAGAAAAGAGTTCTCTATGCACTGATTGCTTACATTGCTTCCACCATCATTCAAACCCTTTATGCTCAACTAGAATGATGCTAATGTAGCATAGTTAATCATTTAGTTGATAATGGTTGAGAGCATCCTTAAGAAGGAACAAAAGGTTGTGATGGTTAATTCTTCTTCTAGACTCACTAAGTTAAAGGCTTGAAGGCCTAAAGAAGAAGAAACCCTTAAGAGCCCAATGGAGGGGCATGTAAGGGGTACGCCCAAAAGACACTAGAGATCAAATTGGACGTTTGCTTCTAAGGTAGCAAATAAGGACTTTGAAAGGGAACTGCAAAGAGTATGAGTACTCTGAAATGTTACCTCGTTTAGTAATTCTACTAGGAATAGAATTCACTAGTCTTGAGTCAATTCTGCATAATCCGTTGTGCAAAGACTCAAGGCACTAATGTTCTGAACATACAACGAGATAACAAAAGTAAGTGAGATGACAAAGCTTCGAATTACTTTGGAACGTTGAGATATAAAAGGATTAGCAAGTCAGACACCTTAAGATCATTCTATGAAAATGAACCTATAGAGTTGACTTCCTGTGAATCCTATCTCAAAGGGAAAACGTTCCCGGAACATTGTTTAGGTGAAACATGGAACGTTCCAAAATTATAGTCGATTTCGATCCATGCTGATGAGTGTAAGATGCTTAATGTAAGCACTAGATACAATCGTCAGTTTAATCATTATGAATTAATGTACTTGTTAAAGTACAAATTCGAAACTTATATGAAATTCTTAGAATTTCAAAAGGAGGTTAGGAACCGAAGTAGTCATAAGTTATAGGCAAATCGATATGATCGAGATAGCCAATATCTTATCAACTAATTCCTTAGTCATCTTAGAAATAATAGGATTATCTCTCAATAAACTAATTCGAGAACACCTTAGTGTTTCCGAATGAGGGAATGAAACCTTATAGGATATGGTCCATTCCATAGCAAACTTTACTGACTTATAATCATTCTAGGAATAAACTCCCAGAATATACAGTTAGAGATTTTGAATTTTGCACCTTCCAAAACCAGTCCTTTAGATGCACTATGTAATGTGGCACACTAAATTCCCTAATTATTCTTGTCCAAGAATTTAGCGGAATCCTCTTAAGTAAAGAGGATAGTGGGAGATAGGCTTGAAATGAGTTCAAGTTTATACAAACAATATTGGATATCATTTCTGCGATTCCCTTAGACAAAGGTTGTTTGTCTCAAGGAATGTATCTTTCTTAAGGAATCGTTCCTATAGAAGAAGAAAGACAAGCAAGCAGACCTCAAAGAAATTTGAGAATAAATATCAACGCCACATATAGAAGAAACGAGCCCATCTGATAAAACTTAGCCAAATTTTTGAGCATGTACACGTGTGAAACCCTTCTCTTAAGATGTGTTTAGAACGCGTTCCTAGATAGCCAAGGAATTACTTGAAGAGGAGACGCTGTCAGATTTGGAATCTGAGTAGTGTAAGCAAGCCTTGAAATCTAATATGGATTCCATATACTCGAACCAAGTTTTGACCTTGGTTGATCCACCTGATAGGATCAAGCTCGTGCAGCTTCGAGTGAATGAAAGCATTACAACCTTCTTGACGGTTGAAATGCAAAAGTCCATTTGGATTATGTTTATCACATCCTCATATTCTGACTATGAGATATGATAAATGAATATGAGAACTATCTTGTTCAATATGAGATTGAAAGAGACTGAAATAAGGTATTTCTATAAATCTCATATTCAGTGGGAGTATGCATAAGGTATACAAATCCCTAAAGTCAATCTGTGGATTGATAAAGGCTTCTAGGAGTTAGACAATTTGATTCCATAGGATAGTCAAATCGTTTGACACAGATGGAAGTCGAATAAGTCTCAAAAGTGTACATATGATAGTTACTGATGTAAGAGTCAATTTTGGTTCTTTAGAAGACGATGTCCTTCTCATTAGGAATGTCAAGGATAATGTGAAAGTTACCAATTCTTGTTTAAGAAACAATTTGACATGAAAGATCTTAGTGATTATCCTAAATTCTCGACATTGAGATCTATAGAAGATAGATCTAAGAGCATAAATGGATTATCACAAAACGAGTACATAACCATAATACTAAAAGGAGTTTAGTATGGACAATGGAACATCTCTTTTGAAGAGTATGTGTCCTAACATAACTTTAAAAGGTTAGAATGTCCAAAATCCCTTTAAGTGAAAGGGTGCATAATGTATGAAATGTTATGTACTAGACTTGATATGGCGCAACATTAAGCGTAGTGGGTCGAATCTAATATGACCTCAGAGAAGGTCATTAGATTTCTGTAAAGAATGTCCTCAGAGTACTTGAGAAGAAATGAGGATATGTATTAGTTTACAGAACCCAAAAGATCTTGTTGTTAGAAGGATATTTGATGTAACCGTTCATCAAACATAGATGATTATGAAATCATTGAAAGGATATAACTTCTACCAGAATGGTAATGCAATGTGTTGGAAAAGGGTTCCAAGGACGGACATTGCAAAACTCGACTATCGTAGTTGAGAACTTAGTCGTATTATATAACGCTAAGTTAAGTGTTTGGGTAAGAAACTCCATCTAACTTGTTAGATGAAGTTCCTAGCATGAAAACAACTCCTTTATCATATTGTATGATAAAATGGATGGTTGCTCAAGTAAGAGAACCAAGACCTCACCAAGAGACTGAACACGTGATTACGAATCACTTTATAAGGAAAAGGTGTTTCCTAAGAGATGTGTAAACAGGAGGGTCACATCAGCAGAGAATATAGCAGATCCACTTTGGAAACGCCCAAAGTCAATAGGCTCTCAAAGTGCATCTTGAGCAGATGGGACTTAGAGTACCTAAATGGCTTTTACGGGCAAGTGGGAGATTGTTAGGAATAGTGCCCTAGAAAGCCGATTAGTCATAATCCGTTTTGGGACTTTCCTGGTATCACGGACAATCTTTGAATAATATACGATTGATTAATATCATAGGCAAACACTTCTTTATATGCTCTTGTTTGGTATACGTTTACTTTAGCTGTGCATGTATGAGAACTCCCATAATCCTGATGACTTTAGGACTCTACCATTTAGGTGAAATGGTTCATGAAATGAGCCCTATATCACATAAGTCATGATTAGTAAAATACTCCAAGCCGATGAGTCCTACAGACAGTGGGAGTGTCAACCTGACTCCTCTAACGCTTGCTTGTGGGATCACGCCCTTAAGAAGGACCACCTTGTTTCATGGAGGTGCAAAGTGTATAGTTGATACGTGCGTGATACATGAGGGTGCTTACTTCAATAAGTAAGTTCACTGAGGTGCCCCGTGTGAGAAGATTCCTAAATGGGAAAGGAAGTTTCTATTTCAGGAAATGGAAACTTCCAGATTAGGAAATATCTCACGAGTCATTGATGTGATTAATTTATCCTTAGACTTGAGGTTCCATGTCACTTTATGAGTTAACTCTGTAGTCTTTGGTATAAGCTTTAAAGGGTGTCGCCTTAGACAACTGATTCAAGGCTTATGCTGGGGCTGCACAAGTGACTCATGGAAGTGAATGAGAATCAAGAAAGAACCTACACTTGCATATGCAAGGTGATCTCTTACTGTGTAAGTCATTCATATGCCATATGGAGGCCTTGGCCAAGGCAGTAGATCAAGACATCAAGAAAAGGGTTTCTTGGATTGAGATCAAATGGATATGAAATGCACTTAGCTTTAAGACCGGATTATTAGGGTTCTAATTATTCCCTTACCCTAGATCTTGGTTGAGAGATAGTAAGTAGGAGGATTGTATCTCACATGAATCAATGACTTAAAGGTTCTATCGAATCCGAACATTCCAATTCAGCTAGGGGTTAAACACCTGTTGCTAGACTATGGTCGTTTAATCTGTGGACTGATTAATTAATTAGTGAATTAATTAATTAGGGTCACTGCTAATTGAATTGAGAACCTAGAGGGTCACACACAATAACTTGGTTACATGAGTTGAGGCTTGAAAATGATTAAACGAGTTAATCGGGCCTAGAGGGTTCCACACGTGTGAAATCACATGTGTGGGTGTCCTTGGGACACGTGCCTCACACGTGTATATGTATATATATGATATATATTAAATAATTAAATGTGTTAATTATTTAATAGACTTCGGTTTAATTTTAAATTAAAAGGAAAGTCTTATTTTGGAGAAAAATAATCTAGTTAATTAATTATGAATTAATTAATTAGATAAAATAAGTTATTTATTTTAAATAAATAAAGTATAAAATTATCCAAAAATAGTTTGGATATTTTTAGCTCTCTTGAAAGTTGATTTGAATTAGAATTCAAAGTCAAAGTCAAATTACTTGATGATCAAGTAATAGGAGAGAGAGAGACCAAAATCCTAGCCCATAAAGGACTAGGAATTTTCGGTCCTCCCCTCTTATAAATAGGGGAGCTCGACCTCCCCTTAGAGCTAATCGAGAATTCTTTTGGTTCATGTGTTGAACACCATCCTTTCTCCAAGATAAACGAAACCCTAGGTTAAGCCTAAACACTAACTAGAGAACTAGCATCCTTACTAGTTAGATTGTAGCCAAGTTGGTGGACTATCTCTAGAGAGCTTCAAGTTAGAAGTTTTGAAGATTCGAGCTTTACCAAAAAGTGGGGATCAAGCAAAACGATCAGAAGGGATGATGAAACGATTCTGAACCCGACAAGAAACGAATGAAAAAAACGAACCAAAGAAGATGGCGAAAACCGTTCGTCCATATCCTGAAGGATGAATTTTTTCACGAGGGTTTTATGGCTGGCAGATTTCTACTTTCGCAAAACTGGTTTTCGAAGGGAGTTTCAATCATCTCTTTCTTGTTTCATGTTTCTTTCTTTATGTTATATTGTTAAGAACTTCCATAACATGATTTGAATCTAGGTTGGTTGGATTGTTGTCCCTACAATGGATTCTTAAGTAGAAAGAGACTTTCGAGGAACGGGTTGCCATTACCGCATGAAGCGCGTTTGAGGGCGGCTCAAAACGTGTCAAGAAAGCTACTACCCAAGTGAGTTTCTTGATCTCTACGAATTTGGATACACGATTGCGAGTCCAAGATCCTTTTGTTGGGAAATTTTTTTTTAAATTCCGCAGCTTTCTGATTCGTGTTTTCCAAGAAGTGGTATCAGAGCCACCTCGTTAATCGTGTTTCTGATTCGTCTCAATTATTCTGAATTTGGTAGAAATTCTTAGGCTTGATGCGATTGAGTATTTGTAATTGTTTTAGAAAGCCTGAATTACGAAACTGTATTTTTTCCTGAAAGTTTCTGAAAATTGGTTTTTGCAAAATTTAATTTTGAAAACTATTTTAGATTTGAAACTGTACAAACTGTTTTTGGATTTCTTGGATTGGTTTTGCTTTTGAATGAAAACACGAAACAAAACCCGGATTACGACAACACGCGAAACCCCGCGCGCGAAGGAGTCGCGCGCGCGGGCTTCGCGCAGCCCCGCCCGCCTGTCCTAGGCGCGTGCAGGCCGTGCGCCCACTCCCTCCCGCAACCTCGCGGGAGGCGTTCCGGGCGCGCCTAGGCGCGCCTGCCCACACCCGCCCGCAAGTTTCCGACAGGAGCTGCGCGCACGCCGCGCGCTATGCGCGCCTGCTGTGCGCTCGCGCGCGCGCTTGCGACGTGCAGCCCCTTTTCGCGTACGGGCCCCCCGTTTTTCATGATCCGTATTTTCGTGTTTCGTGCAATCCAGTCCCAATTTTTATTTTAATTTTAAAATTTTATTTTTGAATATTTATTTTAATTTTTGAATAAAACTTAAAATTGGGATTTTTTGAGAAATTGAAACGGTTTATATTTTGGGAAAATACAACCTTTGATAAAATTATTAATTTTCAGAAATTAATTGGAATTTTATCTGTTTTGGTAATTTGGGATTTATTGAAAACTTTTATAAACAAGACTCGCATCAAGTCGTGTTTTAAGTCATTAGGACTTGAAACGAGAATTTTAATTTATTGGCTAAATTTAAATTCTCGCAAAAGCATGTTAGGTGATCATGGGTTTAGATCTATGTATGGTTTTAATTTATGCACATGGATGGTTTAAATTGGGGTTGGAGCCCTATAGTTGCGTTTTTCAATTGAGGTTGGAGCCTCACTTATGTGCGTACTGTTATGTGATTTATTATGTGGCTTTCCATATTACTGTTTTTGAGGCCGGGGTATGCCCCGTGTAATTGTCTAAGGCCAATATGAAGATTGAGCCTTATTACTTTATGTCTTTTTCCTTTTATTGTAATTTGAGAGTGGAGATAGGTGGTGAGGTTTTATTTTCATTTTGGAGACAATGCACCCAAGGAGTAAGATGGACCACATTCAAGTAACAAGGAGGCTATAAGTGAAAAACCCTCAAAATGTTAGGGAGGGGAATCTCAATTGTAAAATGTAATAGAGATAGGGCTCGTATTTTGTTACCGCTTTCCCTTATGTGATTTAAACTGTTTATGTGGCATGTATGTTAGAACTTGTGATTGTGGAGTGGCTCCCACATATCACGCATAAGATAGGTAGAACCCATGATCATTATATGTTAGTATCATGCTAGGACATGTTATCTGTTTATGTGCTTGTTTGAAATGCATTTAAGTTGTACTTGCATTAATCAAGACTAATTAAATTGGATAACATATATGTTGGTGAGGTCGAACCGAACAACTCTTCGGTTGATTCGAAAATTCCCATTAAATATTAAGCTCATTTCGAATAATAGGTATTTAATTCGAGATGCAAATTTTGAATTAAATTCCTAGCATTCCATCAATAGGTTTTAAGTTTAGTAAGTAAAGCTAGTTATTGTCCGCGAGTCGTGGGATAGCTAGTGGAGCTTATTAGTTCTTAGTTACCTAATTGATCATTTTAAATGATCAATATTTCGTGGTTAACTTTGGCAAGGGCGATGTCCACGAGTCGTGGGTCGTTCGAACTAAGTTTTGATGATGATCTTATGATTGATGGGTCTAGCTTAACGCCTAAGTAAATATGGATGTCGCACGAGTCGTGGGTCCATATTGAAAGATAGGTGATGCAAAAACAATTACTAAGAGTTCTAAAGGTGTTAGAATTGGTAAGTTGTACCTACCTAGGATTTTACTTAGAATGTCCGCGAGTCGTGGGTTCGAGGTAAAATGCTTAGGATCTTAGTACCCATTGGGAAACGCGTTCCTCTTAGATCTTTGGGAATTATAGATCTTTGAAAAACAGTGGGAGCTACATTAGATTAAAGACCTTATCTTTTGTATATCGTTATAATTCAGCATGCTCACATTTTCTCTGCTTAGCATTTAGGTTGTAGTTCTGTGATTCTCTACAATATGAAATGCAAACCCATTTGTATCCATCCTTAAGTCAAAAGAGTTGACTAAGTCCTAACTAACTCTGATTGGCTTCGGACCCTAAAATTCGTTTTATATTCCGAATAAGAGAAAGGCGTTCTCTAAAGGGCGAAGTTTTCAATTGTGAAAATTCGACACGGGCTAAAAGAGAAGCAATCTGAGGTGAATGGATTTTTTCCAAACCACTTAAGAGCAATTGAACCACCTCATAAAAATGTTACAAGGTATAACATTATGGAATTATTCAATATTCCAAATGAGGAAATAAGTGCACACGAACAAGGTCTAAAGATCTTATTTGAAGATCTTATGGTCTCGATCATCAACCGAGAAAAGAGTTCTCTATGCACTGATTGCTTACATTGCTTCCACCATCATTCAAACCCTTTATGCTCAACTAGAATGATGCTAATGTAGCATAGTTAATCATTTAGTTGATAATGGTTGAGAGCATCCTTAAGAAGGAACAAAAGGTTGTGATGGTTGATTCTTCTTCTAGACTCACTAAGTTAAAGGCTTGAAGGCCTAAAGAAGAAGAAACCCTTAAGAGCCCAATGGAGGGGCATGTAAGGGGTACGCCCAAAAGACACTAGAGATCAAATTGGACGTTTGCTTCTAAGGTAGCAAATAAGGACTTTGAAAGGGAACTGCAAAGAGTATGAGTACTCTGAAATGTTACCTCGTTTAGTAATTCTACTAGGAATAGAATTCACTAGTCTTGAGTCAATTCTGCATAATCCGTTGTGCAAAGACTCAAGGCACTAATGTTCTGAACATACAACGAGATAACAAAAGTAAGTGAGATGACAAAGCTTCGAATTACTTTGGAACGTTGAGATATAAAAGGATTAGCAAGTCAGACACCTTAAGATCATTCTATGAAAATGAACCTATAGAGTTGACTTCCTGTGAATCCTATCTCAAAGGGAAAACGTTCCCGGAACATTGTTTAGGTGAAACATGGAATGTTCCAAAATTATAGTGGATTTCGATCCATGCTGATGAGTGTAAGATGCTTAATGTAAGCACTAGATACAATCGTCAGTTTAATCATTATGAATTAATGTACTTGTTAAAGTACAAATTCGAAACTTATATGAAATTCTTAGAATTTCAAAAGGAGGTTAGGAACCGAAGTAGTCATAAGTTATAGGCAAATCGATATGATCGAGATAGCCAATATCTTATCAACTAATTCCTTAGTCATCTTAGAAATAATAGGATTATCTCTCAGTAAACTAATTCGAGAACACCTTAGTGTTTCCGAATGAGGGAATGAAACCTTATAGGATATGGTCCATTCCATAGCAAACTTTACTGACTTATAATCATTCTAGGAATAAACTCCCAGAATATGCAGTTAGAGATTTTGAATTTTGCACCTTCCAAAACCAGTCCTTTAGATGCACTATGCAATGTGGCACACTAAATTCCCTAATTATTCTTGTCCAAGAATTTAGCGGAATCCTCTTAAGTAAAGAGGATAGTGGGAGATAGGCTTGAAATGAGTTCAAGTTTATACAAACAATATTGGATATCATTTCTGCGATTCCCTTAGACAAAGGTTGTTTGTCTCAAGGAATGTATCTTTCTTAAGGAATCGTTCCTATAGAAGAAGAAAGACAAGCAAGCAGACCTCAAAGAAATTTGAGAATAAATATCAACGCCACATATGGAAGAAACGAGCCCATCTGATAAAACTTAGCCAAATTTTTGAGCATATACACGTGTGAAACCCTTCTCTTAAGACGTGTTTAGAACGCGTTCCTAGATAGCCAAGGAATTACTTGAAGAGGAGACGCTGTCAGATTTGGAATCTGAGTAGTGTAAGCAAGCCTTGAAATCTAATATGGATTCCATATACTCGAACCAAGTTTTGACCTTGGTTGATCCACCTGATAGGATCAAGCTCATGCAGCTTCGAGTGAATGAAAGCATTACAACCTTCTTGACGGTTGAAATGCAAAAGTCCATTTGGATTATGTTTATCACATCCTCATATTCTGACTATGAGATATGATAAATGAATATGAGAACTATCTTGTTCAATATGAGATTGAAAGAGACTGAAATAAGGTATTTCTATAAATCTCATATTCAGTGGGAGTATGCATAAGGTATACAAATCCCTAAAGTCAATCTGTGGATTGATAAAGGCTTCTAGGAGTTAGACAATTTGATTCCATAGGATAGTCAAATCGTTTGACACAGATGGAAGTCGAATAAGTCTCAAAAGTGTACATATGATAGTTACTGATGTAAGAGTCAATTTTGGTTCTTTAGAAGACGATGTCCTTCTCATTAGGAATGTCAAGGATAATGTGAAAGTTACCAATTCTTGTTTAAGAAACAATTTGACATGAAAGATCTTAGTGATTATCCTAAATTCTCGACATTGAGATCTATAGAAGATAGATCTAAGAGCATAAATGGATTATCACAAAACGAGTACATAACCATAATACTAAAAGGAGTTTAGTATGGACAATGGAACATCTCTTTTGAAGAGTATGTGTCCTAAGATAACTTTAAAAGGTTAGAATGTCCAAAATCCCTTTAAGTGAAAGGGTGCATAATGTATGAAATGTTATGTACTAGACTTGATATGGCGCAACATTAAGCGTAGTGGGTCGAATCTAATATGACCTCAGAGAAGGTCATTAGATTTCTGTAAAGAATGTCCTCAGAGTACTTGAGAAGAAATGAGGATATGTATTACTTTACAGAACCCAAAAGATCTTGTTGTTAGAAGGATATTTGATGTAACCGTTCATCAAACATAGATGATTATGAAATCATTGAAAGGATATAACTTCTACCAGAATGGTAATGCAATGTGTTGGAAAAGGGTTCCAAGGACGGACATTGCAAAACTCGACTATCGTAGTTGAGAACTTAGTCGTATTATATAACGCTAAGTTAAGTGTTTGGGTAAGAAACTCCATCTAACTTGTTAGATGAAGTTCCTAGCATGAAAACAACTCCTTTATCATATTGTATGATAAAATGGATGGTTGCTCAAGTAAGAGAACCAAGACCTCACCAAGAGACTGAACACGTGATTACGAATCACTTTATAAGGAAAAGGTGTTTCCTAAGAGATGTGTAAACAGGAGGGTCACATCAGCAGAGAATATAGCAGATCCACTTTGGAAACGCCCAAAGTCAATAGGCTCTCAAAGTGCATCTTGAGCAGATGGGACTTAGAGTACCTAAATGGCTTTTACGGGCAAGTGGGAGATTGTTAGGAATAGTGCCCTAGAAAGCCGATTAGTCATAATCCGTTTTGGGACTTTCCTGGTATCACGGACAATCTTTGAATAATATACGATTGATTAATATCATAGGCAAACACTTCTTTATATGCTCTTGTTTGGTATACGTTTACTTTAGCTGTGCATGTATGAGAACTCCCCTAATCCTGATGACTTTAGGACTCTACCATTTAGGTGAAATGGTTCATGAAATGAGCCCTATATCACATAAGTCATGATTAGTAAAATACTCCAAGCCGATGAGTCCTACAGACAGTGGGAGTGTCAACCTGACTCCTCTAACGCTTGCTTGTGGGATCACGCCCTTAAGAAGGACCACCTTGTTTCATGGAGGTGCAAAGTGTATAGTTGATACATGCGTGATACATGAGGGTGCTTACTTCAATAAGTAAGTTCACTGAGGTGCCCCGTGTGAGAAGATTCCTAAATGGGAAAGGAAGTTTCTATTTCAGGAAATGGAAACTTCCAGATTAGGAAATATCTCACGAGTCATTGATGTGATTAATTTATCCTTAGACTTGAGGTTCCATGTCACTTTATGAGTTAACTCTGTAGTCTTTGGTATAAGCTTTAAAGGGTGTCGCCTTAGACAACTGATTCAAGGCTTATGCTGGGGCTGCACAAGTGACTCATGGAAGTGAATGAGAATCAAGAAAGGACCTACATTTGCATATGCAAGGTGATCTCTTACTGTGTAAGTCATTCATATGCCATATGGAGTCCTTGGCCAAGGCAGTAGATCAAGACATCAAGAAAAGGGTTTCTTGGATTGAGATCAAATGGATATGAAATGCACTTAGCTTTAAGACCGGATTATTAGGGTTCTAATTATTCCCTTACCCTAGATCTTGGTTGAGAGATAGTAAGTAGGAGGATTGTATCTCACATGAATCAATGACTTAAAGGTTCTATCGAATCCGAACATTCCAATTCAGCTAGGGGTTAAACACCTGTTGCTAGACTATGGTTGTTTAATTTGTGGACTGATTAATTAATTAGTGAATTAATTAATTAGGGTCACTGCTAATTGAATTGAGAACCTAGAGGGTCACACACAACAACTTGGTTACATGAGTTGAGGCTTGAAAATGATTAAACGAGTTAATCGGGCCTAGAGGGTTCCACACGTGTGAAATCACACGTGTGGGTCACGTGAGGAGCACTTGTCCTTGGGACACGTGCCTCACACGTGTATATGTATATATATGATATATATTAAATAATTAAATGTGTTAATTATTTAATAGACTTTGGTTTAATTTTGAATTAAAAGGAAAGTCTTATTTTGGAGAAAAATAATCTAGTTAATTAATTATGAATTAATTAATTAGATAAAATAAGTTATTTATTTTAAATAAATAAAGTATAAAATTATCCAAAAATAGTTTGGATATTTTTAGCTCTCTTGAAAGTTGATTTGAATTAGAATTCAAAGTCAAAGTCAAATTACTTGATGATCAAGTAATAGGAGAGAGAGAGACCAAAATCCTAGCCCATAAAGGACAAGGAATTTTCGATCCTCCCCTCTTTTAAATAGGGGAGCTCGAGCTCCCCTTAGAGCTAATCGAGAATTCTTTTGGTTCATGTGTTGAACACCATCCTTTCTCCAAGATAAACGAAACCCTAGGTTAAGCCTAAACACTAACTAGAGAACTAGCATCCTTACTAGTTAGATTGTAGCCAAGTTGGTGGACTATCTCTAGAGAGCTTCAAGTTAGAAGTTTTGAAGATTCGAGCTTTACCAAAAAGTGGGGATCAAGCAAAACGATCAGAAGGGATGATGAAACGATTCTGAACCCGACATGAAACGAATGAAAAAAATGAACCAAAGAAGATGGTGAAAACCGTTCGTCCATATCCTGAAGGATGAATTTTTTCACGAGGGTTTTATGGCTGGCAGATTTCTACTTTCGCAAAACTGGTTTTCGAAGGGAGTTTCAATCATCTCTTTCTTGTTTCATGTTTCTTTCTTTATGTTATATTGTTAAGAACTTCCATAACATGATTTGAATCTAGGTTGGTTGGATTGTTGTCCCTACAATGGATTCTTAAGTAGAAAGAGACTTTCGAGGAACGGGTTGCCATTACCGCATAAAGCGCGTTTGAGGGCGGCTCAAAACGTGTCAAGAAAGCTACTACCCAAGTGAGTTTCTTGATCTCTACGAATTTGGATACACGATTGCGAGTCCAAGATCCTTTTGTTGGGAAATTTTTTTTTAAATTTCGATGCTTTATGATTCGTGTTTTCCAACAGTTAGTGTGTATTTTGGGCTTAATTTACTTTAATTTTCCCCACATATCTGATAGGAAATCTACTTAATTATGCTTAAATTTGGCATTACAGGTCTGATTATGGAGAAATGAAGTACAATGCGAGATATGGATCAAAAAAAGTTCCAAGTGCAGAAAAAGACCTGAGCCATGATCTCAAGCGATGATCATCCCTTGAACTAAGTGGTGACGTAGCAGACACATCATCAAAGTCAAAAGTTGCGACTGATTTTCTATTTTTGGCGAACTTCATCTACTTGTAGCTGCTTTATTAGTATTTGGCATCTTAATAAGAATATTATCAGGTTTTGGGATGCTAAAGAATATTTAGCCTTGATTTGTGTGCCAAAGATTGGATTTCCAAGCATATAACCAAGGCTTTTGGAGAAATAAAAAGAAGGATTCAGCTTCTCTTAGGGAAAAAGGAAGTAACGTAGCAGCAGTAGCAGCTGAAGAACAGAAGCAAAACAGGGAACTTCTCCCCTGTTATGATCAGCAAGCAATTTCTTTCCTTTATTCTCTTTTTCACTTATGTTAATGCTTAGATTTGCGTAGCTAGTTGAACTCTCTTGTTTAGATCAGCTGTGTTAGCTTATTTTCAGTTTTTTTGAAACAGTTGTTGTTCGGTTATTTTGCAAGCATGTACAGCAGCTAATCTCTCTTTTATCCTAGTAAAGCTGTTTCTTTGATTCATGCTTTGGTTTTGTGAGACCTAATTGTGTTTATGCAGCTCTAAATTCTTGGTATATGCATGTATCTTGTGTGTATTGTTCGAACTCGTTTTTGGATGATTTTCTGATCAGTTGTTATCTTGAAACTTGTTTTATTTGACTGCACAAATACTTGATCCGTAATTGTCTTGTAAATGTGCTTGAAGAGTCACATATCATTGATAGTTTATCACCTTGTTTACTTGAGATTGATGAGATGCATGTGTAATAACTTAAACATTCCAAGCTTCTTTGAGTTTGTTGGTTAGGATCGGTATCCTTTTCATGATCAATGCTATCACGAAGTTAAATCTTAAGAGCGCTTCTATAAGACTGCTTTTGTGATAAGAGAATGGTTAGTGAGCTTCTCATGATCATTATAAACTTAAGAAAGGATGAGGTGTGTAGAGCTTGTTACCACTATAGCTGGTCTATCAATGAATTAGAGTTGAATACTGAATCTATGATCGAACCAATGGCATGAATTTTAAGAACAACTTGGCTAGGATAATCCCACTTTAATTCAATTAATTTCAGTCACTTTGCATCATCTTTCACTTGCTTGTTATCCTTGTTTTAGTGTTTAGTTTGTAGTTTGATTAATTACACAAACCCCCCCCCCTTGTTGTGAACTCTTTCGTGGTTTGTTTCCTTGGTCATTTTGGAATATATAAGAATTGCTAGTCCTTTGGGTTCGACCCTTTGCTGCTATACTCAATTTATTGCGTGTTGGAAAGTGAAGGTATTATTTGGTGGATTCGGCACCCATCAAGTTTTTGGCGCCGTTGCCGGGGACTAGATTTAATAGGTTTTGTTTTCTTGTATGACCAGGTCTGAATATTCCAAGAAATTGGTTCCTTACGATCCTGAGATTGAAGGAACATTAAGGCAAATCAAGAAAGAAGCTAGAATACGCAAATAACAAGCTGAAAGTAGCAGATTTCTTGAAGAAGATCAGTTCCCCTGTTTGGTCAATTTATTCACTGACACAGATACCAGAAGCGTTAGCTGTGGTCATCCCTTAAGCATGGCCGCAGACAATCAGACACTGAGGCAGCTGGCAGCACCACCTGTAGCTCAAGAACCTTTGTGTATTACATTGCCTACTGTGACAACTGGCTTTGAGCTAAAGTCAGGACTGATTCACTTACTTCCTACGTTCAGAGACAAGGAAAATGAAGACCCAAATCAACACCTTAAAGAGTTTCATGTGGTTTGCTCTAGCATGAGACCAAATGGAGTTACGGGGGAACAGATCAAATTGAGAGCATTACCGTTCTCATTAGCTGATGATGCGAAAGAATGGTTGTATTGTTTACCCATCAATCACAACTTGGACAGCCATGGCTTCGGCTTTCTTGGAGAAAATTTTCCCCACATCTAGAGTTGTCTCCACAAGAAGGGAGATAGTTTCAGTTAGACAAAAAGAATCTGAAACTCTCCATAATTATTGGGAAAGATTTAAGAAACTCTTGGCATGTTGTCCACAACATGGACACTCGGAGCAAGCTTTGATCCAATATTTTTATGAAGGTTTAATTCCAATGGAGAGGCGAATGATGGATGCAGCAAGTGGTGGTGTAATTGTTAACAAAACTCCAAATGAAGCAAGACAGCTAATTTCTACCATGGCTGCTAATTCTCAACAGTTTGGCAACCACCAAGATATTTCAAGGAAGGTAAATGAGGTAAGCTCCACTTCAATTGAAAGTCAATTAAATAGATTAACAACTTTTTTGCAGAATCTAGCTGTGGCAAATTCAACACCATCTTTTGTTTGTGGAATCTGTACGAGTCCCGATCACCACACAGATTTATGCCCAACACTCCAAGTAGATGGAACCGAAAATGTGAGTGCAATGGGAGGAGGTTTCCAACAAAGAAAGTATGATCCATATTCAAATACATACAATCCGGGATGGAAGGATCATCCTAATTTTAGCTATGCACCAAGGCTTCAATTGTTTCAAGGACAACAAAATTTTCAGCCAAGGCCACCCATACAAAGACCACCTTAAATCTTCCAGCCACATCAGAATTTTCAGCCACAACAACCAAATTTTCAGCAACCTTCAAGCTCTAATTCAGATACGTCTTTAGAAGATATGTTCAAGGCTTTTATGACTAACAACCAACAATTTCAGCAGGAAACGAGAGCAAATATGCAGCAGTTCCAGTCCACTGTTCAAAACTTGGAAAATCAGTTGGGACAGCTAGCAACTTCAGTCGGTAAGCTTGAAAACAAAGGAAAATTACCATCTCAAATGATCGATCCGAGGCAAAATGTTAGCGCTATTACCCTGAGGAGTGGAAAGGAGCTCGAATTGCCTGTGAGGAAGCAGAAAGAAGGACAAAGTAGTGGAAAAACAGAGCAAAACAGAGCAGATTTTGATGCTGATGCTGATTCAGTAGGCAAGGGCGTAAGCTATGATCATAGCTTAGAGACAGAGCAGCAAGCAGAACCTACTGTGCAGCCCAAACCTCTGATGATTCCACCACCTTTTCCTCAACGATTTGCACAGTCTAAGAAGGCCAAGGAAGAGAAAGAAATCCTGGACACATTCAGAAAGGTTGAGTTGAATATCCCGCTTCTTGATGCCATAAAACAAATTCCAACGTATGCTAAATTTCTTAAAGAACTTTGTACAAATAAAAGAAAATTATTGGGGAATGAAAAAGTGAGTGTAGGAGAAAATGTATCAGTTGTACTTCAAAGAAAACTCCCACCTAAGTGTAAGGATCAAGGTATGTTTGCAATTCCATGCAAGATAGGTAATTTAGGCATAAAGCATGCTATGTGTGATTTAGGTGCTTCAATAAATGTTATGCCTTTGTCTATCTATTCTTCACTTAACATTGGTCCTTTGAAGGGAACATGAGTTATTATACAGCTAGCTGATAGGTCCATTGTACATCCAGAAGGTGTGTTGGAAGATGTTCTTGTACAAGTTAATAATTTGGTATTTCCTGCAGATTTCTTTGTGCTTGATATGGAGGATGATAAGATTTCAAAGTCTTTAGAATTGCTGCTTGGGAGACCATTTTTTAGCACAGCAAGAGCAAAGATTGATGTCCATGATGGAACATTAACGATGGAGTTTGATGGAGATCTCATTAAATTCAATGCTTATGATGCCATGAAATATCCTACTGAAAATGTTTCAAATGTTTCTTCCATTGATGTTATTGATAATCTGACAGAAACCACCTCGAAATTGGATTATTATGATGAACTTTACTTAGCATTAGGTGACAGCCTATATGTTGATCAACTTAAGGAATTAGAAGCTAAGTATGAAATAAAGGAAGATGTTATTGATCTTGTTCATGCATTAGAAGCTCCTAAACTTGTTAAGCACAATGTCTCTTGTAATAAATTGACTACTTCTCATACTAAATTACTTCCCTCTATTGTACAGGCCCCTGATTTGGAACTTAAACCGCTGCCATCACACCATAAATATGCATATTTAGGTGATGAAGAAACTCTTCCAGTGATTATTTCAAATAAACTCTCAACTTTGGAGGAAGATAAATTGATACGGGTACTTAGGGAATTCAAGGCGGTCTTGGGTTGGACTGTTGCAGACGTAAAAGGCTTGAGTCCATCCACTTGTATACACAAAATCATCTTGCAAGAGGACTGCAAACCAAGTAGAGAAGCTCAAAGAAGATTGAATCCTCCAATAATGGAAGTTGTGAAGAAAGAAATTCTCAAACTCTTAGATGCCGACATCATATACCCTATTTCGGATAGTAGATGGGTAAGTCCCGTACAAGTTATTCCTAAGAAAACAGGTATAACAGTGGTAGAAAATGCAGCTGGAGAAATGGTACCAACTCGAGTGCAAAATGGTTGGCGTGTGTGCATGGATTATAGAAGATTGAATGCAGCCACCAAGAAGGACCATTTTCCCTTGCCATTCATTGATCAAATGCTTGAAAGGCTTGCGGGAAAGACACATTATTGTTGTCTTGATGGATACTCTGGATTTTATCAAATTCCCGTTACACCAGAAGATCAAGAGAAGACTACATTCACATATCCATTTGGAACATTTGCATTCCGGCGTATGTCATTTGGACTTTGCAATGCCCCTGCCACATTTCAAAGGTGTATGGTGAGCATATTTTCAGATTATGTTGAGGATATAATTGAAGTCTTCATGGATGATTTTACTGTTTATGGGAATTCATTTGATGCATGCTTGAATAATTTGGCCAAAGTTTTGGAAAAATGTCTTGAAAGCAATCTTGTTTTAAACTATGAAAAATGCCATTTTATGGTTGATTAAGGGGTGATTTTAGGACATATTGTTTCCATTAGAGGTATTGAGGTTGACAAGTCTAAAATTGATATTATAGAATCTTTGCCTTACCCCACAAGTGTGCGGGAGATTCGTTCTTTTCTTGGACATACAGGGTTCTATAGGAGGTTCATAAAAGATTTTTCAAAGATTGCACAACCTCTATGCAAGCTGCTACAAAAGGATGTAGAATTCAAGATTGATGAAGCTTGCAAAGAAGCATTTGACTCGCTGAAAATGAAGCTAACTTCTGCCCCAATAATTCAAGCACCTGACTGGAATCATCCCTTTGAATTGATGTGTGATGCAAGCGACTATGCTATTGGAGCTGTTCTTGGACAAAAGATAGATAAATCACCTCATGTGATTTATTATGCTTCAAAGATGTTGGATACAGCTCAAATCAATTATACCACAACTGAAAAAGAGCTTTTAGCTATTGTTTTTGCTTTAGATAAATTCCGTGCATACTTGTTAGGTACTAAAGTGATTGTTTATTCTGATCATGCAGCACTTAGGTACCTCTTGAAGAAAAAAGAAGTAAAACCAAGGTTGATACGTTGGATCCTATTGATGCAAGAGTTTGATATAGAAATCAGAGACAAGAAAGGATCAGAGAACTTAGTTGCTGACCATCTGAGTCGAATCCTAGCAGATGCAGACTCCAACCCCATAAAAGATGAATTTCCAGATGAGCAACTGTTCTCCGTAGCTGATGGTAAGCTAAGGTCATGCCTAACGCATGCCCCTTGGTATGTAGACATGGTAAACTTTCTGGTATCTAAAATTTTTCCTGATAAATTGTCTAGATCTGAGCATGATAAGATAAAAAAAGTGATGCTAAATACTATGTATGGGATGATCCTTACCTTTGGAAGTTTTGTGCAGATCAAGTGATTAGGAGATGCATAAGCGAAGAGGAAATACACTCTTTTTTAAAATTCTGTCATTCTTATGAATGTGGAGGTCACTTTGGACCAAAAAGAACTGCAAGAAAGGCTTTAGAATGCGGATTGTATTGGCCTACATTATTTCGAGATGCATTCATGTTCTGTAAATCTTGTGAAAATTGTCAAAAAACTGGAAATTTGAGTTCTAGAAATCAAATGCCATTATCCCCTATTTTAATCTGTGAAATATTTGATGTTTGAGGCATAGACTTTATGGGTCCATTTCCTAGTTCTTTTGGCAATAATTATATATTACTTGCAGTTGATTATGTATCTAAATGGTTTGAGGCAAAAGCCACAAGGACTAATGATGCTAAAACTATTGTAGGGTTCATGAAGTCTAACATCTTTAGCAGGTTTGGAACTCCAAAAGCGATCATCAGTGACCGTGGCACCCATTTTTGTAATAGAGTGGTTGCAGCTTTGCTTAAGAAATACAATGTTACACACAGGACATCGACTGCCTATCATCCACAAACAAGTGGACAAGCTGAAATTTCCAACCGTGAAGTGAAGTCCATCTTGGAGAAAACTGTAAATCCAAATAGAAGAACTGGAGTTTGAAGCTTGATGATGCTTTGTGGGCTTATAGAACAGCCTATAAGACTCCCATTGGCATGTCTCCATATAGGCTAGTCTTTGGAAAGCCTTGTCACTTACCTGTAGAATTGGAGCACAAAGCATTATGGGCCATTAAGCAATGCAACATGAAGATAGATGATGTTGGAATACATAGGAAGTTACAACTTCAAGAGTTGGATGAATTGAGGAATGAAGCATATGAAAGTGCAAAAATTTACAAAGAAAAAACCAAAAACTTTCATGATAAGATGATTTCCAGGAAGACTTTTCAAATTGGGCAAAAAGTTTTATTATTTCATTCACGTTTAAAGTTATTTCCTGGTAAGTTAAGGTCTAGATGGATAGGACCTTTTGTTGTAACTGATATATTTCCTCATGGTGCAGTGGCTATCAAAAGCTTAGAGACTGGAAAAGCTTTTAAAGTTAATGGACACCGTCTCAAGCCATTTTAAGAGGGATTCCAAGCTCATACAGTGGAGGAAGTCAGCTTGGACAGCCCCACTCTAATGTATTAAAAATGCGAAGACTCCGTCTAGCCTAGGACATTAAACAAGGACGCTTATTGGGAGGCAACCCAATCCCTTTTATTTATTGTTGCTTAGTTACAGTTTCTCTTTGTTTTTGTCAAGAGAATACTGTGATTTTTGACTAAGGACCTCTTTTTGTTTTGTTTGCAGATTTTGACAGAAATTGTTACCAGGACAAAACCTTTAGAGATGGTCATTCTTGGGCTCATGGCACAGGCATTTTTCAACACCTAAAAAAAAAAAAAAAAAAAACCTTCCATTGTCTTCCTCAGAAACTCAACCGTCACCCTCCATCTTCACCACCAGCCACCGCGAACCACCACCCCCCACACCCATGGCGAAAACAAGGTCCAAGGGACCTGCTGCACCTCCACCGCCATCAAAGCCGCCGCGCCGTACAGTCCAGAAAACGCGCACATTGCGCAACCTCAGTGAGCAGCCACAAGCTCTGGCCAAAGCACCAGAAAAGATGCATGCAGAACCACCGGAGCCAGCAACCAAACCTCCGCCGTCCCAAGACCCACCCCAGGTAACGCAAACCTCAAACCCTCCTTCTCCCACTTACCATACCGCTTCTGAAAACCATTCCCATTCATCTTCTCCACACCATAACACCATTGAAAACCAAGGTCTGGGGGAAGAAATCCGTTCTGATAAAAACCCAGAAATTAAAATCCAAAACCCTAACCCTCAAACCATCATAACCGAGAACCAAGTTAATCCCTCAACAACAGACAACCTTGCACCTGTGATTACTGAAGAACCCCCAATTCCCACAAAATCTATCCCAAACATTTCAAAACCTCAGAGGGAAACTCGTTCCAAAAGGAACCAAGGACAGATGCCCAGAAAAAGGAAGTTGATTCTGCAGGATGAAAGCGAAGAAGAGCCTAAGGGAGGGCCAAATGTTAGGGTTGAGCAAAGGGGAATTGAAGAAGAAATAAGTTTGCATAAAGACGTTCCGGCAAAGAAGATGGGTACACGACTGATCAAAGCCAGAAAGAAGAAGAGTTTAAAAAATAAACCAACTGCCAAAGGGATTGACACAGCAAAGATAGCAGCACAAATGGAGACACATATGGAGGAAGAATAGGGAGGGAACCAGAATGAGTCAAATATGCACATGGAGCAAGAACGTGTGAAGCAAGTGTACAAAAGGCAGAGAACAACTGGAAGGAAAAATACAAGTGCAAACAGAGAAAATATGGATGTTGATGAGACTGCAGCACAGACAGATGTGCCCTTGGAAACAAAATTAGAAAATGCAGCAGAATTGGAGAAAGAACAAGAAGAAGCTGCTAGGGAAGATGAGGATGGCCCAGCAATTGATGAACAGGATGCGCGGCATAAGCAAAGAAAAGGAAAAACAGCTATTCCAGCAAAGAAACGAAGAAACAGGTATCCCAAAGGTAGAGCACCTCCACCAACACATTTCACCACCCTAGGAGGTAATTTGAAATTCAGCAAAGCAGAGAAAAAGAGGTACAAACGAATTAAAGATTTTGCTATTTCTCCTGCAAAGTGTTTACATACCTCTACTTTGGACAAGTTTGAACTTTTGGAACCTGTAAACAAACTGATGGATAACATAGGCTGGAAAATTTTCTTTGATATTGACTGTGACATGTTCTATGAACTTACTTTAGAATTCTATACCACATTCAAGTTGCAGAAAAAAAAAAGCACACAACTGGGATGTAAAAGATGTAGTAAAGTTCAGACTAATGGGTAAACGATTCAGTTATTCAATTAATGAGTTTTGTCTTGCATTGAACTTTACTGACTTTAAAGATGAGGGCGAATTTGAATGTTTGGGTGACTTTCCTACTGAATTTGATGTTGATAAAGCCTTTTTTGAGTTGACTGCTGGAAAGTTTCATAAATTTAAAGAATCTACAAGCAAAAGCATTCACTTAAAAGACCCTGCCATTATTTACATACATAGATTGATTGCTAATTTTTTTCTCTCAAAGATGTGAAGGGTCCAGCACTATCATAAAAACGGAACTTTATTTTTTATGGGCTATATGGCACAATCACAAGGTCAATTTAGGATTCTGGGTTGCCACACACATTTACCACTGCAAACAATGGAAATCTCCTTTTAAACTTGTACACATAATCACACACATTGCTTTGCATGAGAAAATACTTGATTTGGACAATCATGATATGAATGTGTATTCCACACTTGACTTCCTTGATGAGCAGAGTCTACTTAACATGAGGATACTCCAAAAGAAAAATAGAGTATTAGTGTTTCCTGGTGCAGGTACAACTCCTGTGGAAATTGAAGAACATGTTGAACCTGAGACAACAACCAGCACCTCCAACACTGCACAGTTGGACAGAATTGAGATGAGCCTCACAACTGTCCTAGCTAAATTGGAAAACCATGAAAAGTCAGTAGAGAAGCTCCCAGCCATGGAGAAATCAATGGACATCATGGCTAAGCACATAGCAAGTGCAGAAGGAGATATTGAGGCCATCAAGAAAGGCCTCAAAATTGGCCCTCAATGATCTGCATTCAGGGAAGTCCTCATACTCTTAACTTTTCTTTAATTTAACATTGAGGACAATGTGAGATAAGTGGGGGGGGGGGGGGGGAGGAGGAGTATGAATTTGTGCATGTTGTTTTGCTGGTTTATGAATGTGGAATCTGTGTTTGAATAACTGTTTTTGGATTGAATTTGTGTGTTAGTTGGCCTCATTTTATTTATACCAAAGTTGTTCAGTTGTTAGTTATTTTAGGTCTTTTTGTGCATTTTGTGCAGTCTCTGAGAGGTTAAAATCTGGTCATGTGCAACATATTTGGATTTGAGAGCTTGTGAACATCAAAAATTGGTTGAAGTAGCATGAATTTCCATGTTTGATTTTTGGAATTGAACAAACTTAAAAGTATTTTGGCTTTGCTAGAGAATGTTTTTGAATTTGGATTAAAGGATGAAAATTTTAAAAAATTGCATGCATTAAATTGAAACTTCATGTGTGAAAATTTGTGGAATTTTTGGGCTGTTTAAAATAAAGTAATGATGCTGAATGATTAATGTCAAGAATGTTATTGAGGGTTCTGAATAAGGCTTTTAAAGCCATTTATCTCTAAATAAGGCTGTCTCAGCCATTTCCTTGATGCATTTTTGCTCGTTTCACTCCGCTGGTCACCTGAAAAACGGGTGACTATGAGTGATGCATTTTTATGCAGTCTAGGGATAGTCATTTATTACCAAAGCGGTATTATGACACCCAAAATAGACAACACTTTAAAATTTTGTGCTAAGTGAAACCCTCACTTTAAGTTCATGAATCTTTTGAATTTAGACAGTCCGAATCGAACACACTTTGATCACATGATTGTAACTGCTACTTGGTAAGATCTGCATGATGAAATGAACTCTAAATTCCTCAACATACTCTAGCAAGTTAAGATACTTAGAATTTGCCCTTTTCCATTTTGAAAGGCTGTGGAGACTTGTTGTCAAACTCATTTTAGTGTTCACCTTGTCTTACTGATAAATTGTGGGGCTGTAATGGTTAGAGGATGATCTCTCTCTCTTTTTGAAGTCTAGTTGCAACTGCTTGAGGGCAAGTATAGTTCAAGTGTGGGGGGATTTGTTAGTGTGTATTTTGGGCTTAATTTACTTTAATTTTCCCCACATATCTGATAGGAAATCTACTTAATTGTGCTTAAATTTGGCATTACAGGTCTGATTATGGAGAAATGAAGTACAATGCGAGATATGGATCAAAAAAAGTTTCAAGTGCAGAAAAAGACCTGAGCCATGATCTCAAGCCATGATCATCCCTTGAACTAAGTGGTGACGTAGCAGACACATCATCAAAGTCAAAAGTTGCGACTGATTTTCTATTTTTGGCGAACTTCAGCTACTTGTAGCTGCTTTATTAGTATTTGGCGTCTTAATAAGAATATTATCAGGTTTTGGGATGCTAAAGAATATTTAGCCTTGATTTGTGTGCCAAAGATTGGATTTCTAAGCATATAACCAAGGCTTTTGGAGAAATAAAAAGAAGGATTCAGCTTCTCTTAGGGAAAAAGGAAGTAACGTAGCAGCAGTAGCAGCTGAAGAACAGAAGCAAAACAGGGGACTTCTCCCCTGTTATGATCAGCAAGCAATTTCTTTCCTTTATTCTCTTTTTCACTTACGTTAATGCTTAGATTTGCATAGCTAGTTGAACTCTCTTGTTTAGATCAGCTGTGTTAGCTTATTTTCAGTTTTTTTGAAACAGTTGTTGTTCGGTTATTTTGCAAGCATGTACAGCAGCTAATCTCTCTTTTATCCTAGTAAAGCTGTTTCTTTGATTCATGCTTTGGTTTTGTGAGACCTAATTGTGTTTATGCAGCTCTAAATTCTTGGTATATGCATGTATCTTGTGTGTATTGTTTGAACTCGTTTTTGGATGATTTTCTGATCAATTGTTATCTTGAAACTTGTTTTATTTGACTGCACGAATACTTGATCCGTAATTGTCTTGTAAATGTGCTTGAAGAGTCACACATCATTGATAGTTTATCACCATGTTTACTTGAGAATGATGAGATGCATGCGTAATAACTTAAACATTCCAAGCTTCTTTGAGTTTGTTGGTTAGGATAGGTATCCTTTTCATGATCAATGTTATCACGAAGTTAAATCTTAAGAGCGTTTCTATAAGACTGCTTTTGTGATAAGAGTATGGTTAGTGAGCTTCTCATGATCATTATAAACTTAAGAAAGGATGAGGTGTGTAGAGCTTGTTACCACTATAGACGGTCTATCAATGAATTGGAGTTGAATATTGAATCTATGATCGAACCAATGGCATGAATTTTAAGAATAACTTGGCTAGGATAATCCCACTTTAACTCAATTAATTTCAGTCACTTTGCATCAGCTTTCACTTGCTTGTTAGCCTTGTTAGGAATAGTGCCCTAGAAAGCCGATTAGTCATAATCCGTTTTGGGACTTTCCTAGTATCACAGACAATCTTTGAATAATATACGATTGATTAATATCATAGGCAAACACTTCTTTATATGCTCTTGTTTGGTATGCGTTTACTTTAGCTGTGCATGTATGAGAACTCCCCTAATCCTGATGACTTTAGGACTCTACCATTTAGGTGAAATGGTTCATGAAACGAGCCCTATATCACATAAGTCATGATTAGTAAAATACTCCAAGCCGATGAGTCCTACAGATAGTGGGAGTGTCAACCTGACTCCTCTAAGGCTTGCTTGTGGGATCACGCCCTTAAGAAGGACCACCTTGTTTCATGGAGGTGCAAAGTGTATAGTTGATACGTGCGTGATACATGAGGGTGCTTACTTTAATAAGTAAGTTCACTGAGGTGCCCCGTGTGAGAACATTCCTAAATGGGAAAGGAAGTTTCTATTTCAGGAAATGGAAACTTCCAGATTAGGAAATATCTCACGAGTCATTGATGTGATTAATTGATCCTTAGACTTGAGGTTCCTTGTCACTTTATGAATTAACTCTGTAGTCTTTGGTATAAGCTTTAAAGGGTGTCGCCTTAGACAACTGATTCAAGGCTTATGCTGGGGCTGCACAAGTGATTCATGAAAGTGAATGAGAATCAAGAAAGGACCTGCACTTGCATATGCAAGGTGATCTCTTATTGTGTAAGTCATTCATATACCATATGGAGTCCTTGGCCAAGGCAGTAGATCAAGACATCAAGAAAAGGGTTTCTTGGATTGAGATCAAATGGATATGAAATGCACTTAGCTTTAAGACCGGATTATTAGGGTTCTGATTATTCCCTTGCCCTAGATCTTGGTTGAGAGATAATAAGTAGGAGGATTGTATCTCACATGAATCAATGACTTAAAGGTTCTGTCGAATCCGAACATTCCAATTCAGCTAGGGGTTAAACACCTGTTGCTAGACTATGGTCGTTTAATCTGTGGACTGATTAATTAATTAGTGAATTAATTAATTAGGGTCACTGCTAATTGAATTGAGAACCTAGAGGGTCACACACAACAACTTGGTTACATGAGTTGAGGCTTTAAAATGATTAAACGAGTTAATCAAGCCAAGAGGGTTCCACACGTGTGAAACCACACGTGTGGCTCACGTGAGTGACACGTGTCACACACGTGTATAAATATATGTGTATATTTATTTATGTATTAAATAATTAATGTGATTAATTATTTAATAGACTTTGGTTTAATTTTGAATTAAAAAGAAAGTCTTATTTTGGAGAAAAATAATCTAGTTAATTAATTATGAATTAATTAATTAGATAAAATAAGTTATTTATTTTAAATAAATAAAGTATAAAATTATCCATAAATAGTTTGGATATTTTTTAGCTCTCTTGAAAGTTGATTTGAATTAGAATTCAAAGTCAAAGTCAAAATTACTTGATGATCAAGTAATAGGAGAGAGAGAGACCAAAATCCTAGCCCATTAAGGACTAGGAATTTCGTCCCTCCCCTTTCTTATATATAGGGGAGCTCATGCTCCCCTTTAGAGCTAATCGAATTCTTTTGGTTCATGTGTTGAACACCATCCTTTCTCCAAGATAAAACGAAACCCTAGGTTAAGCCTAAACACTAACTAGAGAACTAGCATCCTTACTAGTTAGATTGTAGCCAAGTTGGTGGACTATCTCTAGAGAGCTTCAAGTTAGAAGTTTTGAAGATTCGAGCTTTATCAAAAAGTGGGGATCAAGCAAAACGATCAGAAGGGATGATGAAACGATTCTGAACCCGACGTGAAGCGAATGAAAAAATCGAACCAAAGAAGATGGCGAAAACCGTTCGTCCATATCCTGAAGGATGAATTTTTTCACGAGGGTTTTGTGACTGGTAGTTTTCTACTTTCGCAAAACTGGTTTTCGAAGGGAGTTTCAATCCTGCTTTTCTCGTTTCATGTTTCTTTCTTTATGTTATATTGTTAAGAACATCTCTAACATGAATTGAATCTAGGTTGGTATGGATTGCTATCCCGACAATGGATTCTGAAGTAGAAAGAGACTTTCGAGGGACGGGTTGTCAAGCCGCGAGAAGAGCGTTCTTGGGTGGCTTGAAACGCTTCAAGAAAGAATAAAAGAAAAGTAAATTTTCTATCTCTACGAATTTGGTTACACGATTGCGAGTCCAAGATCCTTTTGTTGGAAAAATTTTTAAATTCCGCTGCTTTCTGATTCGTGTTTTCCAACAAGTGGTATCAGAGCCACCTCGTTAATCGTGTTTCTGATTCGTCTCAATTATTCTGAATTTGGTAGAAATTCTTAGGCTTAGATGCGAATTAGGTATTCATGAGTTCTTTTAGAAAGCCTGAAATACGAAACTGTAATTTTTCCTGAATTTCTGAAACTGTTTTCTTAAATTGTGATTTTGAAAACCGTTTTGATTGAAATATGTTTAAATCGAATTTTTTAATTTTGGATTGAACCGGGTTTTGGAGAAACCCAAAAATACGAAACGGGACACGAAAAGAACGGGGCTGGGCGTGCTAGCACGTCGCACGCCCAAGCCCCAACACCGCCGCCCAGCCCTCCCGCATCCGCGCGGGAGGCCTCCCGCCCGCCTAGGCGCCTTGCTCGCCTGTCTCGCAACCGTGCGGGACAGCCGCCTGCTCCTCCCGCAACCGCGCGGGAGCGCCCGCCCAGGGATGGTCGGGACTGCCTGCCAGCGCCGCACGTCTGCGCGCAAGGGCGCGCCTGGCGCTCGCACGCTGGCGGCAATCGCTGCCGACTGTGCGCAGCGCTGACGCGCGCCTAGCGCGCGTTCCTGCGCGGCGGGCGGGCGATCCCGCGTCGTCCCGGGCCCGTGTTTTCGTGGTTTCGTGTTTCGTGTTTTTCGGTCCGAAAAATCCCGATTTAATTTTATTTTAATTTTATCTTTTAAAATCAGTTTTGTTAAAATAAAATTATTTTAAAATTTTGATTAAATTGGGATTTTTGAGAAATTAAAGCGATTTGGATTTTGGAAAAATTATGAATTTTATTTTCTGAAAATAATGAAAGAATAAAATTATTAATTTTGGAAATTAATTGGAATTTTATTGGTTTATTGTTTTTCGGGTTTTATTGAAAAGGCTCTTGAACAAGAATTGCATCTAAGTCGTGTTTTAAGTCATTAGGACTTGAAACGAGAATTTTAATTTATTGGCTAAATTTAAATTCTTGCAAAAGCATGTTAGGTGATCATGGGTTTAGATCTATGTATGGTTTTAATTTATGCACATGGATGGTTTAAATTGGGGTTGGAGCCCTATAGTTGCGTTTTTCAATTGAGGTTGGAGCCTCACTTATGTGCGTACTGTTATGTGATTTATTATGTGGCTTTCCATATTACTGTTTTTGAGGCCGGGGTATGCCCCATGTAATTGTCTAAGGCCAATATGAAGATTGAGTCTTATTACTTTATGTCTTTTTCTTTTTATTGTAATTTGAGAGTAGAGATAGGTGGTGAGGTTTTATTTTCATTTTGGAGACAATGCACCCATGGAGTAAGATGGACCACATTCAAGTAACAAGGAGGCCATAAGTGAAGACCCCTCAAAATGCAAGGGAGGGGAATCTCAATTGTTAAATGTAATAGAGATAGGGCTCGTATTTTGTTACCGCTTTCCCTTATGTGATTTAAACTGTTTATGTGGCATGTATGTTAGAAATTGTGATTGTGGAGTGGCTCCCACATATCACGCATAAGATAGGTAGAACCCATGATCATTACATGTTAGTGTCATGCTAGGACATGTTATCTGTTTATGTGCTTGTTTGAAATGCATTTAAGTGTACTTGCATTAATCAAGACTAATAAAATTGGATAACATATATGTTGGTGAGGTCGAACCGAACAACTCTTCGGTTGATTCGAAAATTCCCATTAAATATTAAGCTCATTTCAAATAATAGGTATTTAATTCGAGATGCAAATTTTGAATTAAATTCCTAGCATTCCATCAATAGGTTTTAAGTTTAGTAAGTAAAGCTAGTTATTGTCCGCGAGTCGTGGGATAGCTAGTGGAGCTTATTAGTTCTTAGTTACCTAATTGATCATTTTAAATGATCAGTATTTCGTGTTTAATTTTGGTAAGGGCGATGTCCGCGAGTCGTGGGTCGTTCGAACTAAGTTTTGATCATGATCTTATGATTGATGGGTCTAGCTTAACGCCTAAGTAAATATGGATGTCGCACGAGTCGTGGGTCCATATTGAAAGATAAGTGATGCAAAAATAATTACTAAGAGTTCTGAAGGTGTTAGAATTGGTAGGTTGTACCTACCTAGGGTTCTTACTTAGAATGTCCGCGAGTCGTGGGTTCGAGGTAAAATGCCTAGGATCTTAGTACCCATTGGGAAACGTGTTCCTCTTAGATCTTTGGGAATTATAGATCTTTGAAAAACAGTGGGAGCTACATTAGATTAAAGACCTTATCTTATGTATATCGTTATTATTCAGCATGCCCACATTTTCTCTGCTTAGCATTTAGGTTGTAGTTCTGTGATTCTCTATAATATGAAATGCAAACCCATTTGTATCCATCCTTAAGTCAAAAGAGTTGACTAAGTCCTAACTAACTCTGATTGGCTTCGGACCCTAAAATTCGTTTTAGATTCCGAATAGAGAAAGGCGTTCTCTAAAGGGCGAAGTTTTTCAATTGTGAAAATTCGACCCGGGCCAAAAGAGAAGCAATCTGAGGTGAATGGATTTTTCCAAACCACTTAAGAGCAATTGAACCACCTCATAAAAATGTTACAAGGTATAACATTATGGAATTATTCAATATTCCAAATGAGGAAACAAGTGCACACGAACAAGGTCTAAAGATCTTATTTGAAGATCTTATGGTCTCGATCATCAACCGAGAAAAGAGTTCTCAATGCACTGATTGCTTACATTGCTTCCACCACCATTCAAACCCTTTATGCTCAACTAGAATGATGCTAATGTAGCATAGTTAATCATTTAAGTTGATAATGGTTGAGAGCATCCTTAAGAAGGAACAAAAGGTTGTGATGGTTAATTCTTCTTCTAAACTCACTGAGTTAAAGGCCTGAAGGCCTAAAGAAGAAGAAACCCTTAAGAGCCCAATGGAGGGGCATGTAAGGGGTACGCCCAAAAGACACTAGAGATCAAATTGGACGTTTGCTTCTATGGTAGCAAATAAGGACTTTGAAAGGGAACTGCATAGAGTATGAGTACTCTGAAATGTTACCTTGTTTAGTAATTCTACTAGGAATAGAATTCACTAGTCTTGAGTCAATTCTGCATAATCCGTTGTGCAAAGACTCAAGGCACTAATGTTCTGAACATACAACGAGATAACAAAAGTAAGTGAGATGACAAAGCTTCGAATTACTTTGGAACGTTGAGAGACAAAAGGATTAGCAAGTTAGACATCTTAGGATCATTTTACGAAAATGAACCTGGAGACTTAATTTCCTATGAATCTTGTCTTGAAGGGAAACGTTCCCGAAACATAGTTTGCGTGAAACGTGGAACGTGCCAAAATTCTAGTGGATTTCGATCCATGCTGATGAGTGTAAGATGCTTAATGTAAGCACTAGATGCAATCATCAGTTTAATCATTATGAATGAATATACTTATTGAAGTACAAATTCGAAACTTATATGAAATTCTTATAATTTCGAAAGGAGGTTAGGAACCGAAGTAGTCGTAAGTTATAGGTAAATCGATATGATCGAGATAGCCAATATCTTAGCAACTAATTCCTTAGTCATCTTAGAGATAATAGGATTATCTCTCAGTAAACTAATTCGAGAACACATTAATGTTTCCGAATGATGGAATGAAACCTAATAGGATATGGTCGATTTCATAGTAAGCTTTACTGACTTATAATCATTCTAGGAATAAACTCCCAGAATATGCAGTTAGAGATTTTGAATTTTGCACATTCCAAAAAATCAGTCCTTTAGTTGCACTATGCAATGTGGCATACTAAATTCCCTAATTGTTCTTATCCAAGAATTTAATGGAATCCTCTTAAGTGAAGAGGATAGTGGGAGATAAGCTTGAAATGAGTTCAAGTTTATACAATGATATTGGATATCAGTTTTGCGATTCCCTTGCACAAAGGTTGTTTGTCTCAAAGGAATGTACCTTTCTTAAGGAATCATTCCTATAGAAGAAGAAAGGCAAGCAAGCAGACCTCAAAGAAATTTGAGGAAAAATATCCATGCCACATATAGAAGAAACGAGCCCATCTGATAAAACTTAGCCAAATTTTAGTGTATGTACACGTGTGAAACCCTTCTCTTAAGATGCGTTTAGAACGCTTTCCTAGATAGCCAAGGAATTACTTGAAGAGGAGACACTGTCAGATTTGGAATCTGAGTAGTGTAAGCAAGCCTTGAAATCCAATATGGATTCCATATACTTAAACCGAGTTTTGACCTTGGTTGATCCACCTGATAGGATCAAGCTCCTAGAGCTTCGAGTAAATGAAAAGCATTACAACCTTCTTGACGGTTGAAATGCAAAAGTCCATTTGGATTGTGTTTACCATATCCTCATATTCTGACTATGAGATATGATAAATGAATATGAGAACTATCTTGTTCAATATGAGATTGAAAGAGATTGAAATAAGGTATTTCTATAAATCTCATATTCAGTGGGGGTATGCATAAGGTATGCAAATCCCTAAAGTCAATCTGTGGATTGATAAAGGCTTCTAGGATTAGACAATTCGATTCCATAGGATAGTCAAATCGTTTGACACAGATGGAAATCGAATAAGTCTCAAAAGTGTACATAGGAAAGTTAGTGATGTAAGAGTCAATTTTTGGTTCTTTAGAAAACGACATCCTTCTCATTATGAATGTCAAGGATGACGTGAAAGTTACCGATTCTTGTTTAAGAAACAATTTGACATGAAAGATCTTAGTGATTATCCTATATTCTCGACATTCAGATCTATAGAAGATAGATCTAAGAGAATAAAAGGATTATCACAAAATGAGTACATAACCACGGTACTAAAAGGAGTTTAGTATGGACAATGGAACATCCCTTTTGAAGAGTATGTGTCCTAAGATAACTTTGAGAAAGTTAAAATGTCCAAAATCCCTTTAAGTGAAAGGGTGCATAATGTATGAAAAGTTATGTACTAAATTAGATATGGCGCAACACTAAGCGTAGTAGGCCGAATCTAATATGACCTCAGAGAAGGTCATTAGATCTCTGTAAAGGATGTCCTCAGAGTACTTGAGAAGAAATGAGGATATGTATTAGTTTACAGAGCCCAAAAGATCTTGTTGTTAGAAGGATATTTGATGTAACCGTTCATCAAACATAGATGATTATGAAATCATTGAAAGGATACAACTTCTACCAGAATGGTAATGCAATGTGTTGAAAAAGGGGTTCCAAGGACGGACATTGCAAAACTCGACTGTCGTAGTTGAGAACTTAGTCGTATTATATAACGCTAAGTTAAGTGTTTGGGTAAGAAACTCCATCTAATTAGTTAGATGAAGTTCCTAGCATGAAACAACTCCTTTATCATATTGTATGATAAAATGGATGGTTGCTCAAGTAAGAGAACCAAGACCTCACCAAGAGACTGAACACGTGATTACGAATCACTTTATAAGGAAAAGGTGTTTCCAAAGAGATGTGTAAATAAGAGGGTCACATCAGCAGAAAATATAGCAGATCCACTTTGGAAACGCCCAAAGTCAATAGGCTCTCAAAGTGCATCTTGAGAAGATGGGACTTAGAATACCTAAATGGCTTTTACGGGCAAGTGGGAGATTGTTAGGAATAGTGCCCTAGAAAGCCGATTAGTCATAATCCGTTTTGGGACTTTCCTAGTATCACAGACAATCTTTGAATAATATACGATTGATTAATATCATAGGCAAACACTTCTTTATATGCTCTTGTTTGGTATGCGTTTACTTTAGCTGTGTATGTATGAGAACTCCCCTAATCCTGATGACTTTAGGACTCTACCATTTAGGTGAAATGGTTCATGAAACGAGCCCTATATCACATATGTCATGATTAGTAAAATACTCCAAGCCGATGAGTCCTACAGACAGTGGGAGTGTCAACCTGACTCCTCTAAGGCTTGCTTGTGGGATCACGCCCTTAAGAAGGACCACCTTGTTTCATGGAGGTGCAAAGTGTATAGTTGATACGTGCGTGATACATGAGGGTGCTTACTTTAATAAGTAAGTTCACTGAGGTGCCCCGTGTGAGAACATTCCTAAATGGGAAAGGAAGTTTCTATTTCAGGAAATGGAAACTTCCAGATTAGGAAATATCTCACGAGTCATTGATGTGATTAATTGATCCTTAGACTTGAGGTTCTTTGTCACTTTATGAATTAACTCTGTAGTCTTTGGTATAAGCTTTAAAGGGTGTCGCCTTAGACAACTGATTCAAGGCTTATGCTGGGGCTACACAAGTGATTCATGAAAGTGAATGAGAATCAAGAAAGGACCTGCACTTGCATATGCAAGGTGATCTCTTATTGTGTAAGTCATTCATATACCATATGGAGTCCTTGGCCAAGGCAGTAGATCAAGACATCAAGAAAAGGGTTTCTTGGATTGAGATCAAATGGATATGAAATGCACTTAGCTTTAAGACCGGATTATTAGGGTTCTGATTATTCCCTTGCCCTAGATCTTGGTTGAGAGATAATAAGTAGGAGGATTGTATCTCACATGAATCAATGACTTAAAGGTTCTGTCGAATCCGAACATTCCAATTCAGCTAGGGGTTAAACACCTGTTGCTAGACTATGGTCGTTTAATCTGTGGACTGATTAATTAATTAGTGAATTAATTAATTAGGGTCACTGCTAATTGAATTGAGAACCTAGAGGGTCACACACAACAACTTGGTTACATGAGTTGAGGCTTTAAAATGATTAAACGAGTTAATCAAGCCAAGAGGGTTCCACACGTGTGAAACCACACGTGTGGCTCACGTGAGTGACACGTGTCACACACGTGTATAAATATATGTGTATATTTATTTATGTATTAAATAATTAATGTGATTAATTATTTAATAGACTTTGGTTTAATTTTGAATTAAAAAGAAAGTCTTATTTTGGAGAAAAATAATCTAGTTAATTAATTATGAATTAATTAATTAGATAAAATAAGTTATTTATTTTAAATAAATAAAGTATAAAATTATCCATAAATAGTTTGGATATTTTTTAGCTCTCTTGAAAGTTGATTTGAATTAGAATTCAAAGTCAAAGTCAAAATTACTTGATGATCAAGTAATAGGAGAGAGAGAGACCAAAATCCTAGCCCATTAAGGACTAGGAATTTCGTCCCTCCCCTTTCTTATATATAGGGGAGCTCATGCTCCCCTTTAGAGCTAATCGAATTCTTTTGGTTCATGTGTTGAACACCATCCTTTCTCCAAGATAAAACGAAACCCTAGGTTAAGCCTAAACACTAACTAGAGAACTAGCATCCTTACTAGTTAGATTGTAGCCAAGTTGGTGGACTATCTCTAGAGAGCTTCAAGTTAGAAGTTTTGAAGATTCGAGCTTTATCAAAAAGTGGGGATCAAGCAAAATGATCAGAAGGGATGATGAAACGATTCTGAACCCGACGTGAAGCGAATGAAAAAATCGAACCAAAGAAGATGGCGAAAACCGTTTGTCCATATCCTGAAGGATGAATTTTTTCACGAGGGTTTTGTGACTGGCAGTTTTCTACTTTCGCAAAACTGGTTTTCGAAGGGAGTTTCAATCCTGCTTTTCTCGTTTCATGTTTCTTTCTTTATGTTATATTGTTAAGAACATCTCTAACATGAATTGAATCTAGGTTGGTATGGATTGCTATCCCGACAATGGATTCTGAAGTAGAAAGAGACTTTCGAGGGACGGGTTGTCAAGCCGCGAGAAGAGCGTTCTTGGGTGGCTTGAAACGCTTCAAGAAAGAATAAAAGAAAAGTAAGTTTTCTATCTCTACGAATTTGGTTACACGATTGCGAGTCCAAGATCCTTTTGTTGGAAAAATTTTTAAATTCTGCTGCTTTCTGATTCGTGTTTTCCAACAATCCTTGTTTTAGTGTTTAGTTTGTAGTTTGATTAACTACACAAACCCCCCCCCCCCCCCTGTTGTGAACTCTTTCGTGGTTTGTTTCCTTGGTCATTTTGGAATATATAAGAATTGCTAGTCCTTTGGGTTCGACCCTTTGCTGCTATACTCAATTTATTGCGTGTTTGAAAGTGAAGGTATTATTTGGTAGATTCGGCACCCATCAGATGGATTGGCTTTCCCGACATGGTGCAGTTATGGATTGCCATTTGAAGAGGATTTCTTTTGATTTTGTGGTGTTTTCGAGTGAGAGATTGGGATCCAGTCCGTTCATTTCCTTTCTTGAGGCTACTAAGCTATTCCGAGACGGTGCTACAGGTTTCGTTGCTTACCTTCTGAACAAACCAAAGGACCAGGTTAAGCTTGAGGAGACGGAGGCCATACGGGAGTATCTGGATGTGTTCCCAGAGAGTTTGGGGTCCTTACCACCGGACAGAGACATTGAGTTTGTAGTGGACCTCTATCCCGGAGCGAAGCCTTTTTCAAAGACCACCTACAGGATAGCTCCTGCCGAGTTGAAGGAGCTGAAGAAGCAGTTGGATGAGCTTTTGGTTAGCGGATACATTCATCCGAGCACTTCTCCGTGGCGTGCTCCCGTCCTGTTTGTTAAAAAGAAAGATGGGACGTTAAAGATGTGTATAGACTACCGTGAGCTGAACCGGATGACAGTTAAGAATAAGTATCCATTACCCCATATTGAGGAGCTGTTTGATAGCTTGCAGGGTTCGCGAGTGTACTCCTAATTGGATTTGAGGCAGGGATACTATCAGTTGAGGATTAGAGAGAAGGATATCTCTAAGACTGGATTCAACAAGAGATATGGACACTTTGAGTTTGTGATTATGCCGTTTGGATTGACGAATGCTCCTGCGGTATTTATGGATATGATGCACAGGGTGTTTAGACCGTTCCTTGATAAGTTCGTGGTGATCTTTATAGACGACATCTTGGTGTATTCGAGATCGGTTGAGGAGCATGCTCAGCATCTCCGGATTGTGTTGGAAATACTTAGAGAGCACAAGTTGTATGCTAAGTTCAGTAAGTGCGAGTTTTGGATTGATCGAGTCACCTTTCTGGGTCACATTATCTCCGGCGATAGAATTGAGGTCGATCCCTCTAAGATTGAAACGGTGTTACATTGGGAGAGGCCTAGGAACGCCTCTGAGATACGGAGTTTTCTGGGTTTGGCAGGTTATTATAGGAGATTTGTGATGGATTTCTCTAAGATTGCAGCCCTGTTAACTAGGTTGACTAAGAAGGAGACGAATGGGATGATATTTATGAGATGAGCTTTCAGACTTTAAAGGAAAAGTTGACTACGGCACCTGTTCTTACCCTACCCGAGGGGGTTGAGGGTTATGCGGTATATGCAGATGCTTCTAAGGAAGGACTGGGTTGTGTGTTGATGCAGAACAGTCGGGTTGTAACTTATGCCTCTAGAAAGTTGAAGGTGCATGAGCAGAATTACCCCACCCATGACCTAGAGCTTGCAGCAGTCATGTTCGTGTTGTCTAAGTGGCGCCACTATCTCTATGGTGCTACGTTTGAGGTGTTTTCGGATCATAAGAGTCTTCAATACTTGTTCACGTAGAAAGAGCTTAACTTGAGACAGAGGAGATGGGTTGAGTTCATAGAGGACTACGATTGCACGATTCAGTACCATCTAGGTAAGGCAAATATGGTTGCCAACGCTTTGAGTAGGAAGGCCAGTATTTCGAGTTTAGTGGCAGGGATTTCTGAGCAGAGTTCAACTGTTGTGGTTTCCGTGGCTAGGTTAGCCAACATCACGGTTCAGCCTGATTTGAAGCAGAGTTTGTTAGAGGCTCAGTCTACTGATACCGAGATTCAGAGATTGGTTACACGTTCGAGGGGTGATCCAGAGACTAAGTTTGGGTTTGATGATTCTGGTTTGTTCAGGTTCAAGGCAAGAGTGTGTGTGCCTAACCAGCTCAAGAGGGTAATACTTGAGGAGGCACATCGCTCGGGTTATTCCATTCACCCGGGAGGTACGAAGATGTACTGGGACTTGAAAGAGTTGTATTGGTGGAGTGACATGAAGAGGGATGTCGCATTCTTTGTGAAGCGATGTCTGACATGCCAGATGGTTAAGGCAGAACATCAGAAATCGGGAGGTACTCTCTAACCACTTCTGATACCGGAGTGGAAGTGGGAGCAGGTGACTATGGACTTTGTGTCCGGCCTGCCGAGGTCTAGGAGAGGATTCGACGGGATTTGGGTAGTGATAGACCGTTTGACTAAGTCTGCCCATTTTCTTAAGGTTCGGATGATGGATAAGGTACCTAAGTTGGCTGAATTGTATTGCAATGAGATAGTGAGGCTACATGGAGTTCCGGCTAGCATCGTGTCAGATCGGGATCCTCGGTTTACAGCTAGTTTTTGGCAGGATCTTCAGAAGTGCTTGGGTACAAAGCTTAAGTTTAGCACTGCATCACATCCTCAGACTGATGGACAGTCAGAGCGGATGATTAAGTATCTTGAGGATATATTAAGGGCGTGTGCATTGGATTTTAAGGATAAATGGGATAAACACTTGACATTGGTTAAGTTCTCTTACAACAGCAGCTACCAGGCTTCGATTGGTATGGCCCCTTATGAGGCACTCTATTGAAGGAAGTGTAGGTCACCACTATATTGGGATATTGAGGATTGGCGATGGACTAAGGAGGATAAGCTCACGAGAGCAAAGGCCTCAGCTAAGATTGAGAAGACGGTTGAGAAGGTTAAGTTAATTCAGTAGAGAATGAAAGCAGCTCAGGATAGACAGAAGAGTTATGCGGATAAGAGAAAAAGGTCCCTTGAGTTTGAGGTCAAAGATCGTGTCTTCTTCAAGGCATCGCCTAGGAAGGGCTTCTCTCGTATTGGTAGAGGTAGGAAGCTTAGCCCTCAATATCTTGGACCGTTTGAGATTCTAGAGATGATTGGAGAGGTGGCGTATAGGTTGGACCTACCGCCAAGTTTGACTGGGATTCATAATGTGTTCCACGTTTCACAGCTTTGGAAGTTCTACCCCGATGAGTCGACGGTTTTATCGGTTGAAGAGGTACAGCTTGAGTCCGATTTGACGATTGTGAGGCACCCGGTTGAGATTCAGGATCGGAAAGTACAAGTGTTGAGAAACAAGCAGATTCACTTGGTCAGAGTGTTACGGAGAGATCAGAAATCTGAGGAATCGACTTGGGAGACTGAAGAAAAGATGAGGAAGTTGTATCCGGAGTTGTTTCAAGTAGCGAACCTGAGGACAGGTTCTCCTAAGGGGGGGGAGGTTGTGACGCCCCGTCCGACAAATCATACAGGTATGCGCCACGAGAGAGTTTACCTTATACACCTATGTGATTTAATTCCCTTTTTATGTGTTTAGATCCAACTTTGATTGAAGGTGTGACTTAATTGACTAAAATCCAAAATGGTAAAATATGAATTCTTGCATGACAACTTAAGAATGGAACTTGGTTGAATTTAAATTAGTTGTTGGGGTTGGATTTAAATAGGACTTGGACCTATTTGTGTGTTTGGGCCTAACATGAGTTAGGTGAGTTTTGGGTCATTCGGGACCTATATGAGCTCGGGAATTCGAATTCGAATTCCGACACCACCATTGTGTTTGTTTCAATGATTCGAGTCCAATGGAATTTATTTCACAATTTTTGGATACCGTTTGGACCTTTCTCCCTTTTATTGACCGGTTCACTTGAACCGAGAGTTACTTAAATCGGTTTTCTTATCTCGACCTAAAACTATCAGCCACTACATAACCTAGATCCCCTTTTCATTTCATTTCAAACCACACAAATTAACCTCAAGGGGAATCATGGAGAAACTTCAAGAGAAGATCAAGACTTGAACCATCTTTCATTCTAAGAGCTCATACTCTTTGATTCCTCATTCCTTCACAAGACAAGGTAAGCTTTGGATCTCTTTTGATGAGTATTTCATTTCTATTCTTGGATTGGAGCATGAAATTTGCTAGTATGAACTTGATTGATGAGATCTTGAATTCCTTAAGCAAGCCTTGATGATTTGAATGCTCCTTATGTGTCTTAGTTGCTACAAATTCGTGTATGGAAGACTAGGGATTCATATCTTCATGTTTAAGCTTGAAATTCATGAAAATGGGTGTTCGAGATTTTGGGAAAAAACCTTCCTAAACTTGAATTAATTGATGTTTTGATGCTAAGCATGATTTATATGATGTTATACTTGAATTTCGTAATGTTTTATGGTAGATTTCATGTTGATTTGATGATTTTTGGTGTTCCCCTTCTTCTTCCCGAAACTGTCCAGTTTCTGTTCCAGATCTAGGGCCGGAACGGCCGTTCCCGTTTGTGCTTTAAGCCCGGAACGGCCCTTCCGGGCTAGGGTTGGTTTTTTGCGGCCGAACATGGGAACGACCATTCCCATGTGTGCTTGGACTGGGAACGGCCGTTCCCAGTCTCACTAGGCCTTGGCGTGGGAAGGACCGTTCCCATGCTATGTTGTGCATGGGAATGGCCGTTCCTATGCGGCTGTGACCCTTTCTACTTGCTTTTTCGTGCGTAATTGATTCGTTTGAGTTGCTACTTGACTTGTATGATCCGATATGACTTGGAATGCATCTCTGAACCTTTATACTTCCTTACTTGCATGATTTACTTGAATATTTGAATTATCCCTTGTGACCAATTTGATAAACATCATTCCATTTTGCATGTCATTCATACTTTGTACGCCGTGCGTCTTACTTGGTTCATGTAGAGTCTAAGTTTGGGCTTTTGTATGTCTTGTCACAGAGTTTGGTGGTGCAGGTGAGCCCGAAGTTTAGAGTGTTTGGCCCTTCACACTCTCATACTCCACTACTACGAGGTGAGGTTTAGGATTTTGTATAGTTATGCGACCTATGGCCTTTACATGCTGATTTCTACCCTTGCATGCGAGTATACCGTACTATAAATACGTATGTGTTGGATATGATATGTTTATGATCTTGCGTGCGTCCTGCGTGGGTGGAGGTCATAAGGCTTAAAGTTCCATCGCGTAGGAATAAAAATACATAAACCAGTTTTTGAGGCATATGTAAGCTATTTTGGAAAAACAGTTGTGTTTTGATTATGTAGCGAGATTGCCATGAAAGATTGGCATATGTTCTATTCTGTTGTGGATCCTAGGAGCTGTGGGTAATGGGTCCCCCGGTACGGTTAGGGCCGTCGGGGTATTCATCCATTCTGTAGTTCTATTTGAGATATCTTCACGCGACCCGTGCGATAGGGAAGGTGTGGTATCTTGAGCCTTCGGCTAAGGCCGGCGAGGACTCTTGTGGGTTCGCTACCCCTTGAGGGTGAGTCTATTTTAGACGGTTTATTATAGATGGTTTAAGGACAACACATCTCCTCCATCACTGGTGTAGCGGATGGATTTATTTTGATTTATGTTCTGAGGAGTAAAGGTTGGAAGCTCGTACTCGCCGAGCATGTGATCTATTCTGTTATGGAGTTATGAATCGGGATAGAGTCTTTCTGGAAAATGGTTTCTAAACTTATATATCTATCTTTTGGGTACTTTTGGAAATGTCTTTAGTATGCAACACCTATCCCCGGTTCATGAGTCCATCCTTTTATTCTGTGCTATGCTCTTTATATATATATATATATATATATATATATATATATATATATATATATATATATATATATTGTGGGTGTGCGTTAGCCCCCTCACTCGGTCAAGTTGACTGACCCCTCATTTAAACTTTTAGTTGCAGGTTTGTTGGCGTTTGCTAGGCGGGAGTGAGTCCTTTGAGTTGCACTTCGTCGGTCTAGCCTTTGTAGTTGCATTTGTCTTTCATACACTTTACTTATGTCATGACTTGTAGACTTGAGATTATACTTTATCTTTCTATAGCCCTGCGTGGCATTCGTATTCGGCCCTTTGTGGCACTTGATGATTATTACGTTATGTTGATCGGATATTCGGGACTAGGTATCTATGCTAGTTGAACCCGTCACTTGTTATGCTTGTTGATATTCAGGACTATGTATCTATGCTAGTTGAACCCGTCACTTGTTTTGAATGTTGATTTAAATGCTTCCGCTATCTTGTTTTGAAGGTTTGTTTTGCTTCCGCACTCTGAGTTTGTCGAGTTAGATCCGCCTAGCATAGCGTGTGCGTTTGTCTCTCGTTCGATCTGATTCGGATTCGGGCATGGACTTCCATTTCATGATCGGGCCTGGGTCTCAGTGCGGGGGATGTGGCATCCTTCGTTTGGGGTGTTACAGCGGAGGATGTGGTACCTTGCGCTCGGGTGCTACAATTATATACATATAATATATATAATATCTAACTTTATGACTTTATACATATATACATTATATCTATACTTATATTACATTACATACATTATACATATATCACATTGCAAGACATACACACTCATCACGATTCTCTCTCCATCACTCACACACACATTTAATCACAAGCAAGAAGAAGAAGGAAGATCAATCCATCATCATCATCATCAAGATCATCTCCTCCATTTCATCACCTTCATTTCATTTCTATCATTCCAAGGTTGGTATGGTATATTTGGGATTGATTATGAGTTGATGAACTAGGGCTTCTTGACTTAGATGTTTATTCTTGATTTAAGTTTGAATAAGTGATCATATATGTGTGCATCTTTGAACTTATTGCATGAACACTTTGGTTATTTGGTTTATTAGATGATATGGTTTATATGAGTTTTGTTTGATGGATCTAAGTATTTAAATGATTGATTTATGAGTTGTAATTGAAGTATTAGATGTATATTGAAGTTATATGCTAGTTTTGAGGGGTTTAGTTGTTGTTGATTGGAGTTGGAAAGGCATGGGAGTCATTTTTCGAGACCTACCCTGTTTTTTCACCCAGCGGCATGCCAAACGCCCATTTGGCCCCTTAGTTCATTTACCAAATGCCCGTGTGAGAAACTACTGCCTCGACAGACAATTTCCAAACGTTCGTTTCTGCTTTTAGTTCATTTTGCAAACGCCCGTTTACCCCTCAAACGAACTCCGATTGACCTGATTTTTGAACCGTTAGAAACCTCTTAAAGTCTAGAACACTCTCCAATTAGAATAACCTCATTATCCTTTATAATTTTTGAGATATAATCAATTCTTTTTGGTGTCACCATTTCACCGAAAATCTGCGTTAACCCGAATTTAGACCTAAGCCATTTTCACTCCGCTTTGAACTAGAATTCGACCCTTATATGTTTGGAAAGATCTATTTATCTACTTTTATATACAATAAGCAAAACTCCATTTTAACTTCTATAACTCAAGATATTCCCATTTTTCCACAGCTTGCGCGATTCCAAAAATTGTCAACTTTTGCCAAACTTCGCCAAAACCCATCTTCTTGCATTCCTTTCACCCCCTTGGATCCCGTATGTGATTTATATGAAGTATATGCTTGATTAACCATTATGTGTAGCATTAATCATGCATGAACATTCTCATAAATTATAATTATCATCCTTCCATATCATGAGCATGCCGTTCGTCGATTACTTGGTTCATTTGTCTAGAGTCTTATGTACACTAGTGTTTCTTGCACAGAGCTCGATCCGGTCGAGGAGCAGGGTCCATAGGCTTCTCGTATCCTTTCTCTTTTGGTCAAGGTGAGGTTTTGTTTTAGTTAATTAGAACCCTATTATCTTGTGTGATCCTTTCAAGCCAAAATGTATTAAATATATGTATACTTTCGAAAATGGTTTATGTATGAAAGGTTTTCAAACGTTTTATGAAAATGTTTTGGCAAGAATCACGCACATGTTATGGGGCCCCGGGGAAATGTGTGAATGGAGACCGGTACGACATCGGGTCGTCGGATAAGCCATTGCATATAGTACCCTTTGAGAGTATCTTACACCGTGTACTTTGGGAGGTGAGGTACTCTTGAGCCGGTGGTTAACCCATCGAAGGAGCGGGAAGGATGATCCCCCGTCTCGATATTGTTTCATGAGATGGTTAGGGCCTTGCAAACCCTTCCATCGCCCCGGAGGAAGAAGGATGGAAAATTATGTTTTCTCACGATATGATTATGAATATGATTATGATTATGATACGATTATGTTATGCATGAACGCTTAGTAATGTTTTCAAGCACACTATGGGAGTAAGGTTGGAGAATTTCCCACTCGCCGGGCCACGTTACTTATGTTTATTCAAGTAATAATATGATATTCGTAATTCCGAGCAATGCCTTTCTTAAAGTACCCGCTTGGGATTTTCTAACCCTTTACTCGGGACTATGGATTGCATGCGCATGTGATATATGTATATTGCTCCTCACTCAGTCTTAGGACTGACACCCCACGTTGTTTTTAGACTTTTGCAGGTCGAGCTAGGCGGGGAGTTAAGGTCGTCTTGGAGTCTTTACTTTCGAGTCCTAGCTTGTCTTTCCTTTGGCATATCATACTTATACTTTCATTATGTATTATTCTATTTTGGGAGAATTATTGTATATATATGTGGTGGTTGGGATGGCCTTTGATTGTATAACTTAATCATGTGTTAATTATATATATATGCTTCCGCTTAATGTTATTGCATCGTTAGTTGAATTTGGTTTAAGGGTTAGCCCCGCTTAGCTAGGTTGTTTATTTTCTTTATCACCCGTTCGCCATGTTGTTTGATTTGTGTATGGAAATTCATTTCGTGCATGGATTGGACACGTGGTGCGGGGGATGTGACGCCTTCCGATGCGGGTGTTACAGTTAAGCACTAAGACAATCTTTGATTGATTCTTACATTCTTATGTTGAGACTACTGTTGTTTCATATCTAATTCATCCAACATGTCACTCAATAAAACGATGAAAGTAGTCTCACAATAAATCACCTAAACATTCAAATATTTTCATTAGAAGGAGAAATCAAGGGATTTTTCTATATTAATCCTCTGACGCTCAAATATTCTAAGGAGCATAATACGAGAAATCTAATTTAATAACTACACTAACTCTCCAAGGCGTAAGCCTAGGGATGGTTAGATCAAGTTAAATTATGATGGCGCGGTTTTTGGCGATGCGAATTCTATAGGGATTGGCGTGGTAGCTCGAGATAGTGATGGAGGTTGTGTATGGTGAGAGATGGATAGAAAGCATAACCAGGTTGATCCGTTGGTGGCTGAAACCATGGCAGCTCTCTCAGCTGCTCGGCTGGGATGGGACTTTGGGTGGAAGAAGGTTGTGCACTTGTGCTGGAAGGAGATTGTTCGAATTTGGTGGATCGGTTGAAGAGTGGCAAGCACGATTTCTCTACAGTTGGTAATTTAGTAGCGGATATCATAGCCATTTGCTCTTCTTCTTTTGAAGAGTTTCGGTTCTCTTCTATTCGTCGTGGTGTTAATGGAGTAACCCACAAGTTAACTAGAAATGCAACTTCGACTTGTGTTGGTTCTTCTAATTTTTCGTTATTTGTTTCTGATTTGATTTCGCTTGAGTCTGGTTGATGTAGCCTTCGGGACATTTGGTCAGAAAAAAAAAAAGAAAACTAACATCCCTAATATAGTCAAATAAACTATTTCTATAGGCCAATAGGGAATGGACGAAATGGTTAATGAGTTCATTCTCGAATGTAAGGTCCCGGGTTCAAATCCCACTTGGGTGGTGCGTGTGTTAAAAAAAATAAAATTATTTCTATAGATTTAAAACAAAAACATCCAAAATATATTAAATGGTCTTATCTTGAAAAGCCCATTACTCATTGCTCTTCAAAAAAACATTTTCTCCTTTTCAGCCCAAAATCTTACATACTTCGCCTCTTCGATTTCTACCAACCAGCAGCTAAGTACCACACCCCACACTTCGAGCAGGGCCAAATGAGGCGAAAGAACCATCCTGGTTAATTGCAGAACAATAAATTGATTGAAAATGGAAAAATCGAAAAATGGAAAAAGTTGGAAGTGGAGCGGGAAGAAGGTAGAAGCTGCAAGCCCGTAAATCAGGAATGATATGGTCAAGAGTGGAAGTTCTGAGGAGGAGATTGTTCTATGGCTGGCACCATACTGCTATTTTCACCCGAAGACCTCATTCAACTGTTGCCTCACCGCCCTCACCATTAGCCCTCTATTCAGTAACAGGTCATTTGCTTCCCCCTTTCTCCAAATTCCATCATTCTTCACTGTTTATGTTCAGAGGTCTGGGATATACTGCTGTTATAGGTCTTCCATGGATGCCTGCCTGTGGGTTTTCTTGGTTATGCTTTACATTATTTAAGTTTAGGGGATATTGCTTATTCTTTTTGATGGTAATGTAATTTGATTGGAAGAATGAGCATGGGAAGTATTATTTGATATTTGAATTTGTTGTTTGGAGTTTGAGTTCTCCATCTGTATGAATTATGAACTTGCTTTGATTATTATTATTTTTATTTTATTTTATTTTATTTTATTACTTTTTTTTCATCCAAGTCATAGGTTAAGAGCTTCCATGAATGTATTGCCATTTCTGTAAGCTCAATAGACGTATTAGATGGATTTGAGATGTAGAAAAAAAGTGAACTCTGGTGAATGATATCAATTGTGAATCTGAGACGATATCAGTGCTATGTGGTTGTATTTTTAGTGTATTCGTTGTATTATTTGTTCTAAGTTCTGACTTTGTAGATATTAATATGAGAAAATTTGATTGCTTCTCATTTTCATGGACTTTCCTCATTTCCCTGATTGCTACAGATGATGACACGATTTACGGCATTCTCGAATCATGCAAGCTACTCCCGAATTTCAGAACTGCCATCTCCACACACACCAAAATCATCAAACATGGCTATGGAATGTACCCAACAATTCTATCCATGTTGATAATGGTTTATATAGCCTGTGATAATCTCAATCTTGCTCGTCTTCTCCTCAGTGAAGTCTCCTGTATGAGTCTTGATGTTGGCCCTGCCAATCTATTGATAGATAGCTTCATGAAAGTTGGGGAAATTGATATTGCCAAGAAATTATTTGCTTCATTACCTACACGAGATGTTGTCACTTGGAACTCAACAATTGGAGGCTGTGTCAGAAACAGATCCTACTTGGACTCGATTAACATTTTCAAAAAGATGTTGGAAACGAAAATCGAACCGGACGGTTTTACTTTCGCTTCTGTTTTGACTGCATGCTCGAGGCTTGGAGCTCTTGATCATGGAAAGTGGGTGCACAATCTAATGATAGAGAAAAATACTAAAATGAATTATATATTGTCTTCCGCGCTAGTAGATATGTACTCACGATGTGGAAGAATCGAGAAAGCAAAATCTATATTCGATGCTTGTAGAAGAGATCACGTTTCGTTATGGAATGCTATGATAAACGGGTCAGCGATGCACGGTCTTGCTGTGGATGCAGTTTCATTATTTAAAGAAATGGAAGTGGAAAACATTTCGCCCGATGCTGTAACCTTCATTGGGATTCTGAGAGCCTTTAGCCACTCAGGATTTGTAGAAGAGGGTCAAAAGTATTTTAATTTAATGAAAAATGATTACTCAATCAAGCCTCAGCTCGAGCATTACGGAGCAATGGTTGACCTTTTTGCACGAGCAGGTCTTCTAGATGAAGCTCATGCATTGATAGAAAAAATGTCTATGGAGCCCGATGCTGTTATATGGAGAATCCTCCTTAGTGCGTGTAGGACCCACAAAAATTCGGGCCTGGGCCAAAAAGTGGTTGAAAAAATAAGAAATCTTGGGAGTGGAGATTATGTCTTGCTGTCAAATATTTACTGTTCGACCAAGAAGTGGGACAATGCTGAAACGTTGAGGCGCACGATGCGTAAGAAGGGGGTTCGTAAGAGTACGGGCAAGAGTTGGGTTGAATTGCACGGTGCAATACACCACTTCAAAGCGGGGGATAGGTCTCACCTTGAATCTGAAGCAATCTACAAAGTTCTAGAAGGTTTGATTTGTCGTACTAGAATGGAAGGTTATCTCTCCTCGCCCGATTTAGTCTTGATGGATATATCCGAAGAAGAAAAAGAGGAAAACTTGAACTTTCACAGTGAGAAATTGGCTTTGGCTTTTGGGATATTGAAATCTGGTCCTGGAACTGCAATTCCAATTTCGAAAAATTTGCGCACTTGTCTCGATTGCCATAGTTGGATGAAGATTGTGTCTAAGGTGTTATGTAGAGTGATAATAGTTAGGGATAGGATTCGGTTTCATAGATTTGAGGGGGGTTCGTGCAGCTGTGGAGACTATTGGTAGCTAATGTTTGAAGGCGATCAAGTTTATGTCGACGATGGTGAAGGTACGGTACATCTTACACTTTATGTCTTAAATACCTTGAAAAGCTGCAGAGGTTATATGATGGGAATTTCTGTCGTTGTTGAAGGTTAAGGAGCTATCTGAAATTTCTTGTACATAATTATTAATTATTCAAGAACCAGCTGAATGTTGCCTTTAAAGTATTAATTATATCTCAACGAAACAAGAAGATTTACAATGTTGTTTATGGAACCATACCAATTTCTGAGACATGTTTAGACTAAATCTGCTTAGGAAATTTCTCTAATAATTTATCCTTTAATCTGAAAAATATAGAATTTGCCAAATCCGTAGTGTTCCAACTCAGCCTGGCTTATAAAGTTCAACCTACACCAAAATAAATTATATTCGAAACATAAAATTAACAGATTTATTCTTATACTTACCAAAAAAAAAAAAAAAGATTTATTCTTATTGTCAAGTTAAATCATCATTACTAAAGGTTCAGCCTTCTCTATCTATGAATGCATCTTTGATCTTTATACATTTGGTTCGGGAAATTTCATTTCATTTTTCCTTAGTTTAGTTCAAATCTGTACGAACAGGGACATGATCCATTACTTGTTCGATACTAAAATGGGATATTTACACATACATCCCCTTAGTTTAGATGAAAATTACCAGACCGCTTCAACATCACGCCTACCATAACTTCACATGTTCTATACTCTATAGCATTTCTATATCTTTTTCGTTGTTCGATACTACACATGGTGAAAATTACCAAAACAACCCTTCAACATCATACTGTTATAATTTCACACGTTCTTTAACGTTTCTATACTTCTACACATCATCAGTTAGCACTTTCAATCGGAACTAACTGCATTTTGCCTCCATAGATCCCCGGAAGCTGGTTCTCATCTATATCTTCAAGCAGAGTAGCAAGCAGCCTCTTGTTCTCCACAAATACAATCTTGTACAGGGAAAGAAAAGGTGAGATGACCACACGATACAGTACACAATACTCGAAAATGTACAGTTAAAGAATATCATCTTACCTTCTGCCTTGTATTTTTGTCAATAAATGGGCAAACGATCTTCCACAGTTTCATAAATACATATGGCGCGTGCACAAGAAACAGTTTTCCAAGTCTTTCTGGGTAGTATTCCTTTGTGTTGAAAGATAAATGGCATTACCAAACTGATCCTTTAAATTTGAAAGAACTGGGTTAAATTGAAATTTATATAGAATATAGATGATTTGAGTTTGAACCTGCAGAATGGTTATAGCAGCAAGATTTCCACGAATGTCAGTGTTGCAATAGCCATATCCTTGAAGATCTCCAATAATTGTGAACTTATCTTGCCCTTCAAGAATCCTGTTGTTCCAATGAACACTTGCAATGTCAGTGTTGTTCCATTGTACAATTACTGAGTGTGTGTAAAGTATGTTGATTTGTGTAAATATGGGTGGACGTATGTAAGTGTGTAAGGGTGTAGAAATATATAATGCAATTGTCTGCACTTAGCAACTATGACTATGATGCACAGACACTGCCATACAAATACGAATATGGCAATACAGTTTTCCCTTAAATTTGCTACGAGAGAAGTGTCCGATATGACATGATACGATAAAATTATATTTTTAAAAGTGTTCATGCATTACAGACTTGCATAGTATGCTATAGCAATTTCAATTATTTTAGAAGGTATGAATCCTACATAAAATAAAATGAAAAGGGCTAGAGAAGAATGCATGACATAACAGTACCTGCTACACAGTTTATCCAGAGCAAACACCAAGAATCCTGCAAATTCAACCAAAAACAAGGGAGATAAAAAACTTCACAAAACAAATTAAACTCAATTTAAAAAGGAAAAAACAACACGAACGCTTGAATTCATCGACGCCTCCTTTGTTCGCGAAATGTTTAGAGCCAAAAACAACTGATATGGGACGGCCTTGTTTATCTCTGCCTTGCATGAACATCTTCTTTTGTGCTATTTCATTTGGAACTTCTGATGCAGAAATTGAACCCTTTGGGACGAACGTCCTTCTCCAGTTTACGTACTTCATAAACATCGACGAAGCTTTCCCCATGTCGAGGTCGCGTGCTCGGAGAAATCTTCTGAGTGTTGAATCATCTATGTCCTGCATGTTAGCAAGTTCTGTTGTAATTTGTTATAGTTAACTTCCTGTGAGTTCCTTGGAGAAAACAACACTTTCTACGTATGTTAATGTTTTAAAGATGATTGATGCAGGTTCAAGAAACTTAAAGAAAAAAAGAGTTTTATTAATGAAAATATATTAATTAATGATAATATAAAAGTTGTCACCAATTATATTTCACTTGAAATGTTCTATGGCTCATCCGATTCCACATGGAATATGGGATGGATAACTAAACTTTTTTTTTTGGGGGTTAATTACATATAGACTTCACGTGAGTATTAGAAACTACAACATGTGACCCTCTTAGTCAAACAATTACACATACACTCATTGAGGAGTTTGAGAATTATACAAAACACCCAAGAATTAGGGTTCTGTTAAATTTTTGATGACATCATCAAATTTTTAACTTGATTTTCCTACTTTGTCCCTTCATTCAGTATAGTAATTTTTATTTCAAGAATTACCCCTAATTATATTTGAATTGGTATTGAAAATTTGAATTTAATAAATTAAATTACTAACTAATATAAAGTGGTATGATTTTGTCATTTCAAATATTAAATAATATATAATAAATTTGAATTTAACATGTTAAATATAATATTCAGAAAATATAATATATATATATAGTAATAATACATAATTAATATATAAAATAAAGTAATATGTATATATATTATATGTCATTTATATTATCCATATGTGTACCATATATATATATAGCCCCTTACTGTACCACCACCGTAACCCTTCCGACCGACGCAACACCGCCGCACGACATCCAACAGACCCAACACCGCCGCTGCTCGCCGATGACGCCCCGACAAAGCACCACCCAACGCTGACCGACTAAGTACGGGATCCGATAATGGAGATATTTATGTCGATTAATAGCATTAAGCTTGTTGCATTGATTCATTGGGGGGAATTTCTAGGTTTGTGGATGGTGAATACTGAATACATATTACTAATTTGATGCGGGGCTTCATTATGGGGGGCGTGTTTGTTCTCCACTTCCGACCGTTTATTCCAGATCTGAGTGTGGATCTGTGTTGTGTTTGTGCGGTGGTGGTGCTGCGTCGGTTGGCATCAGAGTGCGGTGGTGGTGCTTTGTCGTGGTGGCATCGGCGAGCAGCGGTGGTGTGCGTTGGTCAGACGACGTGCGACGGTGCTGCATTAGGATGTCGTGGGGAGGGTTACGATGATGGTGCGGTAAGGGGATATATATATATATATATACACTTTATTATATATATTAATTATATATTTTTATTATTGTATATATATATATTATATTTTCTAAAGATTATATTTAACACATTAAATTCAAATTTATTATACTGAAAAGGTAATGTAGAAAAATCAAGTTAAAGGTTTGATGATGTCATAAAAAATTTAACAGAATTCTAATTCTTGGGTTTTTGTTTAATTCTCAAACTTTTCAAGGTTTACTATATGCTAATTGCACACCCACTAGGTCATTCCTCTCAAATTCTGACACTTGTCACTTGTCACTTTCTTCTTTATTTTTTATGCATTATCCTTGTTTTTGTTTAGTTTTTTCTCATTTTTTCTATTTCGTTAGATTATTATTTCTTATAAAATATATAATTCTATTTATTTTTCAATTATGATATGTATAAAATAAAACTTAATTATTTATATTTTTTTTTATCTAATAAAATGTTGTATATAAAGAATTTTTTTTATATATAATTTTACTTTCAAAATATATTCATTTTATATTTTAACGACTCAAATTAGTTATATTTATTTTTTTAAATAATTAATATATTTCATAATTGAATAATATGTTAAGAAAAAATAAATTTTATGTAATCTAGATATAATATGTTTAAATAGTAGTGATTTTACAAGCTACGAAAAAAATTAAGCAATATATTAGATTAAAAAAATCATATATTTTGTAAGAAATGATAATCAAACCAAATAGAAAAGGTCAAAAAAAAAAAAAAAACTAAACAAAAATAAGGATAATGCATAAAAAATAAAGAAGAAAGAGAAAGAGATAAGTGTCAAAATTTGAGAGAAATGACCTAGTGAGTGTGCACGTAACATATAGTAAACCCTTTTCAATACGTGTATGTATAATTATTTGGTTAAAAGGGTTACAAATTGTAGTTTCTAATATTCCCGTGGGTTCTATATGTAGTTAACCTTTTGTTTTTTTTAGATAATTAGACGGTAGATAAGTTGTCTTTATAGATAGGACTGTCAAAATTGGACCCGACCCGATCCACCCGCCTAATTTTCAGGTTAGAGTTGGGGGTTTTCGGGTTCGGGTCAAATCGGGTCGGACCCGATTTCAACCCGGGGAGGAGAGAGAAAAAAGGGTCAGAGTTAGGGTCAACCCGGGTTGACTTGAAAAACAAGTCGGGTGACCCTATAACCCGAAAAACCCGACCCGAAAAACTCGACCCACCCGATAAAATGGACCATATATTAAACCCCTAACCCTAATTCTCCAGATTTTTCATTCCTTCTTTTCTCCAAGAGAGCACAGCGGCTGCGCGATTCCTCTTTTTCTCCAAGATTCCACCATCGCCGCTGCCGCCGACCGTCGACCATCGGGCATCACCGCATTAGGTATGTTCAAGATCTTCAAGCCTATTCTCCTCTCTCTTTCTCTATACTTTTTTTTTTTTAATTTCTTCCAGAGGTTGAACCAATTTTTTTCTTCGTTTCTTTTCTCCAAGAATTCCACCACCGCCGCTGCCAACCGTCGACCGTCGGAGCTCCAGGTACCTATCCTATCCAAACACACTTTCATTTTCGCGAGAACAAACAAATTCACATTTCCTCCCTTTTTCCCTGCTTTCGGTCGACCTACATCACGATGAGAGGAAGAGATTTTCTTGCCATTCATCTTCAACATCTCTCGATTTTCATAACTACAAAGGTAAGAGGCTGGATGAGCTTTGATTTCCTTGGTTTTATCTTGAGTTTTTGATATATATATATATATTGACTTCCAATTTAATTTCTATGTTTTGTGTGTAAATAATGTGTACAATGTGACTTAAATGAGTGGGATTTAGCCTCATATTTTTTAATATACATGTATATATGTATTATGTGAAAAATGTGCTTAAATAAGGGAGATGGGTTATGATTTTTGGTGCTTGAATTTATAGTCAGAATATGTATAATATGTTGTCTCATTCTTTTTAGTGGATTGAAGTGTTGTCTAGCTTGAGAAATTTTGGATTTATTATTTGTTGGAGAAAAAGAAACAAAACTATAGAAATAAGCTCTTCTATCGTCCAAGAATTTGTTTTAAAGCTTGTTGCTTGATTTCCTGAATAGGGGAAAACTACAACTTCTTTGTGATTTCTGTTTTTAGTTTTGGGATTGTAGGAAAAGTTGATAAAAATTATTTCTTGATTGAAATCTTTATGGTATTTTGAAGCTGGAAAAATGGAGGCAGAATATATTTGCGGGCACCATAGGCACTAGCTTAAAGAGAATCAGTGTTCTTCCTCAGTTGTCAAGCACATCAAAGCACCTGTTGACATTGTCAGCTCTCTCTCCCTCTCTCTCTTTAGATTCCATGTACATATCAGTTCTGAGTTATTTTGCTGTGAAATTGATGGCTTGTGTAGTTGTGGGATTTCATTTGGTATTTCTGTTTCTCACTGATTTTACCTGTTCATTCGGTTCTTGAAGTTGTCTGCATTCTTTGGATTATGAGTCGAAGAAATTAAGAAAGATTTGAGCTTCTTTGAAATCATGGATTTCCATAAATGATGTATTATTGAAAGAATATCCCATTTCTTGGGGGTGAGGAGGAGGAAAAACAATTGAGAACTAAGTATTATGGTTTCTTTGATGTGATGACAAAAAATTGACTTAAATTTCAATTTTATAGGTGGGATCTGATCTCTATAGGTTAAAGATTGTGAAATTGAATAAATTCTTTCCTTTTTTTTTCATACTATTATCTATATCAATCCTCAAACTTCCAGCAAGATCTGTTCTTGATGTTACAAGAATCCTCAAAATCCCAAGTGTAATGGAGAGAGAACTAAACTTATATCTTCTTCTGTACCGAATCTTGCATGATCAGTTCAGGATGTTTCTATTATAAGGTTCTCACATCAAATTTGAAAAGCTGCAGAATATAATGAATTGTCCTTATCATGGCTATGTGTTTGAATCAAAACGATGATCAGTCTAGTACGGCTACTTATGTTGATGATTGATAGGTAAGTAATCTTTTTTATATTTAATATATGAATTTTTAATATTTATTATGAATCTAATTTTACTTTGACTTATTAATTTTAGGTGGCATGGTGAAGAATTTTTTTTTTGGGAAGATGATGGTGATGCGAAACTAGCCTATGAACTGTATTGTTTTGGGATGTTTGGTTAATTGAACTTAGTTTGTCAGTTTTTAATGTTATGTTATCAGTGTTTATGTGTAAGTTAATTTTTATGCATAAGTTAGATTTAGGTTATGAAACTGTAATTTGATTGAATGCAATTCAGTTCTGTAAAGGTTTTAATTCAGCAAAAAAGTTCCCCAAAAAAAGAGCAGAAAAGGAAAAAAAAAATTTAAAAAAGATGCAGGTCGGGTCGGGTTGATCAGGTGGGTCGTGGTAATGTGTGACCTGAAAAAAAATCAGGTCAACCCGAACCCGACCCTAACCTGATAGGTTCAGGTTCGGGTTCATTTCGGGTTCGGGTTGAATTCGGGTTAGACCTTTTTGTGTAGTACCCCCATCCCAACCCGATCCACCCGAATTGACAGCCCTAAAATTTATAGATAATTAGTGTCACCCTCAGGACTATGATAATTTAGTAACAAGTCTTGTCAGGCCACATTTCGATTTCTCTTTCATAGAATTGTTATTGTAGAAGTATTACTATTGCAGATTTTAACAAACTAAATTTTCTTTTTTGACAAACAAGATCTTAGTTATTAGTAAATTTAGCAATTGGCTAAAATTTGTGATGTACGGACACTTTTAAAAATATTATTTTATTGTATCGGTGTTTGACACATTTCACAAAAAAAATTTTAAAAAAATATTCATATATCTATATTAATGTCATATTATGTCGATATCGTTGTGTTCGGATACCTAGATACTAAGTAAAACTGTTGTCGCACAATGTATGATAACATTTAAGCTGTCACTTTATTTCTAATACAATTATTACTATACACTAGTGATATATTGACTAAATTGATCAACTTTGTTTTCATATTTCCTTTCAATCAATCATAGGTAAAGGGAGCTTTGATATATGCTGTTATATCTGACATAAAACGCTTCCAAAAATCAAATGTATTCGTGTCCATAGATTATAGAAAGTCACCTTCCTTTCTGATTTTTTTTTTATTTTTTTATTTTAAAAACACACACACCCCAAATAACTAAAGAGATTCGAACCCGAGACCTTACCTTCGAGAAAGAACCCTCAAACCATTTAACCAACCTCGATTGACCTTTTCGACTGTTAGTTACATACTACATGTGCGATATTATATTAAATAAGATGGAAGTTTGGTTTGTAAGATTCTTCGTTATTATTATTTTTTATTTATTAATTTTTTTTCACAATTCTCATAAGGTGTCGATTAATTTACGCTCTAAAAACGAAACTTTTTTTTTTCTCTCATCTCCCTTTAATTTTTTTTTCTAATAATTATTTTTCATATTCTTTTTATCTTTTCCCTTCATATTTTATAAGCTATATTTTAATTATTATTTTATTAATATAATATTATCATATTTATTTATTATAAAGTAATGGTTATATTAAAAAATATATTAATATGAAGTATTTAATTTTATAAATTTAAATAATAATAATTATTTCGTTACACACTCATAGAACATGCGGAAGTTACTAGTTTAAATTATGTTAGGTTTAATCTACTTCATTTGATATCAACAAATGTTAGTCTAAAAGCATAAAAATATTATAATGATGCAATGAGGAATATTTGGTTTTATTTTAGGAAAATAATACATAAGTTAATACCTATATAGCACGGTCTCGGCTTATTTTTGGTGCCCGTCCAATGTCCGACGCGTATCGGACACGGACTATCGGATACGGACAAGCTTCGGACACGATTCCGATACATGTCGGGCAAGGATGAAACGTGTTCGAAATAAAAAAAAATAAAAATAAAAATTAGGACACGGTGTCGGACATGGCGGGTGAAGTGTCCGATACGAATTGGACACAGGGGGACAAATATTATAATTATATAAAGTTTTTTATGCTTTTTCTAATATTTTTAAAATTTTTTTGGAAGTAAACTGAAATAACAAAACTTATTTAAGTTTTTAATATACATACTTTTATAATTATTTTATTTTACATATATTATACTTATAAAATATTTTTATTTTAATATAAAATATAGTTATTGATGGGTTCTGAATATGGGTCACAAAGTCCGATCACTTTAGAATTTGTTTTGAGGAAACCACCGGAAGTTCGCCGGAAAAGTTGAGGGTTCTACCTGCTAGGACAAACACAGAGGCAAAGTCAGAAGGCCAAGCTGGGGGGAACTGGGGGTGATTCCCAGTTTGGCTCTCCGACGCTCAAGTCAGATGATGATCTGAAAAAGTGTAAGCTAAGTGTGATTTTGCAGAAATTGAGGTTGCTTACAGTGAAGGAGATGACTCTGTTTATTTATAGTTGAGGGTCAGGGACCCTTTGGTCATTTGCCGTATGTGGTCCTGGCCGAATGTTGCCCTAACACGTGGCGCTGTGAGAGAGAAACCTAGGAGGAATCTTCTGCAAAAGCTGCTGGAAGTTGGTGTTGGCAACAGTGGCAGGTGCGCGGGCATGTACGGTGTGTCAGAGAGCCGTTTGAGAGGTTGGTAACGAGGGCTTGGGAGCGCGCTCGTGACAACCAAAAACCTTGGGGGCCAAGAAATCCACTAAGGGATGAGGGCCACGGCTTGTGTAAGGAGTTGGAGGGGAAAACCACTCTGAGAGAACGTAGCGCTCGAAGAGGGCTCCCTTGATAGATTGAAGCATTTGTCACATAACGCAAATGGCGCTCGTGAGATAGCGGTAGCGATAATCATGTGCGTAGGTAGCAGAGACGACACGTGCCTTTGAAGGATATCGACGCTTGTGAGTCTGAGCGCTCGTGTTTGTCTGATGCAATCTTAGAGAGACAAGTGTCATCATCCCTGAGGTGCCACGTGTCCAGATGGGGATGAGCGTATTTCCATCTCATCAGTTATTTATATACAATATACCCGTGTCGGAGCCGTGTTATATCCTAAAATTTTTTAAAATTTATATCGTCGTATTCGTATCGCCGGATTCATACCCATATTCGTATTCGTACAATATAGGTTAACGTTACATATTTTACACATCGTCATGACTCTCGTGCATGTGAAATTTATTCACCTCTCATTAATTGTTGTCTACATCAAACAGCCTGTTATGACTTATGGGGTAGAGAAACAACGCTTTAATCCCCACAAGTTGAGCTGAAAACGAAAGACTCCAGTCTCCAGGACAGAGAGACGATTGAGAAAGGCTAATTAGTAATTAGATGAAAGAAAGACGCAACCAACCAATTCTTAATATACATCGAAGGTGGTTGGAGACTCCACCAACCAAGTCCTTATAGTTTATTCAAACATTTTAAATTCTACATCTCTAGTTGCTATGACTTCTATTGATTAATATAGTTATTATTCTCTTTAGTCTTTATTAGGGGTATCCCCGGTCTGGTACGAATTGTTTGGTAAGTAAAATGCTATGATGCACGGACACGGACACGGCGACACGGATACGACACGACACGGATACGGTGACACAGATTTTTTCTTAAATTTCCCACGTAAGGAGTGTCGGACACGGTATCGGACACGAGTGTCCGACACGACACGGCAAAATGATATTTTTAGAAGTTTCCGTGCATCATAGGTAAAATGTTATCTGATCAGAAGCATACGAGTTTGTAAAAATTATATAAACGGGAATTGCATAATTATTTTTTTAAATCAAGCCATTTGGGTTGGAAGGGTACAGTTATATAACGGACGGATTGATAATTTGATGGAATTTATATACTTTTTTAATAAAAATATTTTATATTCATAATTTTAACTTAATAACCAAAAAATTATAAAGAATATGAGGATTTATTCTAGTTTATAACCTATTAAAAATAATATATAATAATTTTAAAGTATATATATATATATATATATGTTATTGAATAAATAATATAATCTTATAAATATAAATCATGTAATATTATTTTATAATCTATTAAACAACTTATATAATATTAGTTCAACACAAAAATATATTATATATATATGTATAATTTGTATAATATACATAACAATTGTATTATGTATCATGTATTTATGTAACTAAAATTACGAATAATATATATAATGTTCGAGGTTAGGTGGATTTGAATTATTAGACCTATCACCCGACCTGAAAGTGGTGCATTGTAATATTTTTCAATCGCAGTTATTTTATTTTTTTTAATTTCAACCTGCGGTTTTCAAACAGTTTGTTTGATTCGGGCGGATTTGGCAGGTTGTGCGGGTTTATGCACACCCCCACTCTTTATTTTCTCCTTTTTCTTTTGAAAATTTTTTAGTTCAAACTGCAACTCGGTCTAACCGATCACTGATTTGTCATTTTTTTTTCTAAATTCTATATCAATCAAAGGACAAACATAAAACACTCTCCTCTCATCACACTGATTAAACCGAACTTGACTCGAGTTAGATATTTCGTTTGCATGTTTCATTAGAGGAGTAAGAGAGTCAGACTTATAAATAGTTACATTTTGAAATATAGAAATGAAATAGTGCAAGAAACATTCGGATATGCATATGTTACAAGCTCCAAACACCTTGCTTTGTTATTTTATTTGTTCATTTATTGAAAAAATTGCTAAAAGTTTTTAGAGGAACTTAATTATAAGTGATAATCTCTCAATTAATCGGAAAAAAAAAAAAAAAAAAACTTAAAATTTCAGTCAAACACCTCCCAAAATAATATCTTATTTTTTCAAAATATTAGAATTCTTCTGACAAATCAAGTACAAAAAGTAGCAACCTTTTAGTTACAAGCTTACAGCAACATCCCATCACGAAATAACTTGGCCTGGATTAATTGGTCCAAACTCAAAATTTCCCAACTCCCAGTTGAGGGGGGGGGGGGGGGGGGGAAAGAACTGAATAAAAAACAGACAACAAAACCCAAGTCAAGGCTGGTGTAACATCTAAAATTTTAATATATGTAGGATTATGCAAATTATATTAATTAGATTTAAGTTCTTTTATGGTTTTACAAAAGAGAAAAAAGTTGAACAATGGACCATGTAAACAACGAGGGAGGCCTTCCTATAACTTCTTTGTTTTAATTGCCATTTTCTTCATTTAATTCTCGGATCCTTCATCTTTTTCTTGTTTAACAAAAAGTTGTAGATTTCTAAATTCTGCTGAAAAACCGTGGAAAATGCAATTTTGGTATACCAAGTGACCCATTTTTAGTAAATAGGGGTTGATCAAGTGGTCTGATGGTTCTTTCTTGAAGACAAGGTCTCGGTTCGAATCTCTTAGGTCACTTGGGGTGTGTGTTAAAAAAAAAAAAGTGACCCATTTTTTACAATTTTGGTATAAAAAATTTTTCAGTGAAAAATGTAACTCACAACTCAAAATTTTGCAATTTAATACAATTTTTCATCGGAACTACCAATACCCATCGAAAAATCGTGAAGAACTGTGGATGTTTTCCATCAAGTATTGGTGGTTTTCGATAAAAAGTTGCATTAAAATGCAAAATTTTGGAGTTAGTGAGTTTAAATTACAAATTTTTGGAGTTATGGATTATATTTTTAACTGGAAAAAAGTTTGTCCCAAAATTATTAAAATACCAAAATTGCATTTTCTCCAACCCGAAAACCCTTCAAAAAGACCTATAATAAACCTCAATCTCAACACAGAAAGCCCCCTTAACACATCAATACTGCATTTTCTTGAAAATATAAGAGAATAATGAACAGGACAAATGGGAATTGCTTCTTCATAAACCCTATTAACAAAGGTTAAAGTATTAATGGAATATATATAGATACATTACCTTGCAAGCTGGATCTTTCTTCTCAATTAGGGCTCTCATAAGGGAAATCCTTTTCTTTTCCTCACACTTTGCTTCATCTTTTTCTTCCACAATTTCATGTTCTGGAGAATGAAAGATATCTTCTTCCTCCATTATTTCCAATTGCTCCTCAACAAAGCTTTGAAGGAGAGATATATATTGTAGTGCATCATCCTTTTTGTTTTTGTATGTACTTATAGGTAAGCTGAAACAATGAATGCTACAAGGGCGGACTTAAATGACTCAAATAAATAGTTGGGATTGAACATGACCACAAGTAGCTGTAAGCTTTAATGCCTCCATCATATCAATTGCAATATGTCATCATCAAATAATGTATGTGATCTCATAAAAAATAAAAAAAATATGTGATCTAGTTTGGTTCTGTTGTCTTGACTTTGGAAAATTCTTTAGTCTTTGTATAGACTTACTGTTTGGGTTCCTCTTATACATTGCATCTTATTACATTTTGTTTTTTTGGTGGAAATCTTATTACATTTTGTACGTATTGATTAAAACAAAAGAAATAATTATATCTGACTACATTGTATTTAAGCTTAATTATAATACTTTTTTTTTAAAAAAAAAAAAAAAAAAAAAAAGCTTAATTATAATACAATCCACTTAAATTAATAAATTATATTTTAGTTTTTAACTTTTGAGAATCGTTTGTGGTCCTGACAGCGTTAGAGTTTCGTTATCTCATTCAAAAAAAATTCCTGTTTTTTTTGTTAAATTTGATTTGTGACTCCAAAGTAAATTCATAATTTATAGGGATCTCTTTAGTTATATTAATAAACTTTAGGGATGATTTTATAATTTTGATTATACATTCAATGTAACATTCATACAAACTGTCAGGTGCATAATTGTACTTTTAGAAATTATGTTATGTACCTCAAACCAAAAAAAAAATTTATAGGGACTAAAATACAATTTCTCAATTTAGATAGATTGTATTATAATTAGGGTTAACTTTAGGATAATCAGATGTAAAAGGTTAAATTAGTTATATTTCTAAATTTTATATTATGATATAGATGTATATAAATTTTATGTTAGGGAAGGTTTTTTAATTTTTCGAACTTATGAAAGAAATTATGTTCTTAGGTCAACCAAAACTTAGTGTAATTATTCCAAAAAATTATATACAATATTGGCCAGGGGGGATAATTTTTAGACTGTTGGATTCACAACTTGAACGTAGAACGTAGACCCGGTATAAGCAGTGTGTTTGTGTTGACTTCTCCTTTGGAAAAGTCTAGTCAGGATTCATTAGTTTCTCTTTAATTATAGTAAATTAAACATCCTAAGTATTAATTATTATAAAAATTGCAAATGGCGAGAGATAAAATAGAAATAATCTTCATAGGGAAAACGAACAGGGAGCGAATAGATATATAATGGAGATAATTATTAGGAGAATTCTGTAAATTATCGAAAATATAAAATAAATTATATATATGTTTAAAAAATTAGCATAAAATTTTTTATATTTTATAAAAATAAACATAAAAAGCCTTCAAGCATTATTTGAATCCCCGCGTTGCCCTTTTCTATGAACTAGTGAAATGAACGTGCGTTGCACATTTATCATTTAATTTATCTAAATAAATTTAGCTATTATATCTATTGAACAAATTAGAATATTAAAAATATTTATTTTGATTAAATAAATATAAGGGGTAAAAAGAATTTGTCATTCGAACTATAGCCGATTTTACACTTTACCCCCCGAACTAAGTTTCGTTGCAAACCAACATCCCTAATATTTAATACCATTTTGTACCTATTATTAATTAAAAAATATACTTATTGATGGTTTGATACTTTTATATTATTTTGGTATAGGTTTTATATCTTCATCATTGCACTTTTAATAGGAAACACCCTTTTCAGATATTTATATTGATATATTATATTTTTTACACGTTTCGTACGATAAGAAGGATTTGTTTCAATCATATCAGTCTCTCTTAAAACAATAATATGTAACTTATATAGTAAATAAAATATAACTAATATTATGTCTTTTGCACCATTTATACGTCCAATCATATTCTTTTTTTTTTCATCTATTTCTCTGATTTTTTTTTATCCTAAAAGAAGCAACCCAACACAGAAAAAACAGTCTCAGGCTAAGACTCATTTAGTTTTATCGTCAGAGCATCCTAGAAGTAATAACCATCTTGAACCTTATGACCTATCCTCGCCAATTTATCCATCATCATGTTTCTTTCTCTCGAAATTTATTTAATCTAAGTTTCTCAAGACCCTTGGAGTAAACTTCGCCAATCAAATATTATATTTCTCATTAGTTGTTTTTCAGTATCCTTCATTTTTATTCATTTCACGACCGTCTTCAAATCAATCTCCACGTTAATTTTCGAAAATCGCCTCTCTGAAGTTAGTTTTAATCCTTTAGGTAAGCTTAATAACTTTGCTATATTATTAAAACTATACCAAAATTCATAGCATATCCTAGCACTATTATTGTTGTGGTTATAAAAGCTTCCATTCGAGTTTAGTTTTACCCATTACTTCTCGGAATTATTTCACGACAACTAAGTGCAAATTTTCTTTGCCTGAGTTTTTTGTCCTCACTGATTAGTAATAAGGTATTAGATAACTCTTATATGTGGCAAATAGCGACACTTCTAAGTTTCATAACATTTTGATAGCTCTATCGATTCCATACTTTCCAAAAATTCTAGTGTGTCAAGATCAATAAAACCAACCCAGGATATTCTAGGAACATATTGCTCAACATTTTTCTACTATAGCTCTATTTGAGCCTATCCGACACTCGCAAGCCACGAAAACTTCGTCAAGTCTGTGTATCAACAATCTTGTCCCACACCCGGAGTGCGAACGGAAACTTTTCAGCACATGGTCCACATATTCATGTCTTGTACAATAGTGCGTATATATATCATTTTTCCCAAATTTTCTGTCATACTTCAATACATTCATGAGCAAGCTATCATATTGGCAAAGCCACAGGAAAATCTTGAATTTTTGGGGCAAGGTAATTTCCAAATTCATTTCCAGTTTTTTCTTGAATGTCTCATCCGACACCATAAACAGAGTATAGTCATTTTATAGGAGAATTTATCTTTAGTTGACTCAATCAATACTCTCTTATCTCCTTTAACATGCATCGCGATTAGGACACTAAGTATCTCATTCACCACCTCTTTGGACAGTATATTCAAGTTTTAATTTTTATTTGTTCCAATGAGATTACATTCCATAAGATCTTTATCCTCCTCATGAGTGTTATCTCCAAAGATGTCCGCCAGTTTGCCTTGTAATAACCATCTATCATTCCATAAAGATGTCCATTCACCATTTCCAATCCTCCATTTGCAAAACGGTTCCACCATCCAAGTGCTTTTAACTATCCCCTTCCATGCTTGGGAAACCCATAAGTTGACGTTTATATTCGATAAAAAATGTCCTCCCCTTTTAAATATTTTTCTGATGTATCTAGTTTCACACTGTTGTCTTCTTGTTGAGCATTCTCCATCCCGTTTTAGCTAGCATCACTATATTTCCTTTTGGGCTTCTCTAAAACCCAATCTGTGACACCCAGGTTTTCGGCCGTACAGGTACGCCCTTACGAGAGAGCTAAATGCGCATTTAAATTATTTATTTATGTAATTGTTTATTTATTTTAATGATTAATTTTTTTAAAAATATTTTGAAATATTTGTTAATTATACTTTTGAATATTTAAACGTTTTTAAGCTTTTGAATTTGTTTTTAATTCGTTTGAGTTTCTTTTTGTTTCGAAATTTTGTGAAAATTTGATATGCATGAATTATACGTGTTATGAATTTGTTTATGTGATCGTTTTAATTTTTCGGACTTGTTTGATTTGGTAACGCACCATATTTTATTTGTTGGGGACTCGAGGGCCTAACTAGTTTTAGCGCGTCTTGTGTTCCGGAATTTATATCTTGAGCTACGAAATTCGGATTCGAATTCCGGAAGTAATGCTGGACTCGTAACGAAGAATGGGAGCTAAGGAACCTAGCCTTGTATTTTTCTAAGCCCATTCAAGCCTCCAAAATTTGTCCGAACCTAGCAGCCACCTTGGAGTATTTTGGCCATATCTCTCTCATTCTTTAACCAAATGAGTTGATTCTTGAGCTCACTTAACCCTAGTTAAGCCCACTATCTCTATAAACTAACCCTCATTTCGAAATCAGACCTGGAGAGAGAGGAAGAAGCTAGAAACCGAGAGAGAAAAGGGGGAAAGAAATCTGCACAGTTCATTTTGTCTTTCCAAGCTCAATACTCCTCCGATTCGCCTCAAATTTGAAAGGTAAGCCCATGATTTGATTCTCCATCTTCTCCTCTTTCTTTTAAGTCCATATTTGTTGAGTTTCATGATTATTTGAGCATGTTTGAGGCTGCTACATGAATAGTTAGGTTTATATGAAATTTTGTTGAATTCTTGAGCATCCTTGTTTCGTTTCTGATTTGCAGCTGGATATATGATCAATATGGTGTATTTGTTTCATTTATATTCATGATTTACATGTTTCTTGAGTGTATAATGATCTACCATAGCTTGCCTTCATGAAAAGCTTGAAGAAATGAGTTTAAATTCCATCATTTTTCATCCTTACTGCTGCATTTTTGCTGCTTCTTTCACTCCATATTGCTGTTGTGTTGTTGCTGTTACACCACTTTGCTGCTGCTGCGTGAAAAGGGAAGGAGAACAGGGGAAACGAGGTTGCTGTTGCTGCTTTTCCCGTCTGCACCATTCTCCCCGGTCGGGGAGAATTTGTTCATGTGGAGTACCCGACCAGGTAGTCTCCTTACAGTAGCTTCCTGCATCTTTTCTTCCTTTCTTTGCATATGTTTTGGTTTGTGTTAAATGCATGTGTGTTTGTTAGGTGTGTGCTGTATGTAATTTGCATGTAATGTGTATATATATAGGTAATATATATGGTGCATGCTACGTAAATACATATAATGTTTATATATATATATATATATATGTAATATGTATATAGTGTATGCATTTGTGCTGCATGGATTTATGTGTGTATACGTGCATGAGTGAATTTATATATATATATATATATATTTATGTTAGTATGTTATCTATATTAAATACATGTGTGTAAATATGTAATATATTTATATTATGCATGTATGTAATATATTTATGTATATATATATTATAAAGTGTGTTATGTAATTAATTATTTAGTACTTTGATTTATTTTTATATATAGTATGATTTTAATATTTCGATCTTGTATATATGAACTTTAACCTTATGAATGCATGAGGTATGCTATTTTATGATATGATATGTGCTTATTTGATATGTTATGAATTTATTTGACGTGTTATGAGTTTGATTCTTGAATTATTTGTGTGATATTTCGTTAATTGCTTCATTATGCCTAAGTATGAACTTATATGAAGTGCATTGCATCATTTGCATTCATATGCATTTGCCGAGCGTTTCTATAGTTCATATGGAGTCTTAGCCTTGTTTATTGTGTTTAGATTGTTCGAAGGGAGTTGCTCGTGGGGTGCTTTGGGCGGTTCGTTCGGTTTGTACGTCATGGTGAGGTTTTAGGTTTGTTTCTTTTTAGCTAATGCGACATACAACCTTATGTGATTGTTTTCAAGCCCGCTTGCGAATATACTATTATATTTATATAATAGATATGTGCTTATACGATATGTTTATGACTTTTCCATACGATTAAAAGTTTTCGGACTATATATACGAGCGTATGTAAGCTTGAAAATATTTTGCAACGAGGCTATGCTCCAAACCGTGTGTCTTCATGCTAGCTACGGATTAGGATGACACGGAGAGGTACGTCTATAGCATACGCTAAGTTGCAAGGTAAGGTATGCTCTGATAAGGTACGTAAACTTTGTAATGTTAATGATTTGTTTTGAGAGAGAAAGTAATGGTAATGTAAGGTAATGTATTGGTAATGTTCGGCCTCGAAGCCTGCGAGCCAGGACGCCCGGTATGGCAACGGGCCGTCGGGTTAAGCCTGGGCGTAGTCTCCACTCTGATAGGATTACCCCTGAACCCACTAGGAGGTTTAGTGGGGGATGGAATCCTCGGGCGTGCGTGTTATGAAACTCATGGCCCATACTTAACGTAATGGATGGTTAGGGTCGCGTAACCCTTCCATCACCAGAGAAGGAGGTTTGTTCTTAATGTTACTTTTGTTTGATTTGTAATGTTTGATTCGTATGAGGAGCCCAGGATGGGATTTTTGCTCATACTCGCCGAGCTTTTATACGTTTTGTTGATTATGAAACGGGATAGGACTTTTAAGTTAAAGATATGCTATACTTTTATACGATATGTATACGTTTTTTTTAAAATGGATTTTGGTGTGTAAAACCCTATTCCCGGTTCATAGTCTTTTGTTTAGTACGTGCTATGCTCTATATTATGTACCGTGTGAGTGTATTCAGCCCCCTCACTCAGTCGAGTTGTAGACTGACCCCTCTCCTTTTCCCCCCTTTAGTTTCAGGTGCAGGGTTCGGGTCGAGCTAGGCAGCGGTCGTCTTTTGGGTCTTTTGAGTCAAGTTGTTCGAGTGTTTTTGAATTCTGCATCTTTATCATTATGCCTTGGAATTTTAAATATGTATAAGCTTATGATTATGTATTTAATGTATCGGCTTGATTTGATATGATTCAGGACGGGCTTCTAGGGATAGAATGAACCAGTTTTGTATTTATGTTTTATGATTGATTTACGGGATTAGGTATCTATGCTAATCGAACCCGTCGCCTATTTTTATTTGAGATTTTGCATGATTATGAATGTATTTGCGATCCTGTTGCTTCCGCCTTTGATTTTATTTTGTTGCGTACTCTGTATTAGGGTCTAGACCGCCTAGCCTAGGGGTGTGTTTTGTTTGTCTTCCGTTCGCCATGGTTTGGTGCGTGTGCGGAGTTTCCATTTTGTTACCCTGTGTTGGGCTATGGTGCGGGGGATGTGGTGCCCTTCGCTCCGGGGTGCTACACAATCACCTTCTTACTTCTTTCTAGTCACCTTCTTTCACCCTACAAGATGAGTTCGTTCCTTGTTATATATTAGTCGCCTAAAGAAAATTGTGCTTTAGTCAATCAAGTTTATCATACATGTGATTGGGGTGCCAATTTGTGTGCATGTGGTTGATGGAGATCGAGATCTTGATGGATTGAATAAGTGTCATCCATCCGAAAAGGTTTGTCATTTTGGCTTTCTATCCCAAGAGGTGCTTTTTAACTCTCTTAATCACAATCGAGAAATGCTCATTATAGTTATAACTAACGTTCATCTGCACCCCTAAATAGTTCCTTAAGTTGTCTGTATTTTCCATGCTTAGAATTCTACTAACCTACTGATTTAAATCATTTGCTACATAAGGTAACGCCTGGAAAAACGCCTCAACCACACTTTTAATGCACTTTGCTCCATCCACGATAGCTTTGGCTCCCAATATTAATTCGTCCGTAAAAAGCAAGAGTGAGATAATGTGAGAGCTTCTCTAATATATTGTAATTGGCTTCCAAGTCCGGCTGAAATGGTCTCTTCAACTATATACGTAAGTTGTTCTATGCATATTACAAACAAATAAGGTGAGAGTGATTGTGTAACATCCCGCTCGTCCGGCCTTTCCAGGTACGCCTCCACGGGTGAGCTATGTGCGCTTTTAATTATTTAATTATGTAAATTAAGTGTTTATTATACTTCTATGTGATATATTTGAATTATTTGAAACTTATTTGACCTTATGTGATTTACTTATACGTATTCGTTTTCTTTGTTTCGTTCTTGCTCCATTTGTGTCCGTTTTCATTTTCGATTTTTGTGACTATGTGCTATGTGCGACTTATATGTGTTATGAATGTATCTTTATGCTCATTACTTGTTTTTGAGTTCGTTTGATACGGTTTTGAAACCGTTTTATGTTTTAGGGACATAAGGGCCTAATGGGCTTTAGCGCACCTTGTGTTCCGGAAGGCGTAACTTGAGCTCGGGAATTCGGATTCGAATTTCGGAAGATGCGTTGGACTCGCAACGAAGAAACCAAGACAAAGAATCAAGATTCATATTTTTCTAAGCCTATTTGATTCCCCGTTTTTCGACCGGAACGAGCCCTTGTGCTTAAGAGTACCCTTTTGTTGACTAATCTTCACTTGTGGGACCCCATTTAACCCCAATTAAGCCCCTAACCTTGACTTATATGTATCTAACCATCCCTCACTCTCTCCTAATCCATCATTTCGTCCCACACCCAAGAAAAAAGAAGGGAAAGTGCAGCAACTTCAGCTCCAAGAAGAGAAGGAAGAAACCCTTGGCCATTTTCATAATTTTGAGCTCAAATCACATCCAAAGCTTCTCTAATTTGAAAGGTAAGTTTATGATTGTAATCTACACTCCCTATTCTCTCTTTTATGTGAATTTGAGTTAAATTCATTGGTTGATTCTTGAGTTCTAGCAAGCATGTGAATAGAAGAGGTTGGATGAATTTGATGATTCTTGCTTCCCTTCTTGTTCCCTTGATTCTTGATGATGATATATTGCTCCTATGACTTGATTCTATGTATTTATTGCATCTCCTTTCATGGTTGCTTGATTATGAGTGATTGGCCATTGATGAGTGCTTGAGTATTGGATGATAACTTGATGCATTTCTTCCCCATTTCCTTGCTTTGTTTCTTGCATATTTGGTGGTTGAAGTTGTTGCTACTTATATGGCATGAATATATGATGAATTAGTGTTATTTTCATGTTTGGTTTATGTGTTTTCATTAACTTAAGAGACTCCCCTAGGCTTGCACCGAAATCCCCTGTTTTTCTCTCCAAAATCTGATATGTTGCTTTTTGTCTGGTCCTCTCTGTACCGAGACACGGGGGTGTCTCGGTTTGATCTATGTTGGTGACACGGGCGTGTCACCTTCTGGTATCCATTGTTCATCTCCTGTACTGAGACACGGGGGTGTCTCAGCTTGTTCTTCCAGGGGGGCACGGGCGTGTCCCCTAGGAATTCTCGTTTTTCGCCCGTCTTTGCATGGCTTTGCTTCCTTTTCATTCATTTAGTTAGCTTTCTTGTCTTGTTTATGACTTGTATGCTTCATTAACTTGTTACATTATGTGTTAAGCTTAATGCTATGAATCTTTAACTTGTTTTATACCCTCGTTTGTGAATTATGAACTTATATGCAACACATGCTCTCATATGACCTAAGTGTGAATTTATTTTATGTGCTCTGCAACATGAACATACATACGCATCCGCCGAGCGTCTAATGTGGTTCATATTGAGTCTAAGTTTGTCTTTTGTTTTTGCTTTACCTTTAGGTTCGTTCCTTGGTTGACGAGGTTGTCCTCTAGACTTTCGTTTGCTTCCTTCGCTCCCGTAGCTTCTCGGAGGTGAGGTTTCTTTCTTTTTAGCTATTATGACCTACAACCCAATATGTAATTTGAGCCCGCATGCGAACTATATATACATATAAATAAGTGTTCGATATGTATTTTGCGCGAATTGGCCCATTTGCTATGATATCCGTTGAAAATGCTTTTATATGTATGTAAGCTATGTTTTGTTTATTCGTTTTCGAAAAGGGTTGGTGTGTGTACGTGTTAAGTTTTGGCAAGAAAGCTTTTGTGATAAGTATACGCTTTGTGGGATATGTGTGTGTGAGTTCTGTGATCTGTGTGTGGGCCCCGGAGAAGTGGTATGTGATCTCGGGTCGGCCATGGGGTCGTCGGGCTCTCTCATCAACACGACTCCATTTACGGGAGACTTAGTTCTCCTATGCCGACAGAGCACTTTAAGGTTGGCCGTCGAAGGAACCGGGCGGGATCCTCCGGTTCACAAGTTTCGTTCTGTGGAGGGTCGAGAGGGGCACCTCTCTTCCCCAATGGTGTGGAGGTGGGATTGTTTATGAGTTTTGTTTTGGTATGAGTAAGTGTGTGTGAGAACTCGTTCTCACCGTGTTATGTTTATGCTTATGCTTATGTATCCGATACGGATTGTGAAACGGGGTGGACTCATAACTGGTATAACGTGGATGATTTTGGCCTTTGGCCCTAAACCTTTACTTGTATATGTATAGTATCACGGGTTAAACCCTTTTGGAGTGGAAAAACCACACCCGGTTCATGAACACTTTTGATTTGAATATGCTGTGCTCCTACTTATACGTATGTGTGTGTGTGTAGCCCCCTCACCAGTCTCTAGGACTGACCCTCGTTGCTTCTTTCTTTTTCCCCATTGTTTTGAGCTTTGCAGGTGCCCGGTTGGGAGTCTGGCTAGGCGGCTGTTGTCTTTCGAGTCTTGGGTGTCGTTCGAGTCTTTGTAGTGCCCTTGCATTTGCATATTTACTTTCCTGCTTCGGTACTATGTATATTTGGTACTACGTATAAATAAGTAGAAGCTATGTTCTGTATTGTGAAGCTTGAATATTTCTTTTGGCCCGGGGGTGGGCAAAGCATGTTGCAGTATGTATATCTTGTTTTAAGCTTATGCCTGTAATTGGTTTTGTTATATGATCCTGTATCTTCCATACTTTCAAGTTATTTTGTTGCGCACTCTGTTCAGGGTCTAGACCGCCTAGCCTAGAGTTGATTTTTGTTTGTCACCCGTTCGCCATAGTTCGACGCGGGGATGGAGTTCCCATTTCGGCACCCGGGTTGGGCTATGGTGCGGGGGATGTGGCGCCCTCCGCTCCGGGGTGTTACATCCGTAAGTGGTATCAGAGCTCTGGGTTATAAAACCCGAGCTCTAGCGTCGTGTCAAGTCTGTCTAGGTCGTTCGGCTTAGGATTATGTGATTGTTTGCATTCACTCTCATCTCTTACGTGAATTACTTGAATTATTTGGCTTCATATGTTAATAGTTCACATGAACATGTACTGAACTCTGTATGCATCGATCCCTTGGAATCATTTTTCTTATCTCAGGATGAGTTCTTCATATCAACATACCTCATCAAAAGGAAAACAAGAGAAACAAGTTTCTTCGGTCTCAAAGAAGTTTGAAGGCTTTAATCCACCAAAGTGGCATGGGGGCGATAGTATTAATGCCGAGGAGTGGCTATCCGTGGTATTGTGGATTTGGGGAAATTGTCCGGGAACCTCACAAGAGAAAGTAAAGCACACATCCCTCTTATTACAAGATGAAGCTTCAAAATGGTTCAAGGAAATAAGATCACATCTAAAGAAGTTCGGGGAAGAGCTCCATTGGGAAAGGTTTATCCGAGAATTTTGCTATAAGTATATCCCTCCCAATGAATTGATTAGAAGACTCCAAGAATTCCTAGATCTTGAGCAAGAAGTGAAGATGATGGATGATCTTGTGATGGAGTTAGAAAACTCGAGAGCTAACCAAGATTGCCCCAAGGTCTGGGGATATATACAAAGGCGTAGAGACGAGATTCAACAAGCTTTCCAAAGCTCACCGGTACATAAATGGTCCGAGGAAGTTAGAAGAGTGGTTCAAGATGAAATGAATAAGCAAGAGGTGAAGTTTCACATTTCTAAGGAGGAATATAATCCAGGATCAAGCCTAAACTCAAACAAGAGGCCTATGTTCCGAGAGGAAACTCAAGAACTTCAAGAGGTCGACTACACCAAGAAGAAGAAACTTCAACCACCAAAGATGGATCCGATACCTCTTCCATTGGAGATAATTCAATGCTCTTATTGTCAAGGCCCTAATCACACCGAAGAAGTTTGCCGAAAGAAACTTGGGAGATGTTACAAGTGTGGGGAACCGGAACATAAGGTGAAAAGTTGCCCGAGGACTAAGAATTCAAGGACTACCAAGAGCCAGAATTCCAAGACTCCAAGACAGGTCCGAGTTGATGCAAGTGGAGGCGAGGAGCTTGATGGCGAGATCAACATTTTACCATGGTGAAAGGTACACCGAACATTCATGGCACTACATACATGCATTTTATTTTAATTGGTGTTACTTTTCTTTTTCTTGTTGTTCTCGGTGCTTGGGTGTCTTTGTTATTACTTGCTTGCTTGTGGTTTCCCCTTTTCTTTTCTCCTTTGTGTTGTCTCTCTCTTTGGAGAGAGGTTGGTGAGAAGAGTGTCAAGTGGTTGGTGAGTTGCGAGGGCCGAGCTTTCTTGGTGGCGGTTCTCTTCTGGCGGTTGTTCTTGAAGGCGCCTAGTTCTGTTAAGGTAACGGTGTTACCATAGGCGTGGGTAGTTGTTTGTAGGAGGTCCATTCGGGGCTCAACGGTATCTACGGGTGTTAGATGGAAGGCTAGCCCGTTAATATCCTTTGTAGAAGTGGTTGGTAATTCTGGGACGGTGCGATAAGCTTCGTGGCTTCCCTTTGAGTTAACTTAGAGGTTGAGCCAAGCTTAAGGAGACAAAGATCGAAGTAAGACACCTTTGGTGTTTCTTTGAAGATGGAATTCGTTTCCACCCAATGAGGACATCGAGGTTGTCGTGATCTTTATCCAGGAATTATTTTGTGTTTGAAGTTCTTCTTCTTCCGGTGGGCTCTAGCGAGGTTGTTGGAGTTAAGTCGTAGTTGACGAGCTCTTAGAAGGTAATTTCATCCTTGTGAATACTTCTTTGTGGAGTACCTTAGTCCCATCTAAGAAGAAGACGGGATTTAGGATGAGTATATATTACCGTGAGCTGCACATGTTAACTGTGGGAGATAAATACCCTTCATGCTTGCTTCGAGGAGTCGTTAGTCCTTCTTCAGTGTTCTGTGGTCTTAGCTGAGTGTGGTTTCAACAAGGGTATGGTCGACTATGCATTTTGGTAGAGGAACCGAGAATTGCCTCAGAGATTAAGTCTCTAGTGTCATTGGGAGTCAACAGAGGGTTTGTCGTTGCGCAAGTGTCGTCCCATGACATGAAAGACAAGGAAGAGGCATGGTTCGAGTGGATAAGGCTTTTGAAGAGAGTTACCTTGATTACACGAGGATACTCAAACTTTTTCATTACGATCGAGGTACTAAGGAAGACTTCGGTTGTGTGGTGCTACGGAGGGTTGGAGCCTATGTCTCAAGAAGTGCTTAGTTACGAGACTAATCCCACTCATCGTTCGAGACTTGAAGAGCCGGTAATGGTGTTGGCATAAGAAGAGACATTGTAGACTTAGTGTAGCAATGTCTAAGGTGCTTTCGGTAGAAGATCGAACATCAAGAATCAGTAGTTTTCCCCAACTGCTTTTCAATTTTAATCAGAAGTGGGAGCAAACCAAAGTTTGTTAAACTAAGGGGATTCACTCGGATTTGGTGAGTACCACCGAGTACCCGGGACATGAGAAGTCTCCCTTATTCTTAATTAAGGAAGCAATGTCCCGAGGAGACTACAACTCTTGGTTCAGAGTAGCGCAGCGGAAGTGTGGAGTCGAGCTCATTCAAGTGTCCTTTTAGGTCTCGCTTAGGACCTGAGGACAGGTCCTTTTGAAGGAGGGGAGTTTGTAACATCCCGCTCGTCCGGCCTTTCCAGCTACGCCTTCACGGGTGAGCTATGTGCGCTTTTAATTATTTAATTATGTAAATTAAGTGTTTATTATACTTCTATGTGATATATTTGAATTATTTGAAACTTGTTTGACCTTATGTGATTTACTTATACGTATTCGTTTCCTTTGTTTCATTCTTGCTCCGTTTGTGTCCGTTTTCATTTTCGATTTTTGTGACTATGTGCTATGTGCGACTTATATGTGTTATGAATGTATCTTTATGCTCATTACTTGTTTTTGAGTTCGTTTGATACGGTTTTGAAACCGTTTTATGTTTTAGGGACATAAGGGCCTAACGGGCTTTAGCGCACCTTGTGTTCCGGAAGACGTAACTTGACCTCGGGAATTCGGATTCGAAATCCGGAAGATGCGTTAGACTCGCAACAAAGAAATCAAGACAAAGAATCAAGATTCATATTTTTATAAGCCTAGTTGATTCCCCGTTTTTCGACCGGAACGAGCCCTTGTGCTTAAGAGTACCCTTTTGTTGACTAATCTTCACTTGTGGGACCCCATTTAACCCCAATTAAGCCCCTAACCTTGACTTATATGTATCTAACCATCCCTCACTCTCTCCTAATCCATCATTTCGTCCCACACCCAAGAAAAAAGAAGGGAAAGTGCAACAACTTCAGCTCCAAGAAGAGAAGGAAGAAACCCTTGGCAGTTTTCATGATTTTGAGCTCAAATCACATCCAAAGCTTCTCTAATTTGAAAGGTAAGTTTATGATTGTAATCTACACTCCCTATTCTCTCTTTTATGTGAATTTGAGTTGAATTCATTGGTTGATTCTTGAGTTCTAGCAAGCATGTGAATAGAAGAGGTTGGATGAATTTGATGATTCTTGCTTCCCTTCTTGTTCCCTTGATTCTTGATGATGATATATTGCTTCTATGACTTGATTCTATGTATTTATTGCATCTCCTTTCATGGTTGCTTGATTATGAGTGATTGACCATTGATGAGTGCTTGAGTATTGGATGATAACTTGATGCATTTCTTCCCCATTTCCTTGCTTTGTTTCTTGCATATTTGGTGGTTGAAGTTGTTGCTACTTATATGGCATGAATATATGATGAATTAGTGTTATTTTTATGTTTGGTTTATGTGTTTTCATTATCTTAAGAGACTCCCCTAGGCTTACACCGAAATCCCCTGTTTTTCTCTCCAAAATCTGATATGTTGCTTGTTGTCTGGTCCTCTCTGTACCGAGACACGGGGGTGTCTCGGTTTGATCTATGTTGGTGACACGGGCGTGTCACCTTCTGGTATCCATTGTTCATCTCCTGTACTGAGACACGGGGGTGTCTCAGCTTGTTCTTCCAGGGGGGCACGGGCGTGTCCCCTAGGAATTCTCGTTTTTCGCCCGTCTTTGCATGGCTTTGCTTCATTTTCATTCATTTAGTTAGCTTTCTTGTCTTGTTTATGACTTGTATGCTTCATTAACTTGTTACATTATGTGTTAAGCTTAATGCTGTGAATCCTTAACTTGTTTTATACCCTCGTTTGTGAATTATGAACTTATATGCAACACATGCTCTCATATGACCTAAGTGTGAATTTATTTTATGTGCTCTGCAACATGAACATACATACGCATCCGCCGAGCGTCTAATGTGGTTCATATTGAGTCTAAGTTTGTCTTTTGTTTTTGCTTTACCTTTAGGTTCGTTCCTTGGTTGACGAGGTTGTCCTCTAGACGTTCGTTTGCTTCCTTCGCTCCCGTAGCTTCTCGGAGGTGAGGTTTCTTTCTTTTTAGCTATTATGACCTACAACCCAATATGTAATTTAAGCCCGCATGCGAACTATATATACGTATAAATAAGTGTTCGATATGTATTTTGCGGGAATTGGCCCATTTGCTATAAAATCCGTTGAAAATGCTTTTATATGTATGTAAGCTATGTTTTGTTTATTCGTTTTCGAAAAGGGTTGGTGTGTGTACGTGTTAAGTTTTGGTAAGAAAGCTTTTGTGATAAGTATACGCTTTGTGGGATATGTGTGTGTGAGTTCTGTGATCTGTGTGTGGGCCCCGGAGAAGTGGTATGTGATCTCGGGTCGGCCATGGGGTCGCCGGGCTCTCTCATCAACACGACTCCATTTACGGGAGACTTAGTTCTCCTATGCCGACAGAGCACTTTAATGTTGGCCGTTGAAGGAACTGGGCGGGATCCTCCGGTTCACAAGTTTCGTTCTGTGGAGGGTCGAGAGGGGCACCTCTCTTCCCCAATGGTGTGGAGGTGGGATTGGTTATGAGTTTTGTTTTGGTATGAGTAAGTGTGTGTGAGAACTCGTTCTCACCGTGTTATGTTTATGCTTATGCTTATGTATCCGATACGGATTGTGAAACGGGGTGGACTCATAACTGGTAAAACGTGGATGATTTTGGCCTTTGGCCCTAAACCTTTACTTGTATATGTATAGTATTACGGGTTAAACCCTTTTAGAGTGCAAAAACCACACCTGGTTCATGAACACTTTTGATTTGAATATGCTGTGCTCCTACTTATACGTATGTGTGTGTGTGTAGCCCCCTCACCAGTCTCTAGGACTGACCCTCGTTGCTTTTTTCTTTTTCGCCTTTGTTTTGAGCTTTGCAGGTGCCCGGTTGGGAGTCTGACTAGGCGGCGGTTGTCTTTCGAGTCTTGGGTGTCGTTCGAGTCTTTGTAGTGCCCTTGCATTTACATATTTACTTTCCTGCTTCGGTACTATGTATATTTGGTACTACGTATAAATAATTAGAAGCTATGTTCTGTATTGTGAAGCTTGAATATTTCTTTTGGCCCGGGGGTGGGCAAAGCATGTTGCAGTATGTATATCTTGTTTTAAGCTTATGCCTGTAATTGGTTTTGTTATATGATCCTGTAGCTTCCGCACTTTCGAGTTATTTTGTTGCACACTCTGTTCAGGGTCTAGACCGCCTAGCCTAGAGTTGATTTTTGTTTGTCACCCGTTCGCTATAGTTCGACGCAGGGACGGAGTTCCCATTTCGGCACCCGGGTTGGGCTATGGTGCGGGGGATGTGGCGCCCTCCACTCCGGGGTGTTACAGATTGCCTTATCTAATGCCACACATTTGTACAACCTCCGTTGGTTCACCATTCTATAGAATCTCCGGTTGTATCCTCTATATTCTGCTGATAATGATATTGATAATTTTCGCCGGGAATTGAAAAAAAGTTAAAGGTTTTTTAAGAAATTCCACTGGATTTTGTCGTACATCTTTTCAATATTCAATTTCAGCACCATGCCCCTTTTTTTATCGTTGGAGTGATGTAGCATTCATAACACTTCTTTAGGCATCAAGATATTATAATAGGTGCCTCGGTTAGGAATGAAGCTATTCTAATTCGATCCCACAATTTATTTAATATATGATTTAAACGAAGTATAATCATTTTGAGCAATACATTGCACAACGTAATGGGCTGAAACTCGTTTATTTTTATTGAGTATTAATTTTTGAAATTAGACAAATAAACACCCGATAATCCTTCTTGGGAATTTATTCTCTCTCTCAATGCAATCATTGCTAAATTTCACCATCAAGTCTCCTACTATATCCTAATAGTTTTAAAAAAAGTAAGTTTGGAAACCATCTACTCCCAGTGCTTTGTATAGGTGCATGCTATTTACTACCCTCAAGATTTCCTCATTTGAGGTCATTCTTGCCAAGTTATTTTTCCACTAACGCCTTAGGGTTGGTTGGTGCAAACTATTATCAAGACTCATCACCTCCTCAATAGTATCTTCACTGAATAGTTTGGTGTAGTACTCCCAAGTTTGTGGCTTTAGTTGATCATTATTGGTTGCTCATTCATTGCCTATTCTGAGAGCATTCATCTGATTCCTTCTTCTTCTCATTATGGTTGAGAGATGAAAGAAACTTGTATGTTTATCCTAAATTGGGGCCAATTAATTCTCGACTCTTAAAACCAAATAATCTCTTCTTGTTGCAATAGTTTATTATATTCTGCCATCAATTCTTCCTCCAAATCATTTGAATATTTACCTTATTTGTCTCATGCATAATTCTTTGGAAATTCTTTTTATTTTTATTTTATTTTTTTGCTTTTCGAATATATTGAAAACTGTTGAAGGACCATTGTTTCGGAGCAATTATCCCAAGTCAAAATGTCCTTCAAATTTTGATTCGGCCAATAAGTTGTTTATTGCTACTTTGAAAAATGTAAATCTAAATTGATAACTATTGGATCAATCTCATTTAAATTAAATAAAAAAAAAATTCATATCGGTTCTTAAACTGACACCCAATCTAGCATCTTGAATATTTTATTCTAGTCTTCAAAATTTCGTTTACCATTGTACGCTATATTAATTCTTACTTTGCCATGTCCTTTATAAATATATTTGTAAACATATTTCACAGTTGAACTTAATTTTGGTATGTGTGTGTATATACATTAAAATCAAGTAATTCTTACTCTTAACCAACTATTCTTTATCTCTTTTTTTTATATTCTCTTTGTCATTTGATCTTGCATTCTGTTTTTTGTATTTGTATTCCTCTAGTGAGTATTATTTCAAATTTATGTTAACTTTTTTATTTTATTTTTTTTTATTTTTATAATTGATGTTATATACACTACAAGAAAAAGTGGCTTTTACTACAAATTTTTTTACTACGCCATATATGACGTAGTAAAAAGCAATTATTTACTACAAAAAAATTACCGTAGTAAATAACTACCAAATTAGACAAGTAAAAAGCAATTATTTACTACAAGAAAATTACCGTAGTAAATAACTACCAAATTAGACAAACTTTTACTACATAAATTAAATCGTAGAAAATAACTAATAAAAACGACGTCGTTTAATGTTTTTAAGATTGAAAATCAAAATTCTGGAAAAATTGTCTTGTATACTTTTGGCTCCAATTACTTTTCCTTCCCTCCAATTTTTCCCATAAAATATTTGTTCCTGTCAAAGAGCTTTTTGGATTCTTATTCTCTCTCTCCTTCGACAAGAGAGGGTTTTCTTTCCAAAAAATAAAAAAAAAGACCAGACTCTTCCTTCCATTTCAGTCGACGATTTTTAGGGTTTTCTCCAAGAAAACTCAGAAATCTCCGAACTAAGGTGCTGCTCCGACAACGGCGGCTTGGAACTTCTCTTCACTTTTCAAGACGACATTGGTGCTTCTTCTGGTGCTTCTTCAAGATGGCGTTTTGGGGGGGGAGGGGCTTCAACTGTGCGTTTCCCCTGCGCGTCTGAAGTTAAGAAATAGAGATATTTTTCCAAAATTAGGATTTTTGGATCTCAATCAGGATTTTTGGAGCTTTGCGGGTATAGGAAACAAGGTACTCTATTAATTTTAATTATTTTTCATACTTTATCAATCTGGGTTTCTTTATATCGCGATTTTCAGCGATTTCTACCGTTCTATTTAGCTTTATGCAGTTTTCGCTTCATCTTCTTCGATTCTTACTTTGATAAGCATTGTTTTCACTTTATTTGATGCATACAGGTTTATGTTCATCCGAGCATCAGGACAGAGAAAACGAGGTCAAGCATTGCAGCTCACACTTTTCTTCTGAAAGAGTTAGCCTTTTCAGACTGAATTTTGGTATATTTAATTACTTAAACTCAGTTTATTAAAGTATCATGGAACTCGAATGATGTATCCTGAATTTTCAGGGGGAGAAGCTATTGTGTAAACATTACCTTGAGGCATAAATACTGCAACAGGAGTGAACTCCTTTAGTTCAGTCCTAATTCGGAATCTGGTGGTGGGTTCTTCATTTCCATTTTGTTTATCTTCAAAATTTTCATTTTGCATCATCAATTGATATTTTTGCTTTCTCTTATTGTGATTGATATTTGTTTCGTATATGTGATTATTGATGGAGCTGTTTATGGGACTCTATATATGCATTCCTTTATTGTGATTGATATTTGTTTCGTAAATGTGAAGTGAAATTGTAACATCCCGACTGATCGGACTTTCAGGTAATCTATTATGTGCGCGATTTAATTATTTCTCTTATGTAACTATGTGATATTTAAATGCTAACGTGAAAACTTGAAGTTATTTGAACTTAATTGTTTTAATATGAATTTGATTATTTAGAACGTTTAACTTCCTCGCTTCGTATTTTGCCCTTCTTGTATCCGAATTTAATTCTGATTTTTGTGAATTCTTGATATTTACTAATTATGTGAGTTATGGACTCGTATATGTGCTCGTCTTGTGTTTTGGAACTTGTTTCGGTTGTCTTTTTTGGTTCGTTTTGGAGACGGGACCTAAAGGAGGCTAAAAGGCATTTAGTGCACCTTGGGTTCTGGGTCGCATATCCTGAGCTCAGGAATTCGGATTCGAATTTCGTCACCTCCGTTGAACTCATTTCGACAATTCGGGTTCAATGGGATAAGCCTCACATTTTTCTAAGATCATTAAGACCCTCAAAATTCAACCAAAACGAGCCCTTTACGCCTAAGAGACATCTTCTGAACTAACCTTGCTTTGTGGGCCCCCTTAAACCCAACCAAACCCTAACCATGACTCTTAGCCTTGAGTTAACACTCCCCCTCAGCCTTAACCCCCCAAAACCGAGCCATTCCTCTATCCCGCAAACCACGATCAGCTCCAAGAAGAGAAGGAAGAGAAGAAAGAAACCCCTTTGTCCATTTTTGTGATATTGAGCTCAAATCACATCCATATCTTCCCAAATTTGAAAGGTAAGTTTATTTTGTTAATCTACACTCTCCCCTCTTTCTTTTATGTGCTTTTGAGCTTATTTCCATGGTGGAATGAAGAGATATAGCTAGCATGATGAATAGTGGAAGTTGGAGGAATTTGATGATTCTTGCCTATATGCTTTAATTTCTTGAGCCTTGATGATCATATGTTGCTCCTAAGACATAATTCTAAGTATTTATTGCATGTTCTTTCATGGTAGTTGAGATATAAGTGATCTCCATTAATGAGCTCTTGAGAATTGGATAATATAGCTTGATGTATTCCCTTTATTTCTTGCCTTGTTTTCTTGCATTTTTGGAGCTGAACTTGTTGCTTCTTGTTATGGCATGAATATATGTTGAATTGGTGTTATTTTCATGCATGTTGTATGTAATTTTGATGGCCTAAGAGACTCCCTAAGGCTTGAAACCGAAATGCCCTGTTTTGCTATTCAAAAACCGAAACTGCTGCGTTTTTTTTTTGGGGCCGAATGCATGACACGACCGTGTCATGAAACAAGAGGAAATGGACACGGCCATGTTGAGGGTTCGACTTATGCCCCCTAATTTTAATTAAATCGGACACGGCCTCGTCCATTCCCTTTGCATTTTGGACACGGCCGTGTCCATCATGGTGGTGCCCGAGGAGGTTTCTTTCGCCATGTCGTTGCTTTTCGTTAGCTCTTCTTGTCTCGTTTATGACTTGTATGCTTGATTAACTTGTTATATTATGTGTTAAGCTTCATGTTGTGAATTTGTGATTTGTTTTACGCCCTCGTTTATGAGATATGCTTTTAGATGCGTTGAATGCTCATAAATAACCTAATGTGGATTTATTTCTTATCATTTGCATCATAAGCATACATATGCATTTATCGAGTGTCAAAATGGTTCATAGTGAGTCTAAGAGTGTCTCATGTTGTTTCCTTAGTTCAGAGGACCTTCTCGTTGTGGACGAGCTTGCTCCTTAGGTGTCCGGTTTTCCTTTTTGTCTCCACTACGCGCGTTGATCAGGTGAGGTTTTTATTCTTTTAGTTAAAGGACCTATAACACTAATTGATTTTTATCCTCGCATTTGATTATGTATAATATAAGTTAAATAAGTGTGTGATACGTATGTTGAGGGCTTGCCCCATTTGTTATAAGACTTTGAAAACATTTTATATAAGTACCTAAGCTATTTTGCTTTTGTTTGGAAAACTTTTGGTTTGTGCAAGTGTGTGTGTGTGTGTAAGCCAGATGTGGCTTTGAAAGATAAGCTTTATGTTATGCGTGTGATTTTTGTGGTAAGATTTGGGCCCCGGAGTATGGTATCGCAATCTCGGGATGGCGGAAGGGTCGCTGAGCTCTTCCATCAACACCTCCATTTGAGAGTCTCATCCAACCTTGGGAGGATCGAGGAAGGGTTTTTCTCTTGAGCCAGCGGAGTTAACGGTCGAAGGTTTCAAGGTCGTGATTAAACCTTGTCTCGTAAGTGTGTATGGATAGTTAGGGCCGTCAACCCTTCTATCACTCAGTGTTAGGGATGGGTTACGATTTTTGTTTTGTTTTGATATGTTCCTTCGTATATGGAACTTGGGAAGTGTGACTCGTACTCGCCGAGTTGGTTAAGTTTGTATGATCTAGGAAATGAAAGTAGACTTATAAACCCTTAAAACTTGATGTTTGGCCTTTGGCTCTAGTTTTTCTCTTTTAAACCTATGTATATATATATATATCACGGGGATTACTTTGGCTTGCAAAAACCACTCCCGATTCAAGGATCTTTTCAATTTGATTAATTGCTTTGCTCTATCTATATGTATATCGGGTGTGTGTGTTAGCCCCCCCGCGCGCGCGCTAGTCTTTAGGACTAACCCTCGTTGTTGTTTTTCCCTTTTTCCTTTCTTTTGAGTTTGGAGGTACTTCCGAGTCAAGCTAGGCGGCAAGTGTCGGTTGGGTCTTACTTGTGGTGTAGCTTGAGTCATCATGCATCGTAGTGGTTTTATTTATACACTTTTGGGATTATGTATTATTGAATACTTATGTTATTATTTTTGGCCTCGGTGGGCATTGTATAGCTTGTATATGATCTAGTATGGTTAGCTTGAATACTTGACCCTTCTTTTGGATGTGTATATATGTGATATTGGGAATTATGTTTGTTATGTGAATTGCTTCCGCTACTCTGATTTGAATTTGCGCAGTTTTTGAGGGTCTAGGCCGCCTAGCGAGGGTGTGTGTTTTGTGTGTCTCTCGTTCGCTATGGTTTGATATGGGTGCGGATTCTCTATTTCGTTACTCGTGTTAGACCTTAGCGCGGGGGATGTGGCACCCTTCGCTCCAGGATGTTACGTCCTTGCGTGGTATCAGAGCCCTCGGTTGTAAAACCGAAGCTCTGGAGTCGTGTTGAGTTTGTCTAGGTCGTTCGGTTTAGGATTTCGTGATTATTTGCATTCATTTACATATTTATGTGGCTTACTTGCTTAAATCCATGATAATTGATTTCATGATCATGAATTGAACCCCATGCATCAATATTTTCTTGAATTGTGAATTTTCAGGATGCCTCCCAGAAGGAGAGTGGATAGGGAGCAAACTCCGGATCTTAACCAACCACCTCCACAAGCACCACCACCTCCAGCAATGAATGTCGAGAATATTGTACAAGCTCTTCTTAATCAACTCCAACAGAATCAGAGAGATAACCATCAGGTTGAAGGGCAAGGTGGACAAGTTACTTTGGCCTTCAAGGAGTTCAGAAATAACAACCCACCTAAGTGGTATGGAGGTGACGACATTCAAGCTGAAGAGTGGTTATCAGAGATTTCGGGAAATTGGGAAATCTGCCCCGCTCCTTCTCATGAGAAATTAGTTTGTACAGCACGGTTTGTTCAAGGTCCTGCATCTAATTGGTTAAAGGCTATGAGGCCCGATTGGAAAGAATAGGTGAAGAATTCAACTGGGGAAGCTTTGTTACAGAATTTCGCTACAAGTATACTCCACCTAGTGCACGGGAAAGAAGGCTCCAGGAATTCATGCAGTTGAGACAAGGGAATCGAACGGTTGAGAATTACATTTTGGAATTTGAAAGGCTTGCTCCGTATGCTCCTCACATTACCAATGACGACACCTAGAAAGCCCGAAATTTTGTTCATGGTTTGAGATATGAGATTCAGAATGGTTTACAAGCTGCAACTGTGGATACTTGGGAGAAAGCCACGAGGAAGGCCATTAAGGTGGAAGCTAATAGGTTAAGGTTGAGGCCCCCAACTTACTCTTTGGGGCAAGGTTCGTGTTCCAATTTGGGGAAGAGGCCTGCATCACAAAGTGGGCCTCCGGTTTTCAAACCCCAAGGTCCTAATACTTCTATCAAGAGAGCTCGACCTCCGATACCGGCATCACCTGCCTTACCTGCGCCGATACAATGTGCTTATTGCAAGGGTCCCAACCACACCGAGGAGACATGCCAGAAGAAGTTGAAGAGGTGCTATAAATGTGGAGAATCCGGCCATTTGATTGGTAGTTGTCCTCAAATGAGAGTCCCTCAAGCTCGAGCTCCTCAACTATTGAATGTGATGCCTCCGAGAGAACCTATCCAAGCAAGGGCTTATGCTTTGGAGGGAGAAGAAGAAGATGTGAAAGTGGATACCAATGCCGTCGTAGAAGGTACTATCCACATACATGACATTCCATTGCATGCATTGTTTGATCCGGGAGCAAAGCATTCATTTATTGCTTCCCGGCTTGTTACTGCTCTTTCCTTACCTGTTGCTTGCTTTGTTGATTCCTTTGTTGTTACTTCTCCTCTTGGTGGTAATTTGGTGACGAACTGTGTCTACCGTGGTTGTTCGGTGGTTGTGGAAGATCAAGAGTATCCGAAAGATTTGATTAAGATACCTATCAAGAAGTATGGGGTAATTTTGGGCATGGACTGGTTGTGTCGACATCGAGCGGAGATGGATTGTTTTGCCAAGAAGGTGACTTTGGGTTCTACGGTATTTTCAATTCAGAGGTTGAAGACCTGCCCGTTTATTTCCTTTGTAGAAGCAAGTAGATTGTTCTGGGACGGTGCGACGGGCTATGTGGCCTATCTTTTGAATAAGCCGAAGGATCAGGCCAAGCTCGAGGAGACGGAGATCGTGAAGGAATTCCCCGATGTGTTCCCGGAGAATTTGGGATCCTTACCGCCGGATCAGGATGTGTAGTTTGTAATAGATCTCTATCCCGGAGCAGAACCTTATGCAAAGTCTCCCTATAGGATGGCTCCCGTCGAGTTGAAGGAGCTGAAGATGCAACTTGACGAGCTTTTAGAATGTGGTTACATTCGCCCGAGCACTTCTCCGTGGGTGCTCCGGTCCTGTTTGTAAAGAAGAAAGACGGGACTTTGCGAATGTGTATTTGAAGAGTTGTTCGATCTCCTTCAGGGTTCAAGTGTTTATTCTAAGTTGGATTTAAGACAAGGGTATTATCAGTTGCGTATCCGGGAGAAAGACATACCGAAGACGGGTTTCAACACGAGATATGGGCATTTCGAGTTCGTGGTCATGCCTTTTGGTCTTACTAATGCCCCAGTCGCATTTATGGATATGATGCACCGAGTATTCCGGACTTACCTCGATAAATTCGTGGTCATCTTTATAGATGATATTCTGGTGTATTCGAGGTCCGAGGAAGAGCATGCACGGCATTTGAGTATAGTCTTGTCTACACTTCGGGTGCATAGGTTGTTTGCTAAGTTCAGTAAGTGTGAGTTCTGGTTGGATCGGGTTTCCTTTTTGGGTCACTTCATTTCGGGGAATGGTATAGAAGTGGATCCGATGAAGATTGAGACGGTTATGCTTTGGAAACAACCAAGAAATGCTTCAGAAGTGAGAAGTTTTCTCGGGTTGGCAGGGTATTACTGGCGCTTTGTGAAGGATTTCTCGAAGATTACCTCCCCGTTGACCCGGTTAACCAAGAAAGAGGTTAAATTCGAGTGGGATGAGGCGTGTGAGAAGAGTTTTCAAACTCTTAAGGAGAGATTGACTACTGCACAGGTTTTAACCCTAACCGAGGGTTCAGAAGGCTACTCAGTTTACACCGATGCATCGAAGGAAGGTCTCGGTTATGTACTAATGCAGAATGGCAAAGTAGTGGCCTACGCTTCAAGGAAGTTAAAGGATCACGAGAAAAACTATCCCACTCATGATTTGGAACTTGCCGCGGTGGTGTTCGCTTTGATGAAATAGTGACATTATCTTTATGGAGTTACTTTTGAAGTGTTTACTCACCACAAGAGTCTCAAGTATTTGTTTACCCAGAAAGATTTGAATGTGAGACAGAGGCGCTGGATGGAGCTACTCGAGGATTATGATTGTAAGATTCAGTACCATCCGGGTAAAGCTAATGTAGTGGCGGATGCTTTGAGCAGGAAAGCTAGTGTTCTGAGTTTGGAAACAGGTTCTAGTAGACAGAGTCCAGTGGTTTTGGTTTCAGAAGCTCGTTTGGCTAATATTTTGGTTCAGCCGGATTTAAAGCAAAGATTGATAGAAGCTCAATCTAAAGATCCGAAAATTCAGAAATTGGTGACTAAGTCAAGGATTGATCCTAAAACCAAGTTCGGTTTTGATGATTCAGGGTTATTTCAGTTTACATCTCGGGTTTGTGTTCCGAATGAACTTAAGCAGTTGGCACTAGATGGGGCCCATAGATCAGCTTATTTAGTACACCCCGGTACCACCAAGATGTATAAGGATTTAAGGACTTTGTATTGGTGGAACGACATGAAAAGGGACGTTGCTAATTTTGTAAGAAGGTGTCAAACATGCCTAGTGGTGAAAGCAGAACACCAAAAACCGGGAGGAACTCTCCAACCACTTCCAATTCCCAAATGGAAGTGGGAGCAAGTGATAATGGACTTCGTGTCCGACTTGCCAAGGACCAAAGGAGGTTTCGATGGAATATGGGTTATTATTGATCGGTTGACAAAATCAGCTCATTTTCTCAAGGTAAGGATGTCCGATAAGGTGCCGAAGTTGGCCCGGTTGTATCGGAAAGAGATTATTAAGGTTGCATGGTGCACCGGTTAGTATTGTTTTAGATAGGGACCCTTGGTTCACATCAAGTTTTTGGCAAGAATTGTAGAAGTATTTGGGGACAAAGCTTCAGTTTAGTACTGCTTTTCACCCACAGACGGATGGTAAATCCGAGAGGTTAATAAGGTATCTCGAGGACATGCTTCGTGCTTGTGCCTTGGATTATCAGGATTCGTGGGATGAACAGTTGGATTTGATTGAGTATGCTTACAATAACAGTTTTCAGTCTTCAATTGGTATGGCACCGTATGAGGATTTCTATGGAAGAAAATATCGATCCCCTCTGTTTTGGGATATTGAAGAGTGGAGATGGACCAAAGATGGAAAGCTCGAAAGAGCTAAGAAACCTAAGGAAATTCAAGATACCATTGAGAGGGTGAAGGTAATTCGACAGAGGTTGAAAGCGGCACAGGACCGACAGAAAAGTTACGCAGATAGGAAAAGACTACCCTTGGAGTTTGAGATCGGAGATAAGGTCTTTTTAAAGGCATCTCCTAGAAAAGGGTATGCTCGGATTGGTAAAGGTGGGAAGATTAATCCTCGCTACTGAGGCCCCTTTGAGATCCTTGATCGAGTTGGGGAAGTAACTTATCGACTGGAGTTACCACCGAGCTTGACCGGGATTCACAATGTTTTTCATGTTTCGCAACTTCGAAAACATTATCCCGATGATAGTCTTCTATTCTACCAGTTGAGAAGGTGCAGTTAGAGCCGGTTTTAACCTTCAAGAAGTACCTGGTTAAAGTGTTAGACCGGAAGATGCAAGAGTTGAGAAACCGGCAAATCCCTCTGGTAAAGGTCTTGTGGCGTGATCAGAAATCCGAGGAAGCCACTTGGGAGACCGAGGATAAGATGAAACAGTTGTATCCGGAGCTTTTCAAGACCTCGTCTCGGACCTGAGGACAGGTCCTTTTGAAGGAGGGAGGTTTGTAACATCCCGACTGATTGGACTTTCAGGTAATCTATTATGTGCGCGATTTAATTATTTCTCTTATGTAACTATGTGATATTTAAATGCTAACGTGAATACTTGAGGTTATTTGAACTTAATTGTTTTATTATGAATTTGATTATTTAGAACGTTTAACTTCCTCGCTTAGTATTTTGCCCTTCTTGTATCCGAATTTAATTCTGATTTTTGTGAATTCTTGATATGTGCTAATTATGTGAGTTATGGACTCGTATATGTGGTCGTTTTATGTTTTGGAACTTGTTTGGGTTGTCTTTTTTGGTTCGTTTTGGAGACGGGACCTAAAGGAGGCTAAAGGGCATTTAGCGCACCTTGGGTTCCGGTTCGCATATCCCGAGCTCAGGAATTTGGATTCGAATTTCGTCACCTCCATTGAACTCATTTCAACAATTCGGGTTCAATGGGATAAGCCTCAAATTTTTCTAAGATCATTAAGACCCTTGAAATTCAACCAAAACGAGTCCTTTACGCCTAAGAGACATCTTCTGAACTAACCTTGCTTTGTGGGTCTCTCTTAAACCCAACCAAACCCTAACCATGACTCTTAGCCTTGATTTAACACTCCCCCTCAGCCTTAACCCCCCAAAACCAAGCCATTCCTCTCTCCCACAAACCACGATCAGCTCCAAGAAGAGAAGGAAGAGAAGAAAGAAACCCCTTTGTCCATTTTTGTGATATTGAGCTCAAATAACATCCATATCTTCCCAAATTTGAAAGGTAAGTTTATATTGTTAATCTACACTCTCCCCTCTTTCTTTTATGTGCTTTTGAGCTTATTTCCATGGTGGATTGAAGAGATATAGCTAGCATGATGAATAGTGGAAGTTGGAGGAATTTGATGATTCTTGTCTCTATGCTTTAATTTCTTGAGTCTTGATGATCATATGTTGCTCCTAAGACATAATTCTAAGTATTTATTGAATGTTCTTTCATGGTAGTTAAGATATAAGTGATCGCCATTAATGAACTCTTGAGAATTGGATGATATAGCTTGATGTATTCCCTTTTTTCTTGCCTTGTTTTCTTGCATTTTTGGAGCTGAACTTGTTGCTTCTTGTTATGGTATGAATATATGTTGAATTGGTGTTATTTTCATGCATGTTGTATGTACTTTTGATGGCCTAAGAGACTCCCTAAGGCTTGAAACCGAAATGCCCTGTTTTGCTCTTCAAAAACCGAAACTGCTGCGTTTTTTTTTTGGGGCCGAATGCATGACACGGCCGTGTCATGAAATAAGAGGAAATGGACATGGCTATGTTGAGGGTTCGACTTATGCCCCCTAATTTTAATTAAATTGGACACGGCCTAGTCTATTCCCTTTACATTTTGGACACGCCCGTGTCCATCATGGTGGCGCCCGGGGAGGTTTCTTTCGCCATTTCGTTGCTTTTCGTTGGCTCTTCTTGTCTCGTTTATGACTTGTATGCTTGATTAACTTGTTATACTATGTGTTAAGCTTCATGTTGTGAATTTGTGATTTGTTTTACGCCCTCGTTTATGAGATATGCTTTTAGATGTGTTGAATGCTCATAAATAACCTAATGTGGATTTATTTCTTATCATTTGCATCATAAGCATACATATGCATTTATCGAGCGTCAAAATGGTTTATTGTGAGTCTAAGAGTGTCTCTTGTTGTTTCCTTGGTTCAGAGGACCTTCTCGTTGTGGACGAGCTTGCTCCTTAGGTGTCCAGTTTTCCTTTTTGTCTCCACTACGCGCGTTGATCAGGTGAGGTTTTTATTCTTTTAGTTAAAGGACCTATAAACCTACTTGATTTTTATCCTCGCATTTGATTATGTATAATATATGTTAAATAAGTGTATGATACGTATGTTGAGGGCTTGCCCCATTTGTTATAAGACTTTGAAAACATTTTATATAAGTACCTAAGCTATATTGCTTTTGTTTGGAAAACTTTAGCTTTGTGCAAGTGTGTGTGTGTGTGTGTAAGCGAGATGTGGCTTTGAAAGATAAGCTTTATGTTATGCGTGTGATTTTTGTGAGAAGTTTTCGGCCCCGGAGTGTGGTATGGCAATCTCGGGACGGCAGAGGGGTCACCGAGCTCTTCCATCAACACCTCCATTTGAGAGTCTCATCCAACCTTGGGAGAATCGAGGAAGGGTGTTTCTCTTGAGCCAGCTGAGTTAACCGTCGAAGGTTTCAAGGTCGTGATTAAACCTTGTCTCGTAAGTGTGTATGGATAGTTAGGGCTGTTAACCCTTCTATCACTCGGTGTTGGAGATGGGTTATGATTTTTGTTTTGTTTTGATATGTTCCTTCGTATATGGAAGTTGGGAAGTGTGACTCGTACTCGCCGAGTTGGTTAAGTTTGTATGATCTAGGAAACGAGAGTAGACTTATAAACCCTTAAAACTTGATGCCTTTGGCCCTAGTTTTCTCTTTTAAACCTATGTATATATATATATCACGGGGATTACTTTGGCTTGCAAAAACCACTCCCGATTCAAGGATCTTTTCAATTTGATTAATTGCTTTGCTTTATCTATATGTATATCGGGTGTTTGAGTTAGCCCCCTCCCTAGTCTTTAGGACTAACCCTCGTTGTTGTTTTTCCCTTTTTCCTTTCTTTTGAGTTTGGAGGTACTTCCGAGTCAAGCTAGGCGGCAAGTGTCGGTTGGGTCTTACTTGTGGTGTAGCTTGAGTCATCATGCATCGTAGTGGTTTTATTTCTGCACTTTTGGGATTATGTATTATTGAATACTTATGTTATTATTTTTGGCCTCGGTGGGCATTGTATAGCTTGTATATGATCTAGTATGGTTAGCTTGAATACTTGACCCTTCTTTTGGATGTGTATATATGTGATCTTGGGAATTATGTTTGTTATGTGAATTGCTTCCGCTACTCTGATTTGAATTTGCGCAGTTTTTGAGGGTCTAGGCCGCCTAGCGAGGGTGTGTGTATTGTGTGTCTCCCGTTCGCTATGGTTTGATACGGGTGCGGATTCTCCATTTCGTTACTCGTGTTAGACCTTAGCGCGGGGGATGTGGCACCCTTCGCTCCGGGGTGTTACAAAAATGTTAAATCTTTGGCTCTTGATGAAAAGCCTGAGTGATTAATCTTTTGTCTATTTCAATTGAAGTTTTGATTTTTAGTCTGAAAAGTACATAAAAAAGAACACTTTTTTGTTGGTTTTGTCTTTGTGGGCTGTTCTTAAATTTATTTTTTCTTTTACCAAAAAGAGGACTTACCAGCCTTGTTGTTCTTTCCGTTTCCATTGAATTTCAGCTCTCTAGGTTTCAGGGGCCTCTTGTAAATTTCAATTCTTTTCTTTCTTTTTTTCATCATTTTTGAAGTAACTTTAAATTTCAGGGGAAGTTTCAAAGTTCAGATTTTGTTCTGTTTTGGTTTATGAATTCTGGAACTGTGATCTTGTGTGCTGGCAAAAATAGGATCAGTTATGGATATTTACCTACGAAAATCACGAAAAATAAAAATGAAGAGCTACTTTGGGCAGTTATTTCTTGATTATCTGTTGTTGGCGGCCCATTCGTGTGTTACTCGAATTATGTTATTATTGAGTTGTCTTGAAGATTATCGACAAGTTAATATCCTTACTCCTAGCTAGTTCTAGGCGCTGAAATGAGGCATTATTTGTCTGAAAGAGGGAAATGATGTCCTTGGTTTTGAACACTTAGTTGCTTGTGATTTTCAAATTTGACATTATAGTTGATGCTTTAGACAGGAGAGATGTCTTCATATGATAATGTTGTTTGGGGAATTTGATGCTGTAACACCCTATTTTCTCGACAATCTAGTTACGACATTACGGGAGAGTTTAATTCCATAATTTCGTGACTTATGTGCTATTCGCATGCCTTATGTGTCAATTTGTATTTTATTTAATTAAGTGTACATTAGAATTTAATAAAATGTACTTGGACTCAATCGTCCAATACTTGCAAATTAAGGACCTAATTATAATTAGGGTGTTTTAGCCTCGTGGCTACTTTGAGCTCAGAATTCGAATTCGAATTCCAACCTTATCAGTGAGTCCGTTTCGATGATTCGGATTCAATGGATTAACCTTTTATTTTTCTAAGCCTTTTGATCGCCTTACCATTTTAAAATCCAATCCGAATGGACCGGATACCGTTTGACCCTACCCGTTTTGCCCGACCCATTTCTTGACTAAGAAAAGGGCCAAGCCTCTTTCTTTTTCCCTCATTTTCACATGACAAAGGAGAAGAGAGAAGAGAAGAGAAAAACCCTCCCCTTTGGCCATTCAAGCTCTTGGCTCGAGCTTGTGAGACCCGACCACCCAATCGAAGATTAAAGGTAAGATTTGTAATCCTCTCGTTACATGCTTCGATTCTATCCGATTGAATCCCTTTTTCTTGGCTTGAATTCATGGCTTTCTTGAAGATGATGAATAGTGCCAATATGTCAAAATTTGAGAATATGCTTTGTGCTTTGATTCCCTTGCTTCAAGCTTGATATATGTTATTCTTATGAGTGTATATAATGTATATTTGGTGGTTTTTGGTTTGTTGGTAGAAGTTTGAGTGAATCACCATTAATGGAGCTTAAAACCATGAAAATGGCAACTTGTTAAATACTTGGTTTCATGCCTTGAATTTGGGATATGTGTTAGAGCATGCATATATGAACTTATGTCTTGATTTTGAGGTGAATTGGTTGAGTTTGGAGGTGGTTTAGTGTTTTTTTGGTTCCTCCCACGAATAGCCCCTATTTCTGCCTCTTTTTCACCTCCGGAGTGACTCCCCGGGCGGGGAGTTTTTGCACTAGAAAGTACCCGGGCGGGTACTTTAGTGTAGAAAGTTTTCTGCACTGCTCTCCCATGCCGGGTAAATTTCTACCTTGTTTTTCCCCATATGGGTACTCCCTCATACGACCTCTGATTGAGATAATTTTCAGAAACAATCAACCTTTTTGAGTCTAGAACATTCTCCAATTGGAATCAACCAAAAATTCGTTCTAGATTGTGAGATATAATTGTTTTAATTTGGTGTCGCCACTTCGCCGAAATTCTGCATTCGCTCAACTTCAAACCTCCACTATTTTCGGATCCCTTTGAACCACGATTCGTACCATATATCATCGGAAAGATCTATGTGTCTAGTTTCATTTTCAACAATCAAAACTCAATTCCCATTCCTGAAACTGAAGATATTCTTGTTTTTGTACAACTTGTCAGCTTTGACCCAATTTCACTCGGAACCGCTTTTTGTGTTCTTATTCCATTTTTATCGTATCTTCCCACCTATAAACTTATTCCTAACTTTTTATAGCATGTGTATGTGTATTTATTTGTTCTTATATACATTTTATGTTTCTTTTGTAATGAGAATTATTTGCACGAAGCACATATGCATCTTGTTAAGCATCTCTACCTTGTAATATGCGTTAATTGTGCGCATGAACGTGTTATATGATTATAAATTAATCCGATAGGCTATGTAATGTATTGAATTGCATGAAATTGATTTGAATATGAGTTTTGCCTAAGTGTTTGCATCTCTTAAGTGCTTAAGCATACGCCGTGCGTCTATGTGGTTCATATTTGAGTCTAAGTTATTTGTTATGTCTTCCGTTTGTCCAGGTGCACCTGGGGTGGTGTTTTGTGAGCCGTATTGATTCCGGGGTGGATCAATCGCCTTGTTCTTTGCTTCATTGGTGTAAGGTGAGGTTAGGTTATAGTTAACCCTAATGAAATGTGAGAGTTTTCTATGCATTACTTATATGTAAATACGTGCGAGATATATAATTTTATGAATTTGTCATATGTTTGCAAGTATGATACACTATGTATGAACCTAAGTACGCTCGTTTGGATTTGATTTGATTTGTAATGTGCGCAACATTAAACCACGCTTCAAACCGTGTGCCTCTTATGAGCTGAGAGACACGAGCTAAGGATTATGTTAATGATTTGACACGGAGAGGTACGTAAAGCGTGGTTATTGCAAGGTAAGGTATGTAATCTTAATGTTTATGTAATGATAACGTATGTAATGATCTGTAGCGGGTTAAGTAAAGTAATATAATGAATGTAATGTGTTGGTAATGATGGGCCCCGGAGTTGTGGGTAAGGGGGACCTAGGACGGCTATGGGATCACCGGTTATGACCCCTGTACACATCTCCACAGTTAGTCCGGATTACTCCTGAACTCGTCAGGAGGTTTAGTGAGGGATGGATATCCTGAGGGTTGGAAGCTTGTACTCCCCTCGACTGTAATGGATGGTTAGGATCGCGCAACCCTTCCATCGTCGAAGAAGGAGGTTAATGCATAAGTATGTTTTATGTTTAATGTATTTGCTTGTTTAATTAGTTGGAGGAGCCCAGGATGGGACTAGGTACTCGTACCCGCCGAGTTTTGTATGTATGTCTGGTTAAGTTCGTGAAATGGTGATAGATTATTAAACAAGATAAAACATGAATCTTTTGAAAGTAGGATTTAATGTATGAAATGATTTGAAATGATAAGTATTGGTTCAAATATTTGTTATGCATGAATTTGGTATTTGGTCTTTTTTTCCATTTTGATTAGAAACCTCTATATATATGTATCACGGGCAAATGTTTTAGAGTACAAAAACTATCCCTGAGTTCATGAACGATGTGTGTTGAATGTGCTTTGCTCCTTATATATATGTATTGTGTGTGGGTAGCCCCTCACTCAGTCCGTGTGACTGACCCCTCTCCCCTTTGTTTTTAGTTTGTAGGTTTGCTTTGGAGGTTCATGCTAGGAGGAGTCTGTCAGTTTGTAGAGTCCGTTTTGTGTCGGGCCCTCTGTTAGTTTGCATTTTAGCATTTTGTATTTGAACTTTTGTTTAAGTTTGTATGCTTCAACATGAATGATAATTATGTAATGGATGGAACTCGGGACAGGTTAAGACAAGTACTCGGAGATAGTTGAACCTGTTATTCGATTTTGATTGAATTTTATATGCCACTTTTAAGCTTCTACATTTATGCATGATTGAGTTGTTGTTCTTGGGGCCTACGTTCCGCCAAACCAGGGAGTGTGGTTGTTTGTCTCTCGTTTGCCTAGGCTTGGTTCATGTACGGGCTCTCCATCTAGTATGTGAATCGGGCTTAGGTGCGGGGGATGTGTTGACCCTGCGTTCGGGGTGCTACAGATGCTTTTTTTCCCCTCCGTAGATCTCGTTCAGTTATGTTTATTCCTGATGTCTGGATTTGATTGAAAAAAAAACCACAGAAATCTAGAATTTATATCAACAGCCCATAGTTTGAGATACAACAGTTGCTCATAAGGTTTATATGTACATTGCAGGTCTGTCTTGGTGCACTAGACGGTACTATAAGGTTTCGGTGCTGGAACCCGATAAGTGGCGATATCGATCACGCAAGGGAAAATGAGATCTTGTCTATCTAGCTATTGCAAGTGCCAATTGGTAAGCGATGAATTTGGGATGGATACTCCTTTTGTCTTAAGTGAAAATCTAGTGCTCATGAGAACTGTTTTCATGGAAATATAATTTGTTGGCAAACTGGAATGATGTTATTGTGGCATGATTAGGATTGTGAAATACTTATTTTGTTTGTATTAAGTACGATCTTAGTTTGTTTGTGAACAATTGGTCATCTGGTATTGTCCAATGAAATATTTTATGAGTTATAGGAAAACATTTGCAATGTAGATCTAATTTCTTTCGAATTTTTAGTTCAGGAGTCAATAGGGAATTTGGACAGACGTAGCATCAGATTTTTTCATACTCACACAAACTTCCCCTATAGTTTTACATATTACCAAAACTTCCCCTAATTACAGAGGAGGTTGCTGAAATGTACTGAATTATATGCTGAAATATGTGCTAAAATATATGATGAATTATGCTGAAATATATCTAGAAATATACTGAAATGTATATTTAAATATGCTTAAATATTGGCGATTCGTTACAAAGCTAATATTTTTTTTTTCCAGAATCGCTGCTAATCTTGAGAGTGACTGTTAATGTACTTTCCTTGAGACTCGATGCTAATTCCAAAGAAAGAGGTGATCATCTTATATTTGTTTAAGTTTCTTTTCCTATTGTGAATGTTGATTTTATATATTTTTTTTCTTTAATCATCTTATATGTGTGCTACTTTAATAATGTTTTTTATATTTTAACTACAATTTTTGTTAGAAGTAAAGCTTTTGGAAATGGACAAAACCTGGATTGATTTGTCTAATCGCCTATGTAATGATTACATTTCTAGAGTTGAGAATTTCTTGGATTTCACATTCATGAGTAAAGAAATTAGGTCCAAAGTTTGTTGTCCTTGTATAAAATGTAAAAGCCGCCTCTATAAGAGCCGTGAAGATGTGATGTTACATTGCATTAGGGATGGTTTTAACACCCGATATAGAAATTGGACTTATCATCGTGAACTTTATGTGCCACTTCCCACAACAGAAAATGGTGAATCTACCCATTATTCAAATTTAGTTGATGATCTTATTGGTATGTTACACGAGTCGATGGGAATTCATCGTGATGATGCAAATGATAGCAACAATAGTCAAACTAACTTACATGAGTTGCCTGAAGCTAATGCAGAAACAAAAAAGTTCTTGAAGTTATTAGCTGATGCCGAAACTTAGTTGTTTCCCAAATGTGGAAAGTAAACAAAACTTAGTTCTCTTGCTCGTTTAATGCAGATTAAAACACTATCACGTTGGTCTAACAAATCCTTTGACTTACTCCTTGAATTATTGAGAGACTCTTTCCCTGATGGTGTAAATCTACCAGCCAACTATTATGAAGCCAATAAAATAACAACTGAATTTGGTTTTACCTATGAGACAATTGATATATGTCCTAACAACTGTATGTTGTTAAGGGGGAAAGATAGCAAGTTAGATAAGTGGGAAATCTGTGGTGAATCTAGGTATAAAGATCAACCTAAAAGTAAAGCAAATAAACGAGTGAGATATTTTCCTTTAAAGCCACGATTGCAAAAATTGTTTATGTCATCGATGACTGCCTCTCATATGAAATAGCATGAGGAGAAGCGCATAAATGATGGAGTATATAGGCATCCAACTGATAGCATTGCGTGGAAAAGCTTCGATGAAAGGTTTTCAGACTTTAAGTCAGACATTTGAAATGTAGGACTTGGGTTAGCAACAGGGTTCAATCCCTTTGGAAACATGAATGTCAACTATAGTATTTGGCCAATCATGTTGATTGTTTATAACTTGCCTCCTTGGCTATGTATGAAACAACCTTCTCTCATACTATCAACTCTAATTGATGGGCCAAGGTGTAGCACCCCAATTTTCCAGACGTTCAGGTACGCGCGTCACACATGTGATTTTTGAGAGTTAGGATTTAAATTTAATTTTCGTTTATTAAATTCTTACATCTCATGAAAATTTATACGAAATATGTTTTATCATGTTTACGTCTAATAATTGCCGAACATGATTTATTTGCTAATTGTCCTTAATTGATCATTTACTTAAATTAGTAGAATAAATTGCATAAAAACTTCTTGGACCTAATTGATCATTTTCCAAACTTTCTATACTTAATTGCATAACTTATAAAACTTGGAGGATGTAATTACAATTTCAAATATTTCATCAATTTTAAAGAGATGAATCACGTACCATTCCTTCTTCATTCTTCCATTTCATTTTCATCCAAAAACCTTCAAACTTTGCTCCTTTGTGTCTCGGTTCATCCATGGAGAGAAGGAGAAGAGATTTCAATAATTTTAATCAAGTTTTTCCAAGAAAATTTCATGTTTGAAGCTCAATCATCCATTTCCATCTTCTTCATCTCACTCTTTTCATTCAAGGTAATATATATAGGATTTCTTGATAATTTTGATTGAAGCTAGGGTTAGGATTTGAATGATTAACTTGTGTTTTAATTATTAGAAGTATGATTCTGAGCTTTTAACCTTAATTGATGCATGAATTCTTGAAGAAATTGAAGTATATGACATGAGTTGATATGTGGGTAAAGTTGATGATTTTGGTGATTAAGACATGCCTTATTGTATCGTAAACATGTATGTGTATCTCCTTTCATGAATTATAGCATATGGGATTGAATTATAAGTTTTTGTGGAGATTTGGTGTTGGATTCGTGCCTCCCCTGTTTCTTCCCCTGCTTCTGCATCTTCTCGTAACGGGAACGGCCCTTCCCGTTCCCTTTGTAATTGGGAACGACCGTTCCCATGTTTGAATCACATGCATGGCGGCGAGGATGGGAATGACCGTTCCCACTTTGGCTTATAGCCAGGAACGACCCTTCCATCTTCGGGGCACAGTATCGGGGAGCTGGGAACGACCCTTCCCATTTTGAACTAAGGGCCGGAACGGCCGTTCCTAGACCCCTGGAGAGGCAGTAAGTTTCTGCATAAAACTTGAATTTCCATTTCCATTTCTATGCCCTTAAATGACCTATACATGTTATAATATGATCAATATCATGCAATAATATGCATATATTATGCTACATTGGTTAATTCATGTCATTTCGTTACATGATTATGCCGTGCATCCTGTTTGGTAACATTCTTGAGTCATTGTCTCACGAGTGCACAATGTCCCCTTTTCTTGTCCAGTTCTTTTCCAGGGCGGAGATTATTGATCACTGAGCACGTTCACTCATCCAGGAGTCATCGTGTCGCTTGTCAGGTGAGGTTTAATTGCTAGTTATATAGAACCCGTATAACACTTATGTGAAGTTTTGGGCCAAAATGTATATATGGTTATCTACCATCTTTTCTAAATCCGTAAACAATTGCAAGCAAGCCGTGTTCATTGAAAGCAAGCCGTGTACCGTGTTACCGTGATTGAATCGTGGCCGTGTTATCGTGGAATGTGCACTATGGGCCTAAGAGCTAGTGTTTGAGCCAATCGGGAAAGCATGGGCTGACGGGTAACTTTTACACTTCTCTCATACCGTGGGGATGCCCCCTGAATCCACCAGGAGGTTTGGTGGAGGAAGGAGTCCCGTGCGCGGGAGTCATGATCCCGACGTACACCGTGTTACCGTGGATGGTGAAGGCTCGAAACCTTACCGTCATTGGAGGGAGAAGGAGACTGGGGATGAGTCCGGCATCCCGGGCTATCCTCGGGTAATTGTATTGATTGCACTTTTTGCCTATATTGACTGAATATACTATCGCACTACTGCACTGTAATGGAATTGCATGATCACATGTTAACTAATAAAGCAAGCATGTATTAGACACTGTCGGAGTTTGGTTGGAGATCGTGCACGCCCTCGCCAGGGCCACTGATTGAATGAGTGAAAGTGATTAAAGTGTTTAATATTGATAGTTGTAATCTCAGGCAAAGTGAATTATACTTTGAACTTATATTACTTTTAGTTATAAAACCTTACCCGAGGTTATAAGTTGCATGTTATGTGCGCTAATATCTATTTATGCCCCTGACTCAGTCTTCACAGACTGATGCCTCCACCTTTCAGGTTATTGCAGGTGCGTGCTAGGCGGGAATTGAATCGAGTCGAGTTTTTGCATTTGAGTCGTGCACGGTTCATTTACTTGTTGTTGCACATGAATTATTGTATTGTTATTTGTTATGTATCTTAGGAGATCATAATGTATTGATATGCAAGATTAGAATATGGTTTACTTGATAAGTGATCGATAATATAGCATGTTTCAATAGTTGGTATTTGATATTGGATATTTTATGCTTCCGCTTTATTTATGATGCATTTACGAATTAGTCCCGCCTAGCTAGTTGGTTATTTTATTATCACCCATTCGCTATAGGTTGGTTCATGTATGCACTATCCATTTCATATGTGGATCGACCTATAGTGCGGGGGGTGTGGCATCTCTACGTAAAAGGGGTGCTACAAAAGGGGACAGGGAACAATATTGATGTACCTCTCCAGCTTCTAGTTGAAGATTTAAAAGAGTTATGGGATGTTGGAGTCCAGACTTTTGATGCAACAAACAATTAACTCTTTCAAATGTATGCAACACTATTATGGACAATTAGTGACTTTCCAGGACATAGTATCATTTCTGGGTGGAGTACAAAAGGGGAGTTTGCTTGCCCAAATTCCGGAAGGGATACCAGATCTGAATATTTGTATAATGGTCATAAATTTTGCTATTGTGGTGTAGCACCCGAGCGCAAGGCACCACATCCCCCGCACCGAGACCCGACCCGAATATGAAATGGACAATCCATACCCGAGCTAAATCCCGGTGAATGGGGACAAACACACTCTATGCTAGGTGGGACTAACCCTTGAACCATAAAATCAGAGTAAACATTAACGCGGAAACAATAACTGATCATAATATATACAATGAGCATTCAAGCTCCAAAAATAAGTCATAACATCATTCACATGTCGTCACGGCCAAAACATGTACGCTCTACATCAATATTCATATACAACAATCAAATGTAAGAGTATGCAAGTGTAAGACCAAAATACAAGAGCTAAAAGCAAATGCAAGACCTATGACTCGAATTCCCGCCTAGCTCCCGACACCTGCATAAAACAACTGAAAACCAAACGGGTTCAGTCCAAAAGGGACTGGTGGGTATAAAAACAGGGCATATATATAATATACGACGGTATTTAAACAGTCACATGCAAGCTATAATCCCAAGTGAGGTTTTTAAAGAATTTCCCAAGTGGGTGAAATAGAGAAATCATCAAAAGGGATTATAACGATTCATTTACATTAGGTCATTGTTGGCCCGGCGAGTGGGCGTGCATTATCTCCAACCAACACCTTGTGTAGTTCATTAAACATTCTTTCTTTCTTTCTTTTCATGCATAATGTAACACCCCAAACGGAGGATGCCACATCCCCCGCACTAGGATCCCCGACCCGGTCATGAAATAGAAAGTCCATGCCCGAATCCGAATCATAGCGAACGGGAGACCAACTCACACACTAGGCTAGGCGGATCTAACTCGACAGACTCAGAGCGCGGAAGCATTTTAAACAATTATCATCAGATAGCGGAAGCTATTAAATCAACGTACAAAATAAGTGACGGGTTTAACTAGCATAGATACCTAATCCCGAATAATAGATCAACAAACATGACAAGTGACGGGTTCAACTAGCATAAATCCCTAGTCCCGAATATCAACATAAAGTAATAATCATCAAGTGCCACAAGGGGCCGAATGAGAGTGGCACGCAGGGCTACTGAATAGTAAAGTATAATCTCAAGTCTACAAGTCAAAGCATAAGTGTATGAAAAGACAAGTGCAAATAGAAAGACTAGACCGACGAAGTGCAACTCAAAGGACTCACTTCCGCCTAGCAAACGCCAACAACCTGCAACTAAAAGTGTAAATGAGGGGTCAGTCAACTTGACCGAGTGAGGGGGCTAACGCACACCCACAATATATATATATAAGGAGCATAGCACAGAATAAAAAGGATGGACTCATGAACCGGGGATAGGTGTTACATACCAAAACGTTTTGAAAGAACCCGAATAAGATATAGATATAAGTTTAGAAACCATTTTCTAGAAAGACTCTATCCCGATTCATAATTCCATAACATAACATAATCAACTGCTCAGCGAGTACGAGCTTCCAACCTCAACTCCTCATAACGTAAATCAAAATCAATCCAACCTCCACACCAATGATGGAGGAGATGTACCGTCCCCATACCATCGAGAATAAACCGTCTAAAATAGACTCACCCTCAAGGGGTTGCGAACCCACAAGAGTCCTCCCCGGCCTTAGCCGAAGGCTCAAGATACCACGCCTCCCTCATCACCCTAAGGTCGCACAATGATATCTCAAATGGAACTACGCAAAGGATAAATGCCCCGACGGCCCTAACCGTCCCGGGGGTACCCATTCCGCAGCTCACCAGGATCGATCCACACACAGATCACAACGGATCACAACATAAAAGATCACGACGGATGACATACGCCAATCTTTCATGGCAATCTCGCTACAGAACATAACGTAAAGTACTTTTCAAAACAACTTATATATGCTTTCATATTTACTTTTCCAAACAGAGTTGATTCAGAAGGTCATAAACATATCATATCCAACACATACGTATTTATAATAGATATACTCGCATGCAAGGGTTGAAATCAGCATATTAAGGCCATAGGTCGCATAACTATACAAAATCCTAAACCTCACCTCGTGAAAGTAGAGTCTGAGAGTGTGAAGGGCCAAACACTCTAAACCTTAGGCCCACCGGTACCACCAAACTCTGTGACAAAACATACAGAAGCCTAGACTTAGACTCTATATGGACCAAACAAGACGCACGGCATTGCTCAACATGATCGTGGTTATGTATAAGTGTTCATGTTGTGCTTGGGTAAGGTGTCGTGGTCATTCAAGGCATATCAATGCTCAACAAGGTCATATTTACAAACAACCAACACGCAATTCCATATCCAAAGATGCAAGATCAATTTAGGAAGTCAATGTATTCACAAAATGCATATTAAATCATCTAATGTCACAGGGTTCAATTATAATATTAGAATTAAGCATCAAGTTCATGTCGAGTTATATAGTGCATAAGTAAGAGCAACTTGATCATATAAACATACAAAGTCGTTGTACGTAGATGGCATGCTTGATACAAATAAAGAGTGCATTTAATTCACTTAAGATCATACTTTACAACTTCACAACCTGTTTGGTACACAAGCTCAAGTCACATTCATAGTTTCATAAATATTACACTTACATCCCCTAAGTTATTTATAAAAGTTTAGAATTATTACACATACATCCCCTTAGTTGATTACTAAGCATAATTGTTCGTTTAAAGTGTTTATACAATTATTCAACTAGGAATTAATTACTTACAAACATGACAATTATCAATTTATAGTAATTCATAATATACCATTTTCGAGTAGTAAGAGTAAATCAAGATATTACAATTCTAACTCCTATCATGCATAAAGTCTCAAGTTGTTCAAGCATCTTTCATGTATCTCAATTTAATATTGGAAACACAATTTACAATAAACATAACACTGAGAACGTCTCAAATCCATATAGAGAAATCACAACATGTTCGTTCTTCTAAAATATCATTCAAGTTCATTTAGTCACATAAAAGATTAGTTTCTAAATATTACACTAACACCCCTTCATATCTAAACACATAGTATAAATTCATCACATCGGGATTCAAATTGTAAATCGAAACATTCATGCATATCACAATCCATTCAACAGATGTTTTCATATACGATTAGAATCCATCTCGATCAACAAACCAACAATAACCAATTTATTTGCACTTAAAACAATTAATTCAAATAGTCACAATTACGCAAAATAATTCGTAATAAATAGATCGAGTGTCCGATTAACGAACGGAAAGTGGCGTTGAACTCACCACAACGAGACGAACATTCCGACCAGACACCGCCGAAACGCCACCACTGTAGCTGCCGGAATTTGGCCGGAACGCCGCCGGGCCGCCGCCGAAGGTCGCCGGAAAAATCTCGAAAAATCATTCCTGAATGAAGTCTTCGTGCCCGTTCCGAATCCTCAATCAATTTCTGGAAATTCCAAGCCGATTGTCGTAGATCTGAAATCTAAGAGCACGAAAACCCTAAATCTTCAAACTCAAATTACTTCCAAACCGGTGAACCAAAATGCGATCCGTAAAAGCCATTGTCTTACCCATGATGAGCTCTTCGAAAGCCCTAAGGTAGCTCGCCGGAAAAATCCTCGGAGCTAGCGCCGCCGTTGCACCGCCACTTTGCCGCTGCGATCCACCGCCAAACCATAGAATCTGGAGTCGCCTGATCACAAGCCACTAGTTCTCATCGTTCCGAACAACTTTCGTGAAGAGCCCGAGACCAAAAGATGGCCGGAAAAGGCCCCCGTTGGCCGCCGAAGTTTCTGCCGCCGCCCACATCTCCGGAACCACCACCTACGGCCAAGATCTGGTAAAATTGATGCCTGAAATGGACTCAGGAGGTCGAAAAACCTTGGGAACCATCAAGCCCCGTCGAAAAACCCCGCCGGAAGGCTACGAAACCCGCCGTTACAGTAATGGCCGCCGCCGCCGCGATCTTCAGGCGGCGCGTGAGGCACCGTCTCTGCTCCGATGGCCGTGCCCCAACGTCAACAGCTGCGCCGGGAAGTCCTCTTTCTGGGTCTCCGGCACGTGTAACAAAGAGGTGGCCGGAAAACGCCGCGAAACGCCGGCGAAGTGGTGGCGGTCTGACAGCTCCGCCGCTGCTACTGAAATCCGGCCATAACTCCGGCACCATTCATCGTTAGGCTGTGAAATTGGTACTCTTGCGTACGTCTCATCGAGATAATCGAAATGGACTATTCGTTTGTTGAATTCCGTCGAGAAACGATCGAGTTATGGGCTCGTAACCGAAGCCGCGATAGTAACCCGCGGGAGAGAGAAAGTGGGAGAGGAGAGGAGAGAGAGAGAGACAAGGGATTGGGAGAAATGTGTCTTGTGCACAAGCTATATACAACGGGGTATCCTTATCGTGTTGCAAGGAGAAATATTGCGTACAAATAATCTTAAATAAAATCGGTAAAGTTACGACTAAACATTCAAGCTCCGCATAAATTTTATAAATTACAATGAAAGAGAGATTTACCAATTAGAGTTTAATTCAATTTAATTTTAGAAACTTTTCGTATAATTTAACGGCACTTTGTAAAAACATGATTGACAATTAATCTCAAGGAATTCAAGTAAACCGAAATTAAACAAGTTAAGTAACATGATGGATTTAAAATCAACTTGACAATTATTTCATGGAATAAATTTGAATTAAATCAAATTAGATAGTTAGGGTTAAATATGCGCGTAATTAATCAAGTTGCGATTAATCTTAGAATAATTCGAATGAACACATATTAAATTGGATTTACATTAAATCACATAATTCAAGAACTCTTAAATTAAACACACATAAGTGTAGAGACTTACTTGTTGATGTCGTAAGGACACCCTTCGAGAAAACGGGGCGTCACACATAACATTCTTTCGTGCACATTCAATAACATTTACACATTCTTCCTCCGGGTTGGTGGTGGGTATGTAAGGCCCGACCACCCATTCATTGACCAAAAGGGGTTACATGACTCCCCTAGTGGAACTCAGCGTCCATTCCTCGCTAACTCCTAATGAGGTCCGGGTTGGTGGAACTAGTGTGAGGGATCACCGTCAGCCCATGCCTCCTTGGGTCACCACTCGCACCAAGTCCCTGGGCCCCATTCTATGCATTCATTCATTCTTTCTCGCCAAAACATTTGGTAGGTTCATAAAAGAAAGGCTTTACTTTTAAAATCATTGACCCTTGAAAACGACTCTATATACATATATATACTTTTGGCTGAAATCTTTACCCATTGGGAGTATATAGGGCCATTTAACTAAATAGTAGAGAAACCCACCTTAAACGGCAAAAAGGAGAACACAAGAGCCTCACGGACCGACCTCGTCTCCAATGGAATTAAAATCTGTGCAAGAAAGGTGAAGTGAGACTCAATATGACCGTAGAAGACGCTCGGCAATGTCATGGTCATGATATGAATACTTAAAAGAATATATTATGTAATGAACATGTTCATGTGCACGATCAATACATTTAAATCATATAAACGAGCCTTTCATTCGACATTAGAAACGTTCATATTCATTCAAGTCATAAATTCACATTTCCAATCAAATCAATTCAAGAATTTCACATAAGGATCATATCACGTATTATGAAACGTTAACACTTAGAAAATAAACATTTAATTACATTCAAATCATAATCGGAAATCAAATAACATGAAATAGATAACAATTAAATTTCTATAATTCAATTAAATCAAATAATATTTAATATATAATAAACATTTATATATATAATATATGTACGTACATGGCATGCAAATTATTCATGCATGCAAATCAACATGCACCAAATATAATTACCATGCAAGCAATCTGACTTATTAAACATGCATGCAACCTTAATGTATATCTATTTATCTAGGTAACTATGCAAGCAACCATAAAAACATGCATGAAAACATCTACTTAATCATATGCAGACCTTGAGCCAATTCACATGCACATGCAAACAACCACTACATTCATGCATTACATGCATTTACAGAGAAAAGAAGGAAAAGCACAATGACAGCAGCACGCAGCAGAACAGACCCAATCTCCGACATATTAAATTTGCACAAAATTTCGGTATCAAATCATATAAAAACGAAGCACGTTTATATCACTCATGAGCAAGGCATCAAGAAAATTGTAACGCCCCAGTTTTTTTTTAGTACAGCATGACGTATGTGTTTACCAAATTGCGTGAATAATTATTTATACGTATTTATTTTATATTAATTGTAATGTTATGAATTTTATTGTTGCATTGTTTATGAGCCTCCTTTACGTGCTTCGTTTCTATTTAATTTGATACCGAAATTTCGTGCAAATTTAATATGTTGGACTTATATGTGTCTTGTATATGAATATATGTTCGTTTCATGTTTTTGGATTTAATTGATTGAGTTTTGGAATATTTGAATAATGATATTAAGTTTTTAGGTTGAAGTTTTAAACGTTTAAATCCTTTTTGAACCGTTTTTGATTTGTTTAACTCCGTTTTCAATTTCGATTTTTGTGCCAACTTGGTATACTTGAATTATGTGAGTTATAAATGTGTTTACATGCTCGTTTTATGTTTTCGTGTTCGTTTGTCGAGGTTTTAAACCTTTGGTACTTGACGAGGGACATGAGGGCCTAACTAGTTTTAGCGCACCTCGTGTTCCGGAGGCCATAACTTGAGCTCGGGAATTCGGATTCGAATTCCGGAAGATGCGTCGGACTCGTGACGAAGAAAGGAAACTCTTGAGATTGGTTTGTTAATTTTATAAACCCTTTTGGACCCTCGTTTTTCGACCGGAACGAACAGCTTGTGCTTAAGCCACCTTCTTTGACTAGTCATGTACTTGTGGGGCCAATTTAACTCAACCTAAGCCTAACACTTGATATCTTGACTTGAGTTAAGTCTCTCCCTCTCCCTTATCAGCTGAAAACCGAGCCAAACCCCCCCCCCCCCCACCCCCTCATTTGTGCTGCAACTGATCGAGAGAAAAGAGAAGAGGAGAGGAGAGGAAAGCTTTGCCCCTTTTGTGAATTTTGAGCTCAAGTCATCATCTTTTTTCTCCAAATCTTCAAGGTATGTATATTTTTGTATTCTCTACACTTTTATACAAGTTTTGATCCCTTTAATACTTGTTTTGCATCAGATTTGATTAGGGTTTGGGTAGGAGCATGAATAAGGACTTTTGGGGATTTTTGCTCTTTTGAGCTAACTTGCTTTATGGCTGATTCCCTTGCCTTAAACTGAATATTTGGACTTGTTTCTTTGCCTATTTGTTGCTCAACTGATAGTATATGATGTTAGGATGGTTTGTTCTTGAGATCCTTTGATGAAATTATGAGTTTTTGAGCCTCAAACCTAAGCTAGAAAATCTGCTACCCTGTTTTGGAACTGCTGTGTGAATTTATGCTTTGTTGCTTGAGTTAATGACTTCCAATTCGTGTGAATTTCCATGGAGATGTTGTATACTAATTGGTTTATATGTTAGCCCTGCTCTTGCAAGTTTTTAGATCCATTTTCAGCTCCTGAATCGAAGCATGATGGCCTGTTTGAATGCTATGCGCGAACCGAACTGCTGCTGTTGCATTTTCTGATTACTTGGTGGTTCTAATGTGCTCTAATTCATGTCAATTTGCATATACATGGAGTATATTAGTTTTTTAGTATGTTAGCATGCTTTCCCCAAGGTTGTAGATCCAAATTCAGCCCCTAAGTACTTGATCATGGCATGATTGAACCAATCGGATTCATATGTGCAGTTTTGGATGCCCCAGACTTGATGCATGGTTTCGGTGCTCTTAACGTGTGATTTAGACTTTTCACTCTTAATGAAATATGCTCCTAACATGCTAAATATGTTGTGTATTAAGTTTCATAATATTTGGAGTTGATTTGGTATGCTTTTGGACTGATATTATAGAAGGTTTGTTTTGCCGGTAAACCCTTGTTTTCATTTTTGGGTCTGTACCGAGACACCCCCATGTCTGGCCCTTTTTGCCTGTCTGTACTGAGACACCCCCGTGTCTCAGTATACTTAAGTTGAGGGACACGGGCGTGTCCCTCCCCCTGCGCATTTCTTATCTTTTCCTTTTCGGTTTTTGATTGTTTCACCTCTTTAATGCCTTTATCTTCATTTGTGATGAACTATGAACTTGTTTTGCTATGTGTTGGGAGTATTGTGGTTTAATTTCATAACCTTTAGGTGAGATTTAGGCGTGCTTTCGATGAATGCCGTTTATGTGCGTTTTGTGGCGTTTATGATTTCTGTAACCTATTTCCCTTATCATATGATTTCTTCTTGTTCTCTAAATTTGGAAATATGTTACATTATGTAATATGAATATGTTTGAATGTGTGTTGAACTTAATTTACTTCAATGCTCTTAATTGCCTAAATGTTGGATCTTGTGCTTTGAAATTCTTGAAGTGATTTGCTTGAAAATGTGAATTGATGAATTCGAATGAAAGTGAACGAATGATTGAATGACTTGATTATATGATTTAAATTCCTTTGACGAGAAATGTGAAGGATATGAACTCGTTTGAATACGAATGCTTCATTGAATGAATGAATTGAATGTTTATATGTCTTTAAGACTTTAATAGTACACATGAACATGTTCATTACATTATAGCATCTTTTCTTCATTCATATCATGATCATTACATTGCCGAGCGTCTTATTTGGTTATATTGAGTCTCACCTCACCTTTGATGCACAGATTTTGTTTTCGTTGGAGACGAGGCCGGTCCGAGAGGCTCTTGTGTTCTCCTCTTTGCGGTTTAAGGTGGGTTTCTCTTCTAATTAGATAATGACCCTATATACCTTCAATGTGAAAAGCTTTCGACCAAAAATGAATATATGTATATAGAGTCATTTTCAAGAGTAAATGTTTTCAACGTAAAGCCCTTATTTTATGAATCCTACCTAATGTTTTGGCGAGAAATGAATGAATGAATGTTCACAATGAATGGAGCCCAGGGACTTGGTGTGAGTGGTGACCCGAGGAGGCAAGGGCTGACGGCGATACCTCACACTAGTCCCACCAATGAACGGCGTAACCGAACCTCGTTAGGAGTTAGCAAGGAATGGACGCTGAGTGCCATCTGGGGAGTCATGTTCCCCTTTTGGTCAATGAATGGGTGGATGGGCCTTGCAAACCCGCCACCAACCCAGAGGAAGAAGGTGTAAATGTTATTGAATGCGCACGAAAGAATGATATGCATGAAAAGAATGAATGAATGAATGTTAATGAATGTTAATGAATTACACGAGGTGTTGGTTGGAGATAATGCACGCCCACTCGTCGGGCCACTAATGACCTAATGTTAATGATTCGTTATAATCCCTTTTGATGATTTCTCTAGTTCACCCACTTGGGAAAGTCTTTAAAAACCTCACTTGGGATTATAGCTTGCATGTGATTGTTTAATTACTGTCATATATTCTATTTATACCCTGTTTTATACCCACCAGTCCCTTTTGGACTGAACCGTTTGGTTTTTAGTTGTTTTGTGCAGGTGTTGAGGGAGCTAGGCGGGAATACGAGTCCTAGGTCTTGCATTCGTCTCTAGCTCTTATATTTTGAGTCTTACACTTGCATACTCTTATATTTGATTATTTTATATGTATAATGATTTGGAGCGTACTTGGTTGAGCCGTGATGGCAATTGATGATGTATATGAATTAGTTTTGGAGCTTGGATGCTCATGGTATATATATATATGGTATATGTTCGTTTATTGCTTCCGCTTAAATGTTTTATGTTGTTTTATGGTTTTAAGGGTTAGCCCGCCTAGCTTAGAGTGTGTGTTTGTCCCCGTTCGCCGTGATTTGGCTCGGGTATGGATCGTCCATTTCATATTCGGGTCGGGTCTCGGTGTTACAGTGACATGCATAGGACAGTCATTCGTTTCAATTGCCAAGTTCAAGTCTTGTATTAACATGTGTAGATAAAGTCAATCCGAGCATTTAACGTACGTGAGGTTGTATGTAACGCCCCGACTTTTCAATCGTACAGGTATGACGTATGTGTTTACCAAAATGCGCGAATTAATTGTTTATAAGTGTTTTGTATTCTTAATTTTATAATTAAATGTTAAAATGTTAAATAAATATATTATTAATTTTATTATTATTAACTTTAAATTTAATTCGTTGACTTTTGTAATATAATTTAAAATAGAATTTAATTGTTTTATTTGTTTAATTGTTATTTTGTTATTTTATTTTTATTTCATTAAGTTTTATTTTATTTTATTTTATTTTATAAATATTTGAATTATTTGAAATTTTAATTTTATTTGAATTCTTGAACTATATGCACATGTGTGACATGTTTGAGTATCGTTCTTATTCGAATTGAATTCGTAATTTTGTGAAAATTTAGTATGTTGTACATTTATATGTTGAGAACATGTCCTTATACTCATTTCATGTTTTCGATCTCGTTTGGCGTGGTAACGAATTTATTTCGAGTTGTGGAACCAAATCGGGGGCTAACGAGCAATTAGCGCACCTTTGGTTCCGGATGTCATATCTTGAGTTCGGGAACTCGGAATCGAGTTCCGTCAACTTCGTTAGACTCGTATCAAAGATTCGGGTCTAATGAACTTAGCCTTATATTTTTCTAAACCCATTTGGACCTCCAAAATTTAATCAAAAAATGAATCGACCGCAAAACTGCCACACTTTACCATTTTAATTATAACTCTCACCATACTTATCGAAATTAACCATGGTTGGACTTTTTGGAAACCTAACTCAACCCTCTACCAATACTAACCACCCCATTTTGACTCACACTCTCAACCCACAAGAAAAACTGAGCTAAACCTCAGACTTCCAGTTCCAACCTGTCACTTTGGCTATCTTGGAGATTTTAAGCTCTAATGTCTTCCAACCTTCAACCAATTCAACAGGTGGGTTAGGGATTGTTATATATGTTCATTTGTGTTCATTTTAAGCCATGTATCTCTAATTTTGAGCTTATATTCATGGAGTTTGAAGGAAATAAATGAATAGTTAGGTTATGAAGCAATTTCATGATCTCTTTGAATCGTTAATGGTTTTGATTGTTTTAAAGCATGAAAGTGATCACTTTAACTCCCTTATTTCATTTATGGACATATATTTTGTGGTATTTGAAGATTTAATGAGATACCATTAATGAATTTTGTATGAAAATGACTTCTTTTCTTCCTTATTTTTGTGTTGCTGCTGCTGCGTGAATTTTAGAGTGTTAAGGATCTGTTTTGCTGAGTTTTGCAGCACCTTAATCTATTAAATTGTTTGCCTAATTGTTGGTTAAAGTCTTGTGTGTATTCTTTCCCTGTTTTTCCTTCATTTCCTCATCTGTTTCTGCGTGAACTGCTGCTGTTCGTTTGTTTCCTACTGCGTTAATCTCCCCGGGCGGGGAGATTTTGGTCTGTTGTGTCCCCGGGCGGGGACACTTTGTGCAGATTCATTCTGCATCTCCTTCCCCGGCCGGGGAAGGTCATGTTGGGTTTTTCCCCGGGCGGGGAATGCCCTGTTCTGCTGCCTTTTCTTTCTTCTGCATGTTATATGTAAACATATGTATATATACAGTGCTTGTGTCTGCATTGCATGGTTTGTGCATGCATGGTATATATACACATATATATATATATATATATATATATATATATATAACACTACACAACACCTATGCACACACAAGCACTTTATATATATATATATGTTAAATGCATGCAAATGTGTATATATAGTATTTATATATTAATGCATGCATGTTTGTTGAATTTATTATGTTTTGATATAATACATGCATGCAAGGCGGTACGTATGTATGTATATATATATATATATCTATATATATATATATCTAGATATTGATATGATTAGATAATATTTAAATGCATGATTAGTTATAAATATTAAGTATTGTTTAATTTATTTAATTTTAGAATTTAATTGTTAGCTATTTCGTGTTATTTAATTTCCGATCATGACTTGAATGTCTTTATTTGTCTATTCTCTAATTGTAAACTTGTAATCTTTGGGCTATAAATGTTATATGAATTCATGACTTGAATTGTTATGAATTATGAAACGTTTGGACATGAAATAGTACGTGTTATGATTGTTATTTGAAATTCTTGGATTGAATTCATAGGAAATGTGAAATTATGAACTTGAATAAATATGAATGCTTCCTTAAACGAATGAATGGCTTGTTTATATGCCTTAAATACATTAATAGTGCACATGAACGTGTTCATGACATAGTATCATCTTTTATGTATTCATATCATGTGCATAGCATTGCCGTGGGTCATATATGGTTCATTTGGAGTCTTGAGTCTCACGAGCACGTTACATTGTCCTTGTACAGTTTTCTCCAGGGTGGAGATGTCGGGTTCATAGGACACCTCAAGTCTTCTTTTCATCTTGGTATTGTTCGGTAAGGTGTAACAGGTGGGTTTCTCTTCTATTAGCTATGATGACCCGATATATCTCTTATGTGCAGGTTTTAAGCTAAAATATTATATATATGTATATATCTCAAGTCTTTTCAAAAGAGTCTATGATTTTCCAACGTAAAGCCCTTCTTTTATGTATTCCCACTTTATGATTTTTGGCGTGGACATGATTGAACGCACGGGCCCAGGGACTTAGTGCAAGTGGCGATCCAGAGAGGCAAGGGCCGATGGTGATCCCTTGTAATAGTCCCATCACATTTACGGTGATACCGGCCCTCGCTAGGAGGTTTAGCGGGGAATGGGAGTTGAGTGCCCTTGGGGGATTCTTGTACCCCCCGGATCAATGTATGGACAGGTGGTTGGGTCTTGCTAACCCGTCCACCACCCGGAGGAAAAAGGTGTAAATGTTTATGTTTATGAATAATAATGATTATGATTGATTATGAACGAATATGAACAATTATGTATGAATGTGTATGATCGTTAATGAAAAGATTGAATCGATATGCACACACGAGGAGTAGGTTGGAGATGTTCGCCCACCCGCCAGGGCTCACGTAATGACCTCATGAATGATTATGAATAAATGAATTTGATAGTTGTAATCCCGAGAGTTGTTTTTCTTTGTTTTACCCATTTGGGAAATATCTTAAAAACCTCGCACGGGATTATAGCTTGCATGCGTTAGTATTTAAATTCTGCGATAATATTATATTATGCCCTGTTTTATACCCACCAGTCTCCTATAGACTGAACCTGGCTTTGTTTTCAGTTTTCTCTTGCAGGTGTTGGAGTGTTAGACGGGGTTTCGAGTCGGTCGAGTAGTTTGGTCAAGTTTGGGTCACTTCACGCATTTTGTTAATTAGATAAGTTATAGATTTATGTATGAAATGTTATGATTATGTTATATTGTTTTGGGACTAGGTATTCATGCTAGTGGAACCCGTCTTTTATGATAAACCTCGTTATTGAATATATGTTCTGCTTCCGTACACGCATTTAAATTCATGAACTTGTATATTTGGTTTAGAGGTTCTAGCTCCCGCCTAGCCTAGTGTGTGAGTGAGTCCCCGTTCGCCGTGATTCGGCTCGTGTATGGACTCTCCATTTCGTATGCGGGACGGGTCCCGGTGCGGGGGATGTGGTGCCTTCCGTCTGGGGTGCTACATCCTTAAGTGGTATCAAAGCCCCCAGGTTGCAAAACCGGAGCTCGCGTGTTGTGATTGAGTCAGTTTAGGTCCTACGACATAGGGACTAATTGTCAACATGTGCATTGCATTGATTCTTGACCTTACCTAATGGTGTTAGATGCAAAATGTTGAAAATTTATATGTTGAACTTGTTTTACTTTAAACATTTCAAGTATGTGTTGCCTTTTGCATTAAATACATGTTCTTGGTGCTAATTACGTGTCATATGCACTTACTAACCGGCATGCATTTATATTTGAGATGAGTTGTGATTGTAGGAAATTCTTACAACATTAAACCACGGACAATTCTCACGATCACAACTCCTCGCCACAAGCTCTTCTTTTTACGTGTGGTTGATTTAAAGAAGACTCTCGGGACTTAGAGGAATTCGGGCAATTGGTGATCCTTACGACAAGGTTATAAGATGGGAGTTCAAGATAAAGATGGGAACTAAACCACGAGTTTTACATTTAAACCGAATAAAGTGTGGACTGCACCGGGAGGTTATATTCAAGGATTCGAGAGTCATGGCCTTTACTAATTGGGGCTAAGGTTTGAGTGAAGGAGCCCGGGATAGGAGATTCGAATCTGGGGTTGTAGCTTAAAAGATTAATACTTATGCCTCTACTACAAAAAGGGATTTCGACCGGATTCCATGGGATCATCTAACTCGAGGATGGAGTGAAGAAATCTTGAAGTTACTTTAGTTAGGGGTTTGGATCGCTGAAGAGATTTCTCTGGGTAGTAGCTTTACTCAAGTTGAAGGCCGTATTTTGCCCACTCCTAAGTTTAAAGTCAAGGGAGAAGATCTTCTCGTTAGGAATGGGAAGTAGGATTCAGAATGGAAGATTGATTTGTGGAGAAGTTCCCAATTTTAGTGGTAGCTGATGAATCAAATATTTGAATTCAAGTTCTGTGAGACCCGGATTTTTTTTAAAAAATAAAGTTTTATTTTATTTATTACTTAAATATATTCTTTGCTATTTGAATAATAGTAATATTACTAGATAAGGGGATAATTGGAGTAGTGGCAATCCCACGATGCATTTGAATTGTTTTAAACTTCTCAAAGATTTTGGTAACTAAACTTGATCGGTATTTATATCGGAAATGTGGGATAATTAATTTTTTTGTTAAGAGTTCTTTATCTATTAGGAATTCTGTTAAGAGTTCTTTATTTATTAGCAACTTAAAAAAAAAACTATATTTATTAATAGTCGTATTAGAGTTCTCTAGTTTTCAGAGTTCCGTAAGTTTAGTTTTTCTTCTCTATAGGTTTAGTTTTCCATTCTAATTTTGTTATTAGAGAGAAACGTTTATTGCACTACTTTATGAATTTCATCGTGATTGAAGAAAAGAAGGAAGTTTATTTTTGTTGCTACTTGAAAGTCAAGTTTTATCGTTGTTTAGGTAAGTATTTCTCAAAACTTTTCTGTGACTTTGTTAAATTGAATGAAGTTTTTATAAATTCTATAATGATTGAACATCTGTTTATGTTTATGTGTGAATTAGTCGTGTTATTGGAAAGAAAAATATTTTCTTTTACAAATGGATCAAGCTAAAAGAAAATCAGTTTTGAAAAGCTTTTATGTGCATATATGTGGTTGGTTATCTAATCCATTGAGTTATGTATGTTCGTCTCCGGAGTCATCTGCGTGCCTGTGGTCTAGGCTCATCTGTATATTTCATCCCTCACGAGGGTCATCTGTTTCGTCCCTCACGAGGGTCATCTGTATGTTTCGTCCCTTAAGAGGGTCATCTGTACGTACCCTACGACCAAGGGTTCATCTGTTTCTGTACTCAATGGATATTATTGTGAAGGATAGTATTGTTATAGAAATTTATGTGATATTTGGTCATGGAATCTTCTGTATGATGCCTCTTTTCAAAATTGTCACTATGGTATTTTTTTTGCTAAAAATTATGCTTGATCCGATAGAAAGGTTTTGCGAAATGCTTATTGAGTATGCAGCTCACTCCTTTGCTAATTTTTTTTTTCAGATTATTAATTGTTCTTCGAGATTGAGGAAGATGGATAGAGAGATTTTATTTTAAGTTCGGAATCTTAGATGCTCTGTACTCAAACAAGCTTTTGTTTTTTTTTTAAGGATTTTGTAATTTTGTCTTTGTTTAAAGAATAATTATTGTTAGTTTTATCATTCAAGAAGGCTTCGTGATGTCGGAATGCAACCGACAACACGGCCGGTCACGTCTATTTTTTTGGGGCGTGACAGAAGTGGTATCAGAGCAATAGGTTATGATCCTTGGGGTAGAGTTATGTAAAGTTTCGGGACGAAACTTTTTATAAGGAGGGGAGAATGTGAGACCCGGATTTTTTTTAAAAAATAAAGTTTTATTTTATTTATTACTTAAATATATTCTTTGCTATTTGAATAATAGTAATATTACTAGATAAGGGGATAATGGGAGTAGTGGCAATCCCACGATGCATTTGAATTGTTTTAAACTTCTCAAAGATTTTGGTAACTAAACTTGATCGGTATTTATATCCGAAATGGTGGGATAATTAATTTTTTTGTTAAGAGTTCTTTATCTATTAGGAATTCTGTTAAGAGTTCTTTATTTATTAGCAACTTAAAAAAAAAAACTATATTTATTAATAGTCGTATTAGAGTTCTCTAGTTTTCAGAGTTCCGTAAGTTTAGTTTTTCTTCTCTATAGGTTTAGTTTTCCATTCTAATTTTGTTATTAGAGAGAAACGTTTATTGCACTACTTTATGAATTTCATCGTGATTGAAGAAAAGAAGGAAGTTTGTTTTTGTTGCTACTTGAAAGTCAAGTTTTATCGTTGTTTAGGTAAGTATTTCTCAAAACTTTTCTGTGACTTTGTTAAATTGAATGAAGTTTTTATAAATTCTATAATGATTGAACATCTGTTTATGTTTATGTGTGAATTAGTCGTGTTATTGGAAAGAAAAATATTTTCTTTTACAAATGGATCAAGCTAAAAGAAAATCAGTTTTGAAAAGCTTTTATGTGCATATATGTGGTTGGTTATCTAATCGATTGAGTTATGTATGTTCGTCTCCGGAGTCATCAGCGTGCCTGTGGTCTAGGCTCATCTGTATGTTTCGTCCCTCACGAGGGTCATCTGTTTCGTCCCTCACGAGGGTCATCTGTATGTTTCGTCCCTTAAGAGGGTCATCTGTACGTACCCTACGACCAAGGGTTCATCTGTTTCTGTACTCAATGGATATTATTGTGAAGGATAGTATTGTTATAGAAATTTATGTGATATTTGGTCATGGAATGTTCTGTATGATGCCTCTTTTCAAAATTGTCACTATGGTATTTTTTTTGCTAAAAATTATGCTTGATCCGATAGAAAGGTTTTACGAAATGCTTATTGAGTATGCAGCTCACTCCTTTGCTAATTTTTTTTTCAGATTATTAATTGTTCTTCGAGATTGAGGAAGATGGATAGAGAGATTTTATTTTAAGTTCGGAATCTTAGATGCTCTGTACTCAAACAAGCTTTTGTTTTTTTTTTTTAAGGATTTTGTAATTTTGTCTTTGTATAAAGAATAATTATTGTCAGTTTTATCATTCAAGAAGGCTTCGGGATGTCGGAATACAACCGACAACACGGCCGGTCACGTCTATTTTTTTGGGGCGTGACAAGTTCGGAGTAGAAGATTCGGAACATATCAGGATCAGTGAAAGGGAACAATACGAATCGACAAAGAAGGATTTCCAATAAATCAGACTATTAGAAGCTAAGTTCGGAAGAAAAGAAAATAAGAGAAACTAGAGATGCTTCGGGCCCCGGGTGAGCAAGAACTTGGATTGAATAGAGTTTAAGAAAATCAATCAACGCGGTAAGTACAAGGCTATGGAAGGTAACTATAAAGTTCTATCTTAAATCGGAATTGGAGTTTACATTCCAGATCCAAGTTGAATTGTCAGGTTGTGAGGTCGAAGTGAGAGTTACAGGGCAACAAAAATGGAGCGATAAAGAAAGACAAAGAGCTGTTGAAGGGAAATTATGTGCTCAAGTGTAAGCAATTGGAAGGTGAGTTCCTTCAATGACAGCAGCACGCAGCAGAACAGACCCAATCTCCAACATATTAAATTTGTACAAAATTTCGGTATCAAATCATATAAAAACGAAGCACGTTTATATCACTCATGAGCAAGGCATCAAGAAAATTGTAACGCCCCAGTTTTTTTTTAGTGCAGCATGACGTATGTGTTTACCAAATTGTGCGAATAATTATTTATACGTATTTATTTTATATTAATTGTAATGTTATGAATTTTATTGTTGCATTGTTTATGAGCCTCCTTTACGTGCTTCGTTTCTATTTAATTTGATACCGTGCAAATTTAATATGTTGGACTTATATGTGTCTTGTATATGAATATATGTTCGTTTCAGGTTTTCGGATTTAATTGATTGAGTTTTGGAATATTTGAATAATGATATTAAGTTTTTAGGTTGAAGTTTTAAACGTTTAAATCCTTTTTGAACCGTTTTTGATTTGTTTAACTCCGTTTTCAATTTCGATTTTTGTGCCAACTTGGTATTCTTGAATTATGTGAGTTATGAATGTGTTTGCATGTTCGTTTTATGTTTTCGTGTTCGTTTGTTGAGGTTTTAAACCTTTGGTACTTGACGAGGGACATGAGGGCCTAACTAGTTTTAGCGCACCTCGTGTTCCGGAGGCCATAACTTGAGCTCGGGAATTCGGATTCGAATTCCGAAAGATGCGTCAGACTCGTGACGAAGAAAGGAAACTCTTGAGATTGGTTTGTTAATTTTATAAACCCTTTTGGACCCTCGTTTTTCGACCGGAACGAACAGCTTGTGCTTAAGCCACCTTCTTTGACTAGTCATGTACTTGTGGGGCCAATTTAACTCAACCTAAGCCTAACACTTGATATCTTGACTTGAGTTAAGTCTCTCCCTCTCCCTTATCAGCTGAAAACCGATCCAAACCCCCCCCCCCCCCCACCCCCTCATTTGTGCTGCAACTGATCGAGAGAAAAGAGAAGAGGAGAGGAGAGGAAAGCTTTGCCCCTTTTGTGAATTTTGAGCTCAAGTCATCATCTTTTTTCTCCAAATCTTCAAGGTATGTATATTTTTGTATTCTCTACACTTTTATACAAGTTTTGATCCCTTTAATACTTGTTTTGCATCAGATTTGATTAGGGTTTGGGTAGGAGCATGAATAAGGACTTTTGGGGATTTTTGCTCTTTTGAGCTAACTTGCTTTATGGCTGATTCCCTTGCCTTAAACTGAATATTTGGACTTTTTTCTTTGCCTCTTTGATGCTCAACTAATATTATATGATGTTAGGATGGTTTGTTCTTGAGATCCTTTGATGAAATTATGAGTTTTTGAGCCTCAAACCTAAGCTAGAAAATCTGCTCCCATGTTTTGGAACTGCTGTGTGAATTTATGCTTTGTTGCTTGAGTTAATGACTTCCAATTCGTGTGAATTTCCATAGAGATGTTGTATACTAATTGGTTTATATGTTAGCCCTGCTCTTGCAAGTTTTTAGATCCATTTTCAGCTCCTAAATCGAAGCATGTGGCCTGTTTGTATGCTATGGGCGAACCGAACTGCTGCTGTTGCATTTTCTGATTACTTGGTGGTTCTAATGTGCTCTAATTCATGTCAATTTGCATATGCATGGAGTATATTAGTTTTTTAGTATGTTGGCATGCTTTCCCCAAGGTTGTAGATCCAAATTCAGCCCCTAAGTACTCGATCATGGCATGATTGAACCAATCAGATTCATATGTGCGGATTTGGATGCCCCAGACTTGATGCATGGTTTCGGTGCTCTTAACGTGTGATTTGGACTTTTCACTCTTAATGAAATATGATCCTAACATGCCAAATATGTTGTATATTAAGTTTCATAATATTTGGAGTTGATTTGGTATGCTTTTGGACTGATATTTTAGAAGGTTTGTTTTGCCGGTAAACCCTTGTTTTCATTTTTGGGTCTGTACCGAGACACCCCCGTGTCAGGCCCTTTTTGCCTGTCTGTACTGAGACACCCCCGTGTCTCAGTATACTTAAGTTGAGGGACACGAGCGTGTCCCTCCCCCCGCGCATTTCTTATCTTTTCCTTTTCGGTTTTTGATTGTTTCACCTCTTTAATACCTTTATCTTCATTTGTGATGAACTATGAACTTGTTTTGCTATGTGTTGGGAGTATTGTGGTTTAATTTCATAACCTTTGGGTGAGATTTAGGCGTGCTTTTGATGAATGCCGTTTATGTGCGTTTTGTGGCGTTTATGATTTCTGTAACCTATTTCCCTTATCATATGATTTCTTCTTGTTCTCTAAATTTGGAAATATGTTACATTATGTAATATGAATACGTTTAAATGTGTGTTGAACTTAATTTACTTCAATGCTCTTAATTGCCTAAATGTTGGATCTTGTGCTTTGAAATTCTTGAAGTGATTTGCTTGAAAATGTGAATTGATGAATTCGAATGAAAGTGAACGAATGATTGAATGACTTGATTATATGATTTAAATTCCTTTGACGAGAAATGTGAGGGATATGAACTCGTTTGAATACGAATGCTTCATTGAATGAATGAATTGAATGTTTATATGTCTTTAAGACTTTAATAGTACACATGAACGTGTTCATTACATTATAGCATCTTTTCTTCATTCATATCATGATCATTACATTGTCGAGCGTCTTATTTGGTTATATTGAGTCTCACCTCACCTTTAATGCACAGATTTTGTTTCCATTGGAGACGAGGCCGGTCCGAGAGGCTCTTGTGTTCTCCTCTTTGAGGTTTAAGGTGGGTTTCTCTTCTAATTAGATAATGACCCTATATACCTTCAATGTGAAAAGCTTTCGACCAGAAATGAATATATGTATATAGAGTCGTTTTCAAGAGTAAATGTTTTCAACGTAAAGCCCTTATTTTATGAATCCTACCTAATGTTTTGGCGAGAAATGAATGAATGAATGTTCACAATGAATGGAGCCTAGGGACTTGGTGTGAGTGGTGACCCGAGGAGGCAAGGGCTGACGGCGATACCTCACAATAGTCCCACCAATGAACGGCGTAACCGGACCTCGTTAGGAGTTAGCGAGGAATGGACGCTGAGTGCCATCTGGGGAGTCATGTTCCCCTTTTGGTCAATGAATGGGTAGATAGGCCTTGCAAACCCGCCACCAACCCGGAGGAAGAAGGTGTAAATGTTATTGAATGCGCACGAAAGAATGATATGCATGAAAAGAATGAATGAATGAATGTTAATGAATGTTAATGAATTACACGAGGTGTTGGTTGGAGATAATGCACGCCCACTCGCCGGGCCACTAATGACCTTGACCTAATGTAAATGAATCATTTTAATCCCTTTTGATGATTTCTATTCACCCACTTGGGAAATTATTTAAAAACCTCACTTGGGATTATAGCTTGCATGTGATTGTTAAATACCGTCGTATATTATATTTATGCCCCGTTTTTATACCCACCAGTCCCTTTTGGACTGAACCCGTTTGGCTTTATGTTGTGTTGTGCAGGTGTCAAGGGAGCTAGGCGGGATTTCGAGTCATACGTTTTGCAGTCACTTTTAGCTCTTGTATTTTCGGTCTTACACTTGCATATGGTATTGTTGATCCTTGCACATGATTAATAATGGAGCGTACTTGTTGTTTTGAGCCTTGATGGCATTGGATAATGTTATGATTGATTTTTTTTGGAGCTTGAAAAATCATTGTTTATATTATGGCCAGTTAATGCTTCCGCAATTGTATTTACTCTGATTTTGTGGTTCAAGGGTTAGTCCCGCCTAGCGTAGAGTGTGTGTTTGTCCCCGTTCACCGTGATTAGCTCAGGTATGGATCGTCCATTTCATATTCGGGTCGGGTCTCGGTGCGGGGGATGTGGTACCTTGCGCTCGGGTGCTACAAAAATTCATAACATTTCCTAAATTATAACAAAATAAACTTCAACTTTTAAATAATAATGAAATGCACGATATAATATCATCATTTTAAACTCAATATAATTAAATAATGAAAGCATGGTTTAGGCATTATTTAAAACAAAGTGTACACATTTATTTAATTAAAAACGAATGCACGATTAATACCCTTTAATTTAAAATCAATTGCATCATTTGATATTAAATACAATAAAATGCATGAATTCATATATATATATCATTAAACAACTTGTACTACATTTAATATATATATATATATATATATATATATATATATAGATATTTAATATTAATAACATTAAAATATGATAATTAACATTTAATGTAAAATTAAATATACAAATCACTTATAAACAATTAATTAATGCAATTTGGTAAACATATACGTCATACCTGTACGGCCAAACTATCGGGGCGTCACATGCGGTCATCGTCGCTTTTTACCAACCGGTCATTCTCTTTGTAGAGATAAAATTTCTTTTGATGGAACAATTGAATTTGGGCACAAACCTGCACCACCTTCAGAAACAAAGTTACTACAAGAATTAGACGGCATACCAGCAACATACAAGATAGAAGATATGAAGGTGAGGATGGACAATGAGAAAAAACGTTCAAGAAAGAGGAAAAATTTTGAAATTCCACAAACAATTTGGAAGAAGAGAAGTATATTTTTTGAGCTTCCATATTGGGCAGGGAACCTTGTTCGACATAATCTTGATGTCATGTATATAGAGAAGAATGTTTGTGATAACATAATTTTCACATTGTTGGGAGTGTAAGGGAAGACAAAAGACAACTTGAATGCGAGGAAAGATCTACAAAAGATGAATATCAGAAAACCTTTGCATCCAATTCCACGGTCTTCTGGAGGATACTACCTACCTGCTACATCTGCTACTATGAGTAGTGCGGAGAAGAGTACATTTTGTAGAGTGTTGAAAAGCTTAAGACCTCCTGATGGATATGCATCTAACATATCTCGTCACGTTAATGTGGAAAAGTAAACTATTTGAGTATGAAAAGTCATGATAATCACGTTCTTATGCAACAAATACTTCCAATTGCTCTCCGTAGAACATTACCCAACTGATAGCATTGCGTGGAAAAGCTTCGATGAAAGGTTTCCAGACTTTAAGTCAGACATTTGAAATGTAAGACTTGGGTTAGCAACAGATGGGTTCAATCCCTTTGGAAACATGAATGTCAACTATAGTATTTGGCCAATCGTGCTGATTGTTTATAACTTGCCTCCTTGGATATGTATGAAACAACCTTCTCTCATATTGTCAACTCTAATTGATGGGCCAAAGGGGCCAAGGAACAATATTGATGTACCTCTCCAACTTCTAGTTGAAGATTTAAAAGAGTTATGGGATGTTGGAGTCCAGACTTTTGATGCAGCAAACAATTAACTCTTTCAAATGCATACAACACTATTATGGACAATTAATGACTTTCCAGGATATAGTATCATTTCTGGGTGGAGTACAAAAGGGGAGTTGGCTTGCCCAAATTGCGGAAGGGATACCAGATCTGAATATTTGTATAATGGTCATAAATTTTGCTATTGTGGTCATCGTCGCTTTTTACCAACGGGCCATTCTCTTCGTAGAGATAAAATTTCTTTTGATGGAACAATTGAATTTGGGCATAAACCTATACCACCTTCAGAAACAAAGTTACTACAAGAATTAGACGGCATACCAACAGCATACAAGAAAGAAGATATGAAGGTGAGGATGGACAATGAGAAAAAACGTTTAAGAAAGAGAAAAAATTATGAAATTCCACAAACAATTTAGAAGAAGAGAAGTATATTTTTTGAGCTTCCATATTGAGCAGGGAACCTTGCTCGACATAATCTTGATGTCATGCATATAGAGAAGAATGTTTGTGATAACATAATTTTCACATTGTTGGGAATGCGAGGAAAGATCTACAAAAGATGAATATCGGAAAACCTTTGCATCCAATTCCATGGTCTTCTGGAGGATACTACCTTCCTACTACATCTGCTACTATGAGTAGTGCAGAGAAGAGTACATTTTGTAGGGTGTTGAAAAGCTTAAGACCTCCTGATGGGTATGCATCTAACATATCTCGTCACGTTAATGTGCAAAAGCAAACTATTTGGAGTATGAAAAGTCATGATAATCATGTTCTTATGCAACAAATACTTCCAATTGCTCTCCGTAGAACATTACCCATGAACGTTGTTAATGCGTTCATTGAGTTGAGCAATTTTTTTTCGTACAATATGCTCTAAAGTGAACACTTCATCTGATCTGGAAAAAATTCAAGATCGTATTGCCCTCACAATTTGTTATTTAGAGAACATCTTTCCTCCAACATTCTTTAACATAATGGAACACTTGCCCATACACTTAGCCGAAGAGGCATTAATAGCTGGACCTATTCAATTTCGATGGATGTACCCTATTGAGAGGTAAATATTGTTGTTTTGTTTACTACGTATTAGACAATTAACAATTATTAACTTACTCAGTTTCCATTGGGTATTTGGGTACATTAAAGAAGTATGTGCGCAATCGAGCACATCCAGAAGGCTCAATTTGTAAGGGGTATTTGATGGAAAATGCATGACTTTTTGTTCTAGATATCTTCATAATGTTGAAACCAAAGAAAATCGACCACCTTGAAACTACGAAAATGAGGATGGAATGGGTCGTGGTTTATATGAAGGAAAAAGATTTATCATTGATCGAGTTACATTGCTTAAAATACATAGATATGTGCTAGGGAATTCTGATATAATAACACCATTCCGAGAGTAAGTCTTTTCTTCACCCATACTTCCAAATTCACAAACATAAAGTTTCTTGTAGCTCACTCATTTTCTTTTATTAGGAAGGATGAATTGCTCATTTGAAAGGAAAAACCACGAGCAACTCCGATGGAAGTTCAGCGCATTCATAATGAAACTTTTCACAAATGGTTCAAATCTCAGGTAAGCTACTTTAATTACTTATACTAATAAAAAAATTAGTTATCGGATCTGAAATATGTAACCATTGTGAGTTGATAATAGGTGCAAACTTTGAGGGCAGATTCTGATCCACAACTTTCCAAAGAACTAAGTGCACTAGCTGATGGGCCAATAGACCATGCAAAAAGCTATAAGGCTTGCATTATTAAAGGCTGCTGATACCGTGTGAAGATTTTCGATGCCAACAAGAAAACTCAATGTAGTGGAGTAAGTGTAAGTGTAGAAACATTAAGTTTTGCTAGTGCAAAAGATTTAAGGCCACACTCTGGAAAAGTCACTTATTATGGGATATTGACAGACATATTGGAGATTGAATACATAAGAGATATCAAGTTTTTGATATTTAAGTGTGATTGGGTCCACAATGAGAAGGGTGTGAAAGAAGATGAGCTCAAGTTTACACTTGTAAATTTTGATAAATTGATGTATGATAAGAACTTATCTACCGATGAGCCTTTTATATTAGCAAGTCAAGCACAACAAGTTTGGTATATTGGTGATCCATTGGAACCTGATTGGAATGTGGTGGTATCAATGTCAAGAAGAGATAATTATGATGTGTACTCTGCAATGGAAGTTGACCCTCATACATGTGTGCAATTAGATGAAAACAATATGAGTTCAAGTGAGGATTCTTATTGGGTGCAAGAGGGAGTTGAAGGAGTTCTTGTTGATGCAGGAAGTGCACCGATGGAAGAAGATGAAACATAGGATGTTGAGCATCTTCATTTTTTTATTTAGAAATTTAATCTCATATTATAATGAATGTAACTACTAGAATATTTTATGTCATCATGTCATTCATGCGATCGATGTTATATAACATACTATTTTAATGACATGATTCTTTTCGTGGTATTTGCATATATGACCATATCGAAGAAGAGGCAATATAATGTAACTTTTGTCCACACATCGGAGACAGAAAACGATGGTAATATTCAAATTCAGTATTTTAGTTTTAATATTTATTTCTAAGAAAGTTTTATTTGATTTTTTGAAGGTATCAATCTAGGAAAGAAAAGGAGCAGCACACAAGAACATGTTGAAAATGATCTTAGTCCCCCCGTGAGTTTACTTATAGGTAGGAACATTTACTTAATTGATAATGATTCTGCATTTCTACTGATTTTGTTATTTTGTAGGTCGAAATAGATCAGATGTACAAATTCAAGAGAACTTGAGCCAAACACAAGTTCAAATGAACTCAAGTCCAGCACTAACAACTCCAAACAATATAGAAAAAGGTAATATTTTTATCTATGTAAAAAATATGAGATGTTTTATTTTTAATCAACCTATGAAATGACACAAATTTTAACATTTTATGTGAATTTTCTAAAAATGCTCAAGCTAAAACTGGGAGAGGTGCAACAAGATTTCCTAAAGAATGGGACACATGAAACAACTTCGAGTTTTCCTTGATAGAAATGGAAGTGTGGCTGGAGCTGACTATCATAAATTTGTCACTGCCCTTGGATGTTTGGCCCGTATCGGGGTTAGGTTGCCATTAACTTATAGGGCTTTCGCTGATATACCACAATATAACAGAGATATGATTTAGGATGAAGTTGAGGTTAGACAAGGTTTGTTGCATACATCCATTTACAATATATGTCGATAAAATTGTAACATTTTGTATTTTCAATTTGTTAAATACTTAGGCTAATACTGGATTACCTTCAGAAGCAAAGAGTGTTGTGATGAGTACAGTTGCTGACATTTGGAGAAAATGGAAGAGTTATGTCAAAACAAAATACTTCTTGCCATACGAAGATAGTGAAGTGTTTCCTAAGACACCACCTAGTGATGAAAGAATACAAGTAGATCAATGGTGGGAAATGGTCACATACTGAAAAAATCCTAAAGTCCAGGTACTAATTTATTCGGATTCGTTAATTTCACTGCTGATTGGGAAATTATGATGATTAGGCTGCCAACAATCAGATTTGGATCATGAATACAATAGGTTTCAGAATCAAAATAAAAAAAAAATGTTCAAGTTATCTATAATGACATCATTTATATGTTGATCGATCACTAATTTCATTTTATTACCAGGTTTTATGCATCCAAAGTAGTGGCAGCCCCAGAGTACATCCACATGACTCTAACAAATTGATGGGTCATTCATTTATTGAGTACAAAATCATTCATCATTTTTTATTTTAATGTGACATAAATTGCAGGAGGTTGCAAAGCAAAATGCACAAAATGTTTTAAAGAAAGAATGTCTTCACCGAACTGGACGAACACCATTTTCTATTTTAGAGGAGGAGATAGGATATATCCCCACTTTTAAGGGGTTGCAATTTGTTAAATGAGTGATTACATTAATTTTCTATTTCAATGAATTTTAGATGTTTGCACAAGGAGTGAGAGACCCCTCTCGCTTTGACGTGTGGATAGAATCACGCTCTCGAGGAAAAGGGATTAATGATGATCATACAACATCAGACGTGCATGTAAATAAGTGACTCATGCTTAAATTGATCGTCTTTTATAATTATTTTCTTTTAATAGTATACATTTTAAACTTTGCAGGCTCAACTAATTATAGAATATTCAAAGAAGTTGGAAGAAGAAAGAACAAAAGAGTACAAAGATGAACTTTTCTTCACAGCATTTGGGAAAGACAAGCACGGTCACATTAGATGTGTAAGAAGAGGTAATGCCATCAATAAAACTCATCCTAAAACTGTGTCAAGTGATGAAAGATTTTTATCCAAAGATCAAGAGGAATTACAAAAGCTTAGGAATGAGTTCGATAAACAAAAAGATGAGATAAAGGAAATGAAAGAAGAATATATTCGAGAGAAAGAAAAATTGCTTGTAGAGCAAGAGAAAACAAGCACGCTGAACAAAAAATTGGAAGCTCTCCTAAGTCAATTTCCTTCAATTTCATCTAGTATATTGCGTGGAGATCAGGTTACAAATACATCATTAATGGTATATTTATTGATATTTCAAATTTTCTTTATTTTTTTTGATAAAGTTGAAGTTCATATCATGACAGGTTCTTGATGCATCAACCTCACCCACTCCGATTTCCTATCCTTTGAAAAATGTTCACCTTAATGGTGAGCATCAATTTGGTGTTTTACAGGGGGCTCGTGTAATTCCAAATCAATAGGTTCTACAGTTTTTTATATTTTCCTAGAAAAAAGGTCATTGTTTTTTTTATATAAACGTGTTCTCGGCTTATAATAAAGCATTATTGAGATAGGGAACATAAGTATGATAACTTTTAATTAATCTAGTAAATATTTGTTTAATTGGATGCTTGGCCATGGATTTCGTTTTAATACCATACGTTGAGTGTATTCTTTGTGGAGAAAAGTGGTAACAAAGTTCATTTTTTCATTTAATTTTGCACTTGAGAGAAAAATTCCTTTGCATTGCGAGCCACATCTTCTTCCAGAACTACCTCCAACAATATGTCAGATCCCCTTAAGTCATCTGTAACATAATTCACTGATAGATTATTCATAAGGCAGGATAAGTGTAATTATCAAATTATTAGGGGTGGTTTGTGTTAGTTCACATAGTGCCAAGGGAGGTTGTCATAATTATTTCTCGAGGATATGATAATTAAAAGGGACAACTAGATTAAGTAATTGTTATGATGATCGGGTTATTTCTTTCTCATTATTGAAAAATTTTGAGATTATTTATTTTATTGGTAAAAACCAATGATAATGATTGTAATTTGATATGATGTTATAATTGTAGGAGGTTGGTGACAAATGTAAAGGACAAACTGTTGGCCATGGTTATAATTTTAAGGTATCTTATTTTATTTACTTTTACATCATAAATTATAATGCATCATATCAATGATAATGATTGTAATTTGATACGATATTATAATTGTAGGAGGTTAGTGACAAATGTAAAGGACAAACTGTTGGCCATGGTCATAATTCGAAGGTATCTTGTTTTTGTTTGCTTTTACATCAATGATAGTAAATATCTTGTGACATATAGAAGAATTTGTTTAGAGATATCTGATTTTTATTTGCTTTTATATCATAATCTGTTTCTGATTGGGGCTGAAGTATACTTACACTGTCATGGAATACCAAAGAGAATTGTGGCAAAAGGTATTCTTATGGGATTTGTTAATGATGGTGGAGATAGGCATCAGTATTGCAAGGTTGGGGTAACAAAGGCATTTGCATCAAATGAAAGCTTAGTGAAACCTCGTAAAGAGATTTTAACTATTGGGCAAGCTGTTAACAAAGTTATTCAATGGGACTTAGCAAATGTATGTAATTTATGCACTTCAAATTTTGGTAAGTGAACAATTTTCATATTTTACATTTCACTTTGAAGGTAGTAATTGTTTCTATTTGTTTTTGGTTATAGGTTAGACGGGTGTAGATAAAGCTTTGGTTGCTAGACGAACCTTGAAGGGAGATGATCATTTTGGTAAGGATTGAAGAAATTCTTTCAAATCTTCACGTTTTTGTTTTGGTATGATATAAGTTTAAAGGGAGAAGTTTATTTTATTGAATACTGAAGAAGTAGTTTTATATCTTCAGGTTTTTGGCTTTGGTATGATTTAGTTTTGAAGGGAGAAGGTGATTTTGGTGAAGATTGGAAAAGAAGTTCAAATCTTTAAGTTTTTATATCTTGGTATGAGTGAAGAAACTGTAGGTGCTTATTTTTTAGAAGAATTAATGTTAATTCTATGCAGTTTGTTGTTGGGGAGAATGACTTTATGTATATTTATGTGTATCCCCATTCAAATATTGTAAATTGTATGTAGGAATGTATGGATGTTGATATAACAATATATATTTGATATTAGTTGATCATATATGTTTTCTTTTTAAGACATGGATTCTTGTTATTTTACTGTAGGTCAATTAAAAAAAATGTACATTTCTTATTAAACGAAAAAATGAAAAAAAGAAAAGAAAAGATTTTTCTAATATTTGCTATGACGAAGTACCGTAGTAAAAGGTTAGAGAATTTTATTTATGGTAAAGTATTCACTACGAAGTCTTGGTCGTGACAAATATATTATCTAAATACTTTAAAATTTTTCCCTACGGATATTTATGCGTAGTAATTACAACTTTTTTTGTTACGGATACCATAATCGTAGCAAACGATAGTATATTTCCTAGTTTATTTATTACGGAGAAATTACCGTCGCAAATAGCTAAAAAACGTAGTTAAAGGTATTTGCTACGACATTCTTACCGTAGCAAAATATTTGTTACGGCTGTATCAACTACACCCCAAAATTCATAGCAAACCCGTAGCAAAAAGGTTATTGGTACGAATTATGACCTGTTGCTACGCAATATGTACCGTAGCAAAAGGCAAATTTTCTTGTAGTGATATGAAGTAGAAATATTTAAAAGAGTATGTTTATATAAAAAATTTAAGGAATGTTTAATCGAATATTATAAAAATTATTTATAAAATTAGATTATATCTTATTTTTATATGCATGCATATTGAGTCTTCTTAATATTCTTAATTAATTTAAAGTAACTTTGGTTTGAGAACCTACAATTCTAAATTGTAGTATATTAAGAATTAAGAACCAAAAATGCTATTCGTTTTTTTACATACTTAATTTATATTTTATCCTATAAACTAAAAGAAGATTATATGGTTAGTTAGATTTAGATAACTAAAATTATATTATTATTAGTTAATTAAAAAATATTACATTAGGATTAATTAATTTATTGAAATATATTTTATGTAAATCATTCAATTATATTATTTGTTAATTACATAAGTTTATAGAATAATAATATGATTATAATTTAAGAAAGTTTATGAACATATATAATTAGATTTATATTAGGATTAATTTATTGAAATTTATTTTATGTAACTCATTTAAATAATATTTTATTTTACATAATTACAAAAAATTATTAAAATTTATAAAGTGGATCAATTTGTTTTTTTTTTTTTTCAATTCATTAGATATATCTTATGATAACAGGTTAAATTATAGACCTTAAAATTAAAAAATAGACAACTTATATTATAAAATTTGAATACAATTAATTCATATAGTAATATTAAAATAATCCTTGTTGAACTATATATCTTTTCTAGGTAAGTCCACTACAAAAAAAAATCACCGAATTCCGACGGAATAGTGACACTTAACCAATGGAATTGCGATGACTCGCTGATAAAAAAACAAAAGATGAAAACCGTCGGTCTCTCGTCGGTATGTCGTTGGAAAAATTGGCGGCAATTTAAAAAATGTGCGCGAAAAGGTTGCGAGGGCCGGGTCATCGGAAATGCATCGGATATCTGTCAAAAAATTTGGCACACTTTTTGAGATAAAAAATTTGCCACAGATTTCTGATGGCTAGACCGTCGGTAGCTGTGCATGTTATTCATCGGAAACCCGACGGTTATGTTCCCGTCGTAATTCCGTCGGGGTTGCGTTCATTAATATTTATCCAACGGTTAACCGACGGGTTGCTTTCGTCGGAATTGTGGTGTGGATAAATTTCCATTTTTGCCTATTCCGACGGCTTTTGGCGATGGTATTCCATCGATTTTTTCTTCGCATTTGTTTATCGACGGTGTTCCGACGGACTTGGCCCCTCGAAAATTTTAAGCCCTTATTATCAGCCCTGAAAAATTTTCCCCCAAATCGAATGTATTTTGAAATCGAAATTGTGACACGCCAAACTTCTGGGAAAATTGACACACGCAAGAATTCAAGCCCAAATCACTTGCATTTTAATCTCTGTAATGTAGAAGGGGTTAGGGTTCTCAGTATTGAACGATATGGTAACGTTTAGGGTTTTTGTGGGTTCGTTTGTGTAAGAATTAGGTTCCAGATTTTGAGGTTGAAACCAGTTTCGTCTGAATCGGAGGTGAAAAAGGCATTTGGGCGGCTAGCAGTACTGAAGGTAAGCTCTAGACTCCTCTCGATTTTCTAGTTTCAGGGTGATGAGTTTCTTCCAGTTTTTTATGAAAAGTGGTTGGTTTTGGTCGATTTTGCATTCTGATGGAGGCATTTGGGCTTGGGTGTTAGTTGAACGGAGTATCACTCAGATTTCAGCAAAGGAAGAGGATGTGGGCCGCAATTTAACCAAAACATTGCAGATGAGGATCAGTTTTAGATGAAGATAAGCTGTGGTTCGACGGGTCTGTTCAGGATTGTGAATCGGTGGTTCCACGGGCTTGTAAGGGTCTTGCTGTCGAGGAAGTAACCTGCCAAGAAAGAAGAGCTGAAGCCAGGAGGGAGACGGTAAGAATCTCTGTTTTTCTTCATCGATCCATTATTTTTGATGTAACTTGGCCACCACATTGCTGCTGCTACTTTGTTAGGACATTTTTTATGGTTCTTTGACATGTTTTTATTGGAATGGTGGAAAATTTGAGGGGTTTTCAGAAATTGGAAACTGACCCATAGGGTTCTTCGGAATTTATGATAATTTTTGGTAATCAATGACGGTTTTGGGAAATCTGTGCATTCGGTTGGGTTCTAGAAAATTAATTAAGACAGGGTCCAAATGGGAGTTGAGACTTTTAAATACTCAACTAATGGGAGTTGAGAAATTGAGGCATTTTCATTGCAGTGATACTTTGTTCTAGCATTTCCCACGCAGTGTTCTTTGGAAATTATAATAATTTTTGGTAATCAATGAGGGTTTTGGCAAATCTGTGCATTCGGTTGGGTTTTGGAAAATTAACTAACACAGGGTTTTCGGGAATTAACTTAATCAAATGGGAGTTGGGACTTTTAGATACTCAACTAATGGAAGTCGAGAAATTGAGGCATTTTCATTGCAGTGATACTTTTGTTTTAGCATTTCCCACGCAGTGATAATTTTATTGAGAAGAGATCTAACTTTTTGGTTGGGAGGGTGATATGTGTAATACACTAAACATTAATTGATGGTTTGATATTAGATAAATTGACCACTTACATACGCTAAGATATCATTCCAACCATAAGAAGAAATAAACTTATCAAATAATCAATTTAGAGATTTACTTATCAGAGTTAAGTCATCATCTACACAAGATATCATTTTTCGTGCTTAAGACTAGATTCTAAAGTATGTCTCTATTTTTATGGCAGTCCAGAATTGCTTGAGGGTGTAGGACGGGAGACAAGTTAAAGGCAAAGTAAATATTTCAGGCCTTCATCTTGTGTTACTTGAGGTAACCTTTCCGTTTGGGTTGATTTCGATGACTGTTGATGTATAAAAAAATCTTGTGCTATTGAATGTGCGATTAATTTTAAAGGTTAGGGAATGTTATAGGTATGTTGTTGTATGAGTTTTGATTGTTTTTGCTGAGTTATTGCATGCTTATAGTTAACGAATGCATAACACTAAAACTGACAGCTTTTATGCAGCAACTTTAGACTCAAATTTTGAGTCCATACGAAATCCGTTTTGAAAACTGATTTAACTGTATATTCATAGCATGTCGAGGTTTGTGTCAGCCAAATTTTACGTTCATCCGAGTCCGTTTGGTACCCGAGAAAGAGTTAAATCGGTACAGCTTTCAGTTTTTCTGATCTGAACTAACTCCTCGAGCAGAGGGACCTTCATATTTTTGAAAACTGTTTTACAGAGATGTTCCTCAATGTATCGTGAGCATGTACATAAAATTTCATCTAAATCCGAGTTGGTATGATATGTTAAAAATATTTCTCTTTGAAATGTGTGCTGCATTGATATTCCAGTTATTCCTGTGATGTTCGTCTTTTCTTTTAGCTTCCATTTGGCATAGTTTTGGTAAGAAATATGTTCTAAAGTGTGTTACATATATCATGGTCCGATATACTGAAATTTTAGTAATATGTATATCTTTATATGAAATGTCGATTCTGTTTCAGGTTTCACTTGCCCGTTTGTTCCTCTGCTGCCTATTGCCTACATTTTGATCAATATCTACTTATTAATCAACCTTGGGTGAGTACTCTTAAGACTATTTCTCAGCTATTTGGGTGGTAATTATGTCTAATTACACAAACATAATTTATTTCAATAATGAAAGAATTACCCCACTCGACCATTGAAATAGGACCAAAACTGATAAAATTTATCAAGTTTTTTATATTACAATGTCCTCCATATACATCGAGCAATTTGGAAAGTATTGAAATCTTAGTTGTGAAATCAATTTTGTAGCAAATGTCAAAATGAGGTAATAGGAAGATGTAAATAAGTTTACTAAAGAAGGTTTTAATATTCTAGTACTACCAGGGGAGATTTCTGTAATTCCACATAGTTAGTTAAATTTAATAATGTGTATGTCAAGGTCTTGTAAATGTTAAATTTTAAGCTTAATAAGTTTTTTCCGTATTTGAATATCAGGTTGGACTGTGTTTGGAAGAAATTTGGTGTCTTTTGTCGCTGAAATGTAGTCATTAAGGTGACAATCTATCTCACTTCTTGGTTTCTTTTAATCCTATGCTTTTGTGTAATATGCTAGTAGCTGTTGCTTTTTGGTCTCTCGTTTGTTGCTTTGTAGGCGTTCTTATTCTCATTCTTGAGCAGTCATATTTATTTTAGGAAGCCATCGTTCATAATTTGTGGGTTTCTGTATTATGTGGTCCTTAATTTTGATAAAGTATTTAGGACTAAGTCTCAAGTATACTTTCGAAGGTATTTAGGACTAAGTCGGGTGATCATGCATCATCAAATTCGAATATTTCAAGAATGGAGCCTCCAAGGTTATGAATATCCAGGGAAAGTTTCTTCCTATTTTCTCAATTCTGTTTGTCAACTGATATATCGTAAGCATATATATTTTACTAAATGATGACAACGAAAGTTCTCCTACTAAGATTAAAGGATGTTCAAAGAGATGAGATAATTACTTAACATATCTTGAGGTTTTGTTTGACTATAGAAATTTGCTTTAAGATTTGAAAAATTGCAAAAATCTCCCCTGATGTGTCCTGAGATTTGGTTTGACGGGTGCTGTTCTAATCACTGATTTAAAATCAAATATTGATCAGTTAAATGTCAAGCACAAAATAGGACATTGTAACGCCCCAACTTTTCACTATTTTAAAATGACATATGTGTTTACTAATTTGCGCGAATTAATTGGTTATATGTGGTTTTTATAATTAAATTTCATTATTTAATTGTTAAATAAGTGACTAATTGAAATATATGCGGTATTTGAATTTATATGAATAACTTGTGTACTCATTAATTACACGTTTAAATTATATAATTGCTTGATTAAACATTTTTGATAAATATTATATGTAATTTTCATTAATTTTTTTCCATTACATGCATTTCGTATATATTTAAATAAATATTTAAAATAGATTCTTAAATTTTAATTGAATATTGAAACTAAATGAATTCTTGGCCGATATGCATTTACGCGATTTGTTTGCTTGCCGTTTCTATGTTTGTTGAACTCGAAATTTTGTGGAAATTTAATATGTTGTAGATATGTGTGTCATTAATATGTATGCATGTTCGTTTCATGTTTCGGATTCGTTTGATTGCGTTTTAAATTTATTTGGTATGATTGGAACCAAACCGGGGGCTAACGAGCACTTAGCGTACCCTTGGTTCCGTATGTGATATCTTGAGCTAGGGAACTCGGAATCAAGTTTCGTCAACCCCGTTGAACTCGTAACGAAAATTCGGGTTCAATAAACTTAACCTCATATTTTTCTAAGATCATTTGAACCCCCGAAATTCAATCGAAAACCGAACCGAATGCAAAACCGCCACATTTTACTAAAAGAGCCATAACTTGTCCAAACCTTGACCAAATTAACCATGTTTGGAGTCTATGGAACCCTAGTTAAGCCCAATATCTGAACCTTATCCCCCTAAACCGAACCAACCCTCACAAATAAGAGAAATATCAGCCCCAATCCTCTGCTCCAGTTTCATCCCGTCACCATGCCCAACCTTGGAGATTCAAGCTCAAATCTCCTCCAAACATCATCCAATCCACAAGGTAAGTTTAGGGTTGTAATATAAATTCAATATGTGTCATTTTAAACCATGTTTCCCTAAATTTGAGCTAGTATACTTGGAGATATGAGGATATACATAAATAGTTAGGTTTTGAAGTCATGTGTTGATCTCTCTCATTCCTTAATGATTTAGGTTGATTCCAAGCAAAATGATTGTCTTAACTTCCTCTTTACACCCATGATCATGTATTTTATGATGATCAAGTGTTTCATGAGTTGCCATGAATGAAATGTTGAAGTTATATCATGAAATGATCATCCACACCTTCATCTCACGTTTCAACTTTTGGAGAGCATGTTTGTGTGTTGATTTGGAGCTGTTTTGCTATGCATTTGTTGTCATTTCTTACCTGAGTATGTGGGTTAGAGCTTGGCCTCATTACTGCTCTGTTTCTTGCTGCGTTCTGCTCCAGATTGAGCAGGTCGCGGCCGCGATCGGACCAAGAACAATCTTGGTCGCGGCCTCGACTCGTGTGTGCGTGCTTTGGTTATGTCGCGCGACCTGAACCTTGTGCATTTCATGTCGTGGCCAACACCCCATTTTTACCATGTTTCAAGTTTTGGAAATTAAGCAAATAATTCGGACATTTGCATGCGTAGCGGCCGCTACAATTTCATGAAGGAAATGGGTCACGGCCGCGACCCTCATCAAATCTGGATGGAAATTTCAACTTCCAACGTGAAATGCATGACTTCGTTGGCTCATTTTTTATTTAATCACTTCATTAACATGTCATATAATGTGTTATATTGTGTGTTGTGAAATCTTATGAATTTTCGTTGAATATTTTCCGAGATATGCTTCAATGTGTCTTCTTTGATCATAAAGTATGCATGAGTGGACTATGATCCTATAATTGAACCCTAATTGCTATGTGTCTTTTATGACAGGCCTTTTATGATATGTATACGTGTTATATGACGTGTTATGCTCGTTAATTGGAATCCTTGGTTTGATTTGGTGTGACACATGAAGAATATGAACCTAAACGAATTTAAATGCTACAAGTATGCTTTGGTGCTTCATATTTGAACCTTAAATGACTTCCTACTTCTTCATAAGGGCTTATATGAATTATATGCATAGTATACTATGTGTTATAAGTATGACTTGGATTCCTTAGTTTATTTGATATGATTTATGAAAGTGATGACCTCGATTGGATATGAACGCTTCTTGAAATGAATGTATAGAACATTTATATGTTCTTGAAATATTAATCGTGCACATGAACGTTTTGAACGAATTACATGATTATATGACATTATAACCTGATTTGTGCTCTTTATGCATCTCATATCGTGTGTATAACATGTCGTGCGTCTATGTGGTCTCATATTGAGTCAATTCTCACAAGTACACCTTGTTCCTTCCTTTGTACAGTTCGTTTCCAGGGCGGAGACTTCCGATTTGAATAGACACCCGCATTGCTTATGTTTTGTGTCTCGTGGTGTTCCAGGTGAGAGTTTTTTCCTTCTAGTTACATATTACACCCTACAACCGTGCGTGACAAGTCTGGCCAAAACCTAATATATAATTATGTATCGTTTTCAAATGAATTTATCGAGTAAACATTTTCACAAGGTTTATGAAATATGTTATGCTTCTTATGAATCAAATATTTTGGCGAGATTATGCATGTATGTTATGTTCACGGGCCCAGGAATTTAGTACATGTGGCTATCCGGGGAGGCAAGGGCCGACGGTGATCCCATTTGCTGATTCCATTTATGTGCAACGACGAAACGGATCTCGTTAGGAGTTTTGATGAGAAAATGCTAGTCGGACAATGAGGACTCATAAACCTCATTGCCATTATATATGAGGTGGTCGGGTCTTGCAAGCCCGTCCACCGCCGGAGGAAGAAGGTTGGAACTTATTTTATGACTATGATTATATTATGATTGTTATGCACTGTGTGGGAAGGCCGGGATACGGATTGCCCAAACGACTATGTCTTATGTTATGTTATATGATTTGTATGTATTATAATATATTGCATGATCACATATTTCAAGTTTTAATGATATTTGTCGTACACGGTCGGAGTTTGGTTGGAGATGATGCACGCTCACTCGCCGAGCCTTTATGTTTATGTATGAATTTAATATGATTAGTCGTAAAGTCCGAGTATTGTTCAGCTATTCTCTTGCCCTTTTGCGAACTAACTTTAAATAAAACTTTGCTTGGGATTTATGACTTGCGTGTGCATGTTTGATATATATACGTATATCGCTCCTGCTCACTCAGTCTTCTAGAGACTGACCCTCTCCCTCCCCAATCTTTTAGTGCGCAGGTTTGGCGTTGGAGTTTCGAGCTAGGCGGAGTTGTGTTGAGTCTTTGAGTCGGTTAGGTTAACTTAGAAGAGTCTCTACACTCGCATATGTATTTAAATTGTATATGATTCGACTTTGTAAGATTATGAATTTGAATCTTTATATATTTGTTAATGAATTGCCTTGCCAGGCTTTGTTATGATTTAAAAAGAGGCCTGAGGAGCCCAAGTCTGCTTGTGGTTCGTGTGTTTAATTTCTGCAGGCCCGTGGCCAATACATGTGTTTGGATTTTAGTTTTCCGCTGCATTATGCTTTGTTAGTTGGTTATATTTGCAGGGTCTAAGTTCCGCCTCGCTTAGGAGGTTTGTTTTGTTTGTCTCCCGTTCGCTATGGTTTGATACGGGTGTGGACTTCCCATTTCGTTACCCGTGTTGAGCCATAGTGTGGGGGATGTGGTGCCTCACGTGCGGGGTGCTACAGACATTCATAAGAAAATAGAGACGAAATCATCGAAACCTATCAATTTAGATATAATATAAATTCTTTGATGGAAAAAGTTCTGCAATTAGATCAAAGTTCAGGGTATGTTAATGTAATTATCCCAAAAGTTCAGGGTATGTTAGTGTAATTATCCCAAAGTTCAAAGTTCTGCAATTAGATCAAAGTTCAGGGTATAGTTAAATATAAATAAACAGATGAAGTCTGATGGTTTGATTGGTTTGTTGTCCCCTATTTTGTTCAAATTTAAACATAAGAGAAATGTAAGTTCAAATATTGTTGAATTTTGGCGATAAAATTCAAATATTAGTTAGGGATATTTGCTCATTACTCCCTGGATTAGTTCTAAATTATGACTACGATATATCTGATTTTATATATCTTTTAGTCATCCATAGTGAATTATAGCAATTAGCTTTTTTTTTTTTTTTTTAACTTGTAAGCATCTTAACAGGTGATGATCAACTGAAGAGGATAGCCGTAGTGTAGATGAAAAGTACAAGGACTATATGTATAGAAATGCACACAAGATTCCTACAATAGAAATAGAAAATAGCTAGAAATTTTCATTCCGACAAGATTCCTAATTCCTAATTTTCATTCAACTTTTATAATATGATATAGTACTTTTCATTAATTGATATCGTAGAATATGTAATCCAATCTTCTACATTTACCGTAATTATAGATCATGGATATATTCCTACTGACAGACTTTAAATATACAATCGAACAAATCCTAAAAGGGTTGGATGTAGGGTATAATATATCCAAGGGATTGAGACTTTCATTGAGCATGCAAGTAAGTTAGAGCCATTTATTAGAGAAGGGGTCATCCATTGTCCTTGTAAGAAGTGCATAAGGAAGTATGACTTATTGAAGCCCGATGATTTGAGAGAGCATTTGTACGGCCATGGTTTTAAACCGAACTACTCGTATTGGACTGATCATGGTGAAACAGCTCCGCCTATGCACCAGGGTGCCCTTAGCAACACAAACAATCAAAACTATGAAGATCCATTAAGTCGGTACAAAGATATGTATTGTGATGCTGTTACGCATGATGGCGAGGGAATGTCAGGCCAGAGTGAGCCACCTAATCCAGCAACACAAAGGTTTTATGACCTTTTGAATAAATTTAACAAACCTGTTTGGGATGGGTGCGAGAAACATTCACCTTTGTCAGTTGTAGCTAGGATATTGAGCATCCAAAGTGATTATAATGTCACACATGACCTGGTCGATGAATTCATCTAGTTAATGTTAGATCTGTGCCCGTCGGGTCATAAGGTGCCTAAGAACTTCTACGAAGCACAAAAACTTGTACATAAGTTAGGATTGCAAAGCATCAAGATTGATGTTGTGTGAGAGGGTGCATGTTGTATTACAAGGAGGATGAAGAACTAACAGAATGCGAATTTTGCGGTGCTGCTCGGTACGAGGAAAAAGAGAATGAAAGAGGCAAGAGGAAAAAAAAAACAGTCTCTACAATGCATTATCTTCCTCTCATTCTACGATTGAAACGACTTTATGTGTCAATGAGCTCAGCGCCACATATGACATGGCATGCAAAGAACAAAAGGTGGACAATGTCTCATCCATCCGATGGGAAAGCATGGTAACATTTTGATGAGACACATCCTGAGTTTGTGAGTGACCCCGAGAAACGTAAGACTTGCGTTGTGCGCAGATGGGTTTACTCCGTATTCATAGTCAGTGGCATCCTATTCATGTTGGCCTATCATCGTGACGCCATACAATCTTCCAACAGAAATGTGCATGATGATGCCATATATTTTCTTGACTTGTATCATTCCTGGCCCCAATAATCCAAAACAGAACATTGATGTGTATTTACAACCATTAATTGATGAATTGAAAGAGTTGTGGGATGTCGGTGTGCCTACATATGACGCATCAACAAAGCAAAATTTTAACCTGAAAGCTGCCCTGATGTGGACGATTAACGACTTCCCGGCGTATGCAATGCTTTCTGGTTGGAGCACGCATGGTAGATTAGCATGCCCGTACTGCATGGGTGAAAGTAAGGCAATATACTTGCCAAACAGAAGAAAATTCAGTTGGTTTGATTGTCATCAGATGTTCCTTGATCCAAGTCATCCGTATAGGCATAATAAAAACAATTGTAGGAAAAACTGAACTTAATATGATCCTCCACCACGGATGTCGAATGGGTATGAATTGTGGGAAACCGTGCAAAACTTCCCAAAAGTTACAGACAACCTTGATAATCCAAGAATACCTGGTTGTGGTGAGTCAAATAACTGGAAAAAATAGTCTATCTTTTGGGAGTTGCCTTACTGGAAAGATCTTCTAATATGGTATAATTTAGACGTGATGCACATCGAGAAAAATATGTTCGATAATATTTTTAACATGGTCATGGACATGCCTACACGACAAAAGATAATGCGAACACACGGTTGGATATGCAGGAGTTGTGTAGACGGCCAGAGTTAAATTTGGTGCTCACAGGAAACGGGCGATGGGCAAAGCCAAAAGCTAAGTATGCCTTTACGTTAGGGCAAAAACGCATAATTTGTGAGTGGATAAAACAACTCGTTATGCCTGACGGATATTCATCAAATTTGGGAAGGTGTGTTGACGTTCAACCAGCCAAGATACATGGAATGAAGAGTCATGATCGTCATATTTTTATGGAGCAATTGTTACCGATTGCATTCAAAGAATTGCCTGACGATGTTTGGAAGCCTTTAGCTAAATTGAGCAAATTTTTCAAGGACTTGTGCTCAAGTACCCTAAGACATAAAGATCTGCCAAAATGGAAAAAAACATTCCTATTATACTTTGCAAACTTGAGAGGGTAATTCCACCGTCTTTTTTTGACGTGATGGAACATTTGCCAATTCATTTGATCGAGGAGGCTCGTAATGGAGGCCCTGTACAATTCAGATGGATGTACCAATTTGAAAGGTACTGCCCCTGGAACAAATATATTCTTATAATTTTACAATTTTTGCATCTTTAACCAAACTTACAGTACTTCTTTTGCCATAAATATAGGTTTCTAGGGAAAATTAAAAGGACCATTAAAAATAAGGCGAGGGTGGAGGGCTCAATTTGTTAGGCGTATTTATGCCGTGAGACTGTGAGCTTTTGCTCATACTACTTTGAATATGAAGTTCTTTCCATGAGGAACAGGGTAGGTAGAAACGATGATGGGGGCGACAATGATGATTTGACAGCACCTACAGTATCTATTTTCAACACACCGGGTCGTGCATCCGGTGTAATTAAAGAACGTCATATTACCAGTTCAAAGGAGTTCAATGCAATCTCGGTTCATATTTTGCTAAACTGCGATGAAGTTCAAAAATATTACAAGTAAGTAAATAGGGTTACAAATAGTTCATTTCCATTAAGTTAGTAGCTAATGTTTTTATAAATGACCATAAAAATTTTAGTGAATTCATCGCACTGACGGGTGCAGACGATGGAGATAATAGCGACCACATTGAAAGAAACTTTGTAAGCTGGTTCCAGCATCTTGTAAGTTTTAATAAAGTTTGTAACACTAACTACATATTGCGAAAAATATGCAACAATAAATAACAACGAAACTTATGTATTTCTTAGGTTCAAAGCCCCAACAATGGAATCGATGATCCTTTGTTGCAACACTTGTCTTGCGGACCGAATACAAAGGTTAGGACATTTCAGAAGCACTTTGTCAATGGGTTCAAATTCCATACGAGGTGATGGGGTCAAGGAAAAAAAAAATGAATTTCGGAGTTTGGGTAAAAGGCAGTGTGAATAAAGGAGATATAACAGATGACTATTATGGGACGTTGGATCGAACTTGATTACCCAGGTTCTCCAACAAAGAAAGTTGTCTTATTTAAATGTGATTTGTTTGATCCCACACCACACCGGGGGACCCCGTATTAGTAATGCAAAAGCACAATCATTGAGGTAAAACATACGGGTAGATACAAAAGGTATGATCCTTTTATCCTAGCACAGCTAGCCCAACAGGTTTATTATATTCCGTACCCTAGTCGAATCAAAGATAAGCAAAATTGGTGCGTAGTAATGAAAACCAAGCCAAGAGGAAGAGTAGAAATGGAGGAATCGGTTGAGGTTGCATATCAAAACGATGAGACAACAATTATCAATATGGTACAACCAGATGATGTAGTTGGGCCTTTAGTCGACACGAACGTCGACTTAGATGACTTTGTAGAGTTTGAAATTAACATATTTGGTGAATATGTAGCAGACGATGAATTAATAGATGATTCGAAAGACGAGGATGTGGAAAACACCCTTAGTCACTGATTTAGTAATATGTTTTACCTAAAGTTCTTCTGTTGCACTAGATTTTTTCGTACATCCATATTTCTGTTGCATTAGCTTCATAAGTAACAAATGGTTTGCATCTTATAATTCAATTTACATATCCTTGCAACTTGTCCTAACTTGATTTATATTTTACGTTAGCAAATGAATATACTGTCTATTGACGCAAATTGGTTTTTCAATTGTAGATGGACCAACCGAGGATTCCCAATAAAGCATTGCGTGCTAGGAGTGGCGGTTCCAAGGGTAGAGGCTGAGGTATTCGACCAATGCCCTCACTAGAAGCCTCACCAGATGCCTCCCATACACAACCACTTGTCTCGTCTACGTTACATACACTATCCCCATCTACTACACCGTCAAATGTACCCGAAACGGATGAACGACACGCTTCGGGATCCACGCCTGGCCAGTCTAGTCATGGTGTGATTGGCTCAGACCAGCACAGCCCTACTGATACCAATACCCCTCCGGTTGGCAAAAGGTTTTTAATTCCTATTGGAAAGAGGGGGCAAGTGATACCTTTTAAATTCTTGTTTTTATTTTAATTTCCTTTTGTTATGCAACATATTAATGTTTATAATTATTTAATGAAATTTTTACAGGTATCACGACAACAAAGATGGCACAAACGCCATTACGAATGTGCTCAAAAGTAGGCTGACCACTGCATATGATAAGTGGAGCAACGTTCCTCAGCCAGTGAGGGACAGTTGGTTCCAAGATTGGAAGGTAACCGAGATTTTGTTAATTTATTTATAACTATAAAACGTATAATAACATGGGTATTTTTACAGAAATTTATTTATTGGGAGCCTCAAGCGGAAGGACATATGTACGCCGCTTTCATGGAAAAGATGGGTGAACGAATGAGAGGTATCTTCAACGACATTAGGAAAAGTGGGTGTAAGCCCGGATGGATGCTAGATGGAGTTTATAATGAGCTGTGTGAGTTGTGGGCACGTGAAGATTACCAAACAGTTCGCCATAGGAATAAAGCAAACAGATTATCCGCAGCGGGGGCACCGACATATGCGGGGGCTTCTCAAAGTGTCCACACAATCATTAAGAAGCATGTAAGTAATTTATTAGCCATAAATGGTTATTATAGTGTTTGACTTTAATATCATTGTACATAATCATGTATAGGAAGCTGCTACAGGCCAAAGTTTGACCACAGAAACCTTATACAACAAGACCTTTGTTAGGCTTCAAGATAGGGAAAAATTACTTGAGAATGTTCCCTGTAGCACCCGAGCGTAAGGTACCACATCCCCCGCACCGAGACCCGACCCGTATATGAAATGAAAGTTCATACACGTGCCAAATCCACGGCGAACGGGGACACAACACACACGCTATGCTAGGCGGGACTAACCCTTGAACCAAACAGTGCAAGAATCATAAAATCAGAGTTAAATAAAATTCGCGGAAGCAAGAACTACATAGCATATATACAGTGAACCACCAAGCTCCAAAAATCATTATACGAGGGCATTCAAATATGCAACGGCACTCACGGCCTACAAGATCAAAACGCTCCAATCTATACTAGAATCAAATACAAAAGTAGCAACAAGGGTATGAATATGAGACTGAAAAGAAGTGCTAAACATAAATGCAAGACCTAGACGACTTGTATTCCCGCCTAGCACTCCTATACCTGCACAAAACAACTGAAAACAACCGGGTTCAGTCTAAAAGAGACTAGTGGGTATAAAAACGGGGCATAGAATATATAATATCGCAGAAATTAAACACATACATGCAAGCCCTAATCCCGTGTGAAGTTTGAAAGGAATTTACCAAGTGGTTAAAATAATAGAAAACATCAACGGGATTACGACGATCATTTTCATTCATAATTGTTCATAAGGGTTTAAGCTCGGCGAGTGAGCGTGCACAATCTCCAACCTTCTCCTCGTGTAACCATATCATAATTATTGGTTGTCATACATATCTTTCGTGCACATACATAAATGATCATAATCATATATATACACCTTCTTCCTCCGGGTGGTGGACAAGTTAGCTAGACCTGACCACCGAATAAATCCTAGGCCAATGGGGGTACATGAATCCCCCAAAGGCACTCAGCTCCCATTCCTCGCTAAACCTCCTAGCGAGGGCCGGTATCACCGTAGTTTGGTTGGAACTAGTATATGGGATCCCCGTCAGCCCTTGCTTCCTCGGTTAGCCACATATACTAAGTCCCGGGGCCCGTTCAGTAATAAATAATAAATGTGTCTCGCCAAACATAAGGTAGGGTTTCATAATTAAAAAGGGGTCATACATTTGAAATCATTTACCCAAAATGACTCGATTTATATAAATATATTATTTTGGCTTAAAACTTTGCAGTTAAGGGATTTATAGGGTTGTTTTAACTAATAGAAGAAAAACCCACCTTTACCAAGGCAAAATAAAGGCACAAGCGCCTCAATGCTCGTCCTCGCCTCCGACAAAACCCGAATCTGTGCAAAAGAAAAGGTATGAGACTCAATGACCACATATGACGCTCGGCAATGAAGTGAATATGACGTGAATGCATAAATGATCGTGTTATATCATAAAAATGTTCATGTGCACGATTAATAAATTTAAAACATATAATCATTCATTCGTTCATATATTTCATTCAATCTCATAAGTTCATAAATTCTTAACATTCCTATAATTTTCATAAATTCATAAATTTACAATATTCATAATATTCATAAATTCATAATATTCATAAACTCATAATTCATAATTCATATCAATTAATCTAACATTCAATTAATAAGCATATCACATATAATATTCATATTCACATATAGGAATAAATAAATAAAACGTTCAAACAATAATCAGTAGAATAAATACGCGAAACGGAAATCAATTAATTTCAATAATTAAATTAAATTCAAATAATATTTAGAATATATAATAAATATACATAATATATAATAAACATACATATTATATAATATAATATAACATATATACACATTACATATATATATATACCTCACGTACACACTCACACACACATGCATGCATATATACTATATATATTTCATATATATAATTAAACCCATGCATGAAATATACTACAGTATATTATACAATATATATATATATATATATATATATATATATATATATATATATATATATCATACACATGCATGCAAATACACACTCACACGTACACAGCCATGCATGCATTTATTCACACACTCACACAAGAAATGCATGCAATTAGATATATATATATTCCATATATTACACATGCAATACTTACAAAATCAACAACCATGCATGCACACAACACCAATTAATCAGCAGCCAAGCATGCAACACGCACACACTCTGCACATTAATACAGCAGCAGCAGCGGAGAAGACGCAGCAACAGTTCAGAGAAAATGGGGTGACACCCCCGTGTCACCCTCCAAACCTAGACCGAGACACGCCCGTGTCTCGGTACAGAAATCCCAGACCCAACTGCACCCCCGTGTCTCGCCAGAAGAGAGGGAAGAGACACGCCCGTTACACGCAGCAGCAGCAGTCTCTGTTTTACAAAAACTGACGCAGAAACAGGGCATCCTTGAAGGCGATAAAAACAGGCAGGGAAAGACTACAAAGCAAGGCATAAAGTGCTGCAAGAAACTCAGCTAATCCCACACCAAATAGCCATGAAAGAGACAGCAAAAAGGAAGAAGGAAGTCGGCAGTAAATGACAGCAACTCCTCACGCCAAAAACAGGGCAAAGTTGCGGGAAAAACAGGGCAAGCTAGCTCTCAACTCAAGCGACACAGATCAGGTCCAAAAAGCCAACAAATACGCAGCAAAACATCATATATTCAACAAGTAATTCAGTTCCAAAAGTGATCAATCAAAGCATGGAATCATACGTGACCTTCCCGTGGAATTTCTGAAAATTTCATAAATGATATCTCATATATATCTCAACAAACATGAAGGCAATGATCATAATTGATATGAGGATGTTAAAACAATTAATCTCAGGCTTGGAATCAATCAAAATCATTGAGAAACGAAGAAGATCAAGAATTTGCCCAAAATCTCTAATTTTCGGTAAAATGGCCCAGAAATGATTAAACCATGCTCAAACTTGTGAATGGAAGGATGAAAATGATCAGAATTAATCATACAATACAACCCTTAACTTACCTTGAGGATTGCTTGAAGTTTGGGGAAGATTTGAGCTCCAAAATCTCCAAGGGATGGAGGGTTACGGGTCTGGAGAGAAAACAGTAGCTTTGGCTGAGTTTTGGGGATGGTATGAGGGTTATCTCGGTTAGGGCTTGATATGTACTGATAGATGGTTGAGTTAGGGTTAAAAGGAATCAAACCATGGTTAATTTGGTTGTGGTTTGGATGAGATATGGCTCAATTAGTGCAACAAGGTCAAGTTGGTCTCCGTTTCGTTTTTCGGTTGGATTTCGGAGTTTCAAATGAATTAGGAAAATTATAAGGCTAAGTTTACTAAACTCGAATTTTCGTTACGAGTTCAGCGGAGTTGACGGAACTCGAATCCGAGTTCCCGAGCTCAAGATATTAAATTCGGAACCAAGGGTACGCTAAGTGCTCGTTAGCTCCCGTTTTGGTTCCTCAATTAAAATTTAATTCGTTAACATAACAAATGAATTCAAAAACATAATTTGAGCATAAAATCATGTTCATAACACATATACGTACAACATATTACAAATTTGCGGCAATTTGATATCATTTCATAAGAGAACGAAGCACAAAATAAACAACATGCATATTCCAAACAATCCATGCATAAATATATTAATTTGCATGCATAAATTTATAAAATTTCCCATGCAATTCATGCAAATTTTCAAGCAAAACCGAAATGAAATCATGCAGAAATAATTTTCATGCATAATTATATATATATAGTACGTATAAATATATATATATATATGAATAATCAATTAATTAATTAAAACATGATTAATTAACATAACATATAATTAGTATAATCATTAAGCTAATAATAAAATAATTAAACATATATATATATATATAATACGAAACATATATATATAGAATTAATAATATTAAAATAAAATAATATAATATAATATAATAAAATAATAACAATTATAATAAAATTAAATATAAAACACGTAAAACAATTAATTCGCGCAATTAGGTAAACACATACGCTCTACCTTTACGTCCGAAAAATCGGGGCGTTACAATCTCTCCCCCTTAAAAGAATCCGTCCTCGGATTCACTGCTCGCTCGGAAACAACTCGGGGTGAAACCTTTACATCTTATCCTCCGTCTCCCACATAGCCTCTTCGGTTTTATCACTTCCCCGGAGAATCTTGACTAATGGAATACGCCGATTTCGAAGTTCTTGAAACTTTCGATCCAGTAACTTAATCGGCTTCTGAACGAAGGTGAGATCCGGTTCTAATTCCACTTCTTCAACTGGTAGAACCTCGGACTCATCTCGGTAATACTTTCGGAGCTGTGAAGCATGAAGCATGTTATGCATTCCAGTCAAATTCGGAGGCAAGTCCAATCGATAGGCCGTATCCCCAATCTTCTCCAAAATCTCATACGGTCCCATATACCGAGGGTTCAATTTTCCTCCTCGTCCAATCCTTGAGAATCCTTTTCGTGGAAAAACCTTTAAGAAAACCTTATCTCCTATCTTAAACTCCAATTTCTTCTTCCGTAGACCTGCATAAATCTTTTGTCGATCCTGAGCGGCCTTCATTCGTTGTCTAATTATCTGGACCTTATCAATAGCCTCTTGTACAGCCTTAGAGGGTTTTTCCTTCTTTTCCCCTCTTTTAATTCCCTCTTGTTTGGTCCAATTCCATTCCTCCAAATCAAAGAACAACGGTGATCGACATTTACGTCCATAAAGAGCTTCATAAGGGGCCATTTCAATCGAGGCTTGATAGCTATTGTAGTAAGCAAACTCAATTATCGGCAACTGTTCATTCCATGAGCTTTGAAAGTCCAATGCACATGCTCTCAAAATTCCTCCAGATACTTAATCAACTTTTCTGATTGTCCGTCGGTCTGAGGATGGAAAGCTGTGCTGAATTGAAGCCTTGTTCCCAGACACTTCTGTAATTCTTGCCATAACCTTGAAGTAAACCTGGGATCCCGATCCGAGACAATACTAACAAGTACACCCTGAAGCCTGATAATCTCATCATTGTATCTCTTAGCCAACTTACTCACTTATCGGACATTCTGATTACTAGAAAATGAGCGGATTTCGTCAACCTGTCCACAATAACCCAATTTCCATCGAAACCTCCTCTCACTCTTGGTAACCCCGAAACAAAATCCATAGCTGTTTGTTTCCATTTCCTATCCGGGATAGGCAATGATCGAAGTAGCCCCCAATGGCTTTTGATGTTCTGCCTTAATCACTTGACAAGTCATACCGTGTTTCACGAAGGTGACAACATCCCTTTTCAATCCATTCCACCAATGGAATTGCTTAAGATCCTTATACCTCTTGTTCCCTCCGGGATGTAACGAATACCCTGACCGATGGGCTTCCTCAAGAATAATCCTGTTTAATTCTTTCGGGACAACAACTCTATTGTTTAAATCTTAGAAGTCCCGTATCATCAAATCCAACGGCATTCTGAATCAGCTCGAGCTTTCCCAGCTAATTTCTGAACCTCGGGATCAATTCTCTGAGTATCAAATAACCTCTGTTTAAGATCTGGTCGAACTGTAATATTCCGAACCCTAGCCCTCAGTCTGAACAACTCATTCTCATCTCCAATTTCCACTTTCACATTGGACACACTAGTTTTCCTACTAAGTGCATCCACGACCAAATTGGCTTTGCCGGGATGGTATCGGATTGTACCCTCATAATCCGCCAAGAGTTCCATCCAATACCGTTGTCTCTTGTTCCATTCCTTATGTGAGAGTAGGTATTAGAGACTCTTGTAATCAGAAAAGACCTCGAACGAATTTCCATGAAGATAGTGTCTCCGCTTACCCAAAGCAAAGATCACTGTCACTAATTCCAAATCGTGAGTGGGGTAGTTCTGTTCATGCTCTTTCAGTTTCCTTGAGGCATAGGCGATCACTCTTCTATTTTGCATCAATACACATCCCAAACCTTCCTTTGAGGCGTCCGTAAAAACTGTATATCTTTCTGTACCTTTGGGAAGTGCTAATACAGGAGCGGTGGTCAACTTTTCCTTTAAAAGTTGAAAGCTATCCTCACATGCCTCGTCCCACTCAAACTTAACCACCTTCTTAGTCACTCGGGTTAGAGGAGCTGTAATCTTCGAAAATCCTGTACAATCTTCGATAGTAGTCTGCCAACCCCAGAACTTCTTACTTCTGAAACATTTTCGGGCTTTGCCATTGAATAACCGTCTCAAACTTAGAAGGGTCTACATCCAAACCTTTCCTTGAAATAATATGACCCAGAAATGCTACCTGATCAATTCAAAGCTCGCCTTCGCTAAACTTAGCATACAATCCGATGCTCTCTTAAGGTATCCAACACAATCCTGAGGTGCCTGACATGATCCTCCGGAGTTCTCGAATAAACTAAGATGTCCTCGATGAAGATTACCACAATTTATCCTTCCATCAGAACTGAACACTCCCGAACCAACTGATCTGTCTGAAGACTACCACCCAGTGGCGAACTCACCAAATAACAAGAAGAAAAAGCAAATAACAGGCAAGCACAGAATAGCAACTAAGTCACAAGAAATAAAGAAATGCGTGACACTCGAATCAAAAAGTGCATGAAAGAGTGCGTGAATGCTCATGTTATGTATGCATAGGGTACCTTCTACCACTGCTGTGGGATCGATCTCTGCATCTTGCTCCTCACCTTCGATGGCGTAAGCACGAGCCGGGATCATTGGCCTTTGAACTCCCTTTTTAAATCCCGGAATCTTGTCGGGGCATATATCCGCCCTATGATCAGCCTTTCCACATATTAGGCATAAACCCAACCTCTTCCAGCATTTGTGATAATTGTGAGTTGGCCCTCCACAATATGTACATGGTGGCTTGGATAATCGTGCTTCACTCGGACCTTGTCGATCCCTCGTTGGTGCCATGGGTAGAGCCTTTGGTCGAGTCGGTGCGGCCTTAGAACCTTGTCCTCCAAACCGAGGTTTCTTAAACGGACCCTTAGGAGGCGGACTAGCTTGAATCATCGGCCTCTTTCCCGAATTCGATCCGGATCCTCTTCCCATAGGAGCTCTAACAACCGAATCCTTCTTTTTGATTTCCTCCCCTTGCGTAGTAGACTGTCGGACTCCAGATATCCTCTCTACTCGAATCAACCAACCCTCCGAGACCCCATCGTCAATAGAACCAGAAAATCGAGGGGGGTTATAACTCAGAAACACCTCATGAGGGTCTCTATTGTTATTATGATTCGGTGGAGGGGCTTGTTGTTCTGCCTGTTGTGGTGGGGGAGCTTGAGCCCTTCTAAGCTCTACATAGTTGAAAACTGCTTCCATGAAATTCCCCATATCCATCGGTGGTGCTTGTGGTTGGGGTGGAGGCGTAGGAGATCTATCATGATGACGACGATGTCCGGGAGATCTCTCACGATGTCTACGTGGAGGCATCCTGTTCAAGAAACACTAAAATGCATGCTATTTTTAGTCCATGCATGCAAGTGCAATTAATTCGATCAAAATTCAAGATTTAAAGCACACAAGCACGTAAACAATGCATATGCAACACAGTAACAAGTTGTTCCTAAAGCCGAACGACCTAACTGACTCAACACGACATTAGAGCCCGGGTTTTGCAACCCTAAGCTCTGATACCACTTAAGGATGTAGCACCCGAGCGTAAGGTACCACATCCCCCGCACCGAGACCCGACCCGTATATGAAATGAAAGTTCATACACGTGCCAAATCCACGGCGAACGGGGACACAACACACACGCTATGCTAGGCGGGACTAACCCTTGAACCAAACAGTGCAAGAATCATAAAATCAGAGTTAAATAAAATTCGCGGAAGCAAGAACTACATAGCATATATACAGTGAACCACCAAGCTCCAAAAATCATTATACGAGGGCATTCAAATATGCAACGGCACTCACGGCCTACAAGATCAAAACGCTCCAATCTATACTAGAATCAAATACAAAAGTAGCAACAAGGGTATGAATATGAGACTGAAAAGAAGTGCTAAACATAAATGCAAGACCTAGACGACTTGTATTCCCGCCTAGCACTCCTATACCTGCACAAAACAACTGAAAACAACCGGGTTCAGTCTAAAAGAGACTGGTGGGTATAAAAACGGGGCATAGAATATATAATATCGCAGAAATTAAACACATACATGCAAGCCCTAATCCCGTGTGAAGTTTGAAAGGAATTTACCAAGTGGTTAAAACAATAGAAAACATCAACGGGATTACGACGATCATTTTCATTCATAATTGTTCATAAGGGTTTAAGCTCGGCGAGTGAGCGTGCACAATCTCCAACCTTCTCCTCGTGTAACCATATCATAATTATTGGTTGTCATACATATCTTTCGTGCACATACATAAATGATCATAATCATACATATACACCTTCTTCCTCCGGGTGGTGGACAAGTTAGCTAGACCTGACCACCGAATAAATCCTAGGCCAATGGGGGTACATGAATCCCCCAAAGGCACTCAGCTCCCATTCCTCGCTAAACCTCCTAGCGAGGGCCGGTATCACCGTAGTTTGGTTGGAACTAGTATATGGGATCCCCGTCAGCCCTTGCTTCCTCGGTTAGCCACATATACTAAGTCCCGAGGCCCGTTCAGTAATAAATAATAAATGTGTCTCGCCAAACATAAGGTAGGGTTTCATAATTAAAAAGGGGTCATACATTTGAAATCATTTACCCAAAATGACTCGATTTATATAAATATATTATTTTGGCTTAAACTTTGCAGTTAAGGGATTTATAGGGTTGTTTTAACTAATAGAAGAAAAACCCACCTTTACCAAGGCAAAATAAAGGCACAAGCGCCTCAATGCTCGTCCTCGCCTCCGACAAAACCCGAATCTGTGCAAAAGAAAAGGTATGAGACTCAATGACCACATATGACGCTCGGCAATGAAGTGAATATGACGTGAATGCATAAATGATCGTGTTATATCATAAAAATGTTCATGTGCACGATTAATAAATTTAAAACATATAATCATTCATTCGTTCATATATTTCATTCAATCTCATAAGTTCATAAATTCTTAACATTCCTATAATTTTCATAAATTCATAAATTTACAATATTCATAATATTCATAAATTCATAATATTCATAAACTCATAATTCATAATTCATATCAATTAATCTAACATTCAATTAATAAGCATATCACATATAATATTCATATTCACATATAGGAATAAATAAATAAAACGTTCAAACAATAATCAGTAGAATAAATACGCGAAACGGAAATCAATTAATTTCAATAATTAAATTAAATTCAAATAATATTTAGAATATATAATAAATATACATAATATATAATAAACATACATATTATATAATATAATATAACATATATACACATTACATATATATATATACCTCACGTACACACTCACACACACATGCATGCATATATACTATATATATTTCATATATATAATTAAACCCATGCATGAAATATACTACAGTATATTATACAATATATATATATATATATCATACACATGCATGCAAATACACACTCACACGTACACAGCCATGCATGCATTCATTCACACACTCACACAAGAAATGCATGCAATTAGATATATATATATTCCATATATTACACATGCAATACTTACAAAATCAACAACCATGCATGCACACAACACCAATTAATCAGCAGCCAAGCATGCAACACGCACACACTCTGCACATTAATACAGCAGCAGCAGCGGAGAAGACGCAGCAACAGTTCAGAGAAAATGGGGTGACACCCCCGTGTCACCCTCCAAACCTAGACCGAGACACGCCCGTGTCTCGGTACAGAAATCCCAGACCCAACTGCACCCCCGTGTCTCGCCAGAAGAGAGGGAAGAGACACGCCCGTTACACGCAGCAGCAGCAGTCTCTGTTTTACAAAAACTGACGCAGAAACAGGGCATCCTTGAAGGCGATAAAAACAGGCAGGGAAAGACTACAAAGCAAGGCATAAAGTGCTGCAAGAAACTCAGCTAATCCCACACCAAATAGCCATGAAAGAGACAGCAAAAAGGAAGAAGGAAGTCGGCAGTAAATGACAGCAACTCCTCACGCCAAAAACAGGGCAAAGTTGCGGGAAAAACAGGGCAAGCTAGCTCTCAACTCAAGCGACACAGATCAGGTCCAAAAAGCCAACAAATACGCAGCAAAACATCATATATTCAATAAGTAATTCAGTTCCAAAAGTGATCAATCAAAGCATGGAATCATACGTGACCTTCCCGTGGAATTTCTGAAAATTTCATAAATGATATCTCATATATATCTCAACAAACATGAAGGCAATGATCATAATTGATATGAGGATGTTAAAACAATTAATCTCAGGCTTGGAATCAATCAAAATCATTGAGAAACGAAGAAGATCAAGAATTTGCCCAAAATCTCTAATTTTCGGTAAAATGGCCCAGAAATGATTAAACCATGCTCAAACTTGTGAATGGAAGGATGAAAATGATCAGAATTAATCATACAATACAACCCTTAACTTACCTTGAGGATTGCTTGAAGTTTGGGGAAGATTTGAGCTCCAAAATCTCCAAGGGATGGAGGGTTACGGGTCTGGAGAGAAAACAGTAGCTTTGGCTGAGTTTTGGGGATGGTATGAGGGTTATCTCGGTTAGGGCTTGATATGTACTGATAGATGGTTGAGTTAGGGTTAAAAGGAATCAAACCATGGTTAATTTGGTTGTGGTTTGGATGAGATATGGCTCAATTAGTGCAACAAGGTCAAGTTGGTCTCCGTTTCGTTTTTCGGTTGGATTTCGGAGTTTCAAATGAATTAGGAAAATTATAAGGCTAAGTTTACTAAACTCGAATTTTCGTTACGAGTTCAGCGGAGTTGACGGAACTCGAATCCGAGTTCCCGAGCTCAAGATATTAAATTCGGAACCAAGGGTACGCTAAGTGCTCGTTAGCTCCCGTTTTGGTTCCTCAATTAAAATTTAATTCGTTAACATAACAAATGAATTCAAAAACATAATTTGAGCATAAAATCATGTTCATAACACATATACGTACAACATATTACAAATTTGCGGCAATTTGATATCATTTCATAAGAGAACGAAGCACAAAATAAACAACATGCATATTCCAAACAATCCATGCATAAATATATTAATTTGCATGCATAAATTTATAAAATTTCCCATGCAATTCATGCAAATTTTCAAGCAAAACCGAAATGAAATCATGCAGAAATAATTTTCATGCATAATTATATATATATAGTACGTATAAATATATATATATATGAATAATCAATTAATTAATTAAAACATGATTAATTAACATAACATATAATTAGTATAATCATTAAGCTAATAATAAAATAATTAAACATATATATATATATATAATACGAAACATATATATATAGAATTAATAATATTAAAATAAAATAATATAATATAATATAATAAAATAATAACAATTATAATAAAATTAAATATAAAACACGTAAAACAATTAATTCGCGCAATTAGGTAAACACATACGCTCTACCTTTACGTCCGAAAAATCGGGGCGTTACATTCCCGCTGAAAATGCGCGTCTACAGTACAAGGTTTGCGCTAATCTTTCCATTTCAGGTTATAACTATGTAATCATTAATATTTAAATTACGAATTCCACCTAACTTTCATATATAAATATATAAGTATACGAATATATAGATAGGTGCGATACCTGAAGGCCCTTGAAGAGCATCAGAGGCGTGTGCTAGAGGATCCCAACTACGTTTTACAGGATGATATCTCATTATGGTCCACGGTATAAGGGGGTCAAAACAAGAAAGGACGATTGACTGGTTTGAACCACTTGCCGAAGACCTCTCCCACGTTCGGAAAGGACACACGAAGATAGTGAGATGAAACAAATGAAGGATGAAATTTCCCAGCTCAGAGCTTCCCAGCAACAGATGATGTCTACCATGCAGCAAATGTTTGAGTTGCTGCAAGCGTAAAGCAAGGGAAAACGTGTACGTGACCCAGCGGCGGATGACGACAATGAGGCGGTAGAGGATGATGACTGAGGTAAGTGAGTATATGTGCTACCATTATTCATTTATTAGATTCTATATACGTTGTAAGTGATAATACATTTGTCTTGTTTAATTGGCAGCTCCTACGTGAATTCAGCCTGATGTTGATGCTTGTGAGTGCAAGTTAATTGAAGCGAGGTTAATTGGAGCTACAATGTGTGTGTTTGGACTTAGGTACCAAATTCAACTTGGTATTTGTATAAATTCACAACTGTTGGGAGATACTTTAGCTGCCCTCTATACATTTAGTGATTTTCTAGCGACACTATTGTTTAAATTTAGAAGTTGGTTTACATTTACGAATTCAGGACACTGATTTGGTACGTTTTTGGGTTTTAAAAACATGTTGTTTTGTTCGTTGTAATACTGATTAGTTGTTCGGATGTATTTATTGCGTTGTGGTTTAGTTTTGGCTTTGGGTTGCTGTAAAATTCAGAATCCGCAGGGTAAAGCACACAAAAACAGAAAAAAGCACAAAAAATTTACCCAGACTTCCGACGGAATAATGACGGCTTTCAGTTGGTATGCCGTCGGAATATTTTTTCAGGGAAATCGAAGGCAGAGACACCCTCCGGGACAGTTGCCACGGAAAAAAGACGGTAATGTCGTCGATTATTTGGCCAACAATTTTTCGCGCTAAAATAGCCACGGTCGGATAGCCGTCGGACATCTATCGGTTTTGCTTTTTCCTACGGTTATCCGACGGTCCCCAGGTCATCGGTATTAATGGAAATAATGAACCCGTTAGACTGGTCCCACTGAAGATTCCGTCGGAATACCGTGGTAATACCATCGGTATCTTGTCCCGACGGATAACCGACGGCAATTCCCGTTGGTTATCTTGACTACACTTGTCGTCAGATACCCGTCGGTCACCCGTCGTTCTCCCATCAGAATAATATATCCGACGGCCTTCCTACAAATGATGCCGTCGGTAGCTATATTCCGACGATGTTTTACCGACGGGTAGGCCTCCGTCGGAATGCCGTTTGTATGCCGTCGGAATTCCTTCGTACCGACGGAAAACCAACGGGTTTAGCGAAATTCCCATCGGCAAATGCCCTTCGGTTTTTTGTGGTTTTTTTGTAATGAGTTGGAGAAATTTTATTTCTACCGAGAGTCTTATTTTATGTTAATAATTGCTTTTTAAATATAGTTGATTAATAATTTATAACTTGCATTTACACCATTATCCTTGACTAATAGTTATTGAAGTAATTATTGTGAGGATATTTTAGGCGATCCATATTTTGTAAGAAACCAAAAACCCAACTCGTGCTTTTATAATATATATAAATATAGAAATAAAAGCATAAATTAGACAAAAAATATTTATAAATAAAAATTTCAAGAAAATATAATGCAATATAAAAGAAAATATTAGAAATAATATATAAGAGAAATAAATGAAGAATATAAATACCACAAAAAATTCTTATTAGAAAGAAAAAGATGAAAGTAAAGATATAAATCAAAAGTTGGTAGAAAAAATATATTAAAGAGAAACTAATGGATAAAAATCACATATTAAAATAGATTATTTTAGGACCTATTTAAACAATTTAATAAATGTTGGGGTAAGCCTGAAATTATAGAAACTAAAAGACTATGCATATAAATATAAAAAAACAACATTTTTCTAAAAGAAATTCTATAACCCGAACATATAATGCAATTATTGGCCACAAGGTTTTTTGTGAAAATTTTTGAGAACATAAGGTTTTCTATAAAAAAAATTTATAATACGAGATTTTTACGTCAATTTCAAATAATACAAGGAAATTTGGTGTATATAACTCATATATAATGTACATAGGTATGCGTCTGTGAGATCTTAAATTATTTGTGTAAATTTTCATTACTGTTTTCAGGATTAATTGATAATATTATAATTGATGATTGAACAAAATCTTATTTTGAGTTCAGTTGAACGAACACAAAATACATATATGTATATGTAAAAGGGACAGTAAATTATAAGGACCAGTAAATTACATTCAGATTCTCTTAATTTAACCATTACACTCTTACACCTAATAATTTGTTAAAGGATCCCAAACACACTCTTCATTATTTTTCATGGAGTAAAACGAATATGTTAGATTTTGATTTGTAGTAGAACTAGTAGTGACCGTGATTTGAATAAAATTTGATTGTTATGGAAATTTCGATGGTGTCGGTAACTTCGTATCAATTAACTTCATAAGTTTTATTACTACATATTAAAAGTTTAATAACTTTTTTAGGACTAATTTCGAACACCTTCTCATCTTTTAATTCTATGTATGCTTTGCCCCATAACATTTGAATTAATGTGATTGTCCTCCCAACCTTTAAAAAATATCACACTTAACTTTTTTTAACAAATTTTAACGGTTGATTTCTCTTTCTCCATGGTGACTCAAGTTTCAATATCATCGTCATTGTGTTTGTCTCTAGGAGGTGAACAAAGTCCATACCCTAGAAAACTCTATTGGCCACCAGAAGCCGCTGCAAAGATCTGCCTGCCGTGCGCCATCTTTGATCGGTAATTTCTTTAGTCGAGAGCTTTGTTTTGGCATATAATACCGATATACTGAAATGTGCTAGGTATAAATCTACTCTGTTTAAAAGAATTAAGTGCGATATTTTTCAAAAATTAGGAGAGCAATTATACTAATTTAAAAATTAAGTGACAAAACGCGTTAAGAATCAAAGGAGAAAGAGATGCCTGAAATTAGCCATTTTTTCAATATACTAATGGAGCCCGATGGCAAAGATATTTGTAGTCCGTTAACAAACTATAAGCTATAAAAGTATAATTTTTAAACTAAAAAAAATCTATGTGTAGATATATCTACCACAAATATTCTGAATATACTATACCCTAGGACAATTTATTCTCAAAATGTATTCACAGATATATCTAGGTTTTCTCTTTTTGTGTGGTTGTGATTTAAGTTTATTTTGTTTTCATATAATATGGTAGTCCGGTGGGTGATAATCTCGCAACAACATTTGGTCATACGGGTGCGGCGGCGAACCAATATGTTATCATGAGTGTTAATTGCCTGAGGCCCCCGTAACCGGTGCCGTTCAACTACTTGAAGACTATTTCTAGAACGACTTAATTGAGGATGGAGATATTTGTATTATAATATGCAGTTTCTCGCATGAGTATCTCTTAATCTATATATTCAACTTGTCTAGAAGCTACTTATGTCTACTTTTATTTTCTTCTCAATATTTTAGCTGGTCGATTAAATGAGCAATTTTTTTATTTAACTCATTTCAAAAGTTAATCAATCAAATGAGGTTTGTCAAGTGTATTAAATTGTATATGATAAAGTATTTATTTCATATACAGGTTAACAACCCCACATGCACACCTAGACTTGAATAATCGGGATTAATTTGGAATATAAAATTTAAATGTAGAATGTATCTGTCAACTTGGAGTGTGAAATTTATCATAAAATACATTTTATTTCAATATCATATAAGATAATATGTATGTTGTATTCACCCCAAAATTAGTTAAGAGCAAATTACATTTTTTGTCCTATAAGTGTCAACAAATAAGGAAAGCTGAATCTTAGGGATTGTAGTGTGTAATTGATTGTGTAAATCCTTTCCTTAGTTAGCCTAGTCCTGTACATTATTTAGTGTCTTGGTTTATTCATTCTTTTGTACAATTTTTTACAGAATATAGATTCAATACAGAAAACCTTCTAAACCATGTCTCTCTACACAGTTAACATGGTATCAGAGCGGGCGACGATCCATTAAACGGATCTGACCCTTGCTCATCATCTACCGAATACTTCTCTCAGCCATGACCAAAGAAAGTGCCCAGTCCAGTGCCGCAAAGGAATCGTAGCAGCCCGTTGATTCCTTGGCCACGCAATTGGCCAGTTTATTCCAGAACCTGCAGCCTTAAACCGAACAAAGTCGATCGAACTTAGGGACGGTGTAGCACCCCGAGTGGTGGGCACCACATCCCCCGCACCATGGCTCAACACGTGTAACGTAACAAGGACTCCGCACACGTATCAAACCATAGCGAATGGGAGACAAGAAAAACAAACCCTAGGCTAGGCAGTCCAGACCCCAAATCAGAGCGCGCATGCAACAATTCAAATCAAGAGCGGAAGCAACAGGATCCAAAAATACCAGCATACATACGTGCAATATACGAGTAATAATTAAATCAATTATACAAGCCATGCCCTTACGAACCAAATTAGTTCATATACATGCTCTTCCTGAAGTATCATGACCATATACAAGGTTCAAATGCTCAAGAGTACGAACTAAAATACAAAAATGCATGAAACTCGCTACAAGACTCCAAGACTCGAAACAAAGACCTCCGCCTAGCACGAGCCACGCCAACATCTGCAACTCTATGAACAAAAGGGGGAAAAAGAGAGAAACAACGAGGATCAGTCCTAGAGACTGGTGAGGGGGCTAACACACACACTCGATTACGTATAGATCAAGATCGTAATAGTCCATGAACCAAAATAGTTTAGCCTCTTTTTGTAAACTACTCTTATTAGAAGTAATTTGTGACATTAATGAAATAATAAATATAACGTTTCATAGTCGTTTAGTTCTATGTGGCCAATTCATCATATCTTATTCAAGTTTATTAATTGCATATTATAACTGTTTGTGTATGAATGAAACACCCCAAGGTCACATTAAGCTACGGGACTTGACCTTGCATAGGGATGAAGGTTATGAAACAAGTCTCAATAGCCTGACCTAAACTAACTCCAAGTCGAAGTGTCTAACTAGCACGGGATGTTGACTTGACTCATTTGGAACTTTGTTTCATAAGTATTGAATGTAGAAACATTCGCACGCGGGTGCTTGTTAGGGAACAAGTACACTAAGGATCCCGATAGGAACACCTCAATGGGATAAGGCTTTTATACGTTAATGATGAGGTTAGTTCCCTAGTTATGGTAGTGCCTAAATGGTCCTTAGACTTGAGACTCCATCGATACTCTATACATGACAAGGGCAATGTTCGATATGCACCTAGGGATTCATGGGTTCCATGAATCTTGCTATGGTTGTGTGTTGGCATTGTTCGAATCATGTATGGGGGCATATGAGATGCCAACATAGAATGTATCGCTCGTGTGGAAAAACGAGTGGATCACCCATGAATGCAATTGTAGCACATTCCATCATGATATTGTTCATCAAACGGAATTGCTATTAGAATTAATTCATAGTATTAGGACTAGTAGGGTTCTATCATTCCCATGCCCTCTGTCCTAATCAGGGATTAGGCGATAGAAGGATCTTATCTTACGGTATCCATGAGACTAAAAGGTCCGCAACATAATCCTCACCTATGGGATGGGTGGTCATGAGCTTGTCACTAGACATCGATCATGATATGTACGTATTGATTAATTAAAAGGGGTTTTAATTAAACAGTGATCAATTGAAAGGGTTTAAGTAAATCAATAAGATAAATGACTATCTGAAATACCACATTAAAAATATGGGTCTACTGCTATTCATTGGTGAACCTAAGAGGTCACATAATGGCTCCAAGTGAACCAACATGATTATCAAAAGATCAATAGAGATTGATCGATAAATTAAAAAAGTTTAATTTATAATATGAGAGGGTAAATTAATTAATAATTATATTAATTAACTTATGCTTAATTGTTAAGCAATTGAGAATAGAAGTTAAAGAATTAACATTAATTTAAATAAGTGTATTTAAATTAAATTGGGCTTAAAATTTAATTAAGAGTAATTAATTTTTAAATCCACCAATTTACTTAGATATTGGACTTGTGATTTAATTAATGTAATTAAATTAAGTCCACTAATTAAAATGAATGTTGAGTTTTTAATTTAATTACTAGTAATTGAATTAAAGTCCACCATATTGACTAGCCCATAGGGTTTTTAACCTAGGGTTAAGTATTTAATCAGATTTGTGATAAGAAATCAAGACATATTGTTCTTTTCTGTTTTCTCTCCAAGTCTTCTCTTTTCTCTCATCTCTCAATATTGTATTGAGAATATACTAGCGGATAATAAATATCCAATTAGTGTTCCAGTGTGCTAATTGAATAGTTGTTCAATTACGGATTGTGAACTACCTTAGAGGAATTCCGCATTTAGTTCTTGGAAGGAGATCGGATAGAAGCAGACCGGATAGGTTTTTGGAAAACCTTCTTATCATCGCCATGAACTGGAAGCGAGAGAGGTACTTGGACCTTATTTCTCTTATTGAAATCGTAAATGTAGAATCAATGATTGATCTTATTTGGAAATCCGATAAAATTGTCGACTATATATACTCACAGATTAAGGTCATGAAGAACAACATAAGAAAGAAAGGTTATCAATGGAAAGAGCATATTTACCATGATATAAAGAGAATGTTGAGTGTGGAATATGCAGCAGGCTGGTCCCTTGATGTCAAGTAATTGAACATAGTGATCTTTGAGGTAATTGATGTGGAAGCTACTCACTCGATGAAAATATTTGACTTTGGGACCGGAGATATTGGGATTAATGCCCTGAAAATCCTATTATATTGTAAATATTTTGGATTAATAAAATTAAAATTATTGCAAGTTATGAGTATTTTACGAATTGAATAATTAATGACGTGTGATGGTATTTTTATATGAAACGTGTTTCATAGGAAAAGACTTTAAATAACGAAATTAAGTGTCATTCAAGTTCTAGTCGGTATGATAAGAAAATGTTTTTATCGAAACTATAATGTGTTATATAAGATGATTAGTCTTTCGCCATAAGGAAATATAGTTTCCAGTTATAACACATTGATGATTTTCAATGGAATTGGAAATATTGAACTGGACCACTGAGATTGTTCATTTTATGCTGCTATCTGAAATGAACAAAAATCTCGGGAAGCATTAGACTTTTAATCCTGGTAGTGTTTCGACTTTAGGTATGTAGTGTTAATCACTGTGATGTACTCAGAAGTGAGGTCTCGGTAACGGGTGACAAATATACTTTGTACATTCGGTGATTGCATGCAATGTGCTAAAGAGTAATACTGATCGAGGAATATGTGGCCTTGCTGGAAGGTTAAAAGATATCCCCGAAATAGATTTGCGAAAGTTTGAATTAAAGCTTTGAGTAAAGTACTCCGTGTGTGTGTCACCGAAGTTGTATGTTGAATGTGTTTCACATAAAGAGATTTGTACTTAAGGCAAATCAAGAAATTTCGGATTGGAAGTGAAAAATAAATGATAGTAGTATTAGTTTATTTTTCATGGATATCTATACGGAGGAGTAAAATGCAAAATTATTCTAGATCGAGAAATTCATGAATAAATTAATTAATTTTAGAGTGCAATAATATTTATTTAGTGGAATTAAATATTGTTAAATGGTAATCAATTATTGTCGTGAGATGATAATAGATTGATTTGTTTGGAGCTAAAATTAATTAATCTTGTAAGTCCCTGCCCGTTTGAGCTATTGCGAGCCGGAAAGTGTACCAGCTGTTTGAGTCGTGAAAGGAGAGAGAGAAATACATTTTCAAAGTGTTTGAAAATAGTCAAAGGATTTATTTTAAGAAAATAAATCAAATTCTGAGTTGGAAATGCCCGAAATTTTATTTTGGAGTAAATAAATTTTTTCAAAAAAAAAAAATGGATTTTTCCTGAATAAATTAATTAATTTTAGAGTGCAATAATATTTATTTAGTGGAATTAAATATTGTTAAATGGTAATCGATTATTGTCATGAGATGATAATAGATTGATTTGTTTGGAGCTAAAATTAATTAATCTTGTAATTCCCTGCCCATTGAGCTATTGCGAGCCGGAAAGTGTACCAGCTGTTTGAGACATGAAAGGAGAGAGAGAAATAAATTTTCAAAGTTTTTGAAAATAGCCAAATGATTTTTTTTAAGAAAATAAATCAAATTTCAAAGAGTTAGAAATGCCTGAAATTTTATTTTGAAGTAAATAAATTTTTTCAAAATAAAAAAAATGGATTTTTCCTGATGTGGCAGCTGATGTGTCATACCATGTCAGCGAGTCAAACGTCACGTGGTGTTGGCTAGGAGCCGCGTGGCGTGCCACGTGGAAGACTGAAATCACTCTGCATCAGTGCAAAGGAGCGGCCTGGATTGGATCTAGGCAAACCGGGTCAACGAGCAAGGTCAGATAGGGTCAGGTTAAGTTTTGACCGACCTTGTAACGCCCTGATTTCCGGTTATCCAGGTACGCACGACACGTGTGAATTTTCCGAGAGTTAGGATTTATTTAATTCTTTCGTTTATTAAATTCTTATATTTCATGAAAATTATATGAATTATATTTCAATGTGTTCACGTGAAAATATATGAAATTCGTGACAATTTGAGAAATATTGCATGATTGGAAATTGATTGTTACGTGAAATAATTGTTGAACGTGATTTAATTGCCAAATTGTGCCTACATGATCTTTCTTTTAAATTCAAGGACATAATTGCATGATTATTCATTAGACTAAAGTGATCAATTTTCCATGAAAGAGAACTTAGTTGTATTACTTAATAATTTGAAGGACTTAAATGCAAATTTAGACATTTCATCAAATTAAAGAGATGAATCGTGCAATCTTCTTCATCCTTTTATACATTTCATACCAACCATTCTCATCTCCATCTCTCTCTCGGTCTAACACCAAAGAAGGAAAAAAAAGTGGGATTTCACCATCATCATCATCATCATCAAGCTATTTTCCATCAAAATTTCATACCATGAAGTTCAAGCATCTCATCTCATCTCTTTTTCCTCTTTCTTAAGGTATACATATATGAATGATATATGTAATTCTTGAAGTGAATATGTGAAGCTAGGGTTGTAATTTGAATTAGATATTATATGTTTTAGTTGGAAGAAGCATGAATATATGATTATCGATTGAAATCATGCATGAATTCTTGAAGAATTTGAGGTTATATGATGAAAACATATATGAGCTTGAAGTTGGAAATCTTGATGATCATGAGTGATTTATATGTTTTTATGGAACTTTATTGTATCTTGAACATATATGCATGCTAATTTCCAGAAATATGACAATTTGGAGCTTAAAAATTTATGTTTTGGTTGATTTTGATTTTGGCCGAGCCTTCCCCTATTTTCTGCTCTGTTTTATTTCTGGCGTGATTGTAGGTCTCGACCGCGACCTAAACACACACCAATTTGGTCGCGCCCGCGACCCACTCACAAATTTGGCAGAACAGTAGGTCGCGCCCGTGACCTGAAATACACATAAATCAGGTCGCAGCTGCTACATTTCTTGAAAAATTACACGAAAAATTCCTGAAAAATTAGTGCGACCCCGGCATATTCTGCATGAAAATTCGAAATTCAAACTCTAATTGCATGGTTTTCTTGACTTGGTTCCGGTAGGTTCACTTCATTAACATGTCATATATTGTGTTAACTTGCATGTTATGAACTTTTACATGATTTCATGAATTATTTCCTGAGTTTGGTTCAATATGTTACTTTTGTTCCAAGTCTGTGCGTGCATGAATCTTTGTCATTAATATGAACTTATACGGACTCGAATGTTCCTCGAAGTAAATGATTATGTGCTTTCATTGTCAAACCATGGTATTTTGTTGTGTGAATACGCCATGCGTCATATATGGTAGCATATTTTGGTATCATTATTAAGTCATGTTTCACGAATGCACCATATCCTCTTTCTTGTCCAGTTATTCTCCAGTGCGGGGATTACTGATCAATGAGCACCTTCACGCATCCTTGAGTCATCTGTTGCTTGTCAGGTGAGGTTTAATTTCTAGTTACATAGAACCTATACAACACTTACGTGAGATTTCGGCCAAAAGGTATTTATATCTATAATTTCCATGAAATTTACTCATGATTACAAGCGAGCCAAGTTCATGAAAAGCAAGCCATGTATCGTGCATGTTTTGGCGATTAAGCATGATTGTCCACTTTGGGCCTGAGGGTTAGTGTATGAGCCAACCGGGAAAGCATAGGGCTGACAGGTAACTCTGAACTCCCCTCATCATGTGGGATCACCTCTGAATCCACCAGGAGGTTTGGTGGAGGAAGAAATCCCGTGCATGGGAGTCATGTTCCTGACATACACCATGTCGTGGATGGTGAAGGCTCGCAACCTTCCCATCATTGGAGGGAGAAGGAGACTGGGGACAGGTCCAACACCACGGGCTATCCTTGGGTTACTGTATTGATTGGACTTATTGATTGTATTGATTGAATACACTACCGCACTACTACACTGTAACTGAATTGCATGATCACCGGTTAACTAATAAAGCAAGCATGTATTGTTTACTTTTGGTGTAAGGTAGGAGATTCGTCCTTACTCGCCGGGCCACGTATCGCATGAACTGAATTCAATGAATTGTCAAATTTGATAGTCGTATTCTCGGGCGAAGAATATTCCATTCTTGAACTTATATTAGTTTCCTTTCTAAAACTTTGCCCGAGTTTTTGACTTACATGATAATTGCGTTAATATTTATGTAAACCCCTCACTCAGTATTCCATAGACTGGCGCCTCCACCTTTCAGGTACTTGCAGGTGCATGCTAAGCAGGAATTGAGTCGAGTCCAGTCTTTGTATTCGAGTCGTGTACGGTTCATTTATTTATTGTTGTATAAGAATTATTGTTAATGGCTAATTATTATGTATTCTGGAGATTATAATGTATTGATATATGGACATAGTTGGAGATAGCATGCTTTTGATATTGGGTATTTAATATTGAACATATTATGCTTCCACTTTATTTTGACGCAGTATGAATTGATTATGTGGTTTGGGGTTAGTCCCGCCTAGCTAGTTATCATTTATTTTTATTGTCTCCCGTTCGCTATAGTTTAGTTCATATATGGGTCGTCCATCTCATATGTGGATTGAGCTATAGTGCGGGGATGTGGCATCTTTGCGCTTCGGGTGCTACAGACCTTGACACGTGGACCAACCACAGAGAGACACGCGTCTGGTGGGTAGACCAACCAGGACCAACCGGTTCATGTTCGAACCGGTCTGAGGACCAGATCGGCCAGTCGGACCAGCCGAATCAGACACGCGGCAAAAGCACGTGTGCGTGTGTTTCACACGCGCCAAACACACAGCCGCAAAAGAGATTATGTGGAATGTAGAGAAGTGGCAGTGGTGAAAGTTGGCTCAATAAATAATCTAACAGATCCCTTCACTAAAACTTTGACGCAAAAGAGTTTTAACACTCTTGTAGTAGGTATGGGCCTTAGATGTGTAACCAATTGGATTTAGGGCAAGTGGGAGATTGTTGGGATTAATAGCCTGAAAATCCAATTATACTGTAAATATTTTGGATTAATAAAACTGAAATTATTGCAAGTTATGAGTATTTTACGAATTTAATAATTAATGACGTGTGATGGTATTTTTTATATGAAATATGTTTTATAGGAAAAGACTTTAAATATCGAAATCACGTGTCATTAAAGTTCAAGTCGGTACGATAAGAAAATGTTCGTATCGAGGCTATGTAGCGCTCGAACGGAAGGCCCCACATCCCCCGCATCGGGACCCGACCCGCATATGAAATGGAGAGTCCATACGCGAGCCGAATCACGGCGAACGGGGACTCACTCACACACTAGGCTAGGCGGGAACTAGAACCTTCGAAACCAATTAAACAAAACCATGAATTAAATGCGAATGCGGAAGCAAAATATAAGGTCAATCACAATGTAGGCAACAAGTAACGGGTTCAACTAACATAAATACCTAGTCCCAAATTTTCAAACGTAAATCATAAAATATGTTGTATCTGATTTTACTACTGTTAAAAACCAATCGTGCAAGTGTACACTAACATACGCGTAGCACAATAGGATCGAACCCACAGGGAAGGGAAATCAATCACTACTCTCTATTTCTCTCTAATCTAAAGACTTAACGAATTCGAGGTTATTTCTATTAATCTACTGATGCGGCAATTAACAAGTAACGAAACTAAAATTGCAATTAACAATTTAAATACGTGCATTTACTTTAGTAAACTAAACAGGCAGGGGAAAAAGCTTTGAATCATATAATCAAGAGCCAATGTGATACCCGTTCAAGTGTAATTCTACAACCTAGTCACTTATATTTGAATTACCCTCTCTCGAGGTGTAACCAAGTGCTTAATTAGTGTTCAATGTTGCTCTCGCAATCACCAATAGTTAATTAAACCATAGGAACGAGACTAGTGTACTTCAGTATTCTAGCAGCTCGGCATGGAATAAGATTACTGTTGTATAAGCTAGGACCAAATCTCTTTGTACCCTACAACTCACAAGTATTGAAAACAATCCAAATCACCATCAATTTCTCAATTTATAGGCAAGTCTGAGACATGCTAAGGTTGGCCAGACCGTTGCAATTCAAATTATGTCCGCTTCCAAAACTAAGAATCACACAAGTCATTCAAGCATTACATCAAACATCTATCATGCATTCATCATCACTCCCCTAGCCCTAAGGAATTAGCTACTCATAGTAAAGGCAAAAATCATAAAACCAAATGAAATTGCATTAAGATAAATCATAACTATCAACTCTAAACAAAGTCTAGAAAATAAACTCAGAAACATTCTAATAATTCAGAAAAGTAAATCTAACATGGGAAACTGAAACTAAGGGAATTAGTTTGAATAATAAAGCTATATAATTAGAAAAAGGAATTAGTCTCAATCGATTTGTATGAATTCTCCGAGAAATCTCCTGAATTCTCCTGCAACAGCCGTCTTCTATCTCTTTCCTCTCAATTCTTCTGTCTCTCCCCCTCTCCTTCCTTGTCCAAAAAGACCTCAAAACGCGCCTAAATACTAACCCTAAAATTCCTCGCCGATAAGGGTAATGGGAGTTACCTGACTTCATACAATTCTCGTTAATGCCCATTAACCGGATGAATCGTGTCTGCGCTTATATAAGTAGTAACCGGCGTTACTTATTTTCTTTAGTGAAGGGGTAACGGGCGTTACCATTCCTTCTCTAGAACTCATCTCCTCCTGTGGCTATTAACGGGCGTTAATAACTTTGTGCTGCCATGGAGTAATGGGCGTTACTCCTCTGTTTCGTCTCACGTGGCGCTCCTATGTTCGTTAACGGGGGTTACACATCGTATGCTATTGTATGGTAACGGGGGTTACCATCATAAAACATGTGAATTCATCATGCCTTACTGTATCGTAACTTCAACACTAAAATTACCTAACACGGCCAATTTAAGCATGTAAAAGCATCAAAGGGCACAATTTGTCATCGAATTTATGCTAAAAATTCATGTAATTTCAACACACAAAAAAATCCCCCACACTTGAACATTGCTCGTCCCCGAGTAATACAAAAATTAAGAAAACACATCCTCATCAAACCTTCTCCTCTAAGCAACCATCTACCGTTCACCTAAACAAGTCTAGCCAATCAAATCAAATACTCGCAAATAGGAAATCCTCAAAATTTAATATGAAAAGTAAACCCTTGTGTAGTGTGTGAGTCAAACGATACAATGTACAAAAATTAGAACGACAACTTCACAATTTCCTCCTAAGCTCCAATCATCAACTTCGGAATACACTCTTCGCACCTATCTCCACTAATGGAATTCAGTCAAGACTTCGGATCAGTAGGACTTTTCGGGCTTGTAATGTAGGCTTAGTGTAGCGCCCCAGCGGAAGGCCCCACATCCCCCACACCGGGACCCGACCCGCATATGAAATGGAGAGTCCATACACGAGCCGAATCACGGCGAACGGGGACTCACTCACACCCTAGGCTAGGCGGGAGCTAGAACCTCGAAACCAAATAAACAAGCTCAAGAATTAAATGCAAGTGCGGAACCAGACCATTTAATCAATCACGTGGTTTAACGGAAAAGATCACTAACATGAGTACCTAATCCCAAAAAAAATTAAAACATAAATCATAATCACAAATTCACGGGTTCCATTATTCTTAGAAGACTGTCTCGAAATGATATCATATAATCATAACAATTCATACGCAAGCCTATAAATTAACACTTAACAAAATGCATAAAAATAGACTCCAACTCGGTCAAGAGACTCGAAAGACTCGACTTCCCGCCTAGCACTCCAAAACCTGCAAAAGCACTGAAAACAAAGCCGGGTTCAGTCTATAAGAGACTGGTGGGTATAAAACAGGGCATAATATAATATTATCGCAGAATTTAAACATTCACGCAAACAGGCTATAATCCCGTACGAGGTTTTTAAGATATTTCCTGTAGCACCCCTATACGTAGAGATACCACACCCCCGCACTATAGGCCGATCCACATACGAAATGGACAATCCGTACATGAACTAACCTATAGCGAACGGGTGACAATAAAAGAAAGGACAAGCTAGGCGGGACTATACCCCAAAGCAATACAAAACCAAGACATAAAAGTTAAAAGCGGAAGCATTAATTCATAAATACATTTAGGTACCATATTTACATCAACGATATAAATACTAATAGATACCAACAGATATCAATACATTATCATCTCCTATATATCATACAAGCAAAAGTCCCCAAATATACCAAGAACTATAACGTACTAACTCAGGACATGACAAAAGCAAGATCGTGGAAATGTGTGCAGTGCTAGACTCGGCTGGATGATAAGACACGACTCAGACTCCCGCCTAGCACACGACCGCGACAACCTGAAAGGTGGGGTGTCTGTCCAGGGAAGACTGAGTGAGGGGCATAAATATATATTAGCGCAATTAACATGCAAGTTATAACCTCGGGTAAGGTTTTATAATTAAAAGTAATATAAGTTCACAATCACATAAACTCGCCCGAGATTACAATTACCAATATTAAGTACTTTAATCGTTTTCATGTTTCAATGCGTGCAATACGTGCGAGTGAGGGCAATCTCCGACCTTACTCCAACTGTGTACAATACATGTTTGCTTTATCTTTTAATAAGTGATCATGCAATTAAGCTATCGTGCAGTCGTGCAGGTGTATTCAGGCAGAACCATCAATACATGCAATCATGACAATAACCCGAGGACAATCCGTGGTGCCGGACCCGTCCCCAGTCTCCTTCTTCCTCCGGTGATGGTGGGATTGCAAGGCCCCACCATCCAATCTCATTGAGCAGAGGGTACATTGAATACCTAAGCCCGAAGCTCCTTCCTCTACTAATCTCCTAGTGGATTCAGGGGTGACCCCAAATGTGGTGAGGATAATGTTCGAGTTACCCGTCAGCCCATGCTTTCCCGGTTGGCTCAAACCAATACCCTCGGGCCCAACGTGACATGCTTTACTCACCAAAACACGATCAATCAATCAATTATGATACATAACTTGTTTGCAATTGTGTATAAGTTTAGAAAACATTAGAAATAAGTATATATATACCTTTTGGCTTGAAATCCACATAAAGGTTATACGGGTTCTATAAACTAACAATTAAACCTCACCTTTACCGACAAAAGACAAGTAGGGCACGGCCTATGGGGCTTGCTCCTCGTCCCCACGAAGCTGGTCTGTGCAAAATAGACGTGTACACGTGAGACTTGAGTCTAAATAGACCAAATATGACGAACGGCGAAAATGCAACGAGATGACGTGCAAATCACAATGTGGTATGAAAACATCTTGTTTCAGTACATATTCAATCATATAATAGCAATTCGGGGTCAAAGGAATTATCGGATCATGGGGCTAAAAATGTAATTTTGTGCAGAAAGTTTTGTTCTGTCAGACGCACGGGAACGGCCGTTCCGGGTCTCCTTTGTAAATGGGAAGGGCCGTTCCCGTGGCCCTTCAAAACACGCCAATGTTTTTAAATTAAAAGCACGACTTTAGCTGGGAACGGCCCTTCCGGCACTCAGGCCAAAACGGGAACGGTCGTTCCCATGCTCGGCCGCCTATCTTGGTTTAAACGAGTGGGAACGCCCGTTCCCATAACGCTTTGAGGATGGGAACGGTCGTTCCCAGTTTCTGCAATTGAAAAACAGAGCAGAAATAGGGGAGGGCTACGGGAAACATTAACGAAGCCACAAAATCTCAAGTTTGATCCCCAAATGCAATTATTTCTGGAAATATGATGCATATACACTCAAGATATGACAGCATATCACTTAAATACATAAAACATGAAATATCACCAAGATTTCAAGCCTCCAAGTTCATGCTCAAACTTAATCACTCAAGCTAATTATTCAAGAATTCATGCTCCAAATCATGCCATAATTCAAGATATGATCATATAATCATGCTTCCATCTATACCTAATCCATCTAGCACACAATCCTCAAACCCTAGCCATCATATGAGTGATCGAGAATCATGAGTTCATGCAAATACCAACCTTGAGCTAAAGAAATGAAGAAGATAGATGATGATGATGAACAAGCTTCAAAGCTTGGAATTTTCTTGAAAAATCTTGATGATTATGATGAATCTCTTCCTCTTTTTTCTTCTTGAAGGACCGAGAGCAAGAAAGAGCAAATAAGTTGGGAGAATTTGATGAAATTGATCTTGGAAGAGAGTGGAAGAAATGGTATGTGAATCACCATTTTGAATTTTGTGAAAATGGCTAAATTGCTACTTAATCCTTCAAGTATTCAAATCATGCAATTAAGGATGAAAAGCTTTGAAGATTGATCAATTAAGTCCTTGAAAATGTTATGCGATTTGGTCCCTAAATTTAAAAGAAGGAACATATAGGGGCAAGTTGACAATTAAATCATATTCGGTAATTATTTCACGTAATAAACATTTTCAAGTTATGAGATAAATTATAAGTTTAATATGAATTTCATGAAATTTTGGATAAAATATAATTTATAAAATTATAATAAACATAAGAATGTAATTAATGAAATTCGGGGCGTTACATTTCCCAAGTGGGTAAAACAAAGGAAAACAACGCTCAGGATTACAACTATCAAATTTATTCATTCATTCATAAGGTTTCATGGCCCGGCGAGGGGGTGTGCATAATCTCCAACCTTCTCCTCGTGTGTGCATATTAATTCAATCAAATTACATTAGTGATCATTCACATTCATACATATTCGCTCATGCATTCGTTCATTAACATACGTTCATAACCATATCATTCATAATCATACCATAAAACAAGTTCCAACCTTCTTCCTCCGGGTGGTGGATGGGATTGCAAGGCCCGGCCACCTAATCATATCAATGTGGCTATGAGGTTCATGAGTCCTCAAAGCCCGGTTAGCGTTTCCTCATCAAAAACTCCTTGACGAGGTTCGTTTCGCCGTAGTTCATGGTGGAACTAGCACATGGGATCCCCGTCGGCCCGATGCCTCCCCGGATAGCCATATGTACTAAATTCCTGGGCCCATGTCCAGTTCATATCATGTACTCGCCAAAATCATAGGCAGGGTTCATAATTAAAAGGGGGTCATACGTTGGAAATGATTTACTCAAAATGACTCGATATTTAAATATACTATTTTGGTTTAAACCTTCTCACGTAAGGGATATATCGGGTCGTATTAGCTATTAGAAGAGAAACCCACCTGTACGCCTCTTACCGAACAATTCCAAAAGAAGGGAAACTCGAAAATGTCCTATGAACCCGGCATCTCCGCCCTGGAGAAAACTGTGCAAAGATAACATAGTGTATACGTGAGACTCAAGACTCCATATGAACCATATACGATGCACGGCATATTATGCACATAATATGAGATGCATACAAGGTATAAATCATGTTAAGAAGTCAAACTACCAAGTATTTCATTCAACTTGTTCCATATATGAAGGTTTCCTATTCAAACGTTTCATAATTCATAGCAATTCGAGTCATGAATTTTATATAACAATTAAAACTCAATGATATCAAGTTTACAATTATAAATTAAATAAAACAAAGGCATTCAAATCATTTAAATATGTAAAACATAAAATAGATAACAATCAACGCCATAAATTAAGTCCATAAATCATAACATAAAATTCCTCAATTAAAAGATCACATTTCATGAAATAATATTACTACTTTAGTCTCATAAATTCATTTTAAATTCACATCTTTATATTTTATATCAAATGAATCCAAGAATTGCATATAATGATCATAACACGCACTATTTCACGTTAACAATTTAGAAAATAGGCAAATAAAAACATTCAAGCCATGATCGGTAATTAAATAACACGAAATAGATAACAATTGAATTCTATAATTAAATAATTTAAATAATATTTAATACATATAATTATCATGCATTTACTTAAAATATAATTAAATCAATAACTAAATATATATATCTTTATACCAACGTACAACATTGCATGCATGCATTTAATATATAATAATATATTTACACATTTGCATGCATTTAATATATAATGCATGTAGATATATATATATATATATATATATATATATACACTTACGTGCATGCATGTAATATAATATATATGTTCCATGCATGCACAATTATACACTCACACAAACACACATGCATAAGCAATTAATAAACATACACATTTAATATACATATGTACGTGGATATATCATGCACAACACATCAGCTCATGCACATTATGCAACCTTCCATATATACAAACGCAACAGCAATGAAGAAAGAAGCAGCAGAAAAAGGGGGAAAAGAAGCAGCAGCAGGCATTACATCTTCTGCAAAAAAGTACCCCGGCCAGGTACTTTTCTTTGCAAATTCTCCCCGGCCGGGGAGAGCTGTCACAGCAGCAAAAATAACAGCAGCAGCAGCTTCGCACAGTAGGGGAGAACAAGGGACAATGTAAGCAGCAGCAGCAGGCAACAAGGCAACCAAACTCTTGCAACAAAACCGCACAAATCTCCAACACACTGACTGAAACGAACAGCAACACAGAAGGAAATGTACAACAGATGACAGCAGCAGTTCACGGTAAAAACAGGGGAGAAATGAAGGCAAAACAGGGGCACACACTCCCAAGACTTCAATCCAACACTTAGACAACAATTATAACAGTTAAAGCAAGGAAATGAGGCCACAAACAAGGCACAACAGCAGCAGCAAAACACATGCAGCAGCAGACAAGTAATTCAGTCCCAAAGCTCCAAAATTTCCAAGTTGCAGCCATGTTGGATCCATATACACGACACATAACTCAAATTCAAGTCCATGAACAAGTAAAGGAAGTTAGATTGGTCATATTTCATGCATTAATCCTCAAGGAATTCGAAAATGAGGTCATGAATTCGAGAAATGAGAATTAACCCTAACTATTCATCAAGTTCCACAAATCAAGCACATATCTCCATGGAATTCAGCAAGTAAGGAGTCTAAAGAAAGAGGAAAGGATGGAGAATGCATTCATAAACTTACCCCTTGAATTTGGTTGAGTTTGGTTGAGATTGGAGCTCAAAATCTCACTAGGGTTCAAGGTGACGGGAATAGTGTTTTTATCTCCAAGTTTGCAGCAATTTCCTCTCTTTCCCTTGCCTTGGACGAAATGAGATTAGAAGCATCAGGTAGAGGGTTTAACTAGGGTCATGTGGGTTCAAACCTTGCTCAATTTGGTTAACCATGGTTCAAGATATGATTAAAATAGTGGGAGGTGGTCATTTAGGCGGCCGTCATAGGTTTCGGTTAAATTTCGGAGGTCAAAACGAGCTTAGAAAAATATGAAGCTTGTTCTATTGCACCCGAATCTTCAATATGAGTTCAGCGGATGTGACGGAACTCGAATCCAAGTTCCCGAGCTCAAGATATCACATACGGAACCAAGGGTGCGCTAATTGCCCGTTAGCCCCCGATTTGGTTCCACAATTCAAAATAAATTCGTTACCACGTCAAACAAGTTCGAAAACATAAACCGAGCATATAGACATGTTCCTAACATATAAATCTACAACATACTAAATTTTCACGAAATTTCAATATCAAATCATATAAGAACGACACGCGATTAAAACACTCATGCGCAAAACATTTAAAATTCATAACATTTCAAATGAAATAATAAAATTTAAATCTATTTTAAAATTAAATATTCAAGTCAACGAATAAAATGTTGAAATTAATTAACATAATTACGGTTATACTTAATTAACATTAAACCTTAATTAACAATTTAAAATACTACAATGACGAATTAAAATAAAATGAAATAAATTAAAATAATAACAATTTATAATATAATTAAATATAAAACACTTAAAAACAATTAATCACATAATTAAATAATTTAATTTGCGCAATTTATAAACACATACGACATATTTGAACGAATGAAAAATAGGGGCGTTTATTTGAACGAATGAAAAATAGGGGCGTTACACTTAGGGTAAGGTTACGGAAATTTGGATCAAGTGACTACTCACCAAGCTCACATCATTTATTCTAATCAACACATGGACACTTCTATTTACCATTAACACTAAGAATTTTGCCCCAGTCTTCAATTGAATCTCACACTTTCAGATTTACCCTTTGAACAATCTTATTTCGTTTTTCTTCTTTGCTCTTTCTCTTTTCATATCTTTTCTTTTCACTCTTTTTCTTTCTTTTCTTTCTTTTTCTTTCTTTTCTTTTTCGCACAATAACTCCTCATTCTCAATCAATCGCAAGAACAAATAAAAAGGGGTCCCAGAATAGATACTCGTCATACCGAATCAAATGAGCAAGCCTTGGTGAACAAAATTATCAAGGTAGGTACTTCTATGTTGTGCCTTGGTTTATAATGTGGCTACAAAAATCTTTGTTCAACAATTAGGCTCAGTGGGGTCAATAGGTTTACGTTATTTAGTGAAAAATGGCTAAATAGAAAAGCTAAAAATCCTCCGACAACGAATGCCTAATTCACTTCCTTAATCCATCATTAATTCAAAATTTCACGTCGATAGGACTAAAATGCATCCTAATCAACTCTTAGACTTATTCGGAAATTATCAACTCATCTCTCTAAGTTAAGTACATTATTTCGTAAAACAGTGCTCAAAATATAAGGGCTTACTATCACACTAAATCATCAAATCTCATGCAACTTTCTTCAACTCAAAAAGCCTAACTTATTCTAGCAAAAGCTCAACGATCAAACTTCAAAGAAAAAGTTCAAAATGAGGGAAAATTTTCAAAAATTTTCAAAATTACTCAAATTTTAGCAATTTACAAGTGAAATTATATCTACTCATGCAAATATTCAATAAAGCTCATAGCAAGAAAGCACATTCTTCCCCCACACTTAAACTTTGCAATGTCCTCATGCAATTGAAAGAATTAAAGGGTTAGGGCACTTCCTGAGTACTGACGAACCGGCAACGTGCTAGCAAAGATTCCCAACCTGAACAAGTGACTAAAAACACGGATCAAGTACACAGGCAATTGATAATCAACATGCATCCAACAAGTAACAAACAAGTCACAAGTTCTAATTTGGAGAAGCACAGTTGCCAAATAAAACAGCAGAGTTAAAGCATACCGGGGAAAAGAAAACAACAAAGTAGCATAGTGATCCAACATAGCAGCGTTATAGAATTCTGAAAGTAATGAAATGAAACACTGAGCTACGAGCACAGTCACTGATCAGGCGGGGGAGCAGGGCCTCTGAAGTATCCATCCAAGCGCTGGTAGAATCCCTGAAACTGCTCATCAACATGGGTGGTCCATGTGTCAAAGCGTTGATCAACGTGGGTCCGAAAGTCTGCCATCGCCTGCCTCTGCGCATTCAGTCCCGTCTCAACCCTAGCCATCCTGGCATTGGCTTCTTCAAGATCCAATCGCATCATGGCCATACTGATGTTCAGAGCCCTCACGGACAAAGGCTCATCCTCCTCCCCTTGAGGAACTTACCTCGGGACATCATTCCTTCCTTCCGGCACATCCGGAATCTCATCGATAGCGGCCTTCAGCTCATCAGGCACCTCCTCATAGGAGGCGTACCCCAAAGTATACATCTGCATAAACCTGTCGCGGGCCCTCTTCGGCCACCATGGTAATAATCTGTCTTCAAGGGGCTCTTCCTTCCACTCAATGACTAAGCCCATGTGCTTCTAGTTGTCCTCATCCAGAAAGGGATACATAGTCAGTGGCTCAGCCTTTCTAGGCCTCCATCCAAAACGCCTGGCTATCATGGTCACATAAGCTCTGTGACCAATGGCACCTGTGCTCTTGTTGGCAACATCCTGCATCCTCGCAGTTAGGTCCAAGGTACCATTATATCGCTGCCCCTCCCGCATCATGTATATGATGGCCAGCTCTGTAGCTTGGATATTGCCCTCACTGAGACGGCGGGCACAAAAGCTGCAAGCCAAAATCTTATGCACAATCCTCCACACTACACTATCCAAATACATTGCTTTGGTGTTCCGGACATGATAGTTAGGTGTGTTGGGCTTCAAAGGGAAGGATCTCCAAATCTCCTCCCGCTGCGCATTGCTCCAAGTGGGGAGACGAGTCGCGCCGTCCTGAGGGAAGCCAAACACCTCCCTCAATGTACCTTGGACACCGAGTGTGTCCGTCTACCATCCAATGAGAATGTAACTGGTTCATCATGTCCTGGGTGCCAATTCACTATGGTGAAGAATGTCGCAGTGAGCTCCGGATAAGTTGATGCGTCTGTCTCCAAAAATACACGCCAACCAATGTTATCAAATAAAGTCCGGATTTCATCCCACATGCCTATACGGATCAAAGACTCTCTTTTAAAGAACTTTGTGGGGAATATTGACCTTGTGAGCACCCTATCAAACGGGTTGCTAACTCCCTCAACAACAACATTCCAAGTCTCACTTTGGGCCCTAACCCGAGAAGTCTCTAAAGTAGAAGCACCTTCTACACGTGTACGCTTTTAACGGCCCATATTACCTGAAATAAGCAAGAAAAACCAAGCAACACAAGCACTTATCAATTAAAAGTTCCCTGCGGCATTTTATCGAACACCTTCGGGGGCGTACCATGAACATAGAGGTTGTCACTAAATTCTTCAATCTACCCCAAAGCAAATTAACCTTACCTCATCCTAATCCCGCCATATCCCAAAAGCACCTATGTGAAACTCCAAATTCCACCTTAATTGACAATGTAGGACTAGAAATTAGGGTATGTGACAAAACTCCCCAAATCAACTAAAGTTGGCAACCAAGGGTCTAACCCTGTTCTAGCATACACCAGATCTACAAAGCTTACAAACACAACTCCAACTTATCTCAAATTTTCAAATTCCTTAGCTAAAGTTCAAATTCCATAAGGATATAACTATTCTAGCTAAAGGAAAAAAAAATTACCAAAAGGGAACGCAAAAGAGGGGTGTGTGTGTGTGATAGTTGTGTCCGGCACTAAGAGTGGCGGCGGCTGCGCGGAGGAATGGTGGTGGTTTGAGGTTGAGGAAACCACCGCTGCTACTTGCTTGGTGTAAAGGTGTTTGTGTGTTTGTGTTGTGGTGGAGGTGGGGGTGTTTGTATTTTGTTTTAAAATTTCTCGCCTAAACACGTGTTAATAAGCGGCCAGGTTTCACGCGACTTTGGCCCGGTAATGGGCGTTAACCGTTTTGTTCCTTATAGGGGTAACGGGCGTTACCCCATCTGATCTACACACCTGCGGCGATGAACGGGTGTTACTAGTGATGAACTGAGTCTCTGGAACGCTCGTTACCTATGCTACCCCATCCTCCTGACGCCATTAACGGGCGTTAACCTGAATAACCTAAGAAGGGTGTAACGGGCATTACACCTAATTCTTTCAAAAGGCCTGTTTCGGGTACAACACAACTAACGGATGCACAATCGTAATAATTAACAATAATCAACTCATTCAGGATAGTTAAAACATGCAGCATCATCACAACGGTTGATAATTACACCTTAAGCACATATCACAGTTTATAGTATCAACTCCTTCGCACTTCAAGCACACACAAAATACAGCAAAATAAATGGACCTCACTGTTGGCACTTAGCTTCAAACGTACAACACTCTCATCAGTTCTTACTCCAATTCCGAACAACTCTCAACCTAGCCTGCAGCCAATAGATAAACAGAGAATCACAGGAAAACCAAACAAGACAACAAAAAAAATGGAGAACGGAAAAGAACAGAAAGCAAAAGAAAAGAAAAGAAAATATAGTTCTAAGTTAAAGTCGTTAGCTTGACTGGGTTACCCTGATTAACTTGCAGGACGCAATGACACACTCGAAGTGTGTTTCTCGATGGGCTCGCCAACTAGATATGGCTTCAATCTCTGTCCATTCACTACGAATGTGCCCGACTTCTCATTTCCTATCTCCACTGCCCCTCTGGACATTACCCTAATAACACGAAATGGACCGGACCATCGGGACTTCAGCTTTCCAGGAAAAAGCTTCAACCTAGAGTTGAACAATAAAACCAACTGTCCCACTTCAAACTCTTTCATGCGGATATGTTTATCATGCCATCTCTTTGTTCTCTCCTTGTAAAGCTTGGCATTTTCATACGCTCTGAGTTGGAATTCCTCTAATTCATGCAATTGCAAAGTTCTTTTCTCGTCGGCCAACTTCATATCAAAATTAATAGCCCTAATTGCCTAGTATGCCTTATGCTCGAATTCCAATGGCAAATAGCACGGTTTCCCATAAACTAAATTAAATGGGGATGTGCTAATGGGTGTCTTATAAGCCGTCCTATACGCCCACAGCACATCGTCCAACTTCGATGTCCAATCCTTCCTCGAGCTGCTCACTGTCTTTTCCAAAATCTGTTTAATTTCCCTATTGGAAATCTCCACTTGCCCACTCGATTGGGGATGATATGGTGTTGCAACTCGGTGATGTACTCCGTACGTCTTCAACAAAATTTCTAAAGGTTTATTGCAAAAGTGAGAGCCCCGTCACTGACAAGAGCTCAGGGAACTCCAAATCGACTGAAAATGTTCTTCTTCAGAAACTTTAACATAGCCTTGGAGTCATTCGTCGGTGATGCTATGGCTTCAACCCATTTAGATACGTAATCCACTTCCACCAGGATATACTTATTCCTGTTTGATTACGAAAACGGACCCATAAAATCGATTCCCCAGACGTCGAAAAGCTCAATCTCAAGAATATATCTCAGTGGCATCTCATCTCTCCTTCCAATCTTACCTGTCCTCTGGCATGAATCACACTTAGTCACAAACTCGTGTGCATCCTTAAACAGGGAGGGCCACCAAAATCCTGATTGAAGTGCCTTCTCAGTCGTCTTACTAGCACTCGCATGGCCTCCAAAAGGGCTGGAATGGCAATGATAAAGCACCTCGTCTACCTCATCCTGTGGAACGTATCTCCTCACCAGATGGTCAGAACAGTGTCTGTAAAGCAACGGTTCTTCCCAATAATAATACTATGCATCCGAAAGAAATTTCCTTTTCTGGTGGAAGCTCAAATCAGGGGGTACAACCCTACTGGCTAAGTAGTTCACAAAATCTGCATACCATGGTACGCCAGAGTCCACTTTAAAAGCATCCTCATCAGGGAAGTTCTCCACTATAACCTGTTCCTTTTCCTCGGCGGGTTCCTCAGTTTCCAATCGCGATAAGTGGTCTGCCAACACATTTTCGGTGCCCTTCTTATCTCTTATCTCCAAATCGAACTCTTGTAGTAACAGTATCCACCTGATGAGGCGTGGTTTGCTGTCCTTCTTGGACAACAGGTACTTAATAGCAGCATGGTCAGTGTATACCACCGTTTTCGAACCTATTAAATAAGAACGAAACTTATCAAAAGCATGTACAATGGCTAAAAGTTCTTTTTCAGTGGTGGCATAATTTAGTTGTGCCTCATTAAGTGTTTTGCTAGAGTATGCAATGACGTGTAGACGTTTCTCTCTTCTTTGGCCAAGAACAGCTCCTATGGCCAAGTCACTAGCATCACACATTAGTTCAAACGGTAAACTCCAGTCTGGCACCACCATAATGGGTGCTGAAGTAAGCTCTTTCTTCAACCTGTCGAAGGTAATCAAACAGTCATTATCAAAGATAAATTCAGCATCCTTTTGTAAAAGCTTACAAAGGCGTAAAGTAATTTTGGAGAAATCCTTAATGAAGCGCCGGTAAAATTCGGCATGGCCAAAGAAACTCCTAACTCCCTTAACATTAGTTGGTGGAGGCAATTTCGCGATCACTTCAATTTTACCCTTGTCAACTTCAATTCCTTTCTCCGAAATCCTATGGCTAGACCATTCCTTCCTTCACCATGAAGTGATATTTTTCCCAATTCAGAACTAGATTAGTCTCTTCACATCGCTGCAAAACTTGAGTTAAATTCTGCAAATAGGATTCAAAAGAAGAACCAAATATAGAGAAATCATCCATAAATATTTCCATGGTACGCTCTATAAAGTCAGAAAAAATTGACATCATGCATCTTTGAAAAGTAGCTGGGGTATTACACAACCCAAAAAAGGCATTCTTCGAAAGGCAAAAGTGTCATACGGACAAGTAAAAGTGCATTTTTCCTGGTCTTCTGGGGCTATAGCTATCTGATTATAACCTGAGTACCCATCCAGAAAACAGTAGTATGCATACCCGGCTAATCTTTCTAAAATTTGATCAACAAAGGGTGAAGGGAAGTGATCTTTCCTGGTTGTCGTGTTTAATTTCCTGTAATCTATGCAAACTCTCCATCTCGTAACAGTCCTAGTAGGAATCAATTCATTATTCTCATTTTTAACTACGGTCATCCCCCCTTTCTTTGGCACAACCTAAACAGGACTAACCCACTTACTGTTCGAGATAGGATAGATAATCCCAGCATCTAACAGTTTTATTACCTCAGCCCTCACAACTTCCTTCATATTTGGATTAAGCCTTCATTGGTGTTCTATAGAGGGTTTGTGTTCATCTTCCATCAAAATTTTATGCATGAAAATGGCTGGGCTTATTCCCTTGGTGTCGAAAATAGTCCAACTTATTGCTCATTTATGACTTCTCAACACCCTCAACAGAGCACCTAATTGTAATTCAGATAATTCTGCAGAAACAACAATGGGGAGGGGTTTCAATTCCAAGGTGGGTGCTTTAACAATAGATGGAGGAGGGGTGGGCTTACCTGTACCCAACTCCTCATAAACAAACCTGTGTCGGAACGGCACGAATGGAGTTGTCTCTAGTTCTCTCGAATAAGCAGCTATTTCTTCTAGCAACTCTTCCCCGTCTATTTTCTCCTCCAATCCCTGCAGACATAATTCAAGGGGGTCATCTTGCAGCGCTGAAGTTGCAATGATATCTTCCACCTTAAAACACTGTTCTTCCAGTACTGGTCCTTTCATTGCTTTCAATAAGTTAAATTCCACTTGCTCCTCCCCCACTCTTAGGGTCAGCAATCCATTTTTTACGTCAATCAACGCTCCAGCTGTGGCAAGGAATGGCCTTCCTAGGATCAATGACATATCCCGGTCCTCTTCTATGTCAAGCGCAAGAAAATCCACTGGAAGGTAGAACTTCTCGACCCTTACAAGAGCATTCTCCAAGATTCCCGTGGGATAAGTAATCGATCGGTCAGCTAACTGCAGTGGCACCGTAGTCGGCTGTAGATCTTCCAACCCTAATTTTCTACAAATAGATAAAGGCATTAAACTCACGCTAGCCCCTAAATCACATAAAGCTTTATTGAAAGTTAAATTGCCAATTGTACAAGGGATGGAAAAACTCCCTGGATCTTTATGCTTCAGCGGAAGCTTATGCTGAATAATGGCGCTGCACTCCTCTATGAGTGCAATTGTGGCATATTCTTCTAATTTCCTCTTGTTAGAAAGGATTTCCTTTAAAAACTTAACATAAGTCGACATCTGTGCTAATGTTTCTGGAAAAGGGATGTTGATATGTAACTCTTTGAAGATGCTCAAGATCTGCAACCTCTGGGGGAAAGGGACTGGTTGCACATACTCCTTGTGTGCTACATTCATCTTTGGTATTGAGGGGGGCTCCTTCTTTTCCTCGTCTACCCTCCCCTCCTTTATCTCTAAAACTTTGTCCGGCTTCTCTTCACTAGTAGTTCTTGATCAAGATCTGTAGGCATCTTTGGTCCTTCATACTGCTTACCACTTCTCAAGCCTATGGCTTTATACTGTTCCTTATGATTGTCACTGGCTTGATCAGGCCACATCCCTTGACCTATGGTACTCAGTGATTAGGCTATTTGACCGATCTAAGACTCCAAATTCTTATTCTGGTTCACCACCTGCCCTACCTGAGTTTTCAATTTCTGATAATTGTCCGAAGACATTTCTATGAACTTCTCAAGTGCAGCCTCCCAGCCCTGTTTTTGTTCTGAAAAGGGCTGAGTATGAGGAATGAAAGGTGGTGGTTCTGGTTGCATCAAATAACGGCCTGGAGTACGGATTAGGCCTGGTCGGCGTAAATCCTGAACCCTCGATTGAATTGGCGGTCTAGGTTGTGGTATCACTTGCTGGGGGTAGTTTCTAGCACCCGGACGATAGGCACCACATCCCCCGCACTACAAGTCTAGTCCACACATGAAATTGATGATCCAAGAATGAACCGGACTTATAGCGAATGGGAGACAAAAATAAAAGATATTCCTAGCTAGGCGGAATCTAACCCTGAACCAAATAAATCATAACGTCCAACAAAGTACTAAAGTAATAATTCCATACATGAATTCCAGTAATAGCTCCAAACTTAAAAACATTTTATAACATAATTAAGTTCCAACACATGTCCTAACAACGAGGTTGAACTAGACATGCAACCTGTCCCGAATCCATAATCAAGAATCATAGGTGGCACACAGGCCCGAATATATAAGGAGATGTAATTAATCATAACAATATATAATGGGACTCGAGTGTACACGTGTGACTCGACAAGAGACTTAAAACATGACCTCCGCCTAGCCCAAACATGCAAGAACTGAAAAGTTGGGAAAGAGGGGATCAGTCTCTAGAAGACTGAGTGAGCAGGAGCGATACATATATATAAAAACATGCACATGCAAGTCATAAATCCCGAGCAAGGTTTTATTTAAAATTAGTACCCAAAAAGGTAAGAGAATAACTAAGTAATGCTCGAACTTTATGACTAATCATATTAAATTTATTAAGTTCACAATTCATGTATAAACATAACGGCTCGGCGAGTGAGCGTGCATTATCTCCAACCAAACTCCGACCGTGTACGACAAATATCATTAATACATTAAATTGGTGATCATGCAATATATCATCATACACACAGATCATATATTATATCATGAGACATATTCGTTTGGGAAATCCGTGTCCCGGCCTTCCCGCACGGTGCATAACAATCATATCATAACATAAACATAATCATAAAATAAGTTCCAAACTTCTTCCTCCGGGTGGTGGACTCGTTGTTTAGGGTTGAAGTGTACCTTCCCGCCCCAACGATATTGTTCTCACTGGATAGGTTTTGTTCGTCCCTGCCATGTACCGACCCAGGAGGACGCGTCTACCCATTCATTGACCAAAAGGGATTACATGAATTCCCCAATTCGCACTCAGCTCCCATTCCCCGCTAAAACTCCTAGCAAGGGCCGGTATCGCCGTAAATGTGGTGGGACTAGTACAAGGGATCACCGTCGGCCCTTGCCTCCCCAGATAACCACTTGCACTAAGTCCCTGGGCCTGTGCAATCATAACATTCATACATAATCTCGCCAAAACATTTGAATTCGAGAGAAGCATAATATTTGTCATAATCCTTGTGAAAATGTTTACTCAATAAATTCATTTGAAAACCATATATAAATATACATTAGGTTTTTAGCCAAACTTATCACATAAGGTTGTAGGGTTTAATATGTAACTAAAACGAAAACACCCTCACCTGGAACATGGCAATACAAGGATACGAGTTATACCGGGTGCCTAGTTGATCATGATATCTCCACCCTGGAAAATAAACTGTACCAGAAGGGAAACAATGTGTACTCGTGAGAAAATGACTCAATATGAAATCACATAGACGCGCGGCAATCCTCGTGAAGTGGTATGATATGTTATGAGATGATAGATAATAAATCCTAAAATGTCACGGAGTGGTGCATAAATGATCAATCATTCGACTCATAATACAAGACAATACATATTAACAATGCATATGGCTATATTATAAGTCATTAAACACTTAGAGAATGAAATTAAGAATTGCAATCATGTATGCATAACTCATGTCCTTATCAATTTCATAGCAAAAGCCATCCCATAATACAACATATTCATAACACTTTATAATACACGTTAACCATATTTAAAAATCATTTTAAGGTGAAAGGAATCCATTAAGCACATAAAGGAAACAATAGTTGCAGCGGAGATCACATTAAAGCACTCAAATATTCACACTTTCATTTCACGTTTACACATTGAATTGATAACATAAAATCCATATTCATATCAAAGTATATTATTTGTCATCAATTAATCATGCATACAAGTCATGTAATTCACATATGGGAGCCAAGAGGGTGAAAGGAAGGCAAGAAAAAGAGTTTTGGTGGGATTTAGCAAAAGTTGACAATTTCGGAAACGAACAAGCTGTAGGAAAATGGGAATATCTTGAGTTAAAGAAATTGGAATTAAGTTTTGCTTAATGGGTATGAAACTAAACACAAATAGCTTTCCGGTGATATATGGCTCGTTTTCTGCTTCAAAACGAGGCGAAAATGGCGTTCGCCCAAATTTGGATGAAAGTAGTTTTTCGGTAAAGTGGCGACACCAAAAAGAATTGATCATATCTCAAAAATGAGAAACGATATTTAAGTGATTCCAATTGGAGAATATTCTACACTTCAAGAGGTTTCCATGGGTTCAAAAATCAGGTCATTTGGAGTTTGTATGAGGGAGTTTCGGCCATGACAAAATTGTACTGAAAATTAGTCGCGGCCGCGACTGAAAATTGGCCAGTTCTCGAGTTGTTGGTCGTGGCCGCGACCAAAAATGGTCACAAAATGGTCGCGGGCGCGACCCCCAATTGCAGCAGTCATGAAAGCCTTCGGGAAAACAAGGCAAAACTCGATTTTTGGCTCCCAAACCACTTCCACACCAAACCAATGGTAGAATTCAACTACAAACTAACATATAACATGTATTTGATCATATCTATCAATTAAGTACCATTTAATCCAAGGAAACATGCTTTGATTCACGAAATTTCCAACACAAAACCTTTATGAAATCAAGTGATCAATCATGCATCAAACTCCATGAATTCAAGTTATAATTGTATGAAATCATCTCAAATCTCCAAACAAGCTACATATACTCCCAAGGATTTCAAATAATCATCAAACCCTAACAAAAGTTTAAATTCTCATTATATATATATATATATATATATATATATATATATATTCATGCTCACCTTGTTGAAGAAAATGGAAGGGAAAGGAAGAGATGAAGCTAAGATGAGTAGATGGAAGTAAATCTTTGGCTCTTGGCTTGATCAACCGATGGAGAGGGAGAGGAAATGGTATGCTTGTGTTTTATGTTTGTGCTCTAAAATGAGAAGAGATATATGTTTATGTGTATATATGATATATATCGTGAAGAGAAGGGTAAGAATGAGGGAAATTTGCCATCAAGTCCTCAAGGAATTTAAGTCAATGCAAACAAGTATACAAAGTTATGAATGTGGAAACTTATTCCTTGTCAAGTTATCAATTGAGCCCAAGAATTTTATAAAGTTTCAATCAAGGACGAATGAACATGAATTCTCGCAAGTATGTAAAATTAAACACTTAAACATGTTCGGGAACATTAGACATATAATTCACGTAATGAAATTCACGAAAAAGAAATTATAAATCATATAATCACAAGAATTCACATTAAATGAGTTGAACCGCGCAATTAAATTACAAAAAGGAATTAAATAAATACTAAATCTCAAAACTCACACGCGTGGCGCGCGTACCTGAACTAATGGAAAATTGGGGCGTCACATAGTTTCCCCAGCTAGGGTTGTAGTGGTTTCCATTACTGGCATAACTCACTTGCTCTTGCACCTGCTAACCTGCATTGGAATAGGGACAAAGGTTAAACATATGTGGACCACTACAAATATCACAAATTACCTGCACTGGGTGAAATTGTGTTCCAATAACATTCACGAAGAGTTGGTCCAGTCTATTAGTGAGAGCTTCAATTTGAGCATTAATGGCCGTCAGGCCATCTAGGTTTGTGACTCCCATGGCAACCTTGACCTGTTGATTACGGATCCCTTCATGTACAAAAACGTCATTCTGAGACATATTCTCTAAAAGTTTGGTGGCAACCATTTCGGACTTTGACAAGAAAGCCCCACCTGCACCTGCATCCATTGCTCCTCTAAAAGTAGGGAACATCCCATTATAGAATGTTTGTATCAGTAGCCAGCTTGGTATCCCATGATACGGACACTTCTTCTGCAATTCCTTAAATCTCCCCCAAGCTTCATAGAAGGACTCTCCGTCCATCTGCCTGAAACCTTGAATGTCATTTCTGTACTTCGTGGTTTTGCTCAGTGGAAAGAACTTTGCTGGAAAAGACTGAGATAATGTTGCCCAAGTTTGAAATTAATCGTTTAGTACTGTGCCCAACCATGCCTTAGCTCGGTCCCTAAGTGAGAAGGGAAAAAGCCTAACTCGGATAGCATCTGTTGTAACATTATGTATCTTGAAGGTATCGCAAACTTCTAAAAAGTATTCCAAGTGTGAAGTTGGATCCTCTGAAGGCAATCCTGAAAACGGATTGTTTTGCAGCAAGTTGATGATTGCTGGTTTGATCTCAAAATTAATCGTTGCAATTGGGGGGGGAGTCATAGTTTGAATCGCCCCTGCATTCGGTAAATTGTAATCTCTAATCACAGGAGGGGGTGGTTCTTGTAGTGGATCGACTACCCCTCCATCTCTCACATTTGTAGGATTTTCTACCATCGAATCTACACAAAGTAAAAGAGACTTCTTAACTCGGTTCCACAATGACAAAGACTACAAACACTGGATAGAATAATCGTCTAAAGCGCTAGATCAAAATGATTGAGTAATATTGACTTAAAACGCCTTCCCCGGCAACGGCGCCAAAAACTTGTTGTATCTGATTTTACTACAGTTACAAACCAATCGTGCAAGTGTACACTAACATACGCGTAGCACAATAGGATCGAACCCACAGGGAAGGGAAATCAATCACTACTCTCTATTTTCTCTCTAATCTTAAAGACTTAACGAATTCGAGGTTATTTCTATTAATCTACTGATGCGGCAATTAACAAGTAACGAAACTAAAATTGCAATTAACAATTTAAGTACGTGAATTTACTTTAGTAAACTAAACAGGCAGGGAAAAAAGCTTTGAATCATACAATCAAGAGCCAATGTGATACCCGTTTGACAAGTGTAATTCTACAACCTAGTTACTTATATTTGAATTACCCTCTCTCGAGGTGTAACCAGGTGCTTAATTAGTGTTCAATGTTGCTCTCGCAATCACCAATAGTTAATTAAACCATAGGAACAAGACTAGTGTAATTCAGTATTCTAGCGGCTCGGCATGGAATAAGATTACTGTTGTATAAGCTAGGACCAAATCTCTTTGTACCCTACAACTCACAAGTATTGAAAACAATCCAAATCACCATCAATTTCTCAACTTATAGGCAACTCTGAGACATGCTAAGGTTGGCCAGACCGTTGCAATTCAAATTATGTCCGCTTCCAAAACTAAGAATCACATAAGTCATTCAAACATTAGATCAAATATCTATCATGCATTCATCATCACTCCCCTAGCCCTATGAAATTAGCTACTCATAGTAAAGGCAAAAATCATAAAACCAAACGAAATTGCATTAAGATAAATCATAACTATCAACTCTAAACAAAGTCTAGAAAATAAACTCAGAAACATTCTAATAATTCAGAAAAGTAAATCTAACATGGGAAAGTGAAACTAAGGGAATTAGTTTGAATAATAAAGCTATATAATTAGAAAAAGGAATTAGTCTCAATCGATTTGTATGAATTCTCCGAGAAATCTCCTGAATTCTCCTGCAACAGCCGTCTTCTATCTCTTTCCTCTCAATTCTTCTGTCTCTCCCCCTCTCCTTGTCCAGAAAGACCTCAAGACGTGCCTAAATACTAACCCTAAAATTCCTCGCCGACAAGGGTAACGGGCGTTCCCTGACTTCATACAATTCTCGTTAACACCCGTTAACCAGATAAATCGTGTCTGCGCTTATATAAGTAGTAACGGGCGTTACTTATTTTCTTCAATGAAGGGGTAACGGGCGTTACCATTCCTTCTCCAGAACTCATCTCCTCCTGTGGCTATTGACGGGCGTTAATAACTTTGTGTTGCCATCGAGTAATGGGCGTTACTCCTCTGTTTCATCTCACGTGGCTCTCCTGTGCTCGTTAATGGGGGTTACACATCATATGCTATTGTATGGTAACAGGGGGTTACCATCATTCTTTCCGCAAAACATGTGAAATCGTCATGCCTCGCCGTATCGTAATTTCAACACTAAAATTACCTAACACGGCCAATTTAGGCACGTAAAAGCATCAAAGGGCACAATTTGTAATCAAATTAATGCTCAAAAATCATGTAATTTCAACACACAACAAAATACAACTATAATAGTTCTTACATTCAATGCATAACTTAATCAATTTATAGTATGCGTAATAAAAGAAACCAACTGAACCACACGACTCGACAGACTCAACCTCCCGCCTAGCACTCCAAAACCTGCAAAAGAACTGAAAACAAAGCCGGGTTCAGTCTATAAGAGACTGGTGGGTATAAAACAGGGCATAACATATATAATATCACAGAATTTAAACACCCACACATGCACGCCATAATCCTGTGCGAGGTTTTTAAGATATTTCCCAAGTGGGTAAAACAAAGGAAAACAACGCTGGGGATTACAACTATCAAATTCATACATTCCATTCATAAGGTTTCATGGCCCGACGAGGGGGCGTGCATAATCTTCAACCTTCTCCATGTGTGTGCATATCAATTCAATCTTTACATTAGTGATCATTCACATTCATACATATTCGTTCATAATCATAATCATATCATTCATAATTATAAACGCTTACACCTTCTTCCTCCGGGTGGTGGACGAGATTGCAAGGCCCGGCCTCCTAATCATATCAATGTGGCTATTGAGGTTCATGAGTCCTCAAAGCCCAGTTAGCGTTTCCTCGTCAAACACTCCTTGACGAGGTCCGTTTCGCAGTAGTTCATGGTGGAACTAGCACATGGGATCCCTCTCGGCGGCCCGATGCCTCCCCGGATAGCCACATGTACTAAATTCCTGGGCCCATGTTCAGTTCATATCATGCACTCGCTAAAATGATAGGTAGGGGTCATACGTTTGAAATCATTTACCCAAAATGACTCGATATATAAATATACTATTTTGGTTTGAAACATTTCACGTAAGGGATATATTAACTTGATACATTAATCATAAACTTGATACATTAATCATAACATATAATAATACATGTTAGCATAGCATAGAAGTCATAAAAGAGGAGGAGGAAGATCGAACAAACGACGAAAAATGGAACCGAAGTATCAAAAACTGGCAGGACAGAATCCACCCCCATGGATTTTTCCAAAGGGGAAAATCCACCCCCATGGATTCTGGTCAGAAACCCATTTACTCAAATCCACCCCCGTGGATTTGTGTCTGTGGCGAAAAAAAAACAGAAAACAAAGTAAAGTCACGGGAAAGGGGCAAAAATGCAAGAAACCCATTTCAAACCTCTACCAAACATACACAACTCCAAGCTAACACATTAAGATAAGTTCAAACATCAAGAATTCAAGTAATTCATGCCAAGAAAAAAGTTAAAACAAGTTACACATGCAAGAGACATGATCATAAATCATTTTCTTCCAAAACCTCAAAGTTCATAAATGACAAATCCTTTAATACTTAACCACCAATCAAACTAAATCCATACAATTATAAATACATGCTTTAGGGTTATATATAACTCATACAACTCTAGGAAATTCCAAGAAATCAAGCTAGAATCCACAAAATACATCTAACCCTCACTATTCATCATATATAACAATTCTAATTCAAAACATGGTGAAATCATGCAATATTGGACTTGAAAGAACCACAAGGAGATACACATATCAAAAATGGGCTTACGTTTCAAATTGGAGGAGAAAAGGTAAGGAGATGACTCAAATCTCCAAGGTTTGAATAGTTCTCTTCTTCTTTCCCCTTTCTTATTCTTTTCTTCTTGTTGGCAAAAAATGTGGGTTGTAAGGGGGAAGGGATCTCAGTTTTGGGGCTGAAAAGGGGTGAGAGAGAGTGTGCAAGTGGGGTTAGGTCTTTGGGTAGGGTCTAGGTGTGTTATTTTTGGTTCGTAGCTTAGGTAGAGTCATGAATTGTCGTCTTAGGCGCGAGATGCTCTTTCCGGTTGAAATTCGGGAATCCAAATGGTCTTAGAAAAATGTGAGGCTTATCCCGTCGGATCTGAATCGTCGAAATGAGTCCAATGAAGGTGACGGAACTCGATTCCGAGTTCTCGAGCTCAAGATATCATATATGGAACCAAAGGTGCGCTAATTGCTCGTTAGCCCCCGTTTTGGTTCCAAAACTCAAAATAAATTCAAAACTCAAACAAAAGAATCCAAAAACATAAAACGAGAAAAAAGATATGATCATAATAAACATAATTCACTCATACCAAGTTTTGACGAAAAACGGAAATCAAATCGAATAGAAACAACACTCAAACACAATCACATAGGCATAAACGTTTCTAGAATTCATTTTCAAAATTAAACTAATAAGAGATATAATAATTGAAATTATATAAAAATCAATTTAATTGCACATATTGATAAACATATACGTCATACTTGAATAATGGCAAAATTAGGGCGTTACAATCTCTCCCCCTTAAAAGAATCCGTCTTCGGATTCATTGTATCCTATGCAACCAATGAGAGAACCCCGTCTCTCGAAAGCAACAAAGAGAGAGCCCCGTCTCTCAAACAACAAAGAGAGAACCCCGTCTCTCAAACAACAAGGAGAGAACCCCGTATCTCAAATAACAAAACAAGGGAGTCTCCAATACTCCCAAGTAACACAATATAAAACAGTTACATTAAAGAACAAATACCAAAAGGAAGGTATCAAGCATCAATTACAACAATTAAAGTCACGTAAGTCACACAAGAGCAAGTAATAAGTATCATTCATGTCAATCATCAATTATACAAAGAAATTTAACACAGCAAGTGATCAAAGCACATAGCATCAAAATTATTTAAATTAAAATTGCATGTATGCATGTGCTATGGATGCTTCATGTACCGTTCACCATAGTAGAGAAATTTGGAATTGTTAGATTTGTTGTCCAATACATGATCTGCCTCGAAAGCTAGCCCAGTGCTTGACTTGCCTTTAAGTTCTTCAGTGTACCCCGATGAAGGGCTGATGAACCTTTTATTCCTTCTCTGAACTCCACTCCGACTCTTGCTCCTTCTTACCATATCTTATCTGGCGATGTTCTTGGAATTTGAATCTTTTATCTTGGCTAATACTTGAATCTGCTATACTTAAGGGTAACTACTTCCAATCTCTTTAAAGTTCGATCCCCATCCAAAGATGGTAATTACTATGGTTGTCTCCTTCATGAATTCTTCCTCAATCGAGTTGAGGCTCATAGTTCCTATAATTAGACCAACCTTTTCGTGGATCATTTCTCATCTTCTTCTTAGGCTATCCCTTCATCCTCTTAAAGCCTTTAAGGGTGCATCGGTTTCTGGCCCATTCAATTCCCTAATCTAAGATAAAACATTCTTAATGATTCTTGAAGTTTGATCCAAGTCCTTCAATGATCACCCTTTTCGATTCGCCTCTTCTCAAATTTCCTTCCGAATTATCATGGAAAGACAACTGACGACTTAATAATATTGGCTTTGTTACGCATCGTCCGAATCCCTGTAATACATAATTGAATCAACCCCTATTGACACCATCCTATTATATGCTAGTTTGATCCAATTTCTTTTTGCTAACGTTGAGTTAAAAGGTCACGAAAGCTCCCTCATAATTCCATCATCTTCAAAGTCCAAATCCCGTAGCATGGATACCCTTTAGCAATCTTCAACCCAAATTTGGTAGCTTAACTTCCCCTTTGAAGGTTTAACTCATAAGGCCGTTTCATTCCTTTCCTATCCTCATCATTAGAACTTTCATATCTTCCATGGTTTGCATTTCCATTTATCCTACTAAAATACTTCTTTGAGTGAAACCTTGCATTTCAAGTTTGTCTCTTGGTCGTGCTCTCTCTCCCTTAAAAGTTTCCACCTTCTTAGGTCGAGCTTTATCCCCTATCTTATAATCGAATTTCTTGATCCACTCAAAATGAGCAATCCTTGTTAGGGTTGGTGTTCGGTGTGTTACTCACTTTCACTTAAAGTGATAAGTTGAAAGAACATCCCAAATCCTTTACTTTCCAAATTCTCTTCTAATTCTCTCGAAGTCCAATATCCCAATCTCTTTTCTCGTTCGATCCGAACATCTCCGATTCGACCCAAACTCTTAATTTCCGAATTAAAGTTATCCTCTCCGTCTTAGCCCTATCACCAAAATATTCTCCTCCTTCAATTTGGTTTGGCAGAACTGTGATTGAAGTAGTAGTTGAAGTATCACGCGGGGAAGGCATCCTATCAAGTAAACACTAAGGTAATGCATGTCTGGTTAAAATGCCAATGTTATGAAGCACATAGTACACTTGCAAACAATTAAAGATGCAACATGTTGGAGAAATTATATCAATTAGAAATGCGCATATAAATAGAGAAATTTAAATAACATAAAGCGATGTATGATGCACATGCCATTAATATGTTAAACCTGTCACCGTGGTGGTAAGCTTTTAGCTCGGCAACTTGTTCTTCATTTCCTTAATTACGGCTTGATTTGAACTCGTTGGTCATTTTTTATTTTTCCCACAGTCTTCAAATCTCCATAATCTTCTTGCATCAACTTGCATATCTCCAAGACCCGAAATCGCAATTTCTTGAACCCAAGGTCTTCTATGTCTATAGAATCGGTATTTCGACTTACTCCCAAGTATCGACCTCCAAAGGTTGTCTGATTCTTGACCATGATTTTCACCTTATTCGAAGGTCTCTTGGCTTATCCTTTATGAGTTCAAATCGGTGGAATGAACTCGCCCTCTAATTGCTTACACTTGGTTTCACAATCTAATCCAAAAGCTCTTTATCTTTCCTTATCGTTGCCATTTGTTGCTCCATATCTTTGTGTTGTTTGACTTTCTTTAACTTCTCCAAGTTCGATTTCTACCTTGTCCGAAATTTAAATATCCCAAGTCACCACTTCTTTTCCTTGTTCCCCGTACTCAACTTCTAATGTATTGGTTAATTTGAAAATTCTTTCTTGATGGTTTGTATCATTCACCCTTCATTGGTCCTATTATTCTTCGAACTTAATTTACTTGGAAGCTCATCCTCAACGATCTTCGTTGCTCACTTCTGAACAACCTATTTTACCTTAAGTCCTCTTGGTTATCATCACCCCTTTGTCGATCCAAACCTCGAAATAAAGTTCCTTTGAGGTTTTCCATTGCTTCTTTCTTGAATTAAGTAATCCTAAGGAATCCGATTGATTAACCCCGGTAGTATAGGTGTATGTGTTGATCTTGTGAATGGTAGACATCGCACACCCACTACTATCCCTTCGAATACTCATCAACCTTGGTAGAACTTGTCGATTATTCCTACAAGTTGAATTTTCCATCTCGGATTCCATCACTCGAATCATGGCCCAATTAAGGAATGCCACGACTCTTGAATTCTTATATAAAATCCCGGTGCATTCCTTACATCCTTGATGCTTGAATGTAGGACTCATGGCGAGTTGTTGTGATCGTGAGAATTGGCCATGGTTTGTTGTTATATGAATATCCTACAATCACAACTCATCTCAAATATCAATGCATGCCAATTAGTAAGTGCATATGACACATAATTAGCACCAAGAGCAGGTATTTGATGCAAAATGCAACACATAAGTCAACAAAATTTAAATTAAGCACATTCCTCATCAAGTTTCAATTCATGATCAATGCGGTGCACACGTTGATAAGTTGTTCCTATGTCGTATGACCTAGACTTGACATGACACGACGTTAGAAACCCCGGTTTTGTAACCTAGGGCTCTGATACCACTTAAAGATGTAGCGCCCAACGGAAGGCCCCACAGCCCCCGCACCGGGACCCGACCCGCATATGAAATGGACAGTCCATACACGAGCTGAATCACGGCGAACGGGGACTCACTCACACACTAGGCAAGGCGGGAACTAGAACCTTCGAAACCAATTAAACAAAACCAAGAATTAAATGTGAATGCGGAAGCAAAATATAAGGTCAATCATAATGTAGGCAATAAGTAACGGTTTCAACTAACATAAATACCTAGTCATGAATTTTCAAATATAAATCATAAAATACAACTATAATAGTTCGTACATTCAATGTATAACTAAATCAATTTACAGTATGCGTAATAAAAGAATCCAACTGAACCACACGACTCGACAGACTCAACCTCCCGCCTAGCACTCCAAAACCTGCAAAAGAACTGAAAACAAAGCCGGGTTCAGTCTATAAGAGACTGGTGGGTATAAAACAGGGCATAACATATATAATATCGCAGAATTTAAAGACCCACACATGCACGCCATAATCCTGTGCGAGGTTTTTAAGATATTTCCCAAGTGGGTGAAACAAAGGAAAACAACGCTCGGGATTACAACTATCAAAATTCATATATTCCACTCATAAGGTTTCATGGCCCGGCGAGGGGGCGTGCATAATCTCCAACCTTCTCCTCGTGTGTGTATATCAATTCAATCTTTACATTAGTGATCATTCACATTCATACATATTCGTTCATATTCATAATCATATCATTCATAATCATAAATTCTTACACCTTCTTCCTCCGGGTGGTGGACGGGATTGCAAGGCCCGGCCACCTAATCATATCAATGTGGCTATTGAGGTTCATGAGTCCTCAAAGCCCGGTTAGCGTTTTCTCGTTAAAAACTCCTTGACGACGTCCGTTTCGCCGTAGTTCATGGTGGAACTAGCACATGGGATCCCCGTCGGCCCGATGCCTCCCCGGATAGCCACATGTACTAAATTCCTGGGCCCGTGTTCAGTTCATATCATACACTCGCCAAAATCATAGGTAGGGGTCATACGTTTGAAATCATTTACCCAAAATGACTCGATATATAAATATACTATTTTGGTTTAAAACATTTCACGTAAGGGATATATCGGGTCATTTTAGCTATTAGAAGATAAACCCACCTTTACACCTTACCGTATGATACCAAGAAGAAAAGAAGGCTGAAAATAACCTATGAACCCGACACGTCTCCGCTCTGGAGAAGACTGTACAAAGAACAACATAGTGTGGTCATGAGACTTGAGACTCTAAATGAACCATATTAGACGTACGGCAATACATTAACATGATATAGCATGCATAAGAGGTAATAACGTGCCAAGAAAGGTTCATGTATACAATTGGTGTCACTTAGGCACGTAAATCATTCAATCCTTCATCACACGAATGAATCGTGTCCAATCATGGCCATTCATATCATAACACAAAAATCATATCATAAATCCATAATGAGGAGCATAACATGAAATGGATCAAGTTAATGAAGTACATGATTCATAAACAAGAGGTAGCATGAAACAACATGATCATATAATACTCCACGAAACAACATAGAACACAAAAGAGGTAAGGACATTGAAAGAAGTAGCACGTAGGACATATAAGATCATATCTTGCACGTTTCACATCACTTGAATCCATAAACTTGATACATTAATCATAACACATAATAATACATGTTAGCATAGCATAGAAGTCATAAAAGAGGTGGAGGAAGATCAAACAAGCGACGAAAAACAGAACCGGAGTATCAAAAACTGGCAGGACAGAATCCACCCCCATGGATTTTTCCAAAGGGAAAAATCCACCCCCATGGATTCTGTTCAGAAACCCACTGACTCAAGAGGGAAAAATCCACCCCCGTGGACTTGTGTCTGTGGCGAAAAAAAATAGAAAACAAGGTAAAGTCACGGGCAAGGGGCAAAAATGCAAGAAACCTATTTCAAACCTCTAACAAACATACATAACTCCAAGCTAAAACATTAAGATAAGTTCAAACATCAAGAATTCAAGTAATTCATGCCCAGAAATGAGTTAAAACAAGTTACACATGCAAGAGACATGATCATAAATCATTTTCTTCCAAAACCTCAAAGTTCATAAATGACAAATCCTTTAATACTTAACCACCAATCAAACTAAATCCATACAATTATAAATACATGCTTTAGGGTTATATATAACTCATGCAACTCTAGGAAATTCCAAGAAATGAAGCTAGAATCCACAAAATACATCTAACCCTCACTATTCATCATATATAACAATTTTGAATATGGTGAAATCATGGAATATTGGACTTGAAAGAACCACAAGGAGATACACATATCAAAAATGGACTTACGTTTCAAATTGGAGGAGAAAAGGTAAGGAGTTGAGCTCAAATCTCCAAGGTTTGAATAGTTCTCTTCTTCTTTCCCCTTTCTTATTCTTTTCTTCTTGTTGGCAGAAAATGTGGGTTGTAAGGGGGAAGGGATCTCGGTTTTGGGGCTAAAAAGGGGTGAGAGAGAGTGTACAAGTGGGGTTAGGTCTTTGGGTAGGGTCTAGGTGTGTTATTTTAGGTCCGTAGCTTAGGTAGAGTCATGAATTGTCGTCTTAGGCGCGAGGTGCTCTTTCCGGTTGAAATTCGGGAATCCAAATGGTCTTAGAAAAATGTGAGGCTTATCCCATCGGGGTTGAATCGTCGAAACAATTCCAATGAAGGTGACAGAACTGGATTTCGAGTTCCCGAGCTCAAGATATCACATACGGAACCAAAGGTGCGCTAATTGCTCGTTAGCCCCCGTTTTGGTTCCAAAACTCAAAATAAATTCAAAAATCAAACAACAGAATCCGGAAACATAAAATGAGCAAAAAGATATGATCATAATAAACATAATTCACTCATACCAAGTTTTGACGAAAAACAAAAATCAAATCGAATAGAAACGACACTCAAACATAATCATATAGGCATAAACATTTCAAGAATTCATTTTCAAAATTAAACTAATAAGAGAAATGATAATTGAAATTATATAAAAGTAATTTAATTGCACATATTGATAAACATATACGTCATACTTAAATAACGGAAAAACTGGGGCGTTACAGACTATGTGTTATGTAAGATGATTAGTCTTTCGTCATAGGGAAATGGAGTTTCCAGTTATAACACATTGATGATCTTTAATGGGATTAGAAAAATCGAACTGAACCACTAAGATTGTTCATTTTATACTGCTATCTGAAATGAACAAAAATCTCGGGAAGCATTAGTCTCTTAATCCTGTCAGTGTTTCAACTTTAGGCATGTAGAGTTAAACACTATGATGTACTCAGAAGCGAGGTCTCGGTAACGTGTGGTCAAAATACTTTGTACATTCGGTGATTCCATGAAATGTGCTAACGGGTAATACTGATCTAGGAATCTGTGGCCTTGCTGGAAGGTTAAAAGATATCCCTGAAATAGACTTACAAAAGTTCGAATTAAAACTTTGGCCAAAGTACTTCGTGTCTGTGTTACCGAAGTTGTATGTTGAATGTGTCTGAGTTAATTAATACGGATATGTGTGTTCCTATAAGTATTCAAGCAAGAGGAGGTTTTGAGTATTTCATCACTTCTACGGATGATTACTCCAAATACGGATACATTTATTTGATGAGACATAAGTGTGAATCTTTCGAAAAGTTCAAAGAATTTAAGGCTGAATTTGAAAATCAAACTGGAAAACGTATCAAAGCACTTCGATCAGATCGTGGTGATGAGTATCTGTGTAGTGAGCTTCTAGATTTTTCACTTTAAATGAGATTGGAACTCAACTATCTGCACCGGGTACACCCTAGCAAAATAGTGTTGCAAAAAGGAGAAATAGAACTCTGATTGAAATGGTAAGATCCATGATAAGTCCTGCTACCCTGCCAAGTTCGTTTTGGGGGTTCGCACTCGAAATGGAAGCACACATATTTAACCTTGTTCCATCTAAGTCGGTTCTTAAAACACCAATGGAGCTGTGGCGAGGGCAAAAGCCCACTGTCTCCTATCTCCGGATATGGGGAACCCCAGCTCATGTGTTAAGGAAGGATCCAGACAAGTTGGAATAAAGAACAGAGGTTTGCTTGTTCATAGGTTATCCTAAAGGAACAAGAGGTGGTATATTTTACGATCTGAGAGATCACAAAGTGTTTGTAAGCACTAATGCTAAATATCTCGAAGATGATTTCGTAAATGACCACAAGGGGTAGAAGCAAAATTGTGTTAGAAGAAATGACAACATCAGATTTTGAATTCCAAGAACCTATAGTAACTGAAAATATGTTAGATACATATGATGTACTAGATACAACATATGATGCAGGGACGAGTACACAGTAGCCTCGTTGTAGTGGGAGGATTGTCACGCACCTGACAGATACCTAGGATTTACCCAAATGGTTGAATCTGACATATCTGATCCTGTCACATATGATGAAGCTATAAAAGATATAGATGCTGACCGTTAGGTCAGAGCCATGGAATTTAAATTAGATTCAATGTAGTCCAATAAAGTCTGGGAACTTGTAGAGGCGCTTGAGGGCATTAAACCTATTGGATGCAAATGGGTCTATAAGAGAAAAAGGGGAGTGGACGGAAAGGCTGAGACCTTTAAAGCAAGGCTTGTGCCAAAGGGTTATATCTAGAAAGAAGGTATCGATTACGATGAAACCTTCTCGCCTATAGCAATGCTTAAGCTCATAAGAATTCTCTTTTCCATTACCACTCATTATGATTATTAGATTTGGCAAATGGATGTAAAGACTGCTTTCTTGAACAGGCACCTTCAAGAAGAAATATTCATGGCTCAGCCTGAAGACTTTATAGCCAGAAATTAGGAGCATATGGTATGCAAGCTTAATAGATCTATTTATGGTCTTATTCATGCCTCTAGATCATGGAACATCAGATTTAATGAAGCAATTAAATCCTTTGGATTTATACAATTGCCTGATAAACCATGTGTGTACAAGAGACATCATGATACTGTTGTAACATTTTTAGTTATATATGTAGACGATATTCTGCTAATTGGGAATGATACAGGAATATTGTCAGCAGTCAAGATTTGGTTGTCAAATCAGTTTGACATGGAAGACCTAGGTGAAGCCAGTTATATTCTAGGGATCAGATTTTGTTATGATCGTAAGAATAAAATGATTGGTTTACCACATGCAGAATATATAGATAAAATGCTGGCAAGACATAATATGGCTAATTCCAAGAAAGGTTCATTACCTTTCAGACATGGAATTCATCTATCTCGGGGATCAGTGTTCCAAGACTCCTGAAGAGACAGAAGAAATGAAAAATGTTCCGTACGCTTCGGCAATCGTAAGCCTTATGTATGCCATGTTATGTACTAGGCCAGATATCTGCTATGTTGTAGGTCTAGTGAGTAGATATCAGTCAAACTCTGGACCCCAACACTGGATAGCTGTAAAGCATTATAATGCCCCGACTTTTCAGTCGTACAGGTATGGCTTATGTGGTAATTGCGTGTGCGTTTAATTCACTTTAATTACATTATTATTCATTTTATTTTATATTATTTTAAATTCTTGAATATTTGAAATTGTTTGAATTGAATTTATATGAATTCTTGAACTATATGCGCTTGTGTGACTTGTTTGCTTGTCGTTCTATATGAAATGAATTCGGAATTTCGTGGAAATTTAATATGTTGGAGATATACGTGTCATGAATGTGTATACATGCTAGTTTCATATTTTTGGATTCGTTTGATTGCGTTTTAAACTTATTTTGTTGCTTGGAACCAAAAACGGGCCTAACCAGCAATTAGGGCACCCTTGGTTCTGTTTGTGATATCTTGAGCTCGGGAACTCGGATTCGAGTTCAGTCAACTTTTTTGAACTCGTATCGAAGATTCGGGTTTAATAAACTTAGCCTCATGTTTTTCCAAAATTTTTTGAACCTCTGAAATTCAACCGAAATGTGACTCGTCCGCAAAAACTGACACACTTTGCCAAAATTGCCATAACTCCTACAAACCTTGACCAAATTAACCATGGTTGGAGTATTTGGAACCCTAGTTCAGCCCAATATCACTTTCCACTCTCTCCCAACTGAACCACACTCCAAACAAAGAAGAAAACTAAGCCGAAGCTCCAAAATTCCAGTTCCATCTCGCCACTTTGCCCTTCTTGGAGATTAAGAGCTCAAATCTCTTCCAACCTTCAACCAATTTAAAAGGTGAGTTTAGGGTTGTAATATACGTCCATTAATGATCATTTTGAACCATTCATCCCTAATTTTAAGCATGTATTCATGGAGTTTGAAGGAGATGAATGAATAGTTATGTTATATTATGATTTCTTGATCTCATGAATTCCTTGATGATTTTGATTGTTTTAAAGCATGAAAGTGATCAGCTTAGATTCCTTATTTCATTTATGGACATGTATTTTGTGGTAGTTGAAGATTTAATGAGTTGTCATTAATGATACTTGGAAGAAATTGAATGAAATGATCTATTACATCTCCTTTCTCACGTTATGGACTGCTCCTGGATTTTGGGACTGAAATTTGCTGTCATTTGCTGCTTTTCCTTACCTTGTTTGTTGCTTGAGTGTTGGTTGATTTGTGTGTGAGAGTTCAGTCCTGTTTTGCTTTCATTTTGTACCCTATTTTCGCTCTGCTCCTGTTGCTGTTCATCGTCGCGGCCGCGCCGCATTTATGTTGATTTCTTATCGAGGCCGCGATGCCATTCCAGTGGCGAATCTAAAGTAGTGTCACGGCTACGCCATATTTTTATGAAGAATGAGGTCGTGACCACGCCTGTTTTTCCCTTTTCCATGCATTGTTTGTGCATTGTTTTGTGCATGATTCCTTGGTTGTTAATGCATGTTTGCATGCATGGGTACGTGTATATATATATATATATGTTTGCATGCATGAGTTTATTTAATTTGAATTGTTTTATCGTATATACATACATGCAAAGTTGTACGTATATATATCTATATATATTTAAATATGATATTATATATTATTTAAATACATGGTTAATTATATATATATTAAGTATTGTTTAATTTATTTAAATTTTAGAATTAAATTGTTACCTATTTTGTGTTATTTAATTTCCGATCATGACTAGAATATCTTTATTTGCCTATTTTTCTAATCGTAAACATGATATAGTACGTGTTATGTTCGTTATATGAAATTCTTGGATTAAATTGATATGAAATGTGAAGTTATGAGCTTGAATGAATATGAACGTTTCCTTGAATAACGAATTGCTTGTTTACATGCCTTAAAGGTATTAATCGTGCACATGAGCATTGTCATGACATAATATCATTTCTTATGCATTCATATCATGATCATTATATTGCCGACCGTCTTAATTGGTCATATTGAGTCTCACTTCACTTTTCTTGCACAAATTTTGGTCCAGTTGGAGACGAGGCCGGTCAGTGAGGCTCTTATGCTCTCCTTTTTGTCGTTTTAAGGTGGGTTTCTCTACTATTTAGTTAAATAACCCTATATACTCCCAATGTGGAAAGATTTCGGCCAAAATTATTATATGTATATAGAGTCGTTTTCAAGAGTCAATGATTTCAACGTAAAGCCTTTCTTTTATGAATCCTACTGAATATTTTGGCGAGAAATGAATGAAGGCACTGAACGGGGCCCAGGGACATAGCGTGAGAGGCTATTCGGGGAGGCATGGGCTTATGGTGATCCCTTACACTAGTTCCAACCAAACCACGGCGTAACCGGGCCTCATTAGGAGTTAGCAAGGAATGGATGCTGAGCACCATCTGAGGAGTCATGTAACTCCTTTTGGTCAATGAATGGGTGGCCGGGCCTTGCAAACATGTCAACCCCCCCGGAGGAAGAAGGTGTAAATGATCATGAATGTACACAAAGAATGTAATGCATGAAAAGAAAGAATGAATGAATGTTTAATCAATTACACAAGGTGTTGGTTGGAGATATTGCACGCCCACTCGCCGGGCCACGAAAGACTTAATGGAAATTGGTTGTTATAATCCCCTTTGATGATTTCTTTATCTCACCCACTTGGGAAATGCTTTGAAAACCTAATTTGGGATTATAACTTGCATGTGAATGTTTAAATATTGTGTTATATTATACTTATGCCCTGTTTTATACCCACCAGTCCCTTTTGGACTGAACCAGATTGGTTTTCAGTTTGTGCAGGTTTTGGGGATTTGCTAGGCGGGAATCCAAGTCTTTGGGATTTGTATTTGAGTCTAGCATCTCTATTATATAGTACTGTAACGCCCCGGTTTTTCACTTATATTAATACGTCATATTTGTTTATAAATTGCGTAATTGAATTATTTAATTATATGATTAATTGTTTATAAATGTTTTATATTTGATTTAAATTATAAACTGTTGTTATTTTAATTTAATTCATTTTATTTTAATTCGTTACTAAGTGTTTAAATTCTTAATTAAGGTTTAATGTTACCTTAACTATATCTGTAATTCTGTTAATTAATTTCAACATGTTATTCGTTAACTTTAAATTTATTTAAAATAGAATTTAAATTTTAGTTTTAAATTATAATGCTTGAATTTATTAAAGTTATGCGCATGATTGTTTGTTTATGCTTCGTTCTTATATGAAATGATATCGGAATGTCGTGGAAATTTAGTATGTCGTAAATATGTGTGTTATGAACATGCTTATATGCTCGGTTTATGTTTTCGAACTCATTTGAAGTGTTAACGAATTTAATTTGAATCGTGGAACCAAATCGGGGGCTAACGAGCAATTAGCGCACCCTTGATTCCGTACGTGATATCTTGAGCTCGGGAATTCGGATTCGAATTCCGTCACCTCCGTTGCCTTTATATCGATGATTCGGAGACAATGGAACAAGCCTCGTACCTTTTTGAGATCATTAAGACCTCCGAAATCCAACCGTAACGAACAACTTGTGCAAGAGTAACCCTTTTGTTGACTAGTCTTCATGGTGGGACCCCTTAACACCCTCTAACCTAACCATGTTTTAACCCATGACTTGTGTACTTGAGTTAGCCCCTTTCTCCTCCTCTTTCATCAGCAAAAACGAGCCAAACCCTCACTTTTTCTGCAGCAACTGATCGAGAGAGAGTGGAGAGGAAAAGAAGAAAAGAGAAACCTTGACCCTTGTGATTTTGAGCTCAAATCACTTCCTTTCTTCTCCATATCTTGAAGGTATGTATATTTATGTATCCTCTACTCTTTTATACATGATTTCATCCATTAAATGCTTGCTTTGGATCAGATTTGATAAGGGTTTGGGCTAAGAGCATGAATAGGATTTTTGGGGGTAATTACTCTTGTGACCTTACTTGGTTGTGCAGCTGTTTTCCTTGCTTGTAAATGATTATATAAGCTTCTTTCTTGGCCTATTTGTTTCCTAAATGATAGTATATGATGTTAGGATGATTTTCTCTTTAGACACTTTGTTGAAATTATGTGATTTAGAACCCCAAACTTGATGATCAAAACTGCCTCCCCTGTTTTGGAACTGCTGTGACGTTTTGTGGCTTTTGCTTGATCAAATGACCTTCTTTTCGTGTGAATTTGCATGGATATGATTTACACTCATTGCTATATATGTTAGCATTCATGTTGCAAGCCTTTGGATCCATTTTGAGCCCCAAAACCGTAGCACAATACCTGTTCGGTGCATGGTTTATGACAGACCTGCTGCTGTTGCATTTTTATGGTTCGTTGGTCATTCTAATGTGCTTCAATTCATGCCATTTTCCATATATATGATGTATATTAGTTGTTTAGTATGTTATCATGCATTCCCCAAGGTTTTAGGTTCAAATTCAACCCCTAAGTACTTGATCATGGCATGATTGAACAATTGAGCTCATATGTGCGGTTTTGGCGACCCAGATTTGCTGCATGGTTTTGGTGCTCTTAACGTGTGATTTGGACTCTGAACTCTAAATGAAAAATTCTCCTAACATGATAAATATGTTTTATATCAAGTTTCATAAGATTTGGAGTTGATTTGGTATGTTTTTGGGAATGATTTTGTATAGGGTTTGTTTGCCGGTAAGCTTTGTTTGCGTTTTTGGGTCTGTACCGTGACACCCCCGTGTCTCATTTGCCTTGTAAGGTGAGACACCCCCGTGTCATGCCCTTTTTGCAGGTCTGTACTGAGACACCCCCGTGTCTCAGTGTATTCAAATTGAGGGACACGGGCGTGTCCCTCCCCCCTGCGCATTTCTTATCTTTTCCTTTTCGGTTTTTGATTGTTTCACCTCTTTAACGCCTTTATCTTCATTCGTGATGAACTATGAACTTGTTTTACTATGTGTTAAGAGTATGTTGGTTTGATTTCATAACAATTGGATGAGATTTAGGCATGCTTTTATTGAATGCCGTTTATGTGCGTTTTGTGTCGTTTATGATTTCCGTAACCTATTTCCCCTATCATATGATTTCTTCTTGCTCTCAAATTTTGGAAATATGTTATAATATGTAATATGATGTATGTAGTGGAGTTTTGTGAAGGATATGAACTCGTCTGAATACGAATGCTTCATTGAATGAATAAATCGAATGTTTATATGTCTTTAAGACTTTAATAGTGCACATGAACGTGTTCATTACATTATAGCATCTTTTCTTCATTCATATCATGATCATTACATTGCCGAGTGTCCTATTTGGTTCATTTGGAGTCTTAAGTCTCACGAACATGTTACGTTGTCTTTAGTACAGTTTATCTCCAGGATGGAGAAATCTTGATCAACTAAGCACTCGGTACTCGTATCCTTGTATCGTCATGTTTCAGGTGAGGGTGTTTTCGTTTTAGTTACGTATTAAACCCTACAACCGTATGTGACATGCTTTGGCCAAAAACCTAATATAGTTATATATATGGTTTTCAAATGAAATATATCGAGTAAATATTGATCGAGTAAACCCCTTTCAAATGAATTATGAAATATGATATGTTTCACATGAACTGATATGTTTTGGCGAGATTATGCATGTATGTTATGTTCACAGGCCCAGGAATTAGTACATGTGGCTATCCGGGGAGGCAAGGGCCGACGGTGATCCCATGTACTGATTCCATTATGTTAACGGCGAAACGGACCTCATCAAGGAGTTTTTGACGAGGAAACGCTAACCGGGCTTTAAGGCCTCATGAACCTCATAGCCACAATGATATGTTTAGGTGGTCGGGCCTTGCAAACCCGTCTACCACCCGAAGGAAGAAGGTTGGAACTTGTTTTATGAATATGGTTATGTTATGATTGATATGCACCGTGCGGGAAGGTCGGGACACGGATTGCCCAAACGAATATGTTTTATGATGTGATATATGATCCGCGTGTATTATGATATATTGCATGATCACCTATCTAAAATATTAGTGATATGTGTCGTACACAGTCGGTGGTTGGAGATGATGCACGCTCACTCACCGAGCTTTAAGTTTATGTATGAATTATGAACGTAATGAATTAATATGTTTAGTCGTAAAATCCGAGTATTGCTTCGTTATTCTCTTGCCCTTTTGGGAATTAATTTCAAACAAAACCTTGCTCGGGATTTACGACTTGCATGTGCATGTTTATATGTATACGTATATCGCTCCTGCTCACTCAGTCTTCTAGAGACTGACCCTCTCCCTCCCCAACCTTTCAGTGCGCAGGTTTGGCTTTGGAGTCTCGAGCTAGGCGGAGTGTGTTGAGTCTTTGAGTTGGTCAAGTTAAGTTAGAAGAGTCTTTACACTCGCATATGTATCTAAGTTATGTATGATCCAATTCCGCAATATTGAACTTGAATCTTATGTATTTGTTATTGAATTGCTTTATCGGACTTGGTTATGAATTAAAAGAGGTCTGAGGAGCCCAAGAATGCTTGCGGTTTGTGTGTTTAATTTCTGCAGGCCTGTGGCCAATGCATATGTTTGGATCTAGTTCTCCGTTGCATTATGTCTTGTTGATTGGTTTTAAATTGCAGGGTCTAAGTTCCGCCTAGCTTAGGGGGGGTTATTTTATTTGTCTCCCGTTCGCTATGGTTTGATACGGGTGCGGACTCCCCATTTCGTTACTCGTGTTGAGCCATAGTGCGGGGGATGTGGTGCCTCCCGTGCGGGGTGCTACATCTTTAAGTGGTATCAGAGCCTTGGGTTGCAAAACTCGGGTTCACTTGTCGTGTGGGTCAATCTAGGTCGTTCGGCTTAGGAACTATATGACAATGTGTGCATTGCATCGACCCTGAACATGAAATTTGGCTTTCCTTTTGACTTTTGTTGAACTATTTACTGCATTATTATATGGATACTTGTCTTTACTGTTGAATATGTGCCATGAGCATGCACTAATCGCATGCATATACTCTCGAAGTAAGTTGTGATTTATAGGGTATGAAGATAATCTCAAACCACGGCCAGATTCTACGACAAAAACGGTCGATTGCAAGCTTTTTCTGAGGCATGGAAGATAGGAAGGATACACCCAGGAAGAATGTAGACAATTCGAGATGTGAGGCTTTCTAGACGGAGCTAGAGTTCAAGGATTAGGATCCAGAATGGGAAGATCGAATCTAGAGAGGTGGTGGTGGAAGGACGCTTGGTGAAATAAGGACTGATTGTGAGATGGTTATGACTTAGAAGATCGACATATACGGCCCTGCCACATCAGGTGCCTTTAATTGGATTTAACGGGATCTTCAACCTAAGGAATGAAGTGAACAAAACCTTGAAGGTATTTTGGTCTCGGATTCGGATCATAGAAGGGGTATCAATAATTGAGAGGAATTGAGGTAAGATGGGTTCGGTAGAAATTATGAACCAAGGGTTGACAAGGAAGGATTTCTGATTAAGCTTAGTGATTTGAAATCGAGTTTGTCGAAGTTAAGGCCGGGAAGAGTTGGATTTGGGTGCTTTGAACTTTAATTAAGATGGGAAACGAGTCTGGAAGGGAGTAGAGAGAGTTGAATTGGAATATATGGAGCAATAAATGGGAACGGTAAAGAAAGGCGAAGACTCTTTGCAAGGAAATCATGCGCTCAAGTATCAGCAATTGAAGGTGAATTAAACTCTTAAAGGACATAAACGGGATTCTTGATCGAGGTGACGACTGGAAGTAGAGGTCGAATTTTGAGGAGAAGTTTGAATGCTAACTCCTTGGACGTGGAAGAATTAGGGATCAAGAAATTGCAACCTCAGACAGTGGAAGATATAAGTTGATTTCCAACGATTCCTGGAAATCTCGAAGACCGTGGGAAGGACAAGGAGTAATCACCAAGTCAAAGTAACCTCGGGATTGGAGGAATGAGGAAAAGCTACCGAACTAGCAACTTACCACATTGGTGACAGGTTCCAAAACATTCATAGCACGTGCATCATACTTAGCATCAATTATTTATTCTTCTTTACTTATGTTCATGCGTGCAGTTCTATTTGATTTCGTTGCTCTAATGTGCGCATAAGTGCTTGAGGTAAACGTGACACATGCATTGCCATCTTTACCCGACATGCATTTTAGTGTTTACTTGATAGGAAGCTCTGGCACCTCATTTGTCAAGTATCTCTTCGCTCAAACCATATCTGAGTTAAGGGAAAGGAAATAATGGGGTGACACATGACAAGAAAGACGATTTGGGAAATAAAGAACTTTAGGTAAGGGGTAGGTTGGTGGAAAGGAACCCCGAAGGAAGGTGAGATTAGATTTGGCTTCGGAGTGTTCGGATCGAATAAGAATAGAGGAAGGAGTCCCGCACCTCAAGAGGATTAGAAGAGAAATGAAAAGGCGAAACCTTTGGGTCGTCATTGTGGTTAAAACCTCCCTAATGGAAGTGGCTCCTCAAGAATTTCAATGAAAGGAGGATTAATGGAGTTTGACATGTAAGGGCAAAAATTTTAAGGGGGAGTGCACGATCGAGAGATAAATTAGAGGATGGAAGTGATGCTCGAAGAAATATGTTAGTAGCGACAACGAGAATGCAAACTAAAGGGGATCTCGAAGTCCTAAGGGTGTTCATTGGAAACGAATACGACGACTGTAATGGTTAAGTTATTAAGAGAGATGCTACGATGCCAAAGTAGGGTGAAGATTTTTCGAGATATAAGGGAAATGGTTCATTGAACATTTCTATGTATGGAATTCCGATTTGGGGGTGATGAAATTATAAGGGAGTTTCCGTGACCTCCTAAGTTAGAATTAACAAAGGAAAATCGAGTCAAGCTATCATATAAGGGGATGGTGTCAATCAAGATTAATTCAATGAAGTATGAAGGGGTCCAAGACAATATTATCGAGTTATTAGTTATTTCAACGGTAATCCAGAAGGAAACTTAAGTAGGGACCAAATAGAAAAGGATGATAATTGGAGGATTGACCTCAAACTTCAAGAATCATCAAGAACCTTCTGTCCTTGATTAAAGAAAAATGGGACCAGTTATCGAATATAACATTGAGGGGGTCAAAAGGGAATGAACGGACAATAGGAACGGAAGGTGGGAAAAGATTTGTGTTGAGAGAGACCATAAGAATAAACATCGTAAGGTCGGGATTGAATCATCAAGGTTGCCCAGAGTGGTTATCCTCGGGGATATGTTAAGCACCGATATGGGTAAGGATGGAAGATATGGACTGGATATCGGAACAAATATTCTAAATACAAAAGTGAATGTCAATTGGATTACTTGGAAGAGTTAGTCCGACTGAAAGAAAATAATAGAGGTTGAGGAAGGATTGAAGAAGTTGAGTAGCAGTACAAGTCAGAAAGGATCTAAGAATATAATCTTTAAAGGATTCATCAATCGCTTCACCGGGGTACCCTGAAGAGGTTCAAGACAAGCTGACCACTGAGCTTATCTTCAGGACAGATCATACACTGGACAACGACAACTCACAATTCTAAATTTCGCAACTACGGTGAACGGTACTTATAGCATCCATGATACATGCATCCATGCAAATTTAACTTAAATAATTTTTTTTTTTATGTTAGGAGCTTTGACTCCTTATCGTGTTAAATTACTTGGAGTAATTGATAATCAACGTGGGCGTCTTACGTGATTTTAATTTTGGTTTTTTCGTGTGTTGCTTGGGAGTATTGGAGACTTCCTTGCTTTATTTTTGTTCGAGAGACGGGGTGCTCTCTTTGCTTGCGAGAGACGGGGTTCTCTCATTGTTGTTGGAGAGACGGGGTGTAACACCCCGACTTTTTGGCCGTACAGGTATGACGTCACGAGTGGGTTTAGATCGAGAGTTATGTGATTTATATGTGTTTTAATTGCTAAGTGATTATTTAATTTATTAATTTCATGAACTAATTGCTACAATGTGACTTAATTGTGATTCTTACTTAAACTCGTTTTAATATGTATCCTTACTATTAATGTTTTATTTCGGTTATGTACGTAATTGATCTTATGTGAAATCCTTGGACTCAATTGAACTTTGAATTGGACCCCAATTACTTATCTACCACACCTTGCGGCCCTAATTGAACCGCTTAAATTCTCAAAGGACCAAAGTGAAAATTCTTCCCTTCTCCCTCTCCATTTACACGATATATACACACCCACACCCCATTCTTCTTCTTCTTATTTTTCTCTCAAAATACAAGACTCCAAACCCCTTTTTCTTCTTCTCTTCCATCGATCCAAGCAAGACCAAGGAAGACAAGATTTTCAAGCTCCATTCTTTCTCCTCAAACTCAAGCTTCAAGCTCTCCATCTTTTTCCTTTTCGTATCCTATTTTCTTCCAAGGTATAATGTGAATTTTGAGTATATATGCCATATAAGACAAGGTTTGAATTTCTTTGAGTTTGAAGCATGAATTTGTATGTGTTTGATGCTTTAACACTTGAATCCATGAATTGCATGCTAGATTGTTGATATTCTTGGAGCAAGAATGTCTATATAAGTTGTATGTATATTTATGTGTGTATATGAATGTGGGTTATGAAATTTGATGGTATAATTCATGAATTTATGAGTGATATGTGGATATATGTTGTATTTAGTTGTTGTTGTTTGATTTTGGTTGATTTGGGAGCTCCTTGGGCATTCTTGAAGCTTTTTTTCGCGTCTACCCCGTTTCCCCGTCGCCAAACGCAGCTGCTGGAATTGGGGGTGGCGCCCGCGACCGTTTTGTGACCATTTTTGGTCGCTGTCGCGACCAACAATTCGAAACTTAGCTAATTTTCAGTCGCGGTCGCGACTGATTTTTAGTGCGATTTTGTCATGGCCGCGACTCCCTCGTCCGAACTCCAAATGACCTGATTTTTGAACTCACGGAAACTTATTGAAGTATAGAATATTCTCCAATTGGAATCACTTCAATATCGTTTCTCATTTGTGAGATATGATCAATTATTTTTGGTGTCGCCACTTTACCGGAAAACTACTTTCATCCAACTGCGGGCCTACGCCATTTTCACCTCGTTTTGAACCATGGTTCGTGCCATATATCCTTGGAAAGATCTATGTGTATAGTTTCATACCCAACAAGAAAAACTTAATTCCAATTTCTAGAACTCAAGATATTCCCATTTTCCTACAGCTTGTGCAATTTCGATTATTGTCAACTTTTACCGAACTTTGCCTAAACCTCCCTTCTTACGTTCCTTTCACCCTCTTGGCTCCCATATGTGAAATATATGACTTGTATGCTTGATTAATTGAGGATATATGATATAATTTGATATGATTATGGATTTTATACTATCAATTTAATGTGTGAACGTTTAAGTGCTTTAATATGCTCTTCTTTGCAATTATTGTTTCCTTTATGTGCTTAATGGATTCCCTTCACCTTAAAATGATTCTTAAATATGGCTAACATGTATTATAAAGTGTTATGGATATGTTGTATTCTGGGGATGGCTTTTGCTATGAAAAATCGATAAGGACATGAGTTATGCGTACATGATTGCAATTCTTAATCGCATTCTCTATGTGCTCAATAGCTTCTAATTGATTTATATGCCTTGTTAATATGTATTGTCTTGTATTATGAACTGAATGATTGATCATGTATGCACCACTCCATAACATTTTAGGATTTATTCTCTATTATATCATCTCATAACATATCATACCACTTCATGAGAATTGTCGTGCGTCTATGTGGTTTCATATTGAGTCAATTCTCACGAGCACACATTGTTCCTTCTCTTGTACAGTTGGTTTCCAGGGCGGAGACTTCCAAGTTGAATAGGCACCCACATTAATTATGCTTTGTCTCGTGGTATTTCAGGTGAGGGTGTTTTCGTTCTAGATATGTATTAAACCCTACAACCTAATGTGATAAGTTTTGGCCAAAAACCTTATGTATATATATATATATATGTTATTTTCAAAGTGGAGTTATCGAGTAACCTTTTCTCCAAAATTATGAAATATGTTATGTATCTTATGAATTCAAATATTTTGGCGAGATTATGTATGTATGTTATGATTGCACGGGCCCAGGGACTTAGTGCAAGTGGCTATCCGGGGAGGCAAGGGCCGATGGTGATCCCTTGTACTAGTCCCACCACATTTACGGTGATACCGGCCCTCGCTAGGAGGTTTAGTGGGGAATGGGAGCTGAGTGCCCTTGGGGGATTCATGTACCCCCATTGGCCTATGTATGGACTGGTGGTCGGGTCTTGCTAACCCGTCCACCACCCGGAGGAAGAAGATTGGAACTTATTTTATGATTATGAGTATGTTATGATTGTTATGCACCGTGCGGGAAGGCCGGGACATGGATTGCCCAAACGACTATGTTATATGATTTTTGTGTATTATAATATACTGCATGATCACGTATTCAATGTATTAAAGATATTTATCGTACATGGTCGGAGTTTGGTTGGAGGTGATGCACGTTCACTCGCCGAGCCTTATTGATTTTGTATAAATGATGAACCTAATGAATTCAATATGATTAGTCGTAAAATCCGAGCATTTCTTAGTTATTATCTTGCCCTTTTTGGGAACTAACTCTAAATAAAACCTTACTCGGGAGTTATGACTTGCATGCGCATGTTTCTCTATATATGTATAGCTCCTGCTCACTCAGTCTTCTAAAGACTGACCCCTCTTTCCCACCTTTCAGTTGCTTGCAGGTTTTGCTAGGCGGAAGTCAAGTTTTAATCTCTTGTCGAGTCACTTGTACACTCGAGTCACATTTTACATTCTTTTATGATTTAATTGTATTTCCGTTATGTATTGGTCCTCTGTGCCAATTATGATTACTGTTGTCTATTGAATTCGGGACAGGTTGCATGCCTAGTTGAACCCGTTGTTAGGATGCTTGGTGGATTTAAATTATGTACTGGAATTGTTGGGCGTGTAACCATGGTTGAAAATTTTGAATTATACGTTATTTCTTCCGCTTTACATTCTAGGTATTCTTGATTTATTTGGTACAGGGTTAGATTCCGCCTAGCTAGGATATCTTTTATTTTGGTCTCCCGTTCGCTATGAGTCCATTTCATGCTTGGATTATCCATTTCACGTGTGGACTAGACTTATAGTGCGGGGGATGTGGCGTCTGTCGTCCCGGGTGCTACATCCTTAAGTGGTATCAGAGCCCCAGGTTGCAAAACAAGGGTTCCTTGTGTCGTGTCATGTCAAGTATAGGTCGAACGGCTTAGGAACAATGTGTCAACGTGTGCACCGCATTGATCATGAGCATTATTATTGAAATTTGATATGGAAATATATTGTTAAATATGTTTAACTCAAATTTTGTTAATTTACGTGTTGCATTTTGCATTAATGCGTGCTTTTGATGCTAATTATGTGCCATATACATTTACTAACCGGCATGCATTATATTTGAGTTGAGTTGTGAATTGTAAGATATCACTATAATATCAAACCACGGCCAATCCCTACGATTACAAGCACTTAGCACAAGTTCCTCCTTCAAGTGTGGGCGATTTGAAGAAGAGCCTATGAATTTAAAAGGCTTTGGGTGATTTGGTGATTTTTACGACTGGGGCATTGGTTGAGAGTTCGAGTTCAAGAAGGAATTAAAGTTTGGGTGAAAATTTGGAGTGGAGGAAGCAATAGTAAGAGAGTGTGATGTTTATATCCATGAAATAAACACATACCTCTCTATACCGTGAAAGGGAGTTGATCAACCGGGCGTGCGATTCGTTTCATTTAAGAAGGAGACAAAAAGGAAATTTGAAGGTACTAAAGGTTCAACATTCGGGTTTAGAAGACTAAAGAAGAAAACCTTTAGTTAAAAGAAATGATCCGAATTGAAGCTAAGGACCGAGGAGCTTAATTATGGAAAAAGGAAAACTTACAATTTTCAAATAAGAAGTAAGTTAGAGAAAAGAAACATGTCGAGATACTTCAGGTTTTGGAATGAGACTAGTGTTAGTTGGAAGAAAACTAGAAACCGTTCCACTCTCGGAATTTTAAAGAGGATGCCCAAGATATTTTACTTAACTATTAAATTCATTAAATTTGGCTCGGGATGGAGAAAATTTGCAAAGTTGTAAAGTTGCTCGACTGTGGAAAATCTTCAAGGTTGGAGCGAGGCAAATCGGCAAAGCAGAACTTCTGAATAAATCAAGTTTCAGAAGCCGAGTTCGAGAAGAAGCTAGATTTGAGAAGAGTTAAAGAAAATCGAACCAACACGGTGAATGCAAACCTATGGGAGAATGCTAACGGTTTTATCTTCATCCGGATAGGAGTTTAACTTCTAGATCCAAGATGAATTGTCGTATGGTGAGGTTGAATTGGAAGATATGGAATAGAAAATGGAAACGATCAAGAAAGGCAAAGAGCTTTTAGAGGAAATGGTGAAGTCAAGTTTAAGCAAGTGGAGGATGAGTTCATTACACCAATTTGAACTCATAAAAATAAGTCAAGAGAACGTTGATCAAGGTCATAATCAAGGTGAAGATTCGGACAATTTTTGGAAATCGATACTTGGGAATAATTCGAGATACCGATTCTACGGTTATAGAAGACTTTGGTTTAAAGAAATTACAATCTCGGGCTATAGAGACACACAAATTGATACAAGGAAAACTTATGAAGATTTTGAAGACCGTGGGGAAAATGAGAGATTATCAATAAGCTCAAACCAAACCCGTAATTAAGGACATGAAGAACAAGTTCCCGGGCTAAAGCTTACCACTACGGTGACAGGTGTATTGCATTCATGGCACGTGCATCATACGTCGTATTAAATTATTTACTCTCCTTTATTTATATGTATGCGTGCATTTCTACTTGATAATTGCTCCAATACGTAGCATCTTTAATTCATATAAGTGCTTCAACATGTTGTATTTTTAAATTGGTTGTATGGGTGATATGTGCATCGGCATCTTAACCCCACATGCATTTTAGGTGCTTTATTGATAGGAACTCTTCCCACTTTACTTATCAATCATTACTCCAACCAAGACACAATCAAATCATGATAAGGAAAGGAGAATAATTGGATTGCGAAGTGTGGAAAAAGGGAAAGAACAATTAAGAGGTTGGGAGAAGTATCTGGGAATTGGAATGGAAAAAAAAAAAAGGGTCACTACTCCTACTGGTCGCTTCAAGGAAGCCGAGTTGAAGAAGTCGAGAATCTTTAAAGTAAGAAGCAATGTTACGAGCTAATGGATAAGAATAGGCATTCTTAAGGGGGAGAGCCGACCGGGAAATAACTTTAAATTGATGAATTGGCTCAGAGGGATTTCTTTCAATTGAAGTAACAAAAAGGTAAGAGTTGTAACTTGATGACTTTCAAGATTGGTTGAAAAAAATGTAAGAATGATTTTGGAAAGAGTATAAGTTTCAATGGTCGGAAATGAGTATTCAAGGAATAATAGAAGATTTAGTACTCTATTAAATTTCAAACCAAGGTGAATGAAGTTCCCAGAATAATAACGGAATGGATAAGTCTTGGAAGAGGTAGAGATGGAATTAGGGAAGGCTTGGGAATATATACAGCAAGATGTGGTAAAGAACAATTGATGGTAACTCCGGTTGCAAGGATAGTGTTGAGCAACATGTTTCAAGCCGATCGGATTGTCGTAATTGGAGATGTAACTGAGAGCCTGTTCAATTAAGCATTAGGAGTGTAGATTTAGGGAGAAAGGTATAACATGAATAAGATCGATTACCGGCTCGTGAGTCATTTTCCATGACGAGTCGGGGATGCTATTATAATGGGAATAATTGGAATTTTGAGTTATCAAATGACTAGCTTAAGCAACCGAACAAGTCAAAAATGAGTCGTGGTGAAGAACAAGTTAATTAGATTAAGGTAAGCGCACTTTCAAGAGTGGAATGTTGGATCGTGGTGAATTGGTAAGAATAAGGCAATATGTAGCACCCGAGCGCAAGGTGCCACATCCCCCCGTACCGAGACCCAACCCGAATATGAAATGGACGATCCATACTCGAGCTAAGTCACGACGAACGGGGACAAACACACACGCTATGCTAGGCGGGCTAACCCTTAAACCATAAAATCAGAGTAAACATTAAGTGCGGAAGCAATAACTGGCCATAAAATAGACATTGATCATTCAAGCTCCCAAAAGCTAGCCATATACATTAACAAATGCCATCAAGGCTCAAACAACAAGTACGCTCCAATCTTATTCATATACAATAATCCAATGTGTAATATGTGAGTGTAAGACCAAAATACAAAGGGCTAGAAATGAAAGCAAGACCTATGACCCGAATTCCCGCCTAGCTCCCTTGACACCTGCACAACACAACTAAAAGCCAAACGGGTTTAGTCCTAAAGGGACTGGTGGGTATAAAAGCAGGGTAATATATAGTATATGACAGTATTTAAACAATCACATGCAAGCTATAATCCCAAGTGAGGTTTTGAAGAATTTCCCAAGTGGGCGAATAGAAATCATCAAAAGGGATTATAACAATTCATTAACATTAGGTCATTATTGGCCCGGCGAGTGGGCGTGCATTATCTCCAACCAACACCTCGTGTAATTCATTAACATTCATTCATTCATTCTTTTCATGCATTTCATGCATTTCATTCTTTCGTGCGCATTCAATAACATTTACACCTTCTTCCTCCGGGTTGGTGGCGGGTTCGCAAGGCCCATCCACCCATTCATTGACCATAAGGGGTTACATGACTCCCCAGATGGCACTCAGCTCCCTTTCCCCGCCAATCTCCTGACGAGGTCCGGTACCGCCGTTCATTAGTGGGACTAGTGTGAGGGTTTACCGTCAGCCCTTGCCTCCTCCGGTCACCACTCACACCAAGCCCCTGGGCCCCATTCAGTGCATTCATTCATTCATTCATTTCTCGCCAAAACATTAGGTAGGATTCAAGAAATAAGGGCTTTACGTTGAAAACATTTACTCTTGAAATGACTCTATATACATATATATACTTTTGGCCGAAAACTTCACATTGAGGGTATATATAGGGTCATCTATTTACATAGAAGAAAAACCCACCTTAAACGGCAACAAGGAGAACACACGAGCCTCACTGACCGGCCCCGTCTCCAACGGACTCAAAATCTGTGCAAGAAAGGTGAAGTGAGACTCAATATGACCAAATAAGTCGCTCGACAAATGTTATGATCATGATATGAAGGTATAAAAGCTAAATTATGTTATGAAAATGTTCATGTGCACTATTAAGGAATTTAAATCATATAATCAAGCCATTCATTCATTCGTTCACTTTCATTCAATTCATAAATTCACATTTCCAATCAAATTACTTCAAGAATTTAAATATGAGCATAGCACGTATTCTATCGTATTTACAATTAGAAAATAGACTATTAAATACATTCAATTAAATTTAGGGAATTAAATAAAACATGAAATAGGTAACAATTAAATTCTATAATCAATTAAATCAAATAACATTTAACATTTAATAAATATATATAAATAGATATCTCAACATATAATATATATATATATATATATATATATATATATGTATATATATTATAATATATTACATACATGTATGCATGCTACGTACAACACGGCAACAACACTACATGCATGCAATTTTTAATTTTAACTAAATTCCATGAAAAGCGTGCATGCATGCATGTATATCTATATATATATATATATAACTAACACATATACCTGCATGAAAATGAAATGTAACACACACAAATACATAACATGCATTACATGCATTCATGCAAGGAAGGAAGAGAATTAAAGAAGCAGTAGCAGCAAGAGCAGTTTCACAGCAAAGCAGCAGTTTCCAGGAGTGATCTCCCCGCCCGGGGAGATTTTCAGAATCAAAAGTCCCCGCCCGGGGACTTCCATGCTCCGAACCTTCTGTACTAGGGCTCCCCGACCGGGTACTTTCATGTACAAAATCTCCCCGGCCGGGGAGATGCAACAGAAACTAAAACGCAGCAGCAACACAGACTCAAACCCACCCCTATTTTTCTTGGTTAAACGCAGCAGCAAGAAGGCAGTGAACTGGAGCATGAAATGCAGCAATAAAATGGTATGGAAGGCAACAACAAAATAGCTTTAACCTACCCACAAAACTGACAGCAAAGGCAAGAAACAGCGCAGCTGTGACAGCAACTTCCATACCAAAAAACAGGGCATTCCTCACACGAAAACAGGGCATTTTTTATCTCAATTAATCTCAACAAGTTCAGGCCAATTAAGCTATCTAAAACGCAGCAAAACATCACAAATTCAACATGTATAACAGTTCCACAAGAGTTCATACGAGAAAGGAAGACATACGTGGCTATTTCATGAAAATTTCTTAAAAGCCATAAGTGAGATCTTATAAATACCTCAACTACCATGAAATTAATGATCATAAATGAGAAGAAGACATCAAAACAGTCACTTTCAGGCTTGGAATCATTCAAATCCATTAAGAATCGAGGAAGATCAACATAAATGCTCAAAATCGGCTATATTGCAAGCTCAGCCAAAAATGCATGAAACCATGATCAAATTTAGGGATGAATAGATGAAAATGACTCATATTGATTATACATAACATATCTAAGCTTACCTTGTTGATTGGATGAGGATTGGATGAGATTTGAGCTCCAAAATCTCCAAGGAAAGCTAGGTTACGGGAAGAAACTGGAGAGTAGTGACTTTGGCTGAGAGTTGTGGTTTGTGTGAGGGTTAGTTCGGTTAGGGAATAGTATATCAGGTTAGGTGGTTGAGTTAGGGTTCTATAGCCTCCAACCATGGTTAATTTGGTTAAGGATTGGATGAGATATGGCCAATTTAGTAACAAAGGGTCAGTTTAGTCGCTGTTTCGTTTTTCGGTTGAAGTTCGGTGATTCAAATGACTCTGGAAAATTATAAGGCTAAGTTCACTAAACTCGAATTTTCGTTGCGAGTTCAACGAAGTTGACGGAACTCGAATCCGAGTTCCCGAGCTCAAAATATTAAATACGGAACCAAGGGTGCGCTAAGTGCTCGTTAGCCTCCGACTTGGATTCCAAAATTCAAATTAAATCCGAAACACATGCAAATGAATCCGAAAATGCAAAAACGAGCAAATATTCATGTACAAGACACGTATAAATCCAACATATTAAATTTGCACAAAATTCCGGTATCAATTTAAATAGAAACGAAGCACGTAAATGTCACTCATACACAATGAAACAATAAAATTCATAACATTAACAAGTAATATATAATTTAATTCGTATATACCTATAATATAAGATTGCATGTACTTAATTAAATATAACATGCATGCAATAATTAAAATATAACATGCATGCATTAATTAATTCAATTAATGAAAAGGGACGAAATTACTTTAAATATTAATATTAATAACTTAGGATATAAACATAATTAACGTTTAATATTTTTAAAATAAAAATAAATATATATAAAACACATATAAATAATTATTTCGCGCAATTAAGGAGCACACAAGTTATTCACAAAAATTCAAATTCAAATATTGCATATATTTCAATTAATCACTTATTTAACAATTAAACAATGAAATTTCATTATAGAAAACACTAAAAACCAATTAATTTGCACAAATTAGTAAACACATATGTCATTTTAAAATACTGAAAAGTTGGGGCGTTACAATCTCACCCCCTTAAAAAGAATCCGTCCTCGGATTCACTAAATCGATCGAACAAACAATGAGAGATTCCCCGTCTCTCACAAGCAATACGGAGAGCCCCGTCTCTCACAAACAACACTGAGAGAGAGCCCCGTCTCTCTAGCAACAATGAGAGAACCCCGCCTCTCGCAAGCAAAGAGAGCACCCCGTCTCTCAAGAAAAATAAGAGAATCCCCGTCTCTTACACACAACGAGAGCACCCCGTCTCTCAACCAAAATAAACAAACAACAAATAAACAAAAATAAAGCAAGGAAGTTTCCAATACTCCCAAGCAACTCACGCAAGATCATAATTGAAGTCACATAAGGCACTCGAAGCAAGTAACAAATATCGTTCACGTTAACTATCAAATACTCCAATCAAATTGAACAAGGTAAGAAATCAAAGCACATAAATTAGAAATTCTTCGAATTAAACTTGCATAAATGCATGTATCATGGATGCTACAAGTACCGTTCACCGTCGTTGCGTAGTTTAGGGCTATGAGTTGGTTATCCCCTGTATGATCTGCCCCGAGAGTGAGTTCAGCGTTTACCTTGTCTTTAATTTCTTTAATGTAACCCGGTGAAGCCATGATAAATCCTCTTCGATCTTTAATCATTTCCCATAATCTTCATTCGATCAAACCAACTCTTAATACCCGAACTTTGATCCCCCGTCTACCGTTAGATCACCCATCCCGAAATTAAATCTAATGCTATTTTCTTTACATCTCATGGAATCAAGCTTCATTGATAATATACTTTTCCATGATAATTTAAATCGGTTTCCTCTTGACAATTCAATTTAGAAATTTTCCCCAAGCTCCTTCATAACTCTTTTGTCTTCAACTCGACTTACATACACAGAACAAATCAACGATTTATCTTCCTCATTCCTCGTGAAAATCTTCAGCCCGAATCCAGTAATTTTCCTTAATTGCACTTCTATTATTTTTTAGTCCTTCAGTTCCGACCTCGAGTTTTGAATTCACCTCTTGGTCATGCTCACCCCCTTAAAAAAAAAATTTCATCGTACATCGAACTCCATCGAACCTTCTTTCCCTTTTCTTTATTCTTGTTCAATCCGGGCACTCCAAAGCCAACTCCGGTTGTATTTTTCCTTCTGAAACTTCCTTTCCACCAACCTATCCTTAAAACGCCCCACAATCAAGTCTAATCCCACTTCTCTTTATGAAGTCTCGATTCCATTAACCTATCCCTTACTTGAAATTCTTTATTTCCCGACGTCACCTTCCTTGTAACGTACCATCCCATTATTTCCTTTCCTCTTAATTCAAATGTGGCCCGTACGAAGAGATACTTGGGAAATGCGATGAAAGAACTCCTTATAAAATAAACACTAAAATGCATGTAGGGTTAAAATGAAAATGCACGTGGCACACTTTGCAACAATTAAATATGCAGCACCTTAGGACAACAAAATCAAATAAAAACACGCGCACAAACATAATTAAAGAAAATAATAATTTGATGCGAACTATGATGCACGAGACATGAATGTTTTGGAACCTGTCACCAATATAGCAAGTTGTTAGCTCGGTAGCTTTTCCTCGTTCCTTCAATCACGAGGTTACTTTGACTTGCTAATCATGCCTTGTCTTTCCCACGGTCTTCAAGCTATCCATGAATCTTTTCGCATCACTTGTATCTTTCACTGTCTGAAATTGCAATTTCACGATCCCTGATTTCTTCGACAACCACTGAATTGACCTCTGCATTTCTCCCCTAGAATCACCCTTCAACATTGCCCAAAATCTCTTACAAGCTTAAACCCTAATGTAATTCTGAACCCTACTTCTCGCCATCACGGTGATCATGACTCCCGTGCTCATCCTTTATGAACTTAGATTGACGAATTAGCCTTGTTTTCCGATTGTTTATACCTGAGTGCGTGATTTCCTCCCAAAGAGTCTTTGCCTTTCTTTACCGTTTCCATTTGTTGCTCCATATTTCCAATTCGAACAACTCGGAAATTTAACTTAGATTTGTAAAACGAACTCAATTCTCGCCCTCGATATCACCACTTTCCTAAATTTGTATCTACCCCGTCAATGGCCTTTCTCTACTCCCTTCCCTACTCGTTTCTATCTTAGTAGCAATCCAGAGCACCTAAATTTAAACCCTTCTCGATCTTCACCTCCAAAATCTCGATTTCTAATTTCCAGGTTTATTTAGCAACCCTTCTTTGACAACTCTTGGTGCTCAATTTCCATCGAATTGATTTTACCTTGACTCCTCCCAGTCCTCGGTACCTCTTCAATGGTCCGAACCCTGAACCAAAATACCTTCAAGGTTCATTTACTTCATTCCTTAGGTTGAACGATCCCGTTGGCTCCAATTATGGCTTCTTATGTAAGAGAGCCGCATATGTCAACCTTTGGAGTCATAAATATTTCCCGATCAATTCCTATTTCTACGAATATCCCTCTATAGTTGTATTTTCTTAAATCAAACTTCCACTTTAGCTCCTATCCCTTAAACTCTAACTCTATCTATGAGGACTAAGCCTCTCGAATTCTCTATATCTTTCCCCCGATACGTCATTCCTATCCTCCATGCCTCAAAAGAACTTGTAGTAAGGCGTTGTTAGCATGATACTTGACCATGGTTTGTTAGTATCTTCATACCCTGTAATTCATAACTTATTTCAAGGATATATGCATGCGATTAGTACATGCTCATGGCACATATTCAACACGAAAGGCACAGATCTAACATAAAATGCAACAGGTAATTCGAAAAGATTAAAAACGAAGACAATTTTATATTCAAGATCAATGCAATGCACACATTATCACGTAGTTCCTATGCCGAACGACCTAGACTGACCCACACGACATGAGAACCCGGGTTTTGCAACCCTAAGCTCTGATACCACTTAAGGATGTAGCACCCGAGCGCAAGGTGCCACATCCCCCCGCACCGAGACCCAACCCGAATATGAAATGGACGATCCATACTCGAGCTAAGTCACGGCGAACGGGGACAAACACACACGCTATGCTAGGCGGGCTAACCCTTAAACCATAAAATCAGAGTAAACATTAAGTGCGGAAGCAATAAATGGCCATAAAATAGACATCGATCATTCAAGCTCCCAAAAGCTAGCCATATACATTAACAAATGCCATCAAGGCTCAAACAACAAGTACGCTCCAATCTTATTCATATACAATAATCCAATGTGCAATATGTGAGTGTAAGACCAAAATACAAAGGGCTAGAAATGAAAGCAAGACCTATGACCCGAATTCCCGCCTAGCTCCCTTGACACCTGCACAACACAACTAAAAGCCAAACGGGTTCAGTCCTAAAGGGACTGGTGGGTATAAAAGCAGGGTAATATATAGTATATGACAGTATTTAAACAATCACATACAAGCTATAATCCCAAGTGAGGTTTTGAAGAATTTCCCAAGTGGGCGAATAGAAATCATCAAAAGGGATTATAACAATTCATTAACATTAGGTCATTATTGGCCCGGCGAGTGGGCGTGCATTATCTCCAACCAACACCTCGTGTAATTCATTAACATTCATTCATTCATTCTTTTCATGCATTTCATTCTTTCGTGCGCATTCAATAACATTTACACCTTCTTCCTCCGGGTTGGTGGCGGGTTTGCAAGGCCCATCCACCCATTCATTGACCATAAGGGGTTACATGACTCCCCAGATGGCACTCAGCTCCCTTTCCCCGCCAATCTCCTGACGAGGTCCGGTACCACCGTTCATTAGTAGGACTAGTGTGAGGGTTTACCGTCAGCCCTTGCCTCCTCCGGTCACCACTCACACCAAGCCCCTGGGCCCCATTCAGTGCATTCATTCATTCATTCATTTCTCGCCAAAACATTAGGTAGGATTCAAGAAATAAGGGCTTTACGTTGAAAACATTTACTCTTGAAATGACTCTATATACACATATATACTTTTGGCCGAAAACTTTTCACATTGAGGGTATATATAGGGTCATCTATTTACATAGAAGAAAAACCCACCTTAAACGGCAACAAGGAGAACACACGAGCCTCACTGACCGGCCTCGTCTCCAACGGACTCAAAATCTGTGCAAGAAAGGTGAAGTGAGACTCAATATGACCAAATAAGACGCTCGGCAAATGTTATGATCATGATATGAAGGTATAAAAGCTAAATTATGTTATGAAAATGTTCACGTGCACTATTAAGGAATTTAAATCATATAATCAAGCCATTCATTCATTCGTTCACTTTCATTCAATTCATAAATTCACATTTCCAATCAAATTACTTCAAGAATTTAAATATGAGCATAGCACGTATTCTATCGCATTTACAATTAGAAAATAGACTATTAAATACATTCAATTAAATTTAGGGAATTAAATAAAACATGAAATAGGTAACAATTAAATTCTATAATCAATTAAATCAAATAACATTTAACATTTAATAAATATATATAAATAGATATCTCAACATAATATATATATATATATATATATATATATATTATAATATATTACATACATGTATGCATGCTACGTACAACACGGCAACAACACTACATGCATGCAATTTTTAATTTTAACTAAATTCCATGAAAAGCATGCATGCATGCATGTATGTCTATATATATATATATAACTAACACATATACCTGCATGAAAATGAAATGTAACACACACAAATACATAACATGCATTACATGCATTCATGCAAGGAAAGAAGAGAATTAAAGAAGCAGTAGCAGCAAGAGCAGTTTCACAGCAAAGCAGCAGTTTCCAGGAGTGATCTCCCCGCCCGGGGAGATTTTCAGAATCAAAAGTCCCCGCCCGGGGACTTCCATGCTCCGAACCTTCTGTACTAGGGCTCCCCGGCCGGGTACTTTCATGTACAAAATCTCCCTGGTCGGGGAGATGCAACAGAAACTAAAACGCAGCAGCAACACAGACTCAAACCCACCCCTGTTTTTCTTGGTTAAACGCAGCAGCAAGATGGCAACGAACTGGAGCATGAAATGCAGCAATAAAATGGCATGGAAGGCAACAACAAAATAGCTTTAACCTACCCACAAAACTGACAGCAAAGGCAAGAAACAGCGCAGCTGTGACAGCAACTTCCATACCATAAAACAGGGCATTCCTCACGCGAAAACAGGGTAGGTTTGATCTCAATTAATCTCAACAAGTTCAGGCCAATTAAGCTATCCAAAATGCAGCAAAACATCACAAATTCAACATGTATAACAGTTCCACAAGAGTTCATACGAGAAAGGAAGACATACGTGGCTATTTCATGAAAATTTCTTAAAAGCCATAAGTGAGATCTTATAAATACCTCAACTACCATGAAATTAATGATCATAAATGAGAAGAAGACATCAAAACAGTCACTTTCAGGCTTGGAATCATTCAAATCCATTAAGAATCGAGGAAGATCAACATAAATGCTCAAAATCGGCTATATTGCAAGCTCAGCCAAAAATGCATGAAACCATGATCAAATTTAGGGATGAATAGATGAAAATGACTCATATTGATTATACATAACATATCTAAGCTTACCTTGTTGATTGGATGAGGATTGGATGAGATTTGAGCTCCAAAATCTCCAAGGAAAGCTAGGTTACGGGAAGAAACTGGAGAGCAGTGACTTTGGCTGAGAGTTGTGGTTTGTGTGAGGGTTAGTTCGGTTAGGGAATAGTATATCAGGTTAGGTGGTTGAGTTAGGGTTCTATAGCCTCCAACCATGGTTAATTTGGTTAAAGATTGGATGAGATATGGCCAATTTAGTAACAAAGGGTCAGTTTAGTCGCTGTTTCGTTTTTCGGTTGAAGTTCGGTGATTCAAATGACTCTTGAAAATTATAAGGCTAAGTTCACTAAACTCGAATTTTCGTTGGGAGTTCAGCGAAGTTGACGGAACTCGAATCCGAGTTCCCGAGCTCAAAATATTAAATACGGAACCAAGGGTGCGCTAAGTGCTCGTTAGCCTCCGACTTGGATTCCAAAATTCAAATTAAATCCGAAACACATGCAAATGAATCCGAAAATGCAAAAACGAGCAAATATTCATATACAAGACACGTATAAATCCAACATATTAAATTTGCACGAAATTCCGGTATCAATTTAAATAGAAACGAAGCACGTAAATGTCACTCATACACAATGAAACAATAAAATTCATAACATTAACAAGTAATATATAATTTAATTCGTATATACCTATAATATAAGATTGCATGTACTTAATTAAAATATAACATGCATGCAATAATTAAAATATAACATGCATGCATTAATTAATTCAATTAATGAAAAGGGACGAAATTATTTTAAATATTAATATTAATAACTTAGGATATAAACATAATTAACGTTTAATATTTTTAAAATAAAAATAAATATATATAAAACACATATAAATAATTATTTCGCGCAATTAAGGAGCACACAAGTTATTCACAAAAATTCAAATTCAAATATTGCATATATTTCAATTAATCACTTATTTAACAATTAAACAATGAAATTTCATTATAGAAAACACTAAAAACCAATTAATTTGCACAAATTAGTAAACACATATGTCATTTTAAAATACTAAAAAGTTGGGGCGTTACAATCTCACCCCCTTAAAAAGAATCCGTCCTCGGATTCACTAAATCGATCGAACAAACAATGAGAGATTCCCCGTCTCTCACAAGCAACACGGAGAGCCCCGTCTCTCACAAACAACACTGAGAGAGAGCCCCGTCTCTCTAGCAACAATGAGAGAACCCCGTCTCTCGCAAGCAAAGAGAGCACCCCGTCTCTCAAGAAAAACAAGAGAATCCCCGTCTCTTACACACAACGAGAGCACCCCGTCTCTCAACCAAAATAAACAAACAACAAATAAACAAAAATAAAGCAAGGAAGTTTCCAATACTCCCAAGCAACTCACGCAAGATCATAATTGAAGTCACATAAGGCACTCGAAGCAAGTAACAAATATCGTTCACGTTAACTATCAAATACTCCAATCAAATTGAACAAGGTAAGAAATCAAAGCACATAACTTAGAAATTCTTCGAATTAAACTTGCATAAATGCATGTATCATGGATGCTACAAGTACCGTTCACCGTCGTTGCGTAGTTTAGGGCTATGAGTTGGTTATCCCCTGTATGATCTGCCCCGAGAGTGAGTTCAGCGTTTACCTTGTCTTTAATTTCTTTAATGTAACCCGGTGAAGCCATGATAAATCCTCTTCGATCTTTAATCATTTCCCATAATCTTCATTCGATCAAACCAACTCTTAATACCCGAACTTTGATCCCCCGTCTACCGTTAGATCACCCATCCCGAAATTAAAACTAATGCTATTTTCTTTACATCTCATGGAATCAAGCTTCATTGACAATATACTTTTCCATGATAATTTAAATCGGTTTCCTCTTGACAATTCAATTTAGAAATTTTCCCCAAGCTCCTTCATAACTCTTTTGTCTTCAACTCGACTTACATACACAGAACAAATCAACGATTTATCTTCCTCATTCCTCGTGAAAATCTTCAGCCCGAATCCAGTAATTTTCCTTAATTGCACTTCTATTATTTTTTAGTCCTTCAGTTCCGACCTCGAGTTTTGAATTCACCTCTTGGTCATGCTCACCCCCTTAAAAAAAAATTTTCATCGTACATCGAACTCCATCGAACCTTCTTTCCTCGGGATTCCTGATGGAAGTTTTATTGGGAGGGCTTTAATGACATAGCAACCCATAGTCTTAGCTTTTCCACTTCTCCTCTACCGCTATTAATATTCAAACCCCTTTTCTTCATTCTTGTTCGATCCGGGCACTCCAAAGCCAAATCCGATTGTATTTTTCCTTCTGAAACTTCCTTTCCACCAACCTATCCTTAAAACGCCCCACAATCAAGTCTAATCCCACTTCTCTTTATGAAGTCTCGATTCCATTAACCTATCCCTTACTTGAAATTCTTTATTTCCCGACGTCACCTTCCTTGTAACGTACCATCCCATTATTTCCTTTCCTCTTAATTCAAATGTGGCCCGTACGAAGAGATACTTGGGAAATGCGATGAAAGAACTCCTTATAAAATAAACACTAAAATGCATGTAGGGTTAAAATGACAATGCACGTGGCACACTTTGCAACAATTAAATATGCAGCACCTTAGGACAACAAAATCAAATAAAAACACGCGCACAAACATAATTAAAGAAAATAATAATTTGATGCGAACTATGATGCACGTGCCATGAATGTTTTGGAACCTGTCACCAATATAGCAAGTTGTTAGCTCGGTAGCTTTTCCTCGTTCCTTCAATCACGAGGTTACTTTGACTTGCTAATCATGCCTTGTCTTTCCCACGGTCTTCAAGCTATCCATGAATCTTTTCGCATCACTTGTATCTTTCACTGTCTGAAATTGCAGTTTCACGATCCCTGATTTCTTCGACAACCACTGAATTGACCTCTGCATTTCTCCCCTAGAATCACCCTTCAACATTGCCCAAAATCTCTTACAAGCTTGAACCCTAATGTAATTCTGAACCCTACTTCTCGCCATCACCGTGATCATGACTCCTGTGCTCATCCTTTATGAACTTAGATTGAGGAATTAGCCTTGTTTTCCGATTGTTTATACCTGAGTGCGTGATTTCCTCCCAAAGAGTCTTTGCCTTTCTTTACCGTTTCCATTTGTTGCTCCATATTTCCAATTCGAACAACTCGGAAATTTAGCTTAGATTTGTAAAACGAACTCAATTCTCGCCCTCGATATCACCACTTTCCTAAATTTGTATCTACCCCGTCAATGGCCTTTCTCTACACCCTTCCCTACTCGTTTCTATCTTAGTAGCAATCCAGAGCACCTAAATTTAAACCCTTCTCGATCTTCACCTCCAAAATCTCGATTTCTAATTTCCAGGTTTATTTAGCAACCCTTCTTTGACAACTCTTGGTGCTCAATTTCCATCGAATTGATTTTACCTTGACTCCTCCCAGTCCTCGGTACCTCTTCAATGGTCCGAACCCTGAACCAAAATACCTTCAAGGTTCATTTACTTCATTCCTTAGGTTGAACGATCCCGTTGGCTCCAATTATGGCTTCTTATGTAAGAGAGCCGCATATGTCAACCTTTGGAGTCATAAATATTTCCCGATCAATTCCTATTTCTACGAATATCCCTCTATAGTTGTATTTTCTTAAATCAAACTTCCACTTTAGCTCCTATCCCTTCAACTCTAACTCTATCTATGAGGACTACGCCTCTCGAATTCTCTATATCTTTCCCCCGATACGTCATTCCTATCCTCCATGCCTCAAAAGAACTTGTAGTAAGGCGTTGTTAGCATGATACTTGACCATGGTTTGTTAGTATCTTCATACCCTGTAATTCATAACTTATTTCAAGGATATATGCATACGATTAGTACATGCTCATGGCACATATTCAACACGAAAGGCACAGATCTAACATAAAATGCAACAGGTAATTCGAAAAGATTAAAAAGGAAGACAATTTTATATTCAAGATCAATGCAATGCACACATTATCATGTAGTTCCTATGCCGAACGACCTAGACTGACCCACACGACACGAGAACCCGGGTTTTGCAACCCTAAGCTCTGATACCACTTAAGGATGTAGCACCCGAGCGCAAGGTGCCACATCCCCCCGTACCGAGACCCAACCCGAATATGAAATGGACGATCCATACTCGAGCTAAGTCACGGCGAACAGGGACAAACACACACGCTATGCTAGGCGGGCTAACCCTTAAACCATAAAATCAGAGTAAACATTAAGTGCGGAAGCAATAACTGGCCATAAAATAGACATTGATCATTCAAGCTCCCAAAAGCTAGCCATATACATTAACAAATGCCATCAAGGCTCAAATAACAAGTACGCTCCAATCTTATTCATATACAATAATCCAATGTGCAATATGTGAGTGTAAGACCAAAATACAAAGGGCTAGAAATGAAAGCAAGACCTATGACCCGAATTCCCACCTAGCTCCCTTGACACCTGCACAACACAACTAAAAGCCAAACGGGTTCAGTCCTAAAGGGACTGGTGGGTATAAAAGCAGGGTAATATATAGTATATGACAGTATTTAAACAATCACATGCAAGCTATAATCCCAAGTGAGGTTTTGAAGAATTTCCCAAGTGGGCGAATAGAAATCATCAAAAGGGATTATAACAATTCATTAACATTAGGTCATTATTGGCCCGGCGAGTGGGCGTGCATTATCTCCAACCAACACCTCGTGTAATTCATTAACATTCATTCATTCATTCTTTTCGTGCATTTCATTCTTTCGTGCGCATTCAATAACATTTACACCTTCTTCCTCCGGGTTGGTGGCGGGTTTGGAAGGCCCATCCACCCAATCATTGACCATAAGGGGTTACATGACTCCCCAGATGGCACTCAGCTCCCTTTCCCCGCCAATCTCCTGACGAGGTCCGGTACCACCGTTCATTAATAGGACTAGTGTGAGGGTTTACCGTCAGCCCTTGCCTCCTCCGGTCACCACTCACACCAAGCCCCTGGGCCCCATTCAGTGCATTCATTCATTCATTCATTTCTCGCCAAAACATTAGGTAGGATTCAAGAAATAAGGGCTTTACGTTGAAAACATTTACTCTTGAAATGACTCTATATACATATATATACTTTTGGCCGAAAACTTTTCACATTGAGGGTATATATAGGGTCATCTATTTACATAGAAGAAAAACCCACCTTAAACGGCAACAAGGAGAACACACGAGCCTCACTGACCGGCCTCGTCTCCAACGGACTCAAAATCTGTGCAAGAAAGGTGAAGTGAGACTCAATATGACCAAATAAGACGCTCGGCAAATGTTATGATCATGATATGAAGGTATAAAAGCTAAATTATGTTATGAAAATGTTCACGTGCACTATTAAGGAATTTAAATCATATAATCAAGCCATTCATTCATTCGTTCACTTTCATTCAATTCATAAATTCACATTTCCAATCAAATTACTTCAAGAATTTAAATATGAGCATAGCACGTATTCTATCGCATTTACAATTAGAAAATAGACTATTAAATACATTCAATTAAATTTAGGGAATTAAATAAAACATGAAATAGGTAACAATTAAATTCTATAATCAATTAAATCAAATAACATTTAACATTTAATAAATATATATAAATAGATATCTCAACATATAATATATATATATATATATATATATATATATATATATATATATATACTATATAAAAAAGGAAGCCTCTTTTGTCTCACAAACGACAGTTTTTTTAAGGGTGGACACCAATTTTTTAAACTGCCTATTACACCCTCACCTTTATTAAGAAAAATATAGATGATAAAAGGTCTGTTTCGGAAATTAACAAATTTAAATCACTCACGATCCGCACCACACGTTATGAGAAGTTGGGAACATAAGTCAAATACAACTGCCTCCGTTCTCAAACTCAAATTCCAACCAATATCCCATACATCCACATCAAACGACAGAGAATCCTTTCGACATCGACGATAGAGAATTGTTTGATTGATGCCTCAATATAGTTTATGAGAATCCTTCTCTTAAGGTTTCATAAGTTCCTTTGAACTATAGCTAAGTTCACTTAATTTCAATCGCTATTTATCAAGAATATCTCTCCTCATGAAGATGAGTTTAATCTGTAGGTCAGAAGTTGATATCGTCCAGCCAGGCATCGGGTTCGGTCTTCGGCGAGTGGTGGCTACAACGTTTAGTTTCCTTCTCTTCCAAAAACAACGCCGCTCAGGTTTTTCCTTTTCATTTTTATCAATTTATTGGGTTTTATGATTCTGTAATTTTACGGCTGCATCGCATTGGGAATTTTTAGTTTGAGAAATAAGATGTTTTCGATTGCATTCCTCGGGTTTTTAGTGCACTTTAGACGAACAATTATGATTTTAGATTTACGTCACTTTTCTTTGGTAAGCCTGTTCATTGTTTGGTTCTTCGATTTCAATTTTCCACAGAGGAGGAGGATAGAGTGATATGGGTTGTTGGAATACGACTTAGGCTGATGATATATCGGCACAGGGGCTACCAACAACCAAGGAATTGCAATTGTTCTCTGATTATGCTGGGATTTAGATGTTCAAAATTGCAAGTGTCTAATTCTTGAATTTTGATCATGTATTTTTTTTTTTTTCTGATTTTCTAATATTCTTTTTTTTGTTAGCACAGGCTATTACAACCAAGGAGGAATTGCAGTGGTTACTCTCTGTTTTTGTTGGGATTTAGATGTGCAAGACACATCCATTTCTTGAATCTATTTTTTTTTTTCTGTGCATGTGTGTGTTCCGTAGTTGATGCAAGGCTGATTTTTTTTTTCTGTTCAGGAACAAGAATTTTTACCAATTTTCTTTCATATTGGATAGATTCCGGTGGTAGTTATTTGTCACAAGCTTATACAACACAAAGAATTTTATCTAGGATCAATATTTTAGGATTAGTTCACAAAGGAATATCTATTAAAGCAATTTCGGTGCTCTTCATCAATTTTGTTTCTGTAGATCTTCCGAATTTGAGGATGTTGCTTAGTAAATAGAACATAGCTTAACAAATCAAAAATTTCTTCAGGATTATTTTTGGTGAGATATTATTGTAAGGTGTGTTCGCTCGAACTCAGAGACGGCATTGCGTTCAGTATGAGGCGAAGACCTTCAGTTATATTCTCTTCACCAATTTGTCCCTGCTCTTCCTCAGGCCAAATTTCCTCCTAAAACAATGCAGTGCAGGTTTCTTTAGCTTTTCTTTTTTATCAATTTATTAGGTTTTATGTTTGGTGTAATTTTACTGCTGCTTATATATATCGGGGGGTTTTACTTGGAGAAATAATGTGATTTCGATTGCATTGCTCGGGTTTGTAGTATTTGCTCAAGCTTCAATTTTGGGATAAACTTGATTATAATCTAGGATGATTGTTAATTTTTCTGAAAAATCCAAACAAACATAAATAGATATGCCATAAAGTCAGGTTACATTTTCTATGGATACAATGCAATTTTTTACCCTATCCCTTTCTCATCGTTTATCTAATATGAAAGTCATTAAAACTATGGTTTTGGTATGTGGTTCCGAATATTTGACTTAGACTCCATTATAATTTTAGATTTATGAAACTATATATATGGACAATCCCCTAAAACTTGATAACTAATATGATGGACATAGATATGCATTAGCAAGAACTTGAGATACCCAAGATTTGATTCTGCCTGCTCTAAATTAAAGGAACAAGAAAATTAACCAATTTTCTTTCATGTTGGTTATATTCAAGTGGTATTTATTTTTCAGAACCTTTTACAACACAAAAGAATTATACATAAGGAATCGCTTAATCTAGAGAAGAATATCTATTAAAGCAATTTGGGTGCTCTTTACCAATATTCCTTCTGTAAATCTTCCAAATTCGAGGTTTTTGCTAAGTAAATAGAATACTACTTTACAAATCAAAAAATTTTACAGGACCTTTTTTCGTGAGATCTATTATTGTTAGTTGTGTGTTCACTTGAACTCATAATTGGCATCGCGTTCAGTCTCTACCGACAACCTTCACTACACCGTCCCTGCTATTCCTCAGGTAAAATTCCTCCAGAATTCATGCCGCCCAAGTTTTCTCCTTTCATTTTTCTGAGTTTATTGGGTTTTATAATTTTTTAATTTTAATGCAGCTTATATTTATTTTTCTGTATATTTAAGTGATAATCTATGTATATTGTTGGATATCTGGGAACATGTTTTCATGCCGACAGAGCTGCTTCATTTTTTGCAACTTAGTGAAGAAAGTTGGTTGAAGATTAACACTAAGTCTGATTTCCGGAACATTATCGCGCTGGAATGCCCCTGGTACTTCGTCTTTCTGGCCACTATTTGGACTATTTAGAAAACACGGATCCTCTTAGTTTTCCAAGCAAAGAGGATGTCGACTTGGTCGGAAATTAATACCATCAGAAACTTGGTCTTTCATATGAGGGAGAGTTTCACAGCTATCAAGACCAAAGTGAGGGAGGTGCCTACTAAAGTGTGGAAGAAGCCCCAGCAAGGTTGGTGCAAACTAAATAGCGATGGGAGAGTCATCAGGGAACAGAACTTAGCAGCTTTCGATGGGCTTATCAGAACTGCGGAAGGACATTGGTTTGTGGGTTTCGTCAAGCCCTTTGGTAGCGCCACAATTACGGTGGCTAAACTGCTTGGCCTTAGGGAAGGATTACAAATCGCCTGGGAGAGTGGCATTCCCAAGTACGAAGTGGAAGTGGATTCGACTACCGTCATAGGGCTGTAAGAGGGAAACAACACCACAGATCACCCCCTTGGAATTTGATTGCTGCCCCTAAAGCTTTCATACACAAACCTTGGAAAATCAGGATTGGTCATATCAAGAAAGAGTTAAATGGGCGTGTTGATTCTTTAGCTAAGAAGGGACATGAATGCAACGAGCTGAGCATCTGGCTTGATCCTTTAGTGGACATGGTTGACATGGTTATCAAAGGAAACAGTGTTGGAGTAATCCTCCCTTTGTAGATTTCACCCAAAAAAAATAAATAAAATTGTATAACCATATTGTGTTATTTTTTGATGAGTTCTATAAAGAGTTTAGCATCTTTTAATTCTTGATTACATGTTTACGCTTAGAAAGTGGTCCTATGTTAGTATACTTATGTTCAGATAGCAAACTTATTCGGCATCATGTATGATTGTTTAATAATTTTATATATTGTATTGATTTATATTGATATATATATATTCCTTTTTTTTTAATAAATATGAAATGAGCCCATTGACATACATATTTTAATGATATCCGTTAATTAAATAAAAATTAATGCATGAATAAGGAGATTCATGAAAATATTTAAATTTATAATAACATATTCTTTAAGTTGCAGTTGAATTTAATATTTCATTTAATAAAACACAACCCAATATATATATATAGATATTACATAAAACTATAACAAATTTATTTATGCGCGCGGGGACCGCGTGCGGCGGTTACTAGTATTATAATATATTACATACATGTATGCATGCTACGTACAACACGACAACAACACTACATGCATGCAATTTTTAATTTTAACTAAATTCCATGAAAAGCATGCATGCATGCATGTATGTCTATATATATATATATAACTAACACATATACCTGCATGAAAATGAAATGTAACACACACAAATACATAACATGCATTACATGCATTCATGCAAGGAAAGAAGAGAATTAAAGAAGCAGTAGCAGCAAGAGCAGTTTCACAGCAAAGCAGCAGTTTCCAGGAGTGATCTCCCCGCCCGGGGAGATTTTCATAATCAAAAGTCCCCGCCCGGGGACTTCCATGCTCCGAACCTTCTGTACTAGGGCTCCCCGGCCGGGTACTTTCATGTACAAAATCTCCCCGGTCGGGGAGATGCAACAGAAACTAAAACGCAGCAGCAACACAGACTCAAACCCACCCCTGTTTTTCTTGGTTAAACGCAGCAGCAAGAAGGCAACGAACTGGAGCATGAAATGCAGCAATAAAATGGCATGGAAGGCAACAACAAAATAGCTTTAACCTACCCACAAAACTGACAGCAAAGGCAAGAAACAGCGTAGCTGTGACAACAACTTCCATACCATAAAACAGGGCATTCCTCACGCGAAAACAGGGTAGGTTTGATCTCAATTAATCTCAACAAGTTCAGGCCAATTAAGCTATCCAAAATGCAGCAAAACATCACAAATTCAACATGTATAATAGTTCCACAAGAGTTCATACGAGAAAGGAAGACATACGTGGCTATTTCATGAAAATTTCTTAAAAGCCATAAGTGAGATCTTATAAATACCTCAACTACCATGAAATTAATGATCATAAATGAGAAGAAGACATCAAAACAGTCACTTTCAGGCTTGGAATCATTCAAATCCATTAAGAATCGAGGAAGATCAACATAAATGCTCAAAATCGGCTATATTGCAAGCTCAGCCAAAAATACATGAAACCATGATCAAATTTAGGGATGAATAGATGAAAATGACTCATATTGATTATACATAACATATCTAAGCTTACCTTGTTGATTGGATGAGGATTGGATGAGATTTGAGCTCCAAAATCTCCAAGGAGAGCTAGGTTACGGGAAGAAACTGGAGAGCAGTGACTTTGGCTGAGAGTTGTGGTTTGTGTGAGGGTTAGTTCGGTTAGGTCATAGTATATCAGGTTAGGTGGTTGAGTTAGGGTTCTATAGCCTCCAACCATGGTTAATTTGGTTAAAGATTGGATGAGATATGACCAATTTAGTAACAAAGGGTCAGTTTCGTCGCCGTTTCGTTTTTCGGTTGAAGTTCGGTGATTCAAATGACTCTGGAAAATTATAAGGCTAAGTTCACTAAACTCGAATTTTCGTTGTGAGTTCAGCGAAGTTGACGGAACTCGAATCCGAGTTCCCGAGCTCAAAATATTAAATACGGAACCAAGGGTGCACTAAGTGCTCGTTAGCCTCCGACTTGGATTCCAAAATTCAAATTAAATCCGAAACACATGCAAATGAATCCGAAAATGCAAAAACGAGCAAATATTCATGTACAAGACACGTATAAATCCAACATATTAAATTTGCACAAAATTCCGGTATCAATTTAAATAGAAACGAAGCACGTAAATGTCACTCATACACAATGAAACAATAAAATTCATAATATTAACAAGTAATATATAATTTAATTCGTATATACCTATAATATAAGATTGCATGTACTTAATTAAATATAACATGCATGCAATAATTAAAATATAACATGCATGCATTAATTAATTCAATTAATGAAAAGGGACGAAATTACTTTAAATATTAATATTAATAACTTAGGATATAAACATAATTAACGTTTAATATTTTTAAAATAAAAATAAATATATATAAAACACATATAAATAATTATTTCGCGCAATTAAGGAGCACACAAGTTATTCACAAAAATTCAAATTCAAATATTGCATATATTTCAATTAATCACTTATTTAACAATTAAACAATGAAATTTCATTATAGAAAACACTAAAAACCAATTAATTTGCACAAATTAGTAAACACATATGTCATTTTAAAATACTGAAAAGTTGGGGCGTTACAATCTCACCCCCTTAAAAAGAATCCGTCCTCGGATTCACTAAATCGATCGAACAAACAATGAGAGATTCCCCGTCTCTCACAAGTAATACGGAGAGCCCCGTCTCTCACAAACAACACTGAGAGAGAGCCCCGTCTCTCTAGCAACAATGAGAGAACCCCGCCTCTCGCAAGCAAAGAGAGCACCCCGTCTCTCAAGAAAAATAAGAGAATCCCCGTCTCTTACACACAACGAGAGCACCCCGTCTCTCAACCAAAATAAACAAACAACAAATAAACAAAAATAAAGCAAGGAAGTTTCCAATACTCCCAAGCAACTCACGCAAGATCATAATTGAAGTCACATAAGGCACTCGAAGCAAGTAACAAATATCGTTCACGTTAACTATCAAATACTCCAATCAAATTGAACAAGGTAAGAAATCAAAGCACATAACTTAGAAATTCTTCGAATTAAACTTGCATAAATGCATGTATCATGGATGCTACAAGTACCGTTCACCGTCGTTGCGTAGTTTAGGGCTATGAGTTGGTTATCCCCTGTATGATCTGCCCCGAGAGTGAGTTCAGCGTTTACCTTGTCTTTAATTTCTTTAATGTAACCCGGTGAAGCCATGATAAATCCTCTTCGATCTTTAATCATTTTCCATAATCTTCATTCGATCAAACCAACTCTTAATACCCGAACTTTGATCCCCCGTCTACCGTTAGATCACCCATCCCGAAATTAAATCTAATGCTATTTTCTTTACATCTCATGGAATCAAGCTTCATTGACAATATACTTTTCCATGATAATTTAAATCGGTTTCCTCTTGACAATTCAATTTAGAAAATTTCCCCAAGCTCCTTCATAACTCTTTTGTCTTCAACTCGACTTACATACACAGAACAAATCAACGATTTATCTTCCTCATTCCTCGTGAAAATCTTCAGCCCGAATCCAGTAATTTTCCTTAATTGCACTTCTATTATTTTTTAGTCCTTCAGTTCCGACCTCGAGTTTTGAATTCACCTCTTGGTCATGCTCACCCCCTTAAAAAAAAAAATTCATCGTACATCGAACTCCATCGAACCTTCTTTCCTCGGGATTCCTGATGGAAGTTTTATTGGGAGGGCTTTAATGACATAGCAACCCATAGTCTTAGCTTTTCCACTTCTCCTCTACCGCTATTAATATTAAAACCCCTTTTCTTTATTCTTGTTCGATCCGGGCACTCCAAAGCCAACTCCGGTTGTATTTTTCCTTCTGAAACTTCCTTTCCACCAACCTATCCTTAAAACGCCCCACAATCAAGTCTAATCCCACTTCTCTTTATGAAGTCTCGATTACATTAACCTATCCCTTACTTGAAATTCTTTATTTCCCGACGTCACCTTCCTTGTAACGTACCATCCCATTATTTCCTTTCCTCTTAATTCAAATGTGGCCCGTACGAAGAGATACTTGGGAAATGCGATGAAAGAACTCCTTATAAAATAAACACTAAAATGCATGTAGGGTTAAAATGACAATGCACGTGGCACACTTTGCAACAATTAAATATGCAACACCTTAACACAACAAAATCAAATAAAAACACGCGCACAAACATAATTAAAGAAAATAATAATTTGATACGAACTATGATGCACGTGACATGAATGTTTTGGAACCTGTCACTAATATAGCAAGTTGTTAGCTCGGTAGCTTTTCCTCGTTCCTTCAATCACGAGGTTACTTTGACTTGCTAATCATGCCTTGTCTTTCCCACGGTCTTCAAGCTATCCATGAATCTTTTCGCATCACTTGTATCTTTCACTGTCTGAAATTGCAATTTCACGATCCCTGATTTCTTCGACAACCACTGAATTGACCTCTGCATTTCTCCCCTAGAATCACCCTTCAACATTGCCCAAAATCTCTTACAAGCTTGAACCCTAATGTAATTCTGAACCCTACTTCTCGCCATCACCGTGATCATGACTCCCGTGCTCATCCTTTATGAACTTAGATTGACGAATTAGCCTTGTTTTCCGATTGTTTATACCTGAGTGCGTGATTTCCTCCCAAAGAGTCTTTGCCTTTCTTTACCGTTTCCATTTGTTGCTCCATATTTCCAATTCGAACAACTCAGCAATTTAGCTTAGATTTGTAAAACGAACTCAATTCTCGCCCTCGATATCACCACTTTCCTAAATTTATATCTACCCCGTCAATGGTCTTTCTCTACTCCCTTCCCTACTCGTTTCTATCTTAGTAGCAATCCAGAGCACCTAAATTTAAACCCTTCTCGATCTTCACCTCCAAAATCTCGATTTCTAATTTCCAGGTTTATTTAGCAACCCTTCTTTGACAACTCTTGGTGCTCAATTTCCATCGAATTGATTTTACCTTGACTCCTCCCAGTCCTCGGTACCTCTTCAATGGTCCGAACCCTGAACCAAAATACCTTCAAGGTTCATTTACTTCATTCCTTAGGTTGAACGATCCCGTTGGCTCCAATTATGGCTTCTTATGTAAGAGAGCCGCATATGTCAACCTTTGGAGTCATAAATATTCCCCGATCAATTCCTATTTCTACGAATATCCCTCTATAGTTGTATTTTCTTAAATCAAACTTCCACTTTAGCTCCTATCCCTTGAACTCTAACTCTATCTATGAGGACTACGCCTCTCGAATTCTCTATATGTTTCCCCCGATACGTCATTCCTATCCTCCATGCCTCAAAAGAACTTGTAGTAAGGCGTTGTTAGCATGATACTTGGCCATGGTTTGTTAGTATCTTCATACCCTGTAATTCATAACTTATTTCAAGGATATATGCATGCGATTAGTACATGCTCATGGCACATATTCAACACGAAAGGCACAGATCTAACATAAAATGCAACAGGTAATTCGAAAAGATTAAAAAGGAAGACAATTTTATATTCAAGATCAATGCAATGCACACATTATCACGTAGTTCCTATGCCGAACGACCTAGACTGACCCACACGACACGAGAAACCCGGGTTTTGCAACCCTAAGCTCTGATACCACTTAAGGATGTAGCACCCGAGCGCAAGGTGCCACATCCCCCCGCACCGAGACCCGACCCGAATATGAAATGGACGATCCATACTCGAGCTAAGTCACGGCGAACGGGGACAAACACACACGCTATGCTAGGCGGGCTAACCCTTAAACCATAAAATCAGAGTAAACATTAAGTGCGGAAGCAATAACTGGCCATAAAATAGACATTGATCATTCAAGCTCCCAAAAGCTAGCCATATACATTAACAAATGCCATCAAGGCTCAAACAACAAGTACGCTCCAATCTTATTCATATACAATAATCCAATGTGCAATATGTGAGTGTAAGACCAAAATACAAAGGGCTAGAAATGAAAGCAAGACCTATGACCCGAATTCCCGCCTAGCTCCCTTGACACCTGCACAACACAACTAAAAGCCAAACAGGTTCAGTCCTAAAGGGACTGGTGGGTATAAAAGCAGGGTAATATATAGTATATGACAGTATTTAAACAATCACATGCAAGCTATAATCCCAAGTGAGGTTTTGAAGAATTTCCCAAGTGGGCGAATAGAAATTATCAAAAGGGATTATAACAATTCATTAACATTAGGTCATTATTGGCCCGGCGAGTGGGCGTGCATTATCTCCAACCAACACCTCGTGTAATTCATTAACATTCATTCATTCTTTCTTTTCATGCATTTCATTCTTTCGTGCTCATTCAATAACATTTACACCTTTTTCCTCCGGGTTGGTGGCGGGTTTGTAAGGCCCATCCACCCATTCATTGACCATAAGGGGTTACATGACTCCCCAGATGGCACTCAGCTCCCTTTCCCCGCCAATCTCCTGACGAGGTCCGGTACCGCCGTTCATTAGTGGGACTAGTGTGAGGGTTTACCGTCAGCCCTTGCCTCCTCGGGTCACCACTCACACCAAGCCCATGGGCCCCATTCAGTGCATTCATTCATTCATTCATTTCTCGCCAAAACATTAGGTAGGATTTAAGAAATAAGGGCTTTACGTTGAAAACATTTACTCTTGAAATGACTCTATATACATATATATACTTTTGGCCGAAAACTTTTCACATTGAGGGTATATATAGGGTCATCTATTTACATAGAAGAAAAACCCACCTTAAACGGCAACAAGGAGAACACACGAGCCTCACTGACCGGCCTCGTCTCCAACGGACTCAAAATCTGTGCAAGAAAGGTGAAGTGAGACTCAATATAACCAAATAAGACGCTCGGCAAATGTTATGATCATGATATGAAGGTATAAAAGCTAAATTATGTTATGAAAATGTTCACGTGCACTATTAAGGAATTTAAATCATATAATCAAGCCATTCATTCATTCGTTCACTTTCATTCAATTCATAAATTCACATTTCCAATCAAATTACTTCAAGAATTTAAATATGAGCATAGCACGTATTCTATCGCCTTTACAATTAGAAAATAGACTATTAAATACATTCAATTAAATTTAGGGAATTAAATAAAACATGAAATAGGTAACAATTAAATTCTATAATCAATTAAATCAAATAACATTTAACATTTAATAAATATATATAAATAGATATCTCAACATATAATATATATATATATATATATTATAATATATTACATACATGTATGCATGCTACGTACAACACGGCAACAACACTACATGCATGCAATTTTTTATTTTAACTAAATTCCATGAAAAGCATGCATGCATGCATGTATATCTATATATATATATATAACTAACACATATACCTGCATGAAAATGAAATGTAACACACACAAATACATAACATGCATTACATGCATTCATGCAAGGAAAGAAGAGAATTAACGAAGCAGTAGCAGCAAGAGCATTTTCACAGCAAAGCAGCGGTTTCCAGGAGTGATCTCCCCTCCCGGGGAGATTTTCAGAATCAAAAGTCCCCGCCCGGGGACTTCCATGCTCCGAACCTTCTGTACTAGGGCTCCCCGGCCGGGTACTTTCATGTACAAAATCTCCCCGGTCGGGGAGATGCAACAGAAACTAAAACGCAGCAGCAACACAGACTCAAACCCACCCCTGTTTTTCTTGGTTAAACGCAGCAGCAAGAAGGCAGCGAACTGGAGCATGAAATGCAGCAATAAAATGGCATGGAAGGCAACAAGAAAATAGCTTTAACCTACCCACAAAACTGACAGCAAAGGCAAGAAACAGCGCAGATGTGACAGCAACTTCCATACCATAAAACAGGGCATTCCTCACGCGAAAACAGGGTAGGTTTGATCTCAATTAATCTCAACAAGTTCAGGCCAATTAAGCTATCCAAAATGCAGCAAAACATCACAAATTCAACATGTATAACAGTTCCACAAGAGTTCATACGAGAAAGGAAGACATACGTGGCTATTTCATGAAAATTTCTTAAAAGCCATAAGTGAGATCTTATAAATACCTCAACTACCATGAAATTAATGATCATAAATAAGAAGAAGACATCAAAACAGTCACTTTCAGGCTTGGAATCATTCAAATCCATTAAGAATCGAGGAAGATCAACATAAATGCTCAAAATCGGCTATATTGCAAGCTCAGCCAAAAATGCATGAAACCATGATCAAATTTAGGGATGAATAGATGAAAATGACTCATATTGATTATACATAACATATCTAAGCTTACCTTGTTGATTGGATGAGGATTGGATGAGATTTGAGCTCCAAAATCTCCAAGGAAAGCTAGGTTACGGGAAGAAACTGGAGAGCAGTGACTTTGGCTGAGAGTTGTGGTTTGTGTGAGGGTTAGTTCGGTTAGGTCATAGTATATCAGGTTAGGTGGTTGAGTTAGGGTTCTATAGCCTCCAACCATGGTTAATTTGGTTAAAGATTGGATGAGATATGGCCAATTTAGTAACAAAGGGTCAGTTTCGTCGCCGTTTCGTTTTTCGGTTGAAGTTCGGTGATTCAAATGACTCTGGAAAATTATAAGGCTAAGTTCACTAAACTCGAATTTTCGTTGTGAGTTCAGCGAAGTTGACGTAACTCGAATCCGAGTTCCCGAGCTCAAAATATTAAATACGGAACCAAGGGTGCGCTAAGTGCTCGTTAGCCTCCGACTTGGATTCCAAAATTCAAATTAAATCCGAAACACATGCAAATGAATCCGAAAATGCAAAAACGAGCAAATATTCATGTACAAGACACGTATAAATCTAACATATTAAATTTGCACGAAATTCTGGTATCAATTTAAATAGAAACGAAGCACGTAAATGTCACTCATACACAATGAAACAATAAAATTCATAACTTTAACAAGTAATATATAATTTAATTCGTATATACCTATAATATAAGATTGCATGTACTTAATTAAAATATAACATGCATGCAATAATTAAAATATAACATGCATGCATTAATTATTTCAATTAATGAAAAGGGACGAAATTACTTTAAATATTAATATTAATAACTTAGGATATAAACATAATTAACGTTTAATATTTTTAAAATAAAAATAAATATATATAAAACACATATAAATAATTATTTCGCGCAATTAAGGAGCACACAAGTTATTCACAAAAATTCAAATTCAAATATTGCATATATTTCAATTAATCACTTATTTAACAATTAAACAATGAAATTTCATTATAGAAAACACTAAAAACCAATTAGTTTGCACAAATTAGTAAACACATATGTCATTTTAAAATACTGAAAACTTGGGGCGTTACAATCTCACCCCCTTAAAAAGAATCCGTCCTCGGATTCACTAAATCGATCGAACAAACAATGAGAGATTCCCCGTCTCTCACAAGCACTACGGAGAGCCCCGTCTCTCACAAACAACACTGAGAGAGAGCCCCGTCTCTCTAGCAACAATGAGAGAACCCCGCCTCTCGCAAGCAAAGAGAGCACCCCGTCTCTCAAGAAAAATAAGAGAATCCCCGTCTCTTACACACAACGAGAGCACCCCGTCTCTCAACCAAAATAAACAAACAACAAATAAACAAAAATAAAGCAAGGAAGTTTCCAATACTCCCAAGCAACTCACGCAAGATCATAATTGAAGTCACATAAGGCACTCGAAGCAAGTAACAAATATCGTTCACGTTAACTATCAAATACTCCAATCAAATTGAACAAGGTAAGAAATCAAAGCACATAACTTAGAAATTCTTCGAATTAAACTTGCATAAATGCATGTATCATGGATGCTACAAGTACCGTTCACCGTCGTTGCGTAGTTTAGGGCTATGAGTTGGTTATCCCCTGTATGATCTGCCCCGAGAGTGAGTTCAGCGTTTACCTTGTCTTTAATTTCTTTAATGTAACCCGGTGAAGCCATGATAAATCCTCTTCGATCTTTAATCATTTTCCATAATCTTCATTCGATCAAACCAACTCTTAATACCCGAACTTTGATCCCCCGTCTACCGTTAGATCACCCATCCCGAAATTAAATCTAATGCTATTTTCTTTACATCTCATGGAATCAAGCTTCATTGACAATATACTTTTCCATGATAATTTAAATCGGTTTCCTCTTGACAATTCAATTTAGAAATTTTCCCCAAGCTCCTTCATAACTCTTGTAGCACCCCGCACGTGAGGCACCACATCCCCCGCACTAAGGCTCAACACGAGTAACGAAATTGTAAATCCGCACCCGTATCAAACCCTAGCGAACGGGAGACAAACATAAAAACCTTCCTAAGCCAGGCGGAGCTAGACCCTGCAACGAATACCAATCCACAAAGTAAAAGCATAGCAAAGCCAGAGTTCAATCATATCAACCATAACCAGAATTGGGCTCTTCAGGCCTCTTTTAAACTCATAATTACAGTCCAATAAAACAATTCAATTATGATTACATAATTATTCAAGTTCATGATACCATAGAATCGATACAGACATAAATTCAATACATGAATGAGTGCAAAGACTCTCCTAACCTAACTTGACCAACTTAAAACTCCAACACCTCCGCCTAGCCCGAAACTCCAAAGATCAACCCTGCACACTAAAAAGATTTGGGGAGGGAGAGGGGTCAGTCTCTAGAAGACTGAGTGAGCAGGAGCGATACATATATATAAAACATGCACATGCAAGTCATAAATCCCGAGCAAGGTTTTATTTGAATTTAGTTCCCAAAAGGACAAGAAAATAGATAAACAATGCTCGACTTTTACGACTAATTCATATTAAATTCATTCCATTCATAAATCATACATAAATATAAGGCTCGGCGAGTGAGCGTGCACAACCTCCATCCAAACTCCGACCGTGTACATAAATATCAGTAATATATTGATTAGGCGATCAGGCAATATATCATAATACGCACAGACCATAAATCATAACATAAACATATGCGTTTGGGCAATCCGTGTCCCGGCATTCCCGCACGGTGCATAATTCTATCAAAACATATACATAAGAAGAGGCATAAATCCTAACCAACCTTCTTCCTCCGGGTGGTAGACGGGCTTGCAAGACCCGACCACCTCAATCATAGGCCAATGGGGTTTCATGACTCCCCCAAGGGCACTCAGCTCCCATTCCCCGCTAAACCTCCTAGCGAGGGCCGGTATCACCGTAGTTTGGTTGGGACTAGTATATGAGATCCCCGTCAGCCCTTGCTTCCTCGGTTAGCCACATATACTAAGTCCCGGGGCCCGTTCAATAATAAGTTATAAATGTGTCTCGCCAAAACATATCAATTCATAAGTACATAACATAATTCATAAATACATATCATAATTCATAAGTACATAACATAATTCGTAAATACCTTACCGTGTAATTCGGCATATGCTATATACGTACCTCTCCGTGTCATCCTAATCCATTGCTAGCATGAAGACACACGGTTTGGAGCATAGCCTCATTACAAAACCATTTTCAAGCTTATATACGCTCATACGTATAATTCAGCAGAATTTACTCGATAACTTCATTTGAAAACCATATATGTATAATCATAAGGTTTTGGCCAAAGCTTTTCACATAAGGGTCGTAGGGTTTGTTACATAGCTAAAACGAAAACCACCCTCACCTTAACCGTGAAGAAACAAGGATCGAGCACCAAGTGCCTGAACGATCAAAAGCTCTCCACCCTGGAGACAAACTGTACAAAAGACCACAAGATGTGTTCGTGAGACTCAAGACTCTAAATGAACCATATATGACGCACGGCAATGCTCAAGCAAGATATGAAGGCATAAGGATCATATTAAGTCATGAAAATCATATAACCAATTCATTCACTTGTTCGATCATAAATCATTCAAATTCTTCAATTCATATGTCCAATCAATTTATTTCAAGAACTCAAATAAGAGCATAGAACATGTTCAAGCTCTTCCATAATGCTACCACATACTTCATATTACATAACATAGCATATATCCAAGGTTTGACAACAAGAAGAAGTCATATGATATAGAAAATAAGTGATGCGATTCATAAGCGACATATAAACACACATAAACGGCATTAAGAAAAAGCATGCCTATAACACATCCAATTGCCATGAAATTAAACCACAATACTCCTAACATATAGTAAAACAAGTTCATAGTTCAACACAAAAGGAGATAAAGCCATTCAAGAGGTGAAACGAATCAAAAACCGAAAAGGAAGCAACACGGACTGCACAGGGGAAGGGACACGGGGGTGTCACCTTCCTTAGCCAAACTGAGCCACGGGCGTGGCTCAGTACAGAGCTTCCCAGAAGGTGTGACACGCCTGTGTCTTAATCTTATGAGTAAATGAGACACGGGGGTGTCACGGTACAGAACCAAAACCGTTCACAAAGTTAAACCGACAAAACTGCTCCCTTACAAACTCAATCCAAAAACATACCAAATGAACTCCAAATGCTCTGAAACTTAATATACAACATATTTGGCATGTTATGAACATTTTTCATTTAGAGTGCAAAGGTTAAATCACACGTTAAGATCATCAAATCCATGCAACAAAACTGGGTCGCCAAAATCGCACATATGAACCCTAATGATTCTATCATGCCTTGATCAAGTATTTAGGGCTTGAATTTGGATCTGAAACTTTGGGGAATGCATGCTAACATACTAAACAACTAATATACATCATATATATGCAAAATGGTACAATTTAAAGCACATTAGGGTGACCAACAACCACACATAGGCAACAGCAACAAATCTGTCATGGAGCATGCATAAAAACAGGCCATGTATTTCGGTTTTGAGGCTTCAAATGGAACCAAATACTTAAAGCATGAATGTTAACATATAGAGCAATAACTGTACATCAACTCCATGCATTTTCACACGAAATGGAGACCATTTGATCAAGCAACAACACAATATTTCACACAGCAGTTCGAAAACAGGGGAAGTAGTTTGATCATCAAGTTTGAAGCTCCATAACTCAAAATTTTATAAAAGGAGCAAGAGATGAAATCCTCATAACATCATATACTATCAGTTAGGAAAGAAATAAGCCAAGAAACAAGCTCATATACTCATCTACAAGCAAGGAAATCAGCCACACAAGCAAATAGGTCACTAGAACAAAAATCCCTAAAAGTTCATACCAAACTCATAATTCAAACCCTAATCAATTCTGATCTAAATCATGTTTTAATGAGATGAAATCAAGTATAATAGAGTAGAGAAGACATAAATATTCATACCTTAAAGATTTGGTGAAGAAAAATGGTGATTTGAGCTCAAAATCACAAAGGATGGCCAAGGGTTTCTTCCTTCTCCTCTTCTTCCCTCTCTCGTTTCAGTTGCAGCTGGAAATGGGGATATGTGGTTCGGTTTTCAGAGCTAAAGAGGAGAGAAAGGGCTTAACTCAAGGTAGATAAGTCATGGTTAAGGTATGGTTAGGTTAAGAGGTGTTATGGGGTCCCACCATGAAGACTAGTCAACATAAAGAGCTCTTCTTGCACGAGTTGTCCGTTACGGTTGGATTTCGGAGGTCTTAATGATTTCAAAAACGTATGAGGCTTGTTCCATTGTCTCCGAATCGTCGATACGAAGGCAACAGAGGTGTCGGAATTCGAATCCGAATTCCCGAGCTCAAGATATCACATACGGAACCAAGGGTGCGCTAATTGCTAGTTAGCCCCCGACTTGGTTCCACAAATCAATATAAATTCGTAAACACGTCAAATAAATCCAAAAACATAAACCGAGCATACAGGCATGTTCATAACACACATATTTATGACATATTAAATTTTCACGCCAATCCGATATCATTACATATAAGAACGAAGTAGAAATAGAACACTCAAGCGCATGAACGAATTCATATTGTTATAAATAAATTACTAAACTTAAATTCCATATTAATTAAATTAAAACCAACTAATAACACGTTGAAATTAATTAACGAAATTACCGAAATATTTAAGGTAACATGAAACCCTAATTGAGAATTTAAACACTAAGTATCAAGGTAAAATAAAATGAATTAAATTAAAATAGAAATAGTTTATAGTTTAAAACAAATATAAACATTTATAAACAATTAATCATATAATTAAATAATTAATTTGCGCAATTTATAAACAAATACGCCACATTATTTAAACTGAAAAACGGGGGCGTTACAACTCTTTTGTCTTCAACTCGACTTACATACACAGAACAAATCAACGATTTATCTTCCTCATTCCTCGTGAAAATCTTCAGCCCGAATCCAGTAATTTTCCTTAATTGCACTTCTATTATTTTTTAGTCCTTCAGTTCCGACCTCGAGTTTTGAATTCACCTCTTAGTCATGCTCACCCCCTTAAAAAAAAAATTTCGTCGTACATCGAACTCCATCGAACCTTCTTTCCTCGGGATTCCTGATGGAAGTTTTATTGGGAGGGCTTTAATGACATAGCAACCCATAGTCTTAGCTTTTCCACTTCTCCTCTACCGCTATTAATATTAAAACCCCTTTTCTTCATTCTTGTTCGATCCGGGCACTCCAAAGCCAACTCCGGTTGTATTTTTCCTTCTGAAACTTCCTTTCCACCAACCTATCCTTAAAACGCCCCACAATCAAGTCTAATCCCACTTCTCTTTATGAAGTCTCGATTCCATTAACCTATCCCTTACTTGAAATTCTTTATTTCCCGACGTCACCTTCCTTGTAACGTACCATCCCATTATTTCCTTTCCTTTTAATTCAAATGTGGCCCGTACGAAGAGATACTTGGGAAACGCGATGAAAGAACTCCTTATAAAATAAACACTAAAATGCATGTAGGGTTAAAATGACAATGCACGTGGCACACTTTGCAACAATTAAATATGCAGCACCTTAGCACAACAAAATCAAATAAAAACACGCGCACAAACATAATTAAAGAAAATAATAATTTGATGCGAACTATGATGCACGTGCCATGAATGTTTTGGAACCTGTCACCAATATAGCAAGTTGTTAGCTCGGTAGCTTTTCCTCGTTCCTTCAATCACGAGGTTACTTTGACTTGCTAATCATGCCTTGTCTTTCCCACGGTCTTCAAGCTATCCATGAATCTTTTCGCATCACTTGTATCTTTCACTGTCTGAAATTGCAATTTCACGATCCCTGATTTCTTCGACAACCACTGAATTGACCTCTGCATTTCTCCCCTAGAATCACCCTTCAACATTGCCCAAAATCTCTTACAAGCTTGAACCCTAATGTAATTCTGAACCCTACTTCTCGCCATCACCGTGATCATGACTCCCGTGCTCATCCTTTATGAACTTAGATTGACGAATTAGCCTTGTTTTTCGATTGTTTATACCTGAGTGCGTGATTTCGTCCCAAAGAGTCTTTGCCTTTCTTTACTGTTTCCATTTGTTGCTCCATATTTCCAATTCGAACAACTCAGCAATTTAGCTTAGATTTGTAAAACGAACTCAATTCTCGCCCTCGATATCACCACTTTCCTAAATTTGTATCTACCCCGTCAATGGTCTTTCTCTACTCCCTTCCCTACTCGTTTCTATCTTAGTAGCAATCCAGAGCACCTAAATTTAAACCCTTCTCGATCTTCACCTCCAAAATCTCGATTTCTAATTTCCAAGTTTATTTAGCAACCCTTCTTTGACAACTCTTGGTGCTCAATTTCCATCAAATTGATTTTACCTTGACTCCTCCCAGTCCTCGGTACCTCTTCAATGGTCCGAACCCTGAACCAAAATACCTTCAAGGTTCATTTACTTCATTCCTTAGGTTGAACGATCCCGTTGGCTCCAATTATGGCTTCTTATGTAAGAGAGCCGCATATGTCAACCTTTGGAGTCATAAATATTCCCCGATCAATTCCTATTTCTACGAATATCCCTCTATAGTTGTATTTTCTTAAATCAAACTTCCACTTTAGCTCCTATCCCTTGAACTCTAACTCTATCTATGAGGACTACGCCTCTCGAATTCTCTATATGTTTCCCCCGATACGTCATTCCTATCCTCCATGCCTCAAAAGAACTTGTAGTAAGGCGTTGTTAGCATGATACTTGGCCATGGTTTGTTAGTATCTTCATACCCTGTAATTCATAACTTATTTCAAGGATATATGCATGCGATTAGTACATGCTCATGGCACATATTCAACACGAAAGGCACAGATCTAACATAAAATGCAACAGGTAATTCGAAAAGATTAAAAAGGAAGACAATTTTATATTCAAGATCAATGCAATGCACACATTATCACGTAGTTCCTATGCCGAACGACCTAGACTGACCCACACGACACGAGAACCCGGGTTTTGCAACCCTAAGCTCTGATACCACTTAAGGATGTAGCACCCGAGCGCAAGGTGCCACATCCCCCCGCACCGAGACCCAACCCGAATATGAATTGGACTATCCATACTCGAGCTAAGTCAGGGCGAACGGGGACAAACACACACACTATGCTAGGCGGGCTAACCCTTAAACCATAAAATCAGAGTAAACATTAAGTGCGGAAGCAATAACTGGCCATAAAATAGACATTGATCATTCAAGCTCCCAAAAGCTAGCCATATACATTAACAAATGCCATCAAGGCTCAAACAACAAGTACGCTCCAATCTTATTCATATACAATAATCCAATGTGCACTATGTGAGTGTAAGACCAAAATACAAAGGGCTAGAAATGAAAGCAAGACCTATGACCCGAATTCCCGCCTAGCTCCCTTGACACCTGCACAACACAACTAAAAGCCAAACGGGTTCAGTCCTAAAGGGACCGGTGGGTATAAAAGCAGGGTAATATATAGTATATGACAGTATTTAAACAATCACATGCAAGCTATAATCCCAAGTGAGGTTTTGAAGAATTTCCCAAGTGGGCGAATAGAAATCATCAAAAGGGATTATAACGATTCATTAACATTAGGTCATTATTGGCCCGGCGAGTGGGCGTGCATTATCTCCAACCAACACCTCGTGTAATTCATTAACATTCATTCATTCTTTCTTTTCATGCATTTCATTCTTTCATGCGCATTCAATAACATTTACACCTTCTTCCTCCGGGTTGGTGGCGGGTTTGCAAGGCCCATCCACCCATTCATTGACCATAAGGGGTTACATGACTCCCCAGAGGCACTCAGCTCCTTTCCCCGCCAATCTCCTGACGAGGTCCGGTACTGCCGTTCATTAGTGGGACTAGTGTGAGGGTTTACCGTCAGCCCTTGCCTCCTCGGGTTACCACTCACACCAAGCCCATGGGCCCCATTCAGTGCATTCATTCATTCATTAATTTCTCGTAAAAACATTAGGTAGGATTCAAGAAATAAGGGCTGATGTGAATCATGATGAACCGCAGCCATATCTTGTCCCAAATGAAGAGCTGGACCGATCCACAACTCAAGAAGATAGCATACAAATGGAACAAAGTTATGGTGGTCCAATTACAAGAGCTCGGGCCAAAATTATCCAAGAGGAAGTTGGAAATCTCTTAAACCAATTTGCTCAAACTGGACTCCAACCTTCAAGATGGGCTGCTGAACCAAATTCAGAATACTTCAATGTTTTTATGTCCAATTCCTAAAGTCCAAGTGTGGAAATGATGTAATTCGGCCCTAAGCCTATTATAGTATTATTTGGGCCTTTATTTTATCATTATTTAGCTGCATATTAGTTTATTTAAGCCCACTTTTGTAAGCCTTCATGGCAAGTGGCGGGAATAGCTTGTGTCCTTTAGTATTCTAGTATCTCTTAGGTTTCCATGCATGCATCTTTATATTCAGCATTGTAACTTGTTTTTCTTTCAATCAAGAAGTAAAATTATTGAATTTTCATTCAAGTGAGATTTTTCTCTCAAGTTCTTTGCTGAACGACATTAGGGTTTCAAACCCCTTTCCCGGATAACGTTATTTCTCGACTCCTTATAGTCGACGGGGTGCGTTACTTACAATCTGATAGTGTTGGTTCTTTGCTCAATATAGCAAACGGGTCACACTCCTCTTATTTTCAACCTTGAATTAGACGATCAGATTCAAGAACTCCAAGTATTGATATAGGGTTTCACGGCAAGTACGTGGAGTTAGTATCATTTGGTATCTAGAGCTTAGGTTTCCATCCAAGGTTATGTATCCGTATCTTTTATCTTTTGTATAATTTCTTTTCATTATTGTTACATTGCTGCAAAAAAAAATCGAAAAAGGCAAAAAAAAAAAAAAAAAAAAAAAAAACGAAAAAAAAACGAAAAAAAATAAACGAAAAAAAAAAAAAGAGAGCAGCATTGTTTCAGTCATTTTCTTTGTAATCTCAAATCATAAGTCATGTGGATTTGTTTGCTTGTATCTTTTTAGTTGTAACAGTTCTTTTGTGACAATTTTAGCACCCTTATTGATTCATTCATCTTAAGGATTATTTGGTTGAGGGATCTGAAATTTCTTGTGTCTTTCTTCAAGAATTGAGAGAAAAGAGTGGTAAAAGGCTTGAGTTGTGAGCACAAAAGAGGGAAAAAGCCATATTTTTGAGTGATACACGAGCTTGAGTGACTCTAAACGAGGGCAAACACGTGAGGGAGTGTTGTGAGGTAATTTTTACTAACGATTTTTCTTGCAGGTTTAAAACATGACGGAAGAACGAAATGAACAGCCTCCAATGGATGTTAACTTTGTCCTCCGTGCAATGCAACAACAATTTGATAGGTTGAACGTACAATTTGGTGAGATCCGGGATCGATTGGATCAAAATGATGAACGGGTGACTGAATTACAACAAAATGCTCTCCCGGCTAGGAGACCAAATCGACGACCAGCCGATTTCGGTATCAATCCTCGTGATGGATTTGATGATGAGGAAGATGACTTAGATGAGGCTGCATCAAATGCCTCTTCAAGGAGAGATCATAGACGTCCAAGATACCAACAACAACCAAGAGGAAGAGGGGTAATTGACAATAACCTCGGATCTATCAAGCTTTCTATTCCTTCCTTCAAAGGACAAAATGACCCGGAAGCTTACATTGAATGGGAACGAAAGGTGGAGTTAATTTATGACTGCCACAACTATTCGGAAGGGAAAAAGGTAAAACTTGCAGCCGTATCCTTTACGGACTATGCTATTGTATGGTGGGATCAAGTGGTGATAAGTAGACGCAGAAGTGGTGAGTACCCTATTGAAACTTGGGATGAGATGAAGGTGGTTATGAGGAAGAGGTTCGTACCTCCTCACTACTATCGGGACCTACACCTTAAGTTGCAAAGTTTGAGGCAAGGGTTCAAAACGGTAGAGGAATACTACAAAGAAATGGAGATGGCAATGATTCGAGCAAATATTGAGGAGGATCGTGAGGCAACCATGGCTCGGTTCATATGTGGTCTCAACCGAGAGATCGCCAATGTAGTGGAACTTCATCACTATGTTGAACTTGAGGAAGTGGTCCATATGGCTATCAAGGTGGAGAGACAATTTAAGAAAGGAAGGACTGTGGTTAGTCGTGATGATTCAAATACCTCTAAACCAAAGTGGAATTCTTCTCCAAAAACAGCCGAAAAGCCTTCAAAACCAAAGGAGGATCCACCTACAACAAAGGGTTCATTTGAGAAAGGTAACACCTCTACACATCGCAATCGTGATATTAAATGCTTTAAATGTCAAGGAGCAGGCCATATAATGTCTCGATGTCCAAACAAAAGAGCCATGATCTTGTTAGACAATGGAGAACTTGAAACCGAAAGTGAGGGTGATAATGGAGGCCTTGAAACATCGGATGAGGCAAGTGATGTTGAGCATGTGGTTGTGGGGCAAAGTTTGGTGGTTCTAAGAGCTTTGCACATCCAAGCTCTTGAGGACAAAGATGAACAACAAAGGGAAAACATCTTTTACACACGATGTCATGTTAAGGAGCGAGTTTGTGGGCTGATCATTGACAGTGGGAGTTGCGTGAACGTGGCTAGTAAATTGATGGTGGAAAGGCTCGGCCTTAAAACCTTGAAGCACCCGAGACCTTATAAGCTCCAATGGCTGAATGAACATGGTGAAATGAAGGTAACAAAACAAGTTCTTATCTCCTTTTCAATTGGCAAATACATGGATGAGATTCTTTGTGATGTCGTACCAATGTAAGCTGGCCATATATTGCTTGGAAGACCATGGCAATTTGATAGACGAACAGTTCATGATGGCTACAAGAATCGATATAGTTTTATCAAGGATGGGCGAAACATCACCTTGGCACCTTTACCACCAAGCCAAGTGTATGAAGAACAGTGCCAAATTAAGAAATCCATTTCAGCTTCTTCAAAACAAAGTGATTGTAATAGTGAGAAAGAATGTGAAAAAGAAAAAGAAAAAGAGCATGAAAAAGAAAAGGAGAAGGAAAAAGAAAAAGAGTGTAACAGAAAAGAAGAGGGAGAAAAGAAACTAGTTGAAAAGAAAGAAAGAAAAAAAGTGAGTTTCTTTATAAAAGAAAAAGAGATTGAGGGGGTGATAAAAAAAGAAAAGCTTGTGATGATGATGATGTATAAAAACATTCTTTCATCTAATGAAACCCCTCCCTTGCCTAGTGTTGTTTCTTCTCTCTTGCAGGAGTTTGAGGATGTATTCCCGGAGGAAATACCACCCGGTTTACCTCCTATACGAGGAATAGAACACCAAATCGACCTCATCCCCGGGGCTACCATCCCAAACCGACCAGCTTACCGAAGCACCCCTCAAGAGACAAAAGAGCTTCAAAAACAAGTTGAAGAGTTGCTTGCAAAGGGATATGTGCGTGAGAGCATAAGTCCATGTGCTGTTCCAGTTCTTTTGGTGCCAAAAAAGGATGGTACTTGGCGAATGTGCGTGGATTGTAGGGCTGTTAACAAGATCACGGTAAAGTATCGTTATCCCATACCTCGCCTTGATGATATGATTGATGAATTGCATGGTTCTACAATCTTCACTAAAATTGATTTGAAAAGTGGCTATCACCAAATAAGAATGCAAGAAGGTGATGAATGGAAAACAGCTTTTAAAACTAAGCATGGATTGTATGAGTGGTTAGTAATGCCTTTTGGCTTAACTAACGCACCTAGTACCTTCATGAGATTGATGAATCATGTATTGCGTGCTTATATTGGTAAATTCGTAGTGGTTTACTTTGATGATATACTGATCTTTAGCCGTAATTTGCATGAACATATTGAGCATTTGAGGTTAGTACTTGAGGTACTAAGGCATGAAAAGTTATATGCTAATCTTAAGAAGTGTAGCTTTTGCATGGATAGAGTCGTGTTCCTTGGATTAGTTGTAAGTGCAGGTGGTATAGAGGTAGATGAAGAAAAGGTTAAGGCAATCAAAGAGTGGCCTACACCCAAGACCATCACGGAAGTAAGGAGTTTTCATGGTTTGGCCGGGTTCTATAAGAGATTCGTGCCCAATTTCAGCACCATAGCTGCCCCCTTAACGGAAATCATCAAGAAAAGCATGGGATTTAAGTGGGCAGAAGCTCAAGAAATGGCATTCCAAACATTGAAAACAAAGCTAAGTTCAGCTCCTCTTTTACTTTTACCGGATTTTTCTAAAGCTTTTGAAATCGAATGTGATGCTTCGGGTGTTGGTATAGGTGTTGTGCTCATGCAAGAGAAGAAACCAATTGCATACTTTAGTGAGAAACTCAATGGGGCTGCATTGAACTACTCTACTTATGACAAGGAGCTCTATGCCTTAATTAGGGCCTTAGAGACGTGACAGCATTACTTGTGGTCGAAAGAGTTCATCATTCATACGGATCATGAGTCATTAAAACATTTGAAGGGGCAAGGAAGTTTGAACCGAAGGCATGCTCGCTGGGTTGAATTTATAGAGATGTTTCCTTATGTGATTCGGTACAAGCAAGGTAAGGATAATGTTGTTGCTGATGCCTTATCACGAAGGTACATTCTTCTCTCTACCTTAAGTGCTAAATTCATGGGATTTGATCATATTAAGGAACTATACTTGAGTGATTCTGATTTTGCTGAAATATTTGCATCTTGTGAACAAAAGCCTTGTGATAAATTTTATGTTCAAGATGGTTATTTGTTTAGAGAAAACAAGCTATGCATTCCAAATTGTTCTTTGTATCAGTTGCTAATCCGTGAGTCTCATGGGGGAGGATTAATGGGACATTTTGGTGTTTTAAAAACTTTGAGCATACTTAAGGAACATTTCTTTTGGCCTCATATGAAACGAGATGTTGAACGGACTTGTCATAGATGCGTAACTTATAGAAAGGCTAAATCACGAGTTAAACCTCACGGCCTTTACACACCCTTGCCTGTTCCAACGCATCCGTGGACTGATATTTCTATGGATTTTGTGCTAGGAATGCCAAGAACACAAAATGGAAAGGATTCAATTTTTGTTGTTGTTGATCGATTTTCTAAAATGGCACATTTCATTCCTTGTAATAAAACTGATGATGCAACACATGTGGCTGGATTGTTCTTTCGGGAAGTAGTAAGACTTCATGGAATCCCAAAATCAATTGTAAGTGATCGAGATGTGAAGTTTTTAAGTCACTTTTGGCGAGTATTGTGGGGAAAATTGGGAACAAAACTGTTATTTTCCACCACTTGTCATCCTCAAACGGATGGACAAACGGAAGTAGTGAATCGAACCTTGGGAACTCTTTTAAGAGCTGTGTTTAAAACATATTCAAAGAATTGGGTTGAGTGTATTCCATTTGTTGAATTTGCATATAACCGTTCAATACATTCTTCTACTTCTTTCTCACCCTTTGAGCTTGTTTATGGTTTTAATCCCTTAACTCCTTTAGATTTGCTTCCTTTACCTATGAATGAACTTGTGAGCTTAGATGGCAAGGAGAAAGCTGAACTTGTGAAGAAAATGCATGAGGATGCTCGGCTTCACATTCTCAAAAGAAACAACCAAGCTATGATTCAAGCCAACAAGGGACGAAAGAATGTTATTTTCAAGGAAGGAGACTTGGTTTGGGTTCACTTTAGGAAAGAGAGATTCAATCATCAGCGAAAGTGCAAACTTGACCCACGGGGGGACGGACCATTCAAAGTGTTGAAAAGGATCAATGATAATGCTTACAAAATTGATCTCCCGGATACGTATAGTGTAAGTTCCACTTTTAATGTTGCTGATTTATCTCCCTTTCATGCAGATTCAGATTCGGGGACGAATCCTTTTCAAGAAGTGGGGAATGATGTGAATCATGATGAACCGCGGCCATATCTTGTCCCAAATGAAGAGCTGGACCGATCCACAACTCAAGAAGATAGCATACAAATGGAACAAAGTTATGGTGGTCCAATTACAAGAGCTCGGGCCAAAATTATCCAAGAGGAAGTTGGAAATCTCTTAAACCAATTTGCTCAAACTGGACTCCAACCTTCAAGATGGGCTGTTGAACCAAATTCAGAATACTTCAATGTTTTTATGACCAATTTCTAAAGTCCAAAGTGTGGAAATGATGTAATTCGGCCCTAAGCCTATTATAGTATTATTTGGGCCTTTATTTTATCATTATTTAGCTGCATATTAGTTTATTTAAGCCCACTTTTGTAAGCCTTCATGGCAAGTGGCGGGAATAGCTTGTGTCCTTTAGTATTCTAGTGTCTCTTAGGTTTCCATGCATGCATCTTTATATTCAGCATTGTAACTTGCTTTTCTTTCAATCAAGAAGTAAAATTATTGAATTTTCATTCAAGTGAGATTTTTCTCTCAAGTTCTTTGCTGAACGACATTAGGGTTTCAAACCCCTTTCCCGGATAACGTTATTTCTCGACTCCTTATAGTCGACGGGGTGCGTTACTTACAATCTGATAGTGTTGGTTCTTTGCTCAATATAGCAAACGGGTCACACTCCTCTTATTTTCAACCTTGAATTGGACGATCAGATTCAAGAACTCCAAGTATTGATATAGGGTTTCACGGCAAGTACGTGGAGTTCGTATCAAGGGCTTTACGTTGAAAACATTTACTCTTGAAATAACTCTATATAAATATATATACTTTTGGCCGAAAACTTTTCACATTGAGGGTATATATAGGGTCATCTATTTACATAGAAGAAAAACCCACCTTAAACGGTAAAAAGGAGAACACACGAGCCTCACTGACCGGCCTCGTCTCCAACGGACTCAAAATCTGTGCAAGAAAGGTGAAGTGAGACTCAATATGACCAAATAAGACGCTCGGCAATTGTTATGATCATGATATGAAGGTATAAAAGCTAAATTATGTTATGAAAATGTTCATGTGCACTATTAAGGAATTTAAATCATATAATCAAGCCATTCAATCATTCGTTCACTTTCATTCAATTCATAAATTCACATTTCCAATCAAATTACCTCAAGAATTTAAATATGAGCATAGCACGTATTCTATCGCATTTACAATTAGAAAATAGACTATTAAATACATTCAATTAAATTTAGGGAATTAAATAAAACATGAAATAGGTAACAATTAAATTCTATAATCAATTAAATCAAATAACATTTAACATTTAATAAATATATATAAATAGATATCTCAACATATAATATATATATACATATATATTATAATATATTACATACATGTATGCATGCTACGTACAACACGGCAACAACACTACATGCATGCAATTTTTAATTTTAACTAAATTCCATGAAAAGCATGCATGCATGCATCTATATCTATATATATATATAACTAACACATATACCTGCATGAAAATGAAATGTAACACACACAAATACATCACATGCATTACATGCATTCATGCAAGGAAAGAAGAGAATTAAAGAAACAGCAGCAGCAAGAGCAGTTTCACAGCAAAGCAGCAGTTTCCAGGAGTGATCTCCCCGCCCGGGGAGATTTTCAGAATCAAAAGTCCCCGCCCGGGGACTTCTATGCTCCGAACCTTCTGTACTAGGGCTCCCCGGCCGGGTACTTTCATGTACAAAATCTCCCCGGCCGGGGAGATGCAACAGAAACTAAAACGCAGCAGCAACACAGACTCAAACCCACCCCTGTTTTTCTTGGTTAAACGCAGCAGCAAGAAGGCAGCGAACTGGAGCATGAAATGCAGCAATAAAATGGCATGGAAGGCAACAACAAAATAGCTTTAACCTACCCACAAAACTGACAGCAAAGGCAAGAAACAGCGCAGCTGTGACAGCAACTTCCATACCATAAAACAGGGCATTCCTCACGCGAAAACAGGGCAGGTTTGATCTCAATTAATCTCAACAAGTTCAGGCCAATTAAGCTATCCAAAATGCAGCAAAACATCACAAATTCAACATGTATAACAGTTCCACAAGAGTTCATACGAGAAAGGAAGACATACGTGGCTATTTCATGAAAATTTCTTAAAAGCCATAAGTGAGATCTTATAAATACCTCAACTACCATGAAATTAATGATCATAAATGAGAAGAAGACATCAAAACAGTCACTTTCAGGCTTGGAATCATTCAAATCCATTAAGAATCGAGGAAGATCAACATAAATGCTCAAAATCGGCTATATTGCAAGCTCAGCCAAAAATGCATGAAACCGTGATCAAATTTAGGGATGAATAGATGAAAATGACTCATATTGATTATACATAACATATCTAAGCTTACCTTGTTGATTGGATGAGGATTGGATGAGATTTGAGCTCCAAAATCTCCAAGGAAAGCTAGGTTACGGGAAGAAACTGGAGAGTAGTGACTTTGGCTGAGAGTTGTGGTTTGTGTGAGGGTTAGTTCGGTTAGGGCATAGTATATCAGGTTAGGTGGTTTAGTTAGGGTTCTATAGCCTCCAACCATGGTTAATTTGGTTAAAGATTGGATGAGATATGGCCAATTTAGTAACAAAGGGTCAGTTTCGTCGCTGTTTCGTTTTTCGGTTGAAGTTCGGTGATTCAAATGACTCTAGAAAATTATAAGGCTAAGTTCACTAAACTTGAATTTTCGTTGCGAGTTCAGCGAAGTTGACGGAACTCGAATCCGAGTTCCCGAGCTCAAAATATTAACTACGGAACCAAGGGTGCGCTAAGTGCTCGTTAGCCTCCGACTTGGATTCCAAAATTCAAATTAAATCCGAAACACATGCAAATGAATCCGAAAATGCAAAAACGAGCAAATATTCATATACAAGACACGTATAAATCCAACATATTAAATTTGCACGAAATTCCGGTATCAATTTAAATAGAAACGAAGCACGTAAATGTCACTCATACACAATGAAACAATAAAATTCATAACATTAACAAGTAATATATAATTTAATTCGTATATACCTATAATATAAGATTGCATGTACTTAATTAAAATATAACATGCATGCAATAATTAAAATATAACATGCATGCATTAATTAATTCAATTAATGAAAAGGGACGAAATTACTTTAAATATTAATATTAATAACTTAGGATATAATAATAATTAACATAATTAACGTTTAATATTTTTAAAATAAAAATAAATATATATAAAACACATATAAATAATTATTTCGAGCAATTAAGGAGCACACAAGTTATTCACAAAAATTCAAATTCAAATATTGCATATATTTCAATTAATCACTTATTTAACAATTAAACAATGAAATTTAATTATAGAAAACACTAAAAACCAATTAATTTGCGCAAATTAGTAAACACATATGTCATTTTAAAATACTGAAAAGTTGGGGCGTTACACAATAGATCAAAAGATAGAGATTGAGTAGTCACTGAAGTGCACACACATCGGATTTCCGAGGGCATGACACTTTGGCTAGAGAAACCTTCAACATGGCATCAAGTGTTGGGTCGAATCACTACGATGGAAGATTCTCGAACATCGGTGAACGGTGGTACATCAAGCATCCATGGCATATGCATACATGCAATTTTAGTTCGAATAATTTTATAACGCTAAGTGCTTGGATTGTTTGTTGTATTAACTACTTTTGTATGATTGATACTTGATATATTTGATATTTTGTACCTGTTTCTTGTGTGGTCTATGCGTGGTTGTTTATCTTTTTCTTGGGTTGTTGTGTTGTTGTGTTGTTGTTAAGAGACGGGGTGGGCTCTCGTTATTGTTAGACAGACGGGGTTCTCTCGTTGTTGCTTGTGAGGGACGGGGTTCTCTCCTTGTTGTTCGAAAGACGGGGTTCTTTCATTACTTGCTACCTACTAGACCTTCGAGTGCTTAGGCTTTGGTGAGTTAAGGGTCGTGATTTAATAGCAAGTGAAGCCCCCTTGTTGCTTGAAGACCTTTTTCGAACTAATTCTTGACGGGGAGTTGCTAACCCGCGTGGGATGAACACGGGAAAGTTTACGCAGAGTTCAGAATTCGAGGCAATGGACCTGGGGGCCAGGTCCTCTTAAGGGGGAGAGGTTGTAACGCCCCGACTTTTTGGCCGTACAGGTATGACGTCACGAGTGGGTTTAGATCGAGAGTTATGTGATTTATATGTGTTTCAATTGCTAAGTGATTATTTAATTTATTAATTTCATGAACTAATTGCTACTATGTGACTTAATTGTGATTCTTACTTAAACTCGTTTCAATATCTATCCTTACTATTAATGTTTTATTTCGGTTATGTACGTAATTGATCTTATGAGAAATCCTTGGACTCAATTGAACTTTGAATTGGACCTCAATTACTTATCTACCAAACCTTGGGGCCCTAATTGAACCACTTAAATTCTCAAAGGACCAAAGTGCAAATTCTTCCCTTCTCCCTCTCCATTTACACGATATACACACACCCACACCCCATTCTTCTTCTTCTTATTTTTCTCTCAAAATACAAGACTCCAAACCCCTTTTTCTTCTTCTCTTCCATCGATCCAAGCAAGACCAAGGAAGACAAGATTTTCAAGCTCCATTCTTTCTCCTCAAACTCAAGCTTCAAGCTCTCCATCTTTTTCCTTCTCGTATCCTATTTTCTTCCAAGGTATAATGTGAATTTTGTGTATATATGCCATATAAGACAAGGTCTGAATTTCTTTGAGTTTGAAGCATGAATTTGTATGTGTTTGATGCTTTAACACTTGAATCCATAAATTGCATGCTAGATTGTTGATATTCTTGGAGCAAGAATGTGTATATAAGTTGTATGTATATTTATGTGTGTATATGAATGTGGGTTATGAAATTTGATGGTATAATTCATGAATTTATGAGTGATATGTGGATATATGTTGTATTTAGTTGTTGTTGTTTGATTTTGGTTGATTTGGGAGCTCCTTTGGCATTCTTGAAGCTTTTTTTTGCGTCTACCCTGTTTCCCCGTCGCCAAACGCAGCTGCTGGAATTGGGGGTCGCGCCCGCGACCGTTTTGTGACCATTTTTGGTCGCGGTCGCGACCAACAATTCAAAACTTAGCTAATTTTCAGTCGCGGCCCCGACTAATTTTTAGTGCAATTTTGTCACGGCCGCGACTCCCTCGTCCGAACTCCAAATGAAGTAATTTTTGAACTCAAGGAAACCTCTTGAAGTCTAGAATATTCTCCAATTGGAATCACTTCAATATCTTTTCCCATTTGTGAGATATGATCAATTATTTTTGGTGTCGCCACTTTACCGGAAAACTACTTTCATCCAACTTCGAGCCTACGCCATTTTCACCTCGTTTTGAACCATGGTTCGTGCCATATATCCTTGGAAATATCTATGTGTATAGTTTCATACTCAACAAGAAAAACTTAATTCCAATTTCTAGAACTCAAGATATTCCCATTTTCCTACAGCTTGAGCAATTTCGATTATTGTCAACTTTTACCGAACTTTGCCTAAACCTCCCTTCTTACGTTCCTTTCACCCTCTTGGCTCCCATATGTGAAATATATAACTTTTATGCTTGATTAATTGAGGATATATGATATAATTTGATATGATTATGGATTTTATACTATCAATTTAATGTGCGAACGTTTAAGTGCTTTAATATGCTCTCCTTTGCAATTATTGTTTCCTTTATGTGCTTAATGGATTCCCTTCACCTTAAAATGATTCTTAAATATGGCTAACATGTATTATAAAGTGTTATGGATATGTTGTATTATGGGGATGGCTTTTGCTATGAAAAATTGATAAGGACATGAGTTATGCGTACATGATTGCAATTCTTAATCGCATTCTCTATGTGCTCAATAGCTTCTAATTGATTTATATGCCTTGTTAATATGTATTGTCTTGTATTATGAATTGAATGATTGATCATGTATGCACCAGTCCATAACATTTTAGGATTTATTCTCTATTATATCATCTCATAACATATCATACCACTTCATGAGGATTGCCATGCGTCTATGTGGTTTCATATTGAGTCAATTCTCACGAGTACACATTGTTCCTTCTCTTGTACAGTTGGTTTCCAGGGCGGAGACTTCCAAGTTGAATAGGCACCCACATTAATTATGCTTTGTCTCGTGATATTTCAGGTGAGGGTGTTTTCGTTCTAGATATGTATTAAACCCTACAACCTAATGTGATAAGTTTTGGCCAAAAACCTTATGTATATATATATATATATATATATATATGTTATTTTCAAAGTGGAGTTATCGAGTAACCTTTTCTCCAAAATTATGAAATATGTTATGTATCTTATGAATTCAAATATTTTGGCGAGATTATATATGTATGTTATGATTGCACGGGCTCAGGGACTTAGTGCAAGTGGCTATCCGGGGAGGCAAGGGCCGACGGTGATCCCTTGTACTAGTCCCACCACATTTACGGTGATACCGACCCTCGCTAGGAGGTTTAGCGGGGAATGGGAGCTGAGTGCCCTTGGGGGATTCATGTACCCCCATTGGCCTATGTATGGACCGGTGGTCGGGTCTTGCTAACCCGTCCACCACCCGGAGGAAGAAGGTTGGAACTTATTTTATGATTATGAGTATGTTATGATTGTTATGCACCGTACGGGAAGGCCGGGACACGGATTACCCAAACGACTATGTTATATGATTTGTATGTATTATAATATACTGCATGATCACGTATTCAATGTATTAAAGATATTTGTCGTACACGGTCGGAGTTTGGTTGGAGGTGATGCACGCTCACTCGCCGAGCCTTATTGATTTTGTATGAATTATGAACCTAATGAATTCAATATGATTAGTCGTAAAATCCGAGCATTGCTTAGTTATTATCTTACCCTTTTTGGCAACTAACTCTAAATAAAACCTTACTCGGGAGTTATGACTTGCATGCGCATGTTTCTCTATATATGTATAGCTCCTGCTCACTCAGTCTTCTAGAGACTGACCCCTCTTTCCCACCTTTCAGTTGCTTGCAGGTTTTGCTAGGCGGAAGTCAAGTTTTAATCTCTTGTCGAGTCACTTGTACACTCGAGTCACATTTTACATTTTTTTATGATTTAATTGTATTTCCGTTATGTATTGGGCCTGTGTGCCAATTATGATTACTGTTGTCTATTGAATTCGGGACAGGTTGCATGCCTAGTTGAAGCCGTTGTTAGGATGCTTGGTGGATTTAAATTACGTACTGCAATTGTTGGGCGTGTAACTATGGTTGAAAATTTTGAATTATACGTTATTGCTTCCGCTTTACATTCTAGGTATTCTTGATTTATTTGGTACAGGGTTAGATTCCGCCTAGCTAGGATATCTTTTATTTTGGTCTCCCGTTCGCTATGAGTCCGGTTCATGCTTGGATTATCCATTTCACGTGTGGACTAGACTTGTAGTGCGGGGGATGTGGCGCCTGTCGTCCCGGGTGCTACACGGGGTTCTCTCATTGGTGCTCGAGAGATGGGGCTCTCTCCTTGTTGTTTGTGAGAGACGGGGAATCTCTCATTAGTTGTTTTTTTAGTCGTGCAGTGAATCCGAGGATGGATTCTTTTTAAGGGGGAGAGATGGTAACGCCCTGGTTTTTCACTTATATTAATACGTCATATTTGTTTATAAATTGCGTAATTGAATTATTTAATTATATGATTAATTGTTTATAAATGTTTTATATTTGATTTAAATTATAAACTGTTGTTATTTTAATTTAATTCATTTTATTTTAATTCGTTACTTAGTGTTTAAATTCTTAATTAAGGTTTAATGTTACCTTAACTATATTTGTAATTCTGTTAATTAATTTCAACATGTTATTCGTTAACTTTAAATTTATTTAAAATAGAATTTCAATTTTAGTTTTAAATTATAATGCTTGAATTTATTAAAGTTATGCGCATGATTGTTTATTTATGCTTCGTTCTTATATGAAATGATATCGGAATGTCGTGGAAATTTAGTATGTCGTAAATATGTGTGTTATGAACATGCCTATATGCTCGGTTTATGTTTTCGAACTCATTTGAAGTGTTAACGAATTTAATTTGAATTGTGGAACCAAATCGGGGGCTAACGAGCAATTAGCGCACCCTTGGTTCCGTACGTGATATCTTGAGCTCGGGAATTCAGATTCGAATTCCGTCACCTCCGTTGCCTTTGTATCGACGATTCGGAGACAATGGAAGAAGCCTCGTACCTTTTTTAGATCATTAAGACCTCCGAAATCCAACCGTAACGAACAACTTGTGCAAGAGTAACCCTTTTGTTGACTAGTCTTTATGGTGAGACCCCTTAACACCCTCTAACCTAACCATGTTTTAACCCATGACTTGTGTACTTGAGTTAGCCCCTTTCTCCTCCTCTTTCATCAGCAAAAACGAGCCAAACCCTCACTTTTTCTGCAGCAACTGATCGAGAGAGAGTGGAGAGGAAAAGAAGAAAAGAGAAACCTTGGCCCTTGTGATTTTGAGCTCAAATCACTTCCTTTCTTCTCCATATCTTGAAGGTATGTATATTTATGTATCCTCTACTCTTTTATACATGATTTCATCCATTAAATTCTTGCTTTGGATCAGATTTGATAAGGGTTTGGGCTAAGAGCATGAATAGGATTTTTGGGGGTAATTGCTCTTGTGACCTTGCTTGGTTGTGCAGCTGTTTTCCTTGCTTGTAAATGATTATATGAGCTTCTTTCTTGGCCTATTTGTTTCCTAACTGATAGTATATGATGTTAGGATGATTTTCTCTTTAGACCCTTTGTTGAAATTATGTGATTTAGAGCCCCAAACTTGATGATCAAAACTGCCTCCCCTGTTTTGGAACTGCTGTGACGTTTTGTGGCTTTTGCTTGATCAAATGACCTTCTTTTAGTGTGAATTTGCATGGATATGATGTAAACTCATTGCTCTATATGTTAGCATTCATGTTTCAAGCCTTTGGATCCATTTTGAGCCCCAAAACCGTAGCACAATACCTGTTCGGTGCATGGTTTATGACAGACCTGCTGCTGTTGCATTTTTGTGGTTCGTTGGTCATTCTAATGTGCTTCAATTCGTGCCATTTTGCATATATATGATGTATATTAGTTTTTTAGTATGTTATCATGCATTCCCCAAGGTTTTAGATTCAAATTCAACCCCTAAGTACTTGATCATGGCATGATTGAACAATTGAGCTCATATGTGCGGTTTTGGCGACCCAGATTTGCTGCATGGTTTTGGTGCTCTTAACGTGTGATTTGGACTCTACACTCTAAATGAAAAATGCTCCTAACATGCTAAATATGTTGTATATCAAGTTTCATAAGATTTGGAGTTGATTTGGTATATTTTTGGGAATGATTTTGTATAGGGTTTGTTTGCCGGTAAGCTTTGTTTGCGTTTTTGGGTCTGTACCGTGACACTCCCGTGTCTCATTTGCCTTGTAAGGTGATGTTGGAAAACACGAATCAGAAAGCAGCGGAATTTAAAAATTTTCCCAACAAAAGGACCTTGAACTCGCAATCGTGTAACCAAATTCGTAAAGATAGAAAACTTACTTTTCTTTTATTCTTTCTTGAAGCGTTTCAAGCCACCCAAGAACGCTCTTCTCGCGGCTTGATCCCCTCTCCTTGGTAAAGCTCGAATCTTCAAACTTCTAACTTGAAGTCTCTAGAGAAAGTCCACCAACTTGATCACAATCTAACTAGTAAGGATGCTAGTTCTCTAGTTAGTGTTTAGGTTTAACCTAGGGTTTAATTTAATCTTGGAGAAAGAAAGGTGTTCAACACATGAACCAAAAGAATTGTCAATTAGCTCTAAAGGGGAGCATGAGCTCCCCTATATATAGGAAAGGGGAGGGGCGGCCGAAATCCTTGTCCTCATAGGCAAGGGTTTTGGTTCCTCTCTCCTATTACTTGATCATCAAGTATTTTCCAACTTTGACTTTGAATTCTAATTCAAGTCAACTTTTAAGAGAGCTAAAAATATCCGAACTATTTTTGGATAATTTTATACTTTATTTATTATAAAATAAATAACTTATTTTTATCTAATTAATTAATTCATAATTAATTAACTAGATTATTTTCTCCAAAATTAGACTTTCTTTTTAATTCAAAATTAAACCAAAGTCTATTAAATAATTAACTAATTAATTATTTAATATATATATAATATATATATATATACACACGTGTGACTTCACACGTGTGGAACCCTCTTGGCCCGATTAACTCGTTTAATCATTTTCAAGCCTCAACTCATGTAACCAAGTTGTTGTGTGTGACCCTCTAGGTTCTTAATTCAATTAGCAGTGACCCTAATTAATTAATTCACTAATTAATTAATCAGTCCACAGATTAAACGACCATAGTCTAGCAACAGGTGTTTAACCCCTAGCTGAATTGGAATGTTCGGATTCGACAGAACCTTTAAGTCATTGATTCATGTGAGATACAGTCCTCCTACTTACTATCTCTCAACCAAGATCTAGGGTAAGGGAATAATTAGAACCCTAATAATCTGGTATTAAAGCTAAGTGCATTTCATATCCATTTGATCTCAATCCAAGAAACCCTTTTCTTGATGTCTTGATCTACTGCCTTGGCCAAGGACTCCATATGGCATATGAATGACTTACACAATAAGAGATCACCTTGCAAATGCAAGTGTAGGTCCTTTCTTGATTCTCATTCACTTTCATGAATCACTTGTGCAGCCCCAGCATAAGCCTTGAATCAGTTGTCTAAGGCGACACCCTTTAAAGCTTATACCTAAGACTACATAGTTAACTCATAAAGTGACAAGGAACCTCAAGTCTTAAGGATCAATTAATCACATCAATGACTCGTGAGATATTTCCTAATCTGGAAGTTTCCATTTCCTGAAATAGAAACTTCCTTTCCCATTCAGGAATGTTCTCACACGGGGCACCTCAGTGAACTTACTTATTAAAGTAAGCACCCTCATGTATCACGCACGTATCAACTATACACTTTGCACCTCCATGAAACAAGGTGGTCCTTCTTAAGGGCGTGATCCCACAAGCAAGCCTTAGAGGAGTCAGGTTGACACTCCCACTGTCTGTAGGATCATCGGCTTGGAGTATTTTACTAATCATGACTTATGTGATATAGGGCTCGTTTCATGAACCATTTCACCTAAATGGTAGAGTCCTAAAGTCATCAGGATTAGGGGAGTTCTCATACATGCACAACTAAAGTAAACGCATACCAAACAAGAGCATATAAAGAAGTGTTGCCTCAATTCGTTATTTTATTCAAAGATTGTCTGTGATTACAATAAGGAAAAGCACAAAGCGGATATACAATCGGCTTTTAGGGCACTATTCCTAACAATCTCCCACTTGCCCGTCAAAGCCATTCTAAAGCTACTCTAAGTCCCATCTTCTGAAGATGACCTTGGAAAGCTTCTCGACTAAGGGGTTTAGTAAGTGGATCTGCCACGTTCTCTGTTGATGTGACCCTCTCAATTTGCACATCTCCTCTTTTGATAATATCACGGATTAGGTGATACTTCCTCATAATGTGCTTGGTCCGTTGGTGAGATCTTGGTTCTCTTGCTTGAGCAACCGCCCCAGTGTTGTCACAAAACACAGTAATGGGGTCTTCAATGCTAGGAACAACATTCAACTCTTGAATGAAGTTTCTAATCCGAACACCTTCCTTAGCTACATCATTTGCAGCTAAGTATTCGGCCTCAGTGGTCGAATCTGCAGTGGTTGTTTGCTTGGAACTCTTCCAACTCACTGCTCCGCCGTTTAGGCAGAAAATGTATCCTGACATTGACTTAAAATCATCTAAGTCAGATGCAAAACTTGCATCGCAGTATCCTTCGACAGTAAGATCTTTCTGACCTCCGTAAACTAAGAATAAATCTTTAGTACTTTTCAAGTACTTAAGAATATTCTTCACGGCAGCCCAGTGACCATCTCCAGGGTCAAATTGGAAACGACTTGTCACACTAAGTGCATAAGCCACATCCGGTCGAGTACATAACATTGCATACATTATGCTACCTATTGCTGATGCATAAGGTGTATGAGTCATTCTATCCTTCTCAAGGTTAGTCTTAGGACACATCTTCTTTGAAAGACATGTTCCTACACTCATAGGAAGGTTCTTAACCTTTGCTGACTCCATATTAAATCTCTTCAATATTTTGTCAATGTACATCGACTGTGATAGTCCTATTAACCTTCTAGATCTATCTCTATAGATTTTAATTCCAAGGATATAGGACGCATCACCAAGATCTTTCATCTCGAATTGGTTCGATAACCATAACTTAGTCACTTTCATGTCATCCTTCGAATTCCCAATAAGAAGGATGTCATCAACATAAAGTACTAAGAATTGCACTGAGGTCTCCAATTCCTTTCTATACACACAGGACTCATTCGAAATTTGAATGAAGCCAAACGCTTTGACTGATTCATCAAATCGAATGTTCCAATTCCTAGAAGCCTGTTTCAATCCATAGATTGATCTTTGGAGTTTGCAAACCTTTTGCTCACTCCCACTGAATGTGAAACCTATGGGTTGCTCCATATAAATGTCTTTGTCAATGTCACCATTGAGAAAGGCAATTTTCACATCCATTTGCCATATCTCATAGTCATAATATGCAGCAATGGCAAGCATGATTCGAATGGACTTTTGCATTGCAACTGGTGAAAAGGTTTCGTCAAAGTCCACGCCGGGTCTTTGAGTGAATCCTTTTGCAACCAGTCTTGCTTTGTAGGCTGCAATGCTTCCATCAACTCCAAACTTTCTCTTAAAGATCCATTTGCAACCTATGAGTTTGACCCCATCAGGCAAATCTACCAAGGTCCAAACTTGGTTGGAGTTCATGGAGTCCATTTCGGATTTCATGGCTTCTATCCACTGTTCAGAGTCAGAATCTGAAAGTGCCTCCTCATATGTCAAAGGATCATTATCCTTTTGAGAGATTTCATGGAAGAATCCATACCATCTCTCCGGCTGTCTAGGAGTGCGTTCAGAACGCCTTAGAGGAGGGTTTTCGTGTGTATCGAAATTCGTGATTGGTTGTGGTTGATCAGAGTGGGACGTTTCTTCAGTGGGTGGTTTGGGGTCACCTTGTACTTCTTCTAATTCTATGATCTTGCCTTTCTTTTCTTTAAGGAACGGTTCCTCCAGAAAAGTAGCATTTCTGGAAACAAACACCTTTTGTTCAGATTGATCATAGAAATAGTATCCTATGGATTCCTTAGGATAACCTACAAAGTAGCATAAGTTAGAACGAGATTCTAACTTATCTCCCACTGTCCTCTTCACGTAAGCAGGACAACCCCAAATTCTTAAGTAAGAATAACTAGGGATTTTACCATGCCACATTTCATAGGGCGTTTTGGGGACTGACTTAGAGGGAACTAGATTCAGAATCTTTGCTGCACTTTCTAGGGCATAACCCCAGAAAGAAGGTGGTAAGTCAGTGAAACTCATCATGGAACGAACCATATCAAGTAGGGTTTGATTCCTTCTCTCAGAAACTCCATTAAGCTGAGGAGTTCCCGGAGGAGTCCACTGAGAGATAATCCCATTATCTTTGAGATGATTAAGGAATTCTTCACTAAGATACTCGCCTCCTCGATCAGATCGAAGTGCTTTGATCTTGTGACCAGTTTGGTTCTCAACCTCCTTTTGAAATTCTAAGAATTTCTCAAAAGCTTCAGATTTATACTTCATTAAGTATACATAGCCATACCGACTAAAGTCATCAGTAAAGGTTATGAAATACTGATGATTGCTTCTAGTGCTTACACTAAGCGGTCCACAAACATCAGTATGGATCAAATCCAAAACCTCAGTGGCACGTTCCGCAGTTCCTTTAAAAGGGACTTTGGATATTTTTCCTTTGAGACAGGATTCGCAAGAAGTTAACTCCTTAAGATCATTTTCAGAGAATGATCCTAAAGCGTTTATCTTGCTAATTTTGTTGTTGGAAATGTGTCCTAATCTAGCGTGCCATAAGGGAGCCGAAACTTTGTCATCTCTCTTACGCTTTGTTTCTCGTTGTATATTCATAATATTGATATTTTGAGTTAGATAAAGTCCATTACTTAGAGTACCGATGTGAACGGAAGAGTTGTTCCGTTTGATAAAGTATTTACCATTCTTAATATAAGTTTCATAACCTTCACAATCTAATATTGGAACTGAAATTATATTACGAATAATGCTCGGTACATAAAGGACTTTATTTAATACTAACTCAAAACTACCTAAATCTAATCTAATTGTGCCTAAAGCTCGAGCTTCAACGTTTGAGCCATCGCCGATCTTCAAGACACATTCTCCTTCTTTGAGTTGTTGGACTTCACTTAGCATCTGTACATCATTACAGATATGAGTTCCACAACCGGTATCAAGTACCCAAGAACTAGAATTAATAGAAAGATTTACTTCAACGAGAAAGATACCTTTCTTTAGAGTAGCCTTGTACTCTGGGCAGTTTCTCCTCCAATGTCCCGCTTTGCCACAATGGAAGCAAACATCCTCTTTCTGATCACACTTCTTCTTTTGGGCCTTCCCCTTCGAAATACCACCAGTGGGCCTAAGGGGTTTCTTCTTCTTCTTTTGGGCTTTCTTGCCCTTACCTTTAGAAGGCCCAGAAGAGGAAGATGGAGCATTCACCATCAAAACCTTATTGTCCTTCTTGATCGTGCTTTCAGCAGTCACAAGCTGACTAATCAACTCAGCTACAGTAGCACCAGCATGATTCATGTTGAAGTTAAGGACAAATGGGTTGAATGATGGTGGGAGCGAAGCTAGTAACAAATCCACTGAAAGCTCATCTTTCAGTGGCATGTCCATGGAAGCAAGTTTCTCAGTAAGGGCAAGAAACTTGAGTCCATATTCATGGACACTTGAACCTTCCCTCATTCTCAAGTGGAACAATTCCTTTGAAGTGTTATACCTTGTAACACGTTCATGAGGGCGGTAAAGTTGCTCTAAGTGGTCGTAAATCTCCCAAGCGAATTCCATGGCCTCATGTTGTCTTTGCAAGTCCGGAGACATGTTACCCAACATAAGGCAACGGGCTTGGAGATTATCATCCTTCCACTTCTGAATCGCATCCCGCTCGGCCCGAGTGGGAGCCTTCCCTTCGGGACTGGGCTCCCCTTCGAAGAGAACATAAGTTCTCTTCTCATAATCTAAAATGATTTTCAGATTCCTCAGCCAATCAGAATAGTTGGGACCAGTCAACTTGTTTGACCCGAGGATCGATACAAGAGGGTTTTTGGTTGCCATTTCAAAACACATAGAGAATCACAGAATCTACGACCTAAATGGTAAAACAGAGAACTCGTGAGCATGCTGAATTATAACGATATACAAAAGATAAGGTCTTTAATCTAATGTAGCTCCCACAGTTTTTCAAAGATCTATAATTCCCAAAGATCTAAGAGGAACACGTTTCCCAATGGGTACTAAGATCCTAGGCATTTTACCTCGAACCCACGACTCGCGGACATTCTAAGTAAGAACCCTAGGTAGGTACAACTTACCAATTCTAACACCTTTAGAACTCTTAGTAATTGGTTTTTTGCATCACCTATCTTTCAATATGGACCCACGACTCGTGCGACATCCATATTTACTTAGGCGTTAAGCTAAAACCCATCAATCATAAGATCATGACCAAAACTTAGTTCAAACGACCCACGACTCACGGACATCGCCCTTGCTAAAATCGATCATGAAATATTGATCATTTAAAATGATCAATTAGGTAACTAAGAACTAATAAGCTCCACTAGCTATCCCACGACTCGCGGACAATACCCAGCTTCACTTACTAAACTTAAAACCTATTGATGGAATGCTAGGAATTTAATTCAAAATTTGCATCTCGAATTAAACACCTATTTGTTCGAAATTAGCTTAATATTTAAGGGGAATTTTCGAATCAACCAGAGAGTTGTCCGGTTCGACCTCACCAACATATATGTTATCCAATTTTATTAGTCTTGATTAATGCAAGTACACTTAAATGCATATCAAACAAGCACATAAACAGATAACATGTCCTAGCATGATACTAACATGTAATGATCATGGGTTCTACCTATCTTATGCGTGATATGTGGGAGCCACTCCACAATCACAAGTTTTAACATACATGCCACATAAACAGTTCAAATCACATAAGGGAAAGCGGTAACAAAATACGAGCCCTATCTCTATTACATTTGACAATTGAGATTCCCCTCCCTAACATTTTGAGGGGTCTTCACTTATGGCCTCCTTGTTACTTGAATGTGGTCCATCTTACTCCATGGGTGCATTGTCTCCAAAATGAAAATAAAACCTCACCACCTATCTCTACTCTCAAATTACAATAAAAAGAAAAAGACATAAAGTAATAAGGCTCAATCTTCATATTGGCCTTAGACAATTACATGGGGCATACCCCGGCCTCAAAAACAGTAATATGGAAAGCCACATAATAAATCACATAACAGTACGCACATAAGTGAGGCTCCAACCTCAATTGAAAAACGCAACTATAGGGCTCCAACCCCAATTTAAACCATCCATGTGCATAAATTAAAACCATACATAGATCTAAACCCATGATCACCTAACATGCTTTTGCAAGAATTTAAATTTAACCAATAAATTAAAATTCTCGTTTCAAGTCCTAATGACTTAAAACACGACTTAGATGCAATTCTTGTTCAAGAGCCTTTTCAATAAAACCCGAAAAACAACAAACCAATAAAATTCCAATTAATTTCCAAAATTAATAATTTTATTCTTTCATTATTTTCAGAAAATAAAATTCATAATTTTCCCAAAATCCAAATCGCTTTAATTTCTCAAAAATCCCAATTTAGTCAAAAATTTTAAAATAATTTTATTTTAGCAAAACTGATTTTAAAAGATAAAATTAAAATAAAATTAAATCGGGATTTTACGGACCGAAAAACACGAAACACGAAACACGAGGATTGGCCCGAAACCATCCGCCCAAAGAGGGCATCCCCGCGCAGCATCAGGCGCGCGCGCGCGCGCGCCAGCTGTGCGCACAGCGTGCGGCAATTGAAGCCCGCGTGCGCGCGCTGGGCGCGCGCCTCGTGCACTTGTCGCGCGCAGCAATGCCCGCCCGATGGCGGGTGGTCTCGGCCAGGGCGTCCCGCTCTGTTGCGGGACGGTGCGGGCGGCTGTCCCGCGCGGTTGCGGGACAGGCGAGCAGTCGCGCCTAGGCGCGGGCGGGAGGGCCTCCCGCGCGGTTGCGGGAGGGCTGGGCGATGGCGACGGGCCGGGCGTGCGACTTGCTAGCACGCCTAGGCTCGTCCTATTTCGTGTTCGTTTCGTATTTCTGGGTTTCTCGAAAACCCGGTTCAATCCAAAAATTAAAAATTCGATTTAAACATATTTCAATCAAAACGGTTTTCAAAATCACAATTTAAGAAAACAGTTTTAGAAATTCAGGAAAAATTACAGTTTCGTATTTCAGGCTTTCTAAAAGAACTCATGAATACCTAATTCGCATCTAAGCCTAAGAATTTCTATTAAATTCAGAATAATTGAGACGAATCAGAAACACGATTAACGAGGTAGCTCTGATACCACTTGTTGGAAAACACGAATCAGAAAGCAGCGGAATTTAAAAATTTTCCCAACAAAAGGACCTTGAACTCGCAATCGTGTAACCAAATTCGTAAAGATAGAAAACTTACTTTTCTTTTATTCTTTCTTGAAGCGTTTCAAGCCACCCAAGAACGCTCTTCTCGCGGCTTGATCCCCTCTCCTTGGTAAAGCTCGAATCTTCAAACTTCTAACTTGAAGTCTCTAGAGAAAGTCCACCAACTTGATCACAATCTAACTAGTAAGGATGCTAGTTCTCTAGTTAGTGTTTAGGCTTAACCTAGGGTTTAATTTAATCTTGGAGAAAGAAAGGTGTTCAACACATGAACCAAAAGAATTGTCAATTAGCTCTAAAGGGGAGCATGAGCTCCCCTATATATAGGAAAGGGGAGGGGCGGCCGAAATCCTTGTCCTCATAGGCAAGGGTTTTGGTTCCTCTCTCCTATTACTTGATCATCAAGTATTTTCCAACTTTGATTTTGAATTCTAATTCAAGTCAACTTTTAAGAGAGCTAAAAATATCCAAACTATTTTTGGATAATTTTATACTTTATTTATTATAAAATAAATAACTTATTTTTATCTAATTAATTAATTCATAATTAATTAACTAGATTATTTTCTCCAAAATTAGACTTTCTTTTTAATTCAAAATTAAACCAAAGTCTATTAAATAATTAACTAATTAATTATTTAATATATATATATACACACGTGTGTGACACGTGTCACAGTGACACGTGTCACTCACGTGAGCCACACGTGTGACTTCACACGTGTGGAACCCTCTTGGCCCGATTAACTCGTTTAATCATTTTCAAGCCTCAACTCATGTAACCAAGTTGTTGTGTGTGACCCTCTAGGTTCTCAATTCAATTAGCAGTGACCCTAATTAATTAATTCACTAATTAATTAATCAGTCCACAGATTAAACGACCATAGTCTAGCAACAGGTGTTTAACCCCTAGCTGAATTGGAATGTTCGGATTCGACAGAACCTTTAAGTCATTGATTCATGTGAGATACAGTCCTCCTACTTACTATCTCTCAACCAAGATCTAGGGTAAGGGAATAATTAGAACCCTAATAATCCGGTATTAAAGCTAAGTGCATTTCATATCCATTTGATCTCAATCCAAGAAACCCTTTTCTTGATGTCTTGATCTACTGCCTTGGCCAAGGACTCCATATGGCATATGAATGACTTACACAATAAGAGATCACCTTGCAAATGCAAGTGTAGGTCCTTTCTTGATTCTCATTCACTTTCATGAATCACTTGTGCAGCCCCAGCATAAGCCTTGAATCAGTTGTCTAAGGCGACACCCTTTAAAGCTTATACCTAAGACTACAGAGTTAACTCATAAAGTGACAAGGAACCTCAAGTCTTAAGGATCAATTAATCACATCAATGACTCGTGAGATATTTCCTAATCTGGAAGTTTCCATTTCCTGAAATAGAAACTTCCTTTCCCATTCAGGAATGTTCTCACACGGGGCACCTCAGTGAACTTACTTATTAAAGTAAGCACCCTCATGTATCACGCACGTATCAACTATACACTTTGCACCTCCATGAAACAAGGTGGTCCTTCTTAAGGGCGTGATCCCACAAGCAAGCCTTAGAGGAGTCAGGTTGACACTCCCACTGTCTGTAGGACTCATCGGCTTGGAGTATTTTACTAATCATTACTTACGTGATATAGGGCTCGTTTCATGAACCATTTCACCTAAATGGTAGAGTCCTAAAGTCATCAGGATTAGGTGAGTTCTCATACATGCACAGCTAAAGTAAACGCATACCAAACAAGAGCATATAAAGAAGTGTTGCCTCAATTCGTTATTTTATTCAAAGATTGTCTGTGATTACAATAAGGAAAAGCACAAAGCGGATATACAATCGGCTTTTAGGGCACTATTCCTAACAGGTGAGACACCCCCGTGTCATGCCCTTTTTTCAGGTCTGTACTGAGATACCCCCGTGTCTCAGTCTATTCAAATTGAGGGACACGGGCGTGTCCCTCCCTCTGTGCATTTCTTGTCTTTTCCTTTTCGGTTTTTGATTGTTTCACCTCTTTAACGCCTTTATCTTCATTCGTGATGAACTATGAACTTGTTTTACTATGTGTTAAGAGTATGGTGGTTTGATTTCTTAACAATTGGATGAGATTTAGGCATGCTTTTATTGAATGCCGTTTATGTGCGTTTTGTGTCGTTTATGATTTCCGTAACCCATTTCCCCTATCATATGATTTCTTCTTGCTCTCAAACTTTGAAAATATGTTATAATATGTAATATGATGTATGTAGTGGAGTTTTGTGAAGGATATGAACTTGTCTGAATACGAATGCTTCATTGAATCAATAAATCGAATGTTTATATGTCTTTAAGACTTTAATAGTGCACATGAACGTTTTCATTACATTATAGCATCTTTTCTTCATTCATATCATGATCATTACATTACCGAGCGTCCTATTTGGTTCATTTGGAGTCTTAAGTCTCACGAACACGTTACGTTGTCTTTGGTACAGTTTATCTCCAGGGTGGAGAAATCTTGATCAACTAAGCACTCAGTAGTTTCAGGTGAGGGTGTTTTCGTTTTAGTTACGTATTAAACCCTACAACCGTATGTGACAAGCTTTGGCCAAAAACCTAATATAGTTATATATATGGTTTTCAAATGAAATGTATCGAGTAAATATTGATCGAGTAAACCCTTTTCAAATGAATTATGAAATGTGATATGTTTCACATGAACTGATATGTTTTGGCGAGATTATGCATATATGTTATGTTCACGGGCCCAGGAATTAGTACATGTGGCTATCCGGGGAGGCAAGGGCCGACGGTGATCCCATGTGCTGATTCCATTATGTTAACGGCGAAACGGACCTCATCAAGGAGTTTTTGACGAGGAAACGCTAACCGGCTTTGAGGCCTCATGAACCTCAAAGCCACAATGATATGTTTAGGTGGTCGGGCCTTGTAAACCCATCTACCACCCGGAGGAAGAAGGTTGGAACTTGTTTTATGAATATGGTTATGTTATGATTGATATGCACCGTGCGGGAAGGCCGGGATACGGATTGCCCAAACGAATATGTTTTATGATGTGATATATGATCCGCGTGTATTATGATATATTGCATGATCACCTATCTAAAGTATTAATGATATGTGTCGTACACAGTCGGTGGTTGGAGATGATGCACGCTCACTCGCCGAGCTTTATGTTTATGTATGAATTATGAATGTAATGAATTAATATGTTTAGTCGTAAAATCCGAGTATTGCTTGGTTATTCTCTTGCCCTTTTGGGAACTAATTTCAAACAAAACCTTGCTCGGGATTTACGACTTGCATGTGCATGTTTATATGTATACGTATATCGCTCCTGCTCACTCAGTCTTCTAGAGACTGACCCTCTCCCTCCCCAACCTTTCAGTGCGCAGGTTTGGCTTTGGAGTCTCGAGCTAGGCGGAGTGTGTTGAGTCTTTGAGTTGGTTAAGTTAAGTTAGAAGAGTCTTTACACTCGCATATGTATCTAAGTTATGTATGATCCAATTCCGCAATATTGAACTTGAATCTTATGTATTCGTTATTGAATTGCTTTATCGGACTTGGTTATGAATTAAAAGAGGAGCCCAGGACTGCTTGCGGTTTGTGTGTTTAATTTCTGCAGGCCTGTGGCCAATGCATATGTTTGGATCTAGTTCTCCGTTGCATTATGTCTTGTTGATTGGTTTTAAATTGCAGGGTCTAAGTTCCGCCTAGCTTAGGGGGGGTTATTTTATTTGTCTCCCGTTCGCTATGGTTTGATACGGGTGCGGACTCCCTATTTCGTTACTCGTGTTGAGCCATAGTGCGGGGGATGTGGTGCCTCCAGTGCGGGGTGCTACAAGTACACTCATCTCATGTTGTCTATGACTTTATATTGTATCTATGGAGCGTATATGGTAGACTAGGCCGTGATGGCACTTTTATATACTTGCACACTTGTATTGATTATTTTTGGAGCTTGAATGCTCATTGTATATATTATGATAAATTAATGCTTCCGCTTTATTGTTTTACTCTGGTTTTATGGTTTAAGGGTTAGTCCCGCCTAGTATAGTGTGTGTGTGGTGTCCCCGTTCACCGTGATTTAGCTCGTGTATGGATCATCCATTTCATATACGAGGTCGGGTCTCGATGCAGGGGATGTGGTACCTTACGCTCGGGTGCTACAAGCATATATTAAAGTACTTGAGAAAGATTCGGGATTATATGTTTGTTTATCGTAGTGACTAGCTCATTCCAGTAGGGTACACAGACTCGTATTTTCAATCTGATTTGGATTATAGGCATTCGACGTCTGGGTACGTGTTTACTCTAGGAAGAGCAGCCATAAGTTGGAGGAGCATTAAGCAAACTTGCATTGTTGACTCCACCATGGAAGTTGAATACGTGGCAGCTTCGAAAGCAGCCAAGGAAGCATGTTGGTTTCAAAATTTCTTTATGGATCTAGAGTCATCAAGGACGGACTTACACCGATCATATTGTACTGTGACAATGCCAGAGCGGTGGCCAACTCCAAGGAACCTCGAAGTTATAAACGTGCAAAGCACATCGAGATGAAGTTTCATATTATACGAGATTATGTGGAATGTGGAGAAGTGGCAGTGGTGAAAATTGGCTCAGCAAATAATCTAGCAGGTCCCTTCACTAAAACTTTGGTGCAAAAGAGTTTTGACACTCATGTAAAAGGGATGGGCCTTATATTTGTAGCCAATTAGATTTAGGGAAAGTGGGAGATTGTTAGGATTAATGCCCAGAAAATCCAATTATATTGTAAATATTTTGGATTAATAAAACTGAAATTATTGCAAGTTATGAGTATATTACGAATTTAATAATTAATGACATGTGATGGTAATTTTTATATGAAATGTGTTTCATAGGAAAAGACTTTAAATACCGAAATCATGTGTCATTAAAGTTCTAGTCGGTATGATAAGAAAATGCTCGTATCGAGACTATAATGTGTTATATAAGAAGATTAGTCTTTCGTCATAGGGAAATGGAGTTTCCAGTTATAACACATTGACGATTTCAATGGGATTGGAAAAATCGAACTGGACCACTGAGATTGTTCATTTTATACTGCTATCTGAAATGAACAAAAATCTCGGGAAGCATTAGACTCTTAATCCTGGTAGTGTTTCGATTTTAAGCATGTAGTGTTAATCACTGTGATGTACTCAGAAGTGAGGTCTCGGTAACGGGTGGCCAAAGTACTTTATACATTCGGTGATTGCATGAAATGTGCTAAAGAGTAATACTAATCGAGGAATCTGTGCCCTTGCAAAGGTTAAAAGGTATCCCTGAAATAGATTTGGGAAAGTTCGAATTAAAACTTTGGCCAAAGTACTTCGTATGTGTGTCACCGAAGTTGTATAAGTCGAATCAAGAAATTTCAGATTGGAAGTGAAAAATAAATGATAGTAGTATTAATTTATTTTTCATGGATATCTATACGGAGGAGTAAAATTCTAAATCGAGAAATTTGTGAATAAATTAATTAATTTTAGAGTGCGACAATATTTATTTAGTGGAATTAAATATTGTTAAACGGTAATCAATTATTGCCATGAGATGATAATAGATTGATCCGTTTGGAGCTAAAATTAATTAGTCGTGCAGGTCCCCCTGCAAGCCCAACAAAGACCAAAGAGAAAATATTAAAAGAAGAGAGAGAAATAAATTTTCAAAGAGTTTGAAAATAGTCAAAGGATTTATTTTATGAAATTAAATCAAATTCAAAAGAGTTGAAAATGCCCGAAATTTTATTTTGCAGAAAATAAAAATTTTCAAAAAAAAAAAAAAAATTTTTTTTCTGACATGGCAGCTGATGTGTCACACCACGTCAGCGAGTCAGACACCGCGTGTGTGACGCCCGGAGCGGTGGGCCACCACATCCCCCGCACTTAAACCCGAACCCACATATGAAATGGATTTCCATACATGAGTCCAAGTCTAATCGAACGGAACCTACACTCACTCCTTAGGCTAAGCGGGGCTAAAACTCGGACAGAGCGCGCAAAATTAAACACATAAATGCGGAAGCCATAACATAGGGATCGAAAAGAGCTCTATAATTAACATTTACATCATATACCATGGCCTCACGGCCCGAAAGATCGAGTATATACATCAAAAGCCCATAATTCAGCAAAATATAATTCTAACATCAAATACATAATAAGAGTATCCAAAATGCAAGAAGTATGAATGCAACTCGACCTAGACACACAAGTACAAGACCAAGACTCGCACTTCCCCGCCTAGCTCGAAACAACCTGCACTGAAGGTGGGAAAAGAGAGGGGTCAGTCAAAACTCGACTGAGTGAGGGGGGCTTAAACGCACACCCACACCTAAATACATATAAAGCAGAGCATATTACAAAGGTGATAGTCATGAATCGAGGCTAGGGTTTTACATACCAAATCATTTTCCAAAGATAGCATATAATATAAAGGAAAACCTATCTCGATCCATAATCTGTCAAACATAACATAAACAGAAGTCCGGCGAGAACGGACTATCCCTTACTCCATCAAACATAACATAAAATCGAATTCAAATCATATCCACCCCACATCCATGGTGTATCGGGAATCAAACCCTAACACCTACATTACCAAACACATACGGGGCAGCTAACCCACGATATGCCTTCCCCGGTTATCCACCGAGGGCTCAAGATACCACGCCTTCCCAACCTCCATAGGTCGTACGTGAATACCTCAAATGAGAACGTGCACAGGGGTCATAACCGGCGACCCCGTGGTCGTCCCGGGTCTCCCTTACCCACGTCTCCGGGCCCAACAAACCAAATCAAACCAAATTCCCATCTTTCAGGGTACAACTCGCTCAAACATATCACATACGGATAACGAAATTTCAAAATATAGCTTACTTATGCCAATACTTATACCAATTTCGAAAACGTAAAGCTTATTTCACAAGATCATAACATACCTTAAGCACTCGTATTTAATACATATATATATAAATATATATATTCGCATACAGGGTAAGAAAACAACACGTAATAGGTCTTAGGTCGCTTATCTAATACAAAGGATCCTAACCTCACCTTTGCAAAAGTAGAAGGAAGGCAAAACGGGCGAACGAACACTTAAACCTCGGGCTCACGAACTTCCGGAAGAGGCTCTGAAACAAAAGAAGACAAGACCCGAGACTTAGACTCAATAATGTACCAAAGAAGACGCCCGGCAAAATGCATGGATCATGTTCACAACAAAATATTACAATTAAGTCATATAACAATTAATCATGCAAAAGAGAAGCAATTAAAGTCATAAAAATGCATAAACAAAGCAAAGAGAAGCATTGGCAGCTTTCAGGTCTTGAATTCTTCAAAGGGGAAAATCCACCCCCATGGATTTTTCCAAAGGGGAAAATCCACCCTCATGGATTTTTCAGAAGCTACTGCCTCAAATCCACCCCCATGGATATTTTTCAAATGAAAAATCCACCCCCGCGGATTTCTTTTCAAAAGAAGGGTTTCCGGCAATGGGAACGGCCGTTCCCATTCCCAGTACAACTGGGAACGGTCGTTCCCACTCTCGGTCATGAACAGTATGGCCTGGGAACGGTCGTTCCCAGTTTAAAACTGGGCGGGAACGGCCGTTCCGGCCTGGTTCGAAAAGCTGGAGCAGAGTTTTACACAGAAAACAGGGGAAGCTCGAAAAAGTGCCAAAAATGGCCAAAATCCAACCTTAAAATTTGCCATAACTTCTCAAATTGCACACACAATACACATAATTCATGCTTGACATATAAACACTCAAATAATGCAAGAAAACGGAATTTAAAAGCATGATCAAGGTTAAGCAAAATTTCAAACTAAAATATGATCACTCATAAATCCTCCACCAACCATGAATTTCATGCAATAAATGCAACATATATAACATATACAACTCATATAAGAAGCTTGAAATCAATCATCTCAAGCAAAGAGCAAGAAATCATCATAAAAGCTAAACCCTTACTATTCACGTAGGGGAGCAAAGGCAAAGCAAACTCATACCAAACTCAGAAATTAAACCATAGAATCGAAGAGCATGACGAGGGGATTCCGAAACCTACCTAAGCTCGAGAAAAGACGAAGAAACGAGTGAGTTATTGGCTTGTGAAGTTGGATGATCAAATCTTGGGTTTTTGGCTCTCTTGCTAGCTTGAGTTGTTGCTTGAACGTAAAATGAAGGAAAAGGGAGAATGGTTCAGCCTTTAAGGCTGAGCCGGTTCGGTTCACGGGTTCGGTTCAAGGTTCCCGGTTCAAGTTGGTTCGGTTCAACAAATACAGGTTCAAATATGGCCAACTCAAATTAAAACGAATAAATCACGTACAACATTAACTCACGTAAGTCATGTAAATTCAAATAATTCATAGGAGAATTAAAATTAAATAATTCAAATAACAATTAGAATAAATATAAAATGCGTAAATAATAATTTTAAATGCGCACATACGTCATACCTGTACGGCCTGAAAGTCGGGGTGTCACAATCCTTCCCCCTTAAAAAGGACTTGCCCTCAAGTCCGAACCGAGTCCTCAAACAACTCCGGATATAAATTCCTCATTTTCTCCTCAGTTTCCCAAGTCGATTCCTCGGATTTCTGATCCCTCCAAAGTACTCTGACTAAAGGAATCTGTCGTTTTCTCAATTCTTGCATCTTCCGGTCCTGAATTGCAACCGGATGCTTTTCTATTGTTAAATCCGTCTCTAACTGAACCTCTTCAACTGGAAGAATAGTCGCCTCATCGGGATGGTACTTACGGAGCTGAGAAACATGAAAAACGTTATATATCCCGGTCAAATTCGGTGGAAGATCCAATCTGTACGCCGTTTCTCCAATTCTTTCCAAAATTTCAAATGGCCCTAGGTATCGTGGACTGAGCTTTCCACCTTTACCTATTCGAGTGAAGCCTTTCCTTGGAGATGCTTTCAGAAAAACTCTATCTCCGACCTCAAACACCAAGGGTCTCCTTCTCTTATCGGCGTAGCTTTTCTGTCGAGCCTGAGCTGCCCTCATTCTTTGTCTAATCGTATGAACCTTCTCAATAGTAGCAACAATGTTTTCCTTAGGCTCGGCCCTCTCAAGCTTATTCTCTTCGGTCCATCTCCAATCCTCGATATCCCAAAACAAAGGCGACCTACACTTTCTTCCATAAAGTGCTTCATAAGGTGCCATCTTAATCGAACCTTGATAACTGTTGTTATAAGCAAATTCAACTAGAGCCAGGTGCTCATCCCACTTATCCTGGAAATCCAAAGCACACGACCGAAGCATATCCTCTAAGTACTGAATTAACCTTTCAGATTGACCGTCCGTTTGAGGATGTGAAGCGGTGCTAAACCTGAGCCTGGTGCCCAAACATTTCTGAAGATTCTGCCAGAAGATCGAAGTAAACCGTGGATCCCGATCCGAAACGATACTAGCCGGAATTCCATGTAGTCTTACAATCTCTCGAACATATAACTCGGCTAGCTTTGGAACTTTCTCGGACATCCGAACCTTAAGGAAATGGGCCGACTTAGTCAATCTGTCGACAATTACCCAAATCCCATCAAACCCTCCTTTGACTCTAGGCAAGCCGGACACGAAGTCCATAGTCACTTGCTCCCACTTCCACTCGGGAATAGGAAGTGGTTGGAGAGTTCCTCCCGGCTTCTGGTGTTCTGCCTTCACCTTTTGACACGTCAGACATCGCTTCACGAAGTTCGCGACGTCCCTTTTCATGCCATTCCACCAGAATTTCTCTTTCAGGTCCCGATACATCTTAGTACCTCCCGGATGAATCGAGTACCTCGAGCGATGTGCCTCCTCAAGTACAAGCCTCTTGAGCTCTTCTGGGACACATATTCTCGCTTCGAACCTTAACAAACCGGAATCATCTAATCCAAACTTGGAATTCAGGTCGTTCTTGGAACGAGCTACCAACCTTTGAATTTCTGCATCTGAATTCTGTGCTTCCAACAACTGTTCTTTCAAATCTGGTATAACTGTAAGATTGGCCAACCAAGTTCCCGAAACCAAGGTCTCTGAACCCGAACTTGAAGAACTTGCTTCCAAATTGGCCACACTCACCTTTCTACTCAAGGCATCGGCGACCACATTTGCTTTACCCGGATGGTACTGAATGGTGCAATCATAATCCTCTAACAACTCCATCCAACGCCTCTGTCTTACGTTTAAATCCTTCTAAGAAAAGAGATACTTGAGACTTTGGTGATCTGTAAATACCTCGAACGTGGTACCGTAGAGATAATGTCGCCACTTCATCAAAGCAAACACAACGGCAGCTAATTCAAGATCGTGGGTAGGGTAATTCTTCTCATGCTCCTTCAATTTTCTCGAAGCATAAGCTACCACTCTACCGTGCTGCATCAAAACACAACCAAGACCTTCTTTCGAAGCATCTGTATAAACCGCATAACCCTCGGTACCCTCGGGTAAAGTAAGAACCGGTGCTGAAGTTAATTTCACCTTCAATGTCTGAAAACTCGCCTCGCACTTATCATCCCATTCGAATTTCACTTCCTTCTTAGTCAGACGAGTCAATGGAGCGGCAATTTTTGAAAAATCCTTAACAAATCTTCGATAGTAGCCAGCCAACCCAATAAAGCTTCTAATCTCAGAGGCATTTCTAGGTCTCTCCCAACGAAGCACGGATTCAACCTTAGATGGATCAACCTCAATCCCATCACCTGAAATTATATGACCCAAAAATACAACTCTATCGATCCAGAATTCACACTTACTGAACTTCGCGTACAACTTGTGTTCCCTCAAAGTTTCCAAAACGATCCGAAGATGCTGAGCGTGCTCTTCAGCGGACTTAGAATACACCAGAATGTCGTCTATAAATATAACCACGAACTTGTCAAGAAACTGCCTAAACACTCGGTGCATCATGTCCATAAATACAGCTGGAGCATTAGTTAATCCAAACGGCATGACAACGAATTCAAAATGCCCATAGCGCGTATTAAAACCAGTCTTCGGAATATCCTCCTCCCTAATTCGCAGTTGGTAGTAACCCTGCCTCAAATCTAACTTGGAATAGACTTTCGAGCCTTGCAGAATATCAAATAACTCCTCAATGTGAGGCAAAGGGTATTTGTTCTTCACTGTCATCCGATTCAGCTCACGGTAATCTATACACATCCGTAACGTCCCATCCTTCTTCTTTACAAATAGAACGGGAGCACCCCACGGAGAAATGCTCGGGCGGATGTACCCGCAAGCCAAAAGCTCATCAAGCTGCGCTTTTAACTCCTTTAACTCTGCAGGAGCCATTCTGTAGGGAGTCTTAGAGAAAGGCTCTGCTCCGGGATAAAGGTCGATTATGAACTCGATGTCCCTATCAGGCGGTAGAGAACCCAAAGTCTCAGGGAAAACATCGGTATACTCTCGCACGACCTCCGTCTCCTCAAGTTTGGCCTGATCCTTCGGTCTATTCAAAAGATAGGCCACGAAACCTGTCGCACCGTCCCGGACCAGTTTACTCGCCTCAACAAAAGAAATAAACGGGCTTAACTTCACATTTTCGCCCTTAAACACCACTGATCCAAAAGAAACTGTCTTACCCCGACAATCCATCTGAGCCCCATGTTCATACAACCAATCCATACCCAAGATTATATCATACCTCTGCATCGGCATATCAATCAAATCTGCGAGGACAACTCGGCCTTCAAAGCTAACCGGACAACCCCGAAAAACCCTGCAAGTTACTAAACTACCACCAAGAGGGGAGCTAACCACGTAATCATGCACACACAAGGAAATAGGCAAGCACATAGAAGCGGCAATATCCCGGGAAATAAAGGAATGAGTGGCCCCGGGATCAAATAATGCATGTAATGTAGTGCCATGAATGCTTATAGTACCTTCGATCACGGCATTTGGGTCGATTTCCACAGTTTGCTCTTCCTCAACTCCCAATGCGTAAGCCCTAGCTTGGATTGCAGGCCTTGGGTTATCTTGCTTCTTCGGGCATGTGTTCACCATATGATCCTGCGCCCCACAAATGAAACACCTCTTATGAAACCTGAAGCAATTATCCACGTGATGAGGACCCTTGCAATAAGTACATTGCACTTTAGGTGGAGCCGGAAGTGCTAAGGGTCGATTCGGTTGATTAGGTCCCGCGGGTCGAGGTTGTTTATTTTGAGGCTTGGCTTGTTGAAATGTTTTAAATGCCGGCCTCTTCCCAAATTTATTAAAATTCCCCGAGCTAGACCCTTGTCCGGTATAAGTACTCTTCCTCCTCATCACAACCCGTTCTTCAACTCTTAGAGCTTTGTCCGTGACTTTCGCCCAAGTACTCGTGTTAGAAGCCTCTAAAGCATCTTTCATATCCTCCCGAAGTCCTTGGAGGAATTGAGAAGCCTTGCTTTCATCATCATTGGCAATGTTCGGGGCATAACGAGAGAGCCTTTCAAACTCGTTGATATAATCAGTGACGGACATACCTCCTTGTTTGAGCTCCATAAATTCTCTCACCCTTCGATTCCTTGTAGCTTTGGGAATATATTTATTCTTGAATTCACGAACAAACACCTCCCATGTGATCTCCTCCTTGGTAGCCTCTAATCTTCCTTGCAAGCTTGACCACCAACTATAAGCTTGGCCTTGGATCATGGTAAGTGTGCATTGTAGCTTCTCCATAGGCCCACACGGTATGAGATTCCATATCCGGTTAGTTTGCACGAGCCATTCTTCTGCTTGGACATCATTTCCACCCACGAAAACCGGTGGATTTTGGTTCTTAAACTCCCGGAGAGTAGCTGTAATTAAATTTCCTCCATGATTCCCAGCTGGAGGTGCATTGTTTCTTTCCTGAGCCCTTTGTTCCAAATATACCGCTAATCTCTCCATGAAATTGCCCGGATCCATTTGGGGTGGTGGTGGTGGATTGTTATTTTCCGGATGTGGAGAATGATCTCGATGATGTCGGTGTTCTGGAGATCTATCTCGGCGGTGGTGTCTTCGGGGAGGCATATTTCTACAAAAGAAAAGATTCCAATTCATATGCGTGAGGGTTAGTACATGTTCATGTACACGATTAACAAGAAGATAACAAATAATCACATAAATGCATATAACCACGTTGTCCTAAGCCGTACGACCTAGACTCACACGACTCGACTCTAGAGCTCCGGTTTTGCAACCGAGAGCTCTGATACCACTTTAAGGATGTGACGCCCGGAGCGGTGGGCCACCACATCCCCCGCACTTAAACCCGAACCCACATATGAAATGGATTTCCATACATGAGTCCAAGTCTAAGCGAACGGAACCTACACTCACTCCTTAGGCTAAGCGGGGCTAAAACTCGGACAGAGCGCGCAAAATTAAACACATAAATGCGGAAGCCATAACATAGGGATCGAAAAGAGCTCTATAATTAACATTTACATCATATACCATGGCCTCACGGCCCGAAAGATCGAGTATATACATCAAAAGCCCATAATTCAGCAAAATATAATTCTAACATCAAATACATAATAAGAGTATCCAAAATGCAAGAAGTATGAATGCAACTCGACCTAGACACACAAGTACAAGACCAAGACTCGCACTTCCCCGCCTAGCTCGAAACAACCTGCACTGAAGGTGGGAAAAGAGAGGGGTCAGTCAAAACTCGACTGAGTGAGGGGGGCTTAAACGCACACCCACACCTAAATACATATAAAGCAGAGCATATTACAAAGGTGATAGTCATGAATCGAGGCTAGGGTTTTACATACCAAATCATTTTCCAAAGATAGCATATAATATAAAGGAAAACCTATCTCGATCCATAATCTGTCAAACATAACATAAACAGAAGTCCGGCGAGAACGGACTATCCCTTACTCCATCAAACATAACATAAAATCGAATTCAAATCATATCCACCCCACATCCATGGTGTATCGGGAATCAAACCCTAACACCTACATTACCAAACACATACGGGGCAGCTAACCCACGATATGCCTTCCCCGGTTATCCACCGAGGGCTCAAGATACCACGCCTTCCCAACCTCCATAGGTCGTACGTGAATACCTCAAATGAGAACGTGCACAGGGGTCATAACCGGCGACCCCGTGGTCGTCCCGGGTCTCCCTTACCCACGTCTCCGGGCCCAACAAACCAAATCAAACCAAATTCCCATCTTTCAGGGTACAACTCGCTCAAACATATCACATACGGATAACGAAATTTCAAAATATAGCTTACTTATGCCAATACTTATACCAATTTCGAAAACGTAAAGCTTATTTCACAAGATCATAACATACCTTAAGCACTCGTATTTAATACATATATATATAAATATATATATTCGCATACAGGGTAAGAAAACAACACGTAATAGGTCTTAGGTCGCTTATCTAATACAAAGGATCCTAACCTCACCTTTGCAAAAGTAGAAGGAAGGCAAAACGGGCGAACGAACACTTAAACCTCGGGCTCACGAACTTCCGGAAGAGGCTCTGAAACAAAAGAAGACAAGACCCGAGACTTAGACTCAATAATGTACCAAAGAAGACGCCCGGCAAAATGCATGGATCATGTTCACAACAAAATATTACAATTAAGTCATATAACAATTAATCATGCAAAAGAGAAGCAATTAAAGTCATAAAAATGCATAAACAAAGCAAAGAGAAGCATTGGCAGCTTTCAGGTCTTGAATTCTTCAAAGGGGAAAATCCACCCCCATGGATTTTTCCAAAGGGGAAAATCCACCCTCATGGATTTTTCAGAAGCTACTGCCTCAAATCCACCCCCATGGATATTTTTCAAATGAAAAATCCACCCCCGCGGATTTCTTTTCAAAAGAAGGGTTTCCGGCAATGGGAACGGCCGTTCCCATTCCCAGTACAACTGGGAACGGTCGTTCCCACTCTCGGTCATGAACAGTATGGCCTGGGAACGGTCGTTCCCAGTTTAAAACTGGGCGGGAACGGCCGTTCCGGCCTGGTTCGAAAAGCTGGAGCAGAGTTTTACACAGAAAACAGGGGAAGCTCGAAAAAGTGCCAAAAATGGCCAAAATCCAACCTTAAAATTTGCCATAACTTCTCAAATTGCACACACAATACACATAATTCATGCTTGACATATAAACACTCAAATAATGCAAGAAAACGGAATTTAAAAGCATGATCAAGGTTAAGCAAAATTTCAAACTAAAATATGATCACTCATAAATCCTCCACCAACCATGGATTTCATGCAATAAATGCAACATATATAACATATACAACTCATATAAGAAGCTTGAAATCAATCATCTCAAGCAAAGAGCAAGAAATCATCATAAAAGCTAAACCCTTACTATTCACGTAGGGGAGCAAAGGCAAAGCAAACTCATACCAAACTCAGAAATTAAACCATAGAATCGAAGAGCATGACGAGGGGATTCCGAAACCTACCTAAGCTCGAGAAAAGACGAAGAAACGAGTGAGTTATTGGCTTGTGAAGTTGGATGATCAAATCTTGGGTTTTTGGCTCTCTTGCTAGCTTGAGTTGTTGCTTGAACGTAAAATGAAGGAAAAGGGAGAATGGTTCAGCCTTTAAGGCTGAGCCGGTTCGGTTCACGGGTTCGGTTCAAGGTTCCCGGTTCAAGTTGGTTCGGTTCAACAAATACAGGTTCAAATATGGCCAACTCAAATTAAAACGAATAAATCACGTACAACATTAACTCACGTAAGTCATGTAAATTCAAATAATTCATAGGAGAATTAAAATTAAATAATTCAAATAACAATTAGAATAAATATAAAATGCGTAAATAATAATTTTAAATGCGCACATACGTCATACCTGTACGGCCTGAAAGTCGGGGTGTCACAGCGTGGCGCTGGCTGGGCGCCGGGTGGTGCACCACATGGATGGCTGAAATCGCTCTACGTCAGTGCAAAGGATCGGCCCAAATTGGATCTGCGCAAACCGGAACAATGAGCATGGTCAGATAGGGTCGGGTCAAGTTTTAACCGACCCGGACACATGGACCAACCACAGAGAGACACATGTCTGGTGGGCAGACCTACCAGGGACGATCGGTTTATGTCCGAACCGGACACGTGGTGGAAGCATGTGTGTGCGTGTGTTTCACACGCGCCAACCACACAGCCGCCACATGGGGCGGCACATGCGGGCGCGTGCAGACTCCGTTCTGCACGTGGCCAACAACGTTTAGCTTGTGTCGGTGTGAGCTACTATGTGGCATCCTCCGATTCACCGTCGGAGCTTGGAGTGCACGGCAAAAATGGAAAAAGTACCGATTTAACCCGCAAACTTTGCCTATAAATTGGCTGGCACTTTGTTCATTTTAAAATAAGAATTTTCAACTTTCCTTTTCCAAATTGTCAAAGCCTCGGCTTTCTCTCTCTTCCCTTTATTAATTAATCCTAATTAAGGATTAATTAATTACTGAATTAGGCGGTTATATAATTAATATAGGGTGATTAACATCAGACTACCCTTCATTTAGGCGTAATTATAATGTAGTCCATCATTATCGAAAAATTACATTTTAGTCCCTATAAATCTTGTTTGGTTTGAGATCCCCTAACGGAATTTATAAAAGTACACTTATGCCTCTGACGGTTTTATGAGTTTTACATTTAATATATGACCAAAATTATAAAATCATCCCTAAAGTGTGCAAATATTAACAAAACGGTCCCTACAAATTATGAATTTAACAACAAATGAGGCTCATTTTTTGAATGACATAACGGAACCCTAGGGACCACAAACAGTTCTGAAAGTTAGGGACTAAAATGTAATTTCTTGATAATTATGGATTACGTTGTAATTAGGTCTAAATGCAGGGTAGTCAGATGTAATTATTTCAATTAATATATAATTCAATTAATTAATAAAAATAGGGATTTTATAGGATTAGAAAAAAAGTGTTTTTCTATAAAATATTTTCTCGAGTATTTAGCGAAATGCTACCGAAGCCCCCCACTCCAAAATCTTAACCGGGGATATCGCGGGAAAGCTTTGCTGGTTTCACGAGAAACAAACGACGTGCTGGAAAATTACCGTTAATAGTCATATTTTGCAGTACGTTAATACCGTTATGCTGCCAAAATTATTACTTGCATATTGCGTTTATATGCTCTGTGATTTAAAATTATGTTATTGATGCATGTATATATTGGATTTGTTCTAGCATATTTGTCTGTTGCTTATTAAAATATTTTAGAAATATTTTGATAACGAAATTATGGCCAAATTTGTTTTGAGATATTGCCCTATATCATCACTCTGTTTGGGCACACCACCCAGCAGGAGAATATTCATGTAACCGTAGGCAGATTTCTAAACATCCTTGCAATGTTGCTTATGTGTGCATTGAGAAAAAAAGGTTGTCAATTTACGAATTTTGTGTCGAAGCATTTTTTGTTGCTATGAATTAATGAGGTGTCGAACATGTCGTAAGTTCGACACCAAACATCGACCTACATTTTGAGTAAGATTTCAATGAAGTGGTTCAAATTCTACCAACTGGTACTTCGGCATTAGCCTGACCGTCCAAGAAGAACTTGATTCCCGTCTCAAGTTCTTAAGACCTAAACTTTTTCTTCATTATGTAACAGACCCAGGCTTAACTGTTTGAATGTGCAGACAACCTGTGGCAAATTGGTCATTTATTGTTGTTCACTTGTTTGCATTGCATTGAGCAAGTTCTACTTTCGTAATAATTTGTTCTTACAGGAAAAGAAGGTCCACCCACGCCTCTGAACCATGCTTGACCAATTTTGAGGATTAACTCTACTTAACACTATGTCATTGAGGAATAATTTTGCAATTTGTATTTCATGTATTTTTAAGTTTCTATTAAGTTTCTATTAAAGTTTGTTTCTGTTGACCTTTAGGTCGTCTTTTTTAAATATTTATTGAAGATTTGTTTTTAGGGATTTCTCTAATTATATTGCCAATATGGCGAGGAAGAAAGATCAAATGTCGAATTATTTTTGGAATCCATGGAATTGTTTCTATTGTTGCATCATCTAATGCACCGATACTTCTAAAAATATCATTTTGCCGTGTCGTGTCGTGTTGAACACCGTGTCTGACACTTCTCACGTAGAAAATTCACAAAAAAATCTGTGTCACCGTATCCGTATCATTTCGTGTCCGTATCGCCGTATCCGTGTCCGTGCAACATAGGTTGCATCCCAAAACAACTCTCTAGTATTAATGCATCTCAAAAATACATAACCGAAAAAATACGTGTCCTATTCCTTTCCATCTTTAACCTCCAAAGCCAAACATATTATAAATGAACAAGAATTTTGATTTCCATAAAAGCTAAAGCCAATTGCATTAACCAGCTCAACTAATCAATTATTCTTTTGCTACACAACTCAATGGCATCACATTCTCTAACTCCTAACTACAACCATCCAAAATCTGCCAAAAACAGACTTTGTGTTTGGTCTGTGTCTTACCACGGTTTAAGGTCTCTCACCTCTCCAGCAGTCCAGTTCAAGATCTTCTCTCCCGACCGTAGGTACACACTCTTATCATGGGGCAACTTTCGTGCAAGCCCGTTCAACACCTGATGGAACGCATCCCTCTCTTGAGCAGGCTGTGGAAATAACATAGCTTGTTTCATAGATGGATTGGCTAATAATCTTTGCTTCCTTAATATTTCATCTATTGGAATTGAGGTCAGAATGGTATCCAGCTTAGGTACATCTTTCTCTTCAACAAAAACACCGATTTCTTCCCATGGAATTGCATCAGCGAAAGGCAAGACAATGTCGTCAGCTATAATAACAGGAATACAGCCAAATACAACAGCTTCAACAAGTCTTGGACTCCATGGGGCCCACCCAAGTGGACATAAGCAGAAAATAGCTCTCTGCATGTCTTCGTAGTATGTAGTTGGGTGCTCAGTGGAGATATCGAACATAGGGTTGCTCTTAAAGTTTTCCCACACTGCAGCCCGTGCGCCTCTGTTATAATAAAAAAACCCACAGAGGGTTAAATGTAATTACACAAAAGTCCAAGTTGTATATTTAACTCAATCTTCCTTAGTTTGAGAGTGAATAACTTTGTTTCGGGTGTGAAAACATAAAAAATGTGGGGTATTTTTTGTAATCACAGCAAACTTCAGGCCTCAGGTAAACATACATTACCTTGCATAATAGCCACCTTCTGGGTCATTTTCGACATCATAGAACAAACCTCGGAAGTAAACAAAGATGGAACGAGGTGTGGAAGGAGGAATTAGATGGGCCTGCATTTTCTGTGGAGGAGCATATGGTGGAATTGTGATGGAACCATCTTTTAAGCAAACATGGTTTCTTTGTCCAAAAGTTTGTACCAACGTAGCACGCTGGAGCAATGGAAGAATCCCTCTAGCAATGGCCCTCTCTTCCTGCGATGTCATGTTATGTTCAGTTTGCTTCATATTAGACAAAAGCAAGAACATTAATCAGCTGGAAATCCCATATTCTATATCCTGTTATAGGTTTGATTCTGGTAAGACCACTAACACATACATAATATATAGCTCTATATAGGTTGTGGTGCGAAAGGTCAAAGGAGTTACCATCCCGATGAGGGTGGTAAACGTAAATTGAAGTCATATGGAGGTTCTTTGTAATTGCTTCTTAATTTTTTTTTGCTAATCATCCCTAAAAATGTTAAATATAAATATAGCACTACATAGATTATGAACCCCTCCCCCAAGATCCATCCTTCACATAGCCGATCCCATTACTTTCATTATTTATGTATAGACAAGTGCTCTCAATTCCACCATAAAAAATGAGGAATTGTAAACCAACTTCTTACTTGATAATGAAAGCAAGGGCCAAAATCATGAGGCACAATGAAGAAGTGATCAGCACCCTCAGTTCTGTTCCAGTAAGGCCATTTTGAAGAAATTAGCTGTATAGCACTCCTCATCATACGCGGCGACTTGAAAGGTAAAGGAAGACCATGTGGTGTTAAGTCACAAGTACAATATACAGGGGTGTAAAACCAGTCTGCTTCTTCAGGATTCAGAGTACGAACAACGCTTGTAAGAACGAAAAGGTGCATGAAAATCTCGGCTGCAAACATATGGGTGAGGCATCTTGGGTCCTTGTGCAGAAGCTTTTTGTTGTATTTGATGGGAAGGTCGTAAACGAATACTTTTAACTTCCCAACGGGATCGTCTTCCAACACGTCACCAGCACTACCTGAAGTTCAAAGAAAGAACATATTTTTAAGGACAAATTCCATCTACTTCACCTGATAATAGAGTCACTACAAATAAGTCCCTCTTTAATTTGTTCTTCTTATCAAACCTCCGAACATTTGATTGGCTCGAGTAATCCCCAATGAAAAACGTAAAAAGACCCAGTGAATTTAACGACTATATTGAAGAAACAACAATCTTACAAAAGAATCCACACAAAAGAGGTAACAAGATGAGCCTTGAAGTTAGGTGAACTAACAAAACAGTCCTTGGCGGCATTAAAATGAAAATAAAAAATACTTCACCACTTCAGAAGGGCATTTTGGGTAAGAAAAAAAAGAAATAACTGACCTGGCGGAGCACTGATGAAAGGACTTGCAAATATCAGGGGGTTTTTGATAAAAAAACTGACAAGAACTTATTTGTAAGTGCACTAACATTCAGGGGTAGTAGATGTAATTTACCCTATTTTGCTTAATTATCCCGAGCAGACAAAACGAGTGAAATATCACCAATTGATTAAGTGAATGTAAGCTTTTCAAGAATGTTTGATTTGACCATCACCGCTCTAACTTCTGTAGCATTTTCTTTTAAAATAGGGAAAAATTTCTCAAAAATGGACAATAAAATTCAAATGAAAAACCTTTGGCAATGTCCTGGAGATTTGCAAGTACAGAAAGAACCAGAAAAGATTTGCAAATATATACAAAAGCCTGAAAGTGAGATGATAATCCCATCAGACATATTGCTAAATATTTTGAGAGGATAAGGTAAAGTACCTTTCCAATTGAGACTGAATTACTAGTATTCCTAGGGAAACACAATATGAAACACACAACACTGATCTAAAATCAAGAATCATTCTTAAATCTTAAGTCAAGCCCCACAAAAAGATTAAAAAAGATATACCACAATTCTTTCTCATTTTCCAGAACTAAATCAATAGCATTAGTTTCATAACCCAATATGACTAATTTTTCTTATCATAATCTGAATGAAGAATATTTGTGGCTACATTAACATAAGTAACCGAAGAGATGCATACACATGCATCATCAATGTAGTACAATAAGCACTCCAAGTTCAAATCATAGTTCAATGAATATGTTGTAACTGAGCTAAATTCACTCCAAAAAGTAAAAAAGAGACAAAAAGACATGATTTTTACCCGAGATTCTCTCAGTGTGTTGAGTCCCATGGAATTTTAAAGCTTCAATCCTCGAACAAAACGCAAAACAAAGCACAACTGCTAAAACCCATTTCAAATTCTTCATTTCCCACAAGCCTTCCACCGATTCAACACGAATAATTGCATAAACCCCAAAACTGAGGAAAACCCAAAGATTTATTTACAATATATTCCCCAAGGAACGAATTGATGGGTTGGGGAGAAGGAATATTTAATTGTTGGAGTGTCATCACACAGAGTAGTTGATAGAACGCGTTTCCTTGCAAACTTGGGATTGAATGGAACATTAAATTTACCAAAATGAAATGGAAAATGTCGATTACAGCATGATTGTGAAACTGATAACAGAGATTTCTTCATTAATGGTTCAATGACAGGACTAGCTCAGGCAACGTGAGAAAGCAGGCTAACTTTCATTTTCAGGGTCATCTGCTACTGAATCACTCTAATTTTTTTTATTCACGTGGTAATTAGGCAAATGGGAATTAACACAAGCATACTGTTCAGCGGTGAACATTAGTACTTATAACAGGTAAATTATGAGTTCAAATTTTATTTGGGATAATTGGGTAATTAGTATTAATTTTCATACAAAAAATGGAAACTAAGATCATTGCATGGAAATGTTACATTTAGAGGATAAAAGAAAAAAAAAAAAAAGGGAACTAAGTTCATTGTATGGAAATGTTACATTTAGAGTATTAATTTGTTTATTTCATATAAAAAAAATGGAAACTAAGATCATTGCATGGAAATGTTACATTTAGAGCATAAAAAAAAACGGGAACTAAGTTCATTGCATGGAAATGTTACATTTAGAGTATTAATTTGTTTATTGAAAAGAGAAAAAGGAAAAAGAGGGAAAAAGATTCTATGCAATTTGACATTTTTGGGTTGATAGAAAACGAGTGCATTAATATGTTTTCATTTAGGGCATGATAATAAAAGTACATATTTAAGTTTTAAGGGCATGATACACGTTTTTCCTGCTAGCAAAAGTACAACTATTTTGCGCAGGGATAATGATATATCTTTTATTTATTAAAATGTTGATTTTTATAAATAGGAGTTTAGCTAATATAAATTGTTGAGTGGAAAAATGAATATGAACATTAATTATTCTTTAGTAATATAAAAAACAAATTCTTTCAAACCAAGTTCCGTACAAAAATCTGGTACCTACCTTGTCTACCGACATTTTTTCTTTTTTTCCTCAATTGGTTTACTTGAAGTTAAATGAGTATCTTAGCAATTATACACATTACACACGATGTAAACAAATGTTTGTTGATATGTGGGGCTTTGCACAAATGACACGCTCAAGAGATTGAATGTTGAATCGACAAGGAAAAACATCAACAACGAAATTTCCAAAATAATATTTTATTTAAAACAATTTAAAAAATGTTATTGGTTTGAAGGAGGTTCACATTTTAATGTAGTCGCGGATGGCATGGGCGACCTTTGCTCGGGTCGTGGGTCTCATCCGCGAGCTTTCTTTTTTTATTTTAATATTTTATTAATGGTCGCATTTGAGACCTTGGGATCCTGAATATTTTAATATTTTTTATTAATTTTTTTTCTATTTTATTTATTTATTTTTGCATCGTTTATGGTTAGACATTGTTAAATACATCTTTAATATTCCGTGTGAAAATATTAAAAGTTATGTTGGTTTGAAAAACTTAAGACTTTGTTTTTAATATTTAATAGATGCTTAGAACTGCAAAAGTTAATGGTACTTAATTTCTGTAACTATTAAAATGATTGACCTTTCAAAACTGAAGTTTTTATAAAAAATAGGGTAAATCCTTTGCCCCTTAGGGCGGATTGCCCCCCTAACCTTTGAAAAATCGCTCACTTGATCCCCTTGAAAAAACTTTAACAAAGCATATTTTTACGATGCTGATATCAAATGTGTTGATATGATATATCAAATTGAAGCTCTCGATACAAGGAACACAACAATGGTCTCGAAATCAAAATCCGACAACCGACGAAGAAGAAATCATCGGTCAAAGGTGACGCACGACAAATGAAGTGTTTGACGGCTAATAGGGTTGGATGGGGTATGGATTTTGTTCTCCTTGGAGAGACGAGCACGATGACGGTGATCTTGGAACTTGGATCTTCATGTCGGAGGAGAAATCGATAGTCAAACTTGGTCAAAGGGGTCAAGTGAGCGAATTTTCAAAGGTTAGGGGGCAAATCGCCCGGATTCAAAGGTTAGGGGGCAATACGCCCAATGGCCCAAAGGATGGGAGGGGGGGGGGGGGGATTTGTGATTTACCCTAAAAAATATTTTGAAACAGTGTGAGAGTTATAGAAAAGCACCTTCAGTAACTCGGGAAATTAGTCTCTCACTCAATCGGGTTGGGGAAACTTTGAGAGATCAAAAAAGTAATTGTTGGGTTAGTACCAGAATAGTATATACACCCCAATTTCCAATGAGGAAAATCATCCTTTACAAAGCAACATTCCTAAGTGTTTCTTCAAATGAATTGCTATCACTTAGAACTATTCTTTTCTCAAGGCTTGATATATATCCTAGAGTTGTATTATCTAGAACCTTTAGCAAATCTTTCGTGGTAGGGCAATAGAAACCTTAAGAACAAGATTACTCGTGCCAATAAAATTCTATTTCATTTCCTTCAAAACTATCATTCTAAATAATTATAGTATTTTGTCTAGAATTTCTGTTCTAAATTCTTCTAAAACTTTATGAAGTAATTCCAGTTTTCCTAACAATTTTAAGATTTCTACCAATAGATTCAGAATCCTTCAAAGTAATGAGTCAGGATTGTGTCAAGTCTGATCGACTCTATGGAAAACAGTCTCATCTTTGTTTGACAAGATGAATTTCTTGTTGATGGATATAAACTTGCTACTATTTCCGGAGGATCTGTCATTTGCTAAAGGACGGTCGGTAATTGAGGGACAACCATTATAGTTGGAAGTTGTTAATGAACTGCAACACCAAAAATACAAGCGGGCGAGAGATGAGAAAGTTGCTTGTGGATATGTTCTTAACTCACTCTTTGATCGCTTGTATGGTCTATATGAAAGTATCTAATCTACTAGAGAATTGTGGGAGATTTAAGCACAAGTACCAAGCTAAGGAAAAGGTACCAATAACGACATGATTGGTATGCATGAATGGAATGGGGCAGGAAATGAATGGATTTCTTAATGGAATGAACAAAGAAATGTGACAGGTGTCGAATCCGTTAAAAATAATTGAAGTTTCGGTCTACGATAAATACGGAGTATAGCGTAAACGGGTCGAACCATAGAGTTTATGTGAAATTAATTCTATTAAATTTGCAGGAAAATTATTGGAAATAACAAGTAAAAGTAGGGGGGTTTAGAGTTTTAACTAAACTAATTAAATTAAACTAACAAAGCAATTAACTAGATCTAAAAACTAAGAAAACACGACTAACTCACGTTGAGGTGGGGGGATTAAATCAATATGAGGAACAACACCTACCTAGAGATTATAATTCAGTTTTCACATCGATCATGGATGCAAGGATGATTCCAAATTATTCAAGTAGGTTAGCTATAGCAGATAGAGACACTCGAGTATGTCTCGTTTTCACTTAATTTCTCAAATAGCCTAGAGATACTCGATAACTATTTTTCCTAATTAGTTTCACAACCCTAAGAGACACTAGTAAGGATTTAATGAACAAACAACATTAAAATCTATGAAAACACTAACCTGAATTAACCAAGTCACAACACGTGCAAAATTTAAATCCGATTATTAATTCCCTTAACGACATAAAAATTGCCTACAACTCCTATCGTTAATGCGCCACAAACATCAATCAAGCATTACATAAACATTATGCATCATGAATGGCACTATGCAATTAAATCTACTTAGATGATCAGGCCCTATCACTAAGTAAATAAATCACAGTAAACACGACACTCAGAAAATTAATAAATACTTGAATTGCATTGAAATAGAAAATGATTAGGTCTCACGATGTTTAACTGAATCAAAAATTCGTAGCTAAGTATTACGAAATTAGCTACACATAGTCATTATGTCTAAAAACATGAAATAAATAAAAAAACATAGTCTAATTAAAGACAAAGGAATCAAAAGAAACTCGTAGAGGAATGGTTTTTGCTGCTCTCGAACGTGTCTCCAACTACTCCCTCCAAGTTCCCGTCTCGAAGTCTTGCATGAAAAGTTTGTAGAAGATGATCAAAATCTGCCCCCAAGTCTCCTATAAATAACGTATGAATAAGGTCAACTCTAAAGTTGTAACACCCCAAACGGAGGATGCCATATCCCCCGCACTATGACCCCGACCCGGAACATGAAATGAAAGTCCATGCCCGAATTCGAATCAGAGCGAACGGGAGACCAACTCACACACTAGGCTAGGCAAATCTAACTTGACCAAAACTCAGAGTGCGGAAGCAATTAAAACCAATAACAAAAGATAGCGGAAGCATTTAAAACAAAACATGCAAAGCAGGTGACGGGTTCAACTAGCATAAATCCCTAGTCCCGAATATCAACATAAAGTAGTAATCATCAAGTGCCACAAGGGGCCGAATGAGAGTGCCACGCAGGGCTACCGAATAGTAAAGTATAATCTCAAGTTTACAAGTCAAGGCATAAGTAAAGTGTATGAAAAGATAAATGCAAATAGAAAGACTAGACCGACAAAGTGCAACTCAAAAGACTCACTTCCGCCTAGCAAACGCCAACAACCTGCAACTAAAAGTGTAAATGAGGGGTCAGTCAACTTGACCGAGTGAGGGGGCTAACGCACACCCACAATATATATATATAAGGAGCATAGCACAGAATAAAAAGGATGGACTCATGAACCGGGGATAGGTGTTACATACCAAAACGTTTTGAAAGAACCCAAATAAGATATAGATATAAGTTTAGAAACCATTTTCCAGAAAGACTCTATCCCGATTCATAATTCCATAACATAACATAATCAACTGCTCAGCGAGTACGAGCATCCAACCTCAACTCCTCATAACATAAATCAAAATCAATCCAACCTCTACACCAATGATGGAGGAGATGTACCGTCCCCATACCATCGAGAATAAACCGTCTAAAATAGACTCACCCTCAAGGGGTTGCGAACCCACAAGAGTCCTCCCCGGCCTTAGCCGAAGGCTCAAGATACCACGCCTCCCTTATCACCCTAAGGTCGCACAATGATATCTCAAATGGAACTACGCAAAGGATAAATGCCCCGACGGCCCTAACCGTCCCGGGGGTACCCATTCCGCAGCTCACCAGGATCGATCCACACACAGATCACAACGAATCACAACATAACAGATCACGACGGATCACATACGCCAATCTTTCATGGCAATCTCGCTACAGAACATAACGTAAAGTACTTTTCAAAACAGCTTATATATGCTTTCATATTTAATTTTCCAAACAGAGTTGATTCAGAAGGTCATAAACATATCATATCCAACACATACGTATTTATAATAGATATACTCGCATGCAAGGGTTGAAATCAGCATATTAAGGCCATAGGTCGCGTAACTATACAAAATCCTAAACCTCACCTCGTGAAAGTAGAGTCTGAGAGTGTGAAGGGCCAAATACTTAAACCTCGGGCCCACCGGCACCACCAAACTCTGTGACAAGACATACAGAAGCCCAGACTTAGACTCTATATGAACCAAACAAGACGCATGGCGTTGCTCAACATGATCGTGGTTATGCATAAGTGTTCATGTTGTGCTTGGATAAGGTGTCGTGGTCATTCAAGGCATATAAATGCTCAACAAGGTCATATTTACAAGCAACCGACATGCAATTCCATATCCAAAGATGTAAGATCAATTTAGGAAGTCAATGTATTCACAAAATGCATATTAAATCATCCAATGTCACAGTGTTCAATTATAATATTAGAATTAAGCATCAAGTTCATGTCGAGTTATAAAGTGCATAAGTAAAAGCAACTTGATCATATAGACATACAAAGTTCTTGTACGTAGATGACATGCTTGATACAAATAAAGAGTGCATTTAATTCACTTAAGATCATACTTTACAACTTCACAACATGTTTGGTACACAAGCTCAAGTCACATTCATAGTTTCATAAATATTACACTTACATCCCCTAAGTCATTTATAAAAGTTTAGAATTATTACACATACATCCCCTTAGTTTAGAATTATTTATAAAAGTGTTTATACAATTAGTCAACTAGGAATTAATTACTTACAAACATGACAATTATCAATTTATTGTAATTCATAATATACCATTTTCAAGTAGTAAGAGTAAATCAAGATATTACAATTCTAACTCCTATCATGCATAAAGTCTCAAGTTGTTCAAGCATTTTTCATGTATCTCAATTTAATATTGGAAACACAATTTACAACAAACATAACATTGAGAACGTCTCAAATCCATATAGAGAAATCACAACATGTTCGTTCTTCTAAAATATCATTCAAGTTCATTTAGTCACATAAAAGATTAGTTTCTAGATATTACACTAACACCCCTTCATATCTAAACACATAGTATAAATTCATCACATCGGGATTTAAATTGTAAATTAAAACATTCATGCATATCACAATCCATTCAATACAAGTTTTCATATACGATTGGAATACATCTCGAACAACAAACCAACAATAACCAATTTATTTGCACTTAAAACAATTAATTCAAATAATCACAATTACGCAAAATAATTCGTAATAAATAGATCGAGTGTCCGATTAACAAACGGAAGGTGGCGTTGAACTCACCACAACGAGACAAACATTCTGACCAGATGCCACCGGAACGCCACCACTGTAGCTGCCGGAATTTGGTCGGGCCGCCGCCGAAGGTCGCCGGAAAAATCCCAAAAAATATTCCTGAATGAAGTCTTCTGCTCGTTCCGAATCCTCGATCAATTTCTGGAAATTCCAAGCCGATTGTCCTAGATCTGAAATCTAAGAATACGAAAACCCTAAATCTTCAAACTCAAATTACTTCCAAACCGGTGAACCAAAATGCGATCCGTAAAAGCCATTGTCTTACCCATGACGAGCTCTTCGAAAGCCCTAAGGTAGCTCGCCGGAAAAATCCTCGGAGCTATCGCCGCCGTTGCACCGCCACTTTGCCACCGCGATCCGCCGCCAAACCACAGAATCTGGAGTCGCCTGATCACAGGCCACTAGTTCTCGTCATTCCGAACAACTTTTGTGAAGAGCCCGAGGCCAAAAGATGGCCGGAAAAGGCCCCCGTTGGCCGCCGAAGTTTCTGCCGCCGCCCACATCGCCGGAACCACCACCTACGGCCAAGATCTGGTGAAATTGATACCGGAAATGAACTCAGGGGGTCGAAAAACCTTGGAAACCACCAAGCCCTGTCGAAAACCACCGCCGGAAGCGGCGGAATCGCGCCGCTACAGTAACAGGCGCTGCCGCCGCGAGCTTCAGGCGGCGCGTGCGGCGCCGTCGCGGCTCTGATAGCCGCGCCGTCGACGTCAAACAAAGTGCCGGGATGTCTAGTTTCTTGGATCTGGGGCGCGTGTCTCAAGAGGAGGGCCGAAAACCGCCGCGAAACCCCGGCGAAGTGGCGGCGGTCTGACAGCTCCGTCGCTGCTACTGAAATCCGGCCATAACTCCGCCACCGTTCATCGTTAGGCCATGAAATTGGTACTCTTGCATTGGTCTCGCCGAGATAATCAAAATGGATTATTCTTTTGTTGAATTCCGTCGAGAAACGATCGAGTTATGGGCTCGTAACCGAAGCCGCGCATAGTACCCGTGGGAGAGAGAGTGGGAGAGGAGAGAGAGAGAGAAAAGGGATTGGGAGAAATGTGTCTTGTGCACAAGCTATATACAACCGGGTATCCTTATCGTGTAGCAAGGAGAAATATCGCGTACAAATAATCGTAAATAAAATTGGTAAAGTTACGAATAAACATTCAAGCTCCGAGTTAATTTCATAAATTAAAATGAAATAGAGATTTACCAATTAGAGTTTAATTCAATTTAATTTTGGAAACCTTTCGTACAATTTAACGACACTTCGTAAACACATAATTGACAATTAATCTCAAGGAGTTCAAGTAAACTGAAATTAAACAAGTTAAGTAACATGATGGATTTAAAATCAACTTGACAATTATTTCATGGAATAAATTGAATTAAATCAAATTCGAAGGTTAGGGTTAAATATGCGCGTAATTAGTCAAGTTGGCAATTAATCTTAGAATAATTCGAATGAACACATATTAAATTGAATTTACATTAAATCACATAATTCAAAAACTCTTAAATTAAACACATATAAGTGTAGAGACTTACTTGTTGATGTCGTAAGGACGCCCTTCGAGAAAACGGGGCGTCACAACCTTCTCCCCTTAAGAGAACCTGGTCCCCAGGTTCCATTGCAAAAATGTAGATCCTCGAGTTGTAGTGGTCCAACCCTTCTCCCGAACTCGCGTGAGATCATAACTCTAATGGTGAGGCTTACTCCGGTCATCTACACTGAACCTCTTTTAGGATGTCTTATTATCGTCGAGGTCCGTGTGAGTACTTGATCCGCTAGTTGTTCGAACTCGATCGGTCATTTCCATGATCGGATAGCTGCAACTGCACCCAACCTCGTTGTCGTCTCAGACTCACCATTTGCAACCCGTAGTCTGATCAACGCGTAACGCAACCACAACAAACAAGAGAGAATCCCATCTCTCAACACGTAAGTGAGAGAACCCCGTCCCTCAGCATCCACAAGAGAGAGAATCCCGTCTCTCAACCTAAGTCGGGTAGATTCCAACATCTCCCAACATTCTAGTTTGAGAAAATCCAGCATTCCTCAAACCCCTGGATTCAAGAGAATCCAGCATCCCTGAATATCTAAGGACAAGAGAATCCAACATCTTTCGCTCACAAAACTTAGAAAGATTCCAGCATCTTTCTACCACATAAATAGAGAGAATCCTACATCTCTCCAACACGTAAAAAGAGGGAACCTAAGGTCTCTCTTGCACATAAATCTATTGATCAGTTATTCGTACATACACACATCATAGTAACACTTGGCGAAAAGTATGCGATGCATGTTTGGTGTACCTTATACAACTGATATCGGTGTCCCTTGAGTATAGATTCAATGCTCATCCCTCAACTCAAGGGGGATATCGCGATGGAATCCCTATAAAACAAGGTTACAGTATGTATGTATGTTATATGAGAAGTTAGTGAGCAATCAAAAGAATTTTAAATCACATAAGCATGAATAGTTCACATAAGTACATAACTCATTCATTTCAGCAACAACTCAAAACAAGTAGAAATTTCAAGTTACAACTGCTAGATCAGGTATCCAAGTTATCACAATTAAAACAACAATGGTCGTCACCACATCAAGCAAAACAAGGTAAGAGTATTCAAGTGATGCATGTATGAAAATGCCATGAATGCTTTGGGTACCGTTAACCGAAGCGTAACAATCTTTACAAGAAAGGCGAGATGAAGTAGTAGGAGTTGATTAAGCCGACAATGATGCAACCCTCGTCATCTGAACCTCTCGTCTTAAATCTTTTCATAAAGTAGTAACTCAGCAAAGCTCGTTTATCACCAAACCCTTTACTAGACAGTAATCCTTGCTCAACTAGAATCATCCTCAGTTTCTCCCAAGAATTCTCGTTTATGTGTTAAATCTTAGTCTGCTCATCTTCAAGGAGTTGTACATGATTCGTTTGTCAATTAGATATTTACCTCAGAGTTTCGTTGGATGATCGTGGTGCTAAGCACTTCCCAAAGCAATCCATGGTATATGATTTTGAAACTTGGATAAAGTTTTTCTTCATCTAGGTGTCCTATTCCCACATCAACAATGTCTTCCATCTCATCTTGAAGAAACACCCAAAGAGCTAACAATCAATCTTGTCTTGTCGTTCGTTAACTCTAAACGGCACCAAAACCTTCAACACTCACCGATGGTTTGTAGCTCGTTGTTTAAGTAACATGGTTACCTATCCACATTCCTTGAACTTGCTCGGATCTTATTTGATCGGATTCTTCTACATTAACTCGTTTCCATCAACAAGGTGACTACTTCCAAATAAACGAACCATCAAGGCGAAAGCTCATCAAACTCCTTCAAAAAGGTTCTACTTGGTCAGATTCTCCTCCATTGACTCATTTCCTCAGCAAGGTGACTACTTCCAAATGAACGAATCCTCAAGGTTAGAATTCGTCAAACTTCATCTTTCAATTGACTTTAAGGTAGTAAGTCAATATAGCAAATCTCATTCCTTCAACTCTGAACCTTTTCATGAGTATTGATCTTGGTGAGGAATCCTTTCATTTTCGAACTATGGTATGTTTTCATTATAGTACCAATAAGTAGTGTTGACGGAGGGAAATCTTAGTGTTGACTCATAGGGCACCCTGAAATTCAAACACTAAAATCGATGCATGCGGGTTAAAGATGCAAATGAAATGTAACACGCATATCACGTAAATGCAACAATTTGTTGTAATTTATAAAGCACATAAAATAAGATGTTGCATAATCAAAGTCACAATGTGCACACAATCATATAATCACGAAACAATTCATGCCGAAGGATCAAAATATCAAGTCAACCAAATGCAATGCGCAGTTATTCCTATGCCGTACGACCTAGACAGACTCAACACGACTCAAGAGCTCGGTTTTGCAACCTAGAGCTCTGATACCACTTAAGGATGTAACACCCCAAACGGAGGATGCCACATCCCCCGCACTATGACCCCGACCCGGAACATGAAATGAAAGTCCATGCCCGAATCCGAATCAGAGCGAACGGGAGACCAACTCACACACTAGGCTAGGCGGATCTAAGTTGACCAAAACTCAGAGTGCGGAAGCAATTAAAACCAATAACAAAAGATAGCGGAAGCATTTAAAACAAAACATGCAAAACAGGTGACGGGTTCAACTAGCATAAATCCCTAGTCCCGAATATCAACATAAAGTAGTAATCATCAAGTGCCACAAGGGGCCGAATGAGAGTGCCACGCAGGGCTACCGAATAGTAAAGTATAATCTCAAGTTTACAAGTCAAGGCATAAGTAAAGTGTATGAAAAGACAAATGCAAATAGAAAGACTAGACCGACGAAGTGCAACTCAAAAGACTCACTTCCGCCTAGCAAACGCCAACAACCTGCAACTAAAAGTGTAAATGAGGGGTCAGTTTGTGACGCCCCGAGTTTTCACACGTGCAGGTAAGTGTTACGTGCGTATTTACATTTAATTATATGATTTTATATTTTGATTTGTTAATTGAATTTGTTTATAATTTGATTTATTTGTTTAAAATTGCTTATAATTGTCTATACGAGCTATGAATATATGATCGGATTTGTGAAAATGTGAATTCCGTGAATGTGGTGTTAATTGAATGAACTTACGTGTTTCGTATAATCCGTGGGCTTGATTGTAACGTATTTGAATGTTTTGGACTCAATTGGAAACTGAGTTTGGGCTTAATTGCCACTTTTTGAAAGTTTAGGGACCTATTTGTATAATAGGCCACCCTGAACGGTTTTCGCGATATCTTGAGCTCCGGACCTCGAAATCGAGATCCGTAACCGGTGTTGAACTTGTTTTGACGTTACCTATCCTTTAAACTTGACCTTGTACCTTTTCGACATCATCTGAACCTTCGACAATAAACCGTTTCATAACCTCGACCTTATAACTTGTTGAACCTTTTCTTAAACGAACCGGACTTGTACCAACCCGTATCCTACCCATTTCTCTTCTAGATATTAGCATTCCTATCCCTTCCTACCCATTTTGATCGATCAAAATCAGCCAAGGCAAGAGCAAGGAAGAGAAGCCAAGAAACCCTCCATTTTTGGATCATCCAAGCTTTGAGCTCAAGCTTCACCAATCCTCCATCTTCCTCCAAGGTAATTGGTGATTTATAACCTCCATCTCCTCCTCTATATTTTCATCTAATTGAGGCATGATAGAAGTTGAGGATTCATGTGTTTGAATATATGAGAATGAATTGAGGGTTTGGGTTGGATCATTGGTTTTGATGGTTTAAAGTGAAACTTGATGCTTGATAAATGATTCTTGTAAGCTTTCTATCATTCTTACATGTTTAAATTCAAGGTTGGATGAGTAGGGCATGTTATTCCATTGATGAAGCTTGAAGTTTCCATGATTGAAAGCTTGATATTGATTGATCTTTTGCCAACTTTGTGGATGAATTCTTGCTTGTATGAATGAGTTATGTGAATTGCATGAGTTTTGTGGCTTGAAGCATGTCCAAGTGTGGTTTGAGAGCTTCTTGGTGGCTGCCCTGTTTTGCCAAGCTTTTCCCTCGCGTAACAGAGCTGATGCTCTGTTATTTCTTTCAAAACGATGAGCTGACACGACCGTGTCAGCTTTGAACTGAAAATGGACACGGCTGTGTTGGGCTATCGACTTTGAATTTTTTTCTGATTTTAACCTCGGACACGGCCGTGTCCAAATCCTTTGAAAATGTAACACGGCCGTGTCAAGCCTTCGACTTTGAATTTTCTGATTTTTAAACCTCGGACACGGCCGTGTCCATTTCCCTTTGAAACTCAACACGGCCGTGTCATTTGAAATGGCAGCCTTGGGAAGTCTCTTTTCTTGCTTGAATTGCATGCGTGGCTCGTATTGGTGGTTGATATTGAACGTAACTTCAATTTAAGCTATGTTTATGATTGTTATATAAATGCAAGAATGAAAGTTATGCACGGTTATATGCTTTCTGACATTAATAGTGCACATGAACTTGTCCGTCACATTTTTAAAGCATTCATATCAACCATAGCATTACCGAGCGTCTTATATGGTCATTTTGAGTCTCACTTCACCTGTCTTGCACAGATTTTGATTCCTTTGGAGACGAGGCCGGTCAGTGAGGCTCGTGTGTTCTTCTTTTGCCGTTCGAGGTGGGTTTTTCTTCTACTTAGCTATGTGACCTTATAAATACCTTTAACGTGAAAAGTTTTCGACCAAAGTGTATATATATATATAGAGTCATTTTCAAAGAGTAAATGTTTCTGTAGCACCCCGCACGTGAGGCACCACATCCCCCCGCACTATGGCTCAACACAAGTAACGAAACTGTAACTCCGCACCCGTATCAAACCATAGCGAACGGGAGACCAACATAAAAACTTTCCTAAGCCAGGCGGAGCTAGACCCTGCAATGAAAACCAATCCACAAAGTATAATGCATAGCAAAGCCAAAGTTCAATCATACAAACCATAAACGGAATTTGGGCTCTTCAGGCCTCTTTTAAAACATAACAAAACCCAGTAAAAGCAATTCACTAACAATTACATAATTATTCAAGTTCCAGAGACTATGAAATCGAATCATACATAAATCCAATACATGAATGAGTGCAAAGACTCTCCTAACCTAACTCAACCCACTTAAAGACTCCAAACACCTCCGCCTAGCTCGAAACTCCAAAGGACAAACCTGCACACTAAAAGATTGGGGAGGGAGAGGGTCAGTCTCTAGAAGACTGAGTGAGCAGGAGCGATATACATATATAGAAACATGCACATGCAAATCATAAATTCCGAACAAGGTTTTGTTTGAAATTAGTTCCCTAAAAGGGCAAGAGAATGATTAATCAATGCTCGGATTTTATGACTAATCATATTAATTCATTACATTCATAAATCATACATAAATATAAGGCTCGGCGAGTGAGCGTGCACAATCTCCAACCAAACTCCGACCGTGTACGACAAATATCAATAATATATTGATTAGGCGACCATGCAATATATCATAATACATGCGGACCATAAATCATATCATAAATATATTCGTTTGGGCAATCCGTGTCCCGGCCTTCCCGCACGGTGCATAAACGTAACATAACATAACATAACATAAATCATAAATCAGTTCCAACCTTCTTCCTCCGGGTGGTGGACGGGCTTGCAAGACCACCTCAATCATGGGCCAATGGGGTTTCATGACTCCCCCAAGGGCACTCAGCTCCCATTCCCCGCTAAACCTCCTAGCGAGGGCCGGTATCACCGTAGTTGGTTGGGACTAGTATATGGGATCCCCGTCAGCCCTTGCTTCCTCGGTTAGCCACATATACTAAGTCCGGGGGCCCGTTCAATCATAAATCATAAATGTGTCTCGCCAAAACATGTCAATTCATAAGTACATATCATAATTCATAAATCATTTGAAAAGGGTTTACTCGATCAATACATACTATAAGAAATCATACCTTACCGTGTAATTCGGCATATGCTATATACGTACCTCTCCGTGTCATCCTATTCCGTAGCTAGCATGAAGACACACGGTTTGGAGTATAGCCTCATTACAAAACCATTTTTAAGTTTATATACGCTCATACGCATAATTCAGAAGGATTTACTCGATAACTTCATTTGAAAATCATATATATATAATCATAAGGTTTTGGCCAAAGCTTTTCACATAAGGGTTGTAGGGTTTGTTACATAGCTAAAACAAAAACCACCCTCACCTGAACCGTGATGAAACAAGGATCGAGCACCAAGTGCCTGAACGATCAAAAGCTCTCCACCCTGGAGACAAACTGTACAAAAGACCACAAGACGTGTTCGTGAGACTCAAGACTCTTAATGAACCATATATGACGTACGGCAATGCTCACACATGATATCATGTCATAAAAATGTTCATGTGCATTATTAAGGCATTTAACTCATATATCCAAGTCATTCACTCATTCATTCATTATCATTCAATTCATATTTCCAATCCAATAATTCAAGAATGAAAATAGGAGCATAGAACATATTCAAGCTCTTCCATAATGCTACCACATACTTCATATTACATAAGATAGCATATTTCCAAGGTTTAACAACAAGAAGGAAGTATATGAAATAGAAAATGAATTACGCGATTCATAAACGACATATAAACACACATAAACGGCAATAAGCAAAAGCATGCCTATAACTCATCCAAATGCCATGAAATTAAACTATAATGCTCCCAACATATAGCAAAACAAGTTCATAGTTCAACACAAAAGGAGATAAAGTCATTCAAGAGGTGAAACGAATCAAAAACCGAAAAGGAAGCAACACGGACTGCGCAGGGGAAGGGACACGGGGGTGTCACCTCCCTTAGCCAAACTGAGCCATGACCGTGGCTCAGTACAGAGCTGCCCAGAAGGTGTGACACGCCCGTGTCTCACTCTTATGTGTAAATGAGACACGGGGGTGTCACGGTACAGAACTTGAGGCGTTCACAGAGATTTCCGGCAAAACTGATCTCATACCAAATCAATCCAAAAGCATACCAAATCAACTCCAAATGCTATGAAACTTAATATACAACATATTTGGCATGTTATGAACATTTTTCATTTAGAGTGAAAAAGCTAAATCACACGTTAAGATTATCGGAACCATGCAACAAAACTGGGTCGCCAAAATCGCACATATGAGCCCTAATGATTCTATCATGCCTTGATCAAGTACTTAGGGCTTGAATTTGGATCTGAAACTTTGGGGAATGCATGCTAACATACTAAACAACTAATATACATCATATATATGCAAAAAAGGTACAATTTAAAGCACATTAGAATGACCAACAAGTTACCAAACACAACAGCAACAATTCTGTCAAAGATCATGCATAAGAACAGGCCATGTACTTCAGTTTTGAGGCTTCAAATGGATCCAAATACTTGAAACATGAATGCTAACATATAGAAAAATGAGTGTACATCAACTCCATGCAATTCCACATGAAATGGAGACCATTTGATCAAGCAACAACACAAAATTCACACAGCAGTTCGAAAAACAGGGGAATCAGTTTGATCATCAAGTTTGGAGCTCCATATCTCATAATTTCACAAAAGGGTCAAGAGATAAAATCCTCCTAATATCATATACTATCAGTTAGGAAAGAAATGGGTCAAGAAACAAGTTCATATAATCATTTACAAGCAAGGAAATCAGCTACACAAGCAAATAGGTCACAAGAACAAAAATCCCTAAAAGTTCATACCAAACTCATCATTCAAACCCTAATCAAATCTGATCCAAAACATGATTTAAGTAGATGAAATCAAGCATAATAGAGTAGAGAAGACATAAATATTCATACCTTAAAGATTTGGGAAAGAAAGGTAGTGGTTTGAGCTCCAAAACCACAAAAATGGCCAAGGGTTTCTCTCTTCTCCTCTTCTTCTCTCTCTCGTTTCAGTTGCAGCTGGAAATGGAGATATTTGGCTCGGTTTTCAGAGGTAAAAGGGAAAAGAAAGAGCTTAACTCAAGGTACATAAGTCATGGTTTAAGGTATGGTTAGGTTAGAGGTGTTATAGGGTCCCACCATGAAGACTAGTCAACAAAAGAAGCTCTTCTTGCACGGGTTGCTCGTTACGGTTGGATTTCGGAGGTCTTAATGATTTCAAAAAGGTACGAGGCTTGTTCCATTGTCTCCGAATCGTCGATACGAAGGCAACGGAGGTGTCGGAATTCGAATCCGAATTCCCGAGCTCAAGATATCACGTACGGAACCAAGGGTGCGCTAATTGCTCGTTAGCCCCCGATTTGGTTCCACAATCAAAATTAAATTCGTTAACGCGTCAAATGAATCCGAAAACATAAACCGAGCATATAGGCATGTTCGTAACACACATATTTACGACATACTAAATTTCTATACCAATCCGATATCATTACATATATGAACGAAGCACAAATAGAACACTCATGCGTATGAACGAATTCATAACGTTATAAATAAATTACTAAAACTTAAATTCCATATTAAATAAATTTAAAGCCAACTAATAACATGTTGAAATTAATTAACAGAATTACCGAAATAGTTAAGGTAACAAGAAACCCTAATTGAGAATTTAAACACTAAGTATCAAAGTAAAATAAAATGAATTACTTAAAATAACCATAGTCTATAGTTTAAATCAAATATAAACACTTATACACAATTAATCATATAATTAAATAATTAAATCGCGCAATTTATAAACAAATACACCACATTATCTAAAACTGAAAAACTGGGGTGTTACATTTTCCAACGTAAAGCCCTTATTTTATAAATCCTACCAAATGTTTTGGCGAGAAAAGAAAGAATGAATGTTATGCACGAATGGGGCCCAGGGACTTAGTGTGAGTGGCTATCCGGGGAGGCATGGGCCGACGGTGATCCCTCTCATTAGTTCCACCAATTAACGGTGTAACCGGAGCTCGTTAGGAGTTAGCGGGGAATGGACGCTGAGCGCCATCTGGGGAGTCATGTAACCCCTTTTGGTCAATGAATGGGTGGTCGGGTCTTGCAAGCCCGTCACCAACCCGGAGGGAGAAGGTGTAAATGTTAATGAATGTGCACAAAAGAATGATTGCATGAAAAGAATGAAAGAATGAATGTTTAAATGTTTTACACAAGGTGTTGGTTGGAGATAATGCACGCCCACTCGCCGGGCCAATAATGACCTAATGTTAATGTTTCGTTATAATCCCTTTTGATGATCTTTATTCACCCACTTGGGAAATTCTTTAAAACCTCACTTGGGATTATGGCTTGCATGTGATTGTTTAATTACCGTTATATATTCTATTATACCCTGTTTTATACCCACCAGTCCCCTTTGGACTGAACCCGTTTGGTTTTCAGTTGTTTGTGCAGGTGTTGAGGGAGCTAGGCGGGAATTCGAGTCCTAGGTCTTGCATTCGTCTCTAGCTCTTATGTTTGGTGTTACACTTGCATACTCGTACTTTTGGTTATTACTGTATATGGATATTGTTTTGAGCCTTGATGGCATATGAATGTTGATTTGGAGCGTATTTGTATTGGGTTAACCCCGTGAACTTAACTGTTGGTACATAGAGCATAGAGCTCAATATATGGAATAACCGTTGGTACCTAGAGCATATAGCTCAAATTATGATATATGACTTATTGCCTTCGCTTTTTTTGTTACTCTGCTGCTCTGATTGTTGTGGTTTTGGGGTTTAAGTGATAGGCTAGTCCCGCCTGGCTTAGATGTGTGTGTGTCCCCGTTCGCCGTGATTTGGCTTGGGTATGGATTGTCAATTTCATATTCGGGTCGGGTCTCGGTGCGGGGGATGTGACACCTTGCGCTCGGGTGTTACATCCTTAAGTGGTATCAGAGCTTAGGGTTGCAAAACCTGGGCTCTTGTGTCGTGTGAGTCAGTCTAGGTCGTTCGGCTTAGGAACTACTTGATCATGTGTTGCATATACATCTCTTTTGTGCTTGATTGATTTAAATTTTGGATTTTGATGGAATTGATTGCATTATCATGCATAAACTAAACCTAGCACGCATTTTCAGTAATTATTAACAGGATGCCTCCACGTAGACACCGTGATAGATCTCCAGGACGACGTCATCATCGTGATCGTACTCTTACACCTCCACCTCCATAGCCACAGCCGGCAGAAGCCTTTGTTAATTCAGTTATCAACATTATAGACCAGAGGCTTCGAGATTATGTACCACCTGCACCTGCTGTACCGCAAGAGGCACCGATTTCAGTTATACTTAGGGAGTTTCAGAACCAAAGATCTCCCAAGTTCTTTAAGGGAAATGATGCGCAGGCTGAAATGTGGTTGAAAGAAGTCGAGAGGATATGGGAGCTCATTCCATGTGAGTCCCGAGAGAAGGCTCGATGCACTTTTACTTTGATACAAGGGGAAGCCTACTCTTGGTGGGAAAGCACACGGATAGTCTTGGAAGCAGCTGGAGAAGAGATTAACTGGGAAGTATTTACACGGGAATTCAAGAACAAATTTATTCCTCCCTCCTCCCGTACTCGAAGATTGAGGGAATTCACCGAATTGAAGCAGGGATCGAGATTTGTGGCCGAGTATATTTCGGATTATGAGAGATTGTCTCGCTATGCACCAAATATAGCGGGTGATGACTTTCATAAAGCTATGCAGTTTGTTCAGGGACTGCGACCAGATATCCAGGCAGCTCTTGAGGCGGTTAACATGAGTACTTGGGCGAAGGCTACTTCGAAAGCCTTAAAGGTTGAGGATTCTGTAAATGCTAGGAGACCAGCTTATCGCCAGGGACAAGGGTCAGGATTCGGCTCGGGATTTAACAAAGGGAAGAGGCCGATGAATTTACCAGCTCCACCATCAAAAGGACCTTTTAAGAAGCCTAGAGCAGGAGATCAGATTGTACCTGTTCCACGACCACCTCAGGCTCCACCGGCTCCTAAGGGATCTCGCAATGATCAGCCTCCGTGTACTTATTGTGGATGGCCAACCCATTCTTACAACAATTGCCGAAAGAGATTGAGGTTGTGCTTGATATGTGGAAAAGGGGATCATATGGCTTTTGCATGCCCGGATAAGACACCAGGGTATCAAGCTGGAGCTCCGAGACCGATGGTTCAGGCACGAGCTTATACCCTTGAGGGTGAGGAGTAGAAAGTTGAAGCTGATCCAAATGCTGTGGTGGAAGGTACCGTTTGCATTCATAACACGAGCATTCACGCATTATTCGATCCGGGTGCCACTCATTCTTTCATATCTTCTGATTTATGTGCCCCTCTGTGCTTATCTGTTATTTGTTCAAATTCTTGTTATTATGTGAGTTCACCTCTTGGAGGTAATTTGCAGACAGATCGGGTTGTTAGAGGTTGTTCGGTTTTGATAGAAGGGAAAGATTATCCGGCAGACTTCATCGTGATGTCTATGAAGAAGTATAGGGTAATCTTCGGGATGGATTGGTTGTATCGGCACCGGGCCGAAGTGGATTGCTTTAAGAAAAAGATAAAATTGGGTGATGAGCGGATTGGAGAAGTTGGGTCGAAGAATATACCTCTACTGTCGTTTATGGAAGCTCGTAAATTGGTGAAGGATGGAGCCACGGGATTTATAGCCTATCTCCTTAATAAACCAAAGGATCAATCAAGTTTTAAGGAGACAGCTGTGGTAAAGGAATATCTCGACGTATTTCCAGAGAATTTGGGTTCTCTACCACCGGATCGGGAGATTGAATTTGTTGTTGATTTATATCCGGGATCATAACCTTATTCTAAGACTCCTTATAGAATGGCTCCGGCAGAGTTGAAGGAGTTGAAGGTTCAGCTCGAGGAATTACTCAAGATTGGTTATATACGACTGAGTTCATCTCCGTGGGGTGCTCCGGTTCTCTTTGTCAAAAAGAAAGATGGGTCGTTGAGAATGTGTATAGATTACCGGGAGCTTAACCGGATGACTATCAAGAATAAGTACCCGTTGCCCCACATCGAGGATTTATTTGATATGCTGCAAGGTTCAAGGGTTTATTCGAAATTGGATTTAAGGCAAGGCTACTACCAGTTGAAAATCCGGGAAGGGGATATACCAAAGACAGGATTCAATACCCGGTATGGGCATTATGAGTTCGTAATGATGCCGTTTGGATTGACAAATGCCCCTGCAGCATTTATGGATATGATGCATCGGATTTTTCGGCCTTATTTGGATAAATTCATTGTAATCTTCATTGATGACATTCTCGTGTATTCAAAGACTCCGGAAGATCATGCTAGGCATCTCAAGTTGGTATTGGAGACGTTGAGAGAGCACCGGTTGTAGGCGAAGTTTAGTAAGTGCGAGTTTTGGATCGACCGGGTTGTTTTCCTAGGCCATACTATTTCGAGTAAGGGTTTAGAAGTTGATCCTTCAAAGATCGAGACAGTTACTCAATGGCAAAGTCCGAAGAATGCTTCCGAGGTAAGAAGTTTCTTGGGATTGGCAGGTTATTACCGCCGGTTCGTGAAGGATTTTTCTAAGATAGCCGGTCCTTTAACTCGATTAACTAAGAAGGAAGCAAAATTTGAGTGGGACGAGGCATGTGAAGCGAGTTTCCAACTCTTGAAGGAAAAATTAACCACTGCACCGGTATTGGCACTTCCTTAGGGCACTGAAGGATACATGGTTTATACAGACGCCTCGAAAGAAGGGTTGGGATGTGTTTTGATGCAGAAGGGTAAGGTGATAGCTTATGCTTCGAGGAAATTGAAGGATCATCAACAGAATTATCCCACTCACGATCTCGAGCTTGCAGCAGTGATCTTCGCTTTGGGAAAGTGGAGACACTATCTCTACGGAGTTTCTTTTGAGATCTTTTCCGACCACAAGAGTCTTCAATATTTGTTCTCTCAGAAGGAATTAAACAAGAGACAGAGGCGTTGGATGGAGATGTTGGCGGACTATGAATGTACGATTCGTTACCATCCTGGAAAAGCTAATGTGGTCGCGGATGCACTTAGCAGGAAGGCTAGTGTGTCTAGTGTGAAAGGGGAAGTTGGAGAAAAATCTGAGTCTTTCAGGCTGAGAGCTAGTATTCAGAATATTACGGTTCAACCGGACCTTCAGCAAAGATTGTTTGAAGCGCAAAGAGTGGATTCCGAGGTTCAGAGGTTAGTGCAGAAAGCTAGAAATGATTCAGAAAGTCCGTTCGGATTTGATGACACCGGGCTTCTAAGGTTCAAGAACAGAGTTGTGGTTCTGGAAGAATTGAAACGGTTGTTGTTGGAAGAAGCTCATCGATCAGGGTATTCGATACATCCCGGGGGAAATAAGATGTATAAGGATTTAAAGAAATTTTATTGGTGGAATGGACTTAAGCGGGATGTGATCAATTTTGTGAGGCATTGTTTGACTTGCCAAGTTGTGAAAGCAGAACATCAGAAACCATCGGGGTTACTTCAACCGTTACCTATCCCAGAATGGAAATGGCAGCAAGTGGCGATGGATTTCGTTACGGGTCTTCCACGAGTGAAAGGTGGCTTGGATGGAATTTGGGTGATAGTGGATCGATTAACGAAATCAACACATTTTCTGGCTATTAGGATGTCGGATAAGGTGAAGAAATTGCCTAAGAAATATGTCGATGAAAGTGTATCAGATCGGGATCCGAGGTTCACTTCTAGGTTTTGGCAAGAATTGCAAGGGAATCTGGGAACAAGGCTTCAATTCAGCACAGCTTTCCATCCTCAGACAGACGGGCAATCCGAGAGATTAATCAAATATTTGGAGGAGATGTTGAGAGCATGTGCATTGGATTTTTCGAGTTCGTGGAACGAGCAATTACCTTTGATTGAGTTCGCCTATAATAACAGTTTTCAAGCATCGATAGAAATGGCCCCATATGAAGCTCTCTACGGACGAAAATGCAGATCACCGTTGTTCTTTGATTTAGAAGAATGGAATTGGACGAAGCAAGAAGGTGTGAAATGAGGGGAGAATAAAGAAAAACCTTCTAAGGCCGTGCAGGAAGCAATTGATAAGGTCCAAATAATCAGACAACGGATGAAAGCAGCCCAGGACCGACAGAAAAGCTATGCAGATAAACGAAGGAAGGATCTTGAGTTTGCAGTTGGGGATAGAGTGTTTCTGAAAGCTTCACCTCGAAAAGGATTCACTCGAATTGGAAAGGGAGGAAAGCTAAATCCCCGATATTTGGGACCTTATGAGATTCTGGAAAGAATTGGAGATACAGCTTACCGTTTGGACCTACCCCCGAGTTTGACAGGAATTCATAATGTATTCCATGTTTCTCAGCTTCGGAAATATTATCCGGATGAATCCGAGATCTTAACCGTTGAAGAAGTGGAACTTGAGCCTAACCTTACCTTCGTGCAGAAACCGGTTAGAATTTTGGATCGAAAATTTCAAGAGTTAAGAAACCGGCAAATCCCACTAGTTAAAGTCTTATGGAGAAGTGATAGAACGGAAGAGGCTTCGTGGGAGACGGAGGAGAAGATGAAAAGATTTCATCCCGAATTGTTTTCGGATGATGAATGAATCCGAGGACGGATTCTCTTAATGGGGAGAGGTTGTGACGCCTCGAGTTTTCACACGTGCAGGTAAGTGTTACGTGCGTATTTACATTTAATTATATGATTTTATATTTTGATTTGTTAATTGAATTTGTTTATAATTTGATTTATTTGTTTAAAATTGCTTATAATTGTCTATACGAGCTATGAATATATGATCGGATTTGTGAAAATGTGAATTCCGTGAATGTGGTGTTAATTGAATGAACTTACGTGTTTCGTGTAATCCGTGGGCTTGATTGTAATGTATTTGAATGTTTTGGACTCAATTGGAAATTGAGTTTGGGCTTAATTGCCACTTTTTGAAAGTTTAGGGACCTATTTATATAATAGGCCACCCTGAACGGTTTTCGCGATATCTTTAGCTCCGGACCTCGAAATCGAGATCCGTAACCGGCGTTGAACTTGTTTCGACGTTACCTATCCTTTAAACTTGACCTTGTACCTTTTCGACATCATTTGAACCTTCGACAATGAACCGTTTCATAACCTCGACCTTATAACTTGTTGAACCTTTTCTTAAACGAACCGGACTTGGACCAACCCGTATCCTACCCATTTCTCTTCTAGATATTAGCATTCCTATCCCTTCCTACCCATTTTGATCGATCAAAATCAGCCAAGGCAAGAGCAAAAAAGAGAAGCCAAAAAACCCTCCATTTTTGGATCATCCAAGCTTTGATGTAGCGCCCCTTAACACTACAACCCCGCACCGTTGTACTTCCCGAGTAGATGTGAGACCTAACACTCGAGAAATACTCCGGCGAACGGACAAGACTATACAACAGCAGAGTATGAAATTTAAATGAAACGGAATTAAACTTAAACATGAGCGATGAAAGGGGACAATATATATAACGAGACACATATTATTAAGTTGGATAGGTAATTACATCGATAGATTTATCTTCACAAAAGAATACTTATTGAAAGATGTACATGCACTCGTGATTACTCTAAATGACTTGAGATGTGACACCTTAAAGCTTCAAGATACCTCTAAGGCGTCGCTGTGTAGATTCCTGAAATCATGAATTAAAAGAGTAGGAGGGTTAGTCAAAAATGACTAAGTGACGGGGGGTTTGAGATTTAGGATTATAAGTAAGATTTTGAAAATGTTTTGACCAAGAAAGTCTTGGTTTGAAATATATATACTATATAATAACAAATAAGTATATGACAATAATATCCGATTCATATTTGTTTGAAATAGGAGTAGGGGAAATATAGGCTATACTTTAGAAAATTTATGAACCGTTTTGAAAATGATTTTTGATGCCCGAAAGCTAGGCTTCTCCAACCTTAACTCCTTAAAATCCAAGAAAAATAGTAGCGACACTGATCAAGGTGTCGGTACTTAATAAAACAGATACGAGAATACCATCCTTCTTCCTCCGGTGTCACGTAGGGTTGCAATCCCTAGTGACGATAAACAAGATTGTGGGAGGGACGTTCCTTTTCCCATCACTTGATGTGGAATAACTAACCTCCAGTTAGACCATCATCAAGATCTAGTTGGCGGCTGGTATAATAGTAGACCTCGGCCCGTGCCTCCCGGACTACTACTTCTACCAAGACAACCGGGCCCATAGGAAAAACAATAATTTTACTTGCAAGACGAGAATATTTACCCATAAGAGAGTACTAAGTACTTTTCGGGTAAATACGTGGTTTAAACAATTAACAAGAATTATTTTCCCATAAAGGGAAGAATAACTTGAAAGGAAATTCAAGAAAATAAAGTAAAGTATTTTATCATGATTTCAGTTGAAATATTTAGAACCCTCACCGGTACCGAGACTTAAGTGGAAGTGTGAGGATTCCACTCTTCGATGCTATGTTCGCCTGAAAGTAATAACTACTATGGACTTAGAACTAGGTTCTTAGTTCCTAACTAACCTAGTTGCACACAATATTGTAACAAAATAATTATAGAAGGTACACATTATGTATTGCGTTAAAGATTTCCCGGTAAACCCTAAATTCACCCGTTTAATTAATAAATTCAGGTTTTATGGGATCTTTAACTAATCAAATATTTATTAAATATATTATAATTCCAATTATAAGATTTGAAATGAAATTCAAGGTTTAGTTTGACAATGTAGGTTATCTTTTGAAAAATATTACATAGTTTATTGATTTTTGGAAAATTTAGGAAAAATTATTTCTTTAAAATTCCAAAACTCATTTTATAATTATTTTAAAAATAATTTCGAAATTAACTAGATTTTAGTTGACCAAAAAGTCAAAATTACTATTGAAAACATTTACTATTCAATTTCATATGAATTAAACACTTTATAACACAAAATCAAATTCATACACACACACACATTGATCACGGCACACACATGCACACACACACACATCCAAGAACATTATGAACATGTTCTTGAGCTTATTTGAATATTCAAAGAGGGTGTGTAACATGTTCTATCACATTCATATTCATAACATAAGATTAAAGCATAATATAGCAAAATATATGAACTTTCTATGAAAAATAATTCTAAATAAATTACTCTAAGCATGAACAAGATCATAAGCATTTAAATACATAATCTCATTATATCATATCATAATTCATGCATGTAATTAAATAAAATTCCATAATGTCCACCCATTATATTTAAACTAACAACTATGCACATATTTCATAAAATAAATTCCTAAAGCATAATTTAATTAATCCTAGGCATGCTACTATTATTTCTATACTAAGAACATTATATAAAACATGAAATAATAGAAGAAAACATACCTTAGAGAGAGAGGGAGAGGGATGGCGTGAGAATGGGAGAGGGAGAGAGTGATTTTTGTGTGTTGAATTTGTGAGGTATAAATGAGGCTTGAGGGGGGTATTTATAGGTAGTCATGAGGGGTTTCTAAGCAATAAATGAAAGTTTATGGGAGATGTGGTTGCCTAATATTTCAACAAATGCTTGGTAATTAAATTGGAAATGTGGTTAAATTACATTATGAACATATGCTTGGTAATTAACTAGGAAATGTGGAGAAATTATGCTCATTTGTTTATTCCTTCTAGAAGACCATGAGGTCATGGATGATGTCATTTGGAATAAAAATAAATGTAAAAATATTATAAAATTTATTCAAGAGTCGAGAGGTAAAATTTCGATGTAGTGAATTAATGAAAGAATGAGTGAAAAATGAGGTTCGTTTTGGTTATAAATGTGGAATATTTAGAGTTTTTGTTTATAAATTATGAACACTAAAGTTGATGAAAATCATGAGAAAAATTATATAAACGAAGCTATGATAAAGTTTAGAGTTTAGAAAAATCATTATTGTTTAGAGAAAAATTCAAGAATCGTTTTGAGTATAATTTCGAATATTGAATAAAACTAATATGTTTAAAATAAAATGATGATTTTTAAAGAGGAAAATATTTATAAAAGATGGTATGGGTGAAATCGAGTTTTTGGTAAATGCATGAAAATTCATAAAATAATTTGAGGATCGTTTTGGTTATAATTTTGAATAATAAAAAGTAAATGAATAAGGATTTATTGATGATCGAATCATAAGCTAGGGTTTTCGCCGGTTTTTGATACTACGGGAGTTAGGATGGGATTTATGGTTCATGGAGAGTATCACGATCCTCGAAATAATGTGAGGATTCTTTTGGTTAAAATATTGGGTAGTGAAAGTGTTTCGGGGAGATGTAGGAATATTTTTGAGCTGTAGGGGTTTTTTTGTAATTTCCAACCTAAAACTGTAGGAATGGGTTTTGAAGCATATGAGTGGGTTTTAGGTGCTAGAAAGGAGTGAATACTAGAATTCTAGGATTTTATGAAAAGAACTTCGAGATACAAGTCAAATAGAGGAAATAATTAAATCCACGGACATTTAATTAAACTATAACATATAAGAGCACATAAGTCACATAAAATGCAATGCATGAAGAGAATTAATAAGGATCGAGGTTATAAACGTTTCCTGAGTTACCCTTTACTTACCTCTCTCGACTTGGCCCTGAGTAGGGCTGTTACAATCTTCCCCCCTTTAAAAGAATCTGTCCTCAGATTCTATTACTGTCCTTGAACAGTCCCGGATAATGTTTTAACATCTTTTCCTCTATTTCCCAAGTCTGTTCTTCTGTACCATTTCTTTTCCATAAGACTTTCACAAGGGGAATTTTCTGGTTTCTCAATTCTTGGAATTTTCTATCTAAGATTCTGACTGGTTTCACTTCATAGATAAGGTCGGGTTCCAGTGGTACTTCTTTGATTGGTAAAATGTGTGAATCATCAGCAAAGTATTTTCGGAGTTGGGATACATGGAATACATTATGTATTCCAGTAAGACTTGCTGGTAGATCTAGGCGGTAGGCTGTTGGACCGATACGTTCCAGTGTCTCAAAGGGTCCAACATATCGAGGGTTTAATTTTCCTCCTTTTCCAATTCGTGTAAACCCTTTCCTTGGAGATGCTTTCAAGAATACCTTTTCGCCTACTGCAAATTCTATGTCCCTTCTTCGATTATCAGCATAACTTTTCTGCCGATCTTGGGCAGCTTTCATTCTTTGCTTAATGATTTCAACTTTCTCTGTTGATTCTTCCACCCAACTCTTAGCACTATTTCCTTGGGGTTTCTTTTCAATTCCTTTGGTTTCATCCATATCCCAGTATAATGGAGATCTACATTTCCTTCCATATAAGGCCTCGTAAGGTGCAGCTTGGATAGAAGCCTGATAGCTGTTGTTGTATGCAAACTCCACAAGGGGTAGGCAATCCTTCCAATTATCTTGGAAATCTAAGGCACAAGCCCTCAACATATCCTCCAGGTATCAGATGGTTCTTTCAGATTGCCCATAAGTTTGAGGATGTGCTGCTGTGCTGAAGTTTAACTTGGTACCCATCATTTCTTGAATGTTTTGCCAAAGTTGTGAAGTGAACTTTGGGTCCCTGTCTAAAACTATTCCAAGTGGTACTCCATGCAACCGAATAACTTCCTTTTGATAGAGCTAGGCTAGCGAGTTAACTTTATCGATTGCTTTGACAGGTAAGAAATGTGCGGATTTTGTTAATCTATCGATGATAACCCAAATACCATCAAATCCTCCTTTAACTTTGGGTAATCCGTAAACAAAATCCATGGTTACCTGATCCCATTTCCAAGTAGGGATAGATAATGGTTGCAACAATCCTCCAGGTCTCTGATGTTCTGCTTTAACTTGTTGACAAGTCAGACATCTCTTGATGTAATTGGCTATATCTCTTTTCATACCATTCCACCAAAAATGCCTCTTGAGGTCTTGATACATCTTAGTTCCTCCAGGATGTATCGAGTAACGAGTTTGTGTGCCTTGTCCAGTATTTCTTTTCGAACGACATTAGGCACGCAGACCCGATCCTTGTATCTCAAAATTCCTTGATCGTCGGTTTTGAATTTTTTCTCAAGATCCTTTTCTTTGGATTTGAGACATTTCTGAATCCACTCATCCTGAGCCTGAGCTTCTTTTATCTTTTCCTTTAGTGGTGGTAGTACCATTAAATTCGCTAATCGAACTTTTGAAATTACTTTCACCGATTTTCGTGGGTTTCTTGAAGGCTTTCTTGAGGGTGATGCTAAGCATGACTTTCGACTTAAAGCATCAGCTACTACGTTAGCCTTTCTTGGATGGTACTGGATTACACAGTCGTAATCTTCTAGGAATTCCATCCACCTCCTTTGCCTCATATTCAACTCTTTTTGAGTAAAAAGATGCCGTAGGCTCTTGTGATCAGTGAAAACTTCAAAAGTAACCCCGTAAAGATAGTGTCTCCACTTGGTAAGAGCAAACATAATTGCTGCTAATTCCAAGTCATGAGTAGGATAATTCTCTTCGTGGGGTTTGAGCTTTCTTGAGGCATAGGCTATAACTTTTTCGTGTTGCATCAATACACAACCTAGCCCTTCTTTAGAGGCATCGGTATAAACTGTATAACCTTCTTTCCCTTCAGGAAGGGTTAGTACTGGTGTAGATGTCAATCGTTGCTTTAATTCTTGAAAACTTTGTTCGCACTGTTCGGTCCATTCAAACTTTCTTTCCTTCTTTGTTAACTTTGTGAGAGGTGCAACTATCTTGTAGAAGTCCTTTACAAACCTTCGGTAATAGCCTGCAAGTCCTCGGAAACTTCTCACCTCTGAGGGATTCCTTGGTATTTTCCAGTTTGTAATTGCTTCAATCTTTGAAGGGTCTACCTCAACACCTGATCCCGAGATTATATGTCCGAGGAATGCAACTTTTTCTATCCAGAACTCGCATTTACTGAACTTAGCATATAGCTTATGATCTCGCAAAGTATTTAACACTATGCGAAGATGTTCAGCATGTTCCTCAGGTGTTTTGGAAAATACGAGTATGTCATCGATGAAAATGACCACAAATTTATCCAGACATGGTCGGAATATCCGATGCATCATGTCCATGAATGCAGCAGGTGCATTGGTCAATCCAAAAGGCATTACTATGAACTCAAAGTGTCCATAGCGGGTATTGAAAGCTGTTTTAGGGATATCCTCCTCCCTAATCTTTAATTGATAGTACCCTTGCCTTAAGTCTAACTTTGAATAACTCCTCTATATGGGGTAGAGGGTATTTGTTCTTTATGGTCATTCGGTTAAGTTCTCAGTAGTCAATGCACATCCCTAATGACCCATCTTTCTTTTTTACAAACAACACTGGTGCTCCCCAAGGTGATGTACTGGGACGGATATATCTTGATTCAATCAGGTCATCAAGTTGTTTTCTCAACTCCTGAAGTTCGGCTGGGGCCATCCGATAAGGGGTCTTAGAAAAAGGCTCAGCCCCAGGGATTGTATCGATTACAAACTCTAACTCACGGTCTGGAGGTAGCGAATCTAAATGTTCTGGGAAAACGTCGAGAAACTCATTTACCACTTCTACCTCCTCAACCTTGAGTTGGTCCTTTGGCCTATTTAAGTGATAGGCAATGAATCCTGTAGCTCCTTTCTGAACCAACTTCTTAGCTTCTGTCATAGAGATCATTGCTACTGACCTCTTATCTTCGGGAATCCAACTTTCATCTTGTCCTAAGATGATTTCTTTCTTGAAACAATCCAACTTGGCATGGTAATTGTAGAGCCAATCCATTCCCAGAATGATTCCATATCTTGTTATCGGAAGTTCGATGAGGTCCATTGGGTAGTAATGGTCACCGATTTGTATAGGGCAGCGTTTATATACTCGATCCGTTGTTAAACAAGCTCCCAAAGGGGAACTTATCTTGAAATTATATGATGAACATTCAAGGGGAAAATTTAAACGTTCACATAAATTTGATGCAATGAATGAATGCGTGGCACCAGGGTCATATAGGACCTTAACTGGCGTGTTTAGAATGTGTACCGTACCTTCGACAACATCCGAAGGGTCTGGATCCTCGTTTCCTTCCAACGAGTAAGCTTTTCCCTTGACAAGTGGTTTTCCGGACTTGCCCCCGGCTTTCTCCTTTTCCTTAGGTCCCGGTTTCTTTGGGCATGTATTAAACTGATGACCAGGGTCTCCACACCACAAACAAGTGCCAGCTTTCTTTCGACAGTCTTGTTCAGTATGTCCTGGTTTGTGACAATATTCACAAGTGTTCTCTTCTGGTGGATTAGACGAGACTGACTTAGGCTTTTGCTGGGCTGGTGTGGGTTTCTTCCCAAATTTCTGGCTGGATGGTCCAGCGGGACGTCTCATTCCTTGTGAAGGTTTATTTTGAGGGGGACCAGAGCGATTAGCTGCCTGACGAATATTCTTGTGAGCTGCCTCGGTTTTCAGGGCTTTATCGACCGCCTTGTTGTAAGTTTCAATATCCAGCGTAGCTAAAGCCCATCGTAGATCTGGCTTGAGTCCATCAATGAATCGCTTGGTCTTTCGTCGTTCATCATTCAGAACATGTGGAGCATACTGAATTAATCTTACAAACTTTGCCTCGTATTCAGCTACTGACATATAACCTTGAATTAAGTTCAAGAATTCAGCCTCTCGGGTATCCCTTATCACTTGAGGAATATATTTATTCTGAAACTCCTTTACAAATTCTGTCCAACTGTAATCAGTTCGGTCTTCTATCCAGGTCAACTTAACGTGCTTCCACCAACTCAAAGCAGTTCCTTCTAAGAGAAAGGCTGCATACTGCACTCGTTCCCATTCCTCGGGAAATATATCCATAGCCTCATAGATCTTTTCCAAACTAGCTATCCAGCTCTCAGCCTTCAGGTCATTAGGTTCTCCAAAGAATTTTGGGGGATTCATTCGGAGAAACCTTTCTAAGGATCGCTTGTTGGTAGGATTATTTCCAGGTGTACATGTTCGAACAAACTGCCTTAAGGCTTCTACGAGTTCTGGGTGTCCTGGTGGATCTTGTGGCGATGGAGAGTTGTTTCGTAGTGTCTTTCGTAGAGGCATGATAAATGCTGAAATCACAATCACATTGAAAATATAATGCATGCAGGGTAAGAGTGTTTCAGAGATTGTCAAAAGACAATAATCACCAGATATCATGAACCATCAAACATAAAGTGCAGAAAGAAATAACATTAGTACTCACGGTCCTGCTGGTATCTTGAAGCGACTCTAAGACTCATGATGTAGAAATGTAAAGTAACATGAAATAACAGTGTAAAATGATCAAAATATGTCATATATATATGCATCAAAGTTAGTATACTTCTCTCTAGCTAAACCTGATGCTCTGATACCACCTTAGCTGTAGCGCCCCTTAACACTACAACCCCGCACCGTTGTACTTCCCGAGTAGATGTGAGACCTAGCACTCGAGAAATACTCCGGCGAACGGACAAGACTATACAATAGCAGAGTATGAAATTTAAATGCAACGGAATTAAACTTAAACATGAGCGATGAAAGGGGACAATATATATAACGAGACACATATTATTAAGTTGGAAAGGTAATTACATGGATAGGTTTATCTTCACAGAAGAATACTTATTGAAAGATGTACATGCACTCGTGATTACTCTAAATGACTTGAGATGTGACACCTTAAAGCTTCAAGATACCTCTAAGGCGTCGCTGTGTAGATTCCTGAAATCATGAATTAAAAGAGTAGGAGGGTTAGTCAAAAATGACTAAGTGACGGGGGGTTTGAGATTTAGGATTATAAGTAAGATTTTGAAAATGTTTTGACCAAGAAAGTCTTGGTTTGAAATATATATACTATATAATAACAAATAAGTATATGACAATAATATCCGATTCATATTTATTTGAAATAGGAGTAGGGGAAATATAGGCTATACTTTAGAAAATTTATGAACCGTTTTGAAAATGATTTTTGATGCCCGCAAGCTAGGCTTCTCTAACCTTAACTCCTTAAAATCCGAGAAAAATAGTAACGACACTGATCAAGGTGTCGGTACTTAATAAAACAGATACGAGAATACCATCCTTCTTCCTCCGGTGTCACGTAGGGTTGCAAGCCCTAGTGACGATAAACAAGATTGTGGGAGGGACGTACCTTTTCCCATCACTTGATGTGGAATAACTAACCTCCAGTTAGACCATCATCAAGATCTAGTTGGCGGCTGGTATAACAGTAGACCTCAGCCCGTGCCTCCCGGACTACTACTTCTACCAAGACCACTAGGCCCATAGGAAAAACAATAATTTTACTTGCAAGACGAGAATATCTACCCGTACGAGAGTACTAAGTACTTTTCGGGTAAATACGTGGTTTAAACAATTAACAAGAATTATTTTCCCATAAAGGGAAGAATAACTTGAAAGGAAATTCAAGAAAATAAAGTAAAGTATTTTATCATGATTTCAGTTGAAAGATTTAGAACCCTCACCGGTACCGAGACTTAAGTGGAAGTGTGAGGATTCCACTCTTCGATGCTATGTTCGCCTGAAAGTAATAACTACTATGGACTTAGAACTAGGTTCTTAGTTCCTAACTAACCTAGTTGCACACAATATTGTAACAAAATAATTATAGAAGGTACACATTATGTATTGCGTTAAAGATTTCCCGGTAAACCCTAAATTCACCCGTTTAATTAATAAATTCAGGTTTTATGGGATCTTTAACTAATCAAATATTTATTAACTATATTATAATTCCAATTATAAGATTTGAAATGAAATTCAAGGTTTAGTTTGACAATGTAGGTTATCTTTTGAAAAAAGTTACATAGTTTATTGATTTTTGGAAAATTTAGGAAAAATTATTTCTTTAAAATTCCAAAACTCATTTTATAATTATTTTAAAAATAATTTCGAAATTAACTAGATTTTAGTTGACCAAAAAGTCAAAATTACTATTGAAAACATTTACTATTCAATTTCATATGAATTAAACACTTTATAACACAAAATCAAATTCATACACACACACACATTGATCACGGCACACACATGCACACACACACACATCCAAGAACATTATGAACATGTTCTTGAGCTTATTTGAATATTCAAAGAGGGTGTGTAACATGTTCTATCACATTCATATTCATAACATAAGATTAAAGCATAATATAGCAAAATATATGAACTTTCTATGAAAAATAATTCTAAATAAATTACTCTAAGCATGAACAAGATCATAAGCATTTAAATACATAATCTCATTATATCATATCATAATTCATGCATGTAATTAAATAAAATTCCATAATGTGCACACATTATATTTAAACTAACAACTATGCACATATTTCATAAAATAAATTCCTAAAGCATAATTTAATTAATCCTAGGCATGCTACTATTATTTCTATACTAAGAACATTATATAAAACATGAAATAATAGAAGAAAACATACCTTAGAGAGAGAGGGAGAGGGATGGCATGAGAATGGGAGAGGGAGAGAGTGATTTTTATGTGTTGAATTTGTGAGGTATAAATGAGGCTTGAGGGGGGTATTTATAGGTAGTCATGAGGGGTTTCTAAGCAATAAATGAAAGTTTATGGGAGATGTGGTTGCCTAATATTTCAACAAATGCTTGGTAATTAAATTGGAAATGTGGTTAAATTACATTATGAACATATGCTTGGTAATTAACTAGGAAATGTGGAGAAATTATGCTCATTTGTTTAATCCTTCTAGAAGACCATGAGGTCCTGGATGATGTCATTTGGAATAAAAATAAATGTAAAAATATTATAAAATTTATTCAAGAGTCGAGAGGTAAAATTTCGATGTAGTGAATTAATGAAAGAATGAGTGAAAAATGAGGTTCGTTTTGGTTATAAATGTGGAGTATTTAGAGTTTTTGTTTATAAATTATGAACACTAAAGTTGATGAAAATCATGAGAAAAATTATATAAACAAAGCTATGATAAAGTTTAGAGTTTAGAAAAATCATTATTGTTTAGAGAAAAATTCAAGAATCGTTTTGAGTATAATTTCGAATATTGAATAAAACTAATATGTTTAAAATAAAATGATGATTTTTAAAGAGGAAAATATTTATAAAAGATGGTATGGGTGAAATCGAGTTTTTGGTAAATGCATGAAAATTCATAAAATAATTTGAGGATCGTTTTGGTTATAATTTTGAATAATAAAAAGTAAATGAATAAGGATTTATTGATGATCGAATCATAAGCTAGGGTTTTCGCCGGTTTTTGATACTACGGGAGATTTTGAGCTCTAATCTCCATTTTCTTCCATCTTCTTCAAGGGGTAAGCTTATACTTGATATCTATATGCTTATGTAATCATTTTCATCCTTAATTTTCTGAATTTGAGCCATGTTTGATTGAGATTTGAATCATAAATGAATAGTTAGGTTTAATCCTCATTTCTTGAATTCATGACCTTATTTTCGAATTCTTTGAGAATTAATGAATGATATATGACCATTCTAACTTCCTTTACTTGATCTTGAATTGAAATTTGATTTATATGAAGTGTATGTAGAACCACCACGATTGAAATGTGAGTTAGAAGCTTGATTTGAGTTGTAGTTATTTCTTCGTTACTGCTGTCGTTGCTGCGTGCTGTTGTGTGTTTTTTGCTACCTTGAATACCTGCTTTGTTGCTGTTGTTTTGTTGCTGCTACTGTGTGTTAAGGAAGGAAAAACAGGGGAAAGCTTGGTCTTGAGCTGTTGCGTTGCTTCTGTACTGTAACTCCCCGACCGGGGAGATTTTATACATGAAATTACCCGGCCGTGTGCCCCCTTTTTGCAGAAGCTGCTGCGTGAGAGTCCCCGGACGGGGACTGCTGTGTACAGAATCTCCCCGGGCGGGGAGATATGGTTGGAGTGCCTACGTTGCTACTGCTGTTTCCTTTCTTTTTCTTTGCTGCCGCTTATGTATATATATTTATATACCTGCTGTTGTATTTGTGTGTATGTATATATATATTTGTGGTGTGTGTTTGTGCATATGTGTGTGTGTGTGCGTGAGTATAGTATAAATATATATGTATTTGTATATGGTGTGATTGAGTATATGTGTGCATGGTTCATATATATATAATATGTATTATATAGGATATGTTTATGGATGCAGGTATATGTGTTAATATATGCAATGCGTGTATATATATATATATATATTATATAGGTAATGGATATATGTTAAATAGTATATGTATATTTATGTGTGAATATATATATAAATATATTTATATATATTAAGTGATTATATATATGTTTATGTATATTGTATATATTTTATATATTAAGTGATTTATTTGAATTTTACAATTTAATTGTTACCTATTTCGCGTTATTTAATTACCGATCATTGCTTGAACGTTTGTATTTATCTATTTCTAATTGTAAACGTGAAATAGTACGTGTTATGATCATTATATGAAATTCTTGGATGCATTTGATATAAAATACGAAGATATGAATTCTAAATGAATTTATGAGACTAAAATAGTAATATTACTTCATGAAATGTGATCTTTTAGTTGAGGAATTTTATGTTATGACTTATGGACTTAATTTATGGAATTGATTGTTATCTATTTTATATTCTGCATACTTAAATGATTTGAATGCCAGTGTTTTGTTTAATTTATAATTTTAAACTTGATATATTTAAGTTTTAATTGTTATATGAAATTCATGACTTGAATTGCTATGAATTATGAAACGTTGAATATGAAACTCTCATGTATGAAACATGTTGAATGAAATACTTGGTAGTGTGACTTTTTAACATGACTTATACCTCGTATGCATCTCATATCATGTGCATAACATGTTATGCGTCGTATATGGTTCATATGGAGTCTTGAGTCTCACGAATACGTTACGTTGTCCTTTGTACAGTTTTCTCTAGGGCGAAGACGTACCGGGTTCTTAGGACACTTTCAGGTCTTCTTGTCTTCTTGGTTTGTTCGGTAAGAGGCGTTCAGGTGGGTTTCTCTATTATTTAGATAAATGACACTATATACTCCCAACGTGTAAAGATTTCGGCTAAAACTATTATATGTATATAGAGTCGTTTTCGAGAGTAAATGATTTCAACGTAAAGCCTTTATTTTATGAACCTACCAAACATTTTGGCGAGAAATAAAGAATAAATGCACAGAATGGGGCCCAGGGAATTGGTGTGAGTGGTGACCCGAAGAGGCATGGGCTGACGGTGATCCCTCACACTAGTTCCACCAATGAACGGCGTAACCGAACCTCGTTAGGAGTTAGCGAGGAATGGAGGTTGAGTGCCATCTGGGGAGTCATGTTCCCCTTTTGGTCAATGAATGGATGGTTCGGCCGATCACCCCGGCCATCACCCGGAGGAAGAAGGTGTAAATGTTCATGAAGTTGCACAAAAGAATGTAATGCATGAAAGAAAGAAAGAAAGAATGAATGTTTAATGAACTACACGAGGTGTTGGTTGGAGATAATGCACGCCCACTCACCGGGCCCCAAATGACCTAATGAAAAATGAACGTTATAATCCCTTTTGATGACTTCCTTATTTTACCCACTTGGGAGATGCTCTAAAAACCTCATTTGGGATTATAACTTGCATGTGATCGTTAAATATTGTTGTATATGACCATTCTAACTTCCTTTACTTGATCTTGGACTGGAATTTGATTTATATGAAGTGTATGTGGAACCACCATGATTGAAATGTGAGTTGGAAGCTTGATTTGAGCTGCAGTTAGTTCTTCGTTGTTGTTGTCGTTGCTGCGTGCTGCTGTGTGTTATTTGCTACCTTGAATACCTGCTTTGTTGCTGTTGTTTTGTTGCTGCTACTGTGTGTTAAGGAAGGAAAAATAGGGGAAAGCTTGGTCTTGAGTTGTTGCGTTGCTTCTGTACTGTAACTCCCCGACCAGGGAGATTTTATACATGAAATTACCCGGCCAGGTGCCTCCTTTTTGCAGAAGCTGCTGCGTGAGAGTCCCCGGGCGGGGACTGTTGTGTACAGAATCTCCCCGGGCGGGGAGATATGGTTGGAGTCCCTACGTTGCTACTGTTGTTTCCTTTCTTTTTCTTTGCTGCCGCTTGTGTATATATATTTATATAGCTGCTGTTGTATTTGTGTGTATGTATATATATATTTGTGGTGTGTGTTTGTGCATGCATGTGTTTTGTTTGTGCATGTGTGTGTGTGTGCGTGAGTATAGTATAAATATATATGTATTTGTATATGGTGTGATTGATTATATGTGTGCATGGTTCATATATATATAATATGTATTATATAGGATATGTTTGTGCATGCAGGTATATGTGTTAATATATGCAATGCGTGTATATATATATATATATATATATATATATATATATATATATATATATATATATTATGTAGGTAATGGATATATATTAAATAGTATATGTATATTTATGTGTGAATATATATATAAATATATTTATATATATTAAGTGATTATATATATGTTTATGTATATTGTATATATTTTATATATTAAGTGATTTATTTGAATTTTAGAATTTAATTATTACCTATTTCGCGTTATTTAATTACCGATCATTGCTTGAACGTTTGTATTTATCTATTTCTAATTGTAAATGTGAAATAGTACATGCTATGATCATTATATGAAATTCTTGGATGCATTTGATATAAAATGCGAAGATATGAATTCTAAATGAATTTATGAGACTAAAATAGTAATATTATTTCATGAAATGTGATCTTTTAATTGAGGAATTTTATGTTATGACTTATGGACTTAATTTATGGAATTTATTGTTATCTATTTTATATTCTGCATACTTAAATGATTTGAATGCCTGTGTTTTGTTTAATTTATAATTTTAAACTTGATATATTTAATTCATGACTTGAATTGCTATGAATTATGAAACGTTGAATATGAAACTCTCATGTATGAAACATGTTGAATGAAATACTTGGTAGTGTGACTTTTTAACATGATTTATACCTCGTATGCATCTCATATCATGTGCATAACATGTTATGCGTCGTATATGGTTCATATGGAGTCTTGAGTCTCACGAATACGTTACGTTATCCTTTGTACAGTTTTCTCCAGGGCGAAGACGTACCGGGTTCTTAGGACGCTTTCAAGTCTTCTTGTCTTCTTGGTTTGTTCGGTAAGAGGCGTTCAGGTGGGTTTCTCTACTATTTAGATAAATGACACTATATACTCCCAACGTGTAAAGATTTCGGCTAAAACTATTATATGTATATAGAGTCGTTTTCAAGAGTAAATGATTTCAACGTAAAGCCTTTATTTTATGAACCTACCAAACGTTTTGGCGAGAAAGAATGAATGAATGCACAGAATGGGGCCCAGGGACTTGGTGTGAGTGGTGACCCGAAGAGGCATGGGTTGACGGTGATCCCTCACACTAGTTCCACCAATGAAGGGCGTAACCGGACCTCGTTAGGAGTTAGCGAGGAATGGATGTTGAGTGCCATCTGGGGAGTCATGTTCCCCTTTTGGTCAATTGTAACAGCCCAGAAACCCGCCTGTCAATATTGTCCGCTTTGGTGGGCTAAACGACACCACCCTCACGGTTTTGCTTCTCCCGCTGGAATTTGAACACGAAGGTGCCCAGCCAGGAAAAGGCCTCAACAAGGGAAAGGTATCCACCCCCTTATAAAGGAGGCTTTGTTCCCCTCTCCAACCGACGTGGGACAAACACCTTAGGCTATTACAGTCCACCCCCTAAGGGGGCCCAGCGTCCTCGCTGGCACACCGGCCCGGGCCCCGGCTCTGATACCATTTGTAACAGCCCAAAAACCCACCTGTCGATATTGTCCGCTTTGGTGGGCTAAGCGACACCACCTTCACGGTTTTGCTTCTCCCGCTGGAATTTAAACCCGAAGGTGCCCAGCCAGGAAAAGGCCTCAACAAGGGAAAGGTATCCACCCCCTTATAAAGGAGGCTTTGTTCCCCTCTCCAACCGATGTGGGACAAGCACCTTAGGCTATTACATATAATATACGTATACGTATTTGATTTCTCTATGTATAAATACATGTATACTTTCGTATAAATACTTAATGTATTTTCAAATAAATACGTATGTATTTTTGTATAGATACCGTATGTATTCTAGTATAAGTACAGCCTATATTCTTGTATAAATACTGTATGTACCCTATATAAATACTGTAGAAATACGGTAGGTATCCCCGTATAAATACCATATACATACAGTATAAATACCGTATAAATACATGCATACATACAGTATAAATACCATATACATACCATATACTTGAATAGTGACCTTTGACCATTGACCTCGATCTTTGACCCTTGACCTATGACTTTGACCATTGACTTTGACTTTGACCAAAAATTTTGACTTTTAACCTAAATGATCGTTTCGAAGAGACGAATTCAACGATCGAAGCCTTTTTTGAAAATTGTCAAAAACAGGGGATCAAAGTAGGTTTCAAAGTTCACATTCCTTTTCTAAATGAGACTGTTTTAAGACTCTAAGAATATATCCTTAAGTTCTTGACACGAGCTTTCAATTGAGACTAATCGTTACTCGAATCCTTTGTTCGAAAAAGAGTATTCCTTGTTCAAGCCTTTTGCTTTCTCGCCAATCTTATGTTCCATTCTTAGTTAAATGATTCTCCTGCATTAAATAGTATTACTCTCCTATGTACTGCGTTATATGAATCCAATTATGCCTTCATGTTTTGATGGTTATTGAATAATTATCATGAAATCTCGCCACATGATATAATCTGCTTTGATAATGTTTCATCTTGTACATGTGATATCGTTATGTGCTATTGAATGCCTTGAGGTCGTCACTACTTGCTGATGTGACTATATGGTTTATGGATAGAAACTTAATCATTCACCACTCACAGGTGAAGTCCGGATTTACTGTGGCTCTGGTATTATTGCATAATACCATTTTTGTAGATGAGGTTTAAACTATTTCAACTGGAACCATGAATATTCCTATGTATTCAAATGATTTCAAAATCAACGCCTTCGGGTGCAAAGACTCTTATCTTTCAAGTTAAATGCTTTCCCATTTTGGTGCAAGACTTCAAGTTTAAATTTAATGGTTTCTGATATACGTTCTGTTCACTACTATACTGTCTTGATTAAAGTTCCAGTTCTTGAACTTTGTGTGCTTTTGCACCTTTGAATATTTTGGATAATGCAAGCCTTGGAAATCCTATTTTGTTAGGCCCTGACGGTATGGTTGAGTAGTAGATCGGGAGGCGTGCGCCAATGGCTACTACGATACCAGCCATCCTTGTTGATCATGATGATAGTTATAATCGGAGGTTGGTCATACCACATCATGATTGGGAGAGGTAGATCTAATTCCTCCCATTCTTGTTTACATCACCGCGGGGTAGCTCTCTGGGCGTGATAATTGGAGGAAGAAGGATGGTGCATGTGATTATGGGTGTCGGTGTAACGCCCCATGTTTTCGTTCGAGGTACACTCGCCATACGTGTGAGTTTGAGTGTTAGAATTGTTGGCATGTCTTAGGATTATGTGACTGAGTGACTTTTGTGATTAAGTGTTTAATTGTTATGTGATCTTATTGATATCATTTTATTTCATTTAATTTCTAACATATGCATAATTCATACACTTTCATTTCATAACATATTATTTTCTTATATATATATATATATATGTGTGTGTATCTTTATACTTAAGCTAAATTCCTAAGATTAATATACTCATTATTTCATATATTTATTCATGAGACATGCAATTATATATATATACATGTATAAGTCTTCCTACACTAATACTCACATTCATTATATATGTATATATTATTATAGCACTAAGATAAATTATATAATATAATATACATAATATCTACACTTTATGACTTTATACATATATATGTTATATCTATAATTATATTACACATACATTGTATATACATTACATAGCATATGCAAGACACACAATTACAAACACCCTTTCTCTAACACATAAACTACACTCTCATCTTCATCACATCTTTGATTATAAACAAGAAGAGAAGGGAAGAATCATTCATCAAGAAATATTGGCATCATCAAGATCATCATCTCCATCATCTTCACCATCTTCATTCTTTCATTTCAAGGTTGGGTTTTGTTATTTATGAGTTTGTATTGAGTGAATAGTTAGGGCTTTATGATTTGAATGTGTTGCTTGTTTCCTACCATGAATATATGAGCATATATGTGTATAACTTTGAAGTTGAGGCTTGAATATCTTGAACTATTGGCTTGTTGGATGGCATGGTTTATATGAGTTTTGTTTGATGAATTTAATTGTCTAAATGATAGATATATGTATTGTAATTGAAGTATTAGATGTATATTGATGTTATGTGCTAGTTTTGGGTTGCTTAATTGATGTTGGTTGGTGTTGGGAAGGTTGGGAGTCCATTTCCGAGTCATACCATGTTTTTTCGCCTAGCGGCATGCTAAACGCCCGTTTGTCCCCTTAGTTCGTTTACCAAATGCCCGTGTGAGATGCTACTGCATCGACAGACGGTTTCCAAACGCCCGTTTCTGCTTTCAGTTCATTGTTCAAACGCCCGTTTCTCCCTCATAAGAACTCGAAATGACCTGATTTTTGAACCATTAGAAACCTCTTGAAGTCTACAACACTCTCCAATTGGAAATACCTCAATATCATTTCTAGATTTTGAGATATGATCAATTTTTTTGGTGTCGCCTTTTTTCCGGGAATCTGCGTTAACCCAACTTCGGACCTACGCCATTTTCACTCCGCTTTGAACTAGAATTTGAGCCATATATTCTTGGAAAGCTCTACTTGTCTACTTTCATATCAAACAAAAAAAAAATCATTTCAACTTCTAGTACTTAAGATATTCTTGTTTTACCACAGCATGCGCATTTCCGAAAATTGTCCATTTTTGGCAAACTTCGCCAAAACCCCTCATATTGCATTCCTTTCACTTCCTTGACTCTCGTATGTGACTTATATGAATTATATGCTTGATTAATTGATAATTATGCTCTTATTTGACACTCCTTGGTCTTTACTTGCTTAAGTTTGATTGTTTCAATCCCTTTTTGATTTATGTATTGAATTTGTTTGAGTAATTTAGCATACGAACACGATCACACCATTCCATGACATTCTTATGCTTCATTACATATTAAATTATGTTATGACATGATACTCCACTTCATAAGCATTTCTATGTGTAGCGCCCCAACTGTGGGCACCACACCCCCGCACCATAGCTCAACACGTGTAACGAAACAAGGACTCCGCACATGTGCCAAATCATAGCGAACGGTGACAAACAAAAACAAAATCAAACCCTGAGTTAGGCGGGAGGTAGACCTGCACACACAATACTTAACGAATATATGGAAGCGTGATCATGCCAAACAAAAATTCAAATCATGCAAACAGTTGACGGGTTCAATCTAGCATAATTCCTAATCCCGAAATTTAAATCATAACATAAATCATAAATACAAACGGATTCAATTCTGTCCCTAGAACCTGTCCCAAATAATCATATAATCAAAACGGGTTCATCTAATCCGAGCACCTGTCCTAACCTGTCCCGATTTCAAATCATAAATGAACAAATCATATTTAAACATATTCGTTCATAGGTTAATAATACCAAGCTAAAACTGAATTCAAAATGCAAATGCAAAGACCCAACTAATACAATACTCGACTCCAAGAGACTCACTCCGCCTAGCTCGAACTCCAAAGCCAAAACCTGTAGAGCTAAAAACATAAAGAGGGAGGGGTCAGTCACACTTGACTGAGTGAGGGGTTAACACAGGCACGCTATACATAATACACGTAGCAAAGCACATAAAAAGAAGATGTTCGTGAAGCCGGGATTAGTTTTGGCACGCCAAAACATTTGCCCGTGATAATATATATATAGGGTGATTTAGCAAAGTAGAACAAACGAAACTTAACTTATATAATGCGTACATTCAAAACATTCAGACTAAGCACACATATCCAAACATATTTTATTAGGTTAAAAGTATATCAAATTTTATCTTAATTTGAGAATCTACTCCCGTTTCACGAACTTAAGACCAACATAACAAGACTCGGCGGGCACGAGTGCAACTTACATAAAACAAATCAAAACGAGTACATACCAGGAAAATACATAGGGTGATGGAAGGGTTGCGCGACCCTAACCATCCTAAATCGGATGAGGGGAGTGCTCAATGCTTCTCAAACCCTCGAACTCCATCCCCCAACCTACGCTCAGGTGGGTTCCGGTACATCCCTTACACGGAATTTGGGGCCCCACACTTACACTTACACTGATCACGAAAATTGGAAGCTTAAACCCGTTAGACTCACACTTATATATATAGCACATGTATATCGTACTTATCATATCGTACGTACATATCACGCCGACTCAAAATCATAACAGAATCAAAGCTTAGCGTACATAGGCTTATACATAGCTTCATACTTGCAAACTTATGGCAAAGCCAACAAATACATATTTCACACATATCTAGATATACATAGAGGCTTATAAGTCGCATGCATACGAAAACCGGTACATTTCATTAGGGTATAACTATATCCTAACCTCACCTTATACCAAACGAAGCTGAAGACAAAGCACTTGATTCACCCCGGAATCAACTTGACGAACAAAAACACCACCCCGGGTGTAACACCCGAGCGCAAGGTGCCACATCCCCCGCACCGAGACCCAACCCGCATATGAAATGGATAATCCACACACGAGCTAAGTCACGGCGAACGGGGACACACACACACTCTCTAGGCTAGGCGGGACTAACCCTTAAACCATAAATTAGAGCGACATCAATAAAGCGGAAGCAATAACAATCATATATATATATACCATGAGCATTCGAGCTCCAAAAATAGAATTCATATACAATATCCAACCAAGTGTTTCAAGTTCTATCCACATAACGCTCCATAACCATATTCATATACAAAAAGGGACTCATGAGTGCTAGTGTAACAAAATAAGAGTGCTAAACGCTAATGCAAGACCTAGACGACATGTATTCCCGCCTAGCACTCCTTAACCTGCACAAAAACCACTGAAAACGAAATGGGTTCAGTCCAAAAAGGACTGGTGGGTATAAAACAGGCATAGTATATAAATATTGCAGGATTTAAACATATACATGCAAGCTATAAACCCATGAGAAGTTTTTTGAAGATTTCCCAAGTGGGTAAAACAAAGAAAGACATCTACGGGGTTTATAACGATCATATTCATTCATAATTAATCATAGGGTTTCAAGCTCGGTGAGTGAGCGTGCATAATCTCCAACCAACACCTTGTGTATTCATATTCATAGTTTCCTTGGTTATCACACATATCATATTTGTGCACAATCATACGATTCATAATCATACATATACATCTTCTCCCTCCAAGTGGTTGACGGGTTTGCAGGACCCGACCACCGGTCCATACATAGGCCAGAGGGGGTACATGAATCCCCCAAAGGCACTCAGCTCCCATTCCCCGCTAATCTCCTAACGGGGTCCGGTATCACCGTAGTTGGTTGGAACTAACACATGGGATCACCGTCGGCCCTTGCCTCCCCGGATAGCCACATGTATTAAGTTCCAGGGTCCGTGAATTCATAACAATCATATCAATCATATCTCGCCAAAAGATAAGGTAGGATTCATAAAAGAAGGGTTATACGTTTGCAATCATTTACTCGAGGAAAGGCTCAATGTAGCGCCCGGAGCGACGAGCCACCACATCCCCCACACCTAGCCCTGAACCCACATATGAAATAAAAATCCATATATGAGCCCAAGACTAAGCGAACGGGAACCTACACACACTCGCTAAGCCAGGCGGAGCTAAGACAATACCAGAGCGCGCATAATATTAAGAAAGCGAAAGCATACATCAAAATCCAAGAAGATAAATCCACAAAAACGGGTTCATCTAGCCCTAGGAGTCTGTCCCGAAAATAAATAAAAAATAATTCAAAGAGCATACATAAATCAAATCCCAGAGATGAATATACAATTCGATTAACAAATCTAAAACATATACAAATGTGACCGAAAGCTAATGAAATGCAACTCGAACTAGGAGACTAGAACCCGATCGACTCACGACTCCGCCTAGCACGAACCAACCTGCAAACTGAAAAAATGAAAGGAGAGGGTCAGTCCACCGACTGAGTGAGGGGGCTAACGCACACCCACACACGTATAAATATAGAGCAAAGCACGTATTAAATAAAAGACTATGAACCGGGATAGGATTTTGCATACCAAAAACCATTTTCGAATCAAACTTATACATATTCATATCATAATCGGACATAGCTTACAAGAAAGGTCCTATCCCATTTCATAATCAACATATCTTAACGAATTCTTATATCCGGCGAGTACGGGTCTTACTCTAACTCACCAAATTATTAACATACGTATTAAAATAGAAAACACAAATCATAAACCAATCCAACCCCAACAACATGTAGTTCAGGGAGCAAACCCTCACTACTCTTACCAATGCACAAGGGGTAGCTAACCCACATTGTGCTTGAAGCACCACGCCTCTTCAACCTCCAAGAGTCGTGCGTTAGTACTTCAAATGGGAATCATGCACAGGCTTAACCCGATGGCCCTTGCCGTCCCCGGGCGTCCTTACCCACAATTCCCTGGGCCCGGTAAATCTGAAGAAGACTTAACATACCAAAACTTGCAACTTAACATAATTAGAATATAACAAATTTACATACCTTAGCATACCTTACCGTGTAACTCGGCCTATGCTTTTAACGTACCTCTCCGTGTCATCCGAAAACATATCAAGTTGAAGAAGAGCAAAGCTTGCACGAAGACACACGGTTTGGAACATAGCCTTGTTGCAAATCATTTTTAAGCTCACATATGCTCATACATATAGTCCAAAACATTTAATCTTATGACAAGATCATAAACGTATCTTATAAAAACGTATCTACTATATAAATATAATAGTATAGTCACATGCGGCCTTGAAAATGAGCACGTAGGTTTGTAGGTCGTATTAACTAAAAAGAAAACAAACCTAAGCCTCACCTTTTACCAAAAGTGCTCACGGATGAGCGTTGACGGCCAAGAAGAGGCTAAATGGCGGAACCAACACCTCTCGAACTCAAATCTGAGACATACAAACATAAACTCATGACTTAGACTCGATCATGAACAACTTAGACGTACGGCGACTCATACGAATGCAAGTGGATGCACTACATATCATATGGATTCATACTTAGGCATATCAGAGCAAATAACGAGAGATCACATATGGAATTCAAGAATTAAACTCATACCATATGAAATAAACTCATAATGTGTCATATTATAGCATAATATAAGTGTTCATGAGTTTAAAATGCATAAGGGAGATAAATGATTCAAGAAAGAATTACACGTATCACTTAAGATATATTAAATCATAACTCGTTCAAATCATATCAAATAAATTCAAAATTCCAAAACAAGCAAATTAACACATAATAATTCATGTTAGTAAAGCTTAGGGATCATATTAGGGGTGGGAGAGAAGCAAACAAGCGAAGAAAACAAGAAAACAAAGTTCGGAGCAAAAATGAGCTACTGCCCTAAATCCACCCCGGTGGATTTTTTCCAAAGGGGAAATCCACCCCCTGGATTTAGGGCAGACAGCTCTCTGCCTCAAATCCACCCCGGTGGATTATTTTCAAAGCAGAAATCCACCCCGGTGGATTAGGGTCAGAGGCTAAAAAAACGAGAAAAAGCTTCCAAAATCCATGAAAACCCATCCTAAACCAAAGTAACAACATCAAGGCATGAAATGGTGTAAATATACAACAAATACATGCAAGAAAAACATACTAAATCAGCTCCAAACATGCAAGTTTCAAACCGGAAACTAAGGAGAGCAAAATAGGCATGAGTTTCATCAAATTCCTCCCAAGAACTCAGAAGAGCATTAATGGAAAATCATCAAATAACCAACTACCATCAAATAGGATCAAATATGAGCAAGAAATGAGCTACAGAGATCAATATACAAGTCTTCACACTCATAAAAGGCAAAAGATGCATAAGTTCTCAAAGATCGTCAAAACCTAACTATTCATCAACCCTAGCATATTCATGAATCTCTACCATGAAAGCATGATTTAAGGAGTGCAAAATAATCATAAGAACAAGGAGATCAAGAATCCTAACTTACCTTAAAAGATTGGAGCAAGAAATGGCTAAAACTTGAGCTTAAAGGTGCAACAATGGTGGAAGAAGCTTGGGAGTTCCTCTTTCTCTTTTCTTTCTCCTCTTGGTTCGAATTTCAACAGAAAAAAATGGAGAGAGATGGCTGATATTTTGGTTGAATAAGTCAAGGGAGAGTACAAGTAATGAGTGACCTAGGCTCCAAGTGGTCTTAGGGGCGTTATAGGTACGTAGAGCCGAAATCTGCATCGTTGGGGGTCGAAACGGAATAAAAAAGATACAAGGCTTATTCCATTGGCTCCAAATCATCGATTCGAGTCCAATGGAGGTGACAGAACTCGAATCCGAGTTCCCTAGCTGAAGATACGAATTAAGGACTCAGAAGTGGCCAATTTGCAAAAAGGCCCAAAAATTCAAATAAAGTGCAATTGAGTCCAATACTAAAATCAATTAAGTCCAAGTCAAGTTAATACATACAAATAAGTCCTAAAATCATCTAATTCACATAGTTCACAAAGTTGACATACTCGGAATTCAAATTTATAAATCGTAAATTTCACAAATTGCATATATTCACATTAGGAGCTCAATTAGGGAAAATTCTTAACAAATAATTCAAGTAGTTAATATGAGAAATAAAATGTGAGAACATACGTCATGTAAAGTCATCAATTAAATAAGGAATCAACTAAGTTACGGAAAATAAACTCACACGTGACGCGTGTAACGCCCCGATTTTTCGGACGTAAAGGTAGAGCGTATGTGTTTACCTAATTGCGCGAATTAATTGTTTTACGTGTTTTATATTTAATTTTATTATAATTGTTATTATTTTATTATATTATATTATATTATTTTATTTTAATATTATTAATTCTATATATATATGTTTCGTATTATATATATATATATATGTTTAATTATTTTATTATTAGCTTAATGATTATACTAATTATATGTTATGTTAATTAATCATGTTTTAATTAATTAATTGATTATTCATATATATATATATTTATACGTACTATATATATATAATTATGCATGAAAATTATTTCTGCATGATTTCATTTCGGTTTTGCTTGAAAATTTGCATGAATTGCATGGGAAATTTTATAAATTTATGCATGCAAATTAATATATTTATGCATGGATTGTTTGGAATATGCATGTTGTTTATTTTGTGCTTCGTTCTCTTATGAAATGATATCAAATTGCCGCAAATTTGTAATATGTTGTACGTATATGTGTTATGAACATGATTTTATGCTCAAATTATGTTTTTGAATTCATTTGTTATGTTAACGAATTAAATTTTAATTGAGGAACCAAAACGGGAGCTAACGAGCACTTAGCGTACCCTTGGTTCCGAATTTAATATCTTGAGCTCGGGAACTCGGATTCGAGTTCCGTCAACTCCGCTGAACTCGTAACGAAAATTCGAGTTTAGTAAACTTAGCCTTATAATTTTCCTAATTCATTTGAAACTCCGAAATCCAACCGAAAAACGAAACGGAGACCAACTTGACCTTGTTGCACTAATTGAGCCATATCTCATCCAAACCACAACCAAATTAACCATGGTTTGATTCCTTTTAACCCTAACTCAACCATCTATCAGTACATATTAAGCCCTAACCGAGATAACCCTCATACCATCCCCAAAACTCAGCCAAAGCTACTGTTTTCTCTCCAGACCCGTAACCCTCCATCCCTTGGAGATTTTGGAGCTCAAATCTTCCCCAAACTTCAAGCAATCCTCAAGGTAAGTTAAGGGTTGTATTGTATGATTAATTCTGATCATTTTCATCCTTCCATTCACAAGTTTGAGCATGGTTTAATCATTTCTGGGCCATTTTACCGAAAATTAGAGATTTTGGGCAAATTCTTGATCTTCTTCGTTTCTCAATGATTTTGATTGATTCCAAGCCTGAGATTAATTGTTTTAACATCCTCATATCAATTATGATCATTGCCTTCATGTTTGTTGAGATATATATGAGATATCATTTATGAAATTTTCAGAAATTCCACGGGAAGGTCACGTATGATTCCATGCTTTGATTGATCACTTTTGGAACTGAATTACTTGTTGAATATATGATGTTTTGCTGCGTATTTGTTGGCTTTTTGGACCTGATCTGTGTCGCTTGAGTTGAGAGCTAGCTTGCCCTGTTTTTCCCGCAACTTTGCCCTGTTTTTGGCGTGAGGAGTTGCTATCATTTACTGCCGACTTCCTTCTTCCTTTTTGCTGTCTCTTTCATGGCTATTTGGTGTGGGATTAGCTGAGTTTCTTGCAGCATTTTATGCCTTGCTTTGTAGTCTTTCCCTGCCTGTTTTTATCGCCTTCAAGGATGCCCTGTTTCTGCGTCAGTTTTTGTAAAACAGAGACTGCTGCTGCTGCGTGTAACGGGCGTGTCTCTTCCCTCTCTTCTGGCGAGACACGGGGGTGCAGTTGGGTCTGGGATTTCTGTACCGAGACACGGGCGTGTCTCGGTCTAGGTTTGGAGGGTGACACGGGGGTGTCACCCCATTTTCTCTGAACTGTTGCTGCGTCTTCTCCGCTGCTGCTGCTGTATTAATGTGCAGAGTGTGTGCGTGTTGCATGCTTGGCTGCTGATTAATTGGTGTTGTGTGCATGCATGGTTGTTGATTTTGTAAGTATTGCATGTGTAATATATGGAATATATATATCTAATTGCATGCATTTCTTGTGTGAGTGTGTGAATGAATGCATGCATGGCTGTGTACGTGTGAGTGTGTATTTGCATGCATGTGTATGATATATATATATATATATATATATATATATATATATATATATATATATATATATATATATTGTATAATATACTGTAGTATATTTCATGCATGGGTTTAATTATATATATGAAATATATATAGTATATATGCATGCATGTGTGTGTGAGTGTGTACGTGAGGTATATATATATATGTAATGTGTATATATGTTATATTATATTATATAATATGTATGTTTATTATATATTATGTATATTTATTATATATTCTAAATATTATTTGAATTTAATTTAATTATTGAAATTAATTGATTTCCGTTTCGCGTATTTATTCTACTGATTATTGTTTGAACGTTTTATTTATTTATTCCTATATGTGAATATGAATATTATATGTGATATGCTTATTAATTGAATGTTAGATTAATTGATATGAATTATGAATTATGAGTTTATGAATATTATGAATTTATGAATATTATGAATATTGTAAATTTATGAATTTATGAAAATTATAGGAATGTTAAGAATTTATGAACTTATGAGATTGAATGAAATATATGAACGAATGAATGATTATATGTTTTAAATTTATTAATCGTGCACATGAACATTTTTATGATATAACACGATCATTTATGCATTCACGTCATATTCACTTCATTGCCGAGCGTCATATGTGGTCATTGAGTCTCATACCTTTTCTTTTGCACAGATTCGGGTTTTGTCGGAGGCGAGGACGAGCATTGAGGCGCTTGTGCCTTTATTTTGCCTTGGTAAAGGTGGGTTTTTCTTCTATTAGTTAAAACAACCCTATAAATCCCTTAACTGCAAAGTTTTAAGCCAAAATAATATATTTATATAAATCGAGTCATTTTGGGTAAATGATTTCAAATGTATGACCCCTTTTTAATTATGAAACCCTACCTTATGTTTGGCGAGACACATTTATTATTTATTACTGAACGGGCCCCGGGACTTAGTATATGTGGCTAACCGAGGAAGCAAGGGCTGACGGGGATCCCATATACTAGTTCCAACCAAACTACGGTGATACCGGCCCTCGCTAGGAGGTTTAGCGAGGAATGGGAGCTGAGTGCCTTTGGGGGATTCATGTACCCCCATTGGCCTAGGATTTATTCGGTGGTCAGGTCTAGCTAACTTGTCCACCACCCGGAGGAAGAAGGTGTATATGTATGATTATGATCATTTATGTATGTGCACGAAAGATATGTATGACAACCAATAATTATGATATGGTTACACGAGGAGAAGGTTGGAGATTGTGCACGCTCACTCGCCGAGCTTAAACCCTTATGAACAATTATGAATGAAAATGATCGTCGTAATCCCGTTGATGTTTTCTATTGTTTTAACCACTTGGTAAATTCCTTTCAAACTTCACACGGGATTAGGGCTTGCATGTATGTGTTTAATTTCTGCGATATTATATATTCTATGCCCCGTTTTTATACCCACCAGTCTCTTTTAGACTGAACCCGGTTGTTTTCAGTTGTTTTGTGCAGGTATAGGAGTGCTAGGCGGGAATACAAGTCGTCTAGGTCTTGCATTTATGTTTAGCACTTCTTTTCAGTCTCATATTCATACCCTTGTTGCTACTTTTGTATTTGATTCTAGTATAGATTGGAGCGTTTTGATCTTGTAGGCGTGAGTGCCGTTGCATATTTGAATGCCCTCGTATAATGATTTTTGGAGCTTGGTGGTTCACTGTATATATGCTATGTAGTTCTTGCTTCCGCGAATTTTATTTAACTCTGATTTTATGATTCTTGCACTGTTTGGTTCAAGGGTTAGTCCCGCCTAGCATAGCGTGTGTGTTGTGTCCCCGTTCGCCGTGGATTTGGCACGTGTATGAACTTTCATTTCATATACGGGTCGGGTCTCGGTGCGGGGGATGTGGTACCTTACGCTCGGGTGCTACATCCTTAAGTGGTATCAGAGCTTAGGGTTGCAAAACCCGGGCTCTAATGTCGTGTTGAGTCAGTTAGGTCGTTCGGCTTTAGGAACAACTTGTTAATGTGTTGCATATGCATTGTTTACGTGCTTGTGTGCTTTAAATCTTGAATTTTGATCGAATTAATTGCACTTGCATGCATGGACTAAAAATAGCATATATTTTAGTGTTTCTTGAACAGGATGCCTCCACGTAGACATCGTGAGAGATCTCCCGGACATCGTCGTCATCATGATAGATCTCCTACGCCTCCACCCCAACCACAAGCACCACCGATGGATATGGGGAATTTCATGGAAGCAGTTTTCAACTATGTAGAGCTTAGAAGGGCTCAAGCTCCCCCACCACAACAGGCAGAACAACAAGCCCCTCCACCGAATCATAATAACAATAGAGACCCTCATGAGGTGTTTCTGAGTTATAACCCCCCTCGATTTTCTGGTTCTATTGACGATGGGGTCTCGGAGGGTTGGTTGATTCGAGTAGAGAGGATATCTGGAGTCCGACAGTCTACTACGCAAGGGGAGGAAATCAAAAAGAAGGATTCGGTTGTTAGAGCTCCTATGGGAAGAGGATCCGGATCGAATTCGGGAAAGAGGCCGATGATTCAAGCTAGCCCGCCTCCTAAGGGTCCGTTTAAGAAACCTCGGTTTGGAGGACAAGGTTCTAAGGCCGCACCGACTCGACCAAAGGCTCTACCCATGGCACCAACGAGGGATCGACAAGGTCCGAGTGAAGCACGATTATCCAAGCCACCATGTACATATTGTGGAGGGCCAACTCACAATTATCACAAATGCTGGAAGAGGTTGGGTTTATGCCTAATATGTGGAAAGGCTGATCATAGGGCGGATATATGCCCCGACAAGATTCCGGGATTTAAAAAGGGAGTTCAAAGGCCAATGATCCCGGCTCGTGCTTACGCCATCGAAGGTGAGGAGCAAGATGCAGAGATCGATCCCACAGCAGTGGTAGAAGGTACCCTATGCATACATAACATGAGCATTCACGCACTCTTTCATGCACTTTTTGATTCGAGTGTCACGCATTTCTTTATTTCTTGTGACTTAGTTGCTATTCTGTGCTTGCCTGTTATTTGCTTTTTCTTCTTGTTATTTGGTGAGTTCGCCACTGGGTGGTAGTCTTCAGACAGATCAGTTGGTTCGGGAGTGTTCAGTTCTGATGGAAGGATAAATTGTGGTAATCTTCATCGAGGACATCTTAGTTTATTCGAGAACTCCGGAGGATCATGTCAGGCACCTCAGGATTGTGTTGGATACCTTAAGAGAGCATCGGATTGTATGCTAAGTTTAGCGAAGGCGAGCTTTGAATTGATCAGGTAGCATTTCTGGGTCATATTATTTCAAGGAAAGGTTTGGAGGTAGACCCTTCTAAGTTTGAGACGGTTATTCAATGGCAAAGCCCGAAAATGTTTCAGAAGTAAGAAGTTCTGGGGTTGGCAGACTACTATCGAAGATTGTACAGGATTTTCGAAGATTACAGCTCCTCTAACCCGAGTGACTAAGAAGGTGGTTAAGTTTGAGTGGGACGAGGCATGTGAGGATAGCTTTCAACTTTTAAAGGAAAAGTTGACCACCGCTCCTGTATTAGCACTTCCCAAAGGTACAGAAAGATATACAGTTTTTACGGACGCCTCAAAGGAAGGTTTGGGATGTGTATTGATGCAAAATAGAAGAGTGATCGCCTATGCCTCAAGGAAACTGAAAGAGCATGAACAGAACTACCCCACTCACGATTTGGAATTAGTGACAGTGATCTTTGCTTTGGGTAAGCGGAGACACTATCTTCATGGAAATTCGTTCGAGGTCTTTTCTGATTACAAGAGTCTCTAATACCTACTCTCACATAAGGAATGGAACAAGAGACAACGGTATTGGATGGAACTCTTGGCGGATTATGAGGGTACAATCCGATACCATCCCGGCAAAGCCAATTTGGTCGTGGATGCACTTAGTAGGAAAACTAGTGTGTCCAATGTGAAAGTGGAAATTGGAGATGAGAATGAGTTGTTCAGACTGAGGGCTAGGGTTCGGAATATTACAGTTCGACCAGATCTTAAACAGAGGTTATTTGATACTCAGAGAATTGATCCCGAGGTTCAGAAATTAGCTGGGAAAGCTCGAGCTGATTCAGAATGACGTTGGATTTGATGATACGGGACTTCTAAGATTTAAAGAATAGAGTTGTTGTCCCGAAAGAATTAAACAGGATTATTCTTGAGGAAGCCCATCGGTCAGGGTATTCGTTACATCCCGGAGGGAACAAGAGGTATAAGGATCTTAAGCAATTCCATTGGTGGAATGGATTGAAAAGGGATGTTGTCACCTTCGTGAAACACGGTATGACTTGTCAAGTGATTAAGGCAGAACATCAAAAGCCATTGGGGGCTACTTCGATCATTGCCTATCCCGTATAGGAAATGGAAACAAACAGCTATGGATTTTGTTTCGGGGTTACCAAGAGTGAGAGGAGGTTTCGATGGAAATTGGGTTATCATGGACAGGTTGACGAAATCCGCTCATTTTCTAGTAATCAGAATGTCCGATAAGTGAGTAAGTTGGCTAAGAGATACAATGATGAGATTATCAGGCTTCAGGGTGTACTTGTTAGTATTGTCTCGGATCGGGATCCCAGGTTTACTTCAAGGTTATGGCAAGAATTACAGAAGTGTCTGGGAACAAGGCTTCAATTCAGCACAGCTTTCCATCCTCAGACCGACGGACAATCAGAAAAGTTGATTAAGTATCTGGAGGAATTTTGAGAGCATGTGCATTGGACTTTCAAAGCTCATGGAATGAACAGTTGCCGATAATTGAGTTTGCTTACTACAATAGCTATCAAGCCTCGATTGAAATGGCCCCTTATGAAGCTCTTTATGGACGTAAATGTCGATCACCGTTGTTCTTTGATTTGGAGGAATGGAATTGGACCAAACAAGAGGGAATTAAAAGAGGGGAAAAGAAGGAAAAACCCTCTAAGGCTGTACAAGAGGCTATTGATAAGGTCCAGATAATTAGACAACGAATGAAGGCCGCTCAGGATCGACAAAAGATTTATGCAGGTCTACGGAAGAAGAAATTGGAGTTTAAGATAGGAGATAAGGTTTTCTTAAAGGTTTTTCCACGAAAAGGATTCTCAAGGATTGGACGAGGAGGAAAATTGAACCCTCGGTATATGGGACCGTATGAGATTTTGGAGAAGATTGGGGATACGGCCTATCGATTGGACTTGCCTCCGAATTTGACTGGAATGCATAACATGCTTCATGCTTCACAGCTCCGAAAGTATTACCGAGATGAGTCCGACGTTCTACCAGTTGAAGAAGTGGAATTAGAACCGGATCTCACCTTCGTTCAGAAGCCGATTAAGTTACTGGATCAAAAGTTTCAAGAACTTCGAAATCGGCGTATTCCATTAGTCAAGATTCTCCGGGGAAGTGATAAAACCGAAGAGGCTATGTGGGAGACGGAGGATAAGATGTAAAGGTTTCACCCCGAGTTGTTTCCGAGCGAGCAGTGAATCCGAGGACGGATTCTTTTAAGGGGGAGAGATTGTAACGCCCCGATTTTTCGGACGTAAAGGTAGAGCGTATGTGTTTACCTAATTGCGCGAATTAATTGTTTTACGTGTTTTATATTTAATTTTATTATAATTGTTATTATTTTATTATATTATATTATATTATTTTATTTTAATATTATTAATTCTATATATATATGTTTCGTATTATATATATATATATATGTTTAATTATTTTATTATTAGCTTAATGATTATACTAATTATATGTTATGTTAATTAATCATGTTTTAATTAATTAATTGATTATTCATATATATATATATTTATACGTACTATATATATATAATTATGCATGAAAATTATTTCTGCATGATTTCATTTCGGTTTTGCTTGAAAATTTGCATGAATTGCATGGGAAATTTTATAAATTTATGCATGCAAATTAATATATTTATGCATGGATTGTTTGGAATATGCATGTTGTTTATTTTGTGCTTCGTTCTCTTATGAAATGATATCAAATTGCCGCAAATTTGTAATATGTTGTACGTATATGTGTTATGAACATGATTTTATGCTCAAATTATGTTTTTGAATTCATTTGTTATGTTAACGAATTAAATTTTAATTGAGGAACCAAAACGGGAGCTAACGAGCACTTAGCGTACCCTTGGTTCCGAATTTAATATCTTGAGCTCGGGAACTCGGATTCGAGTTCCGTCAACTCCGCTGAACTCGTAACGAAAATTCGAGTTTAGTAAACTTAGCCTTATAATTTTCCTAATTCATTTGAAACTCCGAAATCCAACCGAAAAACGAAACGGAGACCAACTTGACCTTGTTGCACTAATTGAGCCATATCTCATCCAAACCACAACCAAATTAACCATGGTTTGATTCCTTTTAACCCTAACTCAACCATCTATCAGTACATATCAAGCCCTAACCGAGATAACCCTCATACCATCCCCAAAACTCAGCCAAAGCTACTGTTTTCTCTCCAGACCCGTAACCCTCCATCCCTTGGAGATTTTGGAGCTCAAATCTTCCCCAAACTTCAAGCAATCCTCAAGGTAAGTTAAGGGTTGTATTGTATGATTAATTCTGATCATTTTCATCCTTCCATTCACAAGTTTGAGCATGGTTTAATCATTTCTGGGCCATTTTACCGAAAATTAGAGATTTTGGGCAAATTCTTGATCTTCTTCGTTTCTCAATGATTTTGATTGATTCCAAGCCTGAGATTAATTGTTTTAACATCCTCATATCAATTATGATCATTGCCTTCATGTTTGTTGAGATATATATGAGATATCATTTATGAAATTTTCAGAAATTCCACGGGAAGGTCACGTATGATTCCATGCTTTGATTGATCACTTTTGGAACTGAATTACTTGTTGAATATATGATGTTTTGCTGCGTATTTGTTGGCTTTTTGGACCTGATCTGTTTCGCTTGAGTTGAGAGCTAGCTTGCCCTGTTTTTCCCGCAACTTTGCCCTGTTTTGGGCGTGAGGAGTTGCTGTCATTTACTGCCGACTTCCTTCTTCCTTTTTGCTGTCTCTTTCATGGCTATTTGGTGTGGGATTAGCTGAGTTTCTTGCAGCATTTTATGCCTTGCTTTGTAGTCTTTCCCTGCCTGTTTTTATCGCCTTCAAGGATGCCCTGTTTCTGCGTCAGTTTTTGTAAAACAGAGACTGCTGCTGCTGCGTGTAACGGGCGTGTCTCTTCCCTCTCTTCTGGCGAGACACGGGGGTGCAGTTGGGTCTGGGATTTCTGTACCGAGACACGGGCGTGTCTCGGTCTAGGTTTGGAGGGTGACACGGGGGTGTCACCCCATTTTCTCTGAACTGTTGCTGCGTCTTCTCCGCTGCTGCTGCTGTATTAATGTGCAGAGTGTGTGCGTGTTGCATGCTTGGCTGCTGATTAATTGGTGTTGTGTGCATGCATGGTTGTTGATTTTGTAAGTATTGCATGTGTAATATATGGAATATATATATCTAATTGCATGCATTTCTTGTGTGAGTGTGTGAATGAATGCATGCATGGCTGTGTACGTGTGAGTGTGTATTTGCATGCATGTGTATGATATATATATATATATATATATATCATATATATATATATATATATTGTATAATATACTGTAGTATATTTCATGCATGGGTTTAATTATATATATGAAATATATATAGTATATATGCATGCATGTGTGTGTGAGTGTGTACGTGAGGTATATATATATATGTAATGTGTATATATGTTATATTATATTATATAATATGTATGTTTATTATATATTATGTATATTTATTATATATTCTAAATATTATTTGAATTTAATTTAATTATTGAAATTAATTGATTTCCGTTTCGCGTATTTATTCTACTGATTATTGTTTAAACGTTTTATTTATTTATTCCTATATGTGAATATGAATATTATATGTGATATGCTTATTAATTGAATGTTAGATTAATTGATATGAATTATGAATTATGAGTTTATGAATATTATGAATTTATGAATATTATGAATATTGTAAATTTATGAATTTATGAAAATTATAGGAATGTTAAGAATTTATGAACTTATGAGATTGAATGAAATATATGAACGAATGAATGATTATATGTTTTAAATTTATTAATCGTGCACATGAACATTTTTATGATATAACACGATCATTTATGCATTCACGTCATATTCACTTCATTGCCGAGCGTCATATGTGGTCATTGAGTCTCATACCTTTTCTTTTGCACAGATTCGGGTTTTGTCGGAGGCGAGGACGAGCATTGAGGCGCTTGTGCCTTTATTTTGCCTTGGTAAAGGTGGGTTTTTCTTCTATTAGTTAAAACAACCCTATAAATCCCTTAACTGCAAAGTTTTAAGCCAAAATAATATATTTATATAAATCGAGTCATTTTGGGTAAATGATTTCAAATGTATGACCCCTTTTTAATTATGAAACCCTACCTTATGTTTGGCGAGACACATTTATTATTTATTACTGAACGGGCCCCGGGACTTAGTATATGTGGCTAACCGAGGAAGCAAGGGCTGACGGGGATCCCATATACTAGTTCCAACCAAACTACGGTGATACCGGCCCTCGCTAGGAGGTTTACCGAGGAATGGGAGCTGAGTGCCTTTGGGGGATTCATGTACCCCCATTGGCCTAGGATTTATTCGGTGGTCAGGTCTAGCTAACTTGTCCACCACCCGGAGGAAGAAGGTGTATATGTATGATTATGATCATTTATGTATGTGCACGAAAGATATGTATGACAACCAATAATTATGATATGGTTACACGAGGAGAAGGTTGGAGATTGTGCACGCTCACTCGCCGAGCTTAAACCCTTATGAACAATTATGAATGAAAATGATCGTCGTAATCCCGTTGATGTTTTCTATTGTTTTAACCACTTGGTAAATTCCTTTCAAACTTCACACGGGATTAGGGCTTGCATGTATGTGTTTAATTTCTGCGATATTATATATTCTATGCCCCGTTTTTATACCCACCAGTCTCTTTTAGACTGAACCCGGTTGTTTTCAGTTGTTTTGTGCAGGTATAGGAGTGCTAGGCGGGAATACAAGTCGTCTAGGTCTTGCATTTATGTTTAGCACTTCTTTTCAGTCTCATATTCATACCCTTGTTGCTACTTTTGTATTTGATTCTAGTATAGATTGGAGCGTTTTGATCTTGTAGGCCGTGAGTGCCGTTGCATATTTGAATGCCCTCGTATAATGATTTTTGGAGCTTGGTGGTTCACTGTATATATGCTATGTAGTTCTTGCTTCCGCGAATTTTATTTAACTCTGATTTTATGATTCTTGCACTGTTTGGTTCAAGGGTTAGTCCCGCCTAGCATAGCGTGTGTGTTGTGTCCCCGTTCGCCGTGGATTTGGCACGTGTATGAACTTTCATTTCATATACGGGTCGGGTCTCGGTGCGGGGGATGTGGTACCTTACGCTCGGGTGCTACAACGCGTACCTGTACGTGCGAACGAGCGGGGTGTCACAAACTTTCCCCCTTAAGAGAACCTGGTCCCCAGGTTCTACTGCTCGAGTTTCAAGCTGGAATAACTTCCGTATTCACCCAAGTTCGAGGTTCATGATGTCCCGACAAGGGTTAGCTCGGTAAGGTCTTCCAACACGAAGGGGGTTTGATCAACTCCTGAAGTCTTGATGGAGTAATTCCTCACCGCTTGATCCGGGCTAGGAGCAATTCGAACATCTCGCACGGTAGGAGGGTCCAAATTTGATTCATCACCCACCGTTTGATTTGTTCCAAACTAACTCAAGAGTTCGGCGTTACACGAGTAGCGTAGTTACTGGACTTTTACCACTCGCACCTTCTAACTCGGGAAGTTCCTCCAAGATGGCCATTCTTCTATTCGTTGTTGCCTCGAAAGTCCATTGCAACCTCGACCCTCGACTTACCACCCTCTCGTACTCTCAGGACAAGTAAGCACTTAACAGGTAACAAATACACACAAGAACAAATGACAATAATCCAAATAGCAAAACAAGAATGCCTAATGTGCGTGCCATGAATGATTTGTGTACCGTTCATCGTTGTTTGGAATTTCTTGACATCTGGATGATTAGGTGAGTAGCCAAAGTTGGTGTTGTAAGGCACACAACTCGACAATCTCGGTCTCAAGTTTCTTGGAAGAATCCTAACTTGATAATCAATTTCTTTCTCCAACTACATATGTTCTAATCACCGTATCCACTCGGTGGACTCTCATTGTCCCACCTAACAATCCCCTTGTAGTGGTGCGGAGTTGCTCTGGTCGAGCCGTTTCGAAAGTTTCTCTCTACTCCTCTTTGAATCCTCGGCCAAAAGGTGTAAGAGCATGTCCTAGGCGACTTTGGACCATGGCCAGATAATTCTCAAATTCCTTTAAAACCCCACGGTCTTCAAAATCTTTGTAAATCTTCTTACATCAACTAGTATATCTGCATGGTCTGAGATTATGATTTCTTGAATCCAATTCTTCTAGTTCCATAGAATTAGTATCCTGATTTCTTCCTACTAATCGACCTCCAACTATTGTTTCGAATCTTTACTTAGTTATACCTCGATGGAAGTCCCTTGATTTTACTCTTTACGAATTCGAATTGGTTGCATGACTTGTCCTCTATTGACTTGCAATTGGGTAGACAATTGCCTTCCAAAACTCTTTGCCGGCCTTTCTTTATCATTTTCATTTGTTGCTTTATATCTCCCAATTCAACTTCACAACACGGCCAAATCCACTTGGATCTGGAAAGTAAACTCCAATCCATCCTGAAGATAGAACTTCTCGCATTTTGGTTTTTCTATAGACTTGGAATCACTGTAGTGATCGATTCTTTTTATATTCTCCCAATACTACTTCTTCCTTGCCCAAAATCCAAGGTGTTTCAATTCTTTCCCTTGCTCTTTTCTTGGGTTAGACAATCCGGTGGAATCGGATTAAAGTTTCTCTAGAATCGAGAGTTATTTGTTTCCCTCCTAGGAATAGGGTTGAAATACTTATTCCCTTGACTACTCATTCTTAAAGGATTCTTCCCTTTTTGTAGTGTCCTTAGCCTTCTTGTAATTATCTCCTCTAAATCCTTTGAATTTTCACCTTCTCCTTACCCCGGTTCTCATTACTACGAGGAAAACTTCACTTGGACATGTAGAGAGTTCATACATGCTATCACGAAGACATGGAACTTATGCATGCTGGGTTAGATTTGCTTATGCTATGCGCCACGTTATCATCCAATAAAGCAAGAAAGCAACAAATACTAATAATACATAACACACATCACAATTAAGTATAAAGATACAATGTGGGATGGATGCTCATGCAATGGATGCAATTACGTCTCGGGTGTCTCTTTGGCCTTTGTCGTTCACATTCTTCCAACTTGTGCTTTGGCGATCCGCATCCAAAGCATCGCCCCAATCTCTTCCAACAATTCTCGTAAGTATGAGAATTTCTTGTACAATGAGCGCACGGCGGTTGTTCCATAGCTGGGGATTCTTTCACATTCTTCTTTCCCTTGGACCCCGTTTGAGAGTCCTCTCGCTCTCTCTTTTGATCCTGACCCCGAGCTACTTCCCGATCCAATTCTCCCTACTCGGCTCTTTTCTTTTAATTTCTTGGATTCAACTCGGAGGGCTTCTCGGGTACTCTCAATCCAAGCTCTAGACTCGATCCCGGTTTCCATTTCTTGAAGGTCTTCTCTAATTCCTTCCATAAATTGGGCCACTCTTTTGGATTCGTTCGGTCTTCTTGAATAGATGCGAGGGCATACGTCAATCTTGTGTTCGGAGGAGCCACATCTAGTACACTTGCCCAACCTTTTCCAACACCTCCTATAACTATGGTTGGGTCCTCCACAATGGTTGCATGGAATCTGTGTTGGAAAAAATAAATCAGAAAGCAGTGGAAATTTAAAAAAATTTCCAACAAAAGGACCTTGGACTCGCAATCGTGTAACCAAATTCGTAGGGATAAGAAACTTACTTTTCTTTTATTCTTTCTTGAAGCGTTTCAAGCCACCCAAGAACGCTCTTCTCGCGGCTTGATCCCCTCTCCTTGGTAAAGCTCGAATCTTCAAACTTCTAACTTGAAGCTCTCTAGAGATAGTCCACCAACTTGATCACAATCTAACTAGTAAGGATGCTAGTTCTCTAGTTAGTGTTTAGGCTTAACCTAGGGTTTCGTTTATCTTGGAGAAAGGATGGTGTTCAACACATGAACCAAAAGAATTGCCAATTAGCTCTAAGGGGAGCTCGAGCTCCCCTATTTATATAATAAGGGAGTGGCCGAAATTCCTAGTCCTTATGGACTAGGGTTTTGGTCTCTATCTCTCCTATTGCTTGATCATCAAGTAATTTTGACTTTGACTTTGAATTCTAATTCAAATCAACTTTCAAGAGAGCTAAAATTATCCAAACTATTTTTGGATAATTTTATATTTTATTTATTTAAAATAAATAACTTATTTTATCTAATTAATTAACTAGATTATTTTTCTCCAAAATAAGACTTTCTTTTTAATTCAAAATTAAACCAAAGTCTATTAAATAATTAACAACTTAATTATTTAATATCCAATTAAATAGTCACGTGTGGCACACTTGTCCAGTCGCGTGACCCACACGTGTGGAACCCTCTAGGCCCGATGAACTCGTTTAATCATTTTAAAGCTTCAACTCATGTAACCAAGTTGTTGTGTGTGACCCTCTAGGTTCTCAATTCAATTAGCAGTGACCCTAATTAATTAATTCACTAATTAATTAATCAGTCCACAGATTAAACGACCATAGTCTAGCAACAAGTGTTTAACCCCTAGCTGAATTGGAATGTTCAGATTCGAAAGAACCTTTAAGTCAATGATTCATGTGAGATACAATCCTCCTACTTACTATCTCTCAACCAAGATCTAGGGCAAGGGAATAATCAGAACCCTAATAATCCGGTCTAAAAGCTAAGTGCATTTCATATCCATTTGATCTCAATCCAAGAAACCCTTTTCTTGATGTCTTGATCTACTGCCTTGGCCAAGGACTCCATATGGCATATGAATGACTTACACAATAAGAGATCACCTTGCAAATGCAAGTGTAGGTCCTTTCTTGATTCTCATTCACTTTCATGAATCACTTGTGCAGCCCCAGCACAAGCCTTGAATCAGTTGTCTAAGGCGACACCCTTTAAAGCTTATACCTAAGACTACAGAGTTAACTCATAAAGTGACAAAGAACCTCAAGTCTAAGGATCAATTAATCACATCAATGACTCGTGAGATATTTCCTAATCTGGAAGTTTCTATTTCCTAAAATAGAAACTTCCTTTCCCATTTAGGAATGTTCTCACACGGGGCACCTCAGTGAACTTACTTATTAAAGTAAGCACCCTCATGTATCACGCACGTATCAACTATACACTTTGTACCTCCCTGAAACAAGGTGGTCCTTCTTAAGGGCGTGATCCCACAAGCAAGCCTTAGAGGAGTCAGGTTGACACTCCCACTGTCTGTAGGACTCATCGGCTTGGAGCATTTTACTAATCATGACTTATGTGATATAGGGCTCGTTTCATGAACCATTTCACCTAGATGGTAGAGTCCTAAAGTCATCAGGATTAGGGGAGTTCTCATACATGCACAGCTAAAGTAAACGCATACCAAAGAAGAGCATATAAAGAAGTGTTGCCTTAATTCGTTATTTCATTCAAAGATTGTCTGTGATTACAATAAGGAAAAGCACAAAGCGGATATACAATCGGCTTTCTAGGGCACTATTCCTAACAATCTCCCACTTGCCCGTCAAAGCCATTCTAAAGCTATTCTAAGTCCCATCTTCTGAAGATGACCTTGGAAAGCTTCACGACTAAGGGGTTTAGTATGTGACGCCCCGTTTCGATGGTTGTCAGGTACAACGACACGTGTGTGTTAGTTCGAGTGCAGCGTGTATTTTAATTGCTAAATGTGCAATTTTCTAAACTTAAATTTCTCATTAATTACCTACGTGTAAAATAGTTGTTAATCCTATATTTTAGTTGCTAGTCGTAAATTAAATGTGAAATTCACACTTTAGTTCTAATCTAATATATATTATAAAATTATATTCTATTACTATTAATTTACCTAATGTCAACTGCATGTATATATTATATTTATTAACTTACGTACAAGCATATATATATGTACTTTATATATAATAGTGTGTTATATAAATGTGTGAACCTACATGCATTTATATATATATATATATATATATATATACGTGCACAGCTATATTTATTACATGCATTTCATATATGTATACAAGGCATACACGTGCCCAACAGACAACATTTATATACATGAATGCATTATCAGCCTTCCATCTAAATACATACTTATAGATATATATATATATATAGCCCAGTTAATATTTAATATATTTATATATATAGACCGACTCTTCTTACATCACAACAAAAATATATATGTATGTATTATGTAAAATATCCCCACTTTAAATAAATACACTCCCCCATTTCAAATATCTTCATCTCGTCTTGTACCTCGGACAAAAGAAAAGAGAAGCCAAGCTCACACCACCCCACCGGACGCCGTTACCACTATCGGCTATAACCAATTTCTAGCCACCTTGCTTTCCCTTCTTCATCTTTCCTTTTCTATTTGGTAAGTTGGTGTTACACATAAATTTGTGTGTGTCTCCTAAATATGAATATGATTATTGAGATAATATATGATGATTCTCTGCTTATTTGCTCTCTAGATGCAAAACATGTGGGTTGTTATACTAAAAATAGGATTTATATTCGAAAGAGATTAATTAATTTTAGGATTTAATCATACTTTTATAAATTAATACTTAGAGCTGTGGATACATGTTTTACATCTTTACTAATGTTGAATTAAAGAGAAAATTGGAAACTAAATTGGAGGAATATAATGGGGTAAACGAATCATCCCAGTATCCTGCCCTGAATTGTCTTTGTTCTGGAATTTCTTTAATTGTTCCCTATTGTATTTTAGTGTACATAAATGTTAAATATATATATAAAATATATACATGTATGTTGTATTAATGGATATGATAATGTTTAAATATGTAATGGGTTGATCTAATAATTGTTGCCGAAGATATTAATGGATTGGTGTGAAAATGGGGGTGAACGAATCAACCCTGAAAAGTGTTGCTTTTGTCACCTTTTGCTGCTGCTTATTGTTAATTAATATGGAACTGAGGGATTAATAAAATTGGAAATAATGAGTTGTCCTACTCTCTTGTTCTTGTTGTTGTGTGAGCCGACTGTCGCTGCTGTGCATTTTGTTGTTACCGAAAATCATCCAGCAACCACAGTACCCTGTTTCGGCACGTTTATTTTATAATACGGTCTCATTGCACGTCATATCATTCATATCGTTAAATGTAATTGTCGTGCGTCGTTACCTGGTTCATTTTGAGTCGAGTCTTAATTGAAATGTATCCGGTCTATACAGACAATCTCCAGGGAGGAGAGGACCAGGTCGAGTAGGCATTCTTGTTGTCTCTTTTGTCGTTTACTCCACTCAGGTGAGGTTTTTCTTTATATATCGACCTACAACCGTGCATGTGATAGAAGAGCCAAAATATTTTACTAAAATCAACCCTTTTATTATTTATTAATGAAAATGTTTTCAAACAACAACCGAACCGATTGGCGAGATGTGTGTGTGTGTTATGTTGTGGGGCCCAGGGGTCGTGCTTTGGGTGAACCGGGGAGGCAAGGGCCGACGGCTAGCCCATTGTACGGTCCCATATCGAAGGGGATGAACCCAGAATCCATTAGGAGGTTAGTGGAGGACGGAGTCCCGAGGGCGAGGGAGTCATGCACCCTTGTTTCTCATGTGTATGTGGATGGGGAGGGTTGGCCGCCCGAACCATCAACCCGGAGGAAAAAGGATGGTTAGGTAATGATATGATTGTGTGTGTGAACGACCGTAATGATTGAAATGAGGAGTAAAGGTTGGAGACCGCTCATTCTCGCCGAGCAACCTACAGTAATTATTTAATGAATTGAATGTCCGTAATCCCATTGTGCGAGTTTTGAATTTTCCAAAATTACTATGTTTTGATGAAGAACGTATAATGGGATTAGGGAACTGTGTGCTTGCATGTATAAGTATATATACGGGTGCGTGTGTAGCCCCTCACCAGTCCTTTGACTGACCTCTCCATGTTTTTTTCCCTTTTGCAGTTGCAGGTACACGTGGTCGTAGCTAGGCGGGAAAGTTAGTACAGTCTTTTACTTTCGTACCTAGCTAGATCTTTATTCTCTTGTTAGAGTTATGCATTAGATACAACATACAATTATCAGTGGTAATGCTGAGGCCTTGTTGACCTCCTACACTTTTGGATACTTGTTACTGTTTTGTTAGCCTTGGTAGCTAATGTATATATATTTTGCTTTAGTAGATTACATAGTTTGAACTCGTTTGCATATTCGTTCTAATTACGCTTCCGCATATTCATTCTTGTTGCGCACTTGAATGATAGGGTCTAGTCCCGCCTAGCCAGGAGTGTTTTTGGTTGTCACCCGTTCGCTATGACTTGGTGCGTATACGGATGTCCGTTTCGTATATGTACTGGGGCATAGTGCGGGGGTTGTGGCGTACCGACGCTCCGGGCGCTACATCCTTAAGTGGTATCAGAGCTCTAGGTTGTAAAACCGGAGTTCTAGTGTCGAGTCATGTCTGTCTAGGTCGTACGGCTTAAGAACTACGTGTTTACGTGCTTAATTGAATTGCATTGTATTGAAATTTGATGAAAATTACTTTAACTACTTGATTTAGTTGTTTGTTTCAATTAATTGCAATACATAGGCATATTTTTAACCAATCATGCATCTATTTCAGTTTCTTATATCTCAGGATGCCTCGTGGCCGACCTCCACGTGACCAAGGACCGCCCCGTTTTGACCCTCCTCAACCGCCACAAATGAATATGGAAAACTTCATGGATGCTGTATATAACTATGTTGAACAGAGGCGTTCAGAAGCTCCACCTCCACCTCCACCTCCGGTGGTACAACAACCTCCACCACCACCGCCTCGGAATGCACATGCGGTATTTATGAGCTATAACCCTCCTAAATTCATGGGGACTACGGAAGATATTGTAGCAGAGACTTGGCTCACTCGCATTAGTCGTATCTATGAGGTATGCCCCTGCACCCCCGAAGAGCAAGGCCGATTTGCTGTGTTTCAACTAGAAGGGGATGCCTATGAATGGTGGAAAGGAGTTCGAGAGAAATTAGAGGTAAATGACGAAGAACTTAATTGAGATGTCTTCATTCGGGAGTTTCGTGATGCCTATGTACCCGAGGTTGTACGGGAGAAGCGTGAGTAGGAGTTTATGGACCTCAAGCAAGGGTCTCGGACTGTAGCACAATATCTTGCTGTCTTTAATAGATTGGCCAAGTATGCACCCCATATTACACGTGATGAGAAGAGGAAAGCCAAGAGATTTATTACCGGGTTGAGGGAAGACTTAAGGCATGGGAGTGCCGGACATAAATTTGAGTCCTTTTCGGATACGGTTCAGAGGGCTATGGTCCTAGAAGAAGAGTATCGAAAGAAAGATCCAGTTTCAAAAGGCTATACAGGGCAGAGTTCGGGATCGGGCCCCAAAAGGCCCGCACTTCATATTGCTCAGCCCCCGCGGGCCCATGACAAGAAACCCCGACCAGCGGGGCCAGCTCAGAAAGCACCAGCAGCTCTTCCTCCACTGGGACCAAAGCCATGCACTCATTGTGGGGGCCCCAATCACAACTATGACAATTGTTGGAAGAGGCTTGGACGATGCTTAATTTGTGGGTCTCCGGAACATAAGGCTTATGCTTGTGATTAGGCTAGAGATCGGGGACAACAAGGTGGAAATCAGAGACAGCTTGTGAGAGCCCGTGTTTATGCCCTTGAGGGCGAGGATCAGGATGCCCAGGTTGATGTTGCTGCCGTCATCGAAGGTACAATTTGCATTCATGGCACTTGCATCCATGCATTATTTGACCCGGGTGTAACACACTCGTTTCTTGCTCGAGACTTGATCTCTTCTTTGCACTTGCCTGCTCCTTGTTTGGACGTTTGTTTTGTGGTTAGTTCACCTCTAGGAGGTAGTCTTGAGACGAATCGTGTGTTTAAGAATTGCCCGGTGAGCATTGAGGGTCGTGATTATCCAGCCGATTTTGTGGAGATGCCGATGAAGAAGTATGGAGCCATTCTTGGGATGGATTGGTTGTTTGTACACCGAGCCGTTATAGACTGTCACGCCAAGAAGATCCGTTTGGGTGCCGAAGTTTTTGTGGGCGAGAAAGGAAAGTCTAATCCTATAATCTCTTTCATGGAAGCTCACAAACTTGTGAGAGATGGAGCCACTGGGTACATAGCTTATCTCCTTAATAAACCTAAAGATCAAACAAAATTGGAGGAAACCGAGGTCGTTAAGGACTTTCTTAATGTATTTCCGGAGAATCTGGGTTCTCTTCCACCAAAACGGGAAATTGAGTTCGTGATAGATCTCTATCCAGAAACGGAGGCTTTCTCAAAGACACCTTATCGCATGGCCCCAGCCGAGTTAAAGGAATTAAAGACACAGCTTGACGAGCTTTTGGCTTGCGGATACATTAGACCGAGTACCTCACCTTGGGGTGCTCCCGTTCTATTTGTAAAGAAAAAGGATGGGACGTTGAGAATGTGTATCGACTACCGTGAGCTTAATAGGATGACGGTGAAGAACAAGTACCCCCTTCCACACATCGAGGAGTTATTCGATCTACTTCAGGGTTCGAAGGTTTATTCCAAACTTGATTTAAGACAGGGGTATTATCAGTTAAGGGTCCGGGAAGAAGATATTCCAAAGACGGGATTCAACACCCGATATGGACACTACGAGTTTGTAGTCATGCCTTTTGGCTTGACAAACGCTCCAGCGACTTTTATGGACATGATGCACAGGATATTTCGACCGTTTCTTGACAAGTTTGTGGTGATCTTCATCGATGATATCCTAGTGTTTTCGAGGTCCGAAGAAGAACATGCCCAGCATTTGAGGATAGTGCTTGAGACTCTCAGGGAGCATCAACTTTTCGCAAAGTTTAGCAAATGTGAGTTCTGGATCGACAGAGTCACCTTCCTAGGCCATATCATATCAGGCAACGGGATTGAAGTTGATCCTTCAAAGATAGAGACTGTGATGCTCTGGAAGCAACCGAGGAATGCCTCTGAAGTAAGAAGTTTTCTTGGTTTAGCGGGCTATTACAGAAGATTCGTGAAGGATTTCTCGAAGACAGCCGCACCTTTGACCCGATTGACCAAAAAGGAGATAAAGTTTATGTGGGACGATACTTGTGAGACAAGCTTTCAACAGTTGAAGGAGAAGTTAACCACCGCACCGGTGTTAACCTTACCCAATGGCACCGAGGGCTACGTCATATACACTGATGCTTCTAAGGAAGGGCTTGGATGTGTGTTGATGCAAAATGGCAAAGTAGTTGCTTATGCCTCAAGGAAGTTGAAAGAGCATGAGAAGAATTACCCCACTCACGATCTCGAGTTAGCAGCTATTATCTTTGCTCTAGCAAAGTGGAGACACTATCTCTACGGTGTCAAGTTTGAGATTTTCTCCGACCACAAGAGCCTCAAATACTTGTTTACTCAGAAGGAGCTCAATATGAGACAACGGCATTGGATGGAATTCTTAGAAGATTATGATTGCACTATCCACTATCATTCATCTAGGCAAAGCTAATGTGGTCGCTGATGCTTTGAGTCGGAAGTCAAGCATATCAAGTTTGGAAGCTAGCGCGAGTAATGGAGCCGAGAGCATTGTATTAAAAGCTCGAGTTGCTAACATCACCATACAGCCGGACTTGAAACAAAGAATTCTTGATACTCAAGCCACTGATCCTTGGATTCAAAACCGGATAGAGAAAGTTCGAGAGGATCCGGAGTCACCGTTTGGATTCGATGAATTTGGAGTTTTTAGATTTAAGACTCGAGTTTGTGTGCCACAAGAGCTACAACGTACGATCCTTGAAGAGGCACATAAGACAACTTATTCAGTGCATCCAGGTGGTAACAAGATGTACCGAGACTTGAAACATTATTATTGGTGGAATGGAATGAAGAAGGGCGTGGCCAATTACGTAAGACATTGCCGAACGTGCCAACAAGTCAAAGCTGAACATAAAAAACCAGGAGGTTTGTTACAACCTTTGCCTATTTCGGAATGGAAGTGGGAACAAGTGACAATGGATTTCGTTTCCGGTTTACCAAAGGCTAAAGGTGGTGTTGATGGGATTTGGGTGATAGTCGACCGCTTAACAAAGTCCGCCCACTTTCTTGCGGTAAGAATGTCCGATAAAGTAAGCAAGCTAGCGGAGAAGTACAATAACGAGATTGTCAGGCTTCATGGAATCCCGGTTAACATTGTGTCAGATAGGGATCCGAGGTTCACTTCAAAACTGTGGCAGGATCTTCAGAAACATTTGGGTTCGAAACTTAACTTCAGCACAACCTCACACCCTCAGACGGACGGACAGTCAGAGAGGTTGATTAAATACCTCGAAGACATGCTTCGAGCTTGTGCTTTGGACTTTCAGAACACTTGGGACAAACAGTTGCCCTTGATTGAGTTTGCTTACAATAATAGCTATCAAGCCTCGATTGGGATGGCACCGTATGAAGCTCTCTATGGTAGGAAGTGTCGATCACCGTTGTTTTTCGATCTAGAGGATTGGAAGTGGACGAAAGAAGAAGGGGTGAAAAAGAAAGAGAAAAGGGGAGTCCTTCCTAAAGCAGTTCAAGATGCTATCGATGGTGTTAAAATCATCCAACAACGGATGAAAGCTGCTCAAGATCGTCAGAAGAGCTACGCCGACCGAAGAAGGCGGAACCTCGAGTTTGAGGTAGGGGATAGAGTCTTTTTGAAAGCATCCCCACGTAAAGGATTCACCCGTATTGGAAGAGGTGGGAAGCTAAATCCTCGTTACATTGGTCCCTTTGAGATACTTGAACGCGTTGGCGAAGCGGCGTATCGATTGGACCTTCCACCAAGCTTGACTGGAATACACAACGTTTTTCACGTATCTCAACTCCGAAAATACTACCCCGATGAATCAGAGATTCTTCCCGTGGAAGATATACAACTAGAACCGGATTTGACGATTGTGAGAAAACCCGTAAGAGTCCTTGATCGGAAATTTCAAGAATTGAGAAACCGGAGAATTCCACTAGTCAAAGTTTTGTGGCAAGATCAGAAGTCTGAAGAAGCCACTTGGGAAACCGACGAAAAGATGAGAAAAATCTATCCGGAGTTATTCGAAGCCAATCAGTAGAATCTGGGGACCAAATTCTTTTAAGGGGCGGAGGTTGTGACGCCCCGTTTCGATGGTTGTCAGGTACAACGACACGTGTGTGTTAGTTCGAGTGCAGCGTGTATTTTAATTGCTAAATGTGCAATTTTCTAAACTTAAATTTCTCATTAATTACCTACGTGTAAAATAGTTGTTAATCCTATATTTTAGTTGCTAGTCGTAAATTAAATGTGAAATTCACACTTTAGTTCTAATCTAATATATATTATAAAATTATATTCTATTACTATTAATTTACCTAATGTCAACTGCATGTATATATTATATTTATTAACTTACGTACAAGCATATATATATGTACTTTATATATAATAGTGTGTTATATAAATGTGTGCACCTACATGCATTTATATATATATATATATATATATATATATACGTGCACAGCTATATTTATTACATGCATTTCATATATGTATACAAGGCATACACGTGCCCAACAGACAACATTTATATACATGAATGCATTATCAGCCTTCCATCTAAATACATACTTATAGATATATATATATATATAGCCCAGTTAATATTTAATATATTTATATATATAGACCGACTCTTCTTACATCACAAGAAAAATATATATGTATGTATTATGTAAAATATCCCCACTTTAAATAAATACACTCCCCCATTTCAAATATCTTCATCTCGTCTTGTACCTCGGACAAAAGAAAAGAGAAGCCAAGCTCACACCACCCCACCGGACACCGTTACCACTATCGGCTATAACCAATTTCTAGCCACCTTGCTTTCCCTTCTTCATCTTTCCTTTTCTATTTGGTAAGTTGGTGTTACACATAAATTTGTGTGTGTCTCCTAAATATGAATATGATTATTGAGATAATATATAATGATTCTCTGCTTATTTGCTCTCTAGATGCAAAACATGTGGGTTGTTATACTAAAAATAGGATTTATATTCGAAAGAGATTAATTAATTTTAGGATTTAATCATACTTTTATAAATTAATACTTAGAGCTGTGGATACATGTTTTACATCTTTACTAATGTTGAATTAAAGAGAAAATTGGAAACTAAATTGGAGGAATATAATGGGGTAAACGAATCATCCCAGTATCCTGCCCTGAATTGTCTTTGTTCTGGAATTTCTTTAATTGTTCCCTATTGTATTTTAGTGTACATAAATGTTAAATATATATATAAAATATATACATGTATGTTGTATTAATGGATATGATAATGTTTAAATATGTAATGGGTTGATCTAATAATTGTTGCCGAAGATATTAATGGATTGGTGTGAAAATGGGGGTGAACGAATCAACCCTGAAAAGTGTTGCTTTTGTCACCTTTTGCTGCTGCTTATTGTTAATTAATATGGAACTGAGGGATTAATAAAATTGGAAATAATGAGTTGTCCTACTCTCTTGTTCTTGTTGTTGTGTGAGCCGACTGTCGCTGCTGTGCATTTTGTTGTTACCGAAAATCATCCAGCAACCACAGTACCCTGTTTCGGCACGTTTATTTTATAATACGGTCTCATTGCACGTCATATCATTCATATCGTTAAATGTAATTGTCGTGCGTCGTTACCTGGTTCATTTTGAGTCGAGTCTTAATTGAAATGTATCCGGTCTATACAGACAATCTCCAGGGAGGAGAGGACCAGGTCGAGTAGGCATTCTTGTTGTCTCTTTTGTCGTTTACTCCACTCAGGTGAGGTTTTTCTTTATATATCGACCTACAACCGTGCATGTGATAGAAGAGCCAAAATATTTTACTAAAATCAACCCTTTTATTATTTATTAATGAAAATGTTTTCAAACAACAACCGAACCGATTGGCGAGATGTGTGTGTGTGTTATGTTGTGGGGCCCAGGGGTCGTGCTTTGGGTGAAACGGGGAGGCAAGGGCCGACGGCTAGCCCATTGTACGGTCCCATATCGAAGGGGATGAACCCAGAATCCATTAGGAGGTTAGTGGAGGACGGAGTCCCGAGGGCGAGGGAGTCATGCACCCTTGTTTCTCATGTGTATGTGGATGGGGAGGGTTGGCCGCCCGAACCATCAACCCGGAGGAAAAAGGATGGTTAGGTAATGATATGATTGTGTGTGTGAACGACCGTAATGATTGAAATGAGGAGTAAAGGTTGGAGACCGCTCATTCTCGCCGAGCAACCTACAGTAATTATTTAATGAATTGAATGTCCGTAATCCCATTGTGCGAGTTTTGAATTTTCCAAAATTACTATGTTTTGATGAAGAACGTATAATGGGATTAGGGAACTGTGTGCTTGCATGTATAAGTATATATACGGGTGCGTGTGTAGCCCCTCACCAGTCCTTTGACTGACCTCTCCATGTTTTTTTCCCTTTTGCAGTTGCAGGTACACGTGGTCGTAGCTAGGCGGGAAAGTTAGTACAGTCTTTTACTTTCGTACCTAGCTAGATCTTTATTCTCTTGTTAGAGTTATGCATTAGATACAACATACAATTATCAGTGGTAATGCTGAGGCCTTGTTGACCTCCTACACTTTTGGATACTTGTTACTGTTTTGTTAGCCTTGGTAGCTAATGTATATATATTTTGCTTTAGTAGATTACATAGTTTGAACTCGTTTGCATATTCGTTCTAATTACGCTTCCGCATATTCATTCTTGTTGCGCACTTGAATGATAGGGTCTAGTCCCGCCTAGCCAGGAGTGTTTTTGGTTGTCACCCGTTCGCTATGACTTGGTGCGTATACGGATGTCCGTTTCGTATATGTACTGGGGCATAGTGCGGGGGTTGTGGCGTACCGACGCTCCGGGCGCTACATAGTAAGTGGATCTGCCACGTTCTCTGTTGATGTGACCCTCTCAATTTGCACATCTTCTCTTTTGATAATATCACGGATTAGGTGATACTTCCTCATAATGTGCTTGGTCCGTTGGTGAGATCTTAGTTCTCCTGCTTGAGCAACCGCCCCAGAGTTGTCACAAAACACAGAAATGGGGTCTTTCATGCTAGGAACAACATTCAACTCTTGAATGAAGTTTCTTATGCAAACACCTTCCTTAGCTGCATCATTTTCAGCTAAGTATTCGGCCTCAGTGGTCGAATCTGCAGTGGTAGTTTGTTTGGAACTCTTGCAACTCACTGCTCCCCTATAAATGTCTTTATCAATGTCACCATTGAGAAAGGCAATTTTCACATCCATTTGTCATATCTCGTAGTCATAATACGCAGCAATGACAAGCATGATCCGAATAGACTTTTGCATTGCAATTGGTGAAAAGGTTTCATCAAAGTCCACGCCGGGTCTTTGAGTGAATCCTTTTGCAACCAGTCTTGCTTTGTAGGCTGCAATGCTTCCATCAACTCCAAGCTTTCTCTTAAAGATCCATTTGCAACCTATGGGTTTGACCCCATCAGGCAAATCTACCAAGGTCCAAACTTGGTTGGAGATCATAGAATCCATTTCGGATTTCATGGCTTCTATCCACTGTTCAGAGTCAGAATCTGAAAGTGCCCCCTCATATGTTAAAGGATCATTATCCTTTTGAGAGATTTCATGGAAGAATCCATACCATCTCTCCGGCTGTCTAGGAGTGCGTTCAGAACGCCTTAGAGGAGGATTTACGTGTGTATCGAAATTCGTGATTGGTTGCAGTTGATCAGAAGGGGACGTTTATTCAGTGGGTGGCGTGGGGTCACTTTGTACTTCCTCTAATTCTATGATCTTGCCTTTCTTTTCTCTAAGGAATGGTTCCTCAAGAAAAGTGGCATTTCTGGAAACAAACACTTTTTGCTCAGATTGATCATAGAAGTAGTATCCTATGGATTCCTTAGGATAACCTACAAAGTAGCATAAGTTAGAACGAGATTCTAACTTATCTCCCACTGTCCTCTTCACATAAGCAGGACAACCCCAAATTCTTAAGTAAGAATAACTAGGGATTTTACCATGCCACATTTCATAGGGCGTTTTAGGGACTGACTTAGAGGGAACTAGATTCAAAATCTTTGCTGCACTTTCTAGGGCATAACCCCAAAAAGAAGGTGGTAAGTCAATGAAACTCATCGTGGAACGAACCATATCAAGTAGGGTTCGATTCCTTCTCTCAGAAACTCCATTTAGCTGAGGAGTTCCCGGAGGAGTCCACTTGGAGATAATCCCATTATCTTTGAGATGATTAAGGAATTCTTCACTAAGATACTCGCCTCCTTGATCAGATCGAAGTGCTTTGATCTTGTGACCAGTTTGGTTCTCAACCTGCTTTTGAAATTCTAAGAATTTCTCAAAAGCTTCAGATTTATACTTCATTAAGTACGACTAAAGTCATCGGTAAAGGTTATGAAATACTGATGATTGTTTCTCGTGCTTACACTAAGCGGTCCACAAACATCAGTATGGATCAAATCCAAAACCTTAATGGCACGTTCCACAGTTCCTTTAAAAGGGACTTTGGACATTTTTCCTTTGAGACAGGATTCGCAAGAAGTTAACTCCTTAAGATCATTTTCAGAGAATGATCCTAAAGTGTTTATCTTGCTAATTCTGTTCTTGGAAATGTGTCCTAATCTAGCGTGCCATAAGGGAGCTGAAACTTTGTCATCTCTCTTACGCTTCGTTTCTCATTGTATATTCATAATATTGATATTTTGAGTCAGATAAAGTCCATTACTTAGAGTACCGATGTGAACGGAAGAGTTGTTCCGTTTGATAAAATATTTACCATTCTTCATATAAGTTTCATAACATTCACAATCTAAAATTGGAGCAGAAATTATATTACGAATAATGCTCGGTACATAAAGGACTTTATTTAAGACTAACTCAAAACTACCTAAAGCTAATCTAATTGTACCTAAAGCTCGAGCTTTAACGTTTGAGCCATCGTCGATCTTCAAGACACATTCTACTTCTTTGAGTTGTTGGACTTCACTTAGCATCTGTACATCATTATAGATATGAGTTCCACAACCGGTATCAAGTACCCAAGAACTAGAATTAATAGAAAGATTTACTTCAACGAGAAAGATACCTTTCTTTAGGGTAGCCTTGTACTCTGGGCAGTTTCTCCTCCAATGTCCCGCTTTGCCACAATGGAAGCAAACGTCCTCTTTCTGATCACGCTTCTTCTTTTGGGCCTTCCCCTTCAAAACGCCACCAGTGGGCCTAAGGGGTTTCTTCTTCTTCTTTTGAGCTCTCTTGCCCTTACCTTTAGAAGGCCCAGAAGAGGAAGATGGAGCATTCACCATCAAAACCTTATTGTCCTTCTTGATCGTGCTTTCAGCAGTCACAAGCTGAATAATCAACTCAGCTACAGTAGCACCAACATGATTCATGTTGAAATTAAGGACAAATGGGTTGAATGATGGTGGGAGCGAAGCTAGGAGCAAATCCACTGAAAGCTCATCTTTTAGTGGTATGTCCATGGAGGCAAGTTTCTCAGTAAGGGTAAGAAACTTGAGTCCATATTCATGGACACTTGAACCTTCCCTCATTCTTAAGTGGAACAATTCCTTTGAAGTGTTATACCTTGTAACACGTTCCTGAGGGCGGTAAAGTTGCTCTAAGTGGTCGTAAATCTCCCAAGCGAATTCCATGGCCTCATGTTGCCTTTGCAAGTCCGAAGACATGTTAGCTAACATACGGCAACGGGCTTGGAGATTATCATCCTTCCACTTCTGAATCGCGTCCTGCTCGGCCCGAGTGGGAGCCTTCCCTTCGAGACTAGGCTCCCCTTCGAAGAGAACATAAGTTCTCTTCTTAGAATCTAAAATGATTTTTAGATTCCTCAGCCAATCAGAATAGTTGGGACCAGTCAACTTGTTTGACTCGAGGATCGATACAAGAGGGTTTTTGGTTGCCATTTCAAAACACGTAGAGAATCACAGAATCTACGACGTAAATGGTAAAACAGAGAACTACTGAGCATGCTGAATTATAACGATATACAAAAGATAAGGTCTTTAATCTAATGTAGCTCCCACTGTTTTTCAAAGATCTATAATTCCCAAAGATCTAAGAGGAACACGTTTCCCAATGGGTACTAAGATCCTAGGTATTTTACCTCGAACCCACGACTCGCGGACATTCTAAGTAAGAATCCCAGGTAGGTACAACTTACCAATTCTAACACCTTTAGAACTCTTAGTAATATGGACCCACGACTCGTGCGACATCCATATTTACTTAGGCGTTAAGCTAGACCCATCAGTCATAAGATCATGACCAAAACTTAGTTCGAACGACCCACGACTTACGGACATCACCCTTGCTAAAATTGACCATGAAATATTGATCATTAAAATGATCAATTAGGTAACTAAGAACTAATAAGTTGCACTAGCTATCCCACGACTCGCGGACAATAACTAGCTTCACTTACTAAACTTAAAACCTATTGATGGAATGCTAGGAATTTAATTCAAAATTTGCATCTCGAATTAAATACCTATTTGTTCGAAATTAGTTTAATATTTAATGGGAATTTTTGAATCAACCGGAGAGTTGTCCGGTTCGACCTCACCAACATATATGTTATCCAATTTTATTAGTCTTGATTAATGCAAGTACACTTAAATGCATTTCAAACAAGCATATAAACAGATAACATGTCCTAGCATGATACTAACATGTAATGATAATGGGTTCTACCTATCTTATGCGTGAAATGTGGGAGCCACTCCACAATCACAAGTTCTAACATACATGCCACATAAACAGTTTAAATCACATAAGGGAAAGCGGTAACAAAATACGAGCCCTATCTCTATTACATTTTTACAATTGAGATTCCCCTCCCTAACATTTTGAGGGGTCTTCACTTATGGTCTCCTTGTTACTTGAATGTGGTCCATCTTAGTCCATGGGTGCATTGTCTCCAAAATGAAAATAAAACCTCACCACCTATCTCTACTCTCAAATTACAATAAAAAGAAAAAGCCATAAAGTAATAAGGCTCAATCTTCATATTGGCCTTAGACAATTACACAGGGCATACCCCGGCCTCAAAAACAGTAATATGGAAAGCCACATAATAAATCACATAACAGTACGCACATAAGTGAGGCTCCAACCTCAATTGAAAAACACAACTATAGGGCTCCAACCCCAATTTAAACCATCCATGTGCATAAATTAAAACCATACATAAGCCTAAACCTCACCACCTAACATGCTTTTGCGAGAATTTAAATTTAGCCAATAAATTAAAATTCCCGTTTTAAGTTTTAATGACTTAAAACACGACTTGATGCGAGTCTTATTTATAAAAGTTTTCAATAAATCCCAAATTAGCAAAAAAAATAAAATTCCAATTAATTTCTGAAAATTAATAATTTTTTCAAAGATGTAATTTCCCAAAATATAAACCGTTTGTATTTCTCTAAAATCCCAATTTTATGTTTTATTCAAAAATTAAAATAAATACTCAAAAATAAAATTTTTAAAATTAAAATAAAAAATTGGGACTGGATTGCACGAAACACGAAAATGGATTACGAAAAAATGGGGCCCGTACGCGAAGATAGCCGTGCGCGATGCAGGCGCGCGTGCGCGGCTCCTCCCGGCCTTGTGCGGGCGACGGTAGGCGCGCGCCCGGAAAGGCCTCCCGCGCGGTTGCTGGAGGGTGCTGGGCGGCTGCCCTGCGCACGCCTAGGCCATGCAGGCGGTGGCGTGCGAAGCCTTCGTGCGCGGGGTTTCGCGTGTTCGTCGTAATCCGGGTTTTGTTTCGTGTTTTCGTTCAAAAGCAAAACCAATCCAAGAAATCCAAAAACAGTTTATACAGTTTCAAATCTAAAATAGTTTTCAAACATTAAATTTTGCAAAAACAAATTTTCAGAAACTTTCAGGAAAAAATACAGTTTCGTAATTCAGGCTTTCTAAAACAATTACAAATACTCAATCGCATCAAGCCTAAGAATTTCTACCAAATTCAGAATAATTGAGACGAATCAGAAACATGATTAACGAGATGGCTCTGATACCACTTGTTGGAAAACACGAATCAGAAAGCAGCGAAAATTTAAAAAATTTTCCAATAAAAGGACCTTGGACTCGCAATCATGTAACCAAATTCGTAGGGATAAGAAACTTACTTTTCTTTTATTCTTTCTTGAAGCGTTTCAAGCCACCCAAGAACGCTATTCTCGCGGCTTGATCCCCTCTCCTTGGTAAAGCTCGAATCTTCAAACTTCTAACTTGAAGCTCTCTAGAGATAGTCCACCAACTTGATCACAATCTAACTAGTAAGGATGCTAGTTCTCTAGTTAGTGTTTAGGCTTAACCTAGGGTTTCGTTTATCTTGGAGAAAGGATGGTGTTCAACACATGAACCAAAAGAATTGCCAATTAGCTCTAAGGGGAGCTCGAGCTCCCCTATTTATAATAAGGGAGTGGCCGAAATTCCTAGTCCTTATGGACTAGGGTTTTGGTCTCTATCTCTCATATTACTTGATCATCAAGTAATTTTGACTTTGACTTTGAATTATAATTCAAATCAACTTTCAAGAGAGCTAAAATTATCCAAACTATTTTTGGATAATTTTATACTTTATTTATTTAAAATAAATAACTTATTTTATCTAATTAATTAATTCATAATTAATTAACTAGATTATTTTTCTCCAAAATAAGACTTTCTTTTTAATTCAAAATTAAACCAAAGTCTATTAAACAATTAACGACTTAATTATTTAATATCCAATTAAATAGTCACGTGTGGCACACGTGTCATAATGACACGTGTCCAGTCACGTGACCCACACGTGTGATTTCACACGTGTGGAACCCTCTAGGCCCGATGAACTCGTTTAATCATTTTAAAGCCTCAACTCATGTAACCAAGTTGTTGTGTGTGACCCTCTAGGTTCTCAATTCAATTAGCAGTGACCCTAATTAATTATTAACTAATTAATTAATCAGTCCACAGATTAAACGACCATAGTCTAGCAACAGGTGTTTAACCCCTAGCTGAATTGGAATGTTCAGATTCGAAAGAACCTTTAAGTCAATGATTCATGTGAGATACAATCCTCCTACTTACTATCTCTCAACCAAGATCTAGGGCAAGGAAATAATCAGAACCCTAATAATCCGGTCTTAAAGCTAAGTGCATTTCATATCCATTTGATCTCAATCCAAGAAACCCTTTTCTTGATGTCTTGATCTACTGCCTTGGCCAAGGACTCCATATGGCATATGAATGACTTACACAATAAGAGATCACCTTGCAAATGCAAGTGTAGGTCCTTTCTTGATTCTCATTCACTTTCATGAATCACTTGTGCAGCCCCAGTATAAGCCTTGAATCAGTTGTCTAAGGCGACACCCTTTAAAACTTATACCTAAGACTACAGAGTTAACTCATAAAGTGACAAGGAACCTCAAGTCTAAGGATCAATTAATCACATCAATGACTCGTGAGATATTTCCTAATCTGGAAGTTTCTATTTCCTGAAATAGAAACTTCCTTTCCCATTTAGGAATGTTCTCACACGGGGCACCTCAGTGAACTTACTTATTAAAGTAAGCACCCTCATGTATCATGCACGTATCAACTATACACTTTGCACCTGCATGAAACAAGGTGGTCCTTCTTAAGGGCGTGATCCCACAAGCAAGCCTTAGAGGAGTCAGGTTGACACTCCCACTGTCTATAGGACTCATCGTCTTGGAGCATTTTACTAATCATGACTTATGTGATATAGGACTCGTTTCATGAACCATTTCACCTAAATGGTAGAGTCCTAAAGTCATCAGGATTAGGGGAGTTCTTATATATGCACAGCTAAAGTAAACGCATACCAAAGAAGAGCATATAAAGAAGTGTTGCCTTAATTCGTTATTTCATTCAAAGATTGTCTGTGATTACAATAAGGAAAAGCACAAAGCGGATATACAATCGGCTTTCTAGGGCACTATTCCTAACAATCTGGTCTTCGGGAAACGACGTGTTTGGTAAGAACATAAAATCATTTCCAATAAATCGAGCCATTTTACCCTTCATCTTGGTGGATTGATTTTTGGTGCGATGATTCGGCGGTCCCGGTCTTGAGGAGCCTTCGTCTTTATTTGATCCCAATACCAACTTAGGGGCCATGATCGTTGAGATGAGTGGTTGCTTGTTATAAGATGATAACCTACAATACACAAGGGAGGCAAAGGTATAATGCATGCGGTTAGTGAGTGATTATGGCACGTAAATGGAACAACTAGCGCATGTAAAATATGCAACAACTATAATTAATAAAAAGAAAGTAGAAATTTTAAAACACATAATGCAAGAAAATTCATATATTTCGATGCAATGCACACATTAGCACGTTTTTCCTACGTCGTACGACCTAGACTCGACGCAACACGACACTAGAACTCCGGTTTTGCAACCCGGAGCTCTGATACCACTTTAAGATGTAGCGCCCGGAGCGACGAGCCACCACATCCCCGTACCTAGCCCCGAACCCACATATGAAATAAAAATCCATACATGAGCCCAAGACTAAGCGAATGGGAACCTACACACACTCGCTAAGCCAGGCGGAGCTAAGACAATACCAGAGCGCGCATAATATTAAGAAAGAGAAAGCATACATCAAAATCCAAGAAGATAAATCCACAAAAACGGGTTCATCTAGCCCTAGGAGCCTGTCCCGAAAATATATAAAAAATAATTCAATGAGCATACATAAATCAAATCCCAGAGATGCATATACAATTCGATTAACAAATCTAAAACATATACAAATGTGACCGAAAGCTAATGAAATGTAACTCGAACTAGGAGACTAGAACCCGACCGACTCACGACTCCGCTTAGTACGAACCAACCTGCAAACTGAAAAAATGAAAGGAGAGGGTTAGTCCACCGACTGAGTGAGGGGGCTAACGCACACCCACACACGTATACATATAGAGCAAAGCACGTATTAAATAAAAGACTATGAACCGGGATAGGATTTTGCATACCAAAAACCATTTTCGAATCAAACTTATACATATTCATATCATAATCGGACATAGCTTACAAGAAAGGTCCTATCCCGTTTCATAATCAACATATCTTAACGAATTCTTATACCCGGCGAGTACGGGTCTTACTCTAGCTCCCAAATTATTAACATACGTATTAAAACAGAAAACACAAATCATAAACCAATCCAACCCCAACAACAGGTAGTTCGGGGAGCAAACCCTCATTACTCTTACCAATGCACAAGGGGTAGCTAACCCACATTGTGCTTGAAGCACCACGCCTCCTCAACCTCCAAGAGTCGTGCGTTAGTACTTCAAATGGGAATCGTGCACAGGCTTAACTCGACGGCCCTTGCTGTCCCGGGCGTCCTTACCCACAATTCCCTGGGCCCGACAAATCTGAACAAGACTTAACATACCAAAACTCGCAACTTAACATAATTAGAATGTAACAAACTTACATACCTTAGCATACCTTACCGTGGAACTCGGCCTATGCTTTTAACGTACCTTTCTGTGTCATCCGAAAACATATCAAGTTGAAGAAGAGTAAAGCTTGCACGAAGACACATGGTTTGGAACATAGCCTTGTTGCAAATCATTTTTAAGCTCACATATGCTCATACATATAGTCCAAAACATTTAATCTTATGACAAGATCATAAACGTATCTTATAAACACGTATCTATTATATAAATATAATAGTATAGTCACATGCGGGCTTGAAAATGAGCATGTAGGGTTGTAGGTCGTATTAACTAAAAAGAAAACAAACCTAAGCCTCACCTTTTACCAAAAGTGCTCACGGATGAGCGTTGACGCCCAAGAAGAGGCTAAATGGCGGAACCAACACCTCCCGAACTCAAATCTGAGACATACAAACATAACCTCATGACTTAGACTCGATCATGAACCACTTAGACGCACGACGACTCATACGAATGCAAATGGATGCAATGCATATCATATGGATTCATACTTAGGCATATCGGAGCAAATAACGAGAGATCACATAAGGAATTTAAGAATTAAACTCATACCATATGAAATAAACTCATAATGTGTCACATTATAGCATAATATAAGTGTTCATGAGTTGGAGATAAACGATTCAAGAAAGAATTATACGTATCACTTAAGACATATTAAATCATAACTCGTTCAAATCATATCAAATAAATTCAAAATTCCAAAACAAGCAAATTAACACATAATAGTTCATGTTAGTAAAGCTTAGGGATCATATTAGGGGTGGGAGAGAAGCTAACAAGCGAAGAAAACAAGAAAACAAAGTTCGGAGCAAAAATGAGCCACTGCCCTAAATCCACCCCGGTGGATTTTTTCCGAAGGGGAAATCCACCCCCATGGATTTAGGGCAGACAGCTCTCTGCCTCAAATCCACCCCGGTGGATTATTTTCAAAGCAGAAATCCACCCTGGTGGATTTGGGTTAGAGGCTAAAAAAACGAGAAAAAGCTTCCAAAATCCATGAAAACCCATCCTAAACCAAAGTAACAACATCAAGGCATGAAATAGTGAAAATATACAACAAATACATGCAAGAAAAACATACTAAATCAGCTCCAAACATGCAAGTTTCAAACCGGAATCTAAGTAGAGCAAAATAGGCATGAGTTTCATCAAATTCCTCCCAAGAACTCAAAAGAGCATTAATGGAAAATCATCAAATAACCAACTACCATCAAATAGGATCAAATATGAGCAAGAAATGAGCCACAGAGATCAATATACAAGTCTTCACACTCATAAAAGGCAAAAGATGCATAAGTTCTCGAAAGATCGTCAAAACCTAACTATTCATCAACCCTAGCATATTCATGAATCTCTACCATGAAAGCATGATTTAAGGAGTGCAAAATAATCATAAGAACAAGGAGATCAAGAATCCTAACTTACCTTAAAATTTTGGAGCAAGAAATGGCTAAAACTTGAGCTTAAAGGTGCAACAATGGTGGAAGAAGCTTGGGAGTTCCTCTTTCTCTTTTCTTTCTCCTCTTGGTTCGAATTTCAGCAGAAAAAAATGGAGAGAGATGGCTGATGTTTTGGTTGAATAAGTCAAGGGAGAGTACAAGTAATGAGTGGTCTAGGCTCCAAGTGGTCTTAGGGGCGTTATAGGTACGTAGAGCCGAAATCTGCATCGTTGGGGGTCGAAACGGAATCAAAAAGATACAAGGCTTATTCCATTGGCTCCAAATCATCGATTCAAGTGCAATGGAGGTGACGAAACTCGAATCCGAGTTCCCTAGCTGAAGATACGAATTAAGGACTCGGGAGTGGCCAATTTACAAAAAGGCCCAAAAATTCAAATAAAGTGCAATTGAGTCCAATACTAAAATCAATTAAGTCCAAGGAAAGTTAATACATACAAATAAGTCCTAAAATCATCTAATTCACATAGTTGACAAAGTTGACATACTCGGAATTCTAATTTATAAATCGTAAATTTCACAAATTGCATATATTCACATTAGGAGCTCAATTAGGGAAAATTCTTAACAAATAATTCAAGTAGTTAATATGAGAAATAAAATGTGAGAACATACGTCATATAAAGTCTTCAATTAAATAAGGAATCAACTAAGTTATGGAAAATAAATTCACACGTGAAGCGTACCTGTACTTGCGAGCGAGCGGGGTGTCACACTCAATATATATATATAATCATATTACTTTGGCTTAAAACTTTTCAAATAGGGAGATATATCGGGTCGTTTTATCTAAATAGAAGAGAAACCCACCTGAACTCGACAAAAGAAGACACGAAAGCCTCACTGACCGGCCTCGTCTCCAACAGGATCAAAATCTGTGCAAGAAAGGCAAAGTGAGACTCAAAATGACCAATTAAGACGCTCGGCAATGAAATGATCATGATATGAATGCATAAAAGAGTATGTTATGAAATGAACATGTTCATGTGCACTATTAATGTCTTAAAGACATATAAACGTTCATTTCATTCATTACAAGAATCATTTAAAATCATTCAAATACATAACCTTCACATTTAAATCAACTTGAATCAAGAATTTCAAATAACGAATATAACACATAGTAGGATAACATGTTTACACTTAGAAATTAGGCGAATAGAAAAATTCAAGCCATGTTCGAAAATTAATTAACATAAAATAGATAACAATTAAATTCTAAAATTTAAAACAAATCAAACCATAATTAAATATATATATATATATATATATCATTACCTAGATTTAATATTAATATATATATATATAATAATGCACGTAGTGCATGAATAACATGCATGCATATATTAAGTTGGCAATTTACAATCCATGCATGCAAGCACTAAATCAACTAAATTACAATTCATGCATGCATTTAGTATTTAAAACAAATGGAATCATTACCTATTCATGCAACCAATTACATCAACCAAAGCCATGCAAAGAAGGAAATTAAGAAAAATTAAAAGCCATGCATGCAACTGACAGCGGAAATTTTTTTTGCAGAAATGAACAGGGGTCGCTGCCGCTACCCATTAAATTCAGAATTTTTTGATCCAATTTTCAGAATATGTGAGCAGCCCAAATATCAGTCGCGGGCGCGACTGATTTTCATGCATTTAGGGTCGCGGGGCCGACCCTGCCATTAAATTCAGAATTTTTTGATCCAATTTTCAGAATATGTGAGCAGCCCAAATATCAGTCGCGGGCGCGACTAATTTTCATGCAGTTAGGGTCGCGGGCCCGACCCTGTGCGTTACAGCAGAAAATGGTGCAGAAATAGGAGAAAAAACAGGGCACAACCAAGGCACAACCTTCTCAACACATTCAGCCAACAAAAGATAACAAAAATGCAATGAAACAACTTAGAAACAACTCCCAATCATGCTCCCAAAACCTTAAAAGGTGAGATGTAGTGTGTAGTGATCAATTCATGCCAAAGCTTCAATAACTCATTAATGGTGGCTCATAAATACCTCAAATAACAGCAAATACATCACCATAAATGTAAATAGGAGATCAAAACAATCATTTTCATGCTTGGAATCATTCAAAAAGCTCAAGAATTGAAAGAGATCCACCAAAATGCTCAAAACCTAAATATATATATCAATCTCTGCCAAAACTCATGAAACCATGCTCAAATTTAGGTATAAATGAATGAAAATGACTCATAATGGATGCATAATACAACCCTAAGCTTACCTTGTGGATTAATGGAGGTTTGGAAGAAATTTGAGCTTGAATCTCCAAGGATTGGCTTGAGCTAGGGATTTCTGGAAAAACAGAGGATGTTTGGCCAATTTACTCCAAATGGGAAGGGTTATCTCGGTTTAGGGGGTTAATGGCTGAATAAAGGGTTGAGTTAGGGTTCCAAAGACTTAAACCATGGTTAATTTGGTCAACAAATGAATAAGTTATGATTTATTTGGTGAAAGGTGGCAGATTGGGTTCCCGTTGCATGTTTCGGTTGAATTTCGGAGGTTCAAATGATTTTGGAAAAATATAAGGCTAAGTTCACTAAACTTGAATTTTCGTTGCGAGTTCAAAATAGTTGACGAAACTCGAATACGAGTTTCCTAGCTCAAGACATTAAATTCGGAACCAAGGGTGCGCTAATTGCTTGTCAGCCCCCGATTTGGATTCCAACAAACAAAATAAATTCGAAACGTATGAAAACGAACCCGAAAACATGAAACGATCATATAATCATATTCATAACATATATAAGTCCAACATACTAAATTTGCACAAAATTTCGGTATCAAATCATATAAAAACGAAGCACGTTTATAACACTCATACACAAAGCATTCAAAATCCATAACATTTCAAATAATAAAATAAACAAATTAAATACGTATATATATATTATAAATAATAATGCATGCATTAATTAAACTTTTAAATCAAACCACACTAATTAATTGAATTAAATTCAAACCACGAGATAAATTGCATAATTAATATTAAATAACTTAGGTTATAAATATTTAATATTTTAATATTTAAAATGGAATTAAATATATAAAACACGTATAAATAATTAATTCGCGCAATTTGGTAAACACATACGTCATACCTGTACGGCCGAAATATCGGGGCGTCACAACCTCTCTCCCTTAAAAGAATTCGTCCTTGGATTCACTGATTGCCCGGAAATAATTCAGGATGGAACTTTCTCATTTTATCCTCCGTCTCCCACGTAGCCTCTTCTGTCTTATCATTTTTCCATAACACTTTAACTAGTGGGATTTGCCGGTTTCTTAATTCTTGAAATTTTCGATCCAAATCTTAACCGGCTTCTGAACGAAGGTGAGATTAGGCTCAATTTCTACCTCTTCCTCGGGTAGGATCTCGGCTTCATCCGGATAATACTTGCGAAGCTGGGAGACATGGAATACATGGTGGATTCCAGTCAAACTCGGAGGTAGATTCAAGCGATAAGCCGTATCTCCAATTTTCTCAAGAATCTCATACGGACCCAGATAACGAGGATTCAATTTACCTCCTTTTCCAATCCTCGTAAACCCCTTTCGTGGCTAAGCTTTCAGAAATAATCTATCACCAACCTCAAACTTAAGATCCTTTCTTCGCCGATCCGCATAACTCTTCTGTCTATCTTGAGTTGCTTTCATTCTTTGCTGAATTATCTGAACCTTATCGATCGCCGCTTGTACGGCCTTAGAAGGCTTCTCTTTCTTTTCCCCTCGTTTCACTCCCTCTTGTTTTGTCCAATTCCATTCCTCAAGGTCGAAAAATAAGGGAGATCTACACTTTCGTCCGTAGAGAGCTTCATAAGGCGCCATTCCTATCGAAGATTGAAAACTGTTCTTATAAGCGAATTCAATCAAAGGCAACTATTCATTCCACGAAGTCGAGAAATCCGATGCACATGCTCTCAGCATATCCTCAAAATATTTGATTAACCTCTCCGACTGGCCATCTGTCTGAGGATGGAAAGCTGTGCTGAATTGAAGCCTTGTTCCCAGATTCCTTTGTAATTCTTGTCAAAACCTAGAAGTAAACCTCGGATCTCGATCTGATACAATACTGACCGGTACACCGTGAAGTCGAACAATTTCATCAACATACTTCTTTGCCAACTTAGGTACCTTATCCGACATCCGAATAGCCAGAAAATGAGCAGATTTCGTTAGTCTGTCCACGATCACCCAAATCCCATCAAGACCACCCTTTACCCTAGGAAGACCTGAAACGAAATCCATTGCCACCTGTTGCCATTTCCATTCCGGAATTGGTAACGGTTGAAGTAGCCCCGATGGCTTCTGATGCTTTGGCAAGTCAGACAATGTCTCACAAAATTTATTACATCCCTTTTAAGTCCATTCCACCAATAGAACTGCTTTAAATCCTTATACATCTTATTACCTCCGAGATGTATCGAATTGTACACTCATAATTCGCTAAAGTCTCCATCCAACGCCTCTGTCTCTTGTTTAGCTCCTTCTGAGAAAACAAATATTGAAGATTCTTGTGGTCCGAAAAGATCTCGAAAGGAATTCCATATAAGTAGTGTCTCCACTTCCCCAAATCAAAGATCACTGCTGCTAGTTCGAGATCGTGAGTGGGATAATTCTGTTCATGATCCTTCAATTTCCTCGAGGCATAGGCTATCTGTAACGCCCCGATTTTCAGACAGTCAGGTACGCTCGACACGTGTGGGTTTCGATCGTTAGGATTTTATTTTATTAATTTCGTTTAATTAATTTAAACGTGTTATATTACTTCTTATAAATTGTTTTCAACATGATTACGTGGAAATTGTATGAAATTCATTTCATTTTGAGAATTCATGTATAAATGGAATTTAATTGTTACATGAATTAATTGTCCAATTTGTATTAATTGCATAATTGTTCAATTACATAAAATAGAGGACCAAATTGCATGAAAAGTCTTGGGGACTAAATTGATCAATTTGTAAACCTTGATACTCAATTGCATAACTTATAGGACTTGGAGGATTTGATCATAATTATTATATTTTTCCCAAATATATCGGTATACACATCTCTTCCTCAATCATCATTTTTCATTTTATGCCAGTCATCCCATATTTGCTTCCTTCCCTACCGAACCAATACCATGGAGAAGCAAGAAGGAAATCATCATCTTCAAGCTAGAATTGGCTAGGGAATTTCATGATTCAAGCTCAAGCATCCATGTTCATCATTTTCTTCCACTTATTTTCATCTCAAGGTATATATGATCATTTATGCGATTTCTTGGAATTTATGAGTGAAGCTAGGGTTAGTGGTTAAGCTAGCTAACTTGATTACTTGATGTTAGAAGCACGAATACTTGATCATAGTTTGAAATCATGCTTGAATTATTAGAGAATTTGGTGATATATGATGGATATATGTGTGAGCTTGAAATTCATGATTCTTGAAAATCATGGAGGATTGAGTGTTTATGTTGAGAAATATTGTACCTAAAGCATGTACATATGTTCTTTTCCATGAATTATAATGTTAGAAGTTGAATTATGATGATTATGATGAGCTTTGATGGTGGTTCGTGTATGCTCTGTTCTTCTCCCCTGTTTCTGAACCTTCTGCGTAACGGGAACGACCTTTCCCGTTCCCTTTGCAATTGGGGAACGGCCGTTCCCATTTATTTGAAAGATGTGCTTGGCGGCGAGGACGGGAACGACCGTTCCTATTTTGGCTTGCGAGCCGGAACGGCCGTTCCCATCTTCGGGGAGCCCGACAGGCGAGAACGGCCCTTCTCATTTTGAACTAAAGCCTGGAACGGTTGTTCCCAGCCCTCTGGAAGTGCAGAAAGTTTCTGCATAAAATTACATTTTTAGCCCCTCGATCCGATAGCTTAATTGACCCCAAATTGCTATTATATGATTAATTATGTGTCAAAACAAGATGTTATCATGCTACATTATTTGTTGCTCGATGTCTTATACATGATCATGCCGTGTGTCTTATATGAAATAATATGCTTGAATTGTGGTCTCATGCACGTACATTGTCCCGTTTCTTATCCAGTTATTCTCCAGGGCGGAGATTGTGGATCATGAGCATGTTCACACATTCACGAGTCGTGTGTCGCCTGTCAGGTGAGGTTTAATTGCTAGTTATATAGAACCCGTATAACCTTTACGTGATCTTTCGACCAAAGGTATTTATATTTATAATTTCATGAAATTACTTATCATTTCAAGTCATGTTCATGAAACGCAAGCAAGCCATGTTATTGTCATGAATCAAGCATGTTTTAGGCGAGTAGCATGACCGTTCACGTTGGGCCCGAGGGTAGTGACTAGAGCCAACCGGGAAAGCAAGGGCTGACGGGTAACTCTAGCGCTATCCTCACCACATTTGGGGTCACCCCTGAATCCACTAGGAGGTTAGTGGAGGAAGGAGCTTCGGGCTTAGGGATTCAGGTACCCTCTGCTCAACATGCATGGATGTTGGGGCCTTGCAATCCCATCATCAAACCGGAGGAAGAAGGAGACTGGGGATGAATCCGGCACCGCGGATTGTCCTCGGGTTATTGCATGATTTCCATTCCATGAACGTGTTATATGATTACACATGCACGATTGCACGATAATTGAATTGCATGATCACTTATTGTTTAATAATCAAGCAAGCATGTTCATGTGCATTTGGAGTTCGGTTGGAGACCGCCCTTACTCGCCGGGGCCATATATTGATCGCATGAAAATGAACAAGTATTTAATATTGATAGTTGTATTCTCGGGCAAAGAACATCCTCTTCTTTAACTTGTATATTTATCTTTTATAACTCATTACCCGAGAATATAGCTTGCATGTTATCTGTGCTAATATGTATGTAAACCCCTCACTCGGTCTTCACAGACTGACGCCTCCACCTTTCAGGTTGTTGCAGGTGCACGCTAGGCGGGAAGTGAGTCGAGTTCAGTCTTTGTAATCGAGTTTTGCACGGTGCATTTTATTTACTTGTTTATTTATTGTTCAAGGGATTTATGTTTAATGTTATTAGTTATTATTATTGTTTTATTTGGAGCTGATAATGTATTGATATGTAAAGTTAGAACATGTTTTAAATTGTTAAATGAGAAATACCATGATATGTCAAATTGATACTGTTGAATTATGCTTCCGCTTTATTTTGTCGCATATGTAAAAGTTATCCCGCCTAGCTTGTCGTGTATTGCATTGTCACCCGTTCGCTATAGGTTGGTTCATGTACGGATTGGTCGTTTCGTATGTGGATTGACCTATAGTGCGGGGGTGTGGCACCTCCATGTGTTAAGGGGTGCTACACTATCACCCTACCATTTTGCATCAAAACACACCCCAATCCTTCTTTCGAGGCGTCCGTATAAACCATGTATCCTTCAGAGCCTTCAGGGAGTGCTAATACCGGTGTAGTGGTCAACTTCTCCTTCAAGAGTTGGAAACTCGCCTCACATGCCTCATCCCAATCAAACTTGATTTCCTTCTTTGTCAAACGAGTCAAAGGAGCTGCAATCTTAGAGAAGTCCTTAACAAATCTTCGATAATATCCAGCCAAACCCAAGAAACTTCTGACCTCGGAAGCATTCTTCGGACTCTGCCACTGAATAACCGTCTCTATCTTTGAAGGATCAACTTCCAAACCCTTACTCGAGATAATATGACCTAGAAAAGCAACCCGGTCGATCCAGAACTCACACTTACTAAACTTCGCATACAACCGGTGCTCTCTTAATGTCCCCAAGACCAATCTGAGGTGCCTGGCATGATCTTCCAGATTCCTCGAATAAACCAGAATATCGTCGATGAAGATTACAACGAATTTATCCAAATAAAGCCGAAAAGTCTGATGCATCATATCCATGAATGCTGCAGGGGCATTAGTTAATCCGAAAGGCATTACTACGAATTCGTAATGTCCTCTTCCCGGATTTTCAATTGATAGTAACCTTGCCTTAGATCCAATTTCGAATAAACCCCTGAACCTTGCAACATGTCAAACAAATCCTCGATGTACGGTAACGAATATTTATTCCAAATAGTCCTCCGATTAAGCTCTCGGTAATCTATACACATCCTCAACGTTCCATCTTTCTTCTTAACAAAAAGAACCGGAGCACCCCACAGAGATGAACTCGGCCGAATATATCCAATCTTAAGTAATTCTTCAAGCTGAATTTTCAATTCCTTCAACTCCGCCGGAGCCATTCTATACGGAGTCTGAGAATATGGTTCTAATCCCGGATATAAGTCTATAACGAATTCTATCTCACGATCCGGTGGCAACGAACCCAAATTCTCCGGAAACACGTCGGGAAAATCCTTAACCACGGCGGTCTCCTCAAATTTAATTTGATCCTTCGGCTTATTGAGAAGATAAGCAACAAATCCCATAGCCCCTTCTCTCATTAGCTTATGAGCTTCCATAAAAGATAAAAGAGGTACATTCTTTGATCCCACTTCTCCAATCACCTCTTCCCCCAACTTAATCTTCTTCTTAAAGCAATCAACCTCGGCCCGATATCGGTATAACCAATCCATACCGAAGATTACCCCATATCTCTTCATAGGCATCACGATGAAATCGGCTGGATAATCTTTCCCTTCTATCAAACTGAATAACCCCGAACCACTTGATCCGTCTGCAAATTTCCTCCAAGAGGAGAACTCACAAAATAACAAGAATTGGCACATAAAACAGGTAGGCACAGAGAAGCACATAGATCGCTAGATATGAAAGAATGGGTAGCACCCGGATCAAATAATGCATGAATGTTCGTGGTGTGAATGCATATGGCACCTTCCACCGCGGCTGTCAGATCCACCTGAGCATCCTGCTCCTCGCCCTCAAGGGCATAAGCGCGTGCCTGGATCATAGGTCTCGGACCACCTCCTAGAAACCCTGGAGCTTTATCGGGACAAGTATCCGTCATATGGTCACTTTTCCCACAAATGAGGCATAATCCCAACCTCCTTCGGCAATTGTTATAAGTATGAGTTGGTCCCCCGCAATGAGTACATGGAGGTACATCTCGGCGATTCCTCGTAGGGGCTGGCAAAGCCTGAGGTGCTCGAGTAACCTGAGGAACATTCTGACCTCCAGTTCGAGGCTTCTTGAAATATTCTTTTTGAGGAGGAGCTGCTACAGTCATAGGCCTCTTACCCGGATTGTATCTCATACTTGATCCCGATGCCGAGCCTCTACCTTGTCCCATTGGTGCTTTGAGAATCGAATCCTTCTTCCTATATTCTTCTTCTTGCTCCAAAGCCCTTTGTACCGTGTCTGAGAAAGATATAAAATTATGCCCCGCCTGACCAAGTCTCAAATCCTGTCTCAACCCAGCAATAAACTTTTTCGCCTTCCTCTTCTCATCCCGAGTAATATGTGGAGCATACTTCCCAAGTCTGTTAAAAGCTGTAATATATTGAGCCACAGAACGATTACCCTGCTTCAACTCCATAAATTCTTGCTCTTTTCTTTCCCGAACCACGTCCGGTACAAAACATTCCCGAAACTCTCTTTTGAAAACTTCCCAAGCGACTTCTTCCCCTTCAACTTCTAATTTCTCCCTCGTTCTTTCCCACCAATCATATGCTTCACCATCAAGCTAGAATATGGCGAATTGAGCCCTTTCTTATGTGGTAAACTGCTGAACTCCATAAATCCTTTCTAAACGAGTCAACCACCCTTCTGAAACGGCATCATCAAGAGAGCCTGAGAACCGAGAGGGATTATAGCTCAGAAACACCCCATGTGAATCCCTATTATTGTTCGGTGGAGCCGGTTGCTCAACGGGTTGTGGTGGTGGAGCTTGAGCCCGTCGATGTTCCACATAATTGAAGACCGATTCCATAAAGTTTCCATATCCATCGGAGGCAGTTGAGGTTGTTGTTCTTGTGGTGTAGGGGAACGATCATGATGTCGGTGCCGTCCCGGTGATCTCTCACGATGTCTACGTGGAGGCATCCTGATCAAGAAACACTGAAATGCATGATATCTTTAGTCTATGCATGAGAGTGCAATTAATTCAATCAAAATTCAAAAATTAGAGCACATAAACACATAGAGAATGCATATGCAATCACATTGTCATGTTGTTCCTAAAGCCGAACGACCTAGACTGACTCACCCGACATGAGAGCCCGGGTTTTGCAACCCGAAGCTCTGATACCGCCTAAGGATGTAACACCCGAGCGCAAGGTGCCACATCCCCTGCACCGAGACCCGACCCGCATATGAAATGGATAATCCACACACGAGCTAAGTCACGGTGAACGGGGACACACACACACTCTCTAGGCTAGGCGGGACTAACCCTTAAACCATAAATCAGAGCGACATCAATAAAGCGGAAGCAATAACAATCATATATATATATACCATGAGCATTCGAGCTCCAAAAAAAGAATTCATATACAATATCCAACCAAGTGTTTCAAGTTCTATCCGCATAACGCTCCATAACCATATTCATATACAAAAAGGGACTCATGAGTGCGAGTGTAACAAAATAAGAGTGCTAAACGCTAATGCAAGACCTAGACGACTTGTATTCCGCCTAGCACTCCTTAACCTGCACAAAAACCACTGAAAACAAAATGGGTTCAGTCCAAAAGGGACTGGTGGGTATAAAACAGGCATAGTATATAAATATTGCAAGATTTAAACATATACATGCAAGCTATAAACCCATAAGAAGTTTTTTGAAGATTTCCCAAGTGGGTAAAACAAAGAAAGACATCTACGGGTTTATAACGATCATATTCATTCATAATTAATCATAGGGTTTCAAGCTCGGCGAGTGAGCGTGCATAATCTCCAACCAACACCTTGTGTATTCATATTCATAGTTTCCTTGGTTATCACACATATCATATTTGTTCACAATCATACGATTCATAATCATACATATACACTTTCTCCCTCCAAGTGGTGGACGGGTTTGCAGGACCCGACCACCGGTCCATACATAGGCCAGAGGGGGTATATGAATCCCCCAAAGGCACTCAGCTCCCATTCCCCGCTAATCTCCTACCACCGGTCCATACATAGGCCAGAGGGGGTATCACCGTAGTTGGTTGGAACTAACACATGGGATCACCGTCGGCCCTTGCCTCCCCGGATAGCCACATGTATTAAGTTCCAGGGCCCGTGAATTCATAACAATCATATCAATCATACCTCGCCAAAAGATAAGGTAGGATTCATAAAAGAAGGGTTATACGTTTGCAATCATTTACTAGAGGAAAGACTCAATATATATATATAATCATATTACTTTGGCTTAAAGCTTTTCACATAGGGAGATATATCGGGTCGTTTTATCTAAATAGAAGAGAAACCCACCTGAACTCGACAAAAGAAGATACGAAAGGCAAAGTGACACTCAAAATGACAAATTAAGACGCTCGGCAATGAAATGATCATGATATGAATGCATAAAAGGGTATGTTATGAAATGAACATATTCATGTGCACTATTAATGTCTTAAAGACATATAAAAGTTCATTTCATTCATTACAAGAATCATTTAAAATCATTCAAATACATAACCTTCACGTTTAAATCAACTTGAATCAAGAATTTCAAATAACGAATATAACACATAGTAGCATAACATGTTTACACTTAGAAATTAGACGAATAGAAACATTCAAGCCATGTTCGGAAATTAATTAACATAAAATAGATAACAATTAAATTCTAAAATTTAAAACAAATCAAACCATAATTATATATATATATATATATATATATATATATATATATATATATATATCATTACCTAGATTTAATATTAATATATATATATAATAATGCACGTAGTGCATGAATAAAATGCATGCATATATTAAGTTGGTAATTTACAATCCATGCATGCAAGCACTAAATCAACTAAATTACAATACATGCATGCATTTAGTATTTAAAACAAATGGAATCACTACCTATTCATGCAACCAATTACATCAACCGAAGCCATGCAAAGAAGGAAATTAAGAAACAGGGCACAACCAAGGCACAACCTTCTCAACACATTCAGCCAACAAAAGATAACAAAAATGCAATGAAACAACTTAGAAACAACTCCCAATCATGCTCCCAAAACCTTAAAAGGTGAGATGTAGTGTGTAGTGATCAATTCATGCCAAAGCTTCAATAACTCATTAATGGTGGCTCATAAATACCTCAACTAACAGCAAATACATCACCATAAATGTAAATAGGAGATCAAAACAATCATTTTCATGCTTGGAATCATTCAAAAAGCTCAAGAATTGAAAGAGATCCACCAAAATGCTCAAAACCTAAATATATACCAATCTCTGCCAAAACTCATGAAACCATGCTCAAATTTAGGGATAAATGAATGAAAATGACTCATAATGGATTCATAACACACCCTAAGCTTACCTTGTGGATTAATGGAGGTTTGGAAGAAATTTGAGCTTGAATCTCCAAGGATTGGCTTGAGCTACGGGATTTCTGGAAAACAGAGGATGTTTGGCCAATTTACTCCAAATGGGAAGGGTTATCTCGGTTTAGGGGGTTAATGGCTGAATAAAGGGTTGAGTTAGGGTTCCAAAGACTTAAACCATGGTTAATTTGGTCAACAAATGAATAAGTTATGATTTATTTGGTGAAAGGTGGCAGATTGGGTTCCCGTTGCATGTTTCGGTTGAATTTCGGAGGTTCAAATGATTTTGGAAAAATATAAGGCTAAGTTCACTAAACTCGAATTTTCGTTGCGAGTTCAGCGAAGTTGACAAAACTCGAATCCGAATTTCCTAGCTCAAGACATTAAATTCGGAAACAAGGGTGCGCTAATTGCTCGTTAGCCCCTGATTTGGATTCGAACAAACAAAATAAATTCGAAACGTATGCAAACAAACCCGAAAACATGAAACGATCATATAATCATATTCACAACACATATAAGTCTAACATACTAAATTTGCACAAAATTTCGGTATCAAATCATATAAAAACGAAGCACGTTTATAACACTCATACACAAAGCATTCAAAATCCATAACATTTCAAATAATAAAATAAACAAATTAAATACGTATATATATATTATAAATAATAATGCATGCATTAATTAAACTTTTAAATCAAACCACACTAGTTAATTGAATTAAATTCAAACCACGAGATAAATTACATAATTAATATTAAATAACTTAGGTTATAAATAATTAATATTTTAATATTTGAAATGGTATTAAATATATAAAACAAGTATAAATAATTAATTCGCGCAATTTGGTAAACACATACGTCATACATGTACGACCGAAATATCGGGGCGTCACACCAGGTGCACCTGGACAAACTGAAGGCAAAAGACAAGACTTAGACTCAAGAATGAACCATATAGACGCACGGCATATGTTCATGCATATAGGAGATGCAATCACTTAGGCATACCAAATATTCGAATCAATTACATGCAATCCAAGACATTACATACCTTAACATATTCGTCTACAATCTTATAACAAGTTCATGCGCACAAACACTGCATATTACATGGCGGAGATACATAACAAGGTGCATAGATGCTTCGTGTAAATAATTCATATTCCTCAAGCAACATAAAACACATATAACAACACGTACATACACATAAGCAAGATAAAACAAGTTGGGAATGGGTTCGGAGGTGGAAAGGTGCAAGAAAAGCGGAAGGAAAGCAAAAGAGATGGTTCCAAGCAAAACCGGTAAAAGCTAGAAATTATTCCAAAACGGACAAGTTGTAGTAAAACGGTTATAACTTGAGTTTGAGAAATGGGAATTGAGTTTTGTTTCTTGGAACTGAAACTAGACACAGATATCTTTAAAATTCTAGGTGGCTCAAAATGTGGTTCAAAGTGAGGTGAAAATGGCGTACGTTTGAAGTTGGACGAAAGCAGAATTTCGCTGAGATGGTGTCACAAATTTCAAACGATTATACCTCACAATATAGAATGAATTTTGAGGTGATTCCAATTGGAGGATGTTCTAGACTTCAAGGGGTTTCCGTAGGTTCAAAAATCAAGCTAATCCGAGTTCAAACGAGGTCAGCACGGCAGTGTCAAAATTGGCCTCGAAACTGACACGACCGTGTCGGGATAAAAAAAACTCCAACTCGAGAGCTTGACACGGCCGTGTCGGAAATGAACTAGGGGCTGACACGGCCGTGTTGGGTCGTCTTCTCCGAAAAAACACAGCAACAAAGCAAGAGCTCGATGGGGGTGGTTCCCAAACCACCCCAAACCACATTCTAATCAATTAATACACCATAAATACTCAAATTCAAGATATATCAAATATATATATCACATTAGAGCATAAATTGGACTCCGAAACGAGTCCGAACACCTAAAACACGAAATCTATACTATTCATCATTATCTCCAAACTCAAGAAATACGGATATAAAGCAAGATTCAATCGGTAGAATCGAAACACGTAACGAGAGGGTCACATTGCTTACCTTAGATCGTTGATCGGGCGAACGGGGTCGGGGTTCTTGAGCTCGAAAGGGTTGGGTGGCTTCTCTTCTCTTCTCTTCTTCTCTCCCTCTTCTCTTGCTTGGACCGAAACAAATGGGAAAGAAAGGGCTTCGGGCCCCTCTTGTGGGGCCAAGAAACGGGTCGGTTCAAACGGGTAGGGTCAAACGGTGTCCGATCCATTCGGATCCGATTTAAAACGGTAGGGCTAACAAAAGGCTTTAAAAATATAAAGTTAATTTCTTCGAATCCGAATCGTCGAAATGAACTCAATGAAGGGGTCGGAATTCGAATTCGAATTCCCGAGCTCAAGATTACCACGAAGGCCAAAACACCCTAATTAATTAGGTCCTTAAACTTCCATTATTGGGCATTCGAGCCCAAACAATTAATTAAATTCTAAAGCGCACAAGACTTAAATAAATACATGTTGACACTTAAAGCATGCGAATTCACATAAATCACGAAATTAAACTCTCTCGTGACACGTACCTGGAAATGCCGAAATAGCGGGATGTTACAAACTCTCCCCCTTAAAGAGGACCTGTCCTCAGGTCCTACCGCTCGAGTAAGAACTACGAGCAACTCTCTCATATTCATCCAAGTTCCAGGTTCATGACGTCCCGACGAGGGTTAACTCGAGAAAGGTCTTCACACGCCAAGGGGTATTGATTCTTCGCTCCAAGCTCAACACGAACTTGATCCCGATTTGGAATAGTTCAAACGTTTTCACACGATAGGAGGGTCCAAAAATGATTCAACTCCGACCGTTTGAATCCATCCAAACCACCCACAACTCGGAATCACGAATGGAGTCGTTAAAGAACTTCCACCATTCGTTCTCCAACCCAAACGGGCCTTCTAACACCACTTCAACCCGTGGCTCGAAGTTGACGTTTGAACCGTTGCTTGCCTCTAACTGAAGACTCTTGGAAGATCGTTGGGTAGACCCTTGCAAAGCACGACCCTCAACTTATCCAAAACAAAAGCACCCGTTCGTTCAAACTACCCCGTAGGGTAACTAACAACTCACAACAACACACAAAACAAAGCTAAAAGATGCATGATGCACGTGACATGCATGTCTAAGTGTACCTTCACCGATGTATGAATGTTCGTGATGATTGGAACTAAAGCCAAGGCTATAATTGTAGCTTTCTCGTTCTTGAGGTCGTGGCTTGAACTCTCGATGTGCACTAATACTCAAATTCCCATCCGGCCTTCAATCCCGAACTTGATTTTGATTACCCCACTACCAAGTATGCACTTGATCTCATCTTCTTTTGCAAATCCGAATCCTTTAAATTTCGATTTGCCTCTATGAATTTCGGTGGTAGATCTTCTTCTCCTATTTTAAGAAAGGTCCCCTATTCGATGGAGTCTTAGGTGCCAATAATTGTTGCCCATCTCCTTCCTTCCAAGATTTGAATAAATCCTCAGGCCCCCGGTTTGCGGTTGGTTACACTTGCTCTCAATGTCGTACTCTTCGATTTGAAATCTTCAACTCTATGTATAAATTTCTAAAATCCGATCTTCTCCTCGATTCATTCTTGGTGTCACCCTCTCTTCGGCATTCTCAATCCCCAAAGAAGGTCCTCAATTCGATCCTTGTCCTACTCGTTTCTTCCAATATCATCGTGGGATTCCTTTCATAATTGAGTTCCATCTTTAGCCGATCGCCCTAGCCCTAGATTCCTTGCTTAAGTGCTCTCTTGGTCCTGATTTTATTTCCAAGAATTGAATCCTTCAGTTCTTGGTTTATTAACATGACTTCTTGTATAATTCTCGAACCCGGTGTTTCCTCGACGACCTCTAAGTCCAAGTTCTTCACCAATATGCTTTCTTGTAGAAAATCCCAAAACGCCTTCTTCGGAAGATGAGTTTCAACTTTTCTCCAAAGCACTCTCGGATCCCATGTCTTTAATCCGGTATATAGGTTTCTCGAACCTACTTACTCGACATATCTCCGTATCACCCCATAGTTGGCAATCAAATCTCAAGGAAGACCTTTAATTCGACCCTCACTTCAACCATCTCTTCCCACTTCATAGGACTTCAAACTCAGCCTTATGAGTGAATCAACATTCTACAAATAAACACTAGATATGCATGTCGGGTTATATGTATAGATGAAATGCATCATAGAGTCACTCGAATATGTAGAAAAATGCTACACATTGTGATTTTAACACATAGAGCAATTTAATTACAAAATTTAATATATTATAAATGCACGTGCCATGAATGCAAGTACCTCAATTCTCGGGTTCATGTAGGTTTCCAATTTGAAGTCGTTGACCTCGCATTCGGTGCTTGTTAGCTCTCGATTGATCACACTCGGAGACCTTGTGCTCGGTTGATCCACAAGCGCAGCATCTCTTCAGCCTATCCCAACAAGCATCGTAGGCATGGTTGGTCCCTCCGCAGTAGGTTCAAGGTTGAAGCTCTTTCTTTGACTTTGTAGAATTCCCGGTCTTATGCTTCTTCCCACGAATCTTCTTGGTTCGATTCCCGAATTGGTGGGATTTTCCTTCTACTTGTAGACTGGAGCATAGACTCGATTCATGTCCAGGCTCCGGTTCCTCCTTTTCTTTGCTTCTTGTTATAATCCACGTTTCAACCTTTAAAGCTCTCTTTGTGGCCTTATCCCACGTACTCGTGTTCTTCGCAATTAATCCCTCCTTGATTTCATTCCGAATACCTTCCGTAAAGTTCCTAGCCTTCATTTCATCGTTGTTCGTAATGTGGGGTACATAAGCACCCAATTTCTCGAATTCCTCTAAGTACTCCATGACCGTTTTATCTCCTTGTTTTAACATGAGAAACTCTTCAAGTCTTCGTTCTTGTAAAACGGCCGGCGCAAACCTTTTCCTAAATTCTCGAACAAACACGTCCCATGTCATCTCTTCGTGTATTGCCTCTAATTGTTGGATGACTCCTTTCCATCGTTGTCTTGCTTGACCTTGTAGAAGTTGTATCGCAAGACGAGCCAAATTTTGGAAATCACAGAGCCATATCTCAAATATGCTCTCTATCTCCGAGAGCCATTCCTCAGCCTTTATATCGTCTCCTTCTCGGAATTAAGGAGGATCAAATGTCTTGAACTCCCGGTACTTCATTGCCATCGAATTCATAGGAGGTGCTCCGGTTGAAGACTGCCCTTCATTGTACGGATGTTGATAAGAAGGTTGACCGTAGTGTTGTCTACGTGGCGGTATCCTGAAAATCTCAACAACTACAATAAAGATATATGCGTGTTGATTAGTAAGTGCCTATGTCACGTAGTTAAATCAATCAAGAGCAATTAAAATGCAATGCATCAAGTAATGTAAAGGTAACCAAATAATAGGAAATTGTCACACGCAAAGCAAATCGAATCGTGATGCAAACGTGCACATAGCCAAATTACCCTATGCCGTACGACCTAGACAAACACGACACGACACTGAACCCCGACTTTGCAACCTGGGGCTCTGATACCACTTACAGATGTAGCGCCCCAACTGTGGGCAGCACACCCCCGCACCATAGCTCAACACGTGTAACGAAACAAGGACTCCGCACACGTGCCAAACCATAGCGAATGGTGACAAACAAAAACAAAATCAAACCCTGAGCTAGGCGGGACGTAGACCCTACACACACAATACTTAATGAATATATGGAAGCGTGACCATGCCAAACAAAAATTCAAATCATGCAAACAATTGACGGGTTCAATCTAGCCAAATTCCTAATCCCGAAATTTAAATCATAACATAAATCATAAATACAAACGGGTTCAATTCTGTCCCTAGAACCTGTCCCGAATAATCTTATAATCAAAACGGGTTCATCTAATCCGAGCACCTGTCCTAACCTGTCCCGATTTCAAATCATAAATGAACAAATCATATTTAAACATATTCGTTTATAGGTTAATAATACCAAGCTAAAACTAAATTCAAAATGCAAATGCAAAGACCCAACTAATACAAGACTCGACTACAAGAGACTCACTCCGCCTAGCTCGGAATCCAAAGCCAAAACCTGCAGAGCTAAAAACATAAAAAGGGAGGGGTCAGTCACACTTGACTGAGTGAGGGGTTAACACACGCACGCTATACATAATACACGTAGCAAAGCACGTAAAAAGAAGATGTTCGTGAAGCCGGGATTAGTTTTTGCACGCCAAAACATTTGCCCGTGATAATATATCTATAGGGTGATTTACCAAAGCAGAACAAATGAAACTTAACTTATATAATGCGTACATTCAAAACATGCAGACTAAGCACACATATCCAAACATATTTTATTAGGTTAAAAGTATATCAAATTTTATCTTAATTTGAGAATCTACTCCCGTTTCACGAACTTAAGACCAACATAACAAGACTCGGCGGGCACGAGTGCAACTTACACAAAACAAATCAAAACGAGTACATACCAGGAAAATACATACGGTGATGGAAGGGTTGTGCGACCCTAACCATCCTAAATCGGATGAGGGGAGTGCTCAATGCTTCTCAAACCCTCGGACTCCATCCCCCAACCTACGCTCAAGTGGGTTCCGGTACATCCCTTACACGGAATTTGGGGCCCCACACTTACACTTACACTGATCACGAAAATCGGAAGATAAACCCGCTAGACTCACACTTATATACATAGCACATGCATATCGTACGTACATATCACGCCGACCTCAAAATCATAACAGAATCAAAGCTTAGCGTACATAGGCTTATACATAGCTTCATACTTGCAAACTTATGGCAAATCCAACAAATACATATTTCACACATATCTACATATACATAGAGGCTTATAGGTCGCATGCATACGAAAATCGGAACATTTCATTAGGGTATAACTATATCCTAACCTCACCTTTACCAAACGAAGCTGAAGACAAAGCACTTGATTCACCCCAGAATCAACTTGATGAACCATATAGACGCACGACATATGTTCATGCATATAGGAGATGCAATCACTTAGGAATAACACATATTCGAATCAATTACATGCAATCCAAGACATTACACAGCTTAACATATTCATCTACAATCATATAACACGTTCATGCGCACAAACATTGCATATTACAAGGCGGAGATACATAACAAGGTGCATAGATGCTTCGTGTAAATAATTCATATTCCTCAAGCAACATAAAACACATATAACAACACATACATACACATAATCAAGATAAAATAAGTTGGGAATGGGTTCGGAGGTGGCAAGGTGCAAGAAAAGCGGAAGGAAAGCATAAGAGATGGTTCCGAGCAAAACCGGTAAAAGCTGGAAATTATTCCGAAACGGACAAGCTGTAGTAAAACGGTTATAACTTGAGTTTGAGAAATGGGAATTGATTTTTGTTTCTTGGAACTGAAACTAGACACAAATATCTTTCAAATTCTAGGTGGCTCAAAACGTGGTTCAAAGTGAGGCGAAAATGGCGTACGTTTGAAGTTGGACGAAAGCAGAATTTCGGTGAGATGGCGGCACAAATTTCAAACGATTATATCTCACAATCTAGAATGAATTTTGAGGTGATTCTAATTGGATAATGTTCAAGACTTCAAGAGGTTTCCTTAGGTTTAAAAATCAGGCCAATCCGAGTTCAAACGAGGTCAGCAAGGCCGAGTCAAAATTGGCCTCGAAACTGACACGGCCGTGTCGGAATAAAAAAAATTCCAACTCGAGAGCTTGACACGGCCGTGTCGGAAATGAACTAGGGGCTGACACGGCCGTGTTGGGTCGTCTTCTCTGAAAAAACACAGCAACAAAGCAAGAGCTCGACGGGGGTGGTTCCCAAACCACCCCAAACCACATTCTAATCAATTAATACACCAAAAATACTCAAATTCAAGATATATCACATTAGAGCATAAATTGGACTCCAAAATGAGTCCGAACACCTAAAACACGAAACCTGTACTATTCATCACTATCTACAAACTCAAGAAATACGGTAATAAAGCAAGATTCAATCGGTAGAATCGAAACACGTAAGGAGAGGGTCACATTGCTTACCTTAGATCATTGATCGGGCGAACGGGGTCGGGGTTCTTGAGCTCGAAAGGGTTGGGTGGCTTCTCTTCTCTTCTCTTCTTCTCTCCCTCTTCTCTTACTTGGACCGAAACAAATGGGAAAGAAAGGGGTTCGGGCCCCTCTTGTAGGGCCAAGAAACGGGTCGGTTCAAACGGGTAGGGTCAAATGGTGTCCGGTCCATTCGGAACGGATTTAAAATATAAAGTTAATTTCTTCAAATCCGATCCGAATCGTCGAAACGAACTCAATGAAGGGGTCGAAATTCGAATTCGAATTCCCGAGCTCAAGATTGCCACGAAGGCTAAAACACCCTAATTAATTAGGTCCCTAAACTTCCATTATTGGGCATTCGAGCCCAAACAATTAATTAAATTCTAAAGCGCACAAGACTTAAATAAATACATGTTGACACTTAAAGCATGCGAATTCACATAAATCACGAAATTAAACTCTCTCGTGACGCGTACCTGGAAATGCCGAAGTAACGAGATGTTACACTATGTGTCCTATTTGGTATCATATCGAGTCTTTTCTCACGAGTACACGTTATGCCTTCTCTTGTATAGTTCTTCTCCAGGGTGGAGACTTCCGGATCGAATAGGCACCAGTATCAATCATTTTTCTTATCTCAGGTTATTCCAGGTGAGGGTGTTTTCGTTCTAGTTACGTACTGATCCCTACAACCTTTATGTGTTAAGTTTTGGACAAAATCCTTATGTATATATATATATATATATCGTTTTCAACGTAAAGTCATCGAGTAAATTCTTATCGAATAAACCTTTTCTCAAGGATTATAAAATGAATTATCATTATTATTATTATGATCATGATTTGAAATGTTTTGGCGCGATTATGTACATGTATTGGGCACGGGGAAATGTGTGAATGGAGACCGGTTCAGCATCGGGCCGACGTATAGCTAAGCCATTGCACAAAGTACACATTGAGAATCTCTCACGCGATCGTGTAGTGTGGAACGTGAGTTATTCTTGAGCCGATGGTTAACCCATCGAAGGAGCGGGTAGGAGTCATGAGCCCCCGTCTTGATATTATTATTGTGGGATGGTTCGGGATTGCGGAACCGACCATCATATGGAGGGAGAAGGTTGGAAATGTTTTCATGATTATGATGTGCACTTGGTTATTAATGTTTTACACCGTGCGGGAAGGCCGGGACACGGATTACCGAAACGATCAAGTCTCATGTTATATGCTCGCATGTATTATTATGTATTATATGATCACATATTCAAAGTATTAAATCATGTTCATTGTACACGGTCGGAGTTTGGTTGGAGATGACGCACGCTGACTCACCGAGGCATAATGATTATTCATGCATTACGGACTTAATGACTTTTAATATGGATTAGTCGTAAAGATCGAGCATTGGTAGATGATTTCATACCCTTCGTGGGAACTAACTTTAATAAAACCTTGCTCGGGATTTATGACTTGCATGTGCTTATTTTTATATATACGTACAGCTCCTGCTCACTCAGTCTTCTCGAGACTGATCCCTCTTTTCCACTCCTCCAGTTTCTTGCAGGTGGTGCTAGGCGGGAGTCGAGTCATAGCCTTTTGTTCGATTCACTTATACACTCGAGTCACATTTCACTATGTTATGATTCATTAGTATTTCTTTATGTAAATGGGCCTGCTTGCCAATTATGTGTTTTGGATTATGAATTCGGGACAGCTGGTTGCAGGTTGGAACTTAATTATGTTATGAAACAATGAAGCTTGGAGCTATTATTGGAATTTATGCATGGTATTATTGCTTCCGCACCGCATTTTGAGTATACTTGATTAATTAGTTCAGGGTTAGTTTCCGCCTAGCCAGGTTGTTTTTATTTTGTCACCCGTTCCTTATGAGTCCGGTTCATGCTGGATCATTAATTTCATGTGTGGACTAGACTTATAGTGCGTGGGATGTGGTTGCAAAACCGGGGCTTTCTTGTCTCGTGTCATGTCCAGTATAGGTCGAACGGCTTAGGAACAACGTTTCAACGTGTGCACCGCATTGATCATGAACATTGTTATTGAAATTTGATATGGAAATTTTATTATAAAATGTGTTTAACTTAAATTTTGTTAATTTATGTGTTACATTTTGCATTAATACGTGCTTTTGATGCTAATTATGTGTCATATGCATTTACTAACCGGCATGCTTTCTATTTGAATTGAGTTGTGAATTATAGGATATTATTATAATATTAAACCACGCCCAATTCCTACGATCACAACCACTTGGCACGAGTTCCTCTTTCGAGTGTGGCCGATTTGAAGAAGAGATTTCAAAATTTGGAAGACTTTGGGGTAATTGGTGATTCTTACGAGAAGGGTATAGGTTGAGAGTTCGATCTCAAGAAGGGAATTAAATTTTGGGTGAATATTTGGAATGGATGAAGTAATTGTACGAGGGTGTGATGTTTATATCCACAAAATAAACACATACCTCTCTATACCACAAATAGAGTCGATGAACCGGGCCTGAGATTCTTTTAATCCAAGAAGGAGGTTAAAGAAAAACTTGAAGGTACCAAAGGTTGAAATCCGGGATAGAAGACACGGTATGTGGCAACAATTTATAGGTTCTATTAGAGTCGGTACATACTTGAGGAGATGGTGGTGTGGCGTGTGATGTTTACAATTCACGATATCAACATGCACGCCTACTCTACGAAGATTATATAACTGGATTCAATGGGATCAACCTATTCATGAAAAAAACAAAGGAAAACCTTGAAGGTGTTTTAGTTCGAGGTTCGGACCAACAAAGAGGTGAACACCTTCAAGGGAATTCAAGGTAAAATAGGTTCGTTGGGTGATAACTGTCAAGGATAGCCAAAGAAAGTTTGGAATACCATATGGTTTGGGAATGGCGGGCAATACAACTGATCAAGGAAGAGTTTCCGAATAAGCCAAGTTCTTAGAAGTTAAGTTTGGGAAGAAGGAAAAGAAGAGGGATTGAGATACTTCGGGGTTTTGGAATGAGGCTAGTGTCGATTGGAAGAAAACTGTAGACCGCTCCATTCTCGGGATTATAAGAGGACGACCAAGATATTTTACCCAACAATTAAATCCATTAATTTGACTCGGAATGGAGAAGTGGGAGCACACCGTTTAATACAAAGAATTTGAAGGAAGTTATCATGGGTTCGCACAAGAGGTACAAAGAATTAAAAAAAAAAAGGGAATTTGGAACCGGCTTGGGAGTAATTTAAGTATTGAGATGTTAGGGGTAGAAGTATTTGGGAGTTCATCAAGGCATTCAGGTTTTGGAATTATGGGTGAATGCAAGAAGAATTAACAAAGTTAGAAGACCGTGGGTAAGCAAGAAGTGATCGATGAACTCAAGAACAAAGGATCAAATTGTAAAGCTAAAAGCTTCTCTCTTTGGTGAACGGTATTTGCATTCATGGAACGTGCATCATATATCGTACTAAATTATTTGAATTTTGGTTGTGTACATTTAATTGTAATAATTGTCTAAGTGTGTTACATACTTTAATTGTTGAAAATATGTGACATGCATCGAAGATTCTTACCCGACATGCATAGTTTAGTGTTTGTTTAATAGGAAGTCTTCTTCACCTCATACTACACAGACTATATTAAACAAGAAGAGTTTGGGTTAAGAATGAATCTCTGGATCACGAGATAGACAAGGATGCAATGGAGATTTGGAACATTTGGGGAATTAGTTAACGAAGAATAAGGGAATTGGTCGCTATCCTCACCAATTATTTTAAAGTGAACATGGGCGAAAAGATTATTCAATTCAAGCAAGAGAATTTTGAAGAATTTGAGAATTTTAGTCAAGGAAACGATGGAGTAAGCTCAACAAGCTAAGATAGAAATTTTTAAGGGGGAGAGGATGGCGTAAGAGCAAAGCTTAAATTCAAGTTTGGGATGACGTAGTACTTCTAACGGGAACAACGAAAATGCAAGGATTAACAAGATATGGAACCCTACCAAAGTTAAAAGGAATAATTTGGAAATTTTGGTAATCAAGGAACAATTAAGGCCAAAAAGGATTAAGAGCTTCAAGGAGTTGTTGGAAGGGAATTGACACTTGGGTGGATAAAAGTGCTAGTTCAAGGAATGCTGAGGAATCGTATTGACAAGAAGAAAAGAGATGATCGATGGAAATGAATCAAGGTCACTTAATCTCTAATGATGACCGGGTATGAACTCAATCTCCCAAGAGCAATACGGGGGTTGAGGGTATATTGTGAGTTTTGGGATATCAAGGATTAATGAGGACTTGAAGGAACTATGGAAATGGTGGAGAAATGTTGGGTAAAGGAAAACCCAATGAAATTATCATATGTCGTGATGATGGACACGAGAGTCAATTCAACCAAGCCTTTAAGATGAGATCACTTACCGGTTCGTAAACCGTTTTCCATGATAAACCGGGAACACCACAAGAGTTGGAAATCATAATTCAAACTCATGGAAGAATGACTCAAACAATCGAGGATACCGAATGTGACTCGTTAGGAAAACGAGTTGATTGGATTGAGGTCAAGAGAACATTTAAGGATTTGGAAGGATAAAGTGAAAAAAAAAAAAAGAGGAAAGGAATCGAGACCGAGTTATTTGAAAGATGGGATGGATTGAGGACCGAGCATGTGCATAATGATAAAAAGAAGGAAGTCAAGAAATAACCAACGAGTTAATGCATTGGCACGGGCAATGAGAGCATCATCATCAATTTTATTACAACGGTGAACGGTACACCAAACATTCATAACATATGTATACATGCTATTTCAATTCCAATAATTTTATGATGCTATGCACTTTGATCGTAGTTGTATTAACTGCTTTAGTATGAATGATACTTGATGCATTTGATGTTCCTACCTGTTCCTTGTGTGGTTGTTTATTTAATTTTTGTTTTGGGGTTTTTCCTTTTCGTGTTTGTGAGACGAGGTTCTCTCGCTGTTTGTTTGAGAGATGGGGTTCTCTCATTGTTTGTTTGAGAGACGGGGCTCTCTCATCGTTGTTTACTACTTGTTCAACTTGTTCTAGCAGCAGTTTAGATTTTCGAGTGTTTAGTTCAGGGAGATAAGGCTCGTGGATGATTCGCAAGCTGAGTTTCAATAAACACCGGATTAAGTTCGAGGGTAAGTCTTCTCTACCACGAGTCAAGACCCCTAGTTGCTTGAAGACCTTTTCCGAACTAATTCCTGACAGGGAGTCACGAACCCACGTGGGATGAACACGGAGAAGTTGTGCTTAGAGTCCAGAACTCGAGGCATTGGACCTGAAGACAGGCCTTCTTAAGGGGGAGAGGTTGTAACGCCCCGTGTTTTCGTTCCAGGTACGCTCGCCATACGTGTGAGTTTGAGTGTTAGAATTGTTGGCATGTCTTAGGATTATGTGACTGAGTGACTTTTGTGATTAAGTGTTTAATTGTTATGTGATCTTACTAATATCATTTTATTTCATTTAATTTCTAACATATGCATAATTCATACACTTTCATTTCATAACATATTATTTTCTTATATATATATATATATATATATATATATATATATATATATGTATGTATATCTTTATACTTAAGCTAAATTCCTAAGATTAATATTCTCATTATTTCATATATTTATTCATGAGACATGCAATTATATATATATATACGTGTATAAGTCTTCCTACACTAATACTCACATTCATTATATATGTATATATTATTATAGCACTAAGATAAATTATATAATATAATATACATAATATCTACACTTTTTGACTTTATACATATATATGTTATATCTATAATTATATTACACATACATTGTATATTCATTACATAGCATATGCAAGGCACACAATTACACACACCCTTTCTCTAACACATAAACTACACTCTCATCTTCATCTTCATCTTCATCACATCTTTGATTATAAACAAGAAGAGAAGGAAAGGATCATTCATCAAGAAATATTGACATCATCAAGATCATCATCTCCATCATCTTCACCATCTTCATTCTTTCATTTCAAGGTTGGGTTTTGTTATTTATGAGTTTGTATTGAGTGAATAGTTAGGGCTTTATGATTTGAATGTGTTGCTTGTTTCCTACCATGAATATATGAGCATATATGTGTATATATTTGAAGTTGAGGCTTGAATATCTTGAACTATTGGCTTGTTGGATGGCATGGTTTATATGAGTTTTGTTTGATGAATTTAATTGTCTAAATGATAGATATATGTGTTGTAATTGAAGTATTAGATGTATATTGATGTTATGTGCTAGTTTTGGGTTGCTTAGTTGATGTTGGTTGGTGTTGGGAAGGTTGGGAGTCCATTTCTGAGCCATACCCTATTTTTCCCCTGTTTTTTCGCCCAGCGGCATGCCAAACGCCCGTTTGGCCCCTTAGTTCATTTACCAAATGCCCGTGTGAGGTGCTACTGCATCGACAGACGGTTTCCAAATGCCCATTTCTGCTTTTAGTTCATTTTTCAAACGCCTGTTTCTCCCTCATAAGAACTCAAAATGACCTGATTTGTGAACTATTAGAAACCTCTTGAAGTCTAAAACACTCTCCAATTGGAATCACCTCAATATCATTTCTAGATTGTGAGATATGATCAATTATTTTTGGTGTCGCCTTTTTTCCAGAAATCTGCGTTAACCCAACTTCGGACCTACGCCATTTTGACTCCGCTTTGAACTAGAATTCGAGCCATATATGCTTGGAAAGCTCTAATTGTCTAAGTTCATATCAAACAAACAAAAATCCATTTCAAATTCTAGAACTTAAGATATTCTTGTTTTACCACAGCATGCGTATTTCCAAAAATTGTCCATTTTTGCCAAACTTCGCCAAAACCCCTCATATTGCATTCCTTTCACTTCCTTGGCTCCCGTATGTGACTTATATGAATTATATGCTTGATTAATTGATAATTACACTCTTATTTTACACTCCTTGGTCTTTACTTACTTAAGTTTGATTGTTTGAATCCGTGCTTGATTTATGAATTGAATTTGTTTGAGTAATTTAGCATACGAACACGATCACACCATTCCATGACATTCTTATGCTTCATTACATATTAAATTATGTTATGAGATGATACTCCACTTCATAAGCATTTATGTGCATCCTATTTGGTATCATATCGAGTCTTTTCTCACGAGTAAATGCCTTCACTTGTACAGTTCTTCTCCATGGTGGAGACTTCCGGATCGAATAGGCACCCGTATTAATCATTTTTCTTGTCTCAGGTTATTCCAGGTGAGGGTGTTTTCGTTCTAGTTACGTACTGATCCCTACAACCTTTATGTGTTAAGTTTAGGCCAAAAACCATATGTGTATATATATATATATATATATATATATATATATATATATATATATATCTCGTTTTCAACGTAAAGTCATCGAGTAAATTCTAATCGAGTAAACCTTTTCTCAAGGATTATGAAATGAATTATCATTATTATTATTATGATCATGATTTGAAATGTTTTGGCGAGATTATGCACATGTATTGGGCCCGGGGAAATGTGTGAATGGAGACCGGTTCGACATCGGGCCGACGTATAGCTAAGCCATTGCACAAAGTACCCATTGAGAATCTCTCACGCGACCGTGTAGTGTGGAAGGTGAGTTATTTTTGAGCCGATGGTTAATCCATCGAAGGAGCGGGTAGGAGTCATGAGCCCCCATCTCGATATTATTATTATGGGATGGTTCGGGAATGCGGAACCGACCATCATATGGAGGGAGAAGGTTGGAAATGTTTTCATGATTATGATATGCACTTGGTTATTAATGTTTTACACCGTGCGGGAAGGCCGGGACACGGATTGCCCAAACGATCAAGTCTCATGTTATATGCTCGCATGTATTATTAAGTATTATATGATCACATATTCAAAGTATTAAATCATGTTCATTGTACACGGTCGGAGTTTGGTTGGAGATAACGCACGCTCACTCGCCGAGCCATAATAATTATTCATGCATTACGAACTTAATGATTTTTAATATGGATTAGTCGTAAAGATCGAGCATTGGTAAAAATGATTTCATGCCCTTCGTGGGCATAAAACCTTGCTCGGGATTTATGACTTGCATGTGCTTGTTTTTATATATACGTACAGCTCCTACTCACTCAGTCTTCTAGAGACTGATCCCTCTTTTCCACTCCTCCAGTTTCTTGCAGGTGGTGCTAGGTGGGAGTCGAGTCATACCCTTTTATTCGATTCACTTGTACACTCGAGTCACATTTCACTATGTTATGATTCATTAGTATTTTTTTATGTAAATGGGCCTGTGTGCCAATTATGTATTTTGGATTATGAATTCGGGACAGGTTGCAGGTTGGAACTTAATTATGTTATGAAACGTTTAAGCTAGGAGCTATTATTGGAATTTATGCATGGTATTATTGCTTCCGCACCGCATTTTGAGTATACTTGATTAATTGGTTCAAGGTTAGTTTCCGCCTAGCCAGGTTGTTTTTATTTTGTCACCCGTTCGCTATGAGTCCGTTTCATGCTGGATCATTAATTTCATGTGTGGACTAGACTTATAGTGCGGGGGATGTGGTGCCTATTGTCCCGGGTGCTACAGTCGGGATCCTAACCGGTCTCGATACCAATTCTGTTAAATGTTTTCTAGGGGTAAAGGTTGGAGACTGCCTAGCTTGCGGGCAAATTCTGTTTTAAAGACTGGTTCATACTTTCAGAAAATGTACCCTATACCCTATTCGCTTTTGTAAAAGTATGTATGACCCAGAACCTCTAATGTGTGTGCATGTGTGTGCTTGCTTGGAAATCTTGTTTTAAAGTAATGCTTTGAAGTAAGGTTCTGAATCAAAGTTTTAAAGAAAAAGCTCTAAAATTCAGTTTTAAAGTGCAATTTGAAGTAAACCTTTTCTGAAAGTCCTAAAGCTTTCAAGTACTTATTTTGTTTCAAAAGTCATGCCTCACTTAGTCCTTTTGACTAATACCTCTACCCTGTTTTCTGACCTCATGGTTTCAGGTTCAGTGATCGCTGGGTGGCTGGTATCTTGAAGTATAGGAAATTTTTTGTTGTACTCTTATGGCCAGGTTCTTTTGAACCATCTTGGACACCACCCTCTTGATGATTGTAACGCCCCGTATCTTCGATTTAGGTACACATGCGACACGTGTGAGTTGAGTGTTAGAAATAGTAAGCATGCTTTAAGAATTATGTGTTTATTTGAATTATGTGGATTAATTACCTAATTGTTTTTTTTAATTGTATTTCCATTCCATTTCATTTCATATTCAACATATGCGTAATTCATACATTCATTTCATAACATATTTTATATATATACGCTTATAGATATATATATATATATATATACTTAAACTAATTTCTTAAGAATAATATTTTCATTCACTTCATGCAATATTCATGAAATATACAATTTCATATGTAATATATATATATGCATACATGCATTATATATATATATATATATATATAAACACTAAGAGAATTATATACATATTATATACACAATATCTCTACTTTATTACCGTTATACATATATATTATATATCTATAATTATATTACATTACATACTATATACATTATATCTTATATGCAAGAACACACACAAACACACACAAAATCCCTACAACATCATTTACACACACTCCCATCGCACACACTTTGCTCATCAAGTAAGAAGAGGAAGATAGGAAGGATCTTTTATCAAGAATCATAAGAAACATCAAGAACATCATCTTCATCATTATTATCTCACCATTTCTTCTCTTCTATAACAAGGTTTGTTGATTCATAATTGTTATATGAGATGAATAGATAGGGTTGGATGATATAGTTGATTTTCTTGACCTTTGAGCATTCTCATGACGTATAATTATCATCATCCCATATCATAAGCATGCCGTTCGTCGATTATTTGGTTCATTCATTTAGAGTCTTATGTACCCTCGTGTTTCTCGCACAGAGCTCGATCCGGTCGAGGAGCAGGGTCCATAGGCTTCTCGTATCCTTTCTCTTTTGGTCAAGGTGAGGTTTTACTTTGTTTATTTTTGAACCTTAATTCCTTGTGTGATCTTTTAAGCCAAAATATATTAATATCGGTATACTTTCGAAAAGGATTTTGTTCAAAGGATTTTCAAAGGGTTTCATGAAAATGTTTTAGCGAGAATCACGCACACGTTATGGGGGCCCGGGGAAATGTGTGAATGGAGACCGGTACGATAACGGGTCGTCTGATAAGCCATTGCATATAGCACCCTTTGAGAGTATCTCATGCGACCGTATAGTGTGGGAAGTGGGATACTCTTGAGCCGGTGGTTAACCCATCGAAGGAGCGGGTAGGAGTCATGATCCCCTATCTCGATATTGTCTCATGAGATGGTTAGGGCCTTGCAAACCCTTCCATCACCCCGGAGGAAGAAGGATGGAAAATTATGTTTTCTCACGATATGATTATGAATATGATTATGATTATGATATGGCTATTTATGCATGGACGCCTAAGTTATGTTTTAAATCACACACTATGAGAGTAAGGTTGGAGAATTGCCCACTCGCCGAGCCACGTAAATTATGTTTCTTCGAGTAATAATTTGATATCCGTAATTCCGAGCATTGCCTTTCTTATACTACCCATTTGGGATTTTTCTAACACTTTACTCGGGATTATGGATTGCATGTGCATGTGATATATGTATTAAGCCCCTCACCCAGTCTTAGGACTGACACCCACGTTTTTAGACTTTTGCAGGTTGTGGTAGGCGGGGACTTGGGAGTCTTTTGTAATAGTTCCTTGAGTCCTAGCTTTTCTTACTTTTAGCATACATACTCGTGTTTTGTTATGAATTATTTTATCTTGGATTGTTAATGTAATTATGGTAGCCGGGATGGCTTATGATTGTATAACCTAAATATATGTTAAGTATGTTTATATGCTTCCGCTTTATATTATCGCATCGTTGGTTTTAATTGGTTAAGGGTTAGCCCCGCTTAGCTAGGTTTTGTTTTTATTTGTCACCCGTTCGCCACGTGTTTGATTTGTGTATGGAAATTAATTTTATGCACGGATTGAACTAGTGGTGCGAGGGATGTGACACCCTACGATGCGGGTTGTTACAATGATAATGTAGCGTTCAATTAGGTATTTATCGATCTAACCTCCGGTGTCCTTTGTTACTTGTTTTCAGTAGTTATATTTTTCCTTGACACTTTATCGAAATATCTCTTTCGATAGTTGGTTACTAGCCTCTTGTGTCTCCTGATTTACGTTTTGAAAGTTTTAAATTTCTCATATTTCTGCTGCAATGTTCCCTTCTAGTACTCTGATCTTGTAAAGTTTTATCCGTTTGCCGGTGTGCTTCTTGGGTGCTAGGTCTCCTAGCCACTTAAGGGGTACAACGGTGCGGGGTTGTGGCCCCTTCGGGGTGCTACAGCTAAGGTGCTATTAGAGCCGCAGGTTGCAGAAATCTGGGGTTCATAGAGTTTCACAAGTATTCTCGTGTCTTTAGTGCTTAAATTGTGATTGAACACTGTTTGGGGCGGCTGACCAACATGTGATTTGTTACAATTGTAGTACTTAAACCCTTTTTCAATCGTGTTAACCGTCTAGTTTTATCAACATCAAAACTCTTGAGTTCTATTGAGTCTTTCAGTACTTTTGGAAAACCATTCGCTCGTTAGAGGTTACGATTTTTGAATTTTTACCTCCTTCATCGTCTTACTTGTGTATCGAACTTGTGGAAATTTCCTATTTATACTTTCAGCCCGATCGTGCTTTAAGTCCTAGAGTCACTTCAAGATACCGACAAGGACCATATATAATGTGTTTTATGTGCTAATTGGATACTGATTACTTGAATACTGAACATTGATGACTTGTTGTTCCCTGTATTGACAAGTACTAGCTAATTGATAATTGGTGATCTCTGATATATAATTGTTACTTGAATATTGCTGATTGAATAATGGATGCTGATTGGCTTTGGTTCTCCACTTTGATATGTATTTGATATTTGTTAATAAGTGCTCTGTGACATGTATACGTGTTTCATGAATATTGCCTCTTTGACATGCTGTGCACCATTTCTAACCCAAATGAATATTATACTTGCTTTGGAATGAAGAGGGAACTCAAATTTCGCTAATATGGCAAGAAGTATGGTACGCACTTTTAACACGTCAGTTAAGGTTCTATAACTCTGGCGCCATGCATTCATTGTATCAAAGTTATATCTGGGCATACTTGTTCATAATTGAGTACTTGGTCATGCAAACATCACATTAAATCTCTTTTGAGATTTGCTTTGTTGCACAAATGGTATATAAACGCATAACTTTATCGGAGGTTAATCGCTGCTACTCGTCGAATTCTGTCAGGCTACTGGAATCAGATATGGGATCATCCAAGGAAAGGATAAAGGTTCTCCTGTGTATTTTTGGAGCTAAAAAAGTGTCCAAGATCAAGGAAATTAAATTAGCTTCAAAACGGTTACTCACGGGTCAAAATCGGACGTACGGTTTAAAAGTTATAAGCTTCGGAATATAGGATTTTGCTAAATTTCGAAAATTGATTTAATTATGAAATAAATACTTAGAGTATGATTTGAAGGTCCAAAAGTTCTTCAAAAATGTAGATAAAATTGAGGAACATTATGGCGATAATATCAACGGTTAAATCATCCTATCGAAGGAAATATTTTCTACCGTCGGAAATTTTTATTTGAAAATAAATTCTTAAATTGCTCTGGACATATAAACGAAACCTCAAAGCATTAAAAATAGAACTGAAAAATTCCAAGGAATTAAGTATAGGTTCTTTAGAGTCTCTCGAATAAAACGGTGTAGTGCTGGTTCGGAAATAAATAGCGGTTTTAGGGTTTCGGTGCCATTTACCCCCTCCCCCCCCCCCCCCCCAAACATCACATAATGTCACAAAAGAACACTTAGTTCATGTAGAGATGCAATGCATGAAGCATTTTAAGGATGGGACAAGATATATAAACGCATTCTGATTATCCTTGGTTTACCGTTTCCAGCTAGGCCCTGATATGGGTTGTCACAATCTTCCCCCCTTAAAAAGGAATCTATCCTCAGATTCCACAACCGTTCCAGGGACAACTTCGGGTGACATTCTTGCATCTTTTCTTCGATTCCCATTTTACTTTCCAAATGTTGTGTCTTTTCTCAGGGTTTTTATTAAGAGATTTCCCAATTTCTCAAACTAGATTAGTTTATTTCCAAAAATCTTATCTGGATTAGACCATCGGTTGAACTTGATCCTCATTGCACTTCCTTCATTACCAAAACTTGGAACGACGCCGCAAGGTACCCGAGAGTCTAATGCACATACCTTCATCATGTTCTCTAGACTCTTTATCATCCTTAGTGTCTATCCATCTGTTTGAGGGTTTTGTTGTTGTGATAAAGTCTAAGTTTGTTCCCATAACTTTTGAATGGTCTGCCAAAATTGTGATGTAAACTTTGGATCTCTATCAGCCACTATATTAGCCGGTGCTCCATGAGATCTCACAATCTCCTCTTGATACCGTTTTACCAAAGAGTTATCCTTATTCGCTACCTTAACTGGTAAGAAATGTGCTGATTTAATCAATCTATATGCTATGGCCTATATACTGTTCAGTCCTCCTCCATCTTTTCGCCACCCTCGCCCGTTTTACTAAAATCCGACCCCCTTTCTTATCCGAATTGATCCATTTTTAAACCCTTATGACCCTTATTCAATACCCTATCTCTCCCTCAGCCTCTCATTCGGACCAAACCAAGAGGAAAGAAAGAAAGGATCAGAAACGAGAGAGGAAGAGAAGAAGAAGAGGACAAAGGGCTACCACTGTTCACCAAGTCGTATTTTGAGCTCATTCGACCTCTGTTCTTTGTCAAATCTGGGAGGTAAGATCATAAGTTGTTTCTCCATCTCCTTTTCTTTCTTTTAAGTCCTATTTTGTTAATTTTCATGAAGAATAGAGGATGTTATGATCATCCACATGAATAGTCAGGTCATTTGACATTTTTGATATATGATCTATATGGCTTGCTTGCTTCATTTATATGCATGACTTTTGTGGAATTTTCATGAAATTTGAATCTCCATAGCTGAAACTCCAGGAAAGCTTGAAGAATGAGTTTGAATCCCCCTTTTGCTTCCTTGCCTTTGCCGTGAACTTTTGGTGTGTTGTGCGTGTGTTTTTCTATTGATTGCTGCTGTTTTTTTTTTTTTTTTGTTGATTTAGGTTGCTGGTTCGTGCCCTTGTTGTTGTTGCTGCTGCTGCTACACCTTGGAGATGAAGAACAGGGGCTGACAATAGAATTTTCAGCACCCTGCGCGGAGTGACGGCCGTCACGACATTTAGGCTTTTTGGAGGTCACGCCCATGACCTTCCACAGTTTTGCTCGTTCCTCTGGTGATGGGGGTCACCACTTTTGTATTGAAGTTTGGTGACATCCGTCACCCCTTGCCTTTCGTGGTGGTTTTGTGCGTTGTGTTCTTTACGTTCCCAGTTTCATTTCGTTGTTCGTTTCTTACTTTGTTTTCGATTTTGTTTATTTACTTCCACCCCAATTATGATCCCAACATGTTAATATGTTAGTATATGATATTTTTTTAATTTATTTTTAGTTTATGGTTTTGCTTATTAAGTGTAAACGTGACTTGACTTCATGAACGTTTAAATCACACGTTTGATAATTCCTTGCATCTTTCGCCCCTCTTATGTATTTTAAACTCTTGAATGCTTATGATATGTTACAATATGATGTATTATGAACATTATGCTAAATTTTTGGATTTATTTGACATGAATTATGTGGGTTATGATTTGATATGGCTTAATATGACTTAAGTGCTTCATTATTGCATCTCTTACGCATCATTTGCATTCATATGCATTTGTCGAGTGTCTAATTGGTTCATATTGAATCTAAGTATGTCTTTTGTCCTTTATTTTGTTTAGAGGTTCGTTCCGAGGGTAACGAGGTGGTCCTTTTAGTGTGCTTTGGTTTGCTTCTGTTCGGTTGGTTCGACAAGGTGAGGTTTCTTTCTTTTAGTTAATACGACCTATAACCCTACGTTAATTTTAAAGCCTGCATGCGACTTGAGTATATATATATATACGTGTTTGATATATATTTTGTAGGAATTGGCCCGTTTGTTATGAAACATTGAAAAACGCTTTTATGTATACGTAAGTTATATTTTCATTTATTTATTTTGAAAAAAAGGTTGGTGTGTGTTTTAAAACTTGCGAGTTATGACTTTGAAAAATAAGTCTGATTTTGAAAATTTATTAACCTATGAACCTATGAACTGTGAACTGGGCCCCAGAGATTTGTACAAAGGAGCCCCGGGATGGTGTTGGGCCGTCGGGTCACTCCCAAGTATGGTCTCCAGACTTAGGATCAGCCCGAGACCCACTAGGAGGTTAGTGGGGGGATGGAATCCTTGGGCGTGAGTGTCATGAAACTCACAACCCTGACATATTAGTGCAGATGGTTAGGGTGTGCATAAACCTTCCATCACCCGGAGAAGAGGTATGTTTGTGTGACTTTTTTTTCGTTTGAATTTCAATTATCTTTATGAATTTTGAACGAAGTTAGGTGGTCTGAAACTCGTACTCGGCGAGTTGTGTGTTTTTTATTATGAAAATTGTTCGTGAAATGAGAGTGGATCCTAATTTTTAAAAATTGGCGATTTTAGCCTTCGCCTTAACTCTCTTCTATATATCTAATATCACGGACTAAAATATTTTAGGTTGCAAAAACCACGGCCCGGTTCATGAGCTTATATGACTTTGAATATGCTCTACTTTATGTATATGTACGCGTGAGTGTGTTAGCCCCCTCACCAGTCTTTAGGACTAACCCCTCTTCGTTGGCTTCTTTTTCCCCTTTTGTTTCTTTGAGTTTGCAGGTGCAGGTGTTGGTTCATGCTAGGTAGCAGTCTTTTGTTTAAGTTGTTCGAGTCCGTTAGTGGAGTCTTTTGCATCTCTTGCATCTTTACCTTTCTGTTTTAGTATATGTAAAATTATGCATAAGATATGGTTTAGAATGTGAAATTTGGAACTTGTATGATTTATTTGGCCCGGGGTGGGCATAATATATATTTCTTGATTTCTTCGGAGCATGTATGTTGCATTTATTGAATCCTGGTGCTTCCGCATTTGATTTTAATTTTGATTTATTTTGTGTACTCCGAATTAGGGTCCAGACCGCCTAGCTTAGGTGTGATTTTGTTTGTCACCCGTTCGTCATGGCTTGATACGTGTGCGGAGTCTCTATTTCGTTACACGTGTCGGGTTATAGTGCGGGGGATGTAGTGCTCTGCGCTACGGGGTGCTATATCTAATGTGGTATCAGAGCTCTTGGTTGTAAAACCGGAGATCTAGAGTCGTGTCATGTTTGTCTAGGTCGTTCGGCTTAGGATTATATGTTTGCTTACGTTCAGTATCTCATTTACGTGACTTATTTGTTATTATTTATGTTAATTGTGCACATGAACATGTATCAAACCCCGCATGCATTGATATTTCCATGGAATTGTATTCTATTTCAGGATGTTCTCTCAATATCCACGAGCATCACCGGGAAATGACAAGGAAACAAATGCTTTCAGTCTACAAGAAGTTTAGAGAATTTTGGCCCTCCGAAGTGAATTGAAGGTGATGATGTCATTGTAAAGAAGGGAATGTTCGACATGGTATGGTTTTGGAAGAATTTTGGGGATATTCGAACAAAAGGAAAGTTAAATTCAATATCAAGCTTCAAAGTATTACAAGAAAAAGTGAAGTATACTCCTCATTCAAATCCAAGGTTGATCTTTGAAGTAATTCAATAAACGATATCAAGATTTAAAGAGTACGGGGAGGAATTTCATTTTAGATTTTACTGCAAGTACATCCCTCCAAGTTTAATCATGAGAGGCTTCAAGAAATTCCTAGATCTCGAGCGATGTTTGAAGGAGGGGGAGGATTTTCTATTGAAAGTTGAGGGATCAAATGTCGATGAAGATTGCCTTAAAGTTTGAAGTTATACACAATGGCTGTGGCACCCCGACCCGAGGCCTCCGTAGGCCCACGGATCCGGGCGTCAGGTGATACCAATCACTCCTCAAAACCTGTGTAAACACTAATATAAAAGTCATATCTGATTTACGAATATACTACACTAAGGATATTCAAAGTTAACATACTTATCTAAGTTCAAAAGTGTAATAATACTATTCGTCACTATAGGCCGACTAACTCACCTCAACCAGCATATTTGTACTTGAAATTTAGTCGCTATCATATTCAAACCAGAGAGCATAAGGTTTCTCCTAGCTCAATTTTCCTGTCCCGCATTGCGTCCTCTATTCATATATTCTGGAGAACAAAACGAAATCGAGGGAAATATAGGGTGAGTCAAATGACTCAGTGGGAATTATCACAATAATCAGGAACAGAAAGATAGCAGAGCACATCAGAAGAATAATGAACAGAAAGGTAGCAGAGCACATCAAAAGAATAATGAATAGAAAGGTAGCAGAGCACATCAAAAGAATAAAGGTAACAACTGTAACAGAAATGAAGAACAGGATAATCAGATAATGTTCACTGAGGGTCAAGTGTTATAGGTCCCGCCTTGTATCGCCTTCCCAGATGATTAGTCCAGGCAGTAGTCAGTGGCAGTGGACAGAACAGAGACCAGCGACGCACGCATGGTCATTCCCAGGGAGCGACCCTAGGAATTAACGAACTTTGGGGTCCCCACAGTCGTTATTCTACTTCCAATCGGTTTACAGAATCAGTTACAGAATCAGGCTTAGGTAGGTTAGGGTAGGCTTACAGCTCAAAAAAACGGCTATCAATCAGAAGCTCAGAACACAAGGCAGTGAACATACCTTAAGCAGTACGGTAACAATTCAATGAATAGATCAGCAGACAGTAACAAATTAGCAATCAGTTCAGAAGATAGTTCAAAGAATAGATTAGTGAACAACTCAAAAGGTAATTCAGACAATTTAAGAAGCAATGCGAAAGATAAGCCAAGGAACCATTCAAGAATAATGAAACAGATAGGATAATCGAAGCTAAGAGAAAGAAGTCATGGTACGAGGAATGTGTTTTGTCTCCAGCAAGAAGGGGTTATTCCCACCTGTCAGTCAGGGCTGTTGAGCTTCGTAGTCTGTTTGCTGCTGCTCTAAATTACCTGACAAGAATAAGGTAATTGGCTAAGCTCATATTCTATTGTTCGTGGTTAATAATTTCCAAATACTAGTTTCCCTAATATATCGACATCAATTAGTTAATATTGGCGGGTTTAATAATAAATCTATTTATTACTAACTCATTCTCAACGCAATCAATAATTCGTTTAATAAACAATTACATAAAATTCTCGTGTATATTTATCAACAATTATATAAGTTCTGATAGATATTTACACATATTACCAATTATTACTTAGTCCTTGAAATAGTTTAAATGGTTCAATAGATTCCAATTTGTGGGGCCCATGTCAAAGTCAACGTCAAAATAGATTCCAATTAAAGGTTAAATTTTTAATTACTCTTTACAGTTAGTTAATTACATTCATTATTATTACTGTAACTATTTCAACATCAATGTAATGTAGCTGATGTGGTTATTAATATTATTATCATTCTACGATTATAATTATAATTATTATAATTATAATTATAATTTTCAAGACTAATCCCGTGATACCAAATCCGTACCATTGATTAATAGTTTATTGTTGCTGTACTAATTTAACAATAAAAGTCAAAGTTTAATTAATTCTTATAATATAATCATAACTATAACCATTAATATTTTTCTATTAATAATCATGATTACCGAATTCAATTCACGTCAATGTCAAGAGTTCCTGTTACAGTTGTTGTTGTTGTTGTTGTTATTATTATTATTTGGTTTTAACAGAATTAAGTCCCAATTGCATTAACCGTCTACCGAAATATCAATATTATCGTACGGATAGGTTCAAGAAGTCATAAATAATTTTCTAGTATTTTTCCGGCGAGTAGCCGCTGCCGGACCACCGTCGGACCGCTACCTTACCTCACCGGAAAATTTCCCAAAAATAACCAAAACGATCATCTTTTTACGCTCGTCAATAAATTTCAGTTAATTTCAAAAAATTAATTCAGATTAGGGAGTAATTCAAGAATCCCCTTTTTAATCCTAACACTAAACCCTAAAATTTCAATTTCAAATTAAACGTGAATTAACCGGAATTAATCTAAACCGATTGCAGGTAGGTATTGCCCAAATCAAACCCCTTTAAACCCACCTTTAATATGTCGGAAAGTCACCGGAAAAAGCTTAGCTCCGTCTACCGTTGCTGCTTTACCGTTTAAACCATCACCACTTCGATTTTCAACGATCAGCCACCGGTTACCGGCTCACCTCACCAAACTCTTCAAAAGGCCTAAGGTTGTAAGTTATTTCTCCGATCAAGGGTTGCAATTAGCGCACCCTTGGTTCCGTATGTGATATTTTGAGTTCGGGATCTCGGATTTGAGTTCCGTTAACTTTGTTGAAATCGTATCGAAGATTCGAGTTTAATAAAGTTAGCCTTATATTTTTTCGAAATGATTTGAACCTCGGAAATCTAACCGAAAATTGAAACGACATCAAAACAACCACATTTCATTAAAATGGCCCTAACTCTTTCAATTCTTAACCAAATTAACCATGGTTGGAGTCCTTGTAACCATAGTTCAACCCTCTTTCATCCCTTAACCACCCCAGCTCAAACCAACCCTCACACAAGCAAAGAAATTCAGCCGAAGCTCCTGCATTCCAGTTTCCCTTCACTGTGCCAATTCTTGAGATTTTGGAGCTCAAATCTCTATCAACTTTCATCCAGTCAACAAGGCGAGTTAGGATTATGTTATACATGCATCTCTGGTTATTTTGATCCTTTCATCCCTAATTCTAAGTCAGATTTCATGGAGTTTTGAGGATTCAAGTGAATAGTTAGGTTATGGGGTCTTTTGATGATTTCTTGATTTCCTTTGAGCTATGACTTGTTTCGGTGCTACATATATGACTCTTTTACACATTTATGACTGAGTATGCTTGTATTGATTGGTGGTTAAGGATTGGTTGAGATATCATTAATCAGATTGTTATGTGTTGAATGAACTTTCAACTGAAATTTTCTCTTCTTCATGTCTTGAACTGCTGCCAGCTTTTGTGACTTATTTTGATGTCATTTGCTGCCTCTTTTTATCTTATTTGATGATGGAGTGATGGTTGATTGATCTTGGAAAGCCTTGCTCTGTTTTTCTTCATGAGAACTACTATCATTTTTCTTGTTGATTGCTGCATGTTGTGAGGTTGTTTTCAGGCCTATTTGTTGAGCATTTGTAGCCTTTTCTTCCCTTGAAATGTTGACAAGAGTTGGTTGTAGTTTTGAGCTTGTTTAGCCTAGTTCGAACCTCCCTTTTTCCTCCCCTATTTTCGTCGCTGCCTGTTGTTGCTGTCTGTGCTGCTGTAACACTCTCCTCGGGCGGGGAGAGTTTGTTCTTGGGGAGTACCCGGCCGGGTACTCCTATTGCAGAAACTTTCTGTATCGTCTACCTTGCTGGGGAGTTTGGGGCTGGAATAACTACCCGGGCGGGTAGCTGCTGCTTGCTGCTTTGGTTTCTTTTCTTCTTCCCCTGTTGCTTCTTTCTTTTTCTTTCTTCTCTTGCAGTGTCTTTCCTTTCTTGTGTTGCTGCGTGTGTGTGTCTGTTTAGTTAAGAGTTTTGCTGCTGCTGTTCTTCCATGGTTTCAGTATCTGTGCGTATGTATATATATATATAGTAGATTGTGTGTGCATGAAAGGAAATGGAAGGAATTTATTAAGTGATTCCATGCATGAGTTTTGTGTGTGTATGCTGTGCATGCATGGGTGTGTGCGTGAACAGTTTGTATATTGTGTGTGCATGAAAATGTAATATATATATATATATATATTATATATTATATATTTTAAGTATGATTTGATTTATTTTAATTCTAGAACTTAATTGATATCTATTTCACGTATTTAATTTACTGATTTTTGCGTGAACATTTTATTTATCTTATTTCTAATTGTAAACATGAATATTACGTGTTGTGATTATTATATGAATTCTTAGATTAAATTGATATGAAATGTGAATTTATGGATTTGAATGAACATGAATGAATGAACGAGTGGCTTATTTCTATGCCTTAAATTCCTTAATAGTGCACATGAACATTTTCTTGACATAATTTCATCTTTTATACATCCATGTCATATTCATTTCATTGCCGTGTGTCATATATGGCTATTTAGAGTCTCATACCTTCTCTTTTGCATAGATTCGGGGTTTGGTCGAAAATGAGGGCTAGCATTGAGACGCTTGTGCCTTTTTTTCGCTTTTAAAAGGTGGGTTTCTCTTCTAATAGATATGACAACCCAATATATCCCTTATGTGTAAGATTTAAGCCAAATTAATATATATATATATATATAAATCGAGTCATTTTGGGTAAATGATTTCAAACGTATGATTCTTTTTATTTATGAAACCCTACCTTATGATTTTGGCGAAACATGATTATGATTGCACGGGCCCCGGGACTTAGTACATGTGGCTAATCGAGGAGGCAAGGGTTGACGGGGATCCCATATACTAGTCCCAACCAAACTACGGTGATACCGGCCCTCGCTAGGAGGTTTAGCGAGGAATGGGAGCTGAGTGCCCTTGGGGGATTCATGTACCCCCATTGGCCTATGTATGAGCCGGTGGTCGGGTCTTGCAAGCCCGTCTACCCCCCGGAGGAAGAAGGTGTATATGAATGATAATGATCATGATATGTATGAGCACAAAAGATTTATGTGTGATAATGAATAATTAATGTTATGATTACACGAGGTGTTGGTTGGAGATTGTGCACGCCCACTCGTCGGGCCATAAAGCCTTATGAACAATTATGAACGAATATGAATGTAGTAATCCCGTTGATGTTTTTCTTGGTTTTGCCACTTGGTAAATTCTTATCAAACTTCACACGGGATTAGGGTTTGCATGAATGTGTTTAATTTCTACGATATTATATCTTATGCCCCGTTTTATACCCACCAGTCTCTTTTAGACTGAACCCGGTTTGTTTTCAGTTGTTTTGTGTAGGTATAGGAGTGCTAGGCGGGAATACAAGTCGTCGAGGTCTTGCATTATTGTTTAGCACTTGTTTTCAGTATCATACACTCATACTCTTATTCCTATTTTGTATATGCTCATGATATGGAGCATTATGATTTTGTAGGCCGTGTGGCCTTGGATACTTGAATGATTTCGTTTATCTATTTTGGAGCTTGGTGGCTCATTGTATATAATATATGTTGATCTTGCTTCCGCATTTTATTATCGCCATGGATTTGGCACATGTATGGACTCCCATTTCATATACGTGTCGGGTCTCGGTACGGGGGATGTGGTGCCTTGCGCTCGGGTGCTACATCCTTATGTGGTATCAGAGCCTAGGGTTGCAAAACCCGGGTTCTCGTGTTGTGTTGAGTCAGTTAAGTCGTTCGGCTCTAGGAATAACTTATCAATGTGTTGTATATGCATTCTTTACGTGTTTATGTGCTATAAATTTCGAATTTTGATTGAATTAATTGCACTTGCATGCATGGACTAAAGATAGCATGCATTTCAGTGTTTCTTGGACAGGATGCCACCACGTAGACACCGTGAGAGGTCTCCAGGATGACGCCGTCATCATGATCGATCTCCTACACCACAACCACAAGCGCCTCCAATGGACATGGGGAATTTCGTGGAAGCAGTTTTTAATTATGTCGAGCGTAGGAGGGCTCAAGCTCCCCCACCACAACAAGCAGAACAACCGGCTCCTCCACCAAACAATAATAATAGGGATCCTCATGGGGTGTTTCAGAGCTATAACCCCCCTCAGTTTTCCGGTTCCGTTGACGATGCAGTCTCGGAGGGTTGGTTGATTCGATTGGAGAGGATTTTTGGAGTCCGACAGTTTACTACGCAAGAAAATGCCCAATTTGCCATATTCCAACTAGATGGCGATGCGTATGAGTGGTGGGAAAGAACAAGAGAGAAATTTGAAGTGGATGGAGAGGAAGTTACATGGGAGGTCTTCAAGAGGGAATTTCGAGAATGTTTTGAACCGGAAGTGGTAAGGGAAATGAAGGAGCAGGAGTTTATGGACTTAAAGCAGGGTGCGAGGACGGTGACTCAATATCTTACCGTATTTAACAAGCTTGGAAAATATGCCCCTCATGTCACCCGAGACAAGAAGAGAAAATCAAGGAAATTTATTGTGGGATTAAGACAGGACTTGAGACATGGCCAGGAGGGTCACAACTTTGTCTCCTTCGTGGACACGGTGCAAAGGGCTTTGGAACAAGAGAAAGAATTCAAGAAGAAGGATCCGGTCTTTAGAACAACAATGGGAAGAGGTTCCGGATCAAATTCGGGAAAGAGACCGATGGTTCCAGTTGCTCCCCTACCTAAGGGTCCTTTTAAGAAGCCTCGGTATGGAGGACAAGCTTCTCAGACTGCACCGACTCGACCAAAGGCCCTACCCATGGCACCGGCATCTACCACATCACGCCAGGACGTACCTCCATGTACTTATTACGGGGGACTGACCCATACCTACAACAATTGTCAAAGAAGGTTGAATTTGTGTCTCATATATGGAAAAGCCGACCATATGGCGGATACTTGTCCTGATAAGAACCCCGGATTTCAAAAAGGAGTTCAGAGGCCAATGATCCAGACACGTGTTTATGCCCTCGAGGGTGAGGAGCAAGATGCAGAGATTGATCCTACCACTGTGGTGGAAGGTACTCTATGCATACATAATATGAACATTCATGCACTTTTTGATCTGGGTGCCACGCATTCCTTTATATCTCGTGATTTAGTTGCCATTCTATGCTTGTCTGTTATCTGTTTATCTTCTTGTTACTTGGTGAGTTTGCCACTTGGTGGAAGTCTTCAGACAGATCAGTTGGTTCGGGAGTGTTCAGTTTTGATTGAAAGAAAGGAATATCCGGTTGATTTAATTGTTATGCCTATGAAGAGGTATGGGGTTATTTTGGGTATGGACTGGTTGTTGAGGCATCATGCCAATGTTGATTGTTTTGCGAAGAAGGTGATTTTGGGCGATGAATTGGTGATTGGTAGTGGATCAAGATCAGTACCTCTCTTGTCTTACATGGAAGCTCATAAGTTGATGAGAGAAGGAGCAACGGGATTTATTGCTTATCTTCTCAATAGGCCGAAAGATCAAGTCAAGTTGGAGGATACCGTGGTTGTTAAGCATTTTCCCAATGTGTTTCCGGAGAATTTCAGTTCTTTACCACTAGACCGTGAGATTGAATTTGTTATCGACTTATATTCGGGATCCAAACCATATTCTAAGACTCCGTACAGAATGGCACCGACCGAGTTAAAGGAATTAAAGATTCAATTAGAGGGATTGCTTAAAGTTGGATATATTCGGTCAAGTTCATCACCTTGGGGTGCTCCGGTTCTTTTCGTTAAGAAGAAAGATGGAACCTTAAGATTGTGTATAGATTACCGGGAGCTTAATCGAATGACCATAAAGAACAAGTATCCTTTGCCCCATATTGAGGATTTATTCGACATGCTACAAGGTTCGGGGGTATATTCGAAATTGGACTTGAGACAAGGATATTATCAATTGATGATCCGGGAAGAGGATATTCCAAAGACAGGATTTAATACCCGGTATAGGCATTATGAGTTCGTAGTGATGGCTTTTGGACTGACTAATGCTCCGGCTGGTTTTATGGATATGATGCATCGGATTTTTCGGCCCTATTTGGATAAATTTGCGGTAATATTTATTGATGACATCTTGGTTTATTCGAGAACTCCAGAAGATCATGCTAGGCATCTCAGAATTGTGTTGGACACCTTGAGGGAACATCTGTTATATGCTAAGTTTAGCAAATGCGAGTTTTGGATTGATCGGGTAGCATTTCTGGGCCATATTATCTCAAGGAAAGGTTTGGAAGTAGATCCTTCTAAGATTGAGACGGTTATTCAGTGGCAAAGCCCGAAAAATGCTTCAGAAGTGCGGAGTTTCTTGGGTTTGGCAGGCTATTATCGGAGATTCGTATAGGATTTCTCGAAGATTGCCGCTCCTTTAACCCAATTGACTAAGAAAACGGTTAAGTTTGAGTGGGACGAGGCATGTGAGGCTAGCTTTCAACTTTTAAAGGAAAACTTGACCATTGCTCCTGTATTAGCGCTTCCCGAAGGTACAGAAGGATATACAATTTATACGGACGCTTCAAAGGAAGGTTTAGGATGTGTGTTGATGCAGAATGGAAGGGTAATTGCCTATGCCTCAAGGAAATTGAAGGAACATGAGCAGAACTACCCCACTCACGATTTAGAGTTAGCGGCGGTGATCTTTGCTTTGGGTAAGTGGAGACACAATCTTTATGGAATATCGTTCGAGGTCTTTTCCGATCACAAGAGTCTCCAATACCTATTCTCTCAAAAGGAATTGAACAAGAGACAACGGCGTTGGATGGAACTTCTGGCGGATTATGAGTGTACAATCCGATACCATCCCGGTAAAGCCAACTTGGTCGCGGATGCTCTTAGTAGGAAGGCTAGCATGTCTAATGTGAAAGTGGAATCTGGAGATGAGAATGAGTCGTTCAAACTGAGGGCTAGTATTCGGAATATTACTATTCAACCGGATCTCAGGCAGAGATTATTTGATGCTCAAAGAAATGATTCCGAGGTTCAAAAATTGGCTGAGAAAGCTCGAGCTGATTCAGAGTGTCCATTTGGGTTTGATGATACAGGACTTCTAATATTGAAGAATCGAGTTGTTGTGCTGGAAGAGTTAAAAAGGATTATTCTTGAGGAAGCCCATCGGTCAGGGTATTCGATACATCCCGGAGGGAACAAAATGTATAAGGATTTAAAACAGTTCTATTGGTGGAATGGGTTAAAAAGGGATGTTATCAACTTCGTGAAACATTGTATGACCTGTCAAGTGGTAAAAGCAGAACATCAAAAGCCATCGGGGCTACTTCAACCATTGCCTATTCCGGAGTGGAAATGGGAACAAATAGCTATGGATTTTGTTTCGGGATTACCAAAAGTGAGAGGAGGTCTTGATAGAATTTGGGTTATTGTGGACAGGTTGACAAAATCAGCTCATTTCCTTGCTATCAGAATGTCCGATAAAGTGAGTAAATTGGCCAAGAGAGATAATGATGAGATTGTCAGACTTCATGGAGTACCTGTTAGTATTATCTCGGATCGGGATCCAAGATTTACTTCACGGTTTTGGCAAGAATTACAAAAGTGTTTGGGAACAAGGCTTCAGTTCAGCATAGCTTTCCATCCTCAGACCGACGGACAATCAGAGAGATTGATTAAGTATCTGGAGGATATGTTGAGAGCATGTGCATTGGACTTTCAAAGCTTGTGGAATGAACAGTTGCCGTTAATCGAGTTCGCTTACAACAATAGCTATCAAGCCTCGATTGAGATGGCCCCTTACGAAGCTCTTTACGGACGAAAATGCAGGTCTCCGTTGTTCTTTGACTTGGAGGAATGGAATTGGACCAAGCAAGAGGGTGTTAAAAGAGGGGAGAAGAAGGAAAAACCCTCTAAGGCCGTACAAGAGGCTATTGACAAGGTCCAGATAATTAGACAACGGATGAAGGCCGCCCAGGATCGACAAAAAGGTTATACAGACCTTCGGAGAAAGAACCTTGAGTTTGAGATTGGAGACAGGGTTTTCTTAAAGGCATCTCCACGAAAAGGGTTCTCAAGGATTGGTCGAGGAGGAAAATTAAACCCTCGGTATATGGGACCGTATGAGATTTTAGAGAAGGTTGGGGATACGGCCTATCGATTGGACTTGCCTCCGAGTTTAACCGGAATTCATAATGTGTTTCATGTTTCACAACTCCAAAAATATTATCGAGACGAGTCCGAGGTTCTACCAGTTGAAGAAGTGGAGCTAGAACCGGATCTCACCTTCGTTCAAAAGCGGATTAAGATATTAGCGCGGAAATTTCAGGAACTTTGAAATCGGCGTATTCCACTAGTCAAGGTTCTTTGGAGAAGTGGTAAAACTGAAGAGGCTACGTGGGAGACGGAGGAAAAGATGAGAAAGTTTCACCCCGAATTATTACCGAGCGAGCAGTGAATCCGAGGAGGGATTCTTTTAAAGGGGAGAGATTGTAACACCCCGACTTTTCAGACATAAAGGTATGACGTATGTGTTTACCAATTTGCGCGAATTAATTGTTTATATGTGTTTTATATTTAATTTTATTATAATTGTTATTATTTTATTTTATTCCGATTTAATATCATTTCATCTATTTCGTTATTTTAGTAATTATTTTAAATTAATAATTAAGTGATTAATGTTAATTAAATTGTTAATTAAGTGTTTAGTGTTAATTAAGTTATAACCTTAATCATCTGTATTAATTTATTCAAAATCCGTTGACTTGAATTATATTTAAAATAGAATTTAAATTTTAGTTTAATTTATAATGCATGAATTTATTAAGGATATGTGCTTGATTGTTTATTTGTGCTTCGTTCTTATATGAAATGATATCGAGATGTTGTGGAAATTTAGTATGTCGTAAATTTACATGTTATGAACATGCCTATATGCTCGGTTTATGTTTTCGAACTCGTTTGACGTGTTAACGAATTTAATTTGTATTATGGAACCAAATCGGGGGCTAACGAGTAATTAGCGCACCCTTGGTTCCGTATGTGATATTTTAAGCTCAGGAACTCGGATTCGAGTTCTGTCAACTTCGTTGAACTCGTATCGAAGATTCGAGTTTAATAAACTTAGCCTTATATTTTTCCAAAATCATTTGAACCTTCGAAATCCAACCGAAAAATGAAACGGCATCAAAACAACCACATTTCATTAAAATGGCCCTAACTCTTTCAATTCTTAACCAAATTAACCATAGTTGGAGTACTTGTAACCCTAGTTCAACCCTCTTTAATCCCTTAACTACCCCAGCTCGAACCAACCCTGACACAAGCAAACAAATTCATCCAAAGCTCCTGCATTCCAGTTTCCCGTCACTATGCCAATTCTTGAGATTTTGGAGCTCAAATCTCTATCAACTTTCATCCAATCAACAAGGTGAGTTAGGATTATGTTATACATGCATCTCTGGTTATTTTGATCCTTTCATCCCAAATTCTAAGTCAGATTTCATGGAGTTTTGAGGATTCAAGTAAATAGTTAGGTTATAGGGTGTTTTGATGATTTCTTGATTTCCTTTGAGCTATGAATTGTTTCGGTGCTACATATATGACTTTTTTCTCTCATTTATGACTGCGTATGCTTGTATTGGTTGGTGGTTAAGGATTGGTTGAGATATCATTAATGAGATTGTTATATATTGAATGAACTTTCAACTGAAATTTGCTCTTCTTCACGTCTTGAACTGCTGCCAGCTTTTGTGACTTATTTTGATGTTATTTGCTCCCTCTTTTTATCTTATTTGATGATGGAGTGATGGTTGATTGATCTTGGAAAGCCTTGCTCTGTTCTTTTTCAGTTTTTGCTCCGTTTTTCTTCACGAGAACTGCTTTCATTTTTCTTGTTGATTGCTGCATGTTGTTTTCAGGCCTATTTGTTGAGCATTTGTAGCCTTTTCTTTCCTTGTAATGTTGACAAGAGTTGGTTGTAGTTTTGAGCTTGTTTGGCCTGGTTCGAACCTCCCTTTTTCCTCCCCTGTTTTCGTCGTTGCCTGTTGTTGCTGTTTGTGCTGCTGTAACACTCTCCCCGGTGGGGAGAGTTTGTTCTTGGGGAGTACCCGGCCGGGTACTCCTGTTGTAGAAACTTTCTGTATCGTCTACCCGGCCGGGGAGTTTGGAGCTGGAATAACTACCCGGGTGGGTAGCTGCTGCGTGCTGCTTCTGTTTCTTTTCTTCTTCCCTTGTTGCTTCTTTCTTTTTCTTTCTTCTTTTGTTGTGTCTTTCCTTCCTTGTGTTGCTGCGTGTGTGTGTCTGTTTAGTTAAGAGTTTTGCTGCTGCTGTTCTTCCATGGTTTCAGTATGTGTGTGTACGTATATATATATATAGTAGATTGTGTGTGCATGAAAGGAAAGGAAAGGAATTTATTAAGTGCTTGCATGCATGAGTTTTGTGTGTGTATGTTGTGCATGCATGGGTGTGTGCGTGAACAGTTTGTATATTGTGTGTGCATGAAAATGTAATATATATATATATATATATATATATATATATATATATATTTTTGATTTATTTTAATTCTATAATTTAATTGATATCTATTTCACGTATTTAATTAACTGATTTTTGCGTGAACATTTTATTTATCTTATTTCTAATTGTAAACATGAATATTACGTGTTGTGATTATTATATGAATTCTTAGATTAAATTGATATGAAATGTGAATTTATGGATTTGAATAAACATGAATGAATGAACGAATGTCTTATTTATATGCCTTAAATTCCTTAATAATGCACATGAACATTTTCTTGACATAATCTCATCTTTTATACATCCATGTCATATTCATTTCATTGTCGAGCGTCATATATGGTCATTAGAGTCTCATACCTTCTCTTTTGCGCAAATTCGGGTTTGGTCGGAGACGAGGGCGAGCATTGAGACGCTTGTGCCTTTCTTTCGCTTTTAAAAGGTGGGTTTCTCTTCTAATAGATATGACAACCCAATATATCCCTTATGTGCAAGATTTAAGCCAAATTAATATATATATATATATAAATCGAGTCATTTTGGGTAAATGATTTCAAACGTATGATCCTTTTTATTTATGAAACCCTACCTTATGATTTTGGCTAGACAAGATTATGGGACTTAGTACATGTGGCTAACCGAGGAGGCAAGGGCTGACGGGGATCCCATGTACTAGTCCCAACCAAACTATGGTGATACCGGCCCTCGCTAGGCGGTTTAGCGAGGAATGGGAGCTGAGTGCCCTTGGGGGATTTATGTACCCCCATTGGCCTATGTGTGAACCGGTGGTCGGGTCTTGCAAGCCCGTCCACCACCCGGAGGAAGAAGGTGTATATGAATGATAATGATTATGCTATGTATGAGCACAAAACATTTATGTGTGATAATGAATAATTAATGTTATGATTGCACGAGGTGTTGGTTGGAGATTGTGCACGCCCACTCGCCGGGCCATAAAACCTTATGAACAATTATGAACGAATATGAATGTCGTAATCCCGTTCATGTTTTTCTTGGTTTTGCCACTTGGGAAATTCTTATCAAACTTCACACGGGATTAGGGCTTGCATGAATGTGTTTAATTTCTGCGATATTATATCTTATGCCCTGTTTTATACCCACCAGTCTCTTTTAGACTGAACCCGATTTGTTTTCAATTATTTTGTGCAGGTATAGGAGTGCTAGGCGGGAATACAAGTCGTCTAGGTCTTGCATTATTGTTTAGCACTTCTTTTCAGTATCATACGCTCATACTCTTATTCCTATTTTGTATATGCTCATGATATGGAGGGTTATGATTTTGGAGGCCGTGTGGCCTTGGATACTTGAATGATTTCGTTTAGCTATTTTGGAGCTTGGTGGATCATTGTATATAATATATGTTGATCTTGCTTCCGTATTTTATTATCGCTCTGATTTTATATTGTCTTGACCTTGAATGGTTTAAGGGTTAGTCCCGCCTAGCATAGCGTGTGTGTTGTGTCCCCGTTCCCCGTGGATTTGGCACGTGTATGGACTCCCATTTCATATACGGGTCTGGTCTCGGTGAGGGGGATGTGGTGCCTTGCGCTCGGGTGTTACATGTTGGGTGTGTGTGTTTTTAGGCTTTGGTTTCGAATGAATAAAAGGGGGTGGGGTTGTTTTAATCAGACTAGTTATGCGTCTGATTTAGTTTTTCTCTTTTTTTTTTTTTCTTAACCCAAACTTTCCTAAGTTCTATTTTCACCCCGAAAACTTCTAATTTTACTTATCTAAGCCCAATAGCATAATTACTAATATATTAATATTTCATAGACACGTAAATATATATAATATATTCGATTATGATAATTTACGGGGCGTCACATACTCCCCTCCTTAAAAGAATCTGGTCCCCAAATTCGTACCTGTATCGTTGACGTCCTCTCGTTCCCACTCGCTTCCTTTACATCCTGATTTCTCCACAACACTTTTACTTGAGGGATCTTCTTGTTTCGGAGTTCTTGAAATTTTTTATCTAGAATACGTATAGGAAACTCTTCATAGGTTAGGTTTTCTTCTAAGGGGATGTCATCGAGTGGTATGATGTGGTTTTCATCCTGGTAGTGCTTTCGTAGTTGCGATACGTGAAACATGTTATGGATTTCGGTGAGATTAGCAGGTAAAAGGAGATGGTAAGCTATAGGGCCTATTCTATCTAGGATCTCGAAAGGTCCCATGTATCTTGGACTCAACTCTCCTCCTTTTCCAATCATCAAGAATCCTTTTCTAGGAGAGACGCGCAAAAATACTTTATCTCCAACTTCAAATTCTAAATCTTTTCGTCTCTTATCTGCAAAACTCTTCTATCTGTCCTGTGCCACTTTCATTTTTTGTTTGATCACTTGGATCTTTTTTGTCATTTCTTGCGTCAGCTCGGACCAGGTCTTCTCTTTTTCCAACTTAATTAATGATTTTTCTTCTCTTAAATCCCAATGTATGGGAGATCGACATTTTCGTCCGTACAACGCCTCATATGGAGCCATCTTGATAGCTATTATTGTAAGCAAATTCCACAAGAGGTAAGTGTTTCTCCCATCCTGTACCAAAGTCAAGCACACATACTCGCAGCATGTCTTCTAATATCCGAATAGTCCTTTCAGACTGGCCATCAGTTTGAGGATGAGCCACAGAACTAAAACACAAGTTCGTTCCCATTTCCTCTTGAAGGCTTTTCCATAATCTGGAGGTAAACTTTGGGTCTCTATCTGACATAATACATATCGATATACTGTGAAGTCGTATGATCTCCTTGAGATACGTTGTTGCTAACTTTTCTACTATCTATTGTGTTCCTACAAGTAGAAAATGAGTTGAATTGGCAAGTCTATCGTGGAGTACCCAATTACTATTATAGTTATCTCTAATGGTTGGTGAGCTAGCAACCTAGTCCATTGTAATATGATCCCATTTCCAGGTGGATATCAACAGCTGCTGCAACATTCCAGAAAGTCACTGGTGTTCTGCTTTAACTAACTGACAAGTGAAGCATTTCTACACATAATTCACAATATCTTGCTTCATCCCGCTCCACCAGAAGTGTTGTTTAAGATCTGAATACATTTGGTTTCGTCAGGGTGTCTAACATGATGAGTTTTGTGTGTCTCTCTTAATACATCTTCTCGCAATTCTCTTTCGAAAGATAAATTCGTAGCCCAAACCAAAGAATCCCTAATCATCGATTTTAAATTTCGTCGTCCACTCCCCACTCGAAAGGTTGATCCTTGTGAGTGAGTCACATCAAAGGTCCAATTAGTTTAGAAAAACCCGATACAAACTTTCGATAGTATCCTGCTAAGCCCAAAAAGCTACGAACATCAGATACGTTCTTGGGTTATCTCCAATTGGTTATGGCATCGATCTTGGTAGGATCTACCTCAATTCCATTTTGAGAGATGATGTGACCTAAGAATGTCACTCGATCTAATCAGAACTCGCATTTACTAAACATTGTGAAAAGTTGGTTATTTTCTAATGTTTGTAGTAACATTCGTAAATACTCTTTATGTTCCTCCTCCGCCTTCGAGCAAATTAGGATATCATCAATAGATATCACCACGAATGGAACCAAGAATGGTTAAAAATTCGATGCATTAAGTCCATAAATACAATTTGTGAGTTAGTTAATCCAAAAGGTATCACTACAAACTCGTAATGGTCGTATCGAGAATTAAATGCAGTCTTAGACAAATCTCTTCCCCAAACTCTTAGCTAATAGTATCCTTATCGTGATCCAACTTTGAATAGACCTTAGAGCCTTGAAGTACTTCTAAGAGTTCATCGATATGGGGGCAATGGATATTTGTTCTTGATTGTCATTCGATTTAATTCCCGATAATCAATATACGTACGCATTAGTCCACCCTTGTTCTTGACGAATAACACTGGAGCACCCCAAGGTAATGTACTAAGTTTTTTTTTTTAAACTGTTTATCCGTTAGCTATTGGAGTTGTTTCTTTAACTCCTGTAACTCAGCTGGTGCCGTACAGTATGGAGTTTGGAAATACGACTCTATACTTGAGACTTGTTCGATGACAAATTCTATTTCTCTTTGGGGGCGGTAAGGATTCTAAATCCTCAGGGAATACTTCCGGAAATTCCTTCACAATCCTTACTTCCTCCAACTTAGTCTTATCCTCAGTCTTATTAATCAAGTAGGCCAAAATTCCTTGATTCCCTGTCTTGATCAATTGTTTTACTTCTACAAATGTCGCTAAAGATACAGGAATCGGTCTACTTTCGGGTTTTATGAGAGTGGTCATTGGGTTTTCAATCTTAATTTGCTTATTAAAGCAATCAATTTGTGCCCTGTGATGGTATAACTAATCCATTCCTAAAATAACATCATAACCTTTAATATGAAGCTTAATAAGATTGGCTAGATATTCACCTTTGCCAATTCTTATTGGGCATCCTGGGTACATCCTATCAGTCGTTATACTAGTACCTACTGGAGCTTGTACCTCAATTTGGTAAGGCGTAACTTCACAAAGCAAATTTAAATTTACCACAAAGTTCGGAGATACCAAGGAATAAATAGCTCTAGGATCAGATAATACTTTGCCTTTACTTCCAGAGACATAGATCATACCTTCCACCACATCGTTGGGGTCTGATGCTCCCTCTCCGGTTATGGCATAGGCTCGAGCAGGCACTTAAAGTTTTTCGCCAGGCCTCATGGGCTGTTTTTGTCCTCTTCTAACTACGTTAGTCATTAATTTTATTTTTCTTCGGGCAGTTATTGACAAAATAACTAGGATTACCGCATTAAAAACACCAATTGTTTGCTTCCAATAATCTTCCTCCTTGTCATGAGGGTTTCCACAACTTGTACAATTTCCTAGTGTATTTGGTCATCCTACTGGTCCTCTCCAATCGTTATTGGGCGATTGTTAGGAAATGTAACAGCCAGAAAACCCGCCTACCGATATTGTCCGCTTTGGTGCCTAAAATCGACACCCTCACGGTTTTGGTCCTCCCAATGACTAAGATCACCATCCGGGAAAAGGCCTCAACAAGGGGAAAGGTGTAACAACCCGAAAACCCGCCTGCCGATATTGTCCGCTTTGGTGCCTAAAATCGACACCCTCACGGTTTTGGTCCTCCCAATGGCTAAGATCACCATCCGGGAAAAGACCTCAACAAGGGAAAGGTATCCACCCCCTTATAAAGGAGGTTTTATTCCCCTCTCCAACCGATGTGGGACAAGCACCTTAGGCTGTTACAGTCCACCCCCCTAAGAGGGCCCAGCGTCCTCGCTGGCATACCGGCCCTGGCCCCAGCTCTGATACCATTTGTAACAGCCCGAAAACCCACCTGCCGATATTGTCCGCTTTGGTGCCTAAAATCGACACCCTCACGGTTTTGGTCCTCCCAATGGCTAAGATCACCATCCGGGAAAAGGCCTCAACAAGGGGAAAGGTATCCACCCCCTTATAAAGGAGGCTTTGTTCCCCTCTCCAAGCGATGTGGGACAAGCACCTTAGGCTATTACAATCAACCCCCCTAAGAGGGCCCAGCGTCCTCGCTGGCACATCGGCCCCGGACTTGGCTCTGATACCATTTGTAATAGCCCGAAAACACGCCTGCCGATATTGTCCGCTTTGGTGCCTAAAATCGACACCCTTACGGTTTTGGTCCTCCAAATGGCTAAGATCACCATTCGGGAATAGGCCTCAACAAGGGAAAGGTGTACATCCCCCTTATTAAGAATGCTTTGTTCCCCTCTCCAACCGATGTGGGACAAGCACCTTAGGCTATTACAGTCCACCCCCCTAAGAGGGCCCAATATCCTCGCTGGCACACCGGCCCGGGCCCCGGCTCTGAAATCATTCGGGCCTAGCTCTGATACCATTTGTAACAGCCCGAAAACCCGCCTGGCGATATTGTCCGCTTGGTTGCCGAAAATCGACACCCTCACGGTTTTGGTCCTCCCAATGGCTAAGATCACCATCCGGGGAAAGGCCTTAACAAGGGAAAGGTATCCACCCTCTTATAAAGGAGGCTTTGTTCCCCTCTCCAACTGATGTGGGACAAGCACCTTAGGCTATTACAGTCCACCCCCCTAAGTGGGCCCAGCGTCCTCGCTGGCACACTGGTCCGGGCGTCGGCTTTGATACCATTTGTAACAGCCCGAAAACCCTCCTGCCGATATTGTTCGCTTTGGTGCCTAAAATCGACACCCTCACGGTTTTGGTCCTCCCAATAGCTAAGATCACCATCCGGGAAAAGGCCTCAACAAGGGGAAAGGTATCCACCCCCTTATAAAGGAGGCTTTGTTCCCCTCTCGAACCAATGTGGGACAATCACGTTAGGCTATTACAAAATGTATCCACCCCCTTATAAAGGAGGCTTTGTTCCCCTCTCCAACCAATGTGGGACAAACACCTTAGGCTATTACAGGAAATCTATATTCTATCTTTAGCACAGGGCCTTCTCATGTAATACCCTTAACCCTTCTTCATTCCACCCTCAATCCAATGTATTTCTTGTAATTCAGGCTTCACCTATAAAGTTTTGTTCAGCACTTGAATATAATTTCTAAAGTCACACGCGATCAAAGAGCGTCATATTCCGATTCGAAGGCCATCCACAAATTTTTGCTTCATGCTCTCTTCAGCTGCTTGGATGTGAAGTGCGTATCGGATCAGACGATTGAATTGTGGCACGTATTGGGAAACTGTGGATGTTCCTAAAATCATTGTCATAAACTCTCGCTCTCTAGAATTCTTTACCACTTCAGGCATAAGGTTGTTGTGAAAGACATAGAAGAGTTTTTCCCATATCAACAACGTTCTTTCTTGTTCCTACTGGCTAGAGGTTAATCTTCGCCAATTCTATCAGCTTTCGCCAATAAGAAAGTGGAATAACGTGCTTTCTAGTGGTCAGTGTAGTTCTACGCATGATAGATATTTTCAATATCACCAAACTATGATTCTGTCGCTCGATCATTAGGTTCGCCAAAAAATTTAGACAGACGAAAAGTGAGGAATCACTCCAATCCTTTATCTCCCACATTCTCTTCGTTATTGTTTCGAGCACCACCCGTGTATCCTTGTTGTTAGGAAAATTGCATAACTTGTTGCACCATATTGAGCATGTCTTCTGCCACATGTTGGTGATAGGGTGGAGAACTATGTGGGAAGTTACTAACGCCATGCTCTTCATCTGTGAGTTCCATTTCACTTCTTTCTCGTCCACGATCATTGATGCTGGTGAAATTGGAGGTCTTCATCTTTGTGTTGAACGACCGCGAGAGTTAATTCGAGAATCTTGCCGTGATTCCATTTTCTAAGATACATGTACGTCATTGAGGGTTACGTGAGATAAAAGGTTGACGTGACACTTCTGCTTCAGCTAAAATCATCACTTAGAACAAAAGAAGGATTCTCAAGGAAAGTTAACGGAAGGCCCAAATTTCGAGCACAAGACTCGAAGACAAATATAAACACATACAGAAGATTCAAGGAGCCAGGAGCCTTTTAGCTCAGGGACTCGATAAGGAACCACTCCTTCACACGAATAAGCCTTATCTATAATCTATAAAACCAAGTTTCAACTGTCAAAAGACAGCTAAACAGTATCAGATATACCCCGAAATCGTGATTTTATGTAATGCCCCAGTTTTTCATTGGTTCAAATATGTCGTATGTGTTTATAAATTGCACAAATTAAATTATTTAATTATATGATTAATTGTTTATAAGTTTGTTAAATATTTAATTTTAATATAAATTGTTATTAGTTTATTTTATTTTATTTTATTTTATTACGTTAATTAATATATTTATGTTGATAATTAAGTGTTAATGATAATTAACTATATCTTTAATTATTCTAATTCATTACAATATTAATCGTTGACCTTGTTTTTAATTTAAATTTAAATTTTAAAATTTGTTTATTTAATTTGAAATGTTATGAATTGTTAATGTATTGCTCTTGCATGATTTAAACGTTCTTCGTTCTTATATGTTTTGATATCGAAATTTCATGAAAATTTAGTATGTCGTAGATTTATGTGTTATGAACATGTTTATATGCTCGTTTTATGTTTTTGATTTCGTTTGACGTGGTAACGAATTTATTTTGAATTGTGGAACCAAGTCGGGGGCTAATGAGCAATTAGCGCACCTTTGGTTCCGTATGTGATATCTTGAGCTCGGGAACTCGGATTCGAGTGTCGTCAACTTCGTTAAACTCGTATCGAAGAGTTGGGTTTAATGAACTTAACCTTATATTTTTCCAAAGTCATTTGGACCTCCGAAATCCAACCGAAATACGAAACGGCGCCAAAACTGCCACACCTGTCCATTTTACGCATAACTCTCTCAATACTTAACCAAATTAACCAAAGTTTGGCCTCAATTCACCCTAGTTAAACCCTCTACCTGATGCACCCAATTTCATTTCGTCCAAGGCCAAAGAAGGAGAAGAAATAGCTGCAAACTTGGAGATCAAACCACTATTCCCGTCATATTCACCTTAAGAGATTTTGAGCTCTAATCTCTTCCAAACTCAACCAAATTTAAGGGGTAAGTTTATGATTGTTTTCTCCACTCAATTTTAGTCATTTTGATTTAAGAATCTCTGAGTTTGAACCATGATTGATTGAGATATGATTTTGTGAATGAATAGTTAGGTTTAATTTTCATTCTTTGAATCCATGGCTTTAATTTCGAATTCTTCTTGGGCTGGAATTTGATTTATATGAAGTGTATGTGGAACCACCATGATTGAAATGTGAGTTGGAAGCTTTTGAGAATGTTGCTGTGTGTTGCTATTGTTGCGTGCCTGCTGCTGCGTGTCGTTGCATATATTTCCTTACCTTTGGTTGTTGGATTGTTGTTGTTTGGTTACTTGAGAGATCCCCTGCTGTTGTTGCGTGAGAAGGAGAAGAACAGAGCAGCAGTTGCTGCTGTTCATCACGCAGCTGTGATCTCCCCGCTTGGGTTGTTTGTGTCCCCGGGTGGGGACACTTCAGGCAGTAGCTACTGCCTTCTCCATGCCCAGCAGGGGACTTTTGCTTGCTTTTTCTCCCCGGGCGGGTAGTGCTGCCGGCTGCTGCTTTTTTTATTCATTTCCTGCTGCTTGTTTGATTCATTTGCTGCTGCTTCTGCTCGTTTATGTATGTATATATATACTGACGTTGTTTATTCCTGGATGTGCATGGTACATATATATATGTAATTGTTGTGTGTGTGTGTGCATGGGTGTTACGTGTGTACATATATGTATATACATATGTATATAATTATATGTTTGTATGTATTAATGTTGTGCATGGTATAAGTACATAATATAGCATGCATGTGGTTTGGTCTGCTGTGCATGATATATATATATATATATATTAAGTATGTATACGTATATACATATATGTATTGTAGTTCCTTATGTGTGTTAAGTGTGTGCATGCATTTAGTATATATTATGCATGGATTATATTTATATATATATATATATATAAACGTAAGTGTATGCATGTAATGTATATATATTAATACTTTATGCATGTGCATGTGTATATATATATATTTATGTATTTACGTATATTGTAAATATTTTATAAATTAATGAATTTTAGTTGAAATTTTGAAATTCTTGCAATTATTTGATATAAAATGTGAATATATGAATTTGGAATGAATTTATGAGACTAAAATAGTAATATTATTTTAAGAAATGTGACCTTTTAATTGTGGAATTTTATGTTATGACTTATGGACTTAATTTATAGAATTGATTGTTATCTATTTTATGTTTTACATATTTAAATGATTTGAATGCCTTTGTTTTGTTTAATTTATAATTGAAAACTTGATATATTTGAGTTTTAATTGTTATATGAAATTCATGACTTGAATTGCTATGAATTATGAAACGTTTGAGTATGAAACCTTCATGTATGGAACATGTTGAGTGAAATACTTGGTAGTTTGGCTTCTTAACATGATTTATACCTCGTATGCATCTCATATCATGTGCATGACATGCCGTGCGTCGTATATGGTTCATATGGAGTCTTGAGTCTCACGTACACATTATGTTGTCTTTGTACAGTTTTCTCCAGGGCGGAGATGCCGGGTTCCAAGGACACCTCAAGTCTTTCTTTCTTTTGGTATTGTCGGTAAGGTGTAACAGGTGGGTTTCTCTTCTAATAGCTAAATCGACCTGATATATCCCTTATGTGAAATGTTTTAAGCCAAAATAGTATATATATATATATATATATATATATATATATATATATATATATATATATATCGAGTCATTTTGGGAAAATGATTTTAAACGTGTGACCCCTTTTTATTTATGAACCCTTACCCAATGTTTCGGCGAGATCAGTGAACACATTGTTTATGGGGGCCCTGGACTATGTGTACGTGGCTATCCGGGGAAGCTCGGGCTGACGGTGATCCCCGTGCACTAGTTCCAACAAATAATAACGGAGGAACGAATCTCGTTAGGAGTTTTGACGAGAAAAATACTAGTCGGGCAATGAGGACTCATGAACCTCATTGCCACTATGTATGAGGTGGTCGGGTCTTGCTAACCCGTCCACCACCCGGAGGAAAAAGGTGTAAGTGTTTATGATTATAAATATGCATGATATGAATATGATTATGAGTATGAACGAATATCTATGAATGTGTATGATCACTAATGAAAAGATTGAATCGATATGCACACACGAGGAGAAGGTTGGAGATTATGCACGCCCACTGGCCGGGCCATGAAACCTTATGAAGGGAATATATGAATTTGATAGTTGTAATCCCGAGCGTTGTTTTCCATTGTTTTACCCACTTGGGAAATATCTTAAAAACCTCGGACTGAACCCGGCTTTGTTTTCAGTTCTTTGCAGGTTTTGGAGTGCTAGGCGGGAAGTCGAGTATGTCGAGTCTCTTGATCGAGTTGGAGTCTAACTTTATGCATTTTGTAAAGTGTTAAGGTATAGATTTGCATATGAATTGTTATGATTTTATGATATTGTTTCGGGACAGACTTCTAGGGATAGAATAAAACCGTGATTCATGCTCTACAATGTATGTTTTATGTTTGGGAACTTTCGGGATTAGGTACTCATGTTAGTGATCTTTTCCGATAACCTCGTAATTGATTATATGTTCTGCTTCCGCACTTGCATTTATTTCTTGAGCTTCTTTATTTGGTTTCGAGGTTCTAGCTCCTGCCTAGCCTAGAGAGTGAGTGAGTCCCCGTTCGCCGTGATTCGGCTCGTGTATGGACTACCCATTTCATATACGTGTTGGGTCCCGGTGCGGGGGATGTGGGGCCTTCCGTTGGGGTGCTACATCCTTAAGTGGTATGAAAGCCCGATTGCAAAACCGGTGTTCTCGTGTTGTGATTGAGTCAGTCTAGGTCGTACGGCTTAGGAACTACGTGATAATGTGTGCATTGCATCGATTCTGAACATGAAATTATCTTTCCTTTTGAATATTATCGAATTACCTGTTGTATTTTTTCTTGGATCCGTGCCTTTCGTGTTGAATATGTGCCATGGGCATGCACTAATCGCATGCATATATCCTCGAAATGAGTTATGATTTACAGGTTATGAAGATAATATCAAACCATGGCCAAGTTATAAGATAACAACCCTCTATTGCAAATTCTTGAGGCATGGAAGATAGGAAGGATGCACCAGGGAAGAATATAGAGAATTCGAGATGTGAAGCCTTCCTAGATGGAGTTAGAGTTCAAGGATTAGGAGCCGGAATGGGAGGTTCGACATTAGAGATGCAATGGTAGGGGAATACTTGATGAAATAAGAGATTGATCAAGGGATGGTGGTGACTTAGAAGGTCGACATATATGATACTACTACATAGGTTGCCTTAATGAGATTCAACGGGATCGTTCAACCTAAGGAATGAAGTGAACAAACCTTGAAGGTATTTTGGTTTCAGGTTCGGATCATTGAAGAGGTATCAATAATTAAGAGAAGTCAAGACCGGGAAGAGTTGGATTTGGGTGCTCTGGATTTCGATTAAGATGGAAAACAAGTCTGAAAGGGAGTAGAGAGAGGCAAGTCATTGGGTAAATACAAATTTAGGGAAGGTGGCGATATAGAGGACGAAATTTGAGCTCATTTTTTGAAATCCAAGCTGAATTGTTGTGTTGTGAGGTTGAATTGGAAGATATGGAGCAATAAATGGATGCGATAAAGAAAGGCAAAGATTTTTTGGAAGGAAGTCATGTGCTTAAGTAAAAGCAATTGGAAAACAAGTTCAATGCACCAATTGAAACTCATAAAGGATAATCACGGGAATCTTGATCAAGGTGATGACTAGAAGTAGGGGTCGATTTTCGAGGAGAAGTTTGGATGCTAACCCTGTGGACATAGACAAATTAAGGATCAATAAATTGCAATCCCGGACGGTGGAAGGTACAAGTTGATGCACAAGAATTCTTGGAAATCTTGAAGACCATGGGAAAGGCAAGGAATAATCAACAAGTCAAAGTAACCTCGGGATTTGGAGGAACGAGGAAAAGCTACCGAGTTAACAGCTTACTATATTGGTGACAGGTTCTAAAGCATTCATGGCACGTGCATCATACTTCGCATCAAATTATTTATTTTTCTTTACTTATGTTCGTGCGTATATTTCTATTTGATTTCGTTGCTCTAATGTGCTGCATATTTAATTGTCGCAAGTGTGCCACATGCATTGTCATTTTAACCTGACGCATTCTAGTGTTCAATTGATAGGAAGTTCTTTTATCTCACTTATCAAGTATCTCTTCGATCGGGCCACATCTGAGTTAAGAGGAAAAGAAATAATGGGATGGTACGTTACAAGGAAGGTGACGTCGGGAAAAATAAAGAATTTCAAGTAAGGGATAGGTTGATGGAAATGGGAATTCAAAAAGAGAAGCGAGACTACAGTTGGCTTCTGGGTCTTCGGATCGGACAAGAGTAGGAAAGGGGTTCTGGACATCAAGAGAATTGGAAGGGAAGTTGAAAGGTAAAACCTTTGGGTTGCCATTTTGACTAAAATCCTCCCTAATGGAAATTATTCATCAAGAATTTCGATGAAAGAAGGATTGAGGGAGTTCGACATGTAAGGGTAGAAATTTTAAGGGGGAGAGCACGACCGAGAGATAAATTGGAAGAGTGAAATGGTGCTCGAAGAAATATGTTAGTAGGAACAACGGGGATGCAAATTAAGGAAGATCTGGAAATCCTAATGGTGGTGATTGGAAATGAATAAGAAGGCTTTAATGGTTAAGCTGTTAAGAGAGAAGCTAAGATATAAGGGAAATGGTTCATTGAACATTTCAGGTATGGAATTCCAATCTGGAGGTGATGGAATTATAAGGGAGCTTCTGTGAACTCCTAAGTCAGAATTGACAAGAGAAAGTCGAATCAAGTTAGCATATAATGGGATGATGGCAGTCAAGATTAATTCAATGGAGTACAAAGGGGGTTCAACAAGGACAATATTATTAAGTCATCAGTTATTCCAATGGTAATTCTCAAGGAAATTTAAGAAGAAACCAAACCGAAAAGGATGATCATTGAAGGCTTTACATCAAACTTCAAGAATCATCAAGAGCATTCTATCTTCGATTCAAGAAATGTGGGGCCAGATACCGAATATAACCTTAAGGGGGTCAAAGAGAATGAACGGATAACATGAACGGAAGATGGGAAAGGATTCGTGTTGAGAGAGACCGTAAGGATAAATATCTCAAGGTTGGGATTGAATCATCAAGGTTGTCAAGAGTAGTTATCCTTGAGGATATGTTAAACTCCGATATGGGTAAGATAGTGGCTATGGACCTAACATCGAGACGGATGGTCTAAGGGTATTAGTGTAGCACCCGAAGCGCAAAGATGCCACATCCCCGCACTATAGCTCAATTCACATATGAGATGGACGACCCATACATGAACTAAACTATAGTGAACGGGAGACAATAAAAAAAATGAACACTAGCTAGGCGGGCTAACCCTCACTATTTACAACAATGCATAACAAACGGAAGCATAAAAATGTACATTCACTTCATGATCCCATTTTCCATTTCATACTAGCATGTCCCAAAACAATATTTCCATTTACATGCTCAAAGTCTAAAGTATAAATCATAATATATACATAGATATCAAAACATTTCTTAAGAGCTATAATGTATTTATAATATACATAAACATGAGAAAGACAATGCTAGACCCAAAATAAGTAAAACTTGACTCAATCCCGCCTAGCACTCAACCTGCAACACCTGAAAATGTGAGGTGTCAGTCTATGAAAGACTGAGTGAGGGGTTTATGAATAAATATTAGCGTAATTAACATGCAAGTTATAATCCCGGGTAAAGCTTTTACAAATGAAACAATATAGGTTTGATAGAGGAATATTCTTCGCCCAAGATTACAACTATCCAATTTGACAATACAATCAATTTCTATTCATTTCAATCAGTGGCCCGGCGAGTGAAGGCAAATCTCCAACCTTTCTCCGACAGTGTACAATAATTCAATTTTATCAATTAGGTGACCAAGCAATCAATTATAGTGCACAATTAGACAATTTCAATCAATCCATCCTTCTTCCTCCGGGTGATGGGGGGATTGCAAGGCCCCGCCATCCAATCTCATTGAGTATAGGGTTCATGATTCCCTATACCCGGAACTCCTTCCTCCACTAATCTCCTAGTGGATTCAGGGGGCATCCCAAATTCAGTGAGGATAGTGCAAGAGTTACCCGTCAGCCCTTGCTTCCCCGGTTAGCTTAATACACTACCCTCGGGCCCAAAGTGAACATGCTTTACTCGCCAAAACACAATCAATTCAATCGGTACAATTCGGTACAGTCAATTCAGTTCAGTAACAATAACAATAACAATAATTTAGTAGAATAGTAGTAATTCAGTTGTAAACGATTTGAGGTTTATGGAAAACTATAGATATATTTATACATTTTGGCCGAAAGATCACATAAGGGTTGTACGGGTTCTATACATATAACTAAAAATTAAACCTCACCTGACGAACGACGAAACAAGACAAGTATACAAGAAAGTGCCCAAATGATCAATGATCTCCGCCCTGGAGAAAAACTGGACAAGAAAGGAAATAACGGGAACTCGTGAGACGAGACTCAATATGAGACCAAGTATGACGCACAGCCATGCTCTTGTAAATAAATAACACTAGCAATCAAGTGGCACTTAGCATGTATGAGAACCAATTATTACTTAAAAGATGAACTAAATCTCAAGGATTCATATACTCATATCGTTTAAACATTTCAAGTCCAATTCGTAGGGTATGAAGTCACACAACCATTTTTGAGCAATTAAGTACCAAGAAGTGTCACATAGGAGTATAATTATTAATTAACCAAGCATATAAATAATATAAGTCACATATGGAAGCCAAGGAACTGAAAGGATTGCAATAAGGTGGGTTTTGGTGAAGTTTAGGAAAAGTTGACAATTTTGGGAAATGCACACCTTGTAGAAAATCTAAAATAACTTGAGTTCTAGAAGTTAGAATTGAGTTTTGTTTATAGGATAAGAAACTAGACACATAGGCCTTTCCAACGGTATATGGCACGTTTTCTAGTTCAAAGCGAGGTGAAAATGGCGTTGGTTCGAAGTTGGATAAAATGCAGTTTCTGGAGGGGTCACGGGCGCGACCAAAATCCTTTACAAAATGGTCGAGGGCGCGACCTAATATTTTCCGAATTTTTCATGCAATTTTCTAAAAGTCGAAAGTTGGCCAAAATGGGGTCGCGGGAGCGACCATTTTTACACAAAAACAGGTCGCGGGCTCGACCATATACGCAGCAGCAGAAAACAGGGGATTTTCATGCCAAAAATCACCAAAACATCAACAAATGCATGATCACTCCATAACAATTATCAAAACACATCAAATATACATTATACTACACTTATTCACTCAAACAATCAAGAAATATACATCAAGGCATCAAAATTTCATGATGAATGTAATACCCCGGCGAGGGAACCACATCCTATCCCGCGCTAAGATTCTAGCTCGTATATGAAATTGACATCAATATACGTGCCGTTCCCGAAGCAAGCGGTGACGGACGAACAACCTGGCTAGGCGGTACCTAAACAACTCGACTCAACGCGCCGTAAAGAAAGCAACAGACATGCGGAAGCGAGCATAAATTTTTTTCAAACAAACGTGTATCATGCCATCAGAATAATTCCGTTAATCACCAATTATCAACATCAATCATGCATCACACAATTCAACGGGTTCAAGAGCATGCAACCTGTCCCGACAAGAAATAATATAAATACGGGTTCCACTTCCTAGGCACCTGTCCCGAAACAAAATCATAAATACGGGTTCAACTTCCTAAGCACCTGTCCCGATAATTAATATATCCAAATATCATTGGATCATCACGATCCCAACCTGTACAATTTCATAAACGGAATTCATTCAAGAATGTAACATTTCAAACTTTACCATAATGCCCACCAAGGCTAACGAAAGCATTAAGACATAATAAAATACATGAACATCAACTTAAAGTAAAAGCAGACTCGACAAAACTTCTACGAGTCAAGACTCTACGACACACCGCCTAGCAAGACTCCAGAAAACCTGCAGACAATACGAAGGTTGAAGAGTCAGTTCAAAAGGAACCGGTGAGCATATATTATAAGAAATATAATAAAGGGGGTACAATGCATGGTATATCAAGGACGTTCATGACCCGTTTAACTTTTCAAATATCAATGCAAGGCTTTTCAAAACAACGGATCATAAACTACAACAAACCGGCTCGGTGAGAACGAGCACTCCACCCAAACTCCCCAAACCAAACAAAACCAAACCAATCCATCCATTACTCCGTGATGTCGAGGGTGCGCACCCCTGAACATCGGTCCAAAACAAGTTGAGAAGTGGGTCCATGACTCCCAACATCTCCCGAGATCACCTCAGCCGCGAACACTCCGTCGAAGCCTTAGCAATACTCGTCCAAAACGTGGAAACTTCGTAAGGGATCAACCGTCAGCCCTTGCTTTCCCGGTATCACAACTTACTCCATCCCCGAGCTCTCAAATCCAAATTCAACCATGCAAGCGTCCCTGCAAGGCACCAATCTCCATGCCACTTTTGTAGCATGGTCCAAAACATCTTGCCAACACAACTCACACGTACTTACGTATATATCCTTTTCAAAACCAAAACATTTCGGGTACCTATCCCGTATACCAAGATTCATACTATACTTCCAAACCATTTTCAATAGGCATCTAAATAGGTATAATGAGCCAAGCTCCCAAAACAGGCATATATAAAGCCTATATATAGTTTTGAAAACGGATATTGAAAACAAATCATGAAGGTTATACGGTATTGTCCACAGTTTGAAAACATTTGTATCTAACTCCTCACCTTGACCGAAGTTACCAAGAAGAAGTTGACCAAACGAACAACAAGCACTTGACCTCCTGTGGCTCACCACCTAATCAAGACATACACATATTCCACAATTAAGATTTGACTCAAAAGACCACTTAACATGACGCACGGCGAAGTATCATATTTACCATGAGACTTATGAATGCAAGGATGGCTCTATCATGCATATCATGATATGTCATGGCCGAATAGAGCATAAAGAATGCACAACAAGTCATGGATAGGCATAAGTTTAACCACATAAATCATGAGAGGTCGATGGACATGTATGTAACCTTAACAATTATCAATCATACATAAATGGTACATAAGAGTCCAATTTCCATAAGTTATCAAGTTGATTGAGTGCACATTAACAAGTAAGTTTCAAGCATAATATAAAGTATGTCCCAAGTTTATAAGATTATAATTAACAAGAATAATATCACATTTTGCATAATTATATCGTACAAATCCATCAAGGTCCAACGAAGATCATTCATCCAAATTACTAAGTTCATATCTCAAGTGAAATGCATAAATGAGAACAATTCGGTTATTTAAACGTGTATGAAGTTCGTAGGTCCTAAACATAGAAGATACAAGTCATACTTGACAATTAATTCAATTATTATACATAAGAGATCATAATCTTAGTCAAGGATAAGTTCATGTAACGTTATTACATTCATAAGTTATGTTCACAATGAATAAGGCATATATTTAATCACATAAAGTCATGCTTTTTAAGCCTAACGACATATTCACGATTCATTTGTATCATACTTTAGGAATTTATAACATGTTTTGGCATACAAGTTCAAATATAGTTTCATGAATATTACAAGTACACCCCCTATAGGATTCACAAAGGTTTAGAAAATATTACATAAACATCCCCTAAGCAATTCATGAAGGTTTAGGAAAATTACATAAACATCCCCTATGTTATTCTTTTAGTTTCTAAGTCATAACATGAATACCCCTTATGGTTTCTAACAACATTACACATACACCCCCTTTAACAAGTAAGCAAGCATGAAGTCAAGACATATGCATTTCATTCAAATAAACACTTCGACATGGTTTCATCTATTAAAGTGTGAGTCCTAATTTCAACATTCCAACAAGATTTCATATATTAAACATGTATCTTCTCAACAAGCAATTTTACATAATTCCCATAGCAACTCAGTACCAACACCAAGAATCAACATAGTTCCAACAAGACATACAAATATGCTTCCAATAAGTTCAAGAATACGAAATACTATGATTTTATAGCATAATTTGTCCTTTTGAGCATTAATACAATTTGCACAAGTAAGAGCTAATTATTTACAAGCATAATAATCATCATTGAGCATCTACCAATCATGAAAATAGAGGTTATTCACAAACAAACCAAGTTTAGGAAGAATTCGTATATCAAAATGACCAATTTATATACATTGGGCACAAAACGAGCATAACAACCTATCAAAGAGGGCAAACGAACTCATATCAATTATCAAATATACCCATCAATATTTATACAATCATATTCTAGCTCAACGAAGTCATATTGGCACGAAAATCGATCAAAACGACAATTAAACGATAAATTCCAATGATTCGAGAAACACGAAATAAATCATAATAAATTAACCGAGTGTCCAAACGATGAACGGAAGATGGCGTTAGACTCACCGCATCGAGCCGGACGTTCTGTCAGAAGGCCGCCGGAGCACCGCCACTGTAGCTGCCGAAAAAGCCGTCGGGCCGCCGCCGAAGGTTGCCGAAAAAATCCCGAAAAATCAATCCCGAATGTATTCCTCGTGCTCGTTCCGAATCTTCAATCACTTTCTCAAAATTCTGAGCGGTTTGTCTCCAATTTTAGATCTAAGAATACGAAACCCTCAAAATCTTCAAATCGCGATTTCTCCCAAACCGCTAAACGAAATTCGAAACCGTAAAAAGCAATGGCTTACCCATGTCGAGCCCATCGAAATGCATATGATATTCGCCGGAAAATTTCACCGGAATCGACCGCCACCGTGCTCAGCCTCTCGCTGCCTAGCTGCGCCACTGCTGCTCCTTTTTCGGCCGTTTCAGAGGCCGAGTTTAACACCATTATACTCGGTTCATGGTCCTGAGTGTTTCCCCCAAGGTTGCATCGCCGTAGGATAGCCGGAGTGGCCATCCCGCCACCTGCACGCTGACAGCGCCGCAGCGATGCTGCTGTTCATCTGTCGTAGCTCCGCCTACGGCGGTTTTCGCCGTGAACCACCACCATGGATTGATAGGTCTCGTCTCCAGGAGTAAAATGCTATATTGGTTCGTCGGATTCCGTCGCCTGAAAGCATTCGGAAAGAATGACGAAAATCAGCAACTTTCGGAGCTCCGTCTCTCGTCAGTTGTCGGATCTCGATTCCGAGCATATGGTTGTGTTCCTTGTTCCGAGTACTTCGATTTTGACTATTTGCATGTCCAATTTGGTGAAGAATTGATGAAGTTGAAATTTGAGAAATGGGGGGGCTTCTTGTCTCGTTCATTTCGGCCGAGAGAGGAGAGGGAGAGAGGAGAGATAGTGTGTGGGAGAAAAGTGTCAAGAAATGTGTCTAGATACATGCTATATACAAACCGGGTAGTCTTAACACGTAGGAAAATAAAATAACGTGTTCAATTAACCGCAAAATAATTCTTGTAGGGTCTCAATTAAACATACAAGTCCCGAATTAATTTTACAATTTAAATTGGGAAATTATTTACCAATTAGAACTTAATTCGATTTAATTTTAGAAAATCTTTCGTACAAATTAACGATACCCCAAAACCATATAATTGGTAATTAATTCTCAAATATTACGAATAAATTCGAATTAGGCATGTTACATAACATATTAAATTTAAACTCTATTTTAATTGTGGGATCACGCCCTTAAGAAGGACCACCTTGTTTCATGGAGGTGCAAAGTGTATAGTTGATACGTGCGTGATACATGAGGGTGCTTACTTTAATAAGTAAGTTCACTGAGGTGCCCCGTGTGAGAACATTCCTAAATGGGAAAGGAAGTTTCTATTTCAGGAAATGGAAACTTCCAGATTAGGAAATATCTCACGAGTCATTGATGTGACTAATTGATCCTTAGACTTGAGGTTCCATGTCACTTTATGAGTTAACTCTGTAGTCTTAGGTATAAGCTTTAAAGGGTGTTGCCTTAGACAACTGATTCAAGGCTTATGCTGGGGCTGCACAAGTGATTCATGAAAGTGAATGAGAATCAAGAAAGGACCTACACTTGCATTTGCAAGGTGATCTCTTATTGTGTAAGTCATTCATATGCCATATGGAGTCCTTGGCCAAGGCAGTAGATCAAGACATCAAGCAAAGGGTTTCTTGGATTGAGATCAAATGGATATGAAATGCACTTAGCTTTAAGACCAGATTATTAGGGTTCTGATTATTCCCTTACCCTAGATCTTGGTTGAGAGATAGTAAGTAGGAGGATTGTATCTCACATAAATCAATGACTTAAAGGTTCTGTCGAATCCGAACATTCCAATTCAGCTAGGGGTTAAACACCTGTTGCTAGACTATGGTCGTTTAATCTGTGGATTGATTAATTAATTAGTGAATTAATTAATTAGGGTCACTGCTAATTGAATTGAGAACCTAGAGGGTCACACACAACAACTTGGTTACATGAGTTGAGGCTTTAAAAGGATTAAACGAGTTAATCGGGCCAAAGGGTTCCACACGTGTGAGACCACACGTGTCCTTCATGGACATGTGTGCATGAGCGTGAATATTTATTTGGTGATTAAATAATTAATGTGTTAATTATTTAATAGACTTTGGTTTAATTTTGAATTAAAAAGAAAGTCTAATTTTGGAGAAAATAATCTAGTTAATTAATTATGAATTAATTAGATAAAATAAGTTATTTATTTTAAAATAAATAAAGTATAAAATTATCCAAAAATAGTTTGGATATTTTAGCTCTCTTGAAAGTTGATTTGAATTAGAATTCAAAGTCAAAGTCAAAATTACTTGATGATCAAGTAATAGGAGAGAGGGACCAAATCCTTAGTCCATAAGGACTAGGATTTTCGGTCCTCCCCTTCTTATAAATAGGGGAGCCCGATCTCCCCTTAGAGCTAATCAAGAATTCTTTTGGTTCATGTGTTGAACACCATCCTTTCTCCAAGATCAAATAAACCCTAGGTTAAGCCTAAACACTAACTAGAGAACTAGCATTCTTACTAGTTAGATTGTAGCCAAGTTGGTGGACTATCTCTAGAGAGCTTCAAGTTAGAAGTTTTCAAGATTCGAGCTTTACCAAAAGTGGGGATCAAGCAAAACGATCAGAAGGGATGATGAAACGATTCTGAACCCAACAGAAAACGAGTGAAAAAATCGAACCTAAGAAGATGGCGAAAATCGTTCGTCCATATCCTGAAGGATGAATTTTTTCACGAGGGTTTTATGGCTGGCAGATTTCTACTTTGGCAAAACTGGTTTTCGAAGGGAGTTTCAATCATGCCTTCCTCGTTTCATGTTTCTTTCTTTATGTTATATTGTTAAGAACTTCCCTAACATGATTTGAATCTAGGTTGGTGTGGATTGCTATCCCTACAATGGATTCTAAAGTAGAAAGAGACTTTCGAGGGACGGGTTGAAATTACCGCATGAAGCGCGTTTGAGGGGGGCTCAAAACGTGTCAAGAAAGCTATCACCCAAGTGAGTTTCTTGATCTCTACGAATTTGGATACACGGTTGTGAGTCCAAGATCCTTTTGTTGGAAAAAATTTTATATTTCCGCTGCTTTCTGATTCCTGTTTTCCAACAAGTGGTATCAGAGCCACCTCGTTAATCATATTTCTGATTCGTCTCAATTATTCTGAATTTGGTAGAAATTCTTAGGCTTAGATGCGAATTAGGTATTCATGAGTTCTTTTAGAAAGCCTGAATTACGAAACTGTAATTTTTCTTGAATTTCTGAAACTATTTTCTTAAAGTGTGTTTTTGAAAACCGTTTTAATTCAAATCTGTTTAAATCGTATTTAAAATTTTGGATTGTTGTTGGTTTTGAACTGAAACACGAAACACGAAAATCGCGTTACGAAAACGCGAGCCTAGGCGTGCTAGGGTGTCGCACGCCCAGGCCCGCGTGACCGCCCGTCATCGCCGCGCGCCTGTCCTAGGCGCGCCCGGACTAGCCCGGCAGCCCCTCCCGCAACCGCGCGGGAGCGTCCCGCACAACAGCCCTGCAACCGCGAGGGGCCTTCCGCCATCGCCTCCCGCATCCGCGAGGGAGGGTGTCCGCGCAGCGCCGGCCTGATGGCCTAGGCGCCTGCGCGCCAGGCGTGCGCAAGCCGGCAGCGCTGCTGCTGGCATGTGCGCGTTGTGCGCGACGCGTGCGGGCGGCCTGGGCCGTTGGGCGGGCACACCAATCTGTGGCTGTCTCGTTTTTCGTGTTTAGTCCAATCCAATCCCAATTTAATTTTTTTAAAATTTTATTTTATTAAATTTGAATTATTTTGAAATAATTGTTTAAATTGGGATTTTGAAAAATTAAGCAATTTAAATTTTGGGAAAATTGCAAAGTTTATTTTATGAAAATATTAAAAGAATAAAATTGTTAATTTTCAGAAATTAATTGGAATTTTATTAGTTTATCATTTTTCGGGTTTTATAGAAAAGGCTCTTGAACAAGAATTGCATCTAAGTCGTGTTTTAAGCTATTAGAGCTTAAAGCGAGAATTTTAATTTATTGGTTAAATTTAAATTCTTGCAATTTATGCATGTTAGGTGATCATGGGTTTAGACTTATGTATGGTTTTAATTTATGCAAATGGATGGTTTAAATTGGGGTTGGAGCCCTATAGTTGCGTTTTTCAGTTGAGGTTGGAGCCTCACTTATGTGCGTACTGTTCTGTGATTTATTATGTGGCTTTCCATATTACTGTTTTGAGGCCGGGGTATGCCCCGTGTAATTGTCTAAGGCCAATATGAAGATTGAGCCTTATTACTTTATGTCTTTTTCTTTTAATTTGAGAGCAGAGATAGGTGGTGAGGTTTTATTTTCATTTTGGAGACAATGCACCCATGGAGTAAGATGGACCACATTCAAGTAACAAGGTGGGCCATAAGTGAAGACCCCTCAAAATGTTAGGGAGGGGAATCTCAATTGTAAAAATGTAATAGAGATAGGGCTCGTATTTTGTTACCGCTTTCTTTTATGTGATTTAAACTGTTTATGTGGCATGTATGTTAGAACTTGTGATTGTGGAGTGGCTCCCACATATCACGCATAAGATAGGTAGAACCCATGATCATTACATGTTAGTATCATGCTAGGACATGTTATCTGTTTATGTGCTTGTTTGAAATGCATTTAAGTTGTACTTGCATTAATCAAGACTAATAAAATTGGATAACATATATCTTGGTGAGGTCGAACCGAACAACTCTTCGGTTGATTCGAAAATTCCCATTAAAAATTAAGCTCATTTCGAATAATAGGTATTTAATTCGAGATGCAAATTTTGAATTAAATTCCTTGCATTCCATCAATAGGTTTTAAGTTTAGTAAGTAAAGCTAGTTATTGTCCGCAAGTCGTGGGATAGCTAGTGGAGCTTATTAGTTCTTAGTTACCTGATTGATCATTTTAAATGATCAATATTTCGTGGTCAATTTTGGCAAGGGCGATGTCCGCGAGTCGTGGGTCGTTCGAACTAAGTTTTGATCATGATCTTATGATTGATGGGTCTAGCTTAACGCCTAAGTAAATATGGATGTCGCACGAGTCGTGGGTCCATATTGAAAGATAGGTGATGCAAAAATAATTACTAAGAATTCTAAAGATGTTAGAATTGGTAAGTTGTACCTACCTAGGGTTTTACTTAGAATGTCCGCGAGTCGTGGGTTCGAGGTAAAATGATTAGGATCTTAGTACCCATTGGGAAGTGTGTTCCTCTTAGATCTTTGGGAATTATAGATCTTTGAAAAATAGTGGGAGCTACATTAGATTAAAGACCTTATCTTTTGTATATCGTTATAATTCAGCATGCTCACATTTTCTCTGCTTAGCATTTAGGTTGTAGTTCTGTGATTCTCTACAATATGAAATGCAAACCCATTCGTATCCATCCTTAAGTCAAACAAGTTGACTAAGTCCTAACTAACTCTAAAATGGCTTCGGATCCTAAAATTCATTTTAAAATCCAAAAGGAGAAATTGTTCTCTATAAGGCGAGATTTTCATTTATTTGAAAATTTGACCCGGGCCAAAAGAGAAACAACCTGAGGTGAATGGATTTTTTTCTAAACCACTTAAGAGTGATTGAACCACCTCATAAAAATGTTACAAGGTTTATCATTATGGAATTATTCAATATTCCAAATGAGGAAACAAGTGCACACGATCAAGGTCTAAAGATCTTATTTGAAGATCTTGTGGTCTCGATCGTCAACTGAGAAAAGAGTTCTCAATGCACTAATTACTTACATTGCTTCCACCATCATTCAAACCCTTTATGCTCAACTAGAATGATGCTAATGTAGCATAGTTAATCATTTAGTTGATAATGGTTGAGAGCATCCTTAAGAAGGAACAAAAGGTTGTGATGGTTAATTCTTCTTCTAGACTCACTAAGTTAAAGGCTTGAAGGCCTAAAGAAGAAGAAACCCTTAAGAGCCCAATGGAGGGACATGTAAGGGGTATACCCAAAAGACACTAGAGATCAAATTGGACGTTTGCTTCTATGGTAGCAAATAAGGACTTGTAAAGGGAACTGCAAAGAGTATGAGTACTCTGAAATGTTACCTCGTTTAGAAATTCTACTAGAAATAGAATTCATAAGTATTGAGTTGATTCTGCATAATCTGTTGTGCAAAGACTCAAAGCACTAATGTGCTGAACATACAACGAGATAACAAAAGTAAGTGAGATGACAAAGCATCGAATTACTTGGGAACGTTGAGACATAAAAGGATTAGCGAGTTAGACATCTTAGGATCATTTTACGAAAATGAACCTAGAGAGTTAACTTCCTATGAATCCTATCTTAAAGGGAAACGTTCCCGAAACATGGTTTAGGTGAAATGTGGAACGTGCCAAAATTCTAGTGGATTTCGATCCATGCTGATGAGTGTAAGATGCTTAATGTAAGAACTAGATACAACCGTCAGCTTAATCATTATGAATGAATGTACTTGTTGAAGTACAAATTCGAAACTTATATGAAATTCTTAGAATTTCAAAAGGAGGTTAGGAACCGAAGTAGTCATAAGTTATAGGTAAATCGATATGATCAAGATAGCCAATATCTTACCAACTAATTCCTTAGTCATCTTAGAGATAAAAGGATTATCTCTCAGTAAACTAATTCGAGAACACCTTAGTGTTTCCGAATGAGGGAATGAAACCTAACAGGATATGGTCCATTCCATAGTAAGCTTTACTGACTTATAATTATTCTAGGAATAAACTCCCAGAATATGCAGTTAGAGATTTGAATTTAGTACCTTCCAAAATCAGTCCTTTGGTTGCACTATGCAATGTGGCATACTAAATTCCCTAATTATTCTTATCCAAGAATTTAATGGAATCCTCTTAAGTGAAGAGGATAGTGGAAGATAAGCTTGAAATGAGTTCAAGCTTATACAATGATATTGGATATCGTTTCTGCGATTCCCTTAGACAAAGGTTGTTTGTCTGAAGGAATGTATCTTTCTTAAGGAATCGTTCCTATAGAAGAAGAAAGGCAAGCAAGCAGACCTCAAAGAAATTTGAGGATAAATATCCACGCCACATATAGAAGAAACGAGCCCATCTGATAAAACTTAGCCAAATTTTAGAGTATGTACACGTGTGAAACCCTTATCTTAAGACGCGTTTAGAACGCGTTCCTAGATAGCCCAGGAATTATTTGAAGAGGAGACATTGTCAGATTTGGAATCTGAGTAGCGTAAGCAAGCCTTGAAATCCAATATGGATTCCATATACTCAAACCAAGTTTTGACCTTGGTTGATCCACCTGATAGGATCAAGCTCGTGGAGCTTCGAGTGAATGAAAGCATTACAACCTTCTTGACCGTTGAAATGCAAAAGTCCATTTGGATTGTGTTTACAACATCCTCATATTCTGACTATGAGATATGATAACTGAATATGAGAACTATCTTGTTCAATATGAGATTGAAAGAGACTGAAATAAGGTATTTCTATAAATCTCAAATTCAGTGGGAGTATGCATAAGGTATGCAAATCCCTAAAGTCAATCTGTGGATTGATAAAGGCTTCTAGGAGTTAGACAATTCGATTCCATAGGATAGTCAAATCGTTTGACACAGATGGAAGTCGAATAAGTCTCAAAAGTGTACATATGATAGTTAGTGATGTAAGAGTCAATTTTGGTTCTTTAGAAGACGATGTCCTTCTCATTAGGAATGTCAAGGATAACGTGAAAGTTACCAATTCTTGTTTAAGAAACAATTTGACATGAAAGATCTTAGTGATTATTGTTGATTATCGACATAGAGATCTATGGAAGATAGATCTAAGAGAATAAAAGGATTATCACAAAAACGAGTACATAACTATAATACTAAAAGGAGTTTAGTATGGACAATGGAACATCTCTTTTGAAGAGTATGTGTCCTAAGATAACTTTAAGAAAGTTAGAATGTCCAAAATCCCTTTTAAGTGAAAGGGTGCATAATGTATCAAATGTCATGTACTAGACTTGATACGGCGCAACACTAAGCGTAGTGGGTCGAATCTAATATGACCTCAGAGAAGGTCATTAGATTTCTGTAAAGGATGTCCTCAGAGTACTTGAGAAGAAATGAGGATATGCATTAGTTTACAGAGCCCAAAAGATCTTGTTGTTAGAAGGATATTTGATGTAATCGTTCATCAAACATAGATGATTATGAAATCATTGAAAGGATACAACTTCTACCAGAATGGTAATGCAATGTGTTGGAAAGGGGTTCCAAGGACGGACATTGCAAAACTCGACTATCGTAGTTGAGAACTTAGTTGTATTATATAACGCTAAGTTAAGTGTTTGGGTAAGAAACTCCATCTAACTTGTTAGATGAAGTTCCTAGCATGAAACAACCCCGTTATCATATTGTATGATAAAATGGATGGTTGCTCAAGTAAGAGAACCAAGACTCACCAAGGGACCGAAAACGTGATTACGATTCACTTTATAAGGAAAAGGTGTTTCCTAAGAGATGTGTAACCAAGAGGGCCACATCAGCAGAGAATATAGCAGATCCACTTTGGAAACGCCCAAAGTCAATAGGCTCTCAAAGTGCATCTTAAGAAGATGGGACTTAGAGTACCTAAATGGCTTTTACGGGCAAGTGGGAGATTGTTAGGACTAGTGCCCTAGAAAGCCGATTAGTCATAATCCGTTTTGGGACTTTCCTAGTATCACAGACAATCTTTGAATAATATACGATTGATTAATATCATAGGCACACACTTCTTTATATGCTCTTGTTTGGTATGCATTTACTTTAGCTGTGCATGTATGAGAACTCCCCTAATCCTGATGACTTTAGGACTCTACCATTTAGGTAAAATGGTTCATGAAACGAGCCCTATATCACATAAGTTATGATTAGTAAAATACTCCAAGCCGATGAGTCCTACTGACAGTGGGAGTGTCAACCTGACTCCCCTAAGGCTTGCTTGTGGGATCACGCCCTTAAGAAGGACCACCTTGTTTCATGGAGGTGCAAAGTGTATAGTTGATACGTGCGTGATACATTAGGGTGCTTACTTTAATAAGTAAGTTCACTGAGGTGCCCCGTGTGAGAACATTCCTAAATGGGAAAGGAAGTTTCTATTTCAGGAAATGGAAACTTCCAGATTAGGAAATATCTCACGAGTCATTGATGTGACTAATTGATCCTTAGACTTGAGGTTCCATGTCACTTTATGAGTTAACTCTGTAGTCTTAGGTATAAGCTTTAAAGGGTGTCGCCTTAGACAACTGATTCAAGGCTTATGCTGGGGCTGCACAAGTGATTCATGAAAGTGAATGAGAATCAAGAAAGGACCTACACTTGCATTTGCAAGGTGATCTCTTATTGTGTAAGTCATTCATATGCCATATGGAGTCCTTGGCCAAGGCAGTAGATCAAGACATCAAGCAAAGGGTTTCTTGGATTGAGATCAAATGGATATGAAATGCACTTAGCTTTAAGACCAGATTATTAGGGTTCTGATTATTCCCTTACCCTAGATCTTGGTTGAGAGATAGTAAGTAGGAGGATTGTATCTCACATGAATCAATGACTTAAAGGTTCTGTCGAATCCGAACATTCCAATTCAGCTAGGGGTTAAACACCTGTTGCTAGACTATGGTCGTTTAATCTGTGGATTGATTAATTAATTAGTGAATTAATTAATTAGGGTCACTGCTAATTGAATTGAGAACCTAGAGGGTCACACACAACAACTTGGTTACATGAGTTGAGGCTTTAAAAGGATTAAACGAGTTAATCGGGCCAAAGGGTTCCACACGTGTGAGACCACACGTGTCCTTCATGGACACGTGTGCATGAGCGTGAATATTTATTTGGTGATTAAATAATTAATGTGTTAATTATTTAATAGACTTTGGTTTAATTTTGAATTAAAAAGAAAGTCTAATTTTGGAGAAAATAATCTAGTTAATTAATTATGAATTAATTAGATAAAATAAGTTATTTATTTTAAAATAAATAAAGTATAAAATTATCCAAAAATAGTTTGGATATTTTAGCTCTCTTGAAAGTTGATTTGAATTAGAATTCAAAGTCAAAGTCAAAATTACTTGATGATCAAGTAATAGGAGAGAGGGACCAAATCCTTAGTCCATAAGGACTAGGATTTTCGGTCCTCCCCTTCTTATAAATAGGGGAGCTCGATCTCCCCTTAGAGCTAATCAAGAATTCTTTTGGTTCATGTGTTGAACACCATCCTTTCTCCAAGATCAAATAAACCCTAGGTTAAGCCTAAACACTAACTAGAGAACTAGCATTCTTACTAGTTAGATTGTAGCCAAGTTGGTGGACTATCTCTAGAGAGCTTCAAGTTAGAAGTTTTGAAGATTCGAGCTTTACCAAAAGTGGGGATCAAGCAAAACGACAGAAGGGATGATGAAACGATTCTGAACCCAACAGAAAATGAGTGAAAAAATCGATCCTAAGAAGATGGCGAAAACCGTTCGTCCATATCCTGAAGGATGAATTTTTTAACGAAGGTTTTATGGCTGGCAGATTTCTACTTTCGTAAAACTGGTTTTCGAAGGGAGTTTCAATCATGCCTTCCTCGTTTCATGTTTCTTTCTTTATGTTATATTGTTAAGAACTTCCCTAACATGATTTGAATCTAGGTTGGTGTGGATTGCTATCCCTACAATGGATTCTAAAGTAGAAAGAGACTTTCGAGGGACGGGTTGCCATTACCGCATGAAGCGCGTTTGAGGGGGGCTCAAAATGTGTCAAGAAAGCTATCACCCAAGTGAGTTTCTTGATCTCTACGAATTTGGATACACGATTGCGAGTCCAAGATCCTTTTGTTGGAAAAAATTTTAAATTTCCGCTGCTTTCTGATTCCTGTTTTCCAACACAGGTATGACGTAATTGTTTACCAAATTGCGCAAAATAACTATTTTACGTATTTATATAGTTGATTTTATTTTAAATGTATTAAATATTATCTCCTTTATTTTATTGTTGTTATATATATATATATATATATATATATATATATATATATATATATATATATATATATATATATTAATTATGTACGTATTTAATGTTAAGTATTTTGTGAATTCATATCAAATTGAAATTTATTGCATAAATTGAACTTGCTTGCAATGTGAATTAATTTCCCCGAATTCACTTAATTTCGTTGTAACCATATTTGATCAATTCATGAAACTTTAAGGACCTAATTGCATGGACTTAATTGTTTACATTTCAAAAGTTTGGGGACTCACTTGCATAACTTATTAATTTGGAGGACTCAATAGCAATTTGGCCATTTCTTCTCCACACCAAGCAGCATATTACGTTCCATCCCTTTCTTTCATTTATACAAACATTACATACACCCTTGCTCTTGCTCCCTTGCCAACCGAGCCAACCCTCTTAAGTTAGGTGGAAGATTTCATCTTTCAAGCATCATAATTGTGAGTTTTGTGATCATTCAAGCATCATCTCTTCATCTTAGCACCCATTTCTTGTATTTGAGGTAAATTTTGGAACTTTGAGGAATTTTTGGGAAAAATGGATAGATAGGGCTTTGTATTGAATTGGTTAAATTGTGTAATTGTTACTGGAAATATGTTTAGGAACTTTGAGCTCAAGTTGTATGCATTTATCTTGTGAATTATGGACTTGGAGCATGAATGATGAAAAGGGTTTGATATTGATAAATCTTGATGATCAATGCATGAGATGAGAATATATGCTAGATTTTATTATGCTTTAAGTATGGTCACATGTTTCTTCAAGTTTTGATTGCATTTGTTGGTTGAAATTGGTGTTTTGGGTTGGTTGTTGTTGTTGTTGCGTTGCTTCCCTGTTTTTTTCTTTCTGCTGCGTACAGTGACACGGGCGCGTCACTTTTCCTTTCTTCAGCATGACACGGGGGTGTATGTTAGTTGGGTTTTTCTGTACCGTGACACGGGGGTGTCACGGTTTGCTTTGTAATGGTGACACAGGCATGTCACCTTCTATTTTCACGCATGTTGTCCGTTGTACTGTGACACGGGGGTGTCACGGCTTAGTGCATTTAGGTGACACGGGCGTGTCACCCTCTGTTTTTCATGCATTTGTTTTGCATGCATGGCTGTACGTATGCATGTATTATATATATATATATATATATATATATATATATATATATAATGTAACATATTTACACATTTATATATGTTTAGTGAATAATTAATTATTATTTGAATTAATTTGATTGAAACGTGAATTTATGAATTCGAATGACTTGAATATATGATTTAATCTCTTAATAGTGCACATGAACATTTCATAACATAATCTTATCTTGTACATATTCATATCATGATCATAGCATTGCCGAGCGTCTTATTTGGTCATATTGAGTCTTACTTCACCGTTCTTGCACAGATTTTGATCCAGTTGGAGACGAGGCCAGTCAGTGAGCTCGTGCTTTCTTCTTTTGACAGTTTAAGGTGGGTTTTTCTTCTATGTAGATATAAGACCCTATATATATCTTCAATGTGAAAGTTTTCATCCAAACTTAATATTTATATATAGAGTCCCATTTAAAGAGTAAATGTTTTCAACGTAAAGCCTTGTTTTATGTACCCAACCTAATGTTTTGGCGAGAAATGATCGAATGCACGAATGGGGCCCAGGGACTTAGTGTGAGTGGCTATCCGGGGAGGCACGGGCCGACGGTGATCCCTCACACTAGTTCCACCAATGCACGGCGTAACCGGACCTCGTTAGGAGTTAGCGAGGAATGGACGCTGAGCGTCATCTGGGGAGCCATGTAACCCCTTTTGGTCAATGAATGGGTGGTCGGGCCTTGCAAACCCACCACCAACCCGGAGGAAGAAGGTGTAAATGTTAATGATTGTGCACAAAAGAATGATTGCATGAAAAGAATGAATGTTTAAATGATTTACACAAGGTGTTGGTTGGAGATAATGCACGCCCACTCGTCGGGCCACTAATGACCTAATGTTAATGATTCGTTATAATCCCTTTTGATGATTCTATTCACCCACTTGGAAAATTCTTTAAAAACTGCACTAGGGATTATAACTTGCATGTCATTGTTTATTTACTGTCGTATATTATGTTTATGCCCCGTTTTATACCCACCAGTCCCTTTTGGACTGAACCCGTTTGGTTTTTAGTTGTTTTGTGCAGGTGTTGAGGGAGCTAGGTGGGAATACGAGTCCTAGGTCTTGCATTCGTCTCTAGCTCTTATGTTTTGGTCTTACACTTGCATACTTTTATTTTGATCATTGCATATGTATAACGATGTGGAGCGTACATTTTTTGGGCCGTGATGGCAATTGATGATGTATATGACTTATTTTTGAAGCTTGGATGCTCATGGTACATATATGTATGGTATATGTTCGTTTATTGCTTCCGCTTTAATGTTTTATGTTGTTTTATGGTTTTAAGGGTTAGCCCGCCCAGCTTAGAGTGTGTGTTTGTCCCCGTTCACCGTGATTTAGCTCGGGTATGGATCGTTCATTTCATATTCGGGTCGGGTCTCGGTGCGGGGGATGTGACACCTTGCGCTCGGGTGTTACATCCTTAAGTGGTATCAGAGCCTAGGGTTGCAAAACCCGGGCTTTCGGGTCGTGTGAGTCAGTCTAGGTCGTTCGGCTTAGGGATTACTTGACAATGTGTTGCATATGCATCTCTTTTGTGCTTAATTGATTTAAAATTTGAATTCTGATTGAATTATTTGCATTAACATGCATAGACTAAAATAGCACGTATTTTAGTGTTTATTGACAGGATGCCTCCACGTAGACATCGAGATCGATCTCCAGGAAGACGTCATCATCGTGATCGTACTCCTACACCTCCACCTCCACAACCACCGCCGGCAGAGGCTTTTGTTAACTCAGTTATCAATATTATAGATCAAAGGCTGCGAGATTATGTACCACCGGTACCTCCAGCACCACCTGCACCTGTTGTACCGCCTGAGGCACCGCTTTCTGTTATACTTAGGGAGTTTCAGAATCAAAGACCTCCCAAGTTCTTCAAGGGAAATGATATACAAGCGAAAATGTGGCTGAAAGAGCTAGAGAGGATATGGGAACTCATTCCATGTGAGTCCCAAGAGAAGGCTCGATGCACCATCACTTTAATACAAGGGGAAGCCTACTCTTGGTGGGAAAGCACACGGATTGTATTGGAGGCAGCTGGAGAGCAGATCAACTGGGAAGTATTTACGAGAGAATTCAAGAACAAGTTCATCCCTCCCTCATCACGTACTCGAAGATTGAGAGAATTTACCTAATTGAAGCAAGGATCGAGGTCTGTGGCCGAGTATATTTCAGAGTATGAGAAGTTATCCCGCTATGCACCAAATATAGCAGGCGATGACTTCCATAAGGCTATGCAGTTTGTTCAGGGGCTTCGACCGGACATTCAGACAGCTCTAGAGGCAGTTAATACGAGCACTTGGGCAAAGGCTACTTCACAAGCCCTAAAGGTTGAAGATTCTGTGAATGCTAGGAGGCTAATTTCTCGTCAAGGACAAGGGTCAGGATCCGGCTGGGGTTTTAACAAAGGAAAGAGGCCGATGAATGTACTAGCTCCACCCCAAAAAGGGCCTTTCAAGAAGCCGAGAATCGGAGGTCCGATTGTACCCGTTCCACGACCACCTCAGGCTCCACCGGCTCCTAAAGGATCTCGTAATGATCAGCCTCCATATACTTATTGTGGATGGCCAACTCATTCTTACAACAACTGCCGAAAGAGATTGAGATTGTGTTTGATTTGTGGAAAAGGGGATCATATGGCTTTTTCATGCCCGGACAAGACTGCAGGATATCAAGCTGGGGGTTCAGAGACCGATGGTTCAGGCACGAGCCTATGCTCTTGAGAGCGAGGAGCAGAATGTCGAGGTTGATCCAAACGTCGTGGTGGAAGGTACCGTTTGCATTCATAACACGAGCATTCATGCATTGTTCGATCCGGGTGCCACGTATACTTTTATATCTTCTGATCTATGTGCCTCTCTGTGCTTACCTATTGCTTGTTCAAATTCCTGTTATTTTGTGAGTTCGCCTCTTGGAGGTAGTTTGCAGACAGATAGGATTGTCAGGGGTTGTTCAGTTTTGATAGAGGGGAAAGATTATCCGGCAGATTTCGTTGTGATGCCTATGAAGAAGTATGGGGTAATCTTCGGGATGGATTGGTTATATCAGCACAGGGCCGAAGTTGATTGTTTTAAGAAAAAGATAAAGTTGGGTGAAGAGTTGATTGGAGAAGTTGGGTCGAAGAATGTGTCTCTTTTATCGTTTATGGAAGCTCGCAAGTTGGTAAAGGATGGAGCCACGAGATTTATTGCCTATCTCCTTAATTTACCAAAGGATCAATCAAGTTTTGAGGAGACGACCGTGGTAAAGGAATATCCCGATGTATTTCCAGAAAATTTGGGTTCTCTACCACCGGATCGGGAGATTGAATTTGTTGTTGATTTATATCCGGGATCAGATCCTTACTCCAAGACTCCTTATAGAATGGGTCCGGCAGAGTTGAAAGAGCTGAAGATTCAACTCGAGGAATTACTTAAGAGTGGATATATCCGACCGAGTTCATCTCCATGGGGTGCTCCGGTTCTCTTTTTTCAAAAAGAAAGATGGGACGTCGAGAATGTGTATAGATTACCGGGAGCTTAATCGGATGACTATCAAGAATAAGTACCCCTTGGCCCATGTGACGCCCCGTTTTCTCGAAGGGCGTTCTTACGACATCAATAAGTAAGTCTCTACACTTATGTGTGTTTAATTTAAGAGTTCTTGAATTATGTGATTTAATGTAAATCTAATTTAATATGTGTTCATTCGAATAATTCTAAGATTAATTGCAACTTGATTAATTACGCGCCTATTTAACCCTAACTATCTAATTTGATTTAATTCAAATTTATTCCATGAAATAATTGTCAAGTTGATTTCAAATTCATCATGTTACTTAACTTGTTTAATTTCGGTTTACTTGAATTCCTTGAGATTAATTGTCAATCATGTGTTTACAAAGTGCCGCTAAATTATACGAAAAGTTTCTAAAATTAAATTGAATTAAACTCTAATTGATAAATCTCTATTTCACTTTTATTTGTAAAATTAATTCGGAGCTTGATTGTTTATTCGTAACTTTACCAATTTTATTTACGATTAATTGTACGCGATATTTATCTTTGCTACGCGATAAGGATACCCGGTTGTATATAGCTTGTGCACAAGACACATTTCTCCCAATCCCTTTTCTCTCTCTCTCTCCTCTCCCACTTTCTCTCTCCCGCGGGTTACTATCGCGGCTTCGGTTACGAGCCCATAACTCAATCGTTTCTCGACGGAATTCAACAAACGAATAGTCCATTTCGATTATCTCGGCGAGACCGACGTAAGAGTACCAATTTCAAGGCCTAAAGATGAACGGTGGCGGAGTTATGGCCGGATTTCAGTAGCAGCGGCGGAGCTGTCAGACCGCCGCCACTTCGCCGGCGTTTCGGGGCGTTTTCCGGCCATTTCCTTGGTACACGCGCCTTGGACCCAGAAAGTAGACTTCCAGGCGCTTCGGTTGACGTCGGATTCGTGGCAATCGGAGCAGCTACGGCCCTGCACGCGCCGCCCAAATCTCTCGGCGTCAGCGCGAGTTACTGTAGCGGCGGCGGCAGAAACTTCGGCGGCCAACGGGGGCCTTTTCCGGCCATCTTTTGGTCTCGGGCTCTTCACGAAAGTTGTTCGGAACGACGAGAACTAGTGACCTGTGATCAGGCGACTCCAGATTCGGTGGTTTGGCGGCGGATCGGCGGCGGCAAAGTGGCGGTGCAACGGCGGCACTAGCTCCGAGGATTTTTCCGGAAAGCTACCTTAGGGCTTTCGAAGAGCTCATCATGGGTAAGTCAACACCTCTTTCGGATCGCATTTTGGTTCACCGGTTTGGAAGTAATTTGAGTTTGAAGATTTAGGGTTTTCGTGCTCTTAGATTTCAGATCTAGGACAATCGGCTTTGAATTTCCAGAAATTGATTGAGGATTCAGAACGGGCACGAAGACTTCATTCAGGAATGATTTTTCGGGATTTTTCCGGCGACTTTTGACGGCGGCCCGTCGGCGGTCCGGCCAAATTCCGGTAGCTACAGTGGTGGCGTTCCGGCGGCGTTTGGTCAGAATGTTCGTCTCATTGTGGTGAGTTCAATGCCACTTTCCGTTCGTTAATCGGACACTCGGTTTATTTATTACGAATTATTTTGCGCAATTGTGATTATTTGAATTAATTGTTTTAAGTGCAAATAAATTGGTTATTGTTGGTTTGTTGATCGAGATGTATTCCAATCGTATATGAAAACATGTATTGAATGGATTGTGATATGCATGAATGTTTCGATTTACAATTTGAATCCCGATGTGATGAATTTATGATATGTGTTTAGATATGAAGGGGTGTTAGTGTAATATTTATGAAACTATGAATGTGACTTGAGCTTGTGTACCAAACATTTTGTGAAGTTGTAAAGTATGACTTTAAGTGAATTAAATGCACTCTTTATTTGTATCAAGCATGCCATCTACGTACAACAACTTTGTATGTTTATATAATCCAGTTGCTCTTACTTATGCACTTTATAACTCGACATGAACTTGATGCTTAATTCTAACATTATAATTGAACCCTGTGATATTGGATGATTTAATATGCATTTTCTGAATACATTGACTTCCTAAATTGATCTTGCATCTTTGGATATGGAATTGCATGATGGTTGCTTGTAAATATGACCTTGTTGAGCATTGATTTGCCTTGAATGACCACGACACCTCATCCAAGCACAACATGAACACTTATGCATAACCACGATCATGTTGAGCAACGCCGTGCGTCTTGTTTGGTTCATATAGAGTCTAAGTCTGGGCTTCTGTATGTCTTGTCACAGAGTTTGGTGGTGCCGATGGGTCCGAGGTTTAGAGTGTTTGGCCCTTCACACTCTCAGACTCTACTACTACGAGGTGAGGTTTAGGATTTTGTATAGTTACACGACCTATGGCCTTAATATGCTGATTTCAACCCTTGCATGCGAGTATATCTATTATAAATACGTATGTGTTGGATATGATATGTTTATGACCTTCTGAATCAACTCTGTTTGGAAAATTAAATATGAAAGCATATGTAAGCTACTTTGGGAAAACAGTTGTGTTGTGATTATGTAGCGAGGTTGCCATGAAAGATTGGCGTATGTGATCCGTTGTGATCTGTTCTGTTGTGATCCGTTGTGATCTGTTATGTTGTGATCCGTTGTGATCTGTGTGTGGATCGATCCTGGTGAGCTGGTACGAGTGGAGACCGGTACGGCATAGGGCCGTCGGATAAGCCACTGTGCTAGTTTCCATTTGAGATATCATTGCGCGACCTTAGGGTGATGAGGGAGGCGTGATATCTTGAGCCTTCGGCCAAGGCCGGGGAGGACTCTTGTGGGTTCGCAACCCCTTGAGGGTGAGTCTATTTTAGACGGTTTATTCTCGATGGTATGGGGACGGTACATCTCCTCCATCATTGGTGTAGAGGTTGGATTGATTTTGATTTACGTTATGAGGAGTTGAGGTTGGAAGCTCGTACTCGCTGAGCAGTTGATTATGTTATGTTATGGAATTATGAATCGGGATAGAGTCTTTCTGGAAATGGTTTCTAAACTTATATCTATATCTTATTCGGGTTCTTTCAAAACGTTTTGGTATGTAACACCTATCCCCGGTTCATGAGTCCATCCTTTTTATTCTGTGCTATGCTCCTTATATATATATTGTGGGTGTGCGTTAGCCCCCTCACTCGGTCAAGTTGACTGACCCCTCATTTACACTTTTAGTTGCAGGTTGTTGGCGTTTGCTAGGCGGAAGTGAGTCTTTTGTGTTGCACTTCGTCGGTCTAGTCTTTCCTTTTGCATTTATCCTCTCATACACTTTACTTATGCTTTGACTTGTAGACTTGAGATTATACTTTACTATTCGGTAGCCCTGCGTGGCACTCTCATTCGGCCCTTGTGGCACTTGATGATTATTACTTTATGTTGATATTCGGGATTAGGGATCTATGCTAGTTGAACCCGTCACCTGCTTTGTACGTTTTGTTTTAAATGCTTTCGCTACCTATTGTTGTTGGTTTTAATTGCTTCCGCACTCTGAGTTTTGGTCAAGTTAGATCCGCCTAGCCTAGTGTGTGAGTTGGTCTCCCGTTCGCTCTGATTCGGATTCGGGCATGGACTTTCATTTCATGTTCCGGGTCTGGGTCATAGTGCGGGGGATGTGGCACTTCTCTGTTTGGGGTGTTACATCCTTAAGTGGTATCAGAGCTCTAGGTTGCAAAACCGAGCTCTTGAGTCGTGTTGAGTCTGTCTAGGTCGTACGGCATAGGAATAACTGCGCATTGCATTTGTTTGACTTGATATTTTGACCCTTCGGCGTGAATTGTTTCGTGATTATATGATTGCGTGCACATTGTGACTTTGATTATGCGACATCTTGTTTTATGTGCTTTATAAATTACAACTAATTGTTGCATTTACGTGATATACGTGTTACATTTCATTTGCATCTTTAATCCGCATGCATCGAATTTAGTGTTTGAATTTCAGGGTGTCCTATGAGTCAACACTAAGATTTCCCTCCGTCAACACTACCTATTGGTACTATAACGAAAACACGCCATAATTCGAAAATGAAAGGATTCTTTACCAAGATCAATGGTCATGAAAAGGTTCAGAGTTGAAGGAATGAGATTTGCTATGTTGACTTACTATCTTAAAGTCAATTGAAAGATGGAGTTTGATGAATTCTCACATTGAGGATTCGTTTATTTGGAAGTAGTCACCTTGTGGATGGAAATGAGTCAATGGAGGAGAATCTGGTCAAGTAGAACCGTTTTGAAGGAGTTTTGATGAGCTTTCGCCTTGATGATCCGTTTATTTGGGAATAGTCACCTTGTTGATGGAAACGAGTTAATGTAGAAGAATCCGATCAAGTTCAAGGGATGTGGATAGGTAACCATGTTACATAAGCAACGAGCTACAAACCATCGGTGAGTGTGGAAGGATTTGGTGTCGTTTAGAGTTAACAAACGACAGAACAAGATTGGTTGCTAGCTCTCTGGGTGTCTTCTTTCTGCTGAGGTGGAAGATTCTGCTAAGATCGAAAATTCTACTGAGATGGGAATAGAACACTTAGATGCCGAAATACTTTATCCAAGTTTCAGGATCATATACCATGGATTGCTTTGGGAAGTGCTTAGCACACGATCATCCAACGAAACTCTGAGGTAAATATCTAATTGACAAACGAACCATGGACAACTCCTTGAAGATGAGCAGACTAAGATTTAACGCATAAATGAGAATTCTTGGGAAAAACTGAAGATGATTCTAGTTGAGCAAGGATTACGGTCTAGTAAGGGGTTTGACGATAAACGAGCTTTGCTGAGTTACCACTTTATGAAAAGACTCAAGACAAAGAGGTTCAGATGACGAGGGTTGCATCCTTGACAGCTTAATCAACTCCTACTACTTCATCTCAACTTCTTGTCAAGAGTTTGACACTACGGTGATCGGTACGCCAGACATTCATGGCATTTGCATACATGCATCGCTTAAATACCCTTACCTTGTTTTGCTTGATGTGGGTGACGACCATTGTTGTTTTAATTGTGATAACTTGGATACCTGATCTAGTATTTATAACTTGAAATTTCTACTTGTTGTGAACTGTGCTGGAATGAATGAGTTATGTACTTGTGTAAACTATTCATGCTTATGTGATTTAAAACTCTTTTGATTGCTCACTAACTTCTCATATAACATACATACATACTGTAACCTTGTTTTATAGGGATTCCATCGCGATATCCCCCTTGAGTTGAGGTATGAGAGTTGAATCTATACTCAAGGGACACCGATATCAGTTGTATAAGGTACACCAAACATGCATCGCATACTTTTCGTCAAGTGTTACTATGATGTGTGTATGTATGAACAACTGATCAGTGGATTTATGTGTAAGAGAGACCTTAGGTTCCCTCTTTTTATGTGTTGGAGAGATGTAGGATTCTCTCTATTTATGTGGTAGAAAGATGTTGGAATCTTTCTAAGTTTTGTGCGCGAGAGATGTTGGATTCTCTTGTATTTAGATATTCAGGGATGCTGGATTCTCTTGAATCTAGGAGTTTGAGGAATGCTGGATTTTCTCAAACTAGAATGTTGGGAGATGTTGGAATCTGCCCGACTTAGGTTGAGAGACGGGGTTCTCTCAATTATGTGCTTGAGAGACGGGGTTCTCTCTTTTATATTTGCTCGAGAGACGGGGTTCTCTCTCTTGTGGGTGCTGAGGGACGGGGCTCTCTCTCTTACTTGTTGAGAGATGGGATTCTCTCTTGTTTGTTTTGGTTGCGTTACGCGTTGCTCTGACTACGGGTTGCAAGTGGCGAGTCTGAGACGACATCGAGGTTGGGTGCAGTTGCAGCTATCCGATCATGGGAATGACCGACCGAGTTCGAAACATCTAACGGATCAAGTACTCGCACGGACCTCGACGATAACAAGACATTCTAAAGGAGGTTCAGTGTAGATGACCGGAGTAAGCCTCACCATTAGAGTTATGATCTCACGCGAGTTCGGGAGAAGGGTTGGAGCACTACAACTCGAGGATCTACATTTTTCCAGTGGAACCTGGGGACCAGGTTCTCTTAAGGGGGGAAGGTTGTGACGCCCCGTTTTCTCGAAGGGCGTTCTTACGACATCAATAAGTAAGTCTCTACACTTATGTGTGTTTAATTTAAGAGTTCTTGAATTATGTGATTTAATGTAAATCTAATTTAATATGTGTTCATTCGAATAATTCTAAGATTAATTGCAACTTGATTAATTACGCGCCTATTTAACCCTAACTATCTAATTTGATTTAATTCAAATTTATTCCATGAAATAATTGTCAAGTTGATTTCAAATTCATCATGTTACTTAACTTGTTTAATTTCGGTTTACTTGAATTCCTTGAGATTAATTGTCAATCATGTGTTTACAAAGTGCCGCTAAATTATACGAAAAGTTTCTAAAATTAAATTGAATTAAACTCTAATTGATAAATCTCTATTTCACTTTTATTTGTAAAATTAATTCGGAGCTTGATTGTTTATTCGTAACTTTACCAATTTTATTTACGATTAATTGTACGCGATATTTATCTTTGCTACGCGATAAGGATACCCGGTTGTATATAGCTTGTGCACAAGACACATTTCTCCCAATCCCTTTTCTCTCTCTCTCTCCTCTCCCACTTTCTCTCTCCCGCGGGTTACTATCGCGGCTTCGGTTACGAGCCCATAACTCAATCGTTTCTCGACGGAATTCAACAAACGAATAGTCCATTTCGATTATCTCGGCGAGACCGACGTAAGAGTACCAATTTCAAGGCCTAAAGATGAACGGTGGCGGAGTTATGGCCGGATTTCAGTAGCAGCGGCGGAGCTGTCAGACCGCCGCCACTTCGCCGGCGTTTCGGGGCGTTTTCCGGCCATTTCCTTGGTACACGCGCCTTGGACCCAGAAAGTAGACTTCCAGGCGCTTCGGTTGACGTCGGATTCGTGGCAATCGGAGCAGCTACGGCTCTGCACGCGCCGCCCAAATCTCTCGGCGTCAGCGCGAGTTACTGTAGCGGCGGCGGCAGAAACTTCGGCGGCCAACGGGGGCCTTTTCCGGCCATCTTTTGGTCTCGGGCTCTTCACGAAAGTTGTTCGGAACGACGAGAACTAGTGACCTGTGATCAGGCGACTCCAGATTCGGTGGTTTGGCGGCGGATCGGCGGCGGCAAAGTGGCGGTGCAACGGCGGCACTAGCTCCGAGGATTTTTCCGGAAAGCTACCTTAGGGCTTTCGAAGAGCTCATCATGGGTAAGTCAACACCTCTTTCGGATCGCATTTTGGTTCACCGGTTTGGAAGTAATTTGAGTTTGAAGATTTAGGGTTTTCGTGCTCTTAGATTTCAGATCTAGGACAATCGGCTTTGAATTTCCAGAAATTGATTGAGGATTCAGAACGGGCACGAAGACTTCATTCAGGAATGATTTTTCGGGATTTTTCCGGCGACTTTTGACGGCGGCCCGTCGGCGGTCCGGCCAAATTCCGGTAGCTACAGTGGTGGCGTTCCGGCGGCGTTTGGTCAGAATGTTCGTCTCGTTGTGGTGAGTTCAATGCCACTTTCCGTTCGTTAATCGGACACTCGGTTTATTTATTACGAATTATTTTGCGCAATTGTGATTATTTGAATTAATTGTTTTAAGTGCAAATAAATTGGTTATTGTTGGTTTGTTGATCGAGATGTATTCCAATCGTATATGAAAACATGTATTAAATGGATTGTGATATGCATGAATGTTTCGATTTACAATTTGAATCCCGATGTGATGAATTTATGATATGTGTTTAGATATGAAGGGGTGTTAGTGTAATATTTATGAAACTATGAATGTGACTTGAGCTTGTGTACCAAACATTTTGTGAAGTTGTAAAGTATGACTTTAAGTGAATTAAATGCACTCTTTATTTGTATCAAGCATGCCATCTACGTACAACAACTTTGTATGTTTATATAATCCAGTTGCTCTTACTTATGCACTTTATAACTCGACATGAACTTGATGCTTAATTCTAACATTATAATTGAACCCTGTGATATTGGATGATTTAATATGCATTTTCTGAATACATTGACTTCCTAAATTGATCTTGCATCTTTGGATATGGAATTGCATGATGGTTGCTTGTAAATATGACCTTGTTGAGCATTGATTTGCCTTGAATGACCACGACACCTCATCCAAGCACAACATGAACACTTATGCATAACCACGATCATGTTGAGCAACGCCGTGCGTCTTGTTTGGTTCATATAGAGTCTAAGTCTGGGCTTCTGTATGTCTTGTCACAGAGTTTGGTGGTGCCGATGGGTCCGAGGTTTAGAGTGTTTGGCCCTTCACACTCTCAGACTCTACTACTACGAGGTGAGGTTTAGGATTTTGTATAGTTACACGACCTATGGCCTTAATATGCTGATTTCAACCCTTGCATGCGAGTATATCTATTATAAATACGTATGTGTTGGATATGATATGTTTATGACCTTCTGAATCAACTCTGTTTGGAAAATTAAATATGAAAGCATATGTAAGCTACTTTGGGAAAACAGTTGTGTTGTGATTATGTAGCGAGGTTGCCATGAAAGATTGGCGTATGTGATCCGTTGTGATCTGTTCTGTTGTGATCCGTTGTGATCTGTTATGTTGTGATCCGTTGTGATCTGTGTGTGGATCGATCCTGGTGAGCTGGTACGAGTGGAGACCGGTACGGCATAGGGCCGTCGGATAAGCCACTGTGCTAGTTTCCATTTGAGATATCATTGCGCGACCTTAGGGTGATGAGGGAGGCGTGATATCTTGAGCCTTCGGCCAAGGCCGGGGAGGACTCTTGTGGGTTCGCAACCCCTTGAGGGTGAGTCTATTTTAGACGGTTTATTCTCGATGGTATGGGGACGGTACATCTCCTCCATCATTGGTGTAGAGGTTGGATTGATTTTGATTTACGTTATGAGGAGTTGAGGTTGGAAGCTCGTACTCGCTGAGCAGTTGATTATGTTATGTTATGGAATTATGAATCGGGATAGAGTCTTTCTGGAAATGGTTTCTAAACTTATATCTATATCTTATTCGGGTTCTTTCAAAACGTTTTGGTATGTAACACCTATCCCCGGTTCATGAGTCCATCCTTTTTATTCTGTGCTATGCTCCTTATATATATATTGTGGGTGTGCGTTAGCCCCCTCACTCGGTCAAGTTGACTGACCCCTCATTTACACTTTTAGTTGCAGGTTGTTGGCGTTTGCTAGGCGGAAGTGAGTCTTTTGTGTTGCACTTCGTCGGTCTAGTCTTTCCTTTTGCATTTATCCTCTCATACACTTTACTTATGCTTTGACTTGTAGACTTGAGATTATACTTTACTATTCGGTAGCCCTGCGTGGCACTCTCATTCGGCCCTTGTGGCACTTGATGATTATTACTTTATGTTGATATTCGGGATTAGGGATCTATGCTAGTTGAACCCGTCACCTGCTTTGTACGTTTTGTTTTAAATGCTTTCGCTACCTATTGTTGTTGGTTTTAATTGCTTCCGCACTCTGAGTTTTGGTCAAGTTAGATCCGCCTAGCCTAGTGTGTGAGTTGGTCTCCCGTTCGCTCTGATTCGGATTCGGGCATGGACTTTCATTTCATGTTCCGGGTCTGGGTCATAGTGCGGGGGATGTGGCACTTCTCTGTTTGGGGTGTTACAGCCCACATTGAGGATTTATTTGACATGCTGTAAGGTTCAAAGGTTTATTCGAAATTGGATTTAAGGCAAGGCTATTACCAGTTGAAAATCCGGGAAGAGGATATACCAAAGACAGGATTTAATACCCGGTATGGGCATTATGAGTTCGTAGTGATGCCTTTTGGTTTAACAAATGCCCCTGCAGCATTTATGGATATGATGCATCGGATTTTTCGGCCTTATTTAGATAAATTCGTCGTAATCTTCATTGATGACATTCTCGTGTATTCAAAGACTCCGGAAGATCATGCTAGGCATCTCAATTTGGTATTGGAGACGTTGAGAGAGCACCGGTTGTATGCGAAGTTTAGTAAGTGTGAGTTTTGGATCGACAGGGTTGCTTTTCTAGGCCATATTATTTCGAGTAAGGGTTTGGAAGTTGATCCTTCAAAGATCGAGACGGTTATTCAGTGGCAGAGTCCGAAAAATGCTTCCGAGGTTAGAAGTATCTTGGGATTTGCAGGTTATTACCGAAGGTTTGTAAAGGATTTTTCGAAGATAGTCGGTCCTTTAACACGATTGACTAAGAAGGAAGCTAAATTTGAGTGGGACGAGGCATGTGAAGCTAATTTTCAACTCTTGAAGGAAAAATTGACCACTGCACCGGTATTAGCACTTCCCGAGGGTACTGAAGGATACATGGTTTATACGGACACCTCGAAAGAAGGGTTGGGATGTGTTTTGATGCAGAATGGTAAGGTAATAGCTTATGCCTTGAGGAAATTGAAGGATCATGAACAGAATTATCCCACTCACGATCTCGAGCTTGCAGCAGTGATCTTCGCTTTGGGAAAGTGGAGACACTATCTTTACGGAGTTTCTTTTGAGATCTTTTCCGACCACAAGAGTCTCCAGTATTTGTTTACTCATAAGGAATTAAACAAGAGACAGAGGCGTTGGATGGAGATGTTGATGGATTATGAATGTACGATTCGATATCATCCAGGAAACGCCAACGTGGTGGCGGATGCGCTTAGTAGGAAAGCTAGCGTGTCAAGTGTTAAAGTGGAAACTATAGATGAATCTGAGTCTTTTAAGCTGAGAGCTAATATTCGGAATATTACGGTTCAACCGGATCTTCAGCAGAGATTGTTTGAAGCTCAGAAAGTGGATTCCGAGGCTCAGAGGTTAGTGCAGAAAGCTAGAAATGATTCAGAGAGTCCGTTCGGATTTGATGACACCGGGCTTCTAAGGTTTAAGAATAGAGTGGTGGTTTCGGAAGAGTTGAGACGGTTGGTATTGGAGGAAGCTCATCGATCAGGGAATTCGATACATCCCTGGGGAAATAAGATGTATAGGGACTTAAAGAAATTTTATTGGTGGAATGGACTTAAGCGGGATGTGATCAACTTCGTGAGACATTGCTTGACTTGCCAAGTGGTGAAAGCAGAGCATCAGAAGCCATCAGGGCTACTGCAACCGTTAGCTATTCCAGAATGGAAATGGCAACAAGTGGCGATGGATTTCATTTCGGGTCTTCCACGAGTGAAAGGTGGTTTAGATGGAATTTGGGTAATAGTAGATCGACTGACGAAATCGGCACATTTTCTAGCTGTTCCGATGTCGGATAAGGTACCTAAGTTGGCAAAGAAGTATGTTGATGAAATCGTCCGACTTCATGGAGTACCGGTTAGCATTGTATCAGATCGGGATCTGAGGTTCACTTCTAGATTTTGGCAAGAATTGCAAAGGAATCTGGGCACAAGGCTTCAATTCAGCACAGCTTTCCATCCTCAGACAGACGGGCAATCAGAGAGATTAATTAAATATTTAGAGGATATGTTGAGAGCATGTGCATTAGACTTTTCGAGTTCGTGGAATGAGTAATTACCTTTGATTGAATTTGCCTATAACAACAGCTTTCAAGCGTCGATAGAGATGGCTCCATATGAGGCTCTCTACGGACGAAAATGCAGGTCACCGTTGTTCTTTGATTCGGAAGAATGAAATTGGACAAAGCAAGAGGGTGTGAAACAAGGAGAGAACAAGGAAAAACCCTCTAAGGCCGTGCAAGAGGCAATCGATAAGGTTCAAATAATCAGGCAACGGATAAAAGCAGCCCAGGACAGACAGAAAAGCTATGCCGATCACCGAAGGAAAGATCTTAAGTTTGAGGTTGGTGATAGGGTCTTCTTGAAAGCCTTACCTCGTAAGGGATTTTCGAGGATTGGAAAATGAGGGAAATTGAATCCTCGGTATCTAGGACCGTATGAGATTTTGGAGAAAATTGGAGATACGGCCTACCGTTTGGACCTACCCCCGAGTTTGACCGGAATTCATAATGTATTTCATGTTTCACAGCTTCGGAAATATTGTCCGGATGAATCGGAAGTTATCCCCGTCGAGGAAGTGGAGTTAGAACCGAATCTCACCTTCATTCAGAAGCCGGTTAAGATATTGGATCGTAAATTTCAAGAGCTTCGAAATCGGTAGATCCCACTAGTTAAAGTCTTATGGAGAAGTGATAAAACGGAAGAGGCTACATGGGAGACGGAGGATAAGATGAAGAGATTTCATCCCGAATTGTTCCCGAATGATCAATGAATCCGAGGATGGATTCTTTTAAGGGGGAGAGGTTGTGACGCCCCGATATTTCGGCCGTACAGGTATGACGTAATTGTAGCGCCCGGAAAGGTGGGCCACCACATCCCCCGCACTTAAACCCGAACCCACATATGAAATGGATTTCCATACATGAGCTCAAGCCTAAGCGAACGGGAACCTACACTCACACGTTAGGCTAAGCGGGGCTAAAACTCGAATAGAGCGCGCAAAACCAACAGATAAGAAGGCGGAAGCAACAACAACAACAACATAAGGATCGAAAAGGAGCTCTATACCAACATATACATCATATACAATGGCCTGACGACCTAAAAATAGGTCAAGTATATACATCAAAAATTCATAATTAGAATTCAAATACAATTCATAAAATAATCAAAATGCAGCAGGTAAATATGCCGACTCGACCTAAACCCGAAAGTACGACACGACCGACGCACTTCCCCGCCTAGCACGAGCAACCTGCAGCTAAAGTGTTAAACGGAAGGGTTCAGTCAAAACTCGACTGAGTGAGGGGGCTAACGCACACCCACACCATAAATACATATAGAGCATCATATATAATCAAAGGGGTCGATCATGAACCGAGCTAGGGTTTTACATATCAAATCATTTTGAAAACATACATATAATATAGAGAAAATTCTAACTCGTTTCACAACCTCCAAAGCATAAAAGAAACATAAACGTCCGGTGAGTACGGACCTCCTCAACTCCTCATACAAATCATAAATACATAATAATTCATAAATTCATAACTCCTCAACGCCTTGGTGATCGGGAATCAAACCCTCTCCGCCCATATGGATTCTATATACATACGGGGTAGCTAACCCACGATATGCCTTCCCCGGTTATTCACCGAGGGCTCAAGGTAATAGCGCCTTCTCAACCTCCAAGAGTCGCACGCCACAACCTCAAATGGGATGTGCACAGGCTTAACCCGACGGCCCTTGCCGTCCCGGGCGTCCTTACCCACAATCCCTGGGCCCGGATTCATAAGAAACATACCAATAATCCCATCTTTCAGGGTACATCTCGCAGAGTCATAAAAAGAACGTACCAGTGATTCAAAATCATAAGCTCATATACGCCTATACTTATACTTTTTCCATAAATTCATAAGAGGAATTCATAAGGTCATAAACATATCATAAGCATTCGTATTTAACCATATATTACATATATAGCCACATGCGGGATAGGAAATCAATCACATAAAGGCCATAGGTCGCTTATCTATAAGAAAGGATCCTAACCCTCACCTGGAATGTGAAAACCGAACAAAAGAAGCAACCGAACACCTAAACCTCGGGCTCGATGGTATCGTGCAGAGGCTCTGAAACAAAAGAACACAAGACCCGAGACTTAGACTCACATATGAACCACTTAGATGCTCGGAAATGCTTATAAATGCATGGAATGCGAATGAGATGCATAAATATGACAATTTGATCAGACCAAATCATACTCATACCATTCATATCAAATAAGATTACAATTTCAAAACAAGGCACGTAACGCGTAAAATAACAAGCCAACGATGCATACGAATCATAAACGAAGAAAGAATATACAAAGAAAAACAACGAAGCAATAAAACGAGCAATTGCCGCCGCCATATTTTCAAATGACACGGCCGTGTTGGGTTTTAGTTCAAAATGGACACGGCCGTGTCCGATTAAAATTAATTCAGGAGCTTAATACGAAAGGATGACATGGCTGTGTTGGGTTTTAGAACAAAATGGACACGGCCGTGTCCGATTTTATAAAAACAATTTGCTCCAAGTCGAGGGGCTGACACGGCCGTGTCCAAAACATGTACAAAGCTGACACGGCCGTGTTGGCCCTTCGTCTTCGAAAAAAAATAACAGCAGCAACAGTAACTCTGCGGGAAAAACAGTGCGCAGCAACAACAAGCAACCATTTCATACCACAAAATTTAAGCAAATCATGGCAAATCACTTCATATTCAACATACAATCATCCAATCATCACAAAAGCTCAAGAATTATCATATATCACAAGTTCATCTAATCAAAATTTGAATTGCCATTAATGGTATCTTCCACCACACTCATCCATATTGAAAAGGGAGATCATATAAGCATATTAGAGTCATAAGAGATCATATATATATCTTCAAACTAAAGCTTAACCCCAAGGAACAAGAAAGATCATCAAACCCTTAAGTTTCATATAATGCTCCATATATACATCAAACATAGCTCAAAGTATGGAATTAATAGCTTAAAATGACCACATACTCATGTACATAACAAATACTAACTTACCCCTTGAGAAAGATGGAAGAAAATGGAGATTAGAGCTCAAATTCTCCTAAAGGTGAATAATGACGGGTTTGAAGCTTTGAACACCCAAAGTTGCTGCACTTTCTCTCTTTTCCACTTGTGTATACTGACATAGAGAGGGAGAGGGATATAGTATATGGTGTTGGTGAGATGTGGCCCAAGTTTGAGGTTAACATGTCAAAAGTTGAGGGACTAAGGTGCAAATAGGTGAAAGGTAATCATGTAGAAGCGAGGTAAGTTTCCGTTCGAATTTCGGCGTATCAAATGGGCTTAAAAGATTATGAGGCTTATTCCATCGAACCCGAATCATCGAAACGAGTTCAACGGTGGTGACGAAATTCGAATCCGAATTCCCGAGCTCAAGTTACACACATTGGAACCCAAGGTGCGCTAAAAGCATTTTAGCCTCCTTTAGGTTCCCAACGAAACAATTAATTCAAAAGCTCAACAATGCAACTCGAGAACATATAACGAACATAAATCTAAGTTCATAGCACGTAATTCTCCAATCATGCTAAAACAACGTAAAATTCCAAATTCAATTCAAGCATCAACTAATCAAATCTTAACAAATAGCATTCATAATCACATAGAATTCATTCAAATCCATAAGAAATATTTAAAATAAGAATTAAAAGAATAAAGAATATGAATTTAAATAAAATAAATCGCGCACATACGTCATACCTGTACGGTCTGAAAGTCGGGGTGTCACAATCATTCCCCCTTAAAAAGGACTTGCCCTCAAGTCCGACTCGAGTCCTCAAACAACTCCGGATATAACCTCCTCATTTTCTCCTCGGTTTCGCAAGTCGATTCCTCGGATTTCTGATCCCTCCAAAGTACCCTGACTAAAGGAATCTGCCGGTTTCTCAATTCTTGCATCTTCCAATCCTGAATTGCAACCGGATTCTTTTCTATTGTTAAATCCGGCTCTAACTGAACCTCTTCAACTGGGAGAATTGTTGACTCATCAGGATAATACTTACGGAGTTGAGAGACATGAAACACATTGTGTATCCCGGTCATACTCGGCGGTAAATCCAATCTATACGCCGTTTCTCCGATTCTTTCCAATATCTCAAACGGCCTAAGGTAACGAGGACTAAGCTTTCCACCTTTACCTATACGAGTGAAGCCTTTTCTAGGAGATGCCTTCAAAAAGACTCTATCTCCGACTTCGAACTCTAAGGGCCTTCTTCTCTTATCGGCGTAACTCTTTTGACGGGCTTGAGCTGCTCTCATCCTTTGTCTAATCTTATGAACCTTTTCAATAGTATCGACAATCTTTTGCTTAGACTCGGCTCTCTCGAGCTTATTCTCTTCGGTCCACCTCCAATCCTCAATGTCCCAAAATAGAGGAGACCTGCACTTTCTTCCATAAAGTGCCTCGTACGGAGCCATCTTAATCGAACCCTGATAGCTGTTGTTATAAGCAAACTCAACCAAAGGCAGGTGCTGATCCCACTTATCTTGGAAGTCCAAAGCACATGCTCTAAGAATATCCTCTAAGTATTGAATTAGCCTTTCAGATTGGCCGTATGTCTGAGGATGCGAAGCTGTGCTAAACTTGAGCTTAGTTCCCAAACACTTCTGAAGATTCTGCCAAAAGATCGAAGTAAACAGTGGATCCCGATCTGAAACAATACTAGCTGGAACTCCATGTAACCTTACAATCTCCCGAACGTACAACTCGGCTAGCTTAGGAACTTTCTCAGACATCCGAACCTTGAGGAAATGGGCAGACTTAGTCAATCTGTCCACAATTACCCAAATTCCATCAAACCCTCCTTTGACTCTAGGCAAGCCGGACACAAAGTCCATAGTCACTTGCTCTCACTTCCACTCGGGAATAGGAAGTGGTTGGAGAGTTCCTCCCGGCTTCTGGTGCTCTGCTTTCACCTTTTGACACATTAGACATCGCTTCACGAAGTTCGCGACGTCCCTTTTCATGCTATTCCACCAAAATTTCTCTTTCAGGTCCCGATACATCTTAGTACCTCCCGGATGAATCGAGTACCTCGAGCGATGTGCCTCCTCAAGTATAATCCTCTTGAGCTCTTCTGGGGCACATATTCTCACTTCGAACCTTAACAAACCGAAATCATCAATCCCAAACTTGGAATTCGGGTCATCCTTAGAACGATTTACCAACTTCTGAATCTCAGCATCCGAGGCCTGAGCTTCCAATAACTGCTGTTTCAAATCCGGTATTATCGTGAGATTCGCTAACCAAGTCCGCGAAACCAAGATCTCTGAACCCAAACTTGAAGAATCTGCTTCCAGAGTAGCCACACTCGCCTTTCTACTCAAGGCATCGGCGACCACATTCGGTTTACCCGGATGGTATTGAATGGTGCAATCGTAGTCCTCTAATAACTCCATCCAACGCCTCTGTCTTACATTCAAATCTTTTTGAGAAAAGAGATACTTGAGGCTTTGGTGATCCGTAAACACCTCGAACGTGGTACCGTAGAGATAGTGTCGCCACTTCATCAAAGCGAACACAACGGTAGCTAATTCAAGATCATGGGTAGGGTAATTCTTCTCATGCTCCTTCAACTTCCTTGAAGCATAAGCTACCACTCTACCGTGTTGCATCAAAACACAACCAAGACCCTCTTTTGAAGCATCTGTATAAACTGCATAACCCTCTGTACCCTCGGGTAGGGTAAGAACTGGTGCTGAAGTTAACTTCACCTTCAAAGTCTGAAAACTCGCCTCACACTTATCATCCCATTCAAATTTCACTTCCTTCTTAGTTAGGCGAGTCAACGAGGCGGAAATTTTAGAGAAATCCTTAACAAATCTGCGGTAATAACCGGCCAACCCAAGAAAACTCCGAATCTCTGAGACATTTCTCGGTCTCTCCCAACGAAGCACGGACTCAACCTTAGATGGATCAACTTCAATCCCATCACCTGAAATTATATGTCCCAAAAACATAACTCGGTCGATCCAGAATTCACACTTGCTGAACTTTGCATACAACTTATGTTCCCTCAAAGTTTCCAAGACGATCCGTAGATGTTGAGCATGCTCTTCAGCCGACCTTGAATACACCAGAATATCGTCTATAAAAATCACCACGAACTTGTCGAGAAAAGGTCTGAACACTCGGTGCATCATATCCATAAATACAGCTAGAGCGTTAGTTAATCCAAATGGCATGACAACAAATTCAAAGTGTCCATATCTGGTATTAAAACCAGTCTTCGGAATATCCTCTTCCCTAATTCGCAGCTGATAGTAGCCCTGCCTCAAATCTAACTTGGAGTAGACTTTCGAGCCTTGTAGAATATCAAATAACTCCTCGATGTGTGGCAAAGGGTATTTGTTCTTCACGGTCATCCGATTCAGCTCACGGTAATCTATACACATTCGTAGCGTTCCGTCCTTCTTCTTTACAAATAGAACGGGAGCACCCCACGGAGAAATGCTCGGATGAATGTAACCGCAAGCTAGAAGCTCATCAAGCTACGTTTTTAACTCCTTTAACTCTGCAGGAGCCATTCTATAGGGAGTCTTCGAAAAAGGCTCTACTCCGGGATAAAGGTCGATTACGAACTCAATGTCCCTATCGGGTGGCAAAGAACCCAATGCCACAGGGAATACATCGGCATACTCCCGCACGACCTCCGTCTCCTCAAGTTTATCCTGATCCTTCCGTCTATTCAAAAGATAGGCCACGAAACCTGTCGCACCATCCCGGACCAGTTTACTCGCCTCAACGAAAGAAATAAATGGGCTTGACTTCACCTTCTCGCCCTTAAATACCACTAAACCAAAAGAAACCTTCTTCTCCCGATAATCCATCTGAGACCCATGTTCAGACAACCAATCCATTCCGAGGATTACATCATACCTCTTCATCGGCATCTCAATCAAATCGGTGAGGAAAACCCTGTCTTCAAAACTCACTGGACAACCCCGATAAATCCTGCAAGTAACAAGACTTCCGCCAAGAGGCGAACTAACCACATAATCATACGCACAGAGGGTAACAGGCAAGCACAACGAAGAAGCAAGATCCCGAGAAATAACTCAATGAGATGCCCCAGGATCGATCAATGCATGAAATGTAGTGCCATGAATGCTTACGGTACCTTCAATCACGGCATTAGGATCAAGATTTGCAGCTTCCTCTTCCTCGGCCCCGAGTGCATAAGCTCTAGCCTGAATTGCGGGCCTCTGATTATTCCCCGCTGCCTGTCCTGGCCTTTTGCTCGGGCATTGATTAAGCATGTGATCCGGCGAACCACAACCGTAGAACCTCTTGTGAAGTTTGAAGCAATTTTCAACAAGATGATTACCCTTGCAATACTTGCATTGGACTTGAGGCGGTGCCGGTAATGCCAGAGGTTGAGCCTTTTGTCCTGCCGGCTTGAATTGCTTGTTTTGAGGCTTTACCGGTGCAAAAGCTTGGTAAGCTGGCCTTTTTCCATATTTGTTCTGACCTCCCGAGCTAGAACCCTGTCCGGTATGAGAAGTCCTCCTCCTTCTAGCAACCACGCGATCCTCTACCTTCAAAGCCTTCTCGGTAACTAACGCCCAAGTGTCGGTATCAACCGCTTCGAGTGCATCCTTCATATCTTCTCTTAAACCTCGAAAGAACTTCAAAGCCTTGTGGCGGTCATTGTTGGCAATTTTGGGGGCATACCTTGACAACCGGTCGAACTCATCAATGTATTCGGTGACCGTCTTCTCACCTTGTTTCAAGTCCATGAACTCTTGGAGCCGTCGGTCCCTAGCAGCGGTAGGAATGTACTTGTTACGAAACTCCCGGGTGAATGTTTCCCAATTAATCTCATCACCGGCAGCATCCAAACGGGCTCGGATGCTAGTCCACCAACTGTAAGCTTGACCTTGCACCATTGTGAGGGTGCACCTTGCCTTCTCAACTGATTCACACGGTATCAACTCCCAAATTCTTTCTATTTGAATTAGCCAATCTTCGGCTTGGATATCATTCCCACCTTCAAACTTGGGAGGGTTCTGATTCCTGAACTCCCGTAGAATTTGTGTGACTTGCCCTCCTTCGTGATTGACACCCGGAGGTGTATTCTGGCGATACCGGTTATCCAAATATGCACATAATCTCGCCATGAATCCCTCAGGTTCCATGTTGTTCTCAGCTTGTGGGGAACAATCCCGGTGATGTCTATGGCCCGGAGGCCTGTCACGATGATGATCTCTTCTCGGAGGCATACTACAACATCCAAAGAATTCCAATACACATGCGTGCGGTTAATACATGATCATGTGCACAATTCATAGAAATTCAAGTAAATGAGGCACATAAATGCACATAATCACATTGTCCTAATCCGAACGACCTAGACGTACCCAACACGACTCTAGAGTTCCGGTTTTGCAACCTGGCTCTGATACCACTTTAAGATGTAGCGCCTGGAACGGTGGGCCGCCACATCCCCCGCACTTAAACCCGAACCCACATATGAAATGGATTTCCATACATGAGCTCAAGCCTAAGCGAACGGGAACCTACACTCACACGCTAGGCTAAGCGGGGCTAAAACTCGAACAGAGCGCGCAAAACCAACAGATAAGAAGGCGGAAGCAACAACAACAACAACATAAGGATAAAAAAGGAGCTCTGTACCAACATATACATCATATACAATGGCCTGACGACCTAAAAATAGGTCAAGTATATACATCAAAAGTTCATAATTAAAATTCAAATACAATTCATAAAATAATCAAAATGCAGCAGGTAAATATGCCGACTCGACCTAAACCCCAAAGTACGACATGACCGACGCACTTCCCCGCCTAGCACGAGCAACCTGTAACTAAAGTGTTAAACGGAAGGGGCCAGTCAAAACTCGACTGAGTGAGGGGGCTAACACACACCCACACCATAAATACATATAGAGCATCATATATAATCAAAGGGGTCGATCATGAACCGAGCTAGGGCTTTACATATCAAATCATTTTGAAAACATACATATAATATAGAGGAAATTCTAACTCATTTCACAACCTCCAAAGCATAAAAGAAACATAAACGTCCGGCGAGTACGGACCTCCTCAACTCCTCATACAAATCATAAATACATAATAATTCATAAATTCATAACTCCTCAGTGCCTTGGTGATCGGGAATCAAACCCTCTCCACCCATATGGATTCTATATACATACTGGGTCCAACGATATGCCTTCCCCGGTTATTCACCGAGGGCTCAAGGTAATAGCGCCTTCTCAACCTCCAAGAGTCGCACGCCACAACCTCAAATGGGATGTGCACAGGCTTAACCCGACGGCCCTTGCCGTCCCGGGCGTCCTTACCCACAATCCCTGGGCCCGGATTCATAAGAAACATACCAATAATCCCATCTTTCAGGGTACATCTCGTAGAGTCATAAAAGGAACGTACCAGTGATTCAAAATCATAAGCTCATATACGCCTATACTTATACTTTTTCCATAAATTCATAAGAGGAATTCATAAGGTCATAAACATATCATAAGCATTCGTATTTAACCATATATTACATATATAGCCACATGCGGGATAGGAAATCAATCACATAAAAGCCATAGGTCGCTTATCTATAAGAAAGGATCCTAACCCTCACCTGGAATGTGAAAACCGAACAAAAGAAGCAACCGAACACCTAAACCTCGGGCTCGATGGTATCGTGCAGAGGCTCTGAAACAAAAGAACACAAGACCCGAGACTTAGACTCACATATGAACCACTTAGACATTCGAAAATGCTTATAAATGGATGGAATGCGAATGAGATGCATAATGCCAATTTGATCAGACCAAATCATACTCATACCATTCATATCAAATAAGATTACAATTTCAAAACAAGGCATGTAACGAGTAAAATAGCAAGCCAACGATGTATACGAATCATAAACGAAGAAAGAAAATACAAAGAAAAACAACGAAGCAATAAAATGAGCAATTGCCACCGCCATATTTTCAAATGACACGGCCATGTTGGGTTTTAGTTCAAAATGGACAAAGCCGTATCCGATTAAAATTAATTCAGGAGCTTAATACGAAAGGATGACACGACCGTGTTGGGTTTTAGAACAAAATGGACACGGCCGTGTTCGATTTTATAAAAATAATTTGCTCCAAGTCGAGAGGCTGACACGGTCGTGTCCAAAACATGTACAAAGCTGACACGGCCGTGTTAGCCCTTCGTCTTCGAAAAAAAATAACAGCAGCAACAGTAACTCTGTGGGAAAAACAGAGCAAGGAAGCAGAGCAACGCGCAGCAACAACAAGTAACCATTTCATACCACAAAATTCAAGCAAATCATGGCAAATCACTTCATATTCAACATACAATCATCCAATCATCACAAAAGCTCAAGAATTATCATATATCACAAGTTCATCTAATCAAAATTTGAATTTCCATTAATGGTATCTTCCACCACACTCATCCATATTGAAAAGGGAGATCATATAAGCATATTAGAGTCATAAGAGATCATATATATATCTTCAAACTAAAGCTTAACCCCAAGGAACAAGAAAGATCATCAAACCCTTAAGTTTCATATAATGCTCCATATATACATGAAACATAGCTCAAAGTATGGAATTAATAGCTTAAAATGACCACATACTCATGTACATAACAAATACTAACTTAACCCTTGAGAAAGATGGAAGAAAATGGAGATTAGAGCTCAAATTCTCCTAAAGGAGAATAGTGACGGGTTTGAAGCTTTGAACACCCAAAGTTGCTGCACTTTCTCTCTTTTCCACTTGTGTATACCGACATAGAGAGGGAGAGGGATATAGTATATGGTGTTGGTGAGATGTGGCCCAATTTTGAGGTTAACATGTCAAAAGTTGAGGGACTAAGGTGCAAATAGGTGAAAGGTAATCATGTAGAAGCGAGGTAAGTATCCGTTCAAATTTCGGCGTATCAAATGGGCTTAAAAGATTATGAGGCTTAATCCATCGAACCCGAATCATCGAAATGAGTTCAACAGTGGTGACGAAATTCGAATCCGAATTCCCGAGCTCAAGTTACACACATTGGAACCCAAGGTGCGCTAAAAGCATTTTAGCCTCCTTTAGGTTCCCAACGAAACAATTAATTCAAAAGCTCAACAATGCAACTCGAGAACATATAACGAACATAAATCTAAGTTCATAGCACGTAATTCTCCAATCATGCTAAAACAACGTAAAATTCCGAATTTAATTCAAGCATCAACTAATCAAATCTTAACAAATAGCATTCATAATCACATAGAATTCATTCAAATCCATAAGAAATATTTAAAATAAGAATTAAAAGAATAAAGAATATGAATTTAAATAAAATAAATCGCGCACATACATCATACCTGTACGGTCTGAAAGTCGGGGTGTCACAGTAATTGTTTACCAAATTGCGTAAAATAACTATTTTACGTGTTTATATAGTTGATTTTATTTTAAATGTATTAAATGTTATCTCCTTTATTTTATTGTTGTTATATATATATATATATATATATATATATATATATATATATATATATATGTTAATTGTGTACGTATTTAATGTTAAGTATTTTGTGAATTCATATCAAATTGATATTTATTGCATAAATTGAACTTGCTTGCAACGTGAATTAATTTCCCGAATTGACTTAATTTTGATGTGACCATATTTGATCATTTCATGAAACTTTGAGGACCTAATTGCATGGACTTAATTGTTTACATTTCAAAAGTTTGGGGACTCACTTGCATAACTTATTAATTTGGAGGACTCAATAGCAATTTGGCAATTTCTTCTTCCTACCAAGCAGCATATTACGTTCCATCCCTTTCTTTCATTTATACAAACATTACATACACCTTTTCTCTTGCTCCCTTGCCAACCGAGCCAACCCTCTTAAGTTAGGTGGAAGATTTCATCTTTCAAGCATCATAATTGTGAGTTTTGTGATCATTCAAGCATCATCTCTTCATCTTAGCACCCATTTCTTGCGTTTGAGGTAAATTTTGGAACTTTGAGGAATTTTTGGGAAAAATGGATAGATAGGGCTTTGTATTGAATTGGTTAAATTGTGTAATTGTTATTGGAAATATGTTTAGGAACTTTGAGCTCAAGTTGTATGCATTTTTCTTGTGAATTATGGACTTGGAGCATGAATGATGAAATGGGTTTGATATTGATAAATCTTGATGATCAATGCATGAGATGAGAATATATGCTAGATTTTATTGTGCTTTAAGTATGGTCACATGTTTCTTCAAGTTTTGATTGCATTTGTTGGTTGAAATTGGTGTTTTGGGTTGGTTGTTGTTGTTGTTGTTGTGCTGCTGCCCTGTTTTTTTCTTTCTGCTGCGTACAGTGACACGGGCGCGTCACTTTTCCTTTCTTCAGCATGACACGGGGGTGCATGTTAGTTGGGTTTTTCTGTACCGTGACACGGGGGTGTCACGGTTTGCTTTGTAATGGTGACACGGGCGTGTTACCTTCCATTTTCATGCATGTTGTCCACTGTACTGTGACACGGGGGTGTCACGGCTTAGTGCATTTAGGTGACACGGGCGTGTCACCCTCTGTTTTTCATGCATTTGTTTTGCATGCATGGCTGTACGTATGCATGTATTATATATATATATATATATATAATGTAACATATTTACACATTTATATATGTTTAGTGAATAATTAATTATTATTTGAATTAATTTGATTGAAACGTGAATTTATGAATTCGAATGACTTGAATATATGATTTAATCTCTTAATAGTGCACATGAACATTTCATAACATAATCTTATCTTGTACATATTCATATCATGATCATAGCATTGTCGACCGTCTTATTTGGTCATATTGAGTCTCACTTCACCGTTCTTGCACAGATTTTGATCCAGTTGGAGACGAGGCCGGTAAGTGAGGCTCGTGCTTTCTTCTTTTGACGGTTTAAGGTGGGTTTTTCTTCTATGTAGATATAAGACCCTATATATATCTTCAATGTGAAAGTTTTCAACCAAACTTAATATATATATATGAAGTCGATTTAAAGAGTAAATGTTTTCAACGTAAAGCCTTGTTTTATGTACCCTACCTAATGTTTTGGCGAGAAATGATCGAATGCACAAATGGGGCCCAGGGACTCAGTGTGAGTGGCTATCTGGGGAGGCACGGGCTGAGGTGATCCCTCACACTAGTTCCACCAATGAACGGCTGTAACATCCCGACTGATCAGACTTTTCAGGTAACCTCTTATGTGCGCTATTTAATTACTAACGTGGATTAATTGAAGTTATTTGAACTTAATTGCTTTGGTATGAATTTGTTTAACTTGAACGTTTAATTTTCCTTCACCTTGTATTTTGCTCGTTCTAGATTCGTATTTAATTCTGATTTTTGTGAATTCGTGATATGTCTTAATTATATGATTTATGGACTCGATTATGTGCTCGTTATATGTTTTGGTATTTGATTTTGTTACCTTTTTGGGTTCGTTTTGGAGACGGGACCTAAAGGAGGCTAAAGAGCATTTAGCGCACCTTGGGTTCCGGGACGCGTATCTTGAGCTCGGGAATTCGGATTCGAATTCCGTCACCTCCATTGAACTCGTCTAGACAATTCGGGTTTAACACATTTTTCTAAGCTAGTTAAGACCTTCGAATTTCACCCGTAACGAGCCCCTTATGCTTGAGAAACATGTTTTGACCTAACCTACTTTTGTGGGACCCCCTTAACTTAACCCAACCTTAAACTTGACTTTGTATCCATGAGTTAAGCTCTCCTCTCCCCCTTAACGTCTGAAAACTGAGCCAAATCTCTCCCTCTCTCTCTCAAAACCGATCAACACAAGGAAGCAAGAAGGAAGAAGAAACCTCTTTGTCCCTTTTCTTGATTTTAAGCTCAAATCTTCACCCAAGCCTCTCAAATTTGAAAGGTGAGTTCATGGTTGTCATCTACTCTATCTCTTCTCTCTTTAATGTGCTCTTGAGTTCATTTCCATGGTTGATTGATGAGATATAGCAAGCATGTGAATAGTAGATGTTGGGAGAATTTGTTGGATTCTTACTCCTTTCTTGTTTTCTTGAGTTTTGATGATGATATTATGCTCCTAGGACTTAATTCTTAGCATTTATTGCATTTCCTTGCTTGGTAGTTGGAGTATGAGTGATTAGTTTTAATTGGGGTTGCTGAGTTTGTTGTTTGAGCCGTTTTCATTTTTCTGTACCGAGATACGGGGGTGTCTCGGTTTACCCTTTTGTGGTGACACGGGCTTGTCACCTTCGGGATTCTGTTGTTCGTTTTTCTGTACCGAGACACGGGGGTGTCTCGGCTTGCCCTTTGATGGTGACACGGGCGTGTCACCTTCAGGTTTCTGTACTGAGACACGGGGGTGTCTCAGCTTGTCCTTCCAGGGGGGCACAGGCGTGTCCCCTAGGAACTCTAGTTTTTCGCCCGTCTTTGCTTGGTTTTGTTTCCTTCCCGTTGCTTCTTGTTGATCCTTCTTACCTCGTTTTGGTGTATATGCATGACCAACTTGTTATATTTTGTGTTAAGCCTTATGTTATGAATTTGTGCTTTGTTTTATCTCCTCGTTTATGATATGCCCCGTATATGCATTGAATGCTCACAAATGATCTAAATGTGGATTCATTTCATATCATTTGCATCATAAACATACATACGCATGTACCGAGCGTCAATGTGGTTCATATTGAGTCTAAGAGTGTTCCTTGTTGTTTGTCTTGTTCAGAGGATCTCCCTGTAGAGGACGAGCTTGCTCCGTAGGTGTCCGGTTGTCACACTTTTGTCTCCACTACGTTCGTTGACAAGGTGAGGTTTTTGTTCTTTTAGTTATTTGACCTATAACCCTACTGGATTTGAGGCCTCGCATGTGGATATGTATAATATATGGTAAATAAGTGTATGATACTTATGTTGAGGGATTTGCCCTATTTGTTAGAAGAGTTTAAAACGTTTTGTATAAGTATATAAGCTATTTTTCTTTCGTTTGAAAAGTTTAGTTTTGTGCAAGTGGGTGTGTGTAAGCGAGATATGGCTTTGAAAGATAAGCTTTGAGGTATGTTTGTGCGACTTTCGTGATATGTTTGGGCCCCGGAGTGTGGTATGGTAATCTCGGGACGGCCGAGGGGTCGCCGAGCTCTTCCATCAACACCTCCATTGGAGAGTCTCGCCCAACCTTGGGAGGTTGAGGAAGGGTGTTTCTCTTGAGCCGGCGGAGGTAACCGCAGAAGGTTTCAAGGTAGTAATCAAACCTTGTCTCGTCTGTGTATGTGGATAGTTAGGGCCGATCAAACCTTCTATCAACCGGTGTTGGGGATGGATTCTGATTTGTTTTGTTTTGCTTTGATCTTTGTATATGGAAGTTGGGATGTGTGTGACTCGTACTCGCCGAGTTCGTTTAGCTTTATATGATCTATGGAACGAGAGTGGATTCTTAATCTACCTAAAACTTGGAGTTCGGCTTTTGGCCTTTTTCCTTTCCTTTAACCTATATATATCTATATCACGGGAATTAATTTGCCTTGCAAAAACCACTCTTGGTTCAAGGATTCTTCCGTTTTGATTAAATGCTTTGCTCTATATATATATATATCGGGTGCGTGAGTTAGCCCCTCACTAGTCGCTAGGACTAACCCTCGTTGTTGTTTTTCCCCTTTTCCCTTTCTTTTGAGTTTGCAGGTTCTTCTGAGTCAAGCTAGGCCGCAAGTGTCTTTTGAGTTTACTTGTGGTATAGCTTGGGTCTTCATGCATCGTTGTGGATTTTCCTTTTCCTTACTTTACGCATTTTGGATTATGTTTTTGGTATACACTTATGCTATTTTGGCTGTGATGGCATTGTACGTTTGTATATAAGCTAGCTTGTTAATTGGAATACTTGACCCTTCCATATTTTGATATGTATATATGAGATCTTGGGAATCATGTTTGGTATATGATTTGCTTCCGCTACTCTGATTTTAATTCTCGCAGTTCTTGAGGGTCTAGGCCGCCTAGCGAGGGTGTGAGTTTTGTGTGTCTCCCGTTCGCTATGGTTTGATACGGGTGCGAACTTCCATTTCGTTACTCGTGTTGGACCTTAGTGCAGGGGATGTGGCACCCTTCGCTCCGGGGGTGTTACAACGGCGTAACCGGACCTCGTTAGGAGTTAGCGAGAAATGGACGCTGAGCGCCATCTGGGGAGTCATGTAACCCCTTTTGGTCAATGAATGGGTGGTCGGGCCTTGCAAACCCACCACCAACCCGGAGGAAGAAGGTGTAAATGTTAATGAGTGTGCACAAAAGAATGATTGCATGAAAAGAATGAATGTGTAAATGATTTACACAAGGTGTTGGTTGGAGATAATGCACGCCCACTCGCCGGGCCACTAATGACCTAATGTTAATGATTCGTTATAATCCCTTTTGATGATTCTATTCACCCACTTGGGAAATTCTTTAAAAACCTCACTAGGGATTATAACTTGCATGTGATTGTTTATTTACTGTCGTATATTATATTTATGCCCCGTTAAACCCACCAGTCCCTTTTGGACTGAACCTGTTTGGTTTTCAGTTGTTTTGTGCAGGTGTTGAGGGAGCTAGGCGGGAATACGAGTCCTAGGTCTTGCATTCGTCTCTAGCTCTTATGTTTTGGTCTTACACTTGCATACTTTTATTTTGATCATTGTATATGTATAATGATGTGGAGCGTACATGTTTTGGGCCGTGATGGCAATTGATGATGTATATGACTTATTTTTGAAGCTTGGATGCTCATGGTACATATATGTATGGTATATGTTCGTTTATTGCTTCCACTTTAATGTTTTATGTTGTTTTATGGTTTTAAGGGTTAGCCCGCCTAGCTTAGAGTTTGTGTTTGTCTCCGTTCGCCGTGATTTAGCTCGGGTATGGATCGTTCATTTCATATTCGGGTTGGGTCTCGTTGCTGGGGATGTGACACCTTACGCTCGGGTGTTACAACCCTAGCCTCGATTCATGACTATCACTTTTGATTTATGCTAAGCTCTATGCGTATTTAAGGTGTGGGTGTGTTAAGCCCCTCACTCAGTCAAGTTGTGAGACTAACCCTCTCCTTTCCCTTTCAGGTGTACCGAGCTAGGCGGGGAAGTGCGAGTCTTGGTCTTGTACTTGTGTGTCTAGGTCGAGTTGCATTCGTACTTCTTGCATTTTGGATACCCTTATTATGTATTTGATGCCAGAGTTGTATTTTGAAGAATTATGGATTTTTTATGTATATACTCGATCTTTTGGGCCGTGAAGCCATTGTATGTGATGTATATGTTAGTTTTAGAGGTCTTTTCGATCCTGTTTACTGATTCCGCATATCTGTTTTGTTTATTTGCGAGCTCTGTTCGAGTTTAGCCCCGCTTAGCCTAGCGTGTGAGTGTAGATTCCTGTTCGCTTGAACTCGGACTCATGTATGGAAATCCATTTCATATGTGGGTTCGGGTTTAGGTGCGGGGGATGTGGTGGCCCACCGTTCCGGGCGCTACAACGGGGGATGTGGTGCCCTTCGCTCCGGGGTGCTACAGTATAAGCCTCGTTTTATACCCACCAGTCTCTTAGAGACTGAACCCGACTTTATTTTTAGTTCTTTTGCAGGTTTTGGAGTGCTAGGTGGGATTTTGAGTCTGTCGAGTCTTGTGCTTAAGTCTGAGTCACACCACATACATATTGTAAATTAAATAAGTTATACGATGAATGTATGAATTTTTACGATTACATTTTGTGAATTCGGGACAGGCTTCTAGGGATAGATTGAACCCGTGAATTGTGATTTACGATTTATGAATTATGTTTGAATTTTCGGGACTAGGTGTCTCTGCTAGTTGAACCCCGTCACTTACTGCTTATATTATGATCGTCCTTATGTTCTGCCTCTGCACGTGCATTTATTTTGGTGGTTTTGCCATTTTGGTTTCGAAGTTTAGCTCTCGCCTAGCATAGCGAGTGAGTTGTGTCCCCGTTCGCTCTGATTCCGCTCGTGTATGGATTACCCATTTCATATGCAGGTCAGGTCTAAGTGGTATCAGAACTCCAGGTTGCAAAACTGGAGTTCTAGTGTCGTATCGTGTCAAGTCTAGGTCGTACGGCTTAGGAACTACCTGATAACTTGCGTATTGCATTGTCCTTGAGCATTGAATTGTGTTTCTTTCATACCTTCTTGAACTAATTGTTGTATTTTGCATCAATTTGTGGCTTTGGTATTAATTACGTGACACGGGCATAAACTATCCACTTGCATTTATTTTCGAAATGAGTTCTGATTTAAAGGTTACGAAGATAATATCAAACCACGGCCAATCTCTACGACAACTATAATCTATCACAAGCTCTTCTCTCTGGCACGAAGGTTACAAGGAATGCATCGGGAATTACATACAAGGATTCAAGGATCGCGACTGATCCTAAATGGAGCTATGTCCTTTGGTGTCCTTACAATGGTACACCAAAGCTCTCTCATCGTTTCTAAGAGCCTCATTGGTAGAGACGTCAAGGCAAAAACCATAAGGGAGGATGTCAGTTCTCAGTAATGCTTTGAAGATCAATAATTATGATGCAGAATCTATGCCACTCTTGTGGGATTTCTATTAGTAATAGCTTTACTCAAGTTGAAGGCCGTGTTTTGCCAACCCCTAAGCTTAAAGTCAAGGGAGAAGATCTCTTCGCTAGGGATGAAAGGTAGGAATCGAATTAGGAAGAAGTTAAAGAAAGTCAATCAACATGGTGAATACAACCCTATGGAAGATAAAGGGGCTAGAAGTTCTATCTTCGATCGGATTGGAGTTTATTTTACAAATCCAAGCTGAATTTCCATGTTGTGAGATCGAATTGAGAGATATGGAAACGATAAAGAAAGGCAAAGAGCTTTTGGAGGAAATTGTGTGATCAAGAGTAAACAATTGGAGGATGAGTCCTTCAACCAATTTGAACTCATGAGAGTAATTGAGGGAAACTCGATCAAGGTGACAACAATGGTAGATTCGGATAATATTTGGAGATCGATACTTGGAAAGAAGTCAAAACACCCATCCCATGGGAGTATAAGAATTTGGGCTCAAGAAATCACAATCTCGGACCATGGAGACATACAAGTTGATACAAGAAAGCATTGAAGACTTGAAGACCGTGGAAAAACAAGAAATGAACAAAAATCCGAGGCAAGCTTGTAATTAAAGAAATGAAGAACAAGTTGTCAAGCTAAAGCTTACCACTACGGCAACAGGTGTATTACATTTATGGCACGTGCATCAGACATCATTTTAAATTATTTAAATTCCTTTATTTATATGTGCACCCCTAACAGATATAATTGCCCCAACGTGTTGCATCTTTAATTGTTTGCAAGTGTACTACGTGCTTCATAACATTGACATTTTAACTCGACATGCTTTACTTTAGTGTTTACATGTTAGGATGCCTTCCCTGTGTGATACTTCAACTAGTACTTCAATCAAAGCTCTACCAAACCAAATTGAAGAAGAAGAATGTTTTGGTGATGGTGTTAAGATGGAGAGGAGAATCGTAGTTCGGGGATTAAGAGTTGGGATCGACTCGGGGATGTTCGGATCGAACAAGAAAAGAGATTGGAATTCCAGACTTTGAGAGAATTAGAAGAGGATTTGGAAAGCAAAGGATTCGAGATGTTCTTTCAATTTATCACTTTAGGTGAATCTGAGTAACACACCGAACATCATCCCTAACAAGGATTTCTCATTTTGAGTGGATCAAGAATTTCAATTATAAGATGATGGATAAAGCTCGACCTAAGAAGGTGGAAATTTCTAAGGGGGAGAGCACGACTAAGAGACAAATTTGAAATGCAAGGTTGTGCTCAATGAAGTGTTTTAGTAAGAACAATGGAAATACAAACCGTGGAAGATATGAAAGTTCTAATGATGATGATGGGAAAAGGATTAAAACGGCCTTATTAGTTAAACCTTCAAAGTGGAAGTTAAGCTAACAAACTCGGATTGAAGATTGCTACTGGGTGATGAAGAGATTGGCTCGATCGACATTTATACGAACGGAATTCGGATCTGGAAGATAATGGAATTATGAAGAAGTTTCTGTTGAACTTTTAGGTCAGTTCTGGAGAAAGAAAACCAGATCAAAGTATCATATTCCGGGATGGTGACAATGAAGGTAAATTCAACTATGTATTGAAAGGGTTAGGACGACACAACAAAATAAAATCCTTAATAAGTTGTCAATCATCTTTCCATGATGACTTGGAAAGCTCATTCCATATAGTCAAACTAAGTTTGGACCTTAGTTGAGCTACTTGATAGGATCAAGCTTGTCTTATCGATATAAGATTGATGAAGATATAAATATTCCATCCATGGATTTCACATTTAGTGGGAGTAAGTAAAAGGTTTGCAGACTCAACTTGGTCAATTTACGAAATTGGATCAGTCTTCTAGGAATTAGAGTATTTGAATTAGTGAAATAGTCAAAACAGTTTGACTTAAAATTCGAGCATAGCGTGTACAAGAAAGTGTTAGAGACTAAAAGTTCAACTTTTGGAACTTTGTGAAGATGACATCCTTCTCACTGGGAATGCGAAGGATGACATAAAAGTCACCAAAGCATGGTTAAGAACCTTTTGAGATGAAAGATCTTGGTGATAAATCCGACATTCTCGAGATAAATATCTGTGGAGATAGATTTAAGATAATAATTGGATTATCACAGTCAAGGTACATAGATAATGTACTAAAAGGTTTTAGTATGGAAGATTCCTACAGAATTTCCAATGGACAATGGAACATCTCTTTTGAAGAGAATGTGTCCTAAATTAACTATGAGAAAGTTAGAAAGTCCAAAACCCTTTTCGGGAAAGTTTGAAGAGGATGTAATGAAAAGTTATGTACTTGACGAGATATGGCTATTGTAGTGCCCCAACGCCACAACCCCCGCACCGTCGTACCTCTCAAGTGGCTAGGAGACCTAGCACCCAAGAAGCACGCCGGCGAACGGACAAAACATTACAAGATCAGAGTACTAGAGGGGAACATTGTAGCGGAAATATGAGAAATTTAAAATTTTCAAAATATAAATCAGGAGACATAAGAGGCTAGTAACCAAGTACAAGGACTATACAGGAATTGAGTATTGAAAAAGAAATTTTGATAGAGTGTCAAGGGATAATATAACTAGTATAAACAAGTAACAAAGGACACTGGAGCCTAGATCGATAAATACCAAATTGGACATTACATTAACATCCAGGGGGTGGTGTCCCAGATGGTTCAGAAGAACCTGACCATAAGAGCACAACAAAGGATTTCCCATACTTCAAGATACCAGCCAACAAGCGATCACTAAACCTGAAACCAAGAGGTCAGAAAACAGGGTAGAGGTATTAGTTAAAAGGACTAAGTGATGTAACGCCCCGACTTTTCAAATTATGTGATAATTACGTGCGCATTAAAATTTTTTTAATTATGTTATTAAGTGTTTATTTTACTATTATATGAAATTATGAAATATTTGAATTAATTGAAAATATTTGAATTTGAGTTTATATGAATTTTGAACTAATTGCGCTTGAATGAATTGTTTGCTTGCCATTTTTACGGGAAATGAATCCGGAATTGGGTGGAAATTTAATATGTTGGACTTATATGTGTTATGAATATGGTTATATGCTCATTTCATATTTTCGGATTCGTTTGATTGAGTTTTGGAATTTATTTTGATTTTGGAATCCAAAACGGGGGTTAACGACCAATTAGCGCACCATTGGTTCCTTATTTGATATCTTGAGCTAGGAAACTCGGATCCGAGTTTCGTCAACTTTGTTGAACTCGTATCAAAAATTTGAGTTTGATGAACCTAGCCTTATATTTTTATAATACCATTTGAACCTCCGAAATTCAACCGAAACATGCAATGGACGCCAAAACTGCCACCTTTTACGAAAAGAGCCATATCTCATTCAAACCTTGACCAAATTAACCTTGGTTAGATCCCTTGGAACCCTAACTCACAACCCCCTCACTGCTCTTACTCACCCTAACCGAACCAAACCTTCTAACTTGGAGAAATTCAGCCAAACATCCCCTACTTTCCAATCTTTCCCGTAGCTCTTGCCAACCATGGAGATTCAATCTCAAATCTCCTCAAAACTTCATTCAATCCATAAGGTAAGCTTAGGGTTGTATTATACATTCATTATGCGTCATTTTGATCCATTCATCCCTAATTTTGAGCATGTTTTCAAGGGTTTATGGCTGAAGAGAGGGAATATTTAGGTTTTGGTGGAAATATGTTGATCTCTTTGGTTCCTTGATGATTTTGGTTGATTCTAAGCATGAATATGATGGTCTTGATTCCCAATTTGCATTTATGGTGATGTATTACCTGGTGGTTGAAGCATTCATGAGTTGCCATTAATGAAATTTTGAAGATATATCATGAAATGATCACCCATACCTTCATCTCATGTTGATCACTCTTGGGGGCTGATATATGTTGTTTTGGAGTTGTTTTATTGCCTATTTGTGAGCATATCATGGCTGATCATGTTGGTGAAGTTGTGGCATGGTTTCTGCTCTGTTTTCGTTGCATTTTTGCTACTGTAACAGGTCGGTCGCGGCCGCGATCGAACCATGGAGAAAAATGGTAGCGGCCGCGACCTCTGGTTTTCGTTTCGTGTTTCAAGCTTCGAAAAATCCTATTTTGTAAAATCTTATTTTATTTCAAATTTTGATTTTAATTTTATAAAATTATTTATTTGAAATAATTATAAATTTTGGGATTTCTATAAATTAAAGTCAAGTTCTAATTTTTCGAGAAAAATAAATAATATCACTTTGAATGATATTTTGACAACAATTTAATTTTTGAAATTAATTGAGTTTTGTCATGATCCGAGTTCGTGTTTTGAATAAATTCTTGAATAGTGAACTATATTCAAATTACTTAAGTTATTGTAACTTGAAGTCAAAGGAATTTTAAATTTAGTTGGTAAATTTAAATTTCAAGCGGATTATGCTAGTGTAGGTGATCATGGGTTAGTCTTATGAATGTTTTAATTTATGCACATGGATGATTTCAATTGGGGTCGGAGCCCCATAGTTACGTTATTTCAATTGGGGTTGGAAGCCCTACTTATGTGCGTACTGTTATGTGTTTATTATGTGGCTTTCCTTATTATTGTTTTTGGGCCAGGGTATGCCCGTGTACTTGTCTATGGTCAATATGAAGATTGAGCCATATTACTTTATGTTAAGAGAGTAGAACTCAGGAAGTGAGGATTTTTCTTTTCATTTTGGAGACAAGCACCCAAGGAGTAAGAAGGATCCACAAGGAACACTTGAAGAATGGTTGCCATAAGAGAAGGCCCCTCAAAATGTTTAGGAGGGTTTCTATTAATGTAATAGATAGGGTTTTCCATTAAATTCTGTACCCCTATGTGATATGAACTGTCTTATGTGGCATGAATGTTAGAACTAGCAATTATGGAGTGGTTCCCATAAGGACATAAGATAGGATACCCATGATCATCTCATATTAGTATCATGCTAGGACATGTTATCTGCTAATTGCTTCTGTGATGCACTTTATGTGAAACTACATTAAACAAGATAATTAAAAATGGATAACTGTACATGTTGGTGAGGTGAAGACCGGACAACTCTCCGGTTAATTCGAAAATCCCTAATTAAATATTGAGCAATCTTCGAATAAATAGGTATTCTATTACGGTAATAAAATTCCTAGCATTCCATAATAGGATTTAAGAGTTAGTAGGTAAGCTAATTGTTGTCTCACGAGTCGTGGGGTAATTAGTGCAGCCTATTAAATCCTAGTTTCTTGATTATCACCTTAGGTGATTAATATTTCTTGATCATTTTAGAATGGGCGATATCTCACGAGTCGTGGGTCGTTTCGGACTAAGTTTGATTAAGATCTTATGATTGATGGGTCCTGCTCAACACTGAAGTAGATATGGATGTCTCATGAGTCGTGGGTCCATGATTGAAAGATCGGTGATGCAAAAACATTAATAGGAATTCCATGGAGATGGAATTGGCAGTTTTGTACCTACCTAAAGATTCTTAGACGTTTGGATGTCTCACGAGTCGTGGGTCCAAAACTAAGAATGCTTAGGATCCTAGTACCCGCTGAGAAAGCAAGTTTCTTTTAAGGTCGTGTGGGATTTGTAGACCTTCTAAAAATAGTGGGAGCCACATACGATAAAAGACCTAATCCTATGTGTTACGTTATTATTCAATATGCTCACATTTTCTCTACTTAGCATTTAGGTTGTAGTTCTATGATTGTCTACAAGTTGAAATGCGACCCATTAGTATCCATCCTTGAGTCAAATAAGTTGACTAAAGTCGTAACTACTTTGATTGGCTTCGAATCTTAAAATCCGTTTTAAGATTTCAAATGAGAAAATTATTCTCTATAAGGCGAATTTTTACACCTATCGTGAAAATTCAACCTAGGCTTAAGAAAAGCAATTGAAAAGTGAAAGGAAATTCTCTGAATGCTTAAGAGCAATTGTACTCACTCATAAATGTGTTACAAAGTATAACACATTATAGGAAAACTTAAGAGCAATTGTACTCTCTTACGAGCATGTTACAAGGTATAACACATCGAAGGAATGGTTCTAAATCTGTATGAAGTAATACACGTGTCATGTAGCACCCGGGACGATAGTTACCACATCCCCTGCACTACAAGTCTAGTCCACACATGAAATGGATGATCCAAGCATAAACCGGACTCATAGAGAACGGGAGACAAAAATAAAATCAACCTGGCTAGGCGGAAACTAACCCTGTACCAATTAAATCAGAAATAACCAAGAGTGCAATGCAAAAGCAATAACATGTAATACATAACTTTCAACAATGGCTACAAGCCCAACCGCAACAATACCATACATAAATTTCGATAATAGTCCAAACATATAACATGATCATAAGGTAATTAAAATTCAACATGCATCCTAACAACGGGTTCAACTAAACATGCAACCTATCCCGAATCAATATCCAACAATAAATCATGATTGACACACCGGTCCCAATACATAAAGGAATTACAATTAAGTCATAACAATGTAGAATGTGATTCGAGTGTACAAGTGTGACTCAACCACGAATTCTATGACTCGACTTCCGCCTAGCAAAACTTGCAAGACTCTGGAAAAGCGGGAAAGAGGGGTCAGCCTCTAGAAGACTGAGTGAGCAGGAGCGATACATATAGATAGAAACATGCACGTGCAAGTCATAAATCCCGAGAAAAGTTTTATTTAAAGCTAGTTCCCGAGAATGGCGAGAAAAGGACAAGCAATGCTCGGTCTTTACGACTAATTCATATTAATTCCATTAAGTTCATAATTCATAAATAAACATTAAGGCTCGGTGAATGAGAGTGCATAATCTCCAACCAATCTCCGACCGTATACGATACATATAATTAATATTTTGAATACGCGATCATGTAATACATCATAATACATGCAAGCCATATAACATGAGCCATAATCATTCGGGCAATCCGTGTCCCGGCCTTCCCGCACGGTGCCTAACAATAATAACATAATCATTAACATGAAAATAAGTTTCAACCTTCTTCCTCTGGGTGGTGGACGGGTTTGCAAGGCCCGACCACCTAAACATATCAATGTGGCAATTGAGGTTCATGAGTCCTCAATGCCTGGTTAGCATTCCCTCGTCAAAAACTCCTTAACGAGGTCCGTTTCGCCGTAATCAATGTGGGACTAATGTACGGAATCACCGTCGGCCCGATGCCTCCCCGGATAGCCACATACACTAAGTGCCTGGGCCCGTGTTCAATACATGCACTTGCCAAAACATTTCCAATCATGAGAAACATAATACATTTATAACATAATTAATACATTTCATAATCCTTGAGAAAAGATTTACTCGATGACTCCATTTCAAAACAATATATAGATATACATTAGGTTTTTTGCCAAAACTTGTCACATAAGGTTGTAGGGTTCAATACGTAACTAGAACAAAAACACCCTCACCTGGAATACCACGAGACAAGAGACATGAGTAGTACGCGTGTTTATTCAATTCGGAAGTCTCCTCCCTGGAAACGAATTGTACAAGAGAAGGAATAATGTGTACCCGTGAGAATTGACTCAATATGAAACCATATAGACGCACGGCATGTTATGTACATGATATGAGATGCATAAAAACATGAACCATGTTATGAGGTCATATAATCAAGTAATTCATTCAATTTCAATAAATACATGAAGGTTTGAAGTTCATATGTTCCATATCTTTCATGAACCATATAAAATCGAGCTATAATCTTTAAACCATAATCATAATATACATATTACAACATATCACAACATATCATAAGCATTCGTGAGTTTAAAATACATAAGAGAGGCAAAGGACACAAGAAAGCTTCAAACATGTCATTTAAACATTCATGCATTTAAGTCACGTTAACATATTCGATTCACGACATAAAATCCATAATCATATCAAAATATATCACATATTATCAATTAATCAAGCATAAAATTCATTCAAGTCACATACGGAGTCCGAGAGAGTGGAAGGAAAGCAAGAAAATGGATTAAGCAAGCTTTTGGTGAGAGCTGACAGTTTTCGAGAATGTATAAGCTGTAAAGAATTGAACATATCTTGCGTTCTAGAATTTAGAATGGATTTTTTTTTATTGGGAATGAAACTAGACACATAGACCTTTCGAATGATATATGGCTCAAGTCGTGGTTCAAAACGATGTGGAAATGGCGAGGGTCCGAAGTTGGGTGAGTGCAGTGTCCTGGCGAAGTGGCGATACAGTTTTCAAACAATCATAACTCACAAATGACAAAATATATTGGGATGATTCCAATTGGACATCGTTTTAGACTTCAAAATATTTATGTGGGTTCAAAAATCAGGTCAATTGGAGTTTAGATGAGGGGGTACCCGGCTGGGGAAAGCTGTCTGGAAGTCTTCTGGACAAGAGTACCCGCCCGGTACTTTATACGCACAAGAAGTACCCGCCCGGGTAGCCTTCCAGGGCTGGTAAAAGGGGCAAAACAGGGGTTGCTTCGAGGAGGGAAGAAAATGGATCAAAACCACAAGCAAACTCAAACAAAATGCTCCAAAACAATCATATATCATGCATAAGTCTCAAATATATCATGTAGGAACATCAAATGCAAGTTTAGAGGAAGTTAAAACACATTAATTCACAAACCCACACATATATATACATCTATATATACACACATATACATATACACCTTCTTGCATCAATAATTCAAGAATCAAGCATAGATCAACATGTATTCATGCATATACACCCAAGAATTCAAGTTATCAAGCTTAGAATTAAAATCCCTAACATATTCATAACATTCACTCACATACACATTCATATATATGTATACATACCTTACAGAAAATGAAGAAGGATGGATAGGATGATGACGAGATGATAAAGATGATGATAATGGATGCTTGGTTCTCCCTTATCTTCTTCTTCTTCTTCTTGCTTGGAGATCAAATGTGTGTGAGTGATGGAGATGAGAGAATGTGATGAATGTGTGTGTAGTAGAGATTTACTATGTGTTCTTGTGTGAGTGTGTGTATATATGGTACATTGTATAATGTATGTAATGTATGTATAGATATATAACATATATGTATAAAGTAAAAGTAAAGATATTATGTATATTATATTATATAAATGCATATGCTTTTGTGTATGAGTGTGTAATATATATATATATATATATATATATATATATATATATATATATATATACATATAGATATAGATGAGTGTGTGCACATTATATATATATATCTATTGCATGTTTCTTGAAGATATATATGAATGCATATATATATATATATATATATTAATGCCACTTGCTCAAGAAATTAGTTTAAGTATATAGATATACATATGTATATAGGAAGATATGTTATAAGATGAAATGTATAAGTCATGCATGTGTTAAGAAATAGAGTTGCAATTAAAATGATCACATAAGCAATTAGGCAATAATTATTCACATAATCCACTTAGTCTCAAATTCAGTTAAGCATGTTTAACAATCTAACTCTCAAACTCACGCGTGTAGCGCGCGTACCTGAATAATTTGAAAATACGGGGCGTTATATGTAACGTGGGCTGAAAGTCCTCACTGAGGAGGACCTTGCAGTAACGCAGTACACTAAGAAATGTGTTCTTAGTTCACTGATTGCTTGAATTGCTTCTGTCATCTTTTTAGACCCTTTTTGCTCAATCTTAGATGATGCTATTGTAGCATAGTTGATCAAATTAGTTGATAACTTAAGAGAGCATCCTTGTGAAGGACTAAAAGGTAATGATTATTAGTTTTTCTTCTAAACCTTTTGAGGTAAAGGCATTAAGGCCAAAGAAGAAGAAACCCTTAGAAGAGGGTCACACACAAATACCGGGTTCAAAGGGTATTATGGAAAGATCAAATAGTTGATCGAAACGAGACCACAGTGTAAAGTGCATATGTGGATATCGAGAGCAATGTTTGGACACGTGGTTCCAATTAAGGAATTGGACCATGTTTGGAGAATTAATTATTAAGTTCAAATATAATTAATTGGAAAATTAATTATAAAGCCAAGATATAATTAATTGGAGAATTAATTATATATCCCTAAATATAATTAATTGAAGAATCAATTATATAGCCGAATAAAATTAATTGGAGAATTAATTTTAGCCCGTTAGAATTAATTAGTTAATTAATTCTAAAGTCCTTGATGGAATTAATTGGAGAATTAATTCTAAGTATTTAATTATTTAGTTGTTCTAATTTGATTAGAATAAATAAATAAATAAATATCTTCTATTTTATTATTCTAATAAAGTATTAGGATAAGATATTTAATTATTGCTAGAATAATTAAGTATTCCTAAATTGTTAGGAGCTCTTTTTCTATAAACTAAATATCTTATATTAGATAAGATATTACTTACTTGGAGCGAAAGAAAGAATAGGAGAAAAGTCAAAGTAGGAGACCATCTTGTACATGGGATTAGGGTTTCGCACCCTAGCCTATAAAAGGGACTAGGGGTTCGAATTTTTGGACTACACGTGATTTGAGAATCACGTCCAACCTTCATGGAATTTGGGGATAATTCTCTTGCTCTCTATTTCTCGTTTCTAGTTTCTTTAATATGCATGTTACAGTACTAGCATACTCACTAACATGATTTGAATCTAGGTTGGTATGGATTATTACTCTAGAGGATTTCTACTTTGGAATCTCGATGAAAGAATCAAGAAACGGGGATTTTCATGCAGCATGAAGAATGTTTGAGGGTGGCTCAATACGTTTCAAGAAAGCTTCATGTCGTGTGAGTTTCTTGAGTCCCAACGTTACGATACGAACATTGCAAGTCTTTTATATCCCTTTTGGAAAAATTTTTAAACTTCCGCTGCGTTAACTCTGCTGTTTTCCAACATATATGTGTAGCGTGTGTAGCGCCCCAACGCCACAACCCCGCACCGTTGTATCACCCAAGTAACTAGGAAGCTTTATTACTCGAGGGATACTTCGGCGAACGGACAGAACATAACAAAGATCAGAGTAACCAGTGTTGCCAACGCAGCGGAAATTTCAGAGTAATTTTAAACTTTTGAAAACATGAATGCAACACAGTAGTATATGCATAACCACAGAAACAAGTAGCCATAATATAACATAAAACATTTGTCCAATAGGAAAGCAAAGGAACATAATAAAAACGAAGTCCAAGCAATTCAGGTCGTAGCCTGAACAAGTTCTCATAGTAAAACATGCAACGTAAAGGTAGAGGTAACCACGACTATGCAGGACAGAGGTAAGTAACTAGCAATCCTGACTTAACAAAAGACCTCCTACAGCTTCAAGATACCTCTAGGAAGCGCCGGGCTGCCTACCTGAAACCATGAGGTCAGAAAACAGGGTGGGGTATTAGTCAAAGGGACTAAGTGAGTTAATTCGTAGAAATAAAGCATAGTTGAACTTGTGGGGTTTTGAAAGGTTTTCTTAGTGACTTTTCTCAAACCGGAAAGATAACTCTTTTATCTTGAAATGGGATTTTTCACAAGCACACACAAGCACACATATCAGAGGTTCTGGTTCATACATACTTTATATAAATGGGGAACAGGATACGGGATATTTTCAAAAATATGAACCAGACTTTAAAACCAAAATTTGCCCGCAAGCTAGGCCATATCCATCCTTTACTCCTCAAAAACATTTACAAAGTTGGTATCGAGATCCGTTAGGACCCTGACACCCATAATCACATGCACCACCCCTTCTCCCCTTATTGTCGCGCCCAGGGAGCTACCCCGCGGTGACGTGCAAAACGGGAGGAATTTACCACCTCTCCCGACCTTCGATGTGGAGTAACCAACCTCCGATTAAACCATCACCAAGGTCATTACGGCGGCCAGTCTCATAGTAGCCATTGGCGCACGCCTCCCGGTCTACTACTTAACCATACCGCCAGGGCCCAACATAGCAAAATTTCCAAAGCTTGCTTTCAGAATATCAAAAGTGCATAAGCACACAGAGTTCAGAAGACTGAACCTTTAATCAAAGCAGTATAACAGTGAACAGAACGTATATCAGAGATCATTGACTTTAAACTCGAAGCATTGTCCCAAACGGGAAAACGTTAACTTGAAAGATAGGAATCTTTGCACCCGAAGGCGTTGGTTTTGAAATCATTTGAAAACGAAGGAATATTCAGGGTTCCAGTTGAAATAGTTTAACCTCACCTATTTATTTAGATAAGTTGATAGTTGGTAGAAGACAGGGTTCACACTGTACCCTGCGGATCCCAGAACTCGGTATTATCTCCTGTAAGTGACAGACTACCATAAGCTTAAGGATCTAAGCCCCACACATGATTAATGATGCTTGATTGAGTGCGGATAGTCAAGTATTGGAGTGTAAGATTGAAAAGAATGCGGCACATTTAAACAAGGAATAATCTTTCCCGAAGAAAGAATTCGGGCAAACGATTAGTCTCATGAGAAAGTTCGTGTCAAAAGCTTAGGGGTATGTTCTTAGGGTCTTAGAACAACCCTAATGTGAACTTTGAAACCTACTTTGATCCCTTGTTTTTTAGAATTTTCGAAAAAGGCTTTGACCGTTGAATTCGTCTCTTTGAAATGATCAATTAGGTTGAAAGTCAAAATTCTTGGTCAAGGTCAAAGTCAAAAGTCAAAGTCAAAGGTCAAGGGTCAAAGGTCAAGGTCAAAGGTCAAAGGTCACTATTCAGGTATACGGTATATATATACTGTATGTACACTGTACTTATACTGTATGTATACGTGTATTCATATAGTATGTATACGGTACTTATACTGTATGTATACGGTATCTATACGGGGATACCTACCGTATTTGTACAGTATTTATACAAGGTACATACAGTATTTATACAAGGATACATGCGGTATTTATACTAGAATACATACGGTATTTATACAAAAGTACATACGTATTTATTAAGGAAATACACATAGTATTTATACGAAAGTACACACGTATTTATACATATTGGAATCAAATACGTATACGTATATTATACATGTATACCATAACATATATCAATTGGTCAAGTAATTATGTAACAATTAATTAAACATGTAACATTTAAAACTATAGGTTATACTTTAATTATGTAACATTAAATAACATGTAACATTTAATTAAATCATGAAATAAATTAAATTACCTAAGTATGATCATAAAATAATTAAAATGTAACATATAACATGCTAGCATAATTGTCACATAATTAATTTTTCACAAAATTAAATTATGTAACACATTTCATAATAAATTATACTATAAGAATATAATTCATAAATTCATGAATATTTAAAAACATAAATTAAATCACATAATTCATGCATAAAATAAAACATAAATTAAATCCTAAACCTAGCATAATTAATAAATAAATTAAAACATAAAATAAAACATAAATTAAAACATAAATTAAACTAATTAAAACATAAAAAAAATAAGAAAACTAACCTTAAGGGGGAGAGAGTGAGGCGTGTGAAATGGCTGGTGTGGGGGAGAAATGAGACCCCAACACACTTATTTATAGTTGTAGGGAAGGACTAGAGTGCAAATAATATTTATTTTAGGGGCTTAAGGTGGGGTATTTTGTGAAATTTCCAAAAATAGGTTTCCTTCTTTACATAATTGTCACAGCAGGGGTATTCTGGTAATTCCACCTTTCTCCTTCGTGTTTTTGATGTTGGAAAAGTGCCCAAGAGCTAGGAAATAAAATTAGCTTCGAAACGGTTACTCACGGGTCAAAATCGGACGTACGGTTTAAAAGTTATAAGCTTCGGAAGATTTGATTTTCTTGAATTTCGAAAATTAATTAAATTATGAAATAAATACTAGGATAAGATATGAAGGTCCAAAAGGCTTTCCAAAAATGTAGAAAAAATCGAGGAACGTTATGGTGATGATCTCAAGGGCTAAATCATTCTAACGAAGGAAATATTTCTTACCGACGGAAATTTTTATTTGAAAATAAATTCTTAAATTGCTCTGGACACATAAACGAAACCTCAAAGCATTGAAAAGAGAGTTGAAATATCCTAAGAAGATAGGTATAGGTTCTTTAAGGTCTCCTGAATAAAACGGTATAATGCTGGTTCGGAAATAAATAGTGCTCTTAGGGTTTAAAGGTAGTTTTCCCCCTTTTGGTCACCTAATATCACATATGAGCACTCATTTCATGTAGGGATGCATGATATAAATTGTTTTAAATACGGATCAAGTTCTATAAATGCCCTTACGTTGCCCTTAGCTTACCTTTATTGATCCTGTAACGCCCCGGTTTTTCAATTTTATTAATATACCTTATTTGCTTCTAAATTGCGCAATTTAATTATTTAATTATGTGAGTAATTGTTTTTACGTGTTTTATATTTAACTTTATTATGATTGTTATTATTTTATTACATTATATTATAATATATTATGTTAATTAATCATGTTTTACTTAATTAATTGTTTATTAACATTTATATATATATATATATATTTACACGTACTATATATATATATGCATGGAGAATTTTATAATTATGCATGCAAATTATATATATATATGCATGCGAATTATTTATGCATGGGAATTGCATGAAAATCATATTTTGCATGAACATTATGCATGAATTGCATGATTAAGCTTGTTCGTTTATTTTGTGCTTCGTTCTTATATGATATGATATCAAATTGCCACGATTTTATAATATGTTGTACATATATGTGTTATGAACATGATTTTATGCTTAAATTATGTTTTTGAATTCATTTGATATGTTAAATAATTTAATTTCATTTGAGGAACCAAAACGGGAGCTAACGAGCACTTAGCGTACCCTTGGTTCCGAATTTAATATCTTGAGCTCGGGAACTCGGATTCAAGTTTCGTCAAATCCGCTGAACTCGTAATGAAAATTCGAGTTTAGTAAACTTAGCCTTACATTTTTCCTAAGTCGTTTGAACCCTCGAATTTCAACCGAAAAACGAATCGGCGACCAACATGACCTTGTTGAACTAAATCAGCCATATCTTGGCCAAACCATAACCAAATTAACCATGGTTGGATTCTTTGAAACCCTAACTCAACCCTTTTCCATAACATGATAAGCCCTAACCGAGATTATCCCCTCACAATGCCCAAAACTCAGCCAAAGTTTCTGTTCTGAATTCCAGTCCCGAAACCCTTCTTCCTTTGGAGATTTTGGAGCTCAAATCTTCCCCAAACTTCAACCAATCATCAAGGTAAGTTAAGGGTTGTATTATATGTTCATTTCTGATCATTTTCATCCTTCCATTCATGATTTTGAGCTTGGATTCTTCATTTCTGGGCATATTACCGAAAATATGAGTTTTTGGACAAATCTTGATCTTCTTCATTTCTCAACGGTTTTGATTGATTCCAAGCTTGAGATTGATTATTTTGACATCCTCATATCATTTATGATCATTGATTTCGTGGTTGTTGAAGAATTTATGACATATTATTTATGACAAATTTCAGAATTTTCACTTGAAGGTCACGTATGTCTTCTCTTCTTGTTTGAGCTTGTTGGGAATTGATTTACTTGATGAATATATGTGTTTTGCTGCTTCTTGGTTGGCCTTAACTGAGTTGAATGATTGGAGAAGGAGTGAATTCGATCATGCCCTGTTTTCTTCGAGCTTTTGCCCTGTTTTCACGCAGAAAACTTGCTGTCAAAACTGCTGTTCTTCTTCCTTCTTTTTGCTGTCATCTTTCATGGATTTTTGGTGTGTAATCTTGTTGAGTTTGTGCTGCTTTTGGTGCCTTGTATTGCTGCCTTGGTTCTTTGCATTTCTCGTGTATGAGTCTGCCCTGTTTCTGCACTTTTCTGCTGCTGTTCGAGGCTGTTGCTGTCTCGCGTCACGGGCGTGCCATTTTGGCAGTTCAGGCGAGGCACGGGGGTGCAGACTTGGCCGGGATCTCTGTACCGAGACACGGGGGTGTCTCGGTCAAGGCTTGCAGGGTGACACGGGGGTGTCACCCCGTTTTGCTCGTTTTCTGCGGTGTCTTTCTGGGGCTGCTGCTGACTGCTGTTTTGTTGCATGGTGATGGTTGTGCAGATTGTGTAATGTGCATGCATGGAGTGAGTTGTGTGTGAACGTGCATGTGTTGCATGCATGTATATAATATATATAGTATATAATATGTATATAATATATAGTATATACAATTATGCATGTAATATATAAGATATATATGCATGCATGTGTGTATAAGGGTGTACGTGTATATATATATGTATTATATATATTGTATATTATAATATATGATTATATGTATATATTATATATGTATATATTTATTATATATTTCATATATTATTTGATTGAATTTAATTCTAGAAATTAATTGATTTCCATTCTTTGCGTATTTAATTATCGACTATTAATGGAACGTTCTATTTACTTATTCCTAAATGTGAAAATGAATATTATATGTGATATGCTTATTAATTGAATGTTGGATTAACTAATTTGCATTATGAATTATGAACTTATGAAATTAAATGAAACATATGAATGAATGAGTTGATTATATGTTTTAAATTTCTTAATCGTGCACATGAACCTTTTATTGTTACAATATGATTATTTATGCATTCATATCATATTCACTTCATTGCCGTGCGTCATATATGGTTCATTAAGAGTCTTGAGTCTCATGAACACGTCTTGTGGTCTTTTATACAGTTGTCTCCAGGGTGGAGAGCTTTTGTTCGTTCAGGCACTTGGTGCTCGATCCTTGTTTCATCACGGTTCAGGTGAGGGTGTTTTCGTTGTAGCTACGTATTAAACCCTACACCCCTTATGTGAAAAGCTTTGGCCAAAACCCTTATAATTATATATATATAGTTTTCAAATGAAGTTATCGAGTAAATTCATCTGAATTATACGTATGAGCGTATATAAGCTTAAAAATGGTTTTGTAATGAGGCTATGCTCCAAACCGTGTGTCTTCATGCTAGCTATGGATTGGGATGACACGGAGAGGTACGTACATAGCATATGCCGAATTACACGGTAAGGTATGATTTCTTATAGTATGTATCATATGTATGTACTGATATGTTTTGGCGAGATTATGCTAAGCTGTTATGTTCACGGGCCCCGGGACTTAGTATATGTGGCTAACCGAGGAAGCAAGGGCTGACGGGGATCCCATATACTAGTTCCAACCAAACTACGGTGATACCGGCCCTCGCTAGGAGATTTAGCGGGGAATGGGAGCTGCGTGCCCTTGGGGGATTCATGTACCCCCATTGGCCTATGTATCGGTGGTCAGGTCTAGCTAACTTGTCCACCACCTGGAGGAAGAAGGATGGTATTGATATGATTATGTTTATGAATATGTTATGATATGATTATGCACCGTGCGGGAATGCCGGGATCCGGATCGCCCAAACGAATATGTTTATGATATGAATTATGGTCTGTGTGTATGATGACGTATTGCATGATCACCTATTTAAACTATATTATGGATATTTGTCGTACACGGTCGGAGTTTGGATGGAGGTTGTGCACGCTCACTCGCCGAGCCTTATATTTATGTATGCTTTATGAATGGAATGGATTTAATATGAATTAGTCATAAAATCCGAGCATTGTTTAATCATTTTCTTGCCCTTTTTGGGAACTAATTGCAAACAAAACCTTGTTCGGAATTTATGACTTGCATGTGCATGTTTTATATATATATGTATCGCTCCTGCTCACTCAGTCTTCTAGAGACTGACCCCTCTCCCTCCCCAATCTTTTAGTGTGCAGGGTTGATCCTTGGAGTCTCGGGCTAGGCGGAGGTGTTTGAAGTTTTGAGTGAGTCGAGTTAGGTTAGGAGAGTCTCTGCACTCATTTATGTAGTGGAATTATGTATGATTTGTTCTTTTATACCATGAACTTGATTAATTATGTAATTGTTATTGAATTGTCTTAACGGGGTTTGTTATTGTTTAAAAGAGGCCTGACGAGCCCAAATTCTGTTTATGATTGGTATGATTGAACTTCGGCTTTTCTGCATTATATTTTGTTGGTTGGTAATCGTTGTCTAGCTCCGCCTGGCTTAGGAGGGTTTTTATGTTCGTCTCCCGTTCGCTAGGGTTTGATACGGGTGCGAATTTACTGTTTCGTTACTCGTGTTGAGCCTTAGTGCGGGGGATGTGGCGCCTCACGTGCAGGGTGCTACATCCTTAAGTGGTATCAGAGCCCGGTTGCAAAACCGGTGTTCTTGAGTCGTGTCGGAGTCAGTCTAAGTCGAACGGCATAGGGACTATGTGATATTGTGTGCATTGCATCAATCTTGAATATGGAATTTGGTTTCCCTAAGAATTTTGTTGAATTACTTGTTGTATTTTAGATGGATTCTTGTCTTTTGTATTGAATATGTGTCATGAGCATGCACTAATCGCATGTATCCATTTTTGAAAAGAGTTATGATTTCCAGGTTATAAAGATGATATCAAACCACGGCCAAATTTTATGATCACAACAACCTGTTGCAAATTCCTTCGGAGGCACGGAAGATAGGAAGGATGCCCGGGAGGAATGTGGAGAATGCTAGTTGTGTGGCTTTGTAGATGGAGTTGCAATTAACGGTTAGGATTCAGAATGGGAGGTTCGACCTTGGCGATGTGATGGCAGAGGAACATTTGGGGTAATAGAAATAGGAGGATCTTGCAACCTAAGGAATGAAGGGAACAAAACCTTGAAGATATATTGGTCCCGGATTTGGATCATGGAAGAGGTACTAGTAATTAAGAGGAGTAGAGATAACGTGGGTCCGGTAGAGGTTATGCATTAAGGGTCTACAAAGAAGGACTTCGAACTAAGCTCAGTGATTAGAAGTCGGGTTCTAGAAGGCAAGCATTTGGGTAAACACGAATAGAGGGAAGGTGGCGATATGGAGAACAGGATTTGAGCTCATTTTCCAAATCCAAGCTGAATTGTCATGTTGTGAGGTTAAATTAGAAGATATGGAGCAACAAATGGAAATGGTAAAGAAAGGAAATCATGCGCTCAAATGTAAGCAATTGGAGGTGAATTGAATTCATAAAGGATAGGCACGGGAATTTTGATTGAGGTGACGATTTGAAGTAAGGGTCGAATTTCGGGAAGAAGTCGGATATTAACTCTGGGGACGTGGAAGAATTAAGGATTAAGGAATTGCAACCTCGGAGAGTGGAAGATACAAGTGATGGACTCATGGAAAACTTGAAGACCGTGGGAAAGGCAAGGGATAATCACCAAGTTAAAGTAAACTCGGGATTAGAGGAACGAGGAAAAGCTACCGAGCTAACTACTTACACCATTGGTGACAGGTTCCAAAGCATTCATAGCACGTGCATCATATTTTGCATTAATCATTTATTTTCTTGATCTTATGTTATTCGTGCATTTCTAATTGATTTTGTTACCTTAATGTGTGGTATAACTGCGTGATGTAAACGTGACTCATGCATTATCATTTAACCCAACATGCATTTTAGTGTCTACTTGATAGGAAGTCCTTTCGTCTCAACTATCAAGTATCAGTTCAATCGAGTTGTATCTGAGTTATGAGGAAGAGAAATAATAGGATGACATTAGAAGGAAGGTGAATTTGGGAAATAAGAACTTCTATTAAGGGAATAGGTAAACGGAAACAAGAATTCAGAAGGAGAAGTGAGACTAGAGTTCCGGACAAGATTAAGAAAGGAGTTTCGGACATCAAGAGAATTAGGGAAGGAGTTGAAAGGCCACATCTTTGATTTCTACATTAGTGAAACTCCACCTAATGGGAGTTACTCATCAAGAGTTGGATAAGAGAAGAATCGATGGAGTTCAACCGGGACAATAGAAAATTAAGGGGGAGAGCACGACCGAGGAACAAATTGAAGATTGAATGGGTGCTCGAAGGAATATTTTAGTGAGAATAATGGAATTGCAAACTAAGGAAGACCTGGAAGTTCTATTAGTGATGATCAGAAATAAATAAGACGGTTTGAATGGATAAGTGTCAAGAGGAGAGTTAAATTACTAAATACGGTTGAAGTCTATCACCAGGAATAAAGGAAATGATTTAGAGAATATTCTTAGGTGTAGAATATGGATCTGGGATAACAAAATTATAAGGGAGCTCCTACGAACCTAAGTCAGAATTGACAGGAGAGAGAGTCGAATCAAGTTAGCATATAATGGAATGATGGTGACCAAGAGTAATCCAATAAAGTACAAGGGGGATTCAACAATAACAATACTATCAAGCCTTCGGTTATTCCCACGTTACTTCGGAAGGAAATCTAAGAAGGAATCAAACCAGAAAGGATGATCATTGGAGGATTTACATCAAACTCCAAAACGCATCAAGAATATTCTGTCTTTGATCCAAGAAATGTAGGGTTAGATGCAGAATACAACCTTAAAGGGGTTAAAAGAGAATGAATGGATAATATGAACGAAAGATAGAAAAGGATTCGTGTTAAGGTAGATCCTAACGAAGAATACCTCAAGGAAGGGATCTAAGAGTATAATCCCTAAAGGATTCATCAATGGTTTCATCGGGATATCCTGACGGGGTTACAGACAAACTGAGCACTAAATCTATCTTCTGGACAGATGATACACCGAACAACGACAACTCACAATTTTAAAACTTCGTGACTACGGTGAACGGTATTTATAGCATTCATGAAGCATACATTCATGCAAATTCAATTTAATGATTTCTTTGTTATGTGCTTTGTTTTCTTACCAAGTTAAATTATGTGAAGTAATTGATGAGTAACGTGGTTGATATCTGATAATTACCTTGAGGTGGCTTGTGTGATTTTAAATTTGGTTTTGCGTGTGCTGCTTGGGAGTATTGGAGACTTCCTTGCTTTATTTATTTTGTTTGAGAGACGGGGTGCTCTCGTTGTTTCTAAGAGACGGGGCTTCTCTTATTTTTGTTTGAGAGACGGGGTACTCTCTTTGTTTGCGAGAGACGGGGTTCTCTCATTGTTGCTCGAGAGACGGGGCTCTCTCTTTGTTGTTTGTGAGAGACGGGGAATCTTTCATTGTTGATTTCAAGCGTGTTTTGAATCCGAGGACGGATTCTTTTAAGGGGGAGAGATTGTAACGCCCCGGTTTTTCAATTTTATTAATATACCTTATTTGCTTCTAAATTGCGCAATTTAATTATTTAATTATGTGAGTAATTGTTTTTACGTGTTTTATATTTAACTTTATTATGATTGTTATTATTTTATTACATTATATTATAATATATTATGTTAATTAATCATGTTTTACTTAATTAATTGTTTATTAACATTTATATATATATATATATATTTACACGTACTATATATATATATGCATGGAGAATTTTATAATTATGCATGCAAATTATATATATATATGCATGCGAATTATTTATGCATGGGAATTGCATGAAAATCATATTTTGCATGAACATTATGCATGAATTGCATGATTAAGCTTGTTCGTTTATTTTGTGCTTCGTTCTTATATGATATGATATCAAATTGCCACGATTTTATAATATGTTGTACATATATGTGTTATGAACATGATTTTATACTTAAATTATGTTTTTGAATTCATTTGATATGTTAAATAATTTAATTTCATTTGAGGAACCAAAACGGGAGCTAACGAGCACTTAGCGTACCCTTGGTTCCGAATTTAATATCTTGAGCTCGGGAACTCGGATTCGAGTTTCGTCAAATCCGCTGAACTCGTAATGAAAATTCGAGTTTAGTAAACTTAGCCTTACATTTTTCCTAAGTCGTTTGAACCCTCGAATTTCAACCGAAAAACGAATCGGCGACCAACATGACCTTGTTGAACTAAATCAGCCATATCTTGGCCAAACCATAACCAAATTAACCATGGTTGGATTCTTTGAAACCCTAACTCAACCCTTTTCCATAACATGATAAGCCCTAACCGAGATTATCCCCTCACAATGCCCAAAACTCAGCCAAAGTTTCTGTTCTGAATTCCAGTCCCGAAACCCTTCTTCCTTTGGAGATTTTGGAGCTCAAATCTTCCCCAAACTTCAACCAATCATCAAGGTAAGTTAAGGGTTGTATTATATGTTCATTTCTGATCATTTTCATCCTTCCATTCATGATTTTGAGCTTGGATTCTTCATTTCTGGGCATATTACCGAAAATATGAGTTTTTGGACAAATCTTGATCTTCTTCATTTCTCAACGGTTTTGATTGATTCCAAGCTTGAGATTGATTATTTTGACATCCTCATATCATTTATGATCATTGATTTCGTGGTTGTTGAAGAATTTATGACATATTATTTATGACAAATTTCAGAATTTTCACTTGAAGGTCACGTATGTCTTCTCTTCTTGTTTGAGCTTGTTGGGAATTGATTTACTTGATGAATATATGTGTTTTGCTGCTTCTTGGTTGGCCTTAACTGAGTTGAATGATTGGAGAAGGAGTGAATTCGATCATGCCCTGTTTTCTTCGAGCTTTTGCCCTGTTTTCACGCAGAAAACTTGCTGTCAAAACTGCTGTTCTTCTTCCTTCTTTTTGCTGTCATCTTTCATGGATTTTTGGTGTGTAATCTTGTTGAGTTTGTGCTGCTTTTGGTGCCTTGTATTGCTGCCTTGGTTCTTTGCATTTCTCGTGTATGAGTCTGCCCTGTTTCTGCACTTTTCTGCTGCTGTTCGAGGCTGTTGCTGTCTCGCGTCACGGGCGTGCCATTTTGGCAGTTCAGGCGAGGCACGGGGGTGCAGACTTGGCCGGGATCTCTGTACCGAGACACGGGGGTGTCTCGGTCAAGGCTTGCAGGGTGACACGGGGGTGTCACCCCGTTTTGCTCGTTTTCTGCGGTGTCTTTCTGGGGCTGCTGCTGACTGCTGTTTTGTTGCATGGTGATGGTTGTGCAGATTGTGTAATGTGCATGCATGGAGTGAGTTGTGTGTGAACGTGCATGTGTTGCATGCATGTATATAATATATATAGTATATAATATGTATATAATATATAGTATATACAATTATGCATGTAATATATAAGATATATATGCATGCATGTGTGTATAAGGGTGTACGTGTATATATATATGTATTATATATATTGTATATTATAATATATGATTATATGTATATATTATATATGTATATATTTATTATATATTTCATATATTATTTGATTGAATTTAATTCTAGAAATTAATTGATTTCCATTCTTTGCGTATTTAATTATCGACTATTAATGGAACGTTCTATTTACTTATTCCTAAATGTGAAAATGAATATTATATGTGATATGCTTATTAATTGAATGTTGGATTAACTAATTTGCATTATGAATTATGAACTTATGAAATTAAATGAAACATATGAATGAATGAGTTGATTATATGTTTTAAATTTCTTAATCGTGCACATGAACCTTTTATTGTTACAATATGATTATTTATGCATTCATATCATATTCACTTCATTGCCGTGCGTCATATATGGTTCATTAAGAGTCTTGAGTCTCATGAACACGTCTTGTGGTCTTTTATACAGTTGTCTCCAGGGTGGAGAGCTTTTGTTCGTTCAGGCACTTGGTGCTCGATCCTTGTTTCATCACGGTTCAGGTGAGGGTGTTTTCGTTGTAGCTACGTATTAAACCCTACACCCCTTATGTGAAAAGCTTTGGCCAAAACCCTTATAATTATATATATATAGTTTTCAAATGAAGTTATCGAGTAAATTCATCTGAATTATACGTATGAGCGTATATAAGCTTAAAAATGGTTTTGTAATGAGGCTATGCTCCAAACCGTGTGTCTTCATGCTAGCTATGGATTAGGATGACACGGAGAGGTACGTACATAGCATATGCCGAATTACACGGTAAGGTATGATTTCTTATAGTATGTATCATATGTATGTACTGATATGTTTTGGCGAGATTATGCTAAGCTGTTATGTTCACGGGCCCCGGGACTTAGTATATGTGGCTAACCGAGGAAGCAAGGGCTGACGGGGATCCCATATACTAGTTCCAACCAAACTACGGTGATACCGGCCCTCGCTAGGAGATTTAGCGGGGAATGGGAGCTGCGTGCCCTTGGGGGATTCATGTACCCCCATTGGCCTATGTATCGGTGGTCAGGTCTAGCTAACTTGTCCACCACCTGGAGGAAGAAGGATGGTATTGATATGATTATGTTTATGAATATGTTATGATATGATTATGCACCGTGCGGGAATGCCGGGATCCGGATCGCCCAAACGAATATGTTTATGATATGAATTATGGTCTGTGTGTATGATGACGTATTGCATGATCACCTATTTAAACTATATTATGGATATTTGTCGTACACGGTCGGAGTTTGGATGGAGGTTGTGCACGCTCACTCGCCGAGCCTTATATTTATGTATGCTTTATGAATGGAATGGATTTAATATGAATTAGTCATAAAATCCGAGCATTGTTTAATCATTTTCTTGCCCTTTTTGGGAACTAATTGCAAACAAAACCTTGTTCGGAATTTATGACTTGCATGTGCATGTTTTATATATATATGTATCGCTCCTGCTCACTCAGTCTTCTAGAGACTGACCCCTCTCCCTCCCCAATCTTTTAGTGTGCAGGGTTGATCCTTGGAGTCTCGGGCTAGGCGGAGGTGTTTGAAGTTTTGAGTGAGTCGAGTTAGGTTAGGAGAGTCTCTGCACTCATTTATGTAGTGGAATTATGTATGATTTGTTCTTTTATACCATGAACTTGATTAATTATGTAATTGTTATTGAATTGTCTTAACGGGGTTTGTTATTGTTTAAAAGAGGCCTGACGAGCCCAAATTCTGTTTATGATTGGTATGATTGAACTTCGGCTTTTCTGCATTATATTTTGTTGGTTGGTAATCGTTGTCTAGCTCCGCCTGGCTTAGGAGGGTTTTTATGTTCGTCTCCCGTTCGCTAGGGTTTGATACGGGTGCGAATTTACTGTTTCGTTACTCGTGTTGAGCCTTAGTGCGGGGGATGTGGCGCCTCACGTGCAGGGTGCTACAGATCCGATCCCGAACCGGGCTGTCACAACCTCCCCTCCTTAAGAAGAATCTGTCCTCAGATTCTCTTCGTGATCTCTGAACAATTTGGGATAGTGTTTTTGCATCTTTTCTTCAGTTTCCCAGGTAACCTCCTCTGCACCGTTCCTTTTCCATAAAACCTTAATCAATGGAATCTTTTTATTTCTTAATTCCTGGAATTTCTTATCCAGGATCTTAACCGCCTTCAACTCGTAGGTTAGATTAGGTTCTAACGGAACTTCTTCTACTGGCACCACCTGTGCCTCATCAGCAAAGTATTTACGAAGTTGGGATACATGAAATACATTATGGATTCCTGTTAAGCTTGCTGGTAGATCCAGACGATACGCTGTTGGACCCACGCGTTCAAGTATTTCAAAAGGTCCTATGTACCTAGGGTTCAATTTTCCACCTTTTCCAATCCTTGTGAACCCTTTCCTTGGCGATGCTTTCAGAAACACTTTCTCACCCACATCAAACTCTAAATCTCTTCTTCTTTTGTCGGCATAGCTCTTCTGTCGGTCCTGGGCAGCTTTCATTCTTTGCCTGATTATCCGAATCTTTTCTGTAGCCCTTTCAATCCATTCGAGTACTTTGGCCCTGGGAGTTCCCTCAGAGGTATCCCTTGTCTCATCCATATCCCAATATAATGGAGATCTGCATTTTCTTCCATACAAGGCTTCATATGGGGCTGCTTGAATTGAAGCTTGATAACTGTTATTGTATGCAAATTCCACGAGGGGTAAACAATCTTTCCAGCTGTCTGAAAAGTCCAAAGCACATGCTCTTAACATATCCTCCAAATATTTAATCAACCTTTCTGACTGACCGTCTGTCTGCGGGTGTGCCGCTGTACTGAAATGTAACTTGCTCCCCATCAGACTTTGCACATTTTGCCATAGTTGTGATGTAAACTTTGGGTCTCGGTCAGACACTATACTCACTGGCACTCCATGTAATCTCACAATTTCCTGCTGATACAGTTTTGCTAAGGATTTAACTTTATCCGTAGTCTTGACTGGTAGGAAGTGTGCTGATTTTGTCAATCTGTCAACTATGACCCATATACTGTCCTGTCCTCCTTTGACTTTAGGTAACCCAGTAACAAAATCCATGGTTATTTGCTCCCACTTCCATGTAGGAATTGGTAGTGGTTGTAACTTCCCTGCTGGTTTTTGGTGTTCTGCTTTAACTTTCTGACAAGTTAAGCACTTCTTAACATAATCAGCAATGTCTCTTTTCATTCCGTTCCACCAAAACTGCTTCTTAAGATCTTGGTACATCTTCGTTCCTCCAGGGTGTACTGTATAACGTGTCTTGTGTGCTTCATCAAGTATTTCCTTTCGGATAGCTGAAGGCACACAGACTCTGTTCTTATATCTCAAGATTCCATCTTCACTTTTACTAAATTTTGTCTCATCATCCTTCTCCTTGGAATTGAGACACTTTTTAATCCATTCGTCAATAGCTTGCGTCTTTATCAATCGATCCTTCAGCGGTGACGAAATTATTAGATTTGCCAACTTAGCTCTAGGAATCACTTGAGCTGGTTTTCTTCCACACTCTATTGGGTGTCCTTCGACATGCGCTATATTAGCCTTTCGACTCAATGCATCAGCCACCACGTTAGCCTTTCCAGGATGGTATTGAATTGTACAATCATAATCTTCCAGAAACTCCATCCACCTTCTCTGTCTCATATTTAGTTCCTTTTGAGTGAACAAGTACCGCAAACTTTTATGATCTGTGAACACTTCAAAGGTTACCCCATACAAGTAATGTCTCCATTTTGCAAGGGCAAAGACGATCGCTGCTAGCTCTAAATCATGGGTGGGGTAGTTGGCTTCATGTGGTTTAAGCTTTCTTGATGCATATGCTATCACCTTTCCATGCTGCATCAGAACGCATCCTAACCCTTCTTTCGAAGCATCGGTATAAACGGTGTAACCTTCCTTCCCTTCTGGTAATGTTAGTACAGGTGCGGTAGTTAATCTTTTCTTTAATTCCTGAAAACTCTGTTCGCATTTCTCTGTCCATACGAACTTTCCTTCCTTCTTGGTTAACTGAGTAAGTGGTGCAGCTATCTTTGAAAAATCCTGCACGAATCTTCGATAGTATCCTGCGAGTCCCAAAAAGCTTCTTACCTCAGAAGGATTCCTTGGTTGTTTCCAATCTAAAATCGTTTCAATTTTCGAGGGATCCACTTCAACTCCTGAACCAGATATGATATGTCCTAAGAACGAGATCTTTTCCAACCAAAACTCACATTTGCTGAATTTTGCATAAAGCTTGTGATCCAGCAAAGTGCTCAGCACTGACCGAAGATGTTTGTCATGATCCTCTGGTGTCTTGGAAAAGACCAAAATATCATCAATAAAGATCACCACGAACTTGTCAAGAAACGGCCGAAAAATCCGATGCATCATATCCATAAATGCAGCTGGGGCGTTCGTTAGCCCAAAGGGCATTACTACGAACTCAAAATGCCCGTAACGACTATTGAACGCTGTCTTGGGAATATCCTCTTCTCTAATTTTCAATTGATAGTACCCTTGCCTCAAATCTAGCTTGGAGTATATTTGCGATCCTTGAAGTACATCGAATAACTCCTCGATGTGAGGAAGAGGGTACTTATTTTTCACCGTCATCCTGTTGAGCTCTCGGTAGTCGATGCAAAGTCGTAACGACCCATCTTTCTTCTTAACAAATAACACAGGTACTCCCCAAGGAGAAGTACTAGGGCGGATATAACCTGCCTCTAGCAATTCATCAAGTTGTTTCCTTAACTCCTGAAGTTCAGCCGGTGCCATCCGGTAGGGTGCCTTAGAGTATGGCTCGGCCCCTGGAACTGTCTCAATCACAAATTCTAGTTCACGGTCTGGTGGTAAGGTGTTTAGGTGTTCAGGAAACACTTCTGGGAACTCGTTGACAACCTCCACTTCTTCTATTTTACTCTGATCCTTTGGTCTATTTAAGAGGTAAGCAACGAATCCTGTAGCTCCCTTCTGAATCATCCTTTTTGCTTCCATTGCCGAAATCATCCGTGTTTGTCCTCCTTGTTCATCTGATGTGGGACTTTCATCCCTTCCTAAGATAACTTCCTTCTTGAAACAGTCCAGCTGGACTCGGTACTTATGAAGCCAATTCATTCCCAAAATAATCCCATACTTTGTCATAGGTAATGTAATAAGATCCAAGGGGTAAAACTGACCGTTGATTCTTATAGGGCAGCATTTATATACTTGATCCGTTTTAAGGCAAGTTCCTAAGGGAGAACTTACTTCGAAAAGATATGGCAATTGTTCAAGTGGAAAATGTAAATGCGCACATAACTTGGATGCAATGAATGAATGCGTGGCACCAGGGTCGTATAGGACCTTAACTGGCATGTCAAGAACATTTACCGTACCTTCCACAACAGCTGTAGGGTCTGGCTCGTCGCATCCATCCAGAGCATAAGCTCTTCCTCTGACCATTGGCTTGTTTCCATTCCCCGCCACCGCCTTACCCTTGCCTTGATACCCTTGCTGTCCTTGCCTACCTTTTGCTTTTGGACAATTCCCGAGCTTGTGGTCAGGACTTCCACAATAGAAGCACTGGCCAGTTTTCTTTCTGCAGGTTGCTTCGGTATGCCCTGGCCTATGGCAGAATTCACATTCAATCTCGTTTTGAGGGGCAAGCGGTGCTTGTGGGGGTGCCATCATTGGTCTCTTTCCTGATCTGAAATTTGACTGATTGGCTGAGCGTTTGAATCCCTGTGGTGGTTTCGATTGATATGGCTTCGCATGGTTTGCGGTCATCCTGATCTCTCTATGGGTTGCTTCAGTACTCAAAGCAGTTTCAACTGCTTGAGTATATCCTTCAAGATTCAAAGGTGCTAAAGCCCACCGTAATTCTGACTTAAGTCCATTAATGAATCGTTTGGTCTTTCTACGCTCATCGTACAGAATATGCGGTGCATATTGTATCAGTCTCACAAACTTAGCCTCGTACTCTGCCACAGTTAGCGTTCCCTGGGTAAGATTCATAAACTCAGACTCCCGGGCATCTCGAGCGACTTGCGGAATAAACTTGTCCTCGAATGCCCTTACAAACTCAGTCCAGCCGTACCTTATTCCATTTTCAATCCACACATTCTTCGTATGATTCCACCAATTCAGCGCTGCTCCTTCCAAGAGGAAGGTCGCAAATTGAACTCGCTCTCTATCCTCCGGAAAGATATTCATAGCTTCGAAGATCTTCACTAAGCTCGCAATCCAGTTTTCAGCTTTAAGATCATTGGGCTCTCCGAAGAACTTCTGGGGGTTCATTCGGAGAAACTTTTCAAGTGTCTTTTCATTAACTGAGTTGTAAGCCCGAGCAAATTGCCTCAAAGCCTCCCCAATTTCTGGTTGTTCTTGTGGCATCGGTGGAGGACGGGGAAATTCCTCAGGTGGTGGCGGTGGTGGTGGAATGCGTTCACGTGGAGCTCTTCTCGGGGGCATATTGTCACTGTATTCATAATATTACCCCAAACAGATATAATGCATGGCGATAAGAATGGTCCATATACTCAATGTTCCACATCAGTAGATAACAATCAATCATCAAAGTTGCAATTAGGCACGTAGTCATCAATTCAAAGTGTCACAATTTTAATCCATTAAGCAATCATTATTCACAAGTAACAGAAAACAGTCACATATATAGATGCACAAAATGAAATGGTATGATCCATGCACGGCCCTAATGGTATCTTGAAGCACTTCTAAGACTCATGACATGATAGATATAGAAAACGGTAACATGCAATGATATGAGTCAAGCCGCAAAAGATGATGTCATATATGCAAAATTTGGAAAAGCTTTTATACAAAGGCTATATCTGACCAAAAAGACAAAAAGGGGGAGGACCCGATGCTAAGTCGAGTTGCTCCCGTACAGCCAAAGCTCTCCAAAACATCATCTGTCAACTGTCATAATCTGCCAAAAAGCGGGGATCCCTGGAGTATATATAATCCCCTCTGCACCTGTCGGAAGTCATCCTATATGTCATAATACGCTGCATACCTGCTGAGTATATATGCTACTGCTATCTGCCTCTATATATAAGTCCCAATGGTCCGGACTCAGCTCCTCTACTGCTGGCTATGACTGGCTCCATCGCTATCATCAGACACAGCAACATAATTTCCCTGTCGTGCTGGAGATGGGCTCTCCTCCTCAGATGATCTCTCTGTCTCCTGGTGCTCTCCTGCATGTGTGTCCATAGGGTCCTCTGGAGCAGCTGGCTCACTGTGTACTGGTCCCTCGTACTCTAAAGCCGCCTGCTCATCGGTAAGGTAGAAAGTCTCACAAAGTCTGGCCCTAATCCGGCTCTGATATCGATGGTGCATTTCCATAGCAAAATCTCTATCAGTAGTCATATATGCCAAGTCTGCCTCTAACTGTGCAATACGAGATGCCTGCTGGGCCCTGGCCTGGCGCTCCGCTGTCAGTCGAGCCTCCATCTCTCTGGCATGTTCCCGAGCAATATCCCGGTCAGTCCGGTGCTGTGCTGCCAAATCATGGTAGCGAATGGCCTCCAGCCGAACCTCTCTCAATCTTAAGCTATCCTGTAGGTACTCGTCCCGCTCAGCCTCCAGCTGATGAACAACCCTATTGGGGTATGAATACCCCGGGTGTCCTCTCTCCTGCGCTCGCTGCCATGTATAGTAACGGGTCCTGCCACGGCGAACTACTGCTACTGTACGAGGGGACTCAAGCTCCTCAAAATATACCTCATCCTGCTCTCGCTGACTCAGGCTGTCCATAACTATAGTGAAAGCAAGCTGGCTCGCACTGTTCATAACTACAGAGTAAGCACAGATATGAATACCAAGATGTAGAGCAAGCAAACTCAAAACATCCTCTATGCTCCGAGCTCCCAGGTTAAGTCTCTTCTTACTCAACCTGAGGCTCTGATACCACCTTAGCTGTAGCGCCCCAACGCCACAACCCCGCACCGTTGTATCACCCAAGTAACTAGGAAGCTTTATTACTCGAGGGATACTTCGGCGAACGGACAGAACATAACAAAGATCAGAGTAACCAGTGTTGCCAACGCAGCGGAAATTTCAGAGTAATTTTAAACTTTTGAAAACATGAATGCAACACAGTAGTATATGCATAACCACAGAAACAAGTAGCCATAATATAACATAAAACATTTGTCCAATAGGAAAGCAAAGGAACATAATAAAAACGAAGTCCAAGCAATTCAGGTCGTAGCCTGAACAAGTTCTCATAGTAAAACATGCAACGTAAAGGTAGAGGTAACCACGACTATGCAGGACAGAGGTAAGTAACTAGCAATCCTGACTTAACAAAAGACCTCCTACAGCTTCAAGATACCTCTAGGAAGCGCCGGGCTGCCTACCTGAAACCATGAGGTCAGAAAACAGGGTGGGGTATTAGTCAAAGGGACTAAGTGAGTTAATTCGTAGAAATAAAGCATAGTTGAACTTGTGGGGTTTTGAAAGGTTTTCTTAGTGACTTTTCTCAAACCGGAAAGATAACTCTTTTATCTTGAAATGGGATTTTTCACAAGCACACACAAGCACACATATCAGAGGTTCTGGTTCATACATACTTTATATAAATGGGGAACAGGATACGGGATATTTTCAAAAATATGAACCAGACTTTAAAACCAAAATTTGCCCGCAAGCTAGGCCATATCCATCCTTTACTCCTCAAAAACATTTACAAAGTTGGTATCGAGATCCGTTAGGACCCTGACACCCATAATCACATGCACCACCCCTTCTCCCCTTATTGTCGCGGCCAGGGAGCTACCCCGCGGTGACGTGCAAAACGGGAGGAATTTACCACCTCTCCCGACCTTCGATGTGGAGTAACCAACCTCCGATTAAACCATCACCAAGGTCATTACGGCGGCCAGTCTCATAGTAGCCATTGGCGCACGCCTCCCGGTCTACTACTTAACCATACCGCCAGGGCCCAACATAGCAAAATTTCCAAAGCTTGCTTTCAGAATATCAAAAGTGCATAAGCACACAGAGTTCAGAAGACTGAACCTTTAATCAAAGCAGTATAACAGTGAACAGAACGTATATCAGAGATCATTGACTTTAAACTCGAAGCATTGTCCCAAACGGGAAAACGTTAACTTGAAAGATAGGAATCTTTGCACCCGAAGGCGTTGGTTTTGAAATCATTTGAAAACGAAGGAATATTCAGGGTTCCAGTTGAAATAGTTTAACCTCACCTATTTATTTAGATAAGTTGATAGTTGGTAGAAGACAGGGTTCACACTGTACCCTGCGGATCCCAGAACTCGGTATTATCTCCTGTAAGTGACAGACTACCATAAGCTTAAGGATCTAAGCCCCACACATGATTAATGATGCTTGATTGAGTGCGGATAGTCAAGTATTGGAGTGTAAGATTGAAAAGAATGCGGCACATTTAAACAAGGAATAATCTTTCCCGAAGAAAGAATTCGGGCAAACGATTAGTCTCATGAGAAAGTTCGTGTCAAAAGCTTAGGGGTATGTTCTTAGGGTCTTAGAACAACCCTAATGTGAACTTTGAAACCTACTTTGATCCCTTGTTTTTTAGAATTTTCGAAAAAGGCTTTGACCGTTGAATTCGTCTCTTTGAAATGATCAATTAGGTTGAAAGTCAAAATTCTTGGTCAAGGTCAAAGTCAAAAGTCAAAGTCAAAGGTCAAGGGTCAAAGGTCAAGGTCAAAGGTCAAAGGTCACTATTCAGGTATACGGTATATATATACTGTATGTACACTGTACTTATACTGTATGTATACGTGTATTCATATAGTATGTATACGGTACTTATACTGTATGTGTACGGTATCTATACGGGGATACCTACCGTATTTGTACAGTATTTATACAAGGTACATACAGTATTTATACAAGGATACATGCGGTATTTATACTAGAATACATACGGTATTTATACAAAAGTACATACGTATTTATTAAGGAAATACACATAGTATTTATACGAAAGTACACACGTATTTATACATATTGGAATCAAATACGTATACGTATATTATACATGTATACCATAACATATATCAATTGGTCAAGTAATTATGTAACAATTAATTAAACATGTAACATTTAAAACTATAGGTTATACTTTAATTATGTAACATTAAATAACATGTAACATTTAATTAAATCATGAAATAAATTAAATTACCTAAGTATGATCATAAAATAATTAAAATGTAACATATAACATGCTAGCATAATTGTCACATAATTAATTTTTCACAAAATTAAATTATGTAACACATTTCATAATAAACTATACTATAAGAATATAATTCATAAATTCATGAATATTTAAAAACATAAATTAAATCACATAATTCATGCATAAAATAAAACATAAATTAAATCCTAAACCTAGCATAATTAATAAATAAATTAAAACATAAAATAAAACATAAATTAAAACATAAATTAAACTAATTAAAACATAAAAAAAATAAGAAAACTAACCTTAAGGGGGAGAGAGTGAGGCGTGTGAAATGGCTGGTGTGGGGGAGAAATGAGACCCCAACACACTTATTTATAGTTGTAGGGAAGGACTAGAGTGCAAATAATATTTATTTTAGGGGCTTAAGGTGGGGTATTTTGTGAAATTTCCAAAAATAGGTTTCCTTCTTTACATAATTGTCACAGCAGGGGTATTCTGGTAATTCCACCTTTCTCCTTCGTGTTTTTGATGTTGGAAAAGTGCCCAAGAGCTAGGAAATAAAATTAGCTTCGAAACGGTTACTCACGGGTCAAAATCGGACGTACGGTTTAAAAGTTATAAGCTTCGGAAGATTTGATTTTCTTGAATTTTGAAAATTAATTAAATTATGAAATAAATACTAGGATAAGATATGAAGGTCCAAAAGGCTTTCCAAAAATGTAGAAAAAATCGAGGAACGTTATGGTGATGATCTCAAGGGCTAAATCATTCTAACGAAGGAAATATTTCTTACCGACGGAAATTTTTATTTGAAAATAAATTCTTAAATTGCTCTGGACACATAAACGAAACCTCAAAGCATTGAAAAGAGAGTTGAAATATCCTAAGAAGATAGGTATAGGTTCTTTAAGGTCTCCTGAATAAAACGGTATAATGCTGGTTCGGAAATAAATAGTGCTCTTAGGGTTTAAAGGTAGTTTTCCCCCTTTTGGTCACCTAATATCACATATGAGCACTCATTTCATGTAGGGATGCATGATATAAATTGTTTTAAATACGGATCAAGTTCTATAAATGCCCTTACGTTGCCCTTAGCTTACCTTTATTGATCCGATCCCGAACCGGGCTGTCACAGCGTGCGTGTGTTAACCCCTCTCTTAGTCAAGTGTGACTGACCCCTCCCTCTTTACGTTTTTAGCTTTGCAGGTTCGCTTTGGAGGATCGAGCTAGGCGGAGTCTGTCAGTTTGTGGAGTCCGTTTCGAGTCGATCTTTCGTATTGTCTGCACTTCACATTTTGTAATTCCTTTTGAACTATGTTATACGATATGTTCACGCTTTTGTATAAATATGATTTGCCTAATATTGATTTAGGCTTCTAGGGATAGAATGGAACCCATTTGTATTTATGATTTATGTTATGAATTGATTTCGGGATTAGGAATTATGCGAGTTTGAACCCGTCACCTATTTACATGGTTTTGTTTTTGTTTGGCATGTTCACGCTTCCGCATATTCTGTTAAGTACCGTTTTGTGCAGGGTCTAGGTTTCACCTAGCTTAGGATTGGTTTTGTTTTGTTTGCCACCGTTCGCTATGGCTCCGCACGTGTGCGGAGGGGCGGTTTCATTACACGTGTCAGTTTATAGTGCGGGGGTGTGGTGCCCACTGTTGAGGTGCTACATTTTCCGAAGTTTTAATTTCTCTTTTGAATACTATGATTTATTTGTTTAAGTGATATTTATGTCCTAAGTGTTTAAATTTCACGTTTTAACTCTTGTTATTAATTTCTCTAAATTGAATTTAATTGCTGAATTATGTGAATACGTGATATATTTGAATTATATGTTCTATGAACTTGTTTACGTGTTTATTTTTTTCACTTATACTTGTTCTTTATGGTCGGAGACCATTTCTTTTATTTTTGGGATTTGAGGGCCTAATGGGTTTTAGCGCGCCTTGGATTCCGGATGGCATATCTTGAGCTCGGGAATTCGGATTCGATTTTCGAAAGTGGCACCGGACTCGTAACAAGATTTGGAAGCTAAAGAACCTGACCTTATATTTTTCTAACGCTTGTTTGGACCCCCGTATTTTGCCCGAACCAAGCTGCACGCGCATTTTGACCACCTTTCACTAATTTGACCATACCTCTCTCAATACTTGACCAATTCAACTCAAACTTGGACCCTCTATCACCCAGCTCAGCCCTCATTTTGTTCAACAAAGGAGAGAAGAGAAAAAAGCTGCTCCAACCGAGATAGAAGAAAGGGGAAAAATCTACACTATTCCTCTTGAAAGATCATACACCATCATTTCTTCTCCAATTTGAAAGGTAAGTATATGATATTTTTCTTCTTTTTCTTGTGATCATTTGGAGCTATGGTATGTTCATTTTCATGGAGATTTAAGCATGCTTTGAGTTATGAAGTGAGTAGTTAGGTTTGAACTCTAATTTTGAATCCATGACTTGAGCTCGGTTTTAGGGAGATTTGAGGCATGTAATGTGATCCTTGTTGTTCATTTCTTACTTGTCTATGTGTATATTTGATGGTAGTTGATGAATGGAAGAGTTGCCATTGGTATACTTCAGCTTTTTCCTGGCAAGAACTTGAGGTTTATGCATCCTTGTCTTGAGCTAGCTTGTGCCGTGTGAATATGTGATGGATGTGCATGATTTTTGAGTGTTTTTTATGCTTAAACTTGCCTATATGTGGGGGTGTTCATGAAAACCGAAAACCGAAAAACCGAACTGAACCGACCGAAAACCAAACCAAACCGAACCGATCGAGGAGTGTTCAGTTCGGTTTTCGATTTGTCCCTTTTAGATTTTCGGTTTTTTGGTTATTTCGGTCCGGTTTTACGCTTAAATCGGACCGAACCAAAAACCGAGGTTTTTCGGTTTATGGTTCGGTTAACCGAACCGAAAATCGAACCAATAATATATATATTTTTTTAATAATTTTATATGTAATAAATAGTTAAAAACGTGTTATGTTTTTTGGGAATTCACATTACAAATAAAAATTTCATCTCTCAACTCTCCAGATCCAGAATCCAGATCCCCAAGTTTCCCAAGCCTCAAACCCAAATCGCATCCGCATCTCAAGACTCCAGTTTCGACGGCACGCGACGCCTGCGAGCCGACTGTAACAGCCCAGATTTTTGAGATCAGGATAGCACGGGTAAGTAAAGGGTTAAGAGGAAAGCGTTTATAGCCTTAGTCCATTACATATCCCATTTTATGTGAATTATGTGCATTTATGTTCTGATTTATGATTTGTGCCTTTTTGAGAGAATCATATCACTATTCATCCATCGAACCCTAAACCTTGAAAAACCTTAGAAAGCTGATTTCTATATTTTCCAAACTCATATCATAGCTTTCATTGTTCTAAAATATATTTTTAAAATTGTTTGTTGAAAATTCCATTTAGGTCCATAGATACTATTCATCTTTAATTGTAGGAATTTTCGAAACACTTTTACCTATTCAATATTGGGCTCGATAGAATCCTTGCAAAATTTTATGAATTTTGGTATGATTTCCAAACCCTAATTCTTAACGTAGCTTCCGTAGAAATCAAAACCGGCCGAAAAACCCTAATTTTGCCCTAAATTAGAAATTTCTGAATTCCAACGTTTTTCCTATGCAATATTATAACCATTACGATCCTTGGATTATTTTATGAATTTTAAGATCTTTTCCAAACTCTAATACAAACCCTAACTCGTTTTATAAATTTTTCTTTATTTTTCCCAAAGTATTATTTCTACCGTAAAAGCTAATTTTAAAACCGTCCAACATTTGGTATACAATATTACAGTCAAAATGATCCTTGAATTATTTTAAGAATCATGAACACTTTCTCGGGAATCAATTCACATTCTAGCTTCGTTTATGAATTTTATTGTATTTTTCAAAATTCCCGAACGACTACTACTTTAAATGTAGACGTTCAAACGTTAAGTATTTATAACCATTAGAACGCTCTTTCGATTCTCTTTCTTTTGAAATTTCTCTCATTTCAAACTAAACCCTAGACGTTCTTCTATGAATTTATTACCATCTTCATCCTATTTTAGAATTATTTTTATTTGGTCATGATTACTAAAATAATTAATTATTTCTTAAACTTGCACCTAAGTATACACTTAACCCCCCTAATAAATGAACCTAGCTTATTCACTACATGATTCATCTAATTAATTGCAACATAAGCACCTAAATACCAACTATAAATACCCTTAGAAGCATAACATAAAATTCACACAAAATCATCACATTTGCTCCTCAAACTCACGGCACAACCACAATCTATCTCTAAGGTGCAATTTTCTTTTATTATTTCATGCTTTATATTATGCTTTTAATATTATAATATTAGTAGCATGCTTAGGAATAATAAAATTAGGTTTTGGGAATTTATTTTTATAATATATATGCATAATTGGGAACTTTATGTGTAATGTGCCTACATTATGAAATTTTATTTAATTAAATGCATCAAATGTGATATGATATAATATGAATGTATATTTAAATAATTATGTTCTTGTTTAATTAAATTTATGATTAGAATAATTTATTTAGATTTAATTTTATGATCAAAATGCTACATTTGAATTTAATCATGTGTTATGGACTTAGAACTTGTTGAATATGATCATGAACTAGTATGAACATCTTCATGAGCTCAAGAACACATTCATAATGTTCTTGCACAAATTCATGTGCACGTGTGATAGTGTGTGTGTGTGTGTGTGATCGATTTTATGTTATTAAGTGTTTAATTCACAAGAAATTGAATAGTAAATGTTTTCAATAGTAATTTTGACTTTTTGGTCAACATTTAATTAATTAATTTCGAAATTAATTTAATTTTAATTATAAAATATGATTTTGGAATTTTAAATAATTATTTTTCCAAATTAATTCAAAAATTAATAAAATTATAAAATAATTTCAAAATCAACTTACATTGTTGAATTAAATTCTAAATTTAATTCCTAATACTCTAAGTAAGGTCACAATATGATTTATAAATATTTAAGTGGTTAAAGAATTTATGAAACCTAATAAATTAATTATTTTCCCTTAAACAAATGAAATTAAATTTTACCGGGAAAATAATTTCTAAATGATTTGAGAATTCTCTAATATGTTATATTTCTTAAACCTTATGTGATTATGTGATTAGAATCATAAGAACCTAGTTCTAAGTCAATAGTAATTACTTTCATGCGACAATTGCTCTGAACACTGGGATCCGTTCCAACCTATTTGAATTTCTGTACTAGGTGAGGGTTAAAATGTTTTCAACTGGAATCATGTCTATACCTATATCTAATTACAAAATGATTTCCAAACCTACCTATTATTGGATTTCCTATCTATACATATTAATATTATACATATTCCTCTTTATGAGGAAAATACAATTAAGTCGGAATCAGGATTTTATCCGGACAATATATATTTCAGTCCTATTAATACTAAGAACTGATTCCCGACTAAGCAAGTCAATCATTATCATTTATCAAAATGGGCCCGGCGTGCAGCTGTGTTGAGCAATACTCGGAAGGTAACGGGCCGAGAGTATTGTTGGTGCCACAGACCGCCACCAACTCTTGGTAGTGGTTTAGCTGGAGGTTAGTTACTACACGCCAAGAGACTTACAAGGGAGAATAACCTCCCTGGGAGAGATAGCTTCCTCCCACATATTACCTATCGTCGGTAGGGTTTGCTCCCCTACTGACACTACGGTGTTGCGGAGTTATTATCATATTTAGTTTTATTAAAGTACTGGTGCCTTGATCAGCCCGGTACTATTTTACAAATATTTTAAGGAGATTGGAGGGAGACGCCTTACTTGCAGGCGGTACAAATCTTTTATTAAACGGTTCAACATTTATAAATAAACTCCAAATACCCCTATCCCGGTTTCTAACTTATGAACCGTATCATATTTGCTATATCCTATTGCTATCATTTTATATATATATATATATATATATATATCTATATATATAACTATATATATATCTAAATCTAATCCTCCTTCACTTAGTCACTTTGACTAATTCCTCGCCTGTTTCAAACACATGATTTCAGGGAGCGAGGACAACGACACCTAGAGGTATCTTGAAGCTATAGGTGTCATATTTATTAGATCAGGTTTAGATTAAGAGCATTTAATCCTGAGCATTTAATCCTGATCATATATATATTGCTAATAAATTGCTCTCACATTAACTCCGTACACTACACTATTATATTACCCCCTTACAATATCATGCACTATTTTGTGTGTTATCATGGTGCTTGTTGCAAATTTTAAATTCTTCCATTTTCCGCTGCATTTTACCCTACACTCTACTTAAGTACTGTCTATACCATTCGCCGTAGTATTTCTCGAGTGCTAGGTCTCACATTCGCTCGAGGGTAGTACGGTGCGGGAGTTGTAGTGTTAGGGGGCGCTACACCGACGGTGACGAGACGATAACGAAGACGGCCTTCTTCTTCGACGCATTGACTGTAATGTTTTCAATTTTCATGACTAATGGCTGTAATGAATGTAATGCTTGGCTTTAATTACGTGTCATGAGTGATGAATGTCCATTTGTCTGTCTGCTGCGCTAAGCATTTTATATTCACACTTTTTCTTTTTTTTTTTTTATAAATAATATCTAAGTTTCGGTTTTTTGGCCGAAAACCGAAACCGAACCAAACCGAACCGAACATGATTCGGTTCGGTTTCAATTTAGGTTTTTGAAAACCGAAGGTTCGGTTAACAAAACCGAAACTTCGGTTCGGCCGAAAAACCGAACCGTGAACACCCCTGCCTATATGTGCTGCTTTGTTACCCCTTCTTCCTCATCCTCGAATCATCCCTTTTCCTGCTCTTTTTCCCATTGCAAGCCTCTCCCCGGATGGGGAGATTTTGTGAAGAAAGTGTCACCGGGCGGGGACACTTATGCAGAAAGTTTCTACGCTCTTTCCCCGGGCAGGGAACTTTTGCCTTAGAATTTCCCTGGTCGTGGACCCTCCATCCGAGCTCCGATTGACTTGAATTTTTAATCGTAGAAACCTTCTAATTGGAATCAGCTTAATATTCGTCCTGGTTTGTGAGATATAACCGTTTGAAATTTGTGTCGCCACTTCGCCGGAATTCTACATTTGTTCAACTTTAAACCTATGCCATTTTCACATTGCTTTGAACTAAAATTTGAGCTATATATTTTCGGAAAACCCTATTTGTCTAGTTTCTTATCCCAAAACCCAATTTGGACTTCTCAAACTCCAGATATCTTCATTTTATTACAGCTTGCGCATTGTGGAGAACTGTTGGTTTTTACAAGAACTTGCTTGGAACTTCTTTTATGCTTCTTTTCCATTTTTTCTCGTTAATTCCCACCGCGATTATGATCCTAACGTGCAAATATGATGTGTTTCATTATTTATTTCAATTTTATAACCTCGTCTGTTAAGTGTAAATATAACTTGAATGCATGAACGTTTAAGTGACATGTATGTTGTCTTCTTGCATCTCTTGCCTTTTTTATGCACTTTAACCTTCGAAATGCTCATGATATGCTAAAACATGATGTGTTTTGAGGTTATTTAATATGTTATGTATTTAATTTATGAATTGTTTGTGTAAAATTATGCTAATTACTTCAGTATGCCTAAGTGCGAATGTATATGATGTGCATTGCATCCACTTACATTCGTAGGTGTCGCTGTGCATCTAATTGGTTGACGATTGAGTCTAAATCTTGAGTATGTGTTTTTTCATCTCAGCTTTGAGTTCGAGAGGTGCCGGATTGTAACACCCCAAATTTTAGATAGAAAGAAAATGAGTAAGTCGATTAAGATGACGGGACACATTCAGGAATTGATCGGGTAAATAATATGTTTAAGTATTCTTCTCTACCTAAAATATTACAAACAAATTAAGTGCACAATAATTTCAAATAAATTTTCCAAAATTCCATGTTCGCTTAGTTGAATATTACCATTTCTCATATGTATAGATATTGTGACTTAATTAGTTAATTATAATGACCATAATTATAAATATTATAAAGTTTGAAATATGTGCATACATTGTGAAGGGTATTATAATTAATTGTTTATATATAAAATGAAAATTTTGTTCGGATATATCAAGATCATAATTGTTATAATTACTTAATTAATATTAAATAGTTTACTGTAAACTAAACTACAACCATATTATTAGTATCCATTTATTACTTAATATATTACGTACATGGTTTCTTTTTATAAAACACTTGTAATGCATTAGAATTATATTAGACATGTATACACATAGCATTATACCCGTAATATAATATATATATATTTACATTACATAGATTAGTATTTAATTGGCCAATCATTAGATATGCTGACATGCAAACTTAATTGTGAAGTTTTGTGCAATAGTCACTAATCCAAGTGCCTAGTAAACATGAGATGAGGGTTCATGTCACTACACGTTTTAGGCTTACTCATCCATTTATTTATAAAATATGTAAGCCGCACATTTAGGCAATAATATTAATTGGCACAGAGCCTCTCTGTCTTTCCCCACATTAGACAACAACATTAATAGTACAGAGACAATGAAGTGAACGGAAGAAAGAAAGATAGGGACGTTGTGATCCTCTCGCCTAAAGCTCTGTGGAATTCAATCTAATATCTCTTGTGAGTAGCATGATTTATTTAACGGACTCAATTTTTGATTTGGATGTTATATAATTAATGTGTTTTTATCGAATATTGTCAATACTAGTTTGCCTTCGGAAATAAGTTATGAAACATAGTAATGACTATAATTGATTTGGTACTTTTGGAATTAATATTTGATTAAATTAATTTCATATCACAGAAACGAACCCGTAATTAGATTTCATGATATTATTAATTTATGATATTTCGGTGCTTTATATGATTACACTCTAACCAATCATGCATCATACTGTTAGTAAGTTGTGATTACAACAATGCCACGCGGAAGACCCCCTCGTGCTAAGATCCCGCCACCAATGCCAGAACATATCCCACCTGAGAATGCAAATGTTAATGACTTTGCATGATATTTCGCACAAGCTTGTGTCCAACAAGCAACCCAGCAGGCTCAACAGCAGTGTCAAGAACCGATGCATATTGAAGAGAAAGCACTGGATAAGTTCCTTAAGTGTAATCTACCCAAGTTCTATAGCCAGACTGATGATTTAAAGGTTGAAGAGTGGATATCTGAAATGGAACAAATTTTCCAAGTTACTCGGATTCGAGATCCTGATCGTGTACAATTTGCAGTGTTTCTTCTCAAGGGTCCTGCTCAAGTGTGGCGCCCTTGCCACATCCCGCACTGAGAAATACCCCGAGTGTTAGCTTTGAGCCTTCACTCGAGATCTCTCCCAACGAACGGAGAACAAACAAACAAAAGCTAGCATAGCGGAAGCGTAAAAACAACAGTACTCAAACATATAAGTCAATTACAAGGCCGATAAGGCCGACGACAAACGACAAACTACAAATGACAACTGTATTAGGTATAGGTACAAAGGCTGTACATACTGAGTTTCCCACGAAGGAGAAATTCCAAAATGGTAAACTGCAAAACAAACTATCTAAACGGCACTTGATAACCCAGACCAAACGTGTCCCTTATTCACGTCTTTCTGAAGCCAAAACCAGAAGAGAAGGAACGTTAGTCAAAGTGACCAAGTGAGGGGGTTATACATATACTTAAACAAAATCACAAGCTTGGTTCACATTTTCCTTATTTTCGAAACGAGGTGTAAGTAGAAGAAAGGATAACTTTTAGTTTGTATTAAAACACACTTGTGAACCAATAATCAAAACGATCGATCAATGACAGTAACCCGGCGAGTACGGGTAAGTTCTCCAACCTTTCACACCCTAAACACAAGAAACACAAAACAGAAACCAGCCTTCTCTATCAGAGCCCGGTTGCAAAACCGGGTCTCTAGTGTCGTGTCTTGTGAGTCTAGGTCGCACGGCATAGGAACTAAGTGTCAACTTGAGAGTCTTGCATCGTTATTTGATATATTTGAACTTACTTGATTTACTTGGACTTACTTGAATTTGGTAAATTGTTTGAATTTTTATGACTTTTGTGCAATTTGTGAATTATTTGCACACATTTGCACTTACTAATTGAACATGCATAATAGTGACTTGATTTCAGGATGGTTCGCGATAGACATCATCGTGATCGTTCTCCTAGACATCGACATCGTCGTCATCATCGCCGTGAGAGATCACCACCTCCTCCTCCACCTCCTCAGGCTCAGCCACAGGACTTTATGAACGCAGTGGTGGGTCTTATTGATCAGAGAGTCCCGGATTATGTTCCTCCAGCACCACCAGTTCCACCACCACAGCCGGAAGGCCAGATTTCATTAGCTTTCAGGGAGTTCCAGAACCAGCATCCTCCCAAGTTTTACAAAGGGAATGATATTCAGGCCGAGCAGTGGCTGAAGGAAATTGAGAGGATATGGGAGCTTATCCCGTGTGAGTCCCAGGAGAAGGCCAGATGTACTATTTCTTTGATTCAGGGCGAGGCATATTCATGGTGGGAGAGTGCCCGGATTGGGTTAGATGCTGCAGGTGAGGAAGTGAATTGGGAAGTCTTTGTTCGAGAGTTCAAGAATAAGTTTATCCCTCCATCTTCTCGCACTCGAAGATTGAGGAAATTTATAGAATTGAAGCAAGGAAGCAGGTCAGTTTCAGAGTATATCGCCGAGTTTGAGAGATTGTCCCGCTATGCTCCTAATATAGCGAGTGACGATTTCCATAAGGCGATGCAGTTTGTTCAGGGCCTTAGACCGGATATCCAGACTGCGAATGACGCAGTCAACACGAGCACGTGGGTGAAGGCCACCAAGAAGGCATTGTTGGTTGAGGATTCGGTGAATGCGAGGCGGTCTACCTATCGCTCAGGTCCATGTTCGGGCTCAGGGTCAGGATCGGGTTTTCTAGGTTCCGGACCGGGGTATAAGGGTTCAGGCTCGGGTTTTGCTTCAGGCAAGAGGCCGATGGTTTATTCTTCTCCACCACCAGCTCCGAAGGGCCCAGGGAAGAAGCCCCGACCAGCAGGACCAGTGATTAGAGCTCCAGTTGCTCCAGCTTTTCCACCACCACCCGAGAGGCCTGCTTGTACTTTCTGTGGTCAGAGGACGCACATCTATGATAACTGCAGGAGGCGTCTGGGTTTATGTCTACTTTGTGGGAGCGACGAGCATATGGTAGATGGATGTCCAGACCGCAGGATGCCGCCACCGGGAGCACCGAGACCACTGATCAGGGCTCGTGCTTATGCCTTGGATGGAGAGCAGTAGGATGCTGATGTTGATCCAGCCGCGGTAGTTGAAGGTACTATTTACATACATGGCACGAACATTCATACCTTGTTTGATCCGGGAGCTACTCACTCCTTTCTTTCGAGTGCTATATCTTTTTCTTTGCCTTTGCCTATTACTCGCTCTTCTGCATGTTATGTGGTTAGTACTCCGTTTAGTGGTAGTTTAGAATCTGATCGGGTGTTCAGAGAGGTTCCGGTGAGTATCGAGGGCCGAGTCTTCTTGTCAGACTTCATTGAGCTGTCGATGACTTGTTATAGATCCATTTTGGGCATGGATTGGTTGTAAAGACATTCTGCCACAGTTGATTGCAAGGCGAAGAAGGTTCAGTTGGGATCAGATTTGGTAGTAGGTTGGAGTTCCAAGACTGTGCCTCTACTTTCTTTCTCGGAAGCTCATTTGTTGGTTCGAGATGGAGCCACGGGTTTCATTGCTTATATTCTCAACAAACCCAAGGATCAAAGTAAGCTGGAAGAAACGAAAGTAGTGAAGGAGTTTCCCGAGGTCTTTCCTGAGGAATTGGATTCGTTACCTCTAGAACGAGAAATTGAATTTGTGATCGACTTGTACCCTAATGCAGAGCCGTACTCCAAGACTCCGTATCGTATGGCTCCGGCCGAGTTAAAAGAGTTGAAGACTCAACTTGATGCGTTGTTGGAGATTGGGTACATTAGACCTAGTTCTTCTCCCTGGGGTGCATCGGTTTTGTTTGTAAAGAAGAAGGACGGAACCTTGAGAATGTGTATAGACTATAGGGAGTTGAACCGGATGACGATCAAGAACAAGTATCCCCTTCCACATATCGAGGAGTTGTTTGACATACTTCAGGGATCTAAAGTCTACTCGAAGTTGGATTTGAGACAAGGGTACTACCAGCTGCGAATCCGAGCAGAGGATATTTCTAAGACAAGATTTAATACTCGGTACGGGCATTATGAGTTCGTAGTGATGCCGTTTGGTTTGACTAATGCCCCAGCAGCTTTTATGGATATGATGCACAGGATTTTCAGGCCTTTTCTGGATAAGTTCGTGGTTATCTTTATTGATGATATTCTGGTTTTCTCCAAGTCTGCCGAGGAGCATGCAAGGCATCTTCAGTTGGTATTAAGGACCTTGAAGGAGCATCAGTTATTTGCCAAATTCAGCAAGTGTGAGTTTTGGCTTGACAGGGTGTCATTCTTGGGTCACGTGATTTCAGGTAATGGTTTAGAGGTCGATCCTTCAAAGATTGAGTCGGTTTTGAAGTGGGAGAAACCTAAGAATGCCTCATAGATCAGGAGCTTCTTGGGATTGGCAGGTTATTACCGGAGGTTTGTTAAAGATTTCTCCAAGTTAGCAGCTCCTTTAACCCGGTTGACGAAGAAGAATGTGAAATTCGTTTGGGAAGAAGATTGTGAGAGGAGTTTCACCTTCTTGAAAGAAAAGTTAGTTTCTGCTCCAGTGTTAGCCCTTCCGGAAGGTTCTAAAGGATATGCTGTTTTTACGGATGCTTCTAAGGAAGGCTTGGGATGTGTGTTGACTCAGAAGGGTAAGGTAATTGCTTATGCATCCCGGAAGATAAAAGAGCATGAAAAGAATTATCCGACACATGATCTTGAGCTTGTTGCCGTAGTCTTTACACTTGGTAAGTGGAGACATTATTTGTACGGGGTGTCTTTCGAGATTTTCACCGACCACAAAAGCTTCCAGTATTTATTCACTTAGAAGGATTTGAATATGAGGCAGCGGCGTTGGATGGAAAGGTTGGAAGATTATGATTGCACGATTAAGTACCATCCTGGCAAAGCCAACGTGGTCGTCGATGCACTTAGTAGGAAGGCTAGTGTGTCAAGCTTGGAAGTGGGTGGAAGTAGTGGAATCGAGCCAATTGTTTTAAGGGCTCGAGTTTCTAATATTTCGGTCCAGCCGGATTTGAAGCACAGGTTGTTTGAGGTTCAGAGTACGGATGTGGAAGTTCAGAAATTGGTAGCTAAGGCAAGAGCTGATCCGGAGTGTCCATTCGGGTTCGATGAAACCGATCTTCTTCGTTTCAAGAACCGAGTGGTTGTACCCGAAGAGTTGAAACGGGTATTGCTCGAGGAAGCTCACAGATCGGCTTATTCTATCCACCCCGGAGGAAACAAGATGTATAAGGACTTAAGGCAATATTATTGGTGGCGTGGGTTGAAGAAGGATGTGGCCGAGTATGTGAAGCATTGTCTCACTTGTCAGAAAGTGAAAGCCGAGCATCAGAAACCGGGAGGTCTTCTACAGCCGTTACCTATTCCGGAATGGAAGTGGGAACAGGTGACGATGGATTTCGTGTCCGGATTACCTAAAGTGAATGGTGGATTCGATGGAATTTGGGTGATTGTGGACCGTTTGACGAAGTCTGCACATTTTCTGCCGGTTCGGATGTCGTATAAGATTCGCAAGCTAGCCGAGCTTTATAACTGGGAGATTGTTAGACTTCATGGGATTCCTGTTAGTATAGTTTCAGACAGAGATCCACGGTTTACTTCCAAGCTGTGGCGTGAATTGCAAGAGGTTTTGGGTACCAAGCTCCAGTTTAGTATAACATTTCATCCTCAGACGGATGGTCAGTCCGAGAGATTAATAAGATATCTTGAGGATTTACTTCGAGCTTGTTCTTTAGATTTATAGTCTTCTTGGCATGATCAGCTACCTCTGATTGAGTTTGCTTACAACAACAGTTTTCAGGCTTCGATTGGAATGGCACCGTATGAGCTGCTTTATGGTCGGAAGTGTCGTTCTCCGTTTTTCTTTGATTTGGAAGAGTGGAAATGGACTAAGCAGGAAGGTGTTAAGAAAGGTGAGAAATTGGAAAAACCTTCTGAGGCTATTGAAGCTATGATTGAGAAAGTCCAATTAATAAAACAACGGATGAAATCAGCTCAGGACAGACAGAAGAGCTACGCCGATCGTCGTAGAAGGGATCTCGAGTTTGAAGTTGGAGACCGGGTATTCTTGAAGGCGTCTCCACTTAAAGGATTTGCTCGGATAGGAAAAGGAGGTAAGCTTAAGCCTCATGGACTTATGAGATGTTGGAAAGAGTTGGAGAAGTTGCTTACAGATTGGACCTACCACCGAGCCTCACGGGGATTCATAATGTATTTCACGTATCTTAGCTGAGGAAATACTACCCCGATGAAACCGAGATCATTCCCGTTGAAGAAGTGGAATTGGAACCGAATCTAACCTTTGTTCAGAAACCGGTTAAGATTTTGGATAAGAAGTTTCAGGAATTAAGAAATCGGAAGATTCCCATAGTTAAGGTTCTTTGGAGAAGTGACAAGACCGAAGAAGCCACGTGGGAGACCGAAGACAAGATGAGACGGTTCCATCAAGAGTTGTTCCCTTCCGATCAGTGAATCTGGGGACCAGATTCTTTTAAGGAGGGAGGATTGTAACGCCCCAGCTTTTGGCAATTCAGGTATGAACGACACGTATGAGTTTGAGAGTTGTAAATTAATTTTTAATTGATCATTTCTTTGATTTGAAATTCATATCATATTATAACTATTGTATAAATTGAACTTGATTGTAACGTGAATTAACTTCCCGAGTTTGAGTTAGTTTCTTTTATGGACTTACTTGCCCATTTTCATGAACTTGAGTACTTAATTGCATTGGACCTAATTGATCAATTGTTATGGAATTGAACCTAATTGCATGACTTAAATAATGGAAGGACTTAATAGCAATTTGGCCATTTCTTTCCTTTCTTGAGCAGCATATCACGTACCATTACATTACCATTTCATACAAACATTCATACATATTTGCTCCTTTCTTCAATTTCAACCGAGACAAACCCTTGTGAAGGAGTAGGGAGATTTCATCCATTCAAGCTAGTTTTTGTGGGATTTAGGATCATTGGAGTATCATCAACATCATCTCTTCATCTCATCTCTCATTTCTTTCAATTGAGGTATTTATGGAGAGTGGATGAATTTCTTGAATATATGGCACAGATGGGGCTTTGAAATGGCTTGGTTAAATTGTGTATTTGTTGTTGGAAATATGTATGTGAACTTTAAGCTTAAGATGGATGCATTTATCTTGAGATTTTTGGACTTGGAGCATGCTTGAGTATATGGGTTTCAAATGATGATTTCCTGATGATCTAACTTGGAAATGAGTGTTTATATGAATTGTTATTGATCCTTAAGTATGATAGTATGTGTATTGCAAGAAATTTATGCATTTCTTCTTGGTTTAAACTCTTTTGGGTTGTTGTTGTTGTTGCTTCGTTGCTGCTCTGCTTCTGTTCTGTATCTTCTGCTACTTTCGTATTTTGGGAACGGCCCTTCCCAGCCCCAGTTTAAAACTGGAACGGTCGTTCCCATGATTCTGAGTCAGCAAGGCCAGCGAGACTGGGAACGACCGTTCCCATTTTGGCCTGTGTGCCGGAAGGGCCGTTCCCAGCTAAAACTTTTTTCCCTATTTAAAAACGCTGGCGCGCTTCTGAAGGGCCATGGGAACGGCCCTTCCCATTTTCAAAGGGAAGCCGGAACGGCCGTTCCCAGGCTCCAGAAAGTGTCCAAAATTCACTGCATAAAATTGCATTTTCCAAACCCGTTTTTAATGCTTTAATTGATCGATGTGTGTTATTATATGATTGAATACATGTCAAAACAAGATATTTTCATGGTACATTCCATCATACTCGTCATCTCGTTGCATTTTCGCCGTTTGTCCTATTTGGTACATTTTGAGTCTTGTCTCACGGACAATTATCTTTCTTGCACAGACCAGCTTCCTGGTGACGAGGAGCAGGCCCTGTGAGCTGTTTCCTTGTTTATTTTGGGTCGTTCAGGTGAGGTTTAATTCTAGATACCTAGAACCCGTATAACCCTATGTGAAGCTTTAAGCCAAAATGTATCTATATATCTATAGTTTTCAAATGTTATTGGTTTTCAAATGATTTCCCAAACTATTGATTGATTGATTTGGCGAGTATTGTATTGCACTGTGGGCCCGAGGGTAGTAGCTCGAGCCAACCGGGAAAGCATGGGCTGACGGGTAACTCGAGAGCTACTCTCACCAAATTGGGATGACCCCTGAACCCCCTAGGAGATTAGGGGAGGAAGGAGTTCCGGGCTTAGGGATTCATGTACCCTCTGCCCAGATTGATTGGATGGTGGGGCCTTGCAATCCCACCATCACCCGGAGGAAGAAGGCGTTATTGAACTTGCTAATTGTGCACAGTAATAAATTGCTTGATCACCTAATCACCTAATAATTGATTGATTGAATGATTGTACACAGTCGGAGTAAGGTTGGAGAATTGCCCCACTCGCCGGGCCACAAATTGATTGTATTGAATTGATTTAATTGACAAATTGAATTAGTTGTAACCTCGGGCGATAGAATCTCTTATTTTACTAAATTGTATTGTTATTTTCCAAAGCTTATTACCCGAGCTTATAACTTGCATGTATGTGCGCTTATATACTTATTTATACCCCTCGCTCAATCCGCGTTGGACTAACACCTCAACTTTTCAGTTGTTTTGCAGGGTATGCTAGGCGGGAATTTAGAGTCTAGTTGTCTTTAAATTTGAGTCTAGCACACTTCATCTCACATTTTGTTCATGTATTGGTACTTTATGTATGGTGTATCATTCCTTGTTACCTACTTTTGGAGATGATATTGTATTGATATATAATGTTGGTACCTATTAGTAGATATGTAAATATGGTACCTATAAGTATTGAATGAAATATTGCTTCCGCTTTTATTACTCTGACTTGATTGTATGGTTTGGGGTTAGTCCCGCCTAGCCTTGTGTAGTTTTTTTTTGTTGTCTCCCGTTCGCCATAGTGTTGGTTCATGTATGGATTAACCATTTCATATGTGGATTGAGGCTATGGTGCAGGGGATGTGGTGCTAGGCGTTCCAGGTGCTACAACCAGTCAATATCTAATATCACATATACATGTCTTTCTTCTATAACGTAAACCATTAGATAGAATGAGATTCAAGAATCAATGCATTTTTTAGGAATCCCGCCTTTTGTAAATTCTTTTCTCCCTTCGGTTTTCTTTATCATTATTCGAACCAAATAGAATCGAAATCTTTAATTGATTAGGGTGAATTACTGCATCGAAATATCATTATTTGATTGATCTAAGTTCATGCAATTTAGTATTTCTTAAGTTATTAAGAGAATATTTTCTTTTGGTTAATTGTTGAATAAAATCAACTGTAAAGTCGAATTGTTTCTCCCGTTTTTTATTTAATCACAGGGCGTAAACATATATATTATTCAAATCATAATTTGAATAATAAGATTGGCTGACCGATCTAATAGAAAGTGAATATTCATCTAGGAAAGGTAGGATAGTAAGTAGACGGAAGCCTAATTTTAGGAAAAAGATCTTTTAGATCTCTTTCCTTTTTATTACAACTCTCTAATATCGTAATTTTCGATTTTTTTGTTCCTATTGCTTTCTATCGTATATAGAGTCTTGTATATTTCTATTCCTTAAGTAAATCATCTTGAACCGCACATACATTTCTTTGCGTTAAGCTAAAAAAAAAGATATTTTAATGATGGCCCTCCATGGATTCACATATATAAGCCGCGGCTAAAGTTGCAAAAATCAGAGCTTGAATACCACTTGTAAATAATCCAAGGAACATGACTGGGATAGGAACCACTAAAGGGACTAAAGAAACAAGAACAACAACAACTAAGACCTGCATATATTTCCCGAAAAGTCGAAAACTAAGCGATAAGGGCTTTGTGAAATCTTCTAAGATGTTGATTGGTAAAAGGATTACGGTTGGCTGAATATATTTCCCGAAATAACTTAATCCCTTTTTGGTAAGACCTGCATAGAAATATGCCACTGAGGTGAGTAAAGCCAAAGCAACAGTAGTATTTATATCATTCGTGGGTGTAGCTAACTCTCCATGAGGTAATTCTATGATTTTCCAAGGTAAAAGAGCTCCTGACCAATTTGAAACAAAAATAAATAGAAAAATAGTTCCAATAATAGGAACCCAAGTGCCGTATTCTTCTCCAATTTGAGTTTTACTCACATCTCGAATGAATTCAAGAACATATTCGAAGAAATTCTGACCCCCGGTCGGAATGGTTTGTGGTTCCGAACAACTATAGTAGCTGAACCTAATAAGATAGCAATTACAACCCAAGAAGTAATAAGTACTTGGCCATGGACTTGGAAACCCCCTATTTGCCAATAGAAATGTTGGCCTACTTCCACACCGGATACCTCGTATAACCCTTATAGTGTGTTGATGGAACATGATAGCATATTCATATTGCCCTGTGAAAAAATCGAACTTTAAACAAAATTATTTTGATTCAACCATCTCTTTGTCTACTTGAATCGGATATTTGGAATACCCACTCTTATTTTGAATACTAACTAATCACATAATATTCCCAGTTATTTTTATCTATTTTAAAAAATTCATAAATAATAACCGATTTCATAAATCTATCGGATTTTCGAAGTAAACGGGATTTATCTTATTATTAATCAAGCATTTGTTATATAGCTAGAACGGCATTCACAAATTGCGAATACTAATTTCTTAAGAATTAAGCGGATTGAAGATATAGAGTCATCGTTCGCTGGAATCGAAATATCTGCAAGATCGGGGTCACAATTTGTATCGATTAAACAAATTGTGGGAATTCCCAAAGTAATACACTCTCGCAGGGCCGTAGATTCTTCATGCTGATCAACGATGATTACAATATTGGGTAACCCGGTCATATATTTAATCCCGCCCAGATATGTTTGCAAGCGAGATAATTGCCTTTTCACCACAGCCTCATCTCTTTTCAGAAGACGGTCGAGTCTTCCCGTTTTTTGTTCGATTCTCAAGTCCCCGAACTTATGAAGTCTCGTATCGGTGGTGGACCAATTCGTTAACATCCCACCGAGCCATTTTTTATTAACACAATGACACCGGGCCTTTCTTGCAGCCCGTGCTACTGAATCAGCTGCTTTATTTGTGGTACCAACAATCAAGAATTGTTTTCCCCCACTTGCTGCATCAATAACCAAATCGCAGGCTACGGATAAAAAGCGGGCCGTTCTAGTAAGATTTGTAATATGCATACCTTTACGCTTTGCAGAGATATAAGGTGCCATTTTAGGATTCCATTTCCTAGTACCATGGCCAAAATGAACTCCCGCCTCCAGCATCTCTTCCAAGTTGATGTTCCAATACCTTCTTGCCATTTCTCCCCCCCCCCCCTTTTCAAAAAAAGAGACGAGGAACCCTGAACTGAAATAAATAATTATTCCGATGGAACCTTCTCTTCTACCGTAGATTGACCGTACATAGACGAACAAGCCATAAGTCTTTTCTATTGCTTACTATTTGGATTACCAAATCCAATGACTGCACCAAATACAGATAGTCAAAAAGACGAATGCGGTTTTAGGAATCATTAAATCCTATAAATGATTGGTCTGGTCTAGCATGGAAATTCTTTGAAAGAAAAGAATCCAATAATTTTCTGTGGTGAAACAAAATATCTCTCATTTCCCCCTCGAATAGATTGTTTTTTTTTTTGTTGCCAAAGGGCTCTTTTTATGTTGTTTGGAAGGGGAAACTAATCCTTTCAAACCGGTACTAAGAGGTATCATACCCTCCAAAACAACGTTCTCTTTCAGGCCTTTCAACCAATCGATTCGACCCCGAAGAGCTGCTTTTGCTAAAACTCGAGCAGTTTCTTGAAAACTCGCTTCAGATATGAAACTTTGAGTATTAAGAGATGCTCTTGTTATTCCCAATAAGAGGGCTCGGTAACAAACCGCTTCTTCCAACGCGCGCCCCATTCGTTCCGCTCGCAACAATCCAATCAGTTCTCCGGGTAAAAAAACATTTGACATTCCATTTTCTGAAACCAACACCTTTGATGTTATTTGCCATACAATAATTTCTATATGCCTATTATGAATCTGCACCCCCTGGGATCGATAAACCTTTTGGATCTTATTAACGAAAGAGATACGACTTTGCACTATAGTTAGCTCAGCACCAATCAAGAATACCCAAGGCATTCCAAGAATTCTTATTATACGTTCGTTCCAACCGTCAACCCTCTTTTCTAGATTCATTGATATTGAATCAATCGAACGCACTTCGAATACCTATTCTACTTTTGGAAGCCCCTTGGTTATATATCACCCGATCTCGATTTTTCATATATAAATGTAATTAAGGTATCTCCTTGGTACAGGATTTCCCCATAATGGCCATGAACGGTTGCTCCTGGAGTGGCCAAATAAGGCTTAGCTGATCGTATTACTACAGAGTCAACTTGAACAAGTATAACTTGACCCGATTTTAGATGTGGTGCATTTTTGGCTATACATATCTTTTCACAAATAAATTGCCCAAGACTCATTATTGTAGATGTCTCTTGACAATAATTGGGATGGCGAAAATCCCAATTCAAATTGAAAATAATGTTACTGCATGGATCGGGGTTATAAATTTTCTCATTTTAATCCATTAAAAAATAGTTAATTACTTGAAAAGTCTGTTTTAAATTGTCAAGTTGCAAATGGTTATTTACCAAGATCTGATTATGAGTTATTAAATGGTAAAATGAATAAACATTCGCAATTCGAAAGGTTGTTCCTAAGGGCCCTAGCGAATTCTTAATTGGAATTAGAGGATCTTTTGAAATTGAAATTGATTCTTTTAGCACATTGTGATATTTTACACCGTTGAGTGGACCCATTCAAAAACAATTGGATGATGACAAAATTATCAACGATTGGAATCCCGTATTTCTATTCAACAACGTATGAAGCGTCCTTTGATTTTGATTAAGGGGTTGTTGAATTTTTGCTTTGGAATAAATGGAAGAAAACGGATTGATATTGGTACAATCTGATCCATTATGAGAGAGCAATCCTGAGCCCGATGGATCATTCCTTTTTCGGATATATGAACTAGTGGATTTCACCAAGTCGATTCTAAGGAAATGTTGAATCAAACAGTTTGCCCTTATTTCAACAAAGGAAGCATGGGCTTCTTGACTCGAAGAACCATTTTTGTCTTGGTCCCAATTCAATACTAAACAGGTCCGAACTAATTGAATATTTGTATCAGAAATGGCTCGAATTAATTTACCATTTCCATAAAGGATATAATTGACAACTCGAAGTTGCACATTATCCTTTTCCTGCAACAGATCCGGGGCAAAAAGCCTGGCTAAAGTGATATCGTCCGTTCAGGCCAAACCAAAATAAAATGTTTTTTCTTGCTAGGTGTGATCCGGTGAACATAGATCCAATCTTTCCATCTTTTGGATTCCTTGGAATTGTCTTTTCCTCTTCCTGGTGGTATCAAAACGACGCTATGTCGGGATATCTTATCTCTCTCTAGGAAAATGGATATCTCCAGAAAAGATTTTCAGTTCAATTCTGTTTTTGTTTCTCTCCACTCGGACCAACCCGCCCACTCGGCTTCATAGAGTTAAAGTAATTTGTGTATCTACCCCAATGAGACTATTGTTCCGTACCATTATAGAAGAAGATCCGGGTAAGATATACACTTCCTTGGGAATGAAAAAAAACCGATCTACTTCCATTTCGTATTTTGGCTTAAATTCGTTGCATCCTCGATACTCAATCAAATCCTCTTTTTTTACTATTGAATGCATTTCCAGAGTCCCATATTGAGTAATGCCCGAACTCTTTCTTCTCTATCGAGGATCGTCGAAATAAGCAAGAATACTATTTCTACGGAAAATGGCATTGGTGGGGATTTCAATCGAGATACCTGAAGGGGGCATTAGTTCCTTCTCACGTTCTTGAATCGATTGGAGTGGAATGATGAATCTGTTTCTTTGCCTCTTTGAGAATAAATCAGAATTCTGGTAGAGAATGGTTGGATCTATGAGATTACAACGACCAAGTACATAGAATTCGACGAAGGTCTGAATAATCAGGAATCCTATCTTCTTTTTTACCCGAAAAATTCGAAAGAAATATTTTTTGTCTCGACCCATCATTCGTTCCTGAGAGGTCAGAAGTAGATCTTCTCTTGACAGAACGAGAATGCCCACTCATTTTATCTTGATCCTTGTGGAGCGAAAGGGAGACTAGACTGGATCTACACGACTCTCCTAATAATATCCATACATGACTTGTTTTTGGTAATAGATGAACATTTCTGTATGTAAATTCGGGTGCATGATACACATTGGTGCTCCAGTGCCTTTCTCCCTCTGAGTCAGAATAAATATGTTTTCGAACCTTCTCTTTAAAATTCAAAGTGGATGTTCCTGCGCGAATTTCAGCAATCATTTGTTCTGATTCTACATATTGATCGTTTTGAACTAGAAGAAAACTTTTGGGTGGAATATCTACATTATGTCGAATATTTTCACTCTCAATAGTTACATACAAGTTTATAGAACATAGAAACGCTGGATGTCCGTGGAGTGTACGTGTCGGATGAACCAACTCCTCATTGAATTTGATTTTTCTATTAGAAGGGGCTCGCACATTTTCTGCAGCACCCCCCGTGAATACTCCGCCGGTATGAAAAGTTCTTAATGTTAATCGAGTACCCAGCTCTCCAATCGATTGGCCTGCAATAATACCTACAGCTTCTACCAATTCAACCAGGTCGCTATGAGTCAGACTCCGGCCATAACATAATAGACAGATCCAAGATGTACTCCTGCAAGTAAAGGGAGTTCGAATCACGATTGGTTGGGCTTGAAAGGTTATGAATCGATTTACAAGCCCAACCTCAATGTCTTGATTTCGCGTGGCAATACACCGTGTGCCCATATATATATCATCGGCTAATACACGACCAATTACTGTTTG